>VCII01000015.1:1512500-2793453 GCA_006030095.1 Triplophysa siluroides
CCCCGCCCCCTCCCGGCGCCCTTCCCGCCCCCCGCGCCCCCCCCCACCACCCCCCCCAACCACCAGCCCCCGCCACCCCCGCCCCCCCCTCTAGCCCCCCCCGCCCACCCCCCCCCCCCCCGGCCCCCCCGCCCGCCCACCCCCCCCCCCCACCCCTCCCCCCCCCCCGCGCGCCACCCACCCCTTCGCCCCCCAACCCCACCCCATGACCCCCCGCCGCCCCTGCCGCCCGCACCCTGCTCCCCCCCCCCCCCCTCCCCCACCGCCCCCCCCGCGGCCCCCGCCAACCCGCCCTCGCTCCAGCCCAACGACCACGCCCCCCCCCCCGCCCCCCCCGCCCGGCGCCCGCCCCCCCGCCCCCCACGCCCCCCCCCCCCCCCCGCCCTCGCCCCCCGCGCACCCCCCGCCCCTCCCACCGCCCCCCCCCCCCACCCCCCCTCCCTCACCCACCCACGCACCCACCCCGCCCCCACACCCCCCCCCGCCCCCAGCGCCCCACCCCCCCCCACCAACCCCCTGCCCACCCCCCCCGACCCCCCCCCCCCCGCCCCCCCACCCGCCCCGCCACCCCCCCCCCCCCCCCCCCCCCCCCCGCCCCTCCACCCCGCCCCCCCCCCCCCCCCTCCTACCACCCCCACCCCCGCCCCCCCCTCTCCCAAAAAACCCCCCACCCGCCCCCCACCCCCGCGCCAACCCCCCACGCCCCCCACCCCCCCCCCGCCGCCCCCCCCTCTCCCCCCCCCCCCGCCCCTTCCCCCCCCAACCCCACCCCCGCCCTCCCCCCCAACGCCTCCCCCCCCCCCCCCCCCCCCCACCCCCATCCCCTCCCCCCCTCGCCCCCCCCCACGCCCCCCTCCCACCCACCCCCCCCACCCCCCCCCCCCCGCCCCCCCCCCCCCCCCCCCCCCCCCGCCCCCCCCCCGCACGCACCCCCCCCCCTCCGGCCGCCACCCCCACCCGCCCCCCCACCCACCACCCCCCGACCCCCCACCCCCAACCCCGCCAACCCAGGCCCGCCAGCTCCCCCCCTCCAACCCCCACCCCCTCCCCCGATCCCGCACCGCCCCCCCCCCGGCCCCCCCCCGCCACCCCCCCCCCCCCCCCCCCCCCCCCCCGCCCCCCCCCCCCTCCCAGTCCCCGCCCTCCCAGCCCCCCCCCCCCGCCCCCCCCCCCCCCCCCCCCCACCGACCCCCAGCCCCACCCCTCGCCCCCCACGCCCCCCCCGCCCCCTCTCGCCCAAGCCCCACGCAACCCGCCCCCCCCCACTCGCCCCGCCCCCGCGCTCCCATCCCCCCCCTCCCCTCCACCCCCACCCCCCCCCCCCCCCCCCACCCAACCCCCCCCCCCCCCCCCGCCCCCATCCGCCCCCACGCCCCCCGCCTTCGCTCGCGCGCCATACCCCCACTGCCCCCCCCCACCCCCCCCACCCCCCACCCCCCCCTTACTCCCGCGCCGCCCCCAGCCCCTCCCGCCCCCCCCAACCCACACCCCCTCCCGACATCCCACGCCCACCCCCCCCCCCCCGCCCCCCCCCCCTCCGCCCCCCTCTGCCTCGCCCCTCCCAACCCCGCCCTCCCCCCCCCCCCCCCCCCCCCCCCTCCCCCCCCCCCCCACCCCCACCCCCCCAGCCCCCCCCGCCCACCCCCCCCCCTCCCCCCCCCCCCCCCCGCACTCCCCCCCCCAAACCCCGCCCCCCGAGCCCCCCCCCCCCACACTAAACAACGCCCCCCCCACCTCGCCTCGCCCGCCCCCCCGCCGCGCCCTCGCCCACCCCCCCCCCCCCCCCCCCCCCCCCCCGCCCCACCGCGCCCCCCCCCTCCCCCCCCCCCACCCCCAGCGGCCCGCCTCCCCCCCCCCCCCCCCGCTCTCCACTCCCCCCCCCCCCCCGACACCCCCCCCGCCCCCCCACCCCCCCCCACCCCCCCCCCCGCCCCCCCCCCCCCACCCACCCCACCCCCCCCCTCCCCGCCCCCCACCCGCCCGCCCGACCACCCCACCACCACCCCCCCACCCACCCCCCCCCCCCCCCCCCCCGGCGCCACACACCACACCCCCCCCCCCCCCCCCACCTTTAGAACCCAAACAACACATAAACACGTTTTTAAATAAATATTTTTTCAGCCCTTACATATACACATTTTTATTGTTTCCTTTATTTAGGTCCATTATTGTGTGAACTAAGATAGTCTGTTTTAGAATAAACAACATACTTCCAATTGCAGCAACACTCCAAATAGGAAGTAAAAAGATACTTGGGTTTTATTTAACAGAAATTACTTTTTTCAAAGACTACAACCATGGCTCGTTGGGACTACAACTAGCTACTTCCTGCAGTAGTTACATCACAACCGACAAATTTTACATAAACCCTGCCCCCGGAACACGTTAATGGGCGGGACATCTCAACACACTAAGCGGTAGACCAATCACAAAAGACTGGCTCAGCTTGACCAATCAGAACGTTTCGGAAGGAGGGACTTCCAAGAACCAGAAACTCAACTGAGAATCGAGATGACGGTGTAAAACACAGGTGAAATATGTATATATAAAGCATTTTTGAAAATCAAAACATGAACACCTGCTGTATTATTTAACACATCATATACATATTAAAAACCACTTCAAATCAGCCCTTCTTATACTTTGAATAAGCTATATATACTAAGACATGTGAAAACCATAGATATGTACCAGTGTTTGTTGTTGAAGGATTCCTCGGTTGAGTCAAAGCCTGGTTGGGTTGAAAGGCCGCTGAAAGTTGTGATTCTGGTTTTGAAGCTTTTGACTGTGGACCTTGTACAAGAGAGGTGGTTGAAGAAATATCCCTTTGTGGAAAGATTTGCTGTGATATCAATGGTCGTGTGTTTTGTTCTTGTAAAGTGACTTGTTCTGGTGCTAGTGCAACTGTCTGCGGAACCTGATGAAATGGTTTTGGAGCTTTTCCTTGAGGAATGCGGGCTGACTCTGATGGAGGAAAGGCTTCTGCAACTGGATTGTAAGCTTTACCTGGTTTTATAGGAGGATGCTCCCTGCAGCAAAGTGTTTGAAGGCCGTCCTTGTGGTACAACAGGCTGAGGTGCCAAAGGTTTTGGGGCTTTGCCCTGTGGCAGAAATGGTCTTGGCCCTTTTGTTTGTTGCATAATTGATGGAAAGCCTGATGGGAATCTTGTGCTTGTCTCATGTTCAGTTTGTGGTAAAAGGCCTTTTGTGTTAGCTGATACAGGGAGACTGCCTTGTTCATTGGGCCTCAAAGTTTCTCCTTTAGGTCCCTTTCCACTGGAAACACCACCTTTTCCATTTGTTGCAGGGGTATACCCTAGACACCAGAGCAGCTTTATTAACTTTTTTTTTTCATTAAACTGAAATATAGATCACATTGAAAAGAAAAATGCAAAATGCAAAACATGTTGAAACACAAAGTGCTGGGTTAGACTGAAGCCCCCATTAAAAGGGACAAACCCAGCTGTTGGGTTGTAACCTACGCTGGGTTGTTTCAACCCAAAATGAAGGCTTGTTTTATCAAATAAAACGATTTTCTGGATTAATTTAACCCAGCAGTTGGGTTTGTCCCTTTTTGACATAACTGTGGTTTGAAAATAATCCACCATTTTTAGAGTGCATGTTTTACATTGCAGATTGCAAAACAGAATATTATGTTTCTTGTACATAAAAGAAACATGAACAAACTATATAAAATCATATTTTACCTGAATTAATACCTTTGCTATAAGGTCCTTTGGACAGACCACCAGGGACACTATAACCTAAAGATCACAGGGGATGAAATTGACATAACAGAGCGTAATGTAAAGGTCATTCTTTTACAACACAGTTTATCATTGTTTACATTTTCTTTACTTTTAGGGCTGTAGAATTATCCCAGAAAGAAATTCTCACTCAGACCTCTGTCTGCCTCCACAAAAAAAGCGAGATACTGGGACAAAATTTCTATTCATTTCAACGTAAAACTTTTCAAAAGCTGCCTTAAATTGTTAAGCTAAATCAAATTTCATTTGAATTTAAATTATATTAAACTGATTTAAAAATTTGGATTTTGTAACTTAAAAAATCAAGTTTGACTAACTTTATTTTATAAGTCCATGTGACTTGTAAAGTCAATTTCATTTAACTTAAAAATGTAATGCAGTGTTTGAACCGCAGATTTTTTTTAATCATTTGTTGCCTTTATTTACATAGTACGGTGGGAGAGCGGACAGGAAGTGACACATACAGTACAACAATTTCAGTGCTTGGCAAGTAATAAAGGGCAATAACTCAGTTGGTGTATTAATAAAGAATTTAAGTGATATCCACTCATAGGTATTCATTTTATAATATTAATTATTACATGTCATTTACCCTGAGGCCTGGCTGCTTGTCCATTGTAAGGTCCGGCCTTTGCACCATACCCTGTGGATCAGACCCAACCCACATGAGATTCAGATGGGATTCATAAATCTGATTAAATCAAGGCAGAACAATTAAATATTTGTCACACACAAATAAAAAGTTCACCTGGTTTAGGTCCATTGATTCCACTATTGGGATAGCCCACATTTCCTAGAAAAGAACCTAAGTAGAGAAAAAAAAATATGTTTTATTAACTAAAATATATCTAAAAACTTGTATGTGGTGTAAAGCGGTTATAAAGTAATTCATAGGAAAAGATTCTACACCTGTGGTGTATAACAAGTGATAAAGTTCAATAACTCAACTGGCACATAAAGAATTGAACTGAGATCCACTCATAGGTGTCATGGTTTCACCTCTCCTTGTCAGGTATTTCTTGGTTTAGAGGTGGAATCATACAGAATCCTCTGTTTCATGGGGGAGAGAGACGATTTCTTCTCTCTCTGGTCTGCGTCATCGTTCCTACCCTCCTGTTTCCTAGTTTGTGTTAATTAGCTTCCCCTTAGTGTTTGATCTGTGTCACCTGGTCCCTATTTAATTATCCTGTGTTTGTCTCCCTATAAAGAGTCCTCATGTTTCATTGTCCTGTGCGCGTTCATTGAAATTCTTACCTTGCCTGTTTGCAGTTAAGATTGTCTCGTATAAGTTCTTGTCACCTTGTTCCTGGTTCCTGTCCCCTGTCTAAGTAAGTGTTAGTTTAGTGTGTTTATATTCGAGTGTTTGTTTGGTAGTTTAGTTAGTCAGTGTTCTTGTTTTGTTTATATTCATTCCAGTCCTGTTTTCCCCCTCGTGGGTTTTGTTTTGCCTTTTTGTCTCTGTTGAAATAAAGACCCTTTTGTTACCCCCTACCATCTCGTCTGAGTCCTGCCTGCACTTGGGTTCTCCTGCCTTGTCTCTCTGTCTCTTACCGAGATCATCGACAGAATGAACGTGCCTAAGTCGAACCCAGCAGGCACAGAAGCGAGACGCGCAAGTCAGGCCCGTCGCCTGTGCAATGTTCGTCAAGGATACGGCGACGTGCTTGACTTCGCGGATCGCTTCTTCGAGACTGCAGGGGAGATGGTCCATGATGAGCAGGAACAGATGGTCCTGTTCAATGGCGGCCTCAACCATCCTCTGACGCGGGAGGAGATGAGACGCTGACCGCTGGCTTCACTGAACTGATCAGGTACGCCATGAATCGGCCGAAGCCCAGGGTCTCAGTTGAGTCCTGCTCTCCTTCCCCGCTGGCCGTCATCCCCGAGGGTCATTCCCTACAAATCGGGGTCATGGGCCTCTCCCCATTCTCTGCAGCCTCTTCTCCACCGTCCTCCAGTCTCCATAGACGGCGCCAACGGATGGAGTCGTGGGAGTCCCCGTCCGACTCCTCTGCCACGGAGCTAGCCGTGCCTCCCACCACCTCTCTTCCGTCGCCGCACTTCCGTGGGCCGCTCCCGGAGGAAAAGACCCAAGAGAGGAGAGCAGTCCAGGCCCATTCAGAGTCTGGTGGTCCCGAGTCCGGTGGTCCCGAGTGGTCCGGTGTCCCGATCCGTGGTCCCGAGTCCGGTGGTCCCGAGTCCGGTGTCCCGTCCCAAATATTTTTTGGGGGGGCGCCGTGGGGATGTGACGGTCCGTGCGGCCAGCCCGGCCGCAGACTCTCGCCCGGCCGGCACACCCGCCCCAACCGGCACCAAGCCGGCCCAGCAACCGGCACCAAGCCCGGCCCACAGGCCCAAGCCCGGCCACCGGCAGAACGCTGCGCCCAGCCACCGGCACAGAACGCTGCCCAGCCACCGGCACAGAACGCTGCCCAGCCACCGGCACAGAACGCTGCCCAGCCACCGGCACAGAACGCTGCCCCCACCGCCACCGCTGCACACCGACCGGCTGCCCAGCCACCGGCACAGAACGCTTGCCCAGCCACCGGCGCTGTGCTGCCCAGCCCGCACCGCCCAGCCACCGGCACAGAACCTGCCCAGCCTGCCAGCCCGGCCCAGCCTTCCTGCCTTCCAGACCCTTGCCCGGCATTCCAGCCGGCCCCGGCATCCAGCCCTTGTCCTGCCCGGCATTCCAGCCGGCATCCAGCCGGCCGTCCAGCCCTTGTCCGCCCGCATTCCAGCCGCCGTCAGCCCTTGTCCTGCCGGCATTCCAGCCGGCCGTCCAGCCCTTGTCCTGCCGGCATTCCAGCCGGGGTCCAGCCCAGCAGTCCTGCAGGGGACAAACAGTTTTCCCCAGGACTTCCCCTGTCAGCCTCCTGGGGCTCCGCGCCCTGGCGCGCCCCCAAGGGCTGGAACTTCCCCACCCAGCCCTACCCCTTTTGGACTTCCCCTATGTACTCTTGTTTGCCCCCACCCCCCCTCCCTTGTTTATTATTTTTATTGTCCCACCTTAACCCATTAATTGTTCTTGCCTGCCTTCCCTTGATCTTGTTCTCCATGTTTTGTTTAGTCTTGTCTTTGTCCCAGTCTGCCTTGTCTTGTTCGTGCCTTTGAGGAGCATCAGGTTGCTGCTCCTTAAGGCGGGGGTTCTGTCATGGTTTCACCTCTCCTTGTCAGGTATTTCTTGGTTTTAGAGGTGGAATCATACAGAATCCTCTGTTTCATGGGGGAGAGAGACGATTTCTTCTCTCTCTGGTCTGCGTCATCGTTCCTACCCTCCTGTTTCCTAGTTTGTGTTAATTAGCTTCCCCTTAGTGTTTGATCTGTGTCACCTGGTCCCTATTTAATTATCCTGTGTTTGTCTCCCTATAAAGAGTCCTCATGTTTCATTGTCCTGTGCGCGTTCATTGTAATTCTTACCTTGCCTGTTTGCAGTTAAGATTGTCTCGTATAAGTTCTTGTCTCCTGGTTCCTGTTCCCTGTCTAAGTAAGTGTTAGTTTAGTGTGTTTATATTCGAGTGTTTGTTTGGTAGTTTAGTTAGTCAGTGTTCTTGTTTTGTTTATATTCATTCCAGTCCTGTTTTCCCCCTCGTGGGTTTTGTTTTGTCTCTGTTGAAATAAAGACCCTTTTGTTACCCCTACCATCTCGTCTGAGTCCTGCCTGCACTTGGGTTCTCCTGCCTTGTCTCTCTGTCTCTTACCGAGATCATCGACACATAGGTGTGCATGCATCTGCTTTTTCCAATAACTTTGAAGATGTGTCATCCAATCAGGTTCATCCAATAAGAACTTTTCATTTTATAAATAGTAATGATTACATGTTATTTACCCTGTGGCTTGGCTGCTTGTCCATTGTAGGGTCCGGCCTTTGCACCATACCCTGTGGATCAGACCCAACACATAAGATTCACATGGTATACGATAATCTGATTAAAGCAAATCATTACGGCAGAACAATTAAGTCCTTTATCACAAACAATTACAAGGTTTACCTGGTTTTGGTCCATTGATTCCACTATTGGGATAGCCCATATTTCCTAATTGGAGAAAAATGAATTCATATTAACTAAATGATTCCAAACAACATTTTACCATGCGGTTTAAAGGGATTACACGGATTGATAGGAAAACAGATACTACACCTGTGGCACGTAACAAGTGTTCAAGTTAAATAACTCAACTGGTGCATAAAGAATTGAACTGAGATACACTCATAGGTGTGCATGCATCAGTTTTTTTACAATAGCTTTGTACACGTGTCATTCATTTAGGTTCATCCAATAAGAACTTTTCATTTTATAATAGTAATGATTACTATGGCCGGCAGCCATATCACCCTGTAGCCCAAGACTGGTTGCCCACTGGAGCTAAGCAGGGTTGAGCCTGATCAGTACCTGGATGGGAGACCTCATGGGAAAAATATAGGTTGCTGCTGGAAGAGGTGTTAGTGAGGCCAGCAGGGGGTGCTCAACCTGTGGTCTGTGTGGGTCCTAATACCCCAGTAAAGTGACGGGGACACTATACTGTAAAAAGAAACCGTACTTCGGTAGAGATGTTAAACTGAGGTCCTGACTCACTGTGATCATTAAAAATCCCAGGATGTCCTTCGAATATGAGTAGGAGTGTAACCCCGGCATCCTGCCCAAATTTCCCCATTCGCCATCATTATGGCCTCCTAATCATCCCCATATGTACTAATTGGCTCCTTAACTTTGTCTCCTCTCCACAAATATGAAGGTGTGTGGTGGGCTTTCTGGCGCAATAGTGTTTAAAAATATCTTTGAATATGCGTCATCCAATTATAACTGGAAATTTTCATTTTATAATAGTAATGATTACATGTAATTTACCCTGCGGCTCGGCTGCTTGTCCATTGTAGGGTCCGGCCTTTGCACCATACCCTGTGGATCAGACCAAACGCACATGAGATTAGGATTGCATCCAAAAATATGATTCAATCAAGGCGAGACCATTAAATATTTCTACACACACAAAAAAATATTCACCTGCTTTATGTCCATTGATTCCACTATTGGGATAGCCCACATTTCCTAGAGAGGAACATAAAAAGATAAATATGATATACTTTAAATTAACTACATAATTTCTACAAAACGTTTACTATGTGGTGTAGAGCAGATATAAACAAATTGATGGGAAACAAATACTTCAACGGTGGTGAATAGCAAGTGGAAAATAACTAAATTTGCACATTAAAGAATTTACTGAGATCCACTCAAATGGTGTGCATACATCAGCTGTTTTACAGTAGCTATGAACATGTATGATCCAATAAGAACCAGAACGTTTCATTTTACAATAGTAATGATTACATGTAATTTACCCTGGGGCTCTGCTGCTTGTCCATTGTAGGGTCCGGCCTTTGCACCATACCCTGTGGATCAGACCCAACGCACATGAGATTAGGATTGGATCCAAAAATATGAATAAATCAAAGCATTAAGGTAGAACCATTGAGTCCTTTATCCCAAACAATCTAACGTTTACCTGGTTTAGGCCCCTTGCCCGCATTATTGGGATAGCCCATATTTCCTAGAGAAGAACCTAATTAAAGAAAAAAAATCTTTATAATAACTAAATAACTCCTAACAACATTTTACCTTGTAGTTTAAAGGGGTTACACAGATTGACAGGAAACAGATACAACAGCCGCATTGCATAGCAAGTGATAAAGTTCAGTAACTCAACTGACGCATTAAGAATTGAACTGAGATCCACTCAAATGGTGTGCATACATCAGCAGTTTTACAGTAGCTATGAACATGTGTGATCCAATTAAAACAGGAATGTTTCATTTTACAAAAGTAATGATTACATGTAATTTACCCTGGGGCTCTGCTGCTTGTCCATTGTAGGGTCCGGCCTTTGCACCATACCCTGTGGATCAGACCCAACGCACGTGAGATTAGGATTGGATCCAAAAATATGAAAAAATCAAACCATTAAGGCAGAACGATTAAGTCCTTTATTACACACAATTAAATGTTTACCTGGTTTAGGTCCCTTGCCCCCATTATTGGGATAGCCCATATTTCCTAGAGAAGAACCTAATTGAAGAAAACAAATCTTTATATTAACAAAAAAACTCCTAACAAAATGTTACCATGTGGTTTAGAGGGGTTACACAGATTGACTGGAAACAGATACAACAGCCGCATTGCATAGCAAGTGATAAAGTTCAATAACTCAACTGGCGCATAAAGAATTGAACTGAGATCCACTCAAATGGTGTGCATACATCAGCTGTTTTACAGTAGCTATGAACATGTGTCATTTAATAAGAACCAGAACGTTTCATTTTACAAGAGTAATGATTACATGTAATTTACCCTGAGGCTCGACTGCTTGTCCATTGTAGGGTCCGGCCTTTGCACCATACCCTGTGGATCAGACCCAACGCACGTGAGATTAGGATTGGATCCAAAAATATGAATAAATCAAAGCATTAAGGCGGAACGATTAAGTCCTTTATCCCACACAATTAAACGTTTACCTGGTTTAGGTCCCTTGCCCCCATTATTGGGATAGCCCATATTTCCAAGAGAAGAACCTAATTAAAGAAAAAAAATCTTTATATTAACTAAATAACTCCTAACAACATTTTACCATGTGGTTTAAAGGGGTTACACGGATTGACAGGAAACAGATACAACAGAGCCGCATTGCATAGCAAGTGATAAAGTTCAATAACTCAACTGGCGCATAAAGAATTGAACTAAGATCCACTCAAATGGTGTGCATACATCAGCTGTTTTACAGTAGCTATGAACATGTGTCATTTAATAAGAACCAGATATTTCATTTTACAATAGTAATGATTACATGTAATTTACCCTGGGGCTCGGCTGCTTGTCCATTGTAGGGTCCGGCCTTTGCACCATACCCTGTGGATCAGACCCAACGCACGTGAGATTAGGATTGGATCCAAAAATATGAATAAATCAAAGCATTAAGGCGGAACGATTAAGTCCTTTATCCCACACAATTAAACGTTTACCTGGTTTAGGCCCCTTGCCCCCATTATTGGGATAGCCCATATTTCCTAGAGAAGAACCTAATTAAAGAAACAAAATCTTTATATTAACTAAATAACTCCTAACAACATTTTACCATGTGTTTTAAAGGGATTACACAGATTGACAGGAAACAGATACAACAGCTGCATTGCATAGCAAGTGATAAAGTTCAATAACTCAACTGGCGCATAAAGAATTGAACTTATATCCACTTAAATGGTGTGCATACATCCGCTGTTTAACAGTAGAAATGAACATGTGTGAACCAATAAGAACCAGATATTTAATTTTACAATAGTAATGATTACATGTAATTTACCCTGGGGCTCTGCTGCTTGTCCATTGTAGGGTCCGGCCTTTGCACCATACCCTGTGGATCAGACCCAACGCACGTGAGATTCAGATGACATCCAAAAATATGAATAGATCAAAGCATTAAGGTAGAACCATTAAGTCCTTTATCCCAAACAATCTAACGTTTACCTGGTTTAGGCCCCTTGCCCCCATTATTGGGATAGCCCATATTTCCTAGAGAAGAACCTAATTAAAGAAAAAAAATCTTTATAATAACTAAATAACTCCTAACAACATTTTACCTTGTGGTTTAAAGGGGTTACACAGATTGACAGGAAACAGATACAACAGCCGCATTGCATAGCAAGTGATAAAGTTCAATAACTCAACTGGCGCATAAAGAATTGAACTGAGATCCACTCAAATGGTGTGCATACATCAGCTGTTTTACAGTAGCTATGAACATGTGTCATTTAATAAGAACCAGAACGTTTCATTTTACAATAGTAATGATTACATGTCATTTACCCTGGGGCTCTGCTGCTTGTCCATTGTAGGGTCCGGCCTTTGCACCATACCCTGTGGATCAGACCCAACGCACATGAGATTAGAATTCGATCCAAAAATATGAATAAATCAAACCGTTAAGTCCTTTATTACACACAATTAAACGTTTACCTGGTTTAGGTCCCTTGCCCCCGTTATTGGGATAGCCCATATTTCCTAGAAAAGAACCTAATTGAAGGAAAAAAATCTTTATGTTAACTAAATAACTCCTAACAACATTTTACCTTGTGGTTTAAAGGGGTTACATAGATTGACAGGAAAAAGATACAACAGCCGCATTGCATAGCAAGTGATAAAGTTCAATAACTCAACTGGCGCATAAAGAATTTAACTAAGATCCACTCAAATGGTGTGCATACATCAGCTGTTTTACAGTAGCTATGAACATGTGTCATTTAATAAGAACCAGAACGTTTCATTTTACAATAGTAATGATTACATGTAATTTACCCTGGGGCTCGGCTGCTTGTCCATTGTAGGGTCCGGCCTTTGCACCATACCCTGTGGATCAGACCCAACGCACGTGAGATTCAGATGACATCCAAAAATATGATTAAATCAAACCATTAAGTCCTTTATCCCACACAATTAAACGTTTACCTGGTTTAGGCCCCTTGCCCCCATTATTGGGAGAGCCCATATTTCCTAGAGAAGAACCTAATTAAAGAAAAAAAATCTTTATATTAACTAAATAACTCCTGACAACATTTTACCATGTGTTTTAAAGGGATTACACAGATTGACAGGAAACAGATACAACAGCTGCATTGCATAGCAAGTGATAAAGTTCAATAACTCAACTGGCGCATAAAGAATTTAACTTATATCCACTCAAATGGTGTGCATACATCCGCTGTTTAACAGTAGCTATGAACATGTGTGAACCAATAAGAACCAGATATTTCATTTTACAATAGTAATAATTACATGTAATTTACCCTGGGGCTCGGCTGCTTGTCCATTGTAGGGTCCGGCCTTTGCACCATACCCTGTGGATCAGACCCAACGCACGTGAGATTCAGATGACATCCAAAAATATGATTAAATCAAACCATTAAGTCCTTTATTCCACACAATTAAAACGTTTACCTGGTTTAGGCCCCTTGCCCCCATTATTGGGATAGCCCATATTTCCTAGAGAAGAACCTAATTAAAGAAAAAAAATCTTTATAATAACTAAATAACTCCTAACAACATTTTACCTTGTGGTTTAAGGGGGTTACACAGATTGACAGGAAACAGATACAACAGCCGCATTGCATAGCAAGTGATAAAGTTCAGTAACTCAACTGACGCATTAAGAATTGAATTTATATCCACTCAAATGGTGTGCATACATCATCAGTTTTACAGTAGCTATGAACATGTGTGATCCCATTAGAACAGGAATGTTTCATTTTACAATAGTAATGATTACATGTAATTTACCCTGGGGCTCTGCTGCTTGTCCATTGTAGGGTCCGGCCTTTGCACCATACCCTGTGGATCAGACCCAACGCACATGAGATTAGGATTGGATCCAAAAATATGAAAAAATCAAACCATTAAGGCAGAACGATTAAGTCCTTTATTACACACAATTAAATGTTTACCTGGTTTAGGTCCCTTGCCCCCATTATTGGGATAGCCCATATTTCCTAGAGAAGAACCTAATTGAAGAAAACAAATCTTTATATTAACAAAAAAACTCCTAACAAAATGTTACCATGTGGTTTAGAGGGGTTACACAGATTGACTGGAAACAGATACAACAGCCGCATTGCATAGCAAGTGATAAAGTTCAATAACTCAACTGGCGCATAAAGAATTGAACTGAGATCCACTCAAATGGTATGCATACATCAGCTGTTTTACAGTAGCTATGAACATGTGTCATTTAATAAGAACCAGAACGTTTCATTTTACAATAGTAATGATTACATGTAATTTACCCTGAGGCTCGGCTGCTTGTCCATTGTAGGGTCCGGCCTTTGCACCATACCCTGTGGATCAGACCCAACGCATATGAGATTCAGATGACATCCAAAAATATGATTAAATCAAACCATTAAGTCCTTTATCCCACACAATTAAACGTTTACCTGGTTTAGGCCCCTTGCCCCCATTATTGGGAGAGCCCATATTTCCTAGAGAAGAACCTAATTGAAGGAAACAAATCTTTATATTAACTAAATAACTCCTAACAACATTTTACTTTGTGGTTTAGAGGGGTTACACAGATTGACAGGAAACAGATACAACAGCCGCATTGAATAGCAAGTGACAAAGTTCAATATCTCAACTGGCGCATAAAGAATTGAACTAAGATCCACTCAAATGGTGTGCATACATCAGATGTTTTACAGTAGCTATGAACATGTGTCATTTAATAAGAACCAGATATTACATTTTACAATAGTAATGATTACATGTAATTTACCCTGGGGCTGTGCTGCTTGTCCATTGTAGGGTCCGGCCTTTGCACCATACCCTGTGGATCAGACCCAACGCACGTGAGATTAGGATTGGATCCAAAAATATGAATAAATCAAAGCATTAAGGCGGAACGATTAAGTCCTTTATCCCACACAATTAAACGTTTACCTGGTTTAGGTCCCTTGCCCCCATTATTGGGATAGCCCATATTTCCTAGAGAAGAACCTAATTAAAGAAAAAAAATCTTTATATTAACTAAATAACTCCTAACAACATTTTACCATGTGGTTTAAAGGGGTTACACGGATTGACAGGAAACAGATACAACAGCCGCATTGCATAGCAAGTGATAAAGTTCAATAACTCAACTGGCGCATGAAGAATTGAACTAAGATCCACTCAAATGGTGTGCATACATCAGCTGTTTTACAGTAGCTATGAACATGTGTCATTTAATAAGAACCAGAACGTTTCATTTTACAAGAGTAATGATTACATGTAATTTACCCTGAGGCTCGACTGCTTGTCCATTGTAGGGTCCGGCCTTTGCACCATACCCTGTGGATCAGACCCAACGCACGTGAGATTAGGATTGGATCCAAAAATATGAATAAATCAAAGCATTAAGGCGGAACGATTAAGTCCTTTATCCCACACAATTAAACGTTTACCTGGTTTAGGCCCCTTGCCCCCATTATTGGGATAGCCCATATTTCCTAGAGAAGAACCTAATTAAAGAAACAAAATCTTTATATTAACTAAATAACTCCTAACAACATTTTACCATGTGTTTTAAAGGGATTACACAGATTGACAGGAAACAGATACAACAGCTGCATTGCATAGCAAGTGATAAAGTTCAATAACTCAACTGGCGCATAAAGAATTGAACTTATATCCACTTAAATGGTGTGCATACATCAGCTGTTTAACAGTAGAAATGAACATGTGTGAACCAATAAGAACCAGATATTTAATTTTACAATAGTAATGATTACATGTAATTTACCCTGGGGCTCTGCTGCTTGTCCATTGTAGGGTCCGGCCTTTGCACCATACCCTGTGGATCAGACCCAACGCACGTGAGATTCAGATGACATCCAAAAATATGAATAGATCAAAGCATTAAGGTAGAACCATTAAGTCCTTTATCCCAAACAATCTAACGTTTACCTGGTTTAGGCCCCTTGCCCCCATTATTGGGATAGCCCATATTTCCTAGAGAAGAACCTAATTAAAGAAAAAAAATCTTTATAATAACTAAATAACTCCTAACAACATTTTACCTTGTGGTTTAAAGGGGTTACACAGATTGACAGGAAACAGATACAACAGCCGCATTGCATAGCAAGTGATAAAGTTCAATAACTCAACTGACGCATTAAGAATTGAACTAAGATCCACTCAAATGGTGTGCATACATCAGCTGTTTTACAGTAGCTATGAACATGTGTCATTTAATAAGAACCAGAACGTTTCATTTTACAATAGTAATAATAACATGTAATTTACCCTGGGGCTTGGCTGCTTGTCCATTGTAGTGTCCGGCCTTTGCACCATACCCTGTGGATCAGACCCAACGCACATGAGATTAGGATTGGATCCAAAACTATGAACAAATCAAACCATTAAGGCGGAACGATTGAGTCCTTTATTACACACAATTATACATTTACCTGGTTTAGGTCCCTTGCCCCCATTATTGGGATAGCCCATATTTCCTAGAGAAGAACCTAATTGAAGAAAACAAATCTTTATATTAACTAAATAACTCCTAACAACATTTTACCATGTTGTTTAAAGGGGTTACACGGATTGACAGGAAACAGATACAACAGCCGCATTGCATAGCAAGTGATAAAGTTCAATAACTCAACTGGCGCAAAGATTATTTTACAGAGATCCACTCAAATGGTGTGCATACATCAGCTGTTTTAAAGTAGCTATGTGATCCAATAAGAACCAGATATTTAATTTTACAATAGTAATGATTACATGTAATTTACCCTGGGGATCAGCTGCTTGTCCATTGTAGGGTCCGGCCTTTGCACCATACCCTGTGGATCAGACCCAACGCACGTGAGATTCAGATGACATACAAAAATCTGATTAAATCAAACCATTAGGGCAGAACGATTGAGTCCTTTATTACACACAATTAAAACGTTTACCTGGATTCGGTCCCTTGCCCCCATTATTGGGATAGCCCATATTTCCTAGAGAAGAACCTAATTAAAGAAAACAAATCTTTATATTAACTAAATAACTCCTAACAACATTTTACCATGTGGTTTAAAGGGGTTACACAAGAAACAGATAAAACACCTGCATTGCAAAGCAAGTGGTAAAGTTCAATAACTCAACTGTCGCATAAAGCATTGAACTGAGATCCACTCAAATGGTGTGCATAAATCCGCTGTTTAACAGTAGCTATGACCATGTGTGATCCAATAAGAACCAGATATTTAATTTTACAATAGTAATGAGTACATGTAATTTACCCTGGGGCTTGGCTGCTTGTCCATTGTAGGGTCCGGCCTTTACACCATACCCTGTGGATCAGACCCAACGCACGTGAGATTCAGATGACATACAAAAATCTGATTAAATCAAACCATTAGGGCAGAACGATTGAGTCCTTTATTACACACAATTAAAACGTTTACCTGGATTCGGTCCCTTGCCCCCATTATTGGGATAGCCCATATTTCCTAGAGAAGAACCTAATTAAAGAAAACAAATCTTTATATTAACTAAATAACTCCTAACAACATTTTACCATGTGGTTTAAAGGGGTTACACAAGAAACAGATAAAACACCTGCATTGCAAAGCAAGTGGTAAAGTTCAATAACTCAACTGTCGCATAAAGCATTGAACTGCGATCCACTCATAGGTGTGCATAGTAAATCAGCTGTTTCACCAACACATTCTCACTCCCAACTGTCACATATTGAAGCTTAAAGCACACCTTTAGCATCAGTTTTCGACGTGCAGGATACTCTGCTTTCAATAACAAACCTTTGCCGTCAGTATGCAGACAAGATGCATTATTTTACGATTATAAAGAAATTATATAGTGGTGTTTAATTTGACAATGACATGCATTGGGGCATGATTTTTTATTTAAACAGCCAGAATAATTGTTTTTGGATTACACTGTTCAGTCATTTTGATGAAGTAACGTAACGCATGTATTTATTATATAATATTAAACACAGGATACAAAACCTTTTCAGAAACTAAAAATATTACATGCATACCGAGGTCAAACGATCGATTTTTATGAATATCAGATGCAAAAGCGATCAACACTGGCCATAAATCTCTGGTAATCACATTAAAAATTGCTGCCAGAAGCGCTACGTCAGCTAGCATAGCATTAGCTCTAGTGTGTGTCTTTACTGACTGCGTCATTACGTCAGCTTTGAATGTAAAGTGTCATTGGCTGTCGTGACTGATCGTGTCATGATTTACATTTGAACGAGACCGGACTGCATGTGGTCATTGCGTTCATGGCTTCAGTAAGTTTACAAGGTTTGCAACGAGAGTTGTTTTGTAATACCTTTATACCGTTGTTTTTTTACCAATTTATACAATAAATACCTGTGACTGTACTTTCACTTGTGTTTTGTATGCTTGAGATATGGTTAGGTTTAGGGTGAAGGCAGGGTTAGGGGCTTTAAAATATATTTGAAATCCAAAATATTTATGAAACCATTTATATCTTTACAAATGCCAAGAATTGACTGTGCCTTGAACTGAGGCAAACAACCTATAAGCAATGCAGTACCCCGCACATCGAAAACTGACACTAAAGGGTGTTGGGAGTGAGAATGGGTTGGTTTTACAATAGCTCTGAACATGTGTCATCCAATCTGGTTCATTCAATAAGAACCAGAACTTTTCATTTTATAAAAGTAATGATTACTTGTAAATTACCCTGGGGTTTGGCTCCTTGTCCGTTGTAGGGACTGGCCTTTGTACCATAGCCTGTGGTCAGAACACACAAGATTCAGATGGTATCCAAAAATCTGATTACATCAAACCAGTAAGACAGAACCATTAAATATCTGTCAAACACAAATACAAAATTTCACCTGGTTTTTGTCCATTGATTCCACTATTGGGATAGCCCATATTTCCCAGGGAAGAACCTAATTGAAGAAAACAAATCTTTATATTGACTAAATAACTCCTAACAACATTTTTCCAAGGGGTTTAAAGTGGTTACACATATTGATAGGAAAGAGATACAACACCTGCATTGCCTAGCAAGTGGTAAAGTTCAATAACTCAAATGGTGCATTAAGAATTGAACTGAGATACAATCATATGTGTGTGTATACATCAGGGCCCGTGTGTATGAAAATTCTCAAAAATGCTCTTAAGAGTAGTCTTACATTTTGAAGTGTAAAAAAAATTACAGTTCCAGACTGAATCTTAAATTCTGACTATGGCACCATTTATTAATAAATTAATTAAGACATTATTTAATTCAGACGTTGCATTTTTATTTTTTTATAAATTTATATATGGGACATTCTACAGAATTTGCGCAAACTGCTGTCCCACATCAAACAAGCATGCAAGCTAGCAAGCAAAAGTTGTTTAATAAATTCCTTCTATCATCTATTGAAACCCACAATCATATTTTTATTATCAGTGAGCTTAGTATATATAACATTATCATTTATGGGATACTTTCAATTGGGAGATGGGTGTCCCGATCCCAAACACCAAAATTTCAACCTACGAAACCTTTTTTCCATTGTTGTTTTTAAAAATATAATTTTGATATTTTTAAAAAAGTGAAGTTAAAAAAATTATTATTTTATGTTTGTATGTATTTAACTTTATGTAAAAAATGTGTCTCTGATTTTCATGTCACTACCGAAACAGTGTATGTTATAGTCCATTGGCTGAGACTGATTTTCTACATTTTTATCAATAATTATTACTGTGTCCCTTTCTCTAATAGCTACATGGTGAGTAGATCTGTCTCATCATTTTGAAATAAATGTGTTAAAAAGTCCGAAAATCTGTGTGTAACTTTAAGGAACGTCACTACCAAACATATTTTTTCTGCAATTAAGCAAACTTTTTTGGTCGGTTTTTCATAAAAGCAGCTTGGAATGGAATGTTCCATTAAGTCCTACTCCTACCCGAGGACAAGCCACTCCTGCGCTTTCTGTGGCGTGATATGAGACAAGATGATCCACCTGACATCTACGAATGGCAAGTACTCCCATTCGGAACCACCTGCAGTCCCTGCTGAGCATCCTTCGCCTTCCAAAGACATGTTTTATTGCATAGTACAGTAGAAAAAGATGTGAGGGATTCTGTTGAAAGAGGCTTCTATGTGAATAATTGTCTACAGAGCTTGCCATCTGCCCCAGAAGTTCGTAAGACAAAATTCGTAAGCTGCTAGCATGCGGAGGGTTTGATATTCGTCAGTGGGCCAGCAAAGGGCAAGAGGTTGTCAGTGACTTGCCATCAGAAGCCTGATCTTCCAAGCAAGAGTTGTGGCTCTCACATGATAAAGCAGACTTCCCATGAATCCATCCTGCGATTGAATTGGCACTGATAGTCAGACTGTCTAGGATTCCGGCGCAGACCTGTAACTTACCATGCTGTTACGATGCGGAATATATATTGTGTGTTAGCAAGTCAGTAAGACTTCCATTCACCACACGTGCGAAGGTGATTGTTCAACAACTCTGGGCTAAGCAGAGGAACTGGGATGATCCGCAACTTCCTGAGGATCTTCAGCAGTCATGGAAGGTGTGGCAAACAAAGTTGCAGTACTAACCTCAAGTAGTCCTCCCTAGGGGCTACACTCCATCCACCATGGACAACCCAGAGGCCACTCATGAGATCCATATCTTCACTAATACTTCTGAGAGAGCTTATGGTGCTGTTGCTTACCTTCGCTCAAAGGATCCTAGTGGTAGGATACACACCTTCCTTCTGGCCCGATCATGTGTAGGCCCATGCAAGCAGTGCTCAATCCCCTACTTGAGCCATGCACTGCTCTCATAGGAGCACAGTTGGCCAAGCTGGTTGAAATGCACTCACCTTGAAGATCCAGAAGATCACTTTCTGGACAGATTAAACAACTGTCCTCTACTGGCTACATTCTGTATCCTGTCGCTTAAAGGTTTTTGTAGGTACAAGGGTGGCAGAGATCCAAGAATTAAAGTATGGCATTATGTTGACTGTGCCAGGAACCTGGCAGATGATCTTACTCATGGTGAGAGCCTGAAGGACCTCACTGAGCCCAATCAGTGGATACTGGGATCATAATTCCACATTCAAGTCCAGAATAATTGGCCGTTGCCACCAGCAATGCACAGCCAGGTGCCTGAGGACACAACAGAATTGAAGCGAAGTGCCTTCTGTGGCATGATTTGTCATGGTTCCGCCATCTTGTCTTGTTTATTCTTGGTCTTGGGGCGGAGCCATGACATGGCCTTAGGTTCCTTGTGGAGAGAGGGGTTGGACCTTAGTGTTCCTCTCACTCTCTCTCCGTGTCTCGTCGATTGTTTCCGCCATCTCGTTTCCTCGTTAACCTTCCCTGAGTGTTTCATTACCCACACCTGTCCCTTGCCTATTATCCTGTGTTTGTTTCCCTTTAAAAAATCCTCGTGTTCATTGTCCTGTGCTCGTTCGTTGCTTGTGCTTGCATGTGTTTGTATATCCCTCGTGTCTTGCTCATGTTCCTCTTGCCTTGCCTTACCTGGAAATCATCCTGTGGATTACCTTGTCTTGTTTTGGACGTTGTGTCGTGGTTTTAGTTTAGTTTTTGCCCCCTCGTGGGAAGTCTTTTGTTTGTGAGTTTTAGTTATCGTATCCTGTTTTTCCCCCCATTGTGGGTTTTTGTTTATTATTAAAGAGACTTTTTTGTGTTACCCTGTACTGCTGCCTGCGCTTGGGTTCTTCCTTATGTAAATCCTAACAGAACGAACGAGCTAGATCAGAACCCAGCAGGCAGCCATGGGAGATGGTTTGCGATCCCGCCAGGCACGCCTCCTCTGTGGTATCGTTTCCGCCAAGGAAACGATGATCTGGGGACCTATGTGGATAGGTTCCTGGATGCCGCAGGGGAGGTGGTCTTTGGGGAGGCGGAGTTGGCGGTGTTGTTCAGCCGCGGCCTCAGGGATCCTCTGTCGCCGGCAGAGATGAGGATGCTGAGACCGCTGGACTTCGATGTTGTGTGGCGGTATGCCACGGACAGAACGGAGTCCAGGGTCCCAGTACCCTGCAGGTCGGGTTGTGGGCATCACTGTACCTTCCGCCTCACCCACCACGGCAGCTTCTCCTCCAGCGGCTAGTCTCTCCCGCAGACGTGGACGGAGTGAATCGTGGGACTCCCCGTCCGACTCCTCCAGCACGGAGCTAACCATGCCTGCCACCGCTTCTCTCCCCGGAAGAAGAAGCCGAGGAGGGGAGTGCAGCCCAGTCCTGCCCAGAAACCGGTGGCGTCCAGTCCGGTGCAGCCGGCGTCCAGTCCGGTGCAGCCGGCGTCCAGTCCGGTGCAGCCGGCGGCCAGCCCGGTGCAGCTGGCGTCCAGTCTACTATCCAGTCCGGTGTCCAGGCCGGTGTCCAGTCCAGCATCCAGTCCGGCGTCCAGTCCGGTGCAGCCGGCGTCCAGTCAGGTGCAGCCGGCGGCCAGCCCGGTGCAGCCGGCATCCAGTCTACTATCCAGTCCGGTGTCCAGTCCGGTGTCCAGTCCGGTGTCCAGTCCGGTGTCCAGGCCGGGGTCCAGGCCGGGGTCCTTTCCGGTGTGCCAGTCGGCCTTCCAGCCGGCAGTCCAGCCGGTGCCACAGCCGGCAGTCCACCCGGCGACTCGGTCGGCAGCATACCCGGGTCCTAACCGGGCCCTGCCGACAGCCAAGACTGTGCTGCCCCCCAGGACTTCTCCCGTCAAGCTCCCTTGGGCTTCGCGCTCCCGAGCGCCACCCCAGTCCAAGACTGTTCCCCCCAGTCCGAAGCCATTTCTTCTGCCCCCCATGAACTCTTGTTTTGCCCCACCCCCCTCCCATGTTTGTTGTTTTTATTGTCCCAACCCGTTTATTGTACTTTCTTGTCTGCCTCTAATTCTGTTTTCCATGTTTTCCATAACATGATTAACTCAGCACCATCGACGGCACATGGAAGCAAGTTTAATAACTAGGAAGACTTGGTTGAAGCAGTAGCACAGGAGCTTCATGGGGTGGCAGAGCAGAATAGCTCCCCTCCAGAGTGCCTACCAAAAGTTCAGTTAAGACACAAGTTCAGATGGACAGTTTCTCTGCAGACTACCAGCTGTAAAAGAGCGATAAGCCTGTTGGCCCTAGCAGCCGATTGCTTTGTCTCTTCCCAAAGGTCAATGAAACCAGTGAAATTGCAGTTTCTACAAATTTTTTTACAGTTTTCTACAAATTGCAGTTTCTACATTTTATTTTGCATTATGCGCAAAGATATTAGAAATACGTATCCATTTTGGCTTGGTTTCATACACTTTTAATTGAGTTTTAACAGTTAATTGAAATAATAAGCTGCTGAATCACATCATATTACATTCACAGCTGTGGGCTACATAGAGAAAAGACCAAAGGATTCAACCTTTTTATATATGGTTAAATTATTTAATTAACTCCCTGTCATCATATCATTCCAACAGTTTCCAAGTCCATGGTATCTGCCTCTCTACTAAAACCTTGTTACTCTTAACTAGGTTAGGAGACCTCTTCAGCTCTCTTAAATAATTTAGGAGCTAGTTTTAACACTTATGACCTTTTATTAATCACTCTTTTTTTCTTTTTAGAATTCTGACACACTTAAAAGTAACATTTTCTCTGGGTGGCTTTTTACATACGGGCCCAGCTGTTTTACAATATCTTTGAACATGCGCAAACCAATAAGAACCAGAATTTTTCATTTTATAATATAACATGATTACATGTAACTTACCTTGGGGTTTGGCTGCTTGTCCATTGTAAGGTCCGGCCTTTGCACCATACCCTGTGGATCAGACCCAACACACATGAGATTCACATCGTATCTAAAAAACTGATAAATCTAAACCATTAAGGCACAACCGATTAACGGATTGTCTATTTACACTGAGTACAAATAGCCCGCCTTGTTGGCAGAGACTATTTGCACCAGCTCCGCCCACCAATATGTGATTGGAATAGAGAATGGTAAGAACGACGCTATTTCAAGCAGTAACTCCAGTGGTGTATGGTGTACAGTCTGTATATCTGTGGAGAGTGGGGTTCTAATCC
The DNA here is from genome assembly GCA_006030095.1 of Triplophysa siluroides. Classification (NCBI taxonomy): domain Eukaryota; kingdom Metazoa; phylum Chordata; class Actinopteri; order Cypriniformes; family Nemacheilidae; genus Triplophysa; species Triplophysa siluroides. Next base: position 1,535,852 of record VCII01000015.1, read on the forward strand.
ACCTCTCAATTTTTCGAAATTTACATTCTTACATCACCTAAAAGCTGAAGAATTTAGCTTTCTATTGATGTTCAATAACTCAACTGGTGCATACATTTTTTTAACCGAGATCCACTCATAGGTGTGTATACATCAGCTGTTTAAGCTTGCTATTGTGTGTGGTTTGTTAGGATAGGACAATATCTGGCTGAGATACACACAACCGTTTAAAACTCTGGAATTTGAGGGTGCAAAAGAAATGTAATAATATCGAGAAAATTGCATTTTAAATTCTTAATCAGAGGCACTGAAGCAGGCCATTCACTCACAAAAATATTTTTTTATATATTTAGGGTAGGATATTTACAAAATATCTTCATGGGAAATGATCTTTATGATATCCTAATGATTTTTTGGCATAAAAGAAAAAATCGATAATTTTGACCCATGCAATGTATTTTTGGCTTTTAATAAAAATGTTCCCTTACGGTTTTGTGATCCAGGGTCACATATAGTAAAATATACAGATAAAACATATTATACATATTATACTTATACAGGCAGGGGTGCAACTCCCACTGAAAATTTGGTTAATAGCCAAGACAACTGACATCAATATGACAATTTATACCACAGAGCGTCTTTCTATTTGTGCATGTTGTCACAGCTGGTTGCTGTGTTTTCAACATTTCAACATGTTTTCCTGGGCAATGACAGTGGAAATGTACTATAGATTATTTTGTGCCTATGACTTTGTTAGGGTATTTGGGTCATAACGTTATGGGTTTTTGTTCAGCTTCTGTTCCTAATGTTGGGACCTGGACACTCATGCTCTGTCTTAAGTTTCAGTCTTCTGGTGATGCACTATTCTATTCGTCTTATTGCTGACATGTGGATAGTGGTGTAGATTTCACCACTTCTGTGTTGAAATTGTTTTGTCCTGTGATTAAAATCCTGGCACCATCCTCCTGTCCCTTTCCTGCTTGCTCACAGGCCATTTACCTATTTGTCCTGAGTTTTTTACTATACTACTAAATCTAAATTTACAATGCTTAACATGTAAATGTGAACACAGTAGATAATGTACCTTCTCGTTGATTGGCTGTTTGCTGGTTTATCATTCCCATGCCCCTTCCAATTCCAGCTTAAATCAATATTACATTAAATGTGGGAGTAATGTGGTTTTATGATTCAGAGTGTGAACAACAGGTAGGTCATACCATATGAGGCACGTCCTCCATATCCAGGTTGACTTTGTGTGTTCCCATACGCACCTGAATTTAAACAGACAGGTAAATTATGATAGAATACCACAACTGAACAGACCGGTTTGCTATAGCAGACACAGCGTCATAGTCTGGTGATGCATGAAACGAAACATGTTTAGTAAACAGATAACATACTAATGTTACTATTACAGATATAAAATAGTTTGTTTTTTCATGCTTACTCATAGCTTTTCCTCCATATACATTCTGGTTAACAGGGACTACAACAAGATAATGTGTGTAAAAGAAAAAACAACTAAGTACACACATACAATACTGTGAGTAAATGTACTGCAGATTATGTTAATGTCAATATTACCATTGGGTTTTGCTCCATATCCATTTTGTGTGGCTGCAGCTGAAGCTCCATAACCTTTTAAGAGATAAATATTAAATATAACCAGCAAAAATAATCTTTAACCATCAAACAGAATTATATTTACCTTTGAATGCTCCCTTTCCATTGGCTGCTGCAGGAAAGAAACTTTGACCTGCAGAAGAATAGAAAGAACAAATAAACAATCTGATTTAGTAAATATGCAAAGCAGAATATTGGCTATACAGAATACAAATACAGAATACAAATAATTGGCTGGAAACATTGTTATTATTTACATGTTATATTACTGATATTTGTGTGTGTGTTTGTGTGCGTGCGTGTTATTATACATTTTTATGTCACTGGCTCTCATTAAAGCAATTTTTAGTGTAGATTTGTTATACCTGGGATTTGTAAAACCATACTGTATTTTATTCAATAAGAAAGGTACATTTTATAGAGAAAATCAGCACTATAGTGGAAATACTTTGCGTCACCATTTGCTTTCATTGAATATGAAAACAAAATGATTTGTACCTTTGACTGTAGCTCCATTTCCATTGGTTGTTGGAAGAGAGGCACTGTGACCTGCCAAAGATTTCATAAAAATGAACAAGCGATCATATTTAATGAAAATACAAAGGTAATATTAGCCACTGGACTCACCATTATGTCCAAGAGCAAGCATGTGGACTATCAATTTCTACAACATCATGACTATAAGTTATACATTTCGTTTGGTTTGCAAATTATCTTTGATTACCATTGGGTATCGCTCCATATCCATTTTGAGTGGCTGCAGCTGAAGCTCCATAACCTTATGAGAGAAACATATTGCAACATTATCAGCATCTAGTGGCGAGATTGCAGATTGCAACCGACGGCTCACTCCACCCCTCCTCCTCCCTTTCTAAGCACTACGGTGGCTGACACAGAACTAAAATGTTGTCACGTTTGCCGAAGAAGATAGCTATTTACGAAACGTGCTCTGTAGAAAGAATTACAAATACTCACATTACTGTAATTTAGTACATTTTCTCAGGAATTGCACTTTAATGAGTAGTTTAAAAACGGTGTACTTTTACTTTTGAGTACATTTTAAGTACAGTAACGGTACATTTACTTCATTACTTTTTATCGCCACCAGCCGTTAGTAAATTCTTTAGTTCAGTCATGGATAGGAAAATAATCATTAGTCACAAATCACAACCGGTGACAATTTATGCACAATAAAGTGTAAGCTGATCTAATGTGATTAGACAGGTTATTTTAAAGGATAGGGCCGGTCAGGTAAAAGGCTTTGTATCACCTTGTCTTTTGGCAAGTTCTATGGATCTGAAGGAGAAAGTTGTCCTTTTTGGAAAGGGAGCGAAGATAGAAATCCAGGGAAAGTAAGTAGAGAGAAAAGTGAGCAGGTGCTAAAACAGAACCTTGAGGCACACCACAGGTTAGATTGCCTAAATATTATAGAATCTTGTGATCTACAGGCAGGGGACAGTCCATAGTAACTAAAACGACAGAGTTGCCCCAACTAATGAGGGTGTATAATACCATAAGGACATAAAGAAGGATTACGTTTTGCGATACCTTCCCATAAAAGAGCCTAAAGGATTTATGATTATCAACATTTTATAATCTGCTAACTATGTCTGGGCCCTTACATTTGAGGATGTGTCAAGTATTTTAAGAAATCTTCATAAAAGTGCGGAGGTAGGATTGTGAAAGGGATTAAAGTGAGTAGGAGTATTAAACATATAATTTATTACAAAAAAAGAAAACATGTGGGTATGGTGATGTGTCAGATTTGCAAAATAGGAAGCTTTGGCTGTCTTAACAGCTCCATGATATAAAGACAAACAATTATTCAAGATATCAGAGGAGATGTGAGGTTTAGCTTTTTTCCATGTGTAACAATGTAAGAAGTTTGTGTTGTAGTTAACCTTGCATTAGGCTGTACCCCTACTCTCTAAGCGTTAAACATAATAGTCTTTACCTTTCAACATAGCTCCATTTCCATTGGCTGCCGGAAGAGAGACACTTTGACCTGCACAGGAGTCAAGAGGGGGGAACAAGCAATCATATTTAATAAACATGTAAACGTTGAATAATGCCTCTACAGTTAGAAAAGAATGGCTGGTTAATATTGGTTAATATACTCACAATTTACAATTCAGTTTTAAGGTTAAAATTAAAACTACATTTATAACATAGTATATAAAATACATTTATTTTGCGTAAATGTGAATTTATATAAATGTGACTTTATATGCCACTGCCTGCCCAAACAATATTTAAGTATAGATTTTCTAAATCGTATACCTGGGATTTTATAAACCATAAATATTTTATTCAATTAGAAAGAAAATACATGATACAGACAAAATTATTGTGCACTAGTGGAGAACCTCTGACCACAAATTCCTTTTATTAATATTTCATAAATGAAATACCATTGGGTTTGGCTGCTTTACCTTTGAATGCAGCTCCATTTCCACTGGCTGCTGCAAGAGAGGCACTTTGACCTGCAGAGAAGTCAAGAAACAATGAACAAAAAATCATATTTAATAAATATGGAATATGAATAAGTGGGGTTAAAATGCCACTGCAGTTAAAAATATATATTTAGTATAAATAAACTATGAGTTAACAAATGTTGTTGACACCATTATTTCCAGTAGCTATAGCCATATCCTAACCATTGGAAAAAATAGAAAGAATATTGTATTACAGTACATCGTGTTTTGTTATTATTTAAAATAAAACATTAATTGAAATAAATATAATTTTGTGTAAATGTGAATTGTCATGTCCTAACTTATTAATCGTTTATGTTTTAAGAATACTGTTAATACTAAAAGGACATGAGATGAAGAAATGATACAGACAAAATCAGAGTGTGGAATTATTCTGCTTACCATTTCCTTTAACATTAGCTGATCCGCTATTTGGCCCCAAACTATAACCTAAAACAAAAGATTTCAGAAAACAAGATTGTTTCAGATACTTGCAAATACAAATAACGTGATCTTTTCTTAACTAAATTGAGTCTTAGTCAGTATCTCCTTTAACAGTTTATTTTGTAAACAAATGTGAAAAAAACGGGAAGGTAATTGCATATCTAAATATCATATACACATGGCATAATAATGGAGGCAAAGAGGGAAATTCACCAACAGACTGACTGTGTACAAGTAATAAAATTCCATTCTCACGACAAGATGTTGAATTCAGATAGGCAGTGCCAGAAGAACCTCATTCTCTTTGATTTAGTTTAGTCAGAATCTTTTGGCAGAGGAAAGATGTTTCACAAAATGCTGTGAGGATTTTCAAGGAATAAGCAATAAGCAGATGTTTGGTCCGCCTTCTCATAGCTCCCTTATATATTGTATATGGCCCATAAAACAATATAACTTTTTTATAGTATTGATTACTAAAACGCACAAAACTAATTAGCAATACACTGCCCGTCCAAAAGTCACCACCTGGGCAGTGCTATGATCTGCGTTTGCTGCAGTCGGTCAGGTCTAGGTTCAGCAACGTTATGTGCCCAAGGAATGAGGTCAGCTGACCTGAATACTGAATGACCAGGTTATTCCATCAATGGATTTTTTCTTCCCTGATGGCACGGGCATATTCCACGATGACAATGCCAGGATTCATCGGGCTGAAATTATGAAAGGGTGGTACAGGGACAGGGCCGGTTCTGAACATTTGGAGGCCTTATAGGCAAAATGCATTTTGGAGGCCCCTCACAGCACCACTTTTAGAATAAATAAACTATTTTCTACACTGTAAAAATGTAACAATTTTAACAAGTTGATGATAGTATTAAAAAGTCTTTTTCAATTTGAAATTGTTTCAAAATAAAATTTTAAAGAATCCGGGATTTATTTTTTTAGTTATTTTTTGCAACAATTTTACATTAACACTTTCCCACTCTTTTGGATCAGTATATATTTAAAACGGAAAAAAAAGCACAATCATAAATAAATGACTAACAATCAGTCAGCTGCAGAAAAGTGTTTATCCTCGTTACACATCCTATTATCAGCTACAGTGGGTTATTTAACAGTCCAGTAGCATTTTAACAAATAAACGGAATAATGTAGAAACTAAACCCTGCTTATTCTCTGTATGAATGAAATGAACACACGGGTTTAAAATAAAGAAACAAAACTTCTTAAGTCAGTAGCAGTTTATGATTTAGTATTTTGTTGTTTCATTAACATTGACGACAAAAACAGCAGCAGGTTTTAGTCTATAGTAAGGGATCAGGACACGACGTATTTCACAGTAACTTATATAAGACGCGCAAACAGACGCGATAGAATACTTGCTTGTAGCCTTGCGCTGTATGATAACTGGCGTCTACATGTGCGCGCACTTCGAGTGGGAAATCGACATAAAGCTACATGGTCAAGAGTTTAAAAACGTGTACAAATAATAATCTTTCGTTACGGCAAACAACGCCAATGACTGTTAAAGAGAGTTGCGTGGACGTGCGTCGGGCTGCATGTGAGGACAGGTGGCAGCCAAGACTAATTGGTTCTTTGTGTCTTAATTAAGACGTGTTGCTCTTGGTGTAATTGAACATTACGTTGTTATGAGATACTACATTACCCATAATCCTGAACATTTCAAGCATGCGCAATGAGACGTATTTCACAGTATCACCTGACGCACCTCCGTAGTCACGTCATAAACATTATTTCGAGTTCCTATCTTCCTGGTAAAGGTCAAAGTGGATTGAAGATACAACACGGATTCCAGTAACATATATTTGAATTGTCATTATATCTGCATCCTTACCTGTGCCGCCCTGAAGTGTCGCTCTTGTCATCCAGAGCAATAACATCATCCTTAAAAGTGTCCATCCGAACATTGTGGAGAAAACTAAAGAAAAGAACCAAGAAAAGTAGCAGGCGACAGGAAAATAGCCCAAAATGCAAAGAAGATGGTTGCATAGACAGTAGACATGCAGTTCTCTCTTGAGCTTTATAAACCATCTGTGTGCAGTGGCACCTCCTCTTAGGGGCCATGCAGAAAGAGATGCGCTTTCATTTCACCCCTCTTTGGGCCCATAAAACTTGATGTACCCTTATATCTCACTTCACATGCTACATAACTGGAGGATCCACTAATCCATCTTTACCTATAGACAAAACTTCAACTATATATGAAGAGTTTGGTCCCAAAATGAGATAAATGATCACTCAGTTGTTCATTCCTTTAAAGATTTAGTACCTGATATTGGTTCTGTGGAGTGCTTAGATCTGATTGGTCAATGACGGAATCCTTAAAATAGTTCATATAATAACTACTAAATTGCGAAACTACATACATAACAAACAAATCGTGAATCTTCAAAATCAAAGAAAATCTTTTTCCTACTTATGCACTTCATTTTTTATTTTGAACCTAAATGTGTTACTTGAAAAAACAACAATCAAATCTTCTAGAAATGTACTTTTTATCGTCTTGGTGGCTAATACCACCTAATTAAGGAGACTTGTTCCGATATTACAATACAATTAAATGAGTGAAACAAAAGCAGATGCAAATGAAATATTTCCACCAGAAAATGTTATGTGCATGTTAAACTGAGCAGATGTTTAAACAGGAGCTCACTGTTTGCTCATTAAATGAACCATTACGTCTGTGCTAGCTAGTGACTTTCGTGCTATGCCTGATTTTGAAGGCACAATCTTGAATTCTAGACGTTGTAAAACCAACTCGCAGTCAGACACTGCGTAAACCATGAGAGTTGTCACTAAAACACTACCACACGGGAAACAATGTGCAAACACTCAGCGATGATCCAGAAGTAACGAACAGAATAGTTCCTGATATAATTTCAGGGTGCTAGGCCTACAGATATTGAGGGTGTAGTAAACATGCATTTTCATAATGCAATGTTCTCATGATTTTAATGATAAGATCAACGATATTGACAACAGCGAATGTTGAACTAAAACTGTAATACTTAAGGTGGCAAACCTGCATAGAGTATGTTTCCCAGAGTAATTACAAGCATTTTGTTCCTCAGTGTTGTTTTATAAATGTTTCATATCTTGTCTCTATTACTATTATGTATTTATATAGTATATACTCTATTATTTAATACATATACTATTTTAAATATTTGAAGTATGTCCTCTGTGAATTTAAATCCAAATACATTTATAATTTCAACTCATGAGAATGTAAAACAATGTGGCTAAAGTAAAACAGCCAAAGAATACCAAAGGGTCTCACCTCCCACCAACATTCCACACACTGTACCTAAATCCTCATATCAAGGGTTCAAGGGGAGTTGAGAAGCTGACCTTTAACCCATCATACTTCTCTTTTCTGACCTCTCATACATTTAACTGATACATAGAATTACATCACCCTGACCCACCCCAACACACAAAGAAGGTCTTTCTGTTAGTTAGAATGAGGATGTGATCGGATAGGTTCTGTTAAAACCGAAGGACACTTCCTTCATCCACACATCTGCCTCAACAGCTTGACACGGGCACACAACCAATTTTAATAACTTTCAGTAGTAAATAAGTCAGCAATGATGTTTTTTTTCTTTTTAAAAGTTTATCTTAAATAGAGCCTTTTACTATATGCATTGTATCAAAGAAGATGTACGGATATTTAAGATGTATTAACACATGTAAATCAAATATAGAATAAATAAGAATATAGCCCTGAAGCAATATGAAACCGAAAAGTAAAAAATCAAACACATATTCAAACACACACACACTTACATATATAGACATTATGTACAATGTTACTGAGTACAAAACAAATGGTATTGTTGCAAGTCTTTCAAAAGATCAATTATATAATACATTAGGATTACATGCGTAAAAAGTAGTAAGGTGTTTGTAAGATTTTAGTCAGACCATTATATTAAAAGCAATATTAATATAGTGCCATAAACATGTCAACATTTCCTAGTGAGCAAGCCCAATGTGACAGTGGCAAGGAACCAAAACTCTGCTTTTAAAATGTTTCTAAAAATGTATTGTGCATTTCAATAAATATCAATCTAACTGTAGTTGGTTTGTTTTGATTTAAGCCAAAAAATAACTAAAAAATAAAACACCTGACTAACAAAATAAAAACATGATAGCATAAGAAAAAAACATGATTTTTTATCTCTTCTTGGAAATAAACTCTTCAAATATAAATCTGAGAGACCAGACTCAACCAGGAGAGTCAGTTCTCTGCTGGCATGTTAACATGCCAGAATTGCAAACATTGTCACGCTGAATTAATGGCAAATGGAATTTACTCACAATATATTAGACTTATAACAGTAAACAACAAGTATACAGTTGCAAACAATATGGCCCGAAAACAACAAGAATGATGGAGTGAGTTTCCAGCTGCAGCAGGTGGCTAGCGGTGTCAGGTTAAATGTGCGTATATGCTCCACACTCCAATGCGCTCTTGAGTGAGAATGAAGTCTATAATGTGCATATACAATTAAGAATGAAATAACAAATAATGACAAATAATGGAAACGATATATATTCATATCCATGTACAAAAAATGTAAAAATAACATACTGCTTCTTGATCTATCGAGCTTGTGAATATTACAGATAATTATTATTTCTTACAGAAACAAGTAGCCTACATCAACACTAAAAAGTAGTAAGGTGTTTGTAAGAACTTAGTCAGATTATTAAATTAAAAGAAATATTAATATAGTGCCATAAACGTGTCAGCAGTTTCCCAGCGAGCAAGCCCAATGTGACAGTGTCTAAAGGGTCTAGTTTTTTTGTGTACACTCACAATTACAACAAAACTTTGTATTTTTATTAAATAAAGAAAGCTCAAGTTACATACCTGCAGATGCTATATTTATTTTACATCTCCAGCCATTAAACAAATTATTTCACTCGACATAGTGGCAACTCGGCAGTGTGAATAGCATCGCTTTACTAAAGGGCTTTAGCAGGATAGGCACCTATGCACATCAAAAACAGGTAAAGCAACACATTAATATAATTTAAAATATCCTAGCTTTTTAAAGAAAATATTCAGATGTAACGTTGTAATTATTTACATTTTTATAAGTAACTGTAATTTAATTACACACCTTTTTCTCAGTAACTGTAACGAATTGCAGTTACTTTTACTTTGTAATTAAATGATGTAAGGCTGTGACATGTAACTAGCTACTCCCCAACACTGATAGCATAGCTTGAGAACATCTTTGGTAAGTCAACATAAGCTTTTGCAAATACAAACTTGCAACACTCACTAACAACAATATCATTAATATATATCAAAATATAACAATCATTCATTAACACACACAGATTGGGTTGGATGCTCTCAGTGTGGTGTAAAGGCATATGATATATCAATCACATGGTGTGTTGATATAAGCATCTGAAACACATGCGCCATCTAGCGGCTTAATATGGAAATGCAATAAAATGGGTTTAACTTTCCTAGGCCCAATATTCTTCAGTCTTTTTGTCCTCCCCCTTTCAGGAGCATAAACAACAGAACTTGAATTCGGTGTGTCCTGTGCAAGCACTGGGGTATGGCGGTCTCTATGGCCTTGATGTCAGGGTCTTTAGGATGTACTTGTCGAGCGGACCGGTCCTCACCGCTCACATTTGTTCGATTTTATAGGTTGGATCCGAGTGCTTCTCAGGGCAATGGGTACTTTTCCCCTTTTGTGTTCAGTTTACACACAGGCAGTATCTGGAACTTTTTGGCCTTGTATTGTGTTTGGTTTACAGTATAAACACGTTCCCAGGGGTGGCACCACTATTCAGAAAGTGGTGGGCCAAATATTGATACCTTAAAATGTAATACAATTTGAGCCGTCAACTTAATAGCATGTGGCACAACAAATGCAAGCAGAACTCAAATCAAATAAATATAATTGAAATATAATTAAAATTTTAAGATTCCTCAGGATTTCAGTTCTTGCTTTCTAGACTATACTTAAATATAACAAGAACTCAAGAGTTAAACTGTGTCAGAACAAATTCATCTTGATCATGTCAGATAACTTTGATAGAAAGGTACAGTATGTAATGGATTAGGTTGAATAGTCAGCTGTTAAAATAAATGAAAACAATTAGATACCAATTTAGGGCAATCAATTACCAAGCAACGCTTTATTTGTTTGTAAAAACGTTGCATTAGCATTAAAGATACAATTAAGCAGAACATGGTCAGGACAAAGAATCTTAATAATTTAGCCCACTTTGTGAAGAATATTTGAGTGTAATATGTCACAGTTTAGTTTATTTTGCTATCCTCACTTCTATAAATTAACTTGTGTCCTGCACCCAAAAGTGAAAAAAAATATCAAAATATTATATCTGGTGCCTGAATAATTTTTGGTTTGACTGTACAACTTAATAAACCGAACCATAAAGTTATAATTTAATCAGTCAGGAGCAGTTACTGTTTTGTGTGTGTGTGTCTTTGTCCTTTGTTGTTTGATGAACATCAAAAACAGATGTGTTAATTATGCTGCTGCCCCTTTAAGACATTCACAGATCTAATGTACTGTTGCATGCATTGTGCGCATGCATTTTGTTTCCAAACTGTCGGTTTACGCACGTTTACATTCCACTGTCACTTTACTCCATTTCAACTTTTCTCCAGCACCTTTCTCATTAAAATCTCATAGATACAATGTATACATTACAATTATTTAAAAAGTTGGGGCCTTTAGTGTAACTGCTGGATTTTGACAGGCCCCCTAAGCACCCCTGACCATGACTACCACTGAAGTATCACTAAAACGGCCTTTTCAATGTACACTAGTAAGGTTTGTTTCACTGTGTGGGATGGCAAACACTAATCTAGCTTCCCTTTCACTGCCAGCAGTACCTTTACTCGAAAAAAAAAAAAATGGTACGGTACAGTAAAATTCAGAACTTCTGACCATGGAAATTGCGTAAGGTAGAAAAACATTAAGAGCAGCCGACTTTTCTCTTGTATAGCAATGTTCTATTACTTATGCAGTGTCATGAAATTTACTTTTTAAAGGTAGTCTGCATTTTTGGTCTTAGCAAAAAGGTATCCATACACACCAATGCTTGACATCTTATAGCCATTATTATACTTGAAGGCATCTTTCGTCCATTAGTGGATTATAACAAAGTAAACCACCCAGTCCCTTTTACAGATTTTTATTTCATTTTTTCTTTTGCAAGTGCTCTGCAACTGTGAAAATATAAGTTTGACATGGGGTTGCTTTAAATCGGGGAAAAAGGACAAAATAAAAAATAAACTATACAGCAAACATTTATCACAAATTTACACTTGAATGGCACCCAAAACCTTTTTAAAGACATAGTTAGACTTCAATAACATATGTTTTCATAATTATAAATTAAACCCAACACCTTAAGTGCAACAGTATAATTTACGTTAAACCCCAAATCTCGCACCAAGAGACCTCCAGACCACAAATCCAAAGTGATCAGCTTTACCAGTAACAAACATCATTAATCTTTTTATGGTCATGATTAAAGACTAAGTCAGTCACTTTTTTGCTAAATACTGAAGTGTCTAAAGGCTTTCTAGACCGTAAAGCAAACCCTGACAGACCGCCAGTATAAAAATGGACAGCATAAAAGTTGAACGTAAACAATGAAGTAATTAGGATAATGGATACAGGTAAAGCTTGGCTGGAGATCTTCAGCGAGGAGATCCAGCCCCACGTTTCAGGTCAATTTAAAGAGAGATCATGGGGTCAGTGGTCACCGGATAGCTAGCCCTGTAGCAGATCTGTGGAGGAAGATATTATTTACACTGTAACATCAAACTCAAGTGTGAAATTCTATTGTAATTGTCTACGAAATCAAAATGTACATTTAAATTTAGGCATGAATAAAATGCGAGATTTTTGTGACTTGAGTGGATTAAACTTACATTGTACAACCCTACCATCAACAACCCTTTCATAAATCGTGACTTACTCCATATTGCTTTTGAGCTGATGGACGGTCCGCTTGTCCAGATATCGACAGAAGAGCGTAAGCAGGTTGGAGGGCAGAAGAAGGGGTTCAACAAGAGTTGTCTGAGAGAGTTGCCGGGCAACATGGAATACTGTGTCTGTCCTAAAAGATTAAAAGGAAAAAGGATTTGAAGTTTTTCCTTAATTTGGGGTGGTTTCCCGGACAGGGATTCGTTTAAACCAGGACTAGGCCTTCGTTAAATTAGAATATTTAAGTTGTTTTTAAAAGCTGCTTTACAAAAAACCTTACTGGTGTTCATCTTAAAATATATCAGTGCGATTGTTTTGGCTTAAGATAAGTTTGTACATTTTTATATTTAAATTAGTCTGGGACTAGGCTTCGGCATTGTCTGGGTAACCGCCCCATAAAGTAATAAGCTATGATTCAGCCTTGGTCTTCCCTCTGCCCAGTTGATGCTGGTGAAAATTCAAGTGCTTTGTGTGCATAACGTTTTTGCTATGTTGGATACTCCTCCCATAAATAAAAACTCATGAATTGCTCAACCTCAAGCAGTTCCAAACCTCTATTGAACACACAGAAATACAATATATTTAGAAGAATGTTAGCAACCGAGATAGTCAAAAGTGGTAGTCAATGGTGCACCAGAACTGTATGTTTTCCTAAATTCTTCAATATATTTTATCGTGTTTAACGGAAGAAAAACAAATAACAATTCTCGCTACCATGTTAGTCAATGGTGCCCCAGAAATCTCAGTTGCTAACATTTTTCCAAATGTCTTGTGTTCAACCAAACAAAGAAATGTATACAGGTTTGGAACAACTTGAGTGTGAGCAATTCATGACAGAATTTGCATTTTTTGGTGAACTATCCCTTTAATTGCACTGAACTTCAGGCATGACGCATACAGATGTGTTAAGATTTAAACCAGTGAATAATTGTTTAAATGTACCAGGTTTCAAAATCTCCAATACTGGCCTCCATGGGAAGATCAGAAGACAGAAGTCTTTCTCCGTGTGAGAGCAGAGCATACAGCAGGGACAGACCAAACTGCAAACAAAGATTAGAAGAACTTAAAATTATTGCAATCTGCGCATTTTGGGAAAACTGCATGTAAAAGCACACCTTGTTCTGGCAGGCCAGTGTCAAGCGCGTATCCTTCGAGTCAGGGAGCGGTGTGGTGAACTCTTTCAGAAGTCTGATTAGCTGACTAAAGGTCAGTCCACTAACCACAGTGCGGAGAGACGGATACAAAACAGGCAGGGCCTGTTAAGAGGCAAAGCACGACTTTAATTGTATATTAAACACAAAAAAGCCATGAATGTGAAAACACAAACGTTAGATTCAGACCTCATCTGTATCTTTGCTCATTACCACTGGCAGGTGTTTGGTCAAAGCAACAAGAATATTCAGAGCAGCATCATGTGAAAGAAAGGGGAGGAGTCGTGCCAACATCTTCTTTCCTTTAGAAATAAGCAGGCAGGAAAGAAACTCCTCACCTGACTCCCTAGAGTTTAAAAGCCATGAAAAAATGAGCAATGTATGGAAGACGCTGTAAGATCAGAATCTGAAGAATTGCTTGTGTGTGAAATGTAAATAGCAGGTCTGTCTTACAAAGAAAGTAGGGCTCTGTAGACGGCTGTAGATCTGTTCAACCTTTTTCTGCGTGTTCTGCGTTAATCTCCTCTCCTCCTCTTTGTTGGACGCGGTTGACTTTATTTTCTTTGCCTCTTCCACCTCTAACAAAACTATGAACAACTGCATGGAGAGCAGTAGTGTTATAATGATAGAAAAAGCAGGGAAGCATACGAGTAAAATTCAAGATTGCAACAAAAAAAATCATCTGGCATTTCACAATTATGTGTACAAAATAGGTAAAAGCAATTTCCAAACTAATTCAGCAAATGGTTAGTGAAAAAACTACCCTTCAGAAAGTGTTTATAGGTGACATCAGGATGTCACAAAGATTGGGATTCTACGTAGCATTTTCCAACTCATTGATTTTTTTAAAAGGATCAAAAATTGATTTTATTATTTGAAATTACCATTCCATTCACCATTGATTTATATCATTTCATTATAATTTTAAGATCAATTAAAATGAATATAATTGTATAATGTTTTTAATAAATCATTAGTTGAATGGTCATGTAACTTTGTCGCAATTAACTTTTGCCAAGTAACGGTTCTTCTCAGGGGCGGTTCCCCAATCCATCTGGTCTGCTCAGTCGCATTTTGGGGTGCTCCCCTCTGTCTATTCGCTATCGTGTTCCGGTTCCCCCTATCTGTTTGGGAAAACACCCAGTGCTGGTTCTTCTAATGGTAACCCAAAAATAATACTGGCTAGGCGTAAATTTAACTTGCTTTATATTTTTCTTATTTCTTTTGCTCGTTTTCAACAATAATCTGCAGGCACTATTTTGCAGAGGTCTACTGGAAGTTTGGGCCAAAAAAGCGTTTTTTAAAGTGGTTGCCGGTAAAACAATCTATATTGTTGTATTGTAACAGTTGTGTATTAGTTTACATCTAAATTTGTCAGGGAAATGCATAGGATTATACAATTTCAAGCTATAGATGGCAATCAAGTAAAATTTCACATATTATTTTGGCCTAATGGATGTTAAAAAGTAATGCCCATCGCCTCTTAAAATTGAGTTCCTGCATGTTGTTCGTTTATGCAACTTATCAAAGAACCGCTCAAGTTTGTGTAACAATGCAAAATTAAGACAAAAAAGGATTTTACCTTTTCAACGGTGCTCAACACTTCCAATCTTTGCTGTCTAGTGTCTTTGTGTTCCTGATAAAAAAAACAATTCTAAGTAAATGAAACAAATGATTTGCCTCCTCAAGTCAACAATTCTTACCTCATCGGGTGTGTGCGCGTGAACGGCATCAATCGCTCGTCTAGGAGAGAAACAAGTGGAAACTGCGACCTGTCCTAGTGACCCTTCAATGTGGACAACTGTGGGAACAAGAATTACTGCTAACTGTCCACACTTATTTTAAATTTAGGGGCGGTTTCACAGACAGGGATTAGCTAAAACCAGGACTAGGCTTTAATTAAATTGGCATATTTTAGTCGTTTTCCCCCCAAAAAAAACTTGTTTTTTTAAAACAGTTTTTTACATTTTTGTCGTCTTGAGACTAAACAATCGCAGTGCAAATGATTTCTGATCAAGACAGCTCTTACATTTATAGGCTTAAACCTCTAGTCCCAGACTATCCTGTAAACCTCCCCATAGAGTTTAGTTTTAACGCAAGACATTACAACAGTTTTTTTTGTGCCAGACCTGGGATGTACAAGTCTGTTTTGGTAACATAGGGGGTTGTGAGTTTAGGTGGTTCCTTTTTTAACCGGTCTCCCAGCATCTCCTCCTCAGCAAGTTTTGCCTCCATCCTCTGATAGTATTCCTGCAGGGAGTCACAATCATGCCTGAATTGTCACGTTGTACCATTATGTTTAAAAAAAACTATGAAATAACAGTCAACACGAACAAACCCAAGTGTATAATCATACATTCGTGGTATTAACGGTCACTCTCCTCCAGCTGATTCTAATCAGGCAGTTGATTCGCGTCGTATCATGGGAAATAGTGAGTGAGCGAAATCAGAGTGCATTGTGGGTAAAAACAATAGTGAACAAATGTAGGGAATGAAAAACACTACAAAATGGCGCACACCCAATTTAGTGCACTGTATAGGAGATAGGGGACTACACCGGACACGGTGCGGCGCAATGCAACAACAAAATACAATAGAACACACTAGAACCCATTATAATTAAAAATGTTGTCCACACTGGATGCTGCGCGTTAGTAGGTCTCCCTCATTTGACAAACCTGATTCGAATTAAGAACAGACTGCAAATCCTGCATGTCAGATAAGGGAAAATACCAGGGGTCCTCCAGGACAGCTTTGGGAACCCATTAAGCACAGCCCAACATCTTACATTTTTTGTTGCATCTTAATTAAAGTGCTTGTGTTATAAAAAAAAAATATATATATTATAGTAGGAGAGATTACCATTTTAGTTTAACAGAAATTTTTGTACTGAAATCAATATCCTGTGCACTTAAAATGAAACTGTCGGTCTGCAGCAAGCTTCATTTCTGAATAAAACACATACTTTTCTATATCCAATTACACTCTTAAAAAAAGGTGCTTCAAAAGGTTCTTTGAAGCCATGGAACCATTTAACATCTGCAGAACCTTTTTGTTTCACAAAATGTTCTTTGTGTCGAAAAAAGTCCTTCAGATTATAAAAAAGAACGAGAAGGTTCTTTAAAGAACCTTTGACTGAATGGTTCTTTGTGGAACCATAAATGGTTCTTCTATGGCATCGCTGTGAAGAACCTTTTTAAGCACTTATTTTGAAGAGTGTAATTTGAGAAGAAATATTTCCACATTTTATTTTTCTTAGTAAAACTGAATAGTCACAATCTAGTGGTTAAGCTGATCACAAAGTTGAGCAGTTCATAGATATTCATTTGCACACACAGACCTGATAATAGTAGTCATCTAAATGTGGATTTTCACTTTGTAGTTGGATCATTTGCAGTCGGATTATCCATTCCTTCTCTTTATCAGACATGATCTGAGAATAAGGGTCCCAGCTCACTGGCTTTCTGTAATTTACATGAACACTTCATTTACAGCACAGGAAAAAGAAAAGCAATGCAATCGTTGTCTTACAGATGACTGGCACAAATTACCTGTGTGGTCGCTGCTGTCTTTGACTCAAAAGCCGTTTGTGCTGGGGGTGGAACTGAACGACAGGACCTGGAGGTCTAAAAGTGGACACAAAACAGAATAAAGATATACAATCTGCTGTGCAAGGCACACACCACTCACACTTGTCTACCCTTAAAGTTTTACATTTCCAGCGAACTCTGAACTCTCAACATATCTTGTCTAGCGTGTGTAGCATCCGGTGTACATGCCATCCATGAAGAACATTTGTGAGTCTCATCAAATCGATTTTCATTAGCAGTGGGTGAAAATAACAACTCCCATTATTCCACACTCCTTCACATCATTATCAAGCTATGCCTTTGTTATTTGTTATGCGATCTCTAGCAGTAAAAGAGACGCACAATTCCTATGACGGGGGTCGCATCTGATGTGGGAGAAGCCTTCATTTATGAGCTATGGGCGTTTTTATAACACTAATCAATAAATAGAAACAACACACTGTACCAACTAACCTGACAGATACAATAACCTGTGTAAAGTAGCTTCCCTTGAAACTATTTTTATAAAGTTTTTTTGAGCCAACCTAAAGCCTTGCATGATATTGGAGGATGGGCTGTAGAATGGAGCAGGCCTGGGGGAGTCCGTCCCAAAACGCAGGTGCATGAGCTTGGGAGTGAGTGGCAGGGGGGAAGAGAGACGAGGATGGGAAGGTGACATGAAACCTCCTGGCTAGAAAAAGATAAAACAAACCCTTTATAAGCGTCATAAGAATTCCATGTGTATCAATGTAGACAAGAAAAAAATCACTACAGTGAATAAACATAGGAGGGTCACCTGGTTGTAATGTCGCTGGGGTGAGAAGAGTCTTTGGGGACGGAAAGGAGAGCTAGGCATCATGGGATTTATTGGTGCCTTGACAAAAACACACACACTTTAATTTGTCAGATGCAAAGCTACATGTTGCACATTTTTAAAAGCAATAGACAGAGTTGTGAGAGAAAACCCCACTACCTCATAACGACATCTCTGGTCGAAGCCCCCAACATAAGGTTGGCCTCTTCTGCCCCGAGTGGTGGAAAAAGGTCGCAAAGGAGACATGAAGTTTGGAGACACAGGTGGGACCCTGCTATGGCCAGATCGGTCAATCACTCCAACGATTGCCTGGTCCTGATTAACAAAGAAATTAAAATCAAAAACAGAAAAAAAAATACATTGCACCATTGCAATAGACAGATGTGTGCGAGATGCACCTGAAGTATAGATGCCGCAGGTGGTCTGTTGGATGAAATCATCCACTGTGAGGAAGACGGTGGGAAAAATTACTTGACAAAGTCAAATCAAAAACAAGAAATTGCTTGGTAGTGATGATTACACACTGTATTTGAGTTGAGGTCCTCCCAGTAGGCACTGAGGCTACAGTCCACAATGGCACTATCAATACTCTGGGAAAACATCCGGGCAAATGGAAATTGGATAAACATTCAAGCAATTGAAAAGAAAAAGCTATCCAGATACACGATAAAGGGGAAAACAAGTACTCAAACAACAAAACAACAGGTGAACCTTCAGGCTCGGGCGACCCTCAACAGTCTTCACCACAGCTGGGTCATCAAACAACTGGCCGCGACCAACTCTTCCTCTCTGAGACCGGCCCGTCAAATAATAAGACTGAAATGGAGGTTCAGGTTTGGAGGGTGAAGGCGAACTGCGAGGGGAAGGAGAGCTGGGGGGTGGTGGGGGTGAAGACCTCAGCGTTGGGGAGTTGTCACCACACAACAGCAGAAGATCCGTAGGATCAGCCTCTTGACCTTCAACGTTTGCATCTGGGTTCATTTTTACACATTTTAGAATGGCACAAAAGTTCAAAATCCAGAAATGTTTGACTCTTATATAATGTTACATTATATGTTAAACCTAAGCCAAACGTCTCCTCGTTGTAGAGATCAATATCCTCATCCTCCTCTGCCATTTCCTGCAATAGTCCACATTCATCTTCTCCTTGGTCACTCCACTGATCCCCATCCTCTGGCCAAACAGCATCTGGAACAGAGTCTCCTGTTTTCTCCTGAGATCATGAGAGAAACAACTTTTATATTAATAATTAAATGATTTAGACAATGACTGAGTTCATTTGAATGTAGCATAGAGGAAGTTGACATGATAATCAGTTTCTGAATTGGGATGCAGCCGTATTTTTAAACCATAGATGCAAATATTTAACAATTTATGTCAAACGGCATATTTTAAAATACTTCAATTATAACACATCATAATAATACAAATACCACATATTGAATCATTTTATCTTCTCTTAAAAAATATATAATTTGTCAACGTTAAGTGCACAAACTTGTTGGGCTACAGATTGTATTTTTCCTTTAGCCTTCATCACTGCAGTGCTGTGCATTTTGATCTACTTACGGGCTGTTCAGAATCACCCATTTAAATATTGTCTATTTCACAATCCCGTGAAATATTTTGTCACGATTCCACAAACGTTAGCGTCTACAGCTCCGCGTGTTGTGTGACAGGTGCTTATCAGCGCTTATAAATGGACACACCTGCGCGCGTGTATGAGTCGGCCTCTAAAGCCCAAAGAATAGTCCTGCCGTCCACATGACGGACGGAACGCGTACAACAGCGCACGCGCGAAAAATGTTGTATTGACCGCATACTGCGCATGTGTCGAATTTGTATATATGCGCCTATCCGATTGAGTAAGCTCATGAAGCTGTGCGGGCGCGTTTGTGCGCGACACGGACGCGGAAAGGAAAGTATACCCGGCCCTTAACATCATCAGAGGGGGGACGTGGATCGGGATTTTGATTCATATCAGAGGATTCATGCCGATTCAAACAGAGCACGTGCCCCTCTGATTTATGAACAGTTAGTTTTCCATGCAACCTTCAAATTAAGAGTTAGGGATCTATTAATCAGGTGCACGATTCTATAGGAAAACACTATATCAGTTATGAGCTGCATTTTGGAAATCACGTACAGGAGCTTCACATTTATCAGTCCGGCGACAGAAGCAACAGCGCTGGCTAATGATGTTATCAGTCTACGCGCGGTCGGACACTCGCGTCCCCGAAACAAGACTTTCAGACTTGTTTTATTCTCGTATGCGCCGTCGTTTAGGCAAAGCGTTTGTTACCCACTTTTATTTAGACCCCGCGACCAAACGCGGGTGCGAGAACTGGACATATGAACACATGAACAGACCGATCTGTACGTAACAGACTACTGTGAAAACAGACTGCTCCATATGCTTTAAAATGGCTCTTGGTTGGTGTCTGCGCAGTCGAACACACCTCTTGCCAGTTGGCATACATGTTGCTTCTTTTAAAGTGAAGAACTTTATGTTACAGTTCAATTTCAGGATGCAAAGACTGACAATACTCTAAAATAAAATATATTTTCCTCTAAATTAACTATCAATAATATATTAAACCATTTAATATAGATTTGGAAATACATTTTAGTTAAAACAATATATACATCATTTACATTTAGTCATTTAGCAGACGCTTTTATCCAAAGTGACTTACAATAATGAGGTAAACAATGGAAGCAATTGGAACAACACAAGGACAACAAAATGCATAAGTGCAATAAAACTGGTCTCATATAGCCTACCAAAGTATACAAAGCTAAGTTTTTATCATATTAACATTAACATCATATTAAATAATACATAAAGTATTGACACTTTTCATATATTAAGAAATAGATGCACTTAAATTATTATATCATGTATTATATTGCATGATGTATTTTTGTTTCATAATGGAAGTAATTTTGTAATGGATACTAAATCTGTATTAAAGGAAGTTTAACAAAGAGTAACCAGTCTGCTTCCTTTTTATTTGCTTTTACGTTTGTGCAATATGTTCATTTTGTATGCAAACTGTATGCAGACTCTTTTACTACCATAGCACACAATTGTATACAAGATATTTGTTCTCATAAGCATTACCTTAATAATGTAAAAAAAAATACATGGAAGAAGATTCACATATTAATCAGATAGCGTTGTAATTTAATTCTCGCAATGATTTATAGAATGTTTTGAACACGCTTAAGAGATATTCTCTATAATATTGTTTTAAATGTAAAGGCACATGTTTCTGTATGTTGTGCAAACTGTGACCCCTAAAAATAAATGGGTACATGATGCCCCTGATTCATATTTCATTCAGTCATTCGATTGACTCTTTGCGATTGCTATTGAATTGTTTAGAAAAACGTATAATTGCAATTATGTGTCTAAAAACGTTTAAAGGGCCATAAGCTTTGTAAAACAATAAATGTTAAAATATGCATGTTTAATACATCAGATCAAAGCAGCAGTTCAAATAATAATAATATTCTCATTATTATTCTATTTTTTTAAATTGTTGTAGTATTCTTTTGATTATTAATATAAATTCAATTTTCACAAACATGAATGGAAATGTCCTGTCATAATAATAATGCAGAAAAAGTCAAACATGGCAAAGTTTAAACACACAGTACCATCTAGTGGTCATTAACGTTTTAGAAATTTGATCCAGGTGAGTTTTAAGCGGAACAAGAAGAGCATGCCCTGAAAACGGACGGGTAAGAAATGTTTGATTTGTCAAGTATGGTATGATTTGTCTTAGTACTATTTTTGTATTAATTATATTGTAACATAATGCAGAGTTACGAAACAGTGTTTAGTGTGCTGCACTATTTTAAACGGAAATACCGTATTGGCATCATTAATGCTCCTTTTATGCTCCTGTATACATTAATAACATTAATGTTATTAATGTTAAACATGGAACGATGCTATTTAAATTTTAACAGATTCTTGTAATGTTTTAATGCTCATTAGTAACATTCATGTTTCAATGTTAAATACTTTTAATGTTAGTAAATCCGTTTCTTCCGCGTTTGCGGTGGGAAATATTCCACTTCCAAGGTGTCTTGAACGCAGACGATATTTCCGGGTTTGAGGTGGGGAAATATCCTACACCCAGCACCCGCAGCGTGAGTTGGGCCAGAGTCCCTTTAAGCAAAGTCTCCGCATTCAGCAGCTATATTTGCAACGCGTCCGAGCATTTCACACAAGACCAAGTCCTATCTACTTAACTAGGTGAAGACCCACATCTTAAAAATAGCTTGCTGATGTCAAAGTAAAAATATTTCCCACTATGATACCAATCGTACCATAAAGATAGTATTTACGCTAAAATGTCCCTAAAAACATTTCCCCCTTGGGTTGTTCCATATAATGCGCATGCGCATAGCACTTGAAGGCGGAACTCTCTTCGCTTAAGCAGCACTCTTCCCCATTCTGTAATAGAACTGCGGCGTCTTGTTAAATCTACAGTCTTTGGTTGGGGGCGCTAGAATGCTGACGTCAGTGTCAGCTGTCTTCGCACAACACAATCAATCAGAGTGGTCTCATGCCGGCAGGACATGCAGTCCGTCGGGGGCCTTTTGCAATGATATAGTATCAGAGGAACATACACTCATCTTATGCATCGACTACTGTATATTGACTGATTTCTTGGGTGCATGCTTAAACGGTGTCAGCTTCTATGGCGGATTCCCACGCCCAGCTGTGTTCTCCTTGAATCGGATGAAATTGCCCGGGCAGCCGTTCAGATAAGGTGCGGTTTCATTCTATATGCGTTTATATCTCTGTTGATGATGCTTTTTTAATGTTACTTTAGATTATAGCTCAGTCATAGTGACCAGATTATGCGTAGTTAGTTTTGGCTTTGTTTACATTGGTGGCGCTTTAGTTGCTGTGACGGATGCTGATAGACAGAGGTACGCTATTCCTATTGAAAACCACATGTTTTAAACATTAAACTGATCTTCTATTGACATCTAATTATGAATAGTAATACGATTGGGTTAGGGTGATATACTAGTACTGCTCTGTAATGCTTTTAAGTTTACATACAATATTTGTGAAAGTGAGACATTTATTGTGGCTTTACTCTGCCATTCACAAGCATGTTAGTAAAATGTTTTTGAAAAAAAAATTAGGTGATATATTTTAAACATTATTAAATCTGTTAGTTCAGTTGTGTTATAGGCTACTTTACACAACGTGTTTTACTTTGGTGTAACACCTCCATCATGCATAGGATCCCATAGGGCTAGTAAATGTAATTTATTTTTAAAATGATTGCTTCTTTATATAGTATACGCTTGTATAAAATTTTTCCTTTTGATGTGTTTATTAAACACGGAATCGGGCATTTGTTTTGTACTAATACTGTACTGTTGATTGGAACCAGCCTTTAGTTTTGGAACATGAATTGGTGAGGTTGGGCCAATATGTTCCTCTTTATCATATTATTCATTTTGCTACCACATTACTAGCACAAAGATGGTGACCGATTTTAAAACTTTAAACAATTATTATTCCCGGAGTATGAAATATAATTTAATCTTTAAAAAAATAGATTGAAATAGATTGTCCTAAACAATGTGATCAATATGTTTTTTTACCATTATCCCATTGCAACTAAAAATCTGTGTTTGTTTTTGTGATAAGAACGATTAATGCAGAATATCTGTGGTTGGTAAGGTCAGATACAGATAATGATGCTTTTGGCATATGGCAAACCTCTGCAAACAGACGGATTTCCAGACATATTATTATTATATCCTGTGGCTCAGTGGTTAGAGCCTAGTGCTAGCAATGCCAAGGTCATGGGTTCGATCCCAGGGGGTTGCACATACTTCAAAACAAATATATAGTACAATGCAATGTAAGTCGCCTTGGATAAATGCGTCTGCCAAATGCATAAATGTAAATTTCCATATGTGCAAAACTATGGGACAATAAGTGATCTTTTATAATCAGTATACTAATTAATGACTTCCTCTTTTGCAAAATGCACATTGCTTCTGGATGTCTGTTGGTATGGACTTGACAATACAAATGTGTTCGTTGATTTTAGACACTTTGTGTCACAATAATTCATTGGCTCAGTAAATATCACAAAAATAAACAGCTGTATATTTACTTAATAAAATCTTTTAAAATCATTTAAGTGAAATCTTCAGTGGGACATAATAAAAAACTGAATTTAAAATCAATAGTTAATTTCTCTAAACAGTACATATAAGTTTATTTAATGAAAAGAAATACGTATTTAATTAGCTAATTATAGTTTTAATATACACTTAATATTTTTGGTAAATTCAAATAGAAATATTTGAGTTTCTCGGATTTACTTAATTTTTTACGTACATATACTTCATTTAAACAGGATTTAAATTGATTTCACAGCTTTAAAATGTATTAAAATTTGAGTGTGAATTGTTTCACAAAAAAAAAAAACATGTAGTAGATCACAGTTAAACTTGTGTAGGGATTCCCACACAGGCATAATACTGTCATCACTAAATTACCCTCTCGTAGTTCATATATATATATTTTTAAGTGGAACACAAAAGAAGATATTTTGAGAGATGTTTCTATTTCCATACAACGGAAGTCAAAAGGGGGGCCGTGTTTTATTTCCATATGTCACAGCAGGAGAAAGTTAGTCACATAGGTTTGAAATGACATGAGGATGAATAAATGATGAAAGAATTCATTTTTGGGCGAACAATCCAGTTAGGCTTCTTTGATACTGGTGAGTCTAGGATTTAGCATCACTGGCTTGTGTCATGCATTTTATGTCATTTGCGACTTGCGTGTGTCCATGAGGTCATTTACTATAGGTTTACTTGTACGTTCAACATAAAAATAGACACTATCATCCCCCTCACTGAACGTCACTCTCCCTTCTGCTGTTCTTGGGTATCTCTGATATCTGATATCTGATCTCCATTGATAATTCATGTGACCTTTCTGACTGGCTTGTGTTAGTTGGATGGGTGTGGTTTGTGCATTAGCCTGGGCCGGCTGGAGGATGCCTGGCCAATGGCCATGGCAAAGAACATTTGTAGCTTGGCTTATGCTAGTGAACGTAGACATAAATGCAGTTTTTTTGTTCAAAAACTTAGTGAAACCACATTAAGTCATCTTGGGCAGACTCTTGAGGCTATATATATGATCATATAACAACATAATTATGATTGTTTTGCAGGGCTCGAAATTGACTTTTTTACTTGGTGGTACTGATGCTCCCAACTTAATAGAGTTAGGAGCACCAGCAAAGATTTAGGAGCACCCATGCACACAAAAATGAAGAACACCACGGTCTATCTGAATACACAAATATAAAATAGTAACAATTTTGATTTCCTAAAATCATATTTTAAGATCATAAAACTATAAACACCCAGCACGTTATACGTTAAAATGAGATAGTGAGAGGAAAGCAATGTCACTCAGTCCTCCTTCCACAACTGACTGAACCCTCATTTCTCATCATAGCATATAGAGAAACAGTTAAAACTTCCTAAACTGACATTGCACATACGTATGTGAGGGGAACACGATCGCATTTTGAAGAAGTTTGCTCGTGAACAGCACTCACTTGTGATGAGACCTATTTAATTCAATTGAACATATTATTAATATATTTATTTACTATATTTGATTATATTTTATATAATATTTAACTCTTAACGCATATTTATAAAAGGATTGTGATGACATGATTCCCCAATAACAGATCTTAATATTGGATCCTTAAATAATGCACACATTATTGTTTTAATAGAATATACTGTAAGTATTGCGCTAAAACAGACAGTAGGTGTCGCCGGGTTTTTTTTAACGAATGAGTCATCAATCAACCGATTCGTTCAAACAGGCTAGATGAATTCAACCTACTTAATTCAATCAGTAAGAAAACACCGCTATCTGTTCCTGAAAGACGTGCGACCGTTCAGCTGCTGGCTTTGTGTGGGAGTTTTAGTTGGCAAAAAACGACAATGTAACAGACTTAATAACTTGTTGTTGCATAAAATAAATATGACTTTGAGGGTCTTTTTATATGATTTTGGTGATACTTTTGCCACAAGCTCCTCCAGTGTGCGCAACGCGATTGACGGGGCAGAGCTCTTCTGTTGTGAGGCCGTTTCAAGTGAAACATAGCAAAGGCCGATACTGCTCGTGAATGTATTTACAAGAGCTACACTTGTGGGAAAGTCACCTGCTGTTCAGCTGTGCTGATGTGACATGGCAAACGTACATAGAAAAACGATGGAAAAGTAGCGCAGCGGAATCGAAAAACGCGTTCTCTGTGAACGGCAGGGCCGGTGTCACTGAAGCTCACAGCACACGCACATACTCTGTGCATATAGCGAACGCTCTGTGTAAAGTAATGGCAACAGGTCGCACCACAACAAAATGTGCACTCGCGCAAATGCTCCCAAATATATTTTCGCACGTTTTAAATTTGGCAGCATATGCGAACAAAATGGTCGCAATTGCAAGCCCTGTTTTGGCCACAATTTGAGGCTTCGACCTTTAAAGGCAAGGTGTCCGATTTCTCTTAGCCGTTGTTGATGTTCAAATGACCAAAACAGACACACCCCTACCCCCCTCTTTCGCTTTCGTCAGCGCACCTTACTGCTGATTGGCTACAAGGTTGTTTTGGTACTCGGCCCAACTTTGTCTAAACAAGCGTAATTGGGAAATCGGACACCCCGCCTTTAATGAAAAGCTTTGAGATTATTGCGATGGGCTCAATGTGGTGGACAAGTAGTTCTATTATTAACAATTAGAAGAGAACTCGTATAGACGGTAGGCAGCAAGCCAGCACTTGCTGTTTGTTTGGTGAACAGCCTGTGCATTGCTGGTTTGTTGGACAAACCGTGATGCTTTTATTCTGTTTTGTTCACAACAGGTGCTCAGACCCACAGCAATAGCAGGTCATTTTACTTTTAACTGAAATCGCTACCATCAAATGCTCACAGACACATTATGGACCAAACAAGCAGATTCTGTACCCACACAGTGCTTGTTCTATGAGCTTTTGGGGGTACTTGGACAAAAGCCCAAAGATGCTTACATTTCTGCGCGTACACTTTTTGCGCACATTTCATCCTCAGAATTGTATGTGCATACTGTACCGCCACATTTTTGTAACCGCACAAGCTCTGTAAACGCAGAATGCAAATTGTTTTTTATTTTATTTAGCTTATTCACAAGGTGGTATATTTGTCAGCCAGGAGAGGTATAACGAGGTATATGCGTACAAGTCAAATACAGTATACTTGGCATGGCTGTTCGTTCCGCTGTGCTCGTACGTGCAATTTAAATACAACACTAAGGGGTGGTTTCCCGGACAAGGATTAGCTTAAATCAGGACTAGACTTTGGTTAAATAAGGATATTTAAGTCAATTTAAAAAAACGTATTTTACAAACAACTTTACAGGCCTCCATCTTGAGACGAAACAATCGCACTCATATATTTTAAGTTATGTCAGTGCAAGTTGTTTTCGATCAAGACACCTCTAACATTTAAGTTTGTCTAGGACTAGGCTTAAGCCCTGTCCGGGAAACTAGGGTTTAAGACTAAGAAATGACATTGGCCCTGTTGTTACTTATGTTAATGCAGGAATAGCTAACTGCAATAGGCCTACAATTCATATATTTCAAAATCCATACAATTTTTAGCCGAAGGTTATCGCTGCTTATTTTCATGAGAGCATACATGTGTCTTTTTTTTTAATACGTTTTAGGAGGTATTAAAATGGAATGTCTTGCAAGGGATGCTTTTATGATTTGGAAAATAAATCTGTGTCATACAAGAATGTGAACTAATAGTCGTATGACTGCGAGAAGAATACTTCCTCCTATAAAAGTTAAAGGATGCAATGTGATCTAATTTGGTTGGAAACTGTTGGTTACACTTTCAGATGAAGGTGACTTTTATGTACACTAGACTGCAGATCTAGTCTTAGATTTATTTTAACTGTGATACTTTTTCGGCTTCCAGTGGTTAGCGGGGGCGAGCAGCTGTGCCGCTTACTGCACCATCTCAACCCGCTTTTCTGCCTGTGCTGTGCCGAACACCTGACTACTTTACTGCAGAAGAGTGTGGCCTGACAGTTGAGCTAACATTCTCTTTAGGTTTCTCCACCTAAACGGGATTCATCCTGAACTCTCTTGCTTCTGTTGTTGTGTTTCAGTGATTATTTTATTCTCAGAAACAGACGGATGTTCTTCCTGTTTCCATGTGAGATGTGTCAGGGTGGCGTTCAGTCACATACACTCAGACATAAAAGAACTCGCCTGCCCAAAGCCTTGTCACAATCCAGCTTTTTCAGCCATGTGATCTAACACAAGACTGATGGAAATCTGTTTGTTTTTCATAAACATCTGACCACACGTATCACTGTTTGTGAGACACCTATTACAGAGGACACAAAAAACATATACAACTTTGTTCACGGACATTAGGCATAATGCTCACTGCTCACAAACAAAATACAGAAAAAAGTGTGAACATTTGAACGTAACTTCTCTGTTGTCTATGCGGTGTGAAAATGGGATCAATGGGGTATATGCATACGGGGCGATGACGTACTTCCACAAAAATTCAGCCAGCTAAGCCACTTCCGCTCTCTTAGCGCTAAGATCATTTTTCCACAAGCGATGATGATGTGTTACTAAGAAATGGTCAAAATTTCAGTGAACCGACAGCACTACGGCCGAGCGTTGTTAAGTGCCTCTGTGATCAAGCCTACAATGTTTGTTTTTCATATTTGTGGATGAACCGATGAAGCTTGAAACATATAGCTTAAAGCCCTTCTCCTTTTTGGTTGTCGATGACGTAGTGTTTGGATAATGAGACTCACCTCGTTCACCGTAATCCTTTGTGCATCTTGAAGCGACCAAGTGAAAAACGCCATTGTTACCTACGGACGCAACGTGCGCCAGATGTGACAAAGAGATTTTAGCAGAAATACGTCGTCATCACCCAGTATGCATATACCCCATTCTAGCTGTTACATTTTATTAAAGTAGTAAGACAGTATGATGAGATGTATAACAATAAGGACATTTTCATTGCAAACTGTAAAAATAATTGTGTTTAAACAGTTGCATTTGAATGGACAGAAAATATGTGTCTAAAAAGATGTCTGTAGAACCCCAGTAAGCAAACCTAAGATGGTCTGTGAACATATCTATGCTTACATGTTACATTTGGCCCTATCCATACATGGCCCTATCCATCTATTAGAGAACAGCATCACAGGCTTTTGCTTTTATATTTGAATTCTCTTTAATAAAATTCCCTGATATATGAATAGGATACATATTTATTGCAGTGGTATACAATATTTCATACTGTTTAACTTTGGAATTTCCATCTATTATCGCTATACCAGGGTAACACCATGGTACGAGCCATCAGAAATGCTTTAGGCACAACTAGTCATAGCATGCTCCAGTTACTGAGGAAGCGCCTGATCTTCTAATACTGTCTCTTATTGAGTTTTATTCGTTTTTTGTGTGCTCGCGTACCACCTAATGTGTGTCACTTTGTTAGCATTGCTGTGTGCTGGGTGGTTTAATCGCTAGCACACTTAGTCACTTTCGAAGCTCAATATACAAGAACAAATAGGGAACGAAAGCAAATATGTGTTACAGCGGTAAGCAAATAGTCACTGTTTTTATAGTAGTACTGCAGCATTAAAGAAAGACAGAACATATTTAACTAACAAATGTGAAACTTCCAACAATATAGGTACTTATACAATTAGAATATTGTCAGATAAAGCCTCATAAGAATTTTAAGATATGTTATACACTGGTACGTTTTGTTATTTTATAGTGTGTTTCAGCTGATGAGAAAATCATTGGTCTGGTACCACAAAACTTGTGACAGAGAACTTCAGCTACTAATGCACATTTCTTCCAAAGGTAACACCATTACTTATGTGTCAGCAATATTAGTTTCCATTGTTCCCTCTTGGTCAATGTTCCCCGAACATTGTCTTAAAGATAATTTCACCTAAACCAAGAACGACATTGAACATTTACCGTTAACTGATAAGATTTGAATATTAAATTGGAATTAAATAAAAATCAGGAGGTCACGTTTGTCGGCAGCATACGCCTTCACATGAGACATCCGGAGGACGCAGACTTCGAAATGAGACGCTGCATGTTTTTTTTAAGTAATTTCAATTTAATATTCAAATTGACGAGGGTCTGTGACACGTACATTTTTTTTTCACAGATTTCTTTTAACATGCAAACAGCAGCATGATGAATAGATCAACAACTGCACCTGCATTCACATGATCACATTTTCACGAACGTGCAGCGTTTTGGACAATGGCGAAAAAATTCAATAATATAAATCCAAAGCATAAAATAAACAGGCAAGAAAATAACTTAAATAATCAATAAATCATGACAAAACGAAAACACAGAAGAAACGGCAACGTTTATTACGTCAGAAAGTTGTTTGATCCAGAAAAGAAAGAATGATCCAAAGCTTGGCTAGTTTTTATCTAATAAAGTAACATGTTTACGTGTTGTGGGACAGTGTGGAGCCTGTTGACAGTTAGACCCGCGGCAGAAAACACCCCTTAAGATAGGACGGGTGTCCCGGGAGTGCAGAGAAATATCTCGGGAAACGCGTTTCATTTGCTTTCCACCAGCCAGGATTAATATCCAAAGAGGGCACTTGGCCCATAAATGTGTTTTAGCTAAACGGATATTAATCCGATCTGATTTACTCATTCTTTATTTATATTTTTTCCTCGCATTTAGAATGATAGTAAACCCATCAAAACCATTGAATAACACAATTGTAATGGCTCAATTGTTGTGACTAAAAGCATCCAAAATAAATGTACTGTATATTTTTGCATCTTTAAAGTAGTCACCCTTTACCTAGAATTTGCAAATTGTATTTTTTCGTAAAATTGTATCATCCAGCTTCCCGAGGTCTCAACCTGGGAAACGTTTTGAACAGTATTGAAGGAATTTTCATCTATGCTGAACTTCATTGGCCGCTTTTTATTCAGATTTGGTCCAAGTAATCCATTTAAAAATATATATATTTTTTTTATAAAATGCAAATTATATTTTTGTCTACAGAAGTAATGTCAAACAAACACACCCTGAGATTAAATGATATTTAAGATCACGAGAAACATTTATGTTAAGTGGTCCTGAACTTTTGACCAGTATGTATTTTTGTATGCATTTTTGTATTTATGTATCAATAATAATAGGTATTCTAAGTATTCTAAAAATAAAATAGTTTAACAAAGGAAAACAATTTCACACTCTTAAGAATAAAGGTGCTTCACAATGCCATAGAAGAACCTCTTTGTCTAAATGGTTCCATAGAAGAAACTTTAATATCCGATGATCCTTTCTGTTCCACAAAAGGGATGGTTCTTTATAGAACCTTTAACTGGTTCTTTGTGGAACCAAAATGGTTCTTCTATAGCATCGCTGTGAAGAACTAAAGCACCTTTTGTGTAGTACTCTGATGGCTCAAATGTATGCCCTATATTTAACCTTTTTTGATCCCTGTGAATCTTAATTTACTGTACTTTGTATGTGACTTGTGTTCCCTCTTATCACCATGTATATGTACTGTATTCAGCCAGTTATTATTAAATTACCACTAGAGCACGGAATTGTTTACAAGGGTACAAAACTCCTCATAAATGTAATGACTTATGGTCTTCAGATTTCCCTTATATGTGTCCGTCTCTGCACCAGATTGTTTACTGCCTCTTTCTCCCTACAGTAAATGTGAAGCTAATTGATGGTTTGATACCGGTACTTATAGCATCACTCTCCCTTTATAAATAGAACTGGGTAGCATACTCATCCAGACAGATAGGATTACACAACAGCAGATGACAAATCTGTTTTGTAAGCTCAGTCATGGCACGCCCCAATAATATTCTTGCTCACAGATGTTTCTTTGTTTTGTTATTTTGTAACAGCTCTACTTTTAGTTTGGTAGAACCTTTACCTATACTCACAGTAGAGGCCTAACGGCTGAGAAACATCATGACTCCACCACTGATCTTGGCTGTTGTCACGGGAGCATCACTCTGTCTGACTCTTGAATAGATACTTTGTGTTCTCAAACTCTTATCTGATATGGTGATATCTCTACTTGGTCATGATTTTTCCCTCCAGTGCATTAATTATTGCTGGTTTTTGAACATTTATCATCTATTGAAGAATAAACTCTTGTGTTCCTTATTCTACAGTACCCACGTGGCCTTCACCTCTTCAGTTGTATTGTTTAAAAGGTTAAGCAATTCATACGATGTCTTTAATATTGTAGTTTAGTATTAAACCATTTAATGGCTTATTATTATTGTTCAAGATCTTCATGTTGGACTCATCAAGCAAAGGAAGGTCTAAGGTGTAAGCTTAATATACAACTACACGTTCAGTCATAAGGGTGCAGCCATTGTCAGTCTAGGGCTGTGGTCAGATTTGTAGTGATTAGTCAGAGTAAATCGGATGATGGTTTACAAATGGGACTGTCAGCAGCACTTAGATCTCTCTGTCCCCTCTAGCTTGCATCCAGTACCTTAAACTCTCACGTTATGTGTGAATTAGAGGATGAGAACTGAACTGATGCTGTGCTAAGTACATTTTAAA
The DNA here is from genome assembly GCA_006030095.1 of Triplophysa siluroides. Taxonomy (NCBI): domain Eukaryota; kingdom Metazoa; phylum Chordata; class Actinopteri; order Cypriniformes; family Nemacheilidae; genus Triplophysa; species Triplophysa siluroides. The sequence goes on from VCII01000015.1 coordinate 1,568,620, forward strand.
TAGTCCTTTATTGTTGTTGCTTTTCACACTGTACAAACACGATTCCAGGTAAAACTGTAGGAAGACTTTTTAAAAACGCACACATGCAAGAAGACTCATCACACTACGGTTTGATTCTCAAAATTTTTGACACTGGCAGAATTTTATTGGAGGAAAATGTTCATCTTAATTACCTTTCATCAGCTGCCAGTTAGCATGTAACACCAGCGATCCAAGACTACAGATTTGTTGCCTTGGATCATAGAATTGTTTTAAGATCTTGACTTTCCAGTGCAACAAAAACAATCGCTGTGACAAAAGTTTCATCTTTTCCCCTTTCTCTCTTTTTGCAGATTTGTCTCCACATTCATGGTGGTGCAGTTAGCTGATGGAAAGAAACTCGCTCAAACAGCTCAGCATGGTCTCCAGACTACCCAAGTTTGCTTGTCGTCCCCCAGGCACCACCATAACCTCCCTTCCTCAAGGATCTGCCCTCCCTGTCTCTCCTGTGGGTTGCAAAAGTGCACCTTTAGGGGGGAAAAATGGTGTGACATGCGTGCCATCCCTTAAATGGAGAAAATGTGAAGAGGGAAATAAGTTTCAGCACACCGACAGTTTGGAAGAGGCCAGTTTACCTGCATGCCCTCAGCCAGTTGTAACGGCAATTAAAAAGCCATCCTCTTCTCCAGTTAAATGTAAGACTGTTGTCCCCACTGCACAGAGTAGTGCCAAATCTGTACCCCAGGCCAACAAAACCTATCCCCAGAGGAATACCCCCAAATGCATTTCCACAAGGCATTCCCTCTATAATGGCACAGCCACTCTAAATGGAATGGCTGGTGTTAAGGGGAGTAATGGATCTTGCTCCTCAGGGTCTGGACTGGGTCATTCATCCCAGCAAAGAAACTTGGAGAACCCACTGTCCTTATCCAATGACAGCCTCAAGTCGGCCTCTAAAGAGAACATGGTGCGCTCTCAGAGTTTCACGCACTTCAAGAGGGCAGTATCCCCCGCCCACCCACCCATGACCCGTTCATTCTCCTTTAACAAAGCTACAGAACTTGCTAATGAACTTCCAAGGCCTTTAGCACAATCCCCAGTGGCTAGGCCACCCCTTATTCCCCCTAATCCAGTATTAACCAGGGAAAAATCAAGCAGGTTTGGGTTTTTAAGGCCACCTGGAAGTACAAGCAGTGGCTCTAAGCCAATGGTCACAATGAAGAAGAAATCCTTATTACCAAGCTTTTCAAGTAACAAATCTTCGTCACTTAGCTATAGACTTACACGCCCTTCACTCACCAAGTATCATGGCACTGTTGGAGCCAGGGCTGATCAGAATGAAGAAGAGGTAAGTGAAAAGAGCAAAGACTCAGAAAACTGTTTCGATCAAACTAGCAAAGTCGAAAGTGCCGAAACTTCCATGGACAAGACGCCTTATGAAGCAGAGATAGAGCACCTTTTGGGCCCTTCTTTGGACGTCTTAGAGGACATGTCCTTCTCTTCCTCTTCCTCCCTGGAGCACAATGACACTAGTGAAGAGTATATGGATGACTTTGACAATCTGGGTAACGGAGGTGAGATCTTGCTGCTGTCTGTCCACAAGGAGGGGTTGGATGTTCCAGGACTTTGTGAGGATGACAACGTTCTAATTACTCAGTGCAGTGAGGATTCATCAGCGGCCAGCCTGCACAGCTTCTTGTCAGAAACTGTTGATTGGGCAGGGATGGGCCTTACAGGTGTGACTGAGAAATGTTTTGTACTTGGTAAACTCAAAACTTCTTTACCCATACTTTCTGATGTTTTCACCAGGTTCTAAACCCTAGTGAGCTGCCTCATAGTCTTCCGATCACTTTTAAGTGTTCCAACTTAAAAGAAACCTCATTTTTAACCCACATTATCTTGTTGAGGCTGCATTTACCTCCCAACTTCATGAACAACCAATGTCGGAAGTCCACATTTATCTATTTGGCAGCTCCGTCAGGTTTTAGAACGTTTTAAAACTATATGCGTGTCTTTTTTCAGCTGGCAAAGATGACTTTGCGAGCAAGATTTTGTCTCCTGAGGGCGATTTTCCACACGGGTTATCTCTGGACCTTTCACCCTCAGTCAGCTCTGGTGGAACGTACATGTGGGATGAAGAGGGGATGGAGGCGCTGGGAGGCTCTGGAGTCCCATGTGGGAGCTTTGACTCTGACCTCAACAGCATAGTGAGTCAATGCATTATTAATAAATACATTTCGTATTATAGCTCAGAGAGTGACTGGATAAAGAGGTGCGGCTCTGATTCATCATAGCACTCACAGTGCTCCGATTGGTTTTAGTTGATAGTCATATGTCTTTCCACTGAAAGTAGCCAATGAGATTGTCCACCGCATGCTAGTCAGTAAATAGTGAGATGAAATCAAAGTCGAAGAGGAAATAATGACTCTGCACTTACATACAGTAATTAGACCGAGGGGTTATTGACGGTCTATGATCTCATCTTTTAAACATGGTTGTCTATTAAAGGCTTTATCCAAAGCCATTTAATTGAGAGCACACCAATGCTAAATTTATTTGAAAGCTTCAGGATTTTTAACCTGCTGTGTTTTTCTAGTTGTACTTCTGCGCAGCAGAAACATTAATTTGCAAACTGTTTTCATACTGGTTTTAATTTGTATAACCAGATCTGCTCTGCATGTTCAGGCAAAACTTGGGCAAACACTTAAGCAAATTTGCTGCAAGGGTGGAATTTTTCATAGTTTTCACCAGAATCACATGTTGCTGCAACTAAACACACAAGCATCGGCGGATGCTTTCTTCCAAAGCAACTTACACCGCATTATCAAATGTTTTATATTTTGACTTTATACTAATGCCACATAGAGTAAATGGCTGGTACAAGGGGGCCATCTTCTGGATATTTGATGTCATAGCTGGAAGAAACCATTTTCAAATTTTCTGCACTGTCATTTTGCTAGTATTAAAATCTGATTTATTTGTTCAGACCGTAATTATCTAATATATTTGTCATAGTAATAAACACAAGGATAAAATACTTTTTCGCACAGCAACTGAGAATAGCTGTCATTGGGATAGGAAAGACTTGATAGTAAAACTTATTATTTTATTCCCACACTCATGTGAATCTTCAAATTATATATATTAAGCAATTTAGCTATTAAACAAGATATTACGTTTTAGGTCATTATTAAAACAGAAGACACTTCTCTGTTGCAAATGTGTAGCCATAATTTTGTCAGAGCTGTAGCATGCCTTGTTCAGAAAAGATATACATCTCGAAACATTAGCTGTAACATGAAAGCTGCAATCCTATGAACAGTGTTAAAAAAACAGTAGGACTAACAGTATGCTCAGTCTTAGACAAAATAACCATATTTTTCACCTATGGTAACCTTGTACTTTTTTGCTGATTGAGTATACCATTTGTATAACCTTAAAAGATTAACATTTACATTCATCCAATGTTACATTCAATGTTTGCAGAAACTATGAGAATCAACATTGAATCAACCACATAAAAAAAGGTTAATTGACAGTTAGATTTTTTTTGCCCAACCATGTTCCCCAAAGAACAGAAAATGAATGCAAGTGTATATACATTCCAGGTCAAGAATGGATAGGTTTTTTACCAAAACAAAATGCATGGAAAATGTCGCTATAAAAGGAGGTTAAATGGAAAGATTAAAGCTGGAAAGCTAGCTACCAAGACCAGTCTACGTTTACATGCGCACCAATCATGCTATTATTTCCAATAATCGGAGTATTAACTTAATCGCAGTAACATGTTTACATGACATGAGAACACCTCTTTGCTCCTGTTTACATGAAAGTTTTATTAGTCTGATTATTTGCTGTATACACAGCACAAACGATGTGTATCAATACAATAGGTGTGTGTTACTGGCTATCGTTTCGATATAGGCATATTCGCGTCAAATGCGAAACACTGTTAAGTGGGTGTAAGAAAAGGATCAGAGACTGCTGACAGTGTTGTGTTGACGATAAAACCATCAAGTTGCACTTAAGATGCGTGACAGAAGCACATGCCATTGGTCAGAGCAGCATAAATGCGATTAAGGTGTTTACATGCCTTCTTTTTGCGATTTATCTTGCTTCGATTATGAGGTTAATCACATCATTTAGATCAAATCATTTAGAATACACTTGTGCTCAAACGTTTACACACCCCTTGCAGAATCTGGAAAAAGCTGAAACTTTTGGAAAATTAAGAGGATTTATGAATTTATTTTAATTTAGTCCTGCCCTGAGCAAGTTATTTCACTGAAGAAAGTTCACACTAAAGCATAATAACAGAATAAAAAAAAATAGCCAGGGCAAAAGTTTACACTCCCCTGATTCTTAACGCTGCCCTGCAACGGTGTTTTATGCATTCTGACTTCTTCACAATGTTGAACGTGTTGTCTTCTCATGCTTAACATGGTCAACTTGTCAAAAAACGAGTTGGGCGTATTACGTAGTATTTCTGTGCTCGATACGCTCCCCCAGCGATCGTACAGTTCCAGAAACATATTTTAAACATAAACAACTGTTTCGTAACAATTATTTCTTAGTCCCTTATTGGACAATTCTTACGGAAAAGCACGCTGCCGCAAGGAGAGCAGTAGAAGACGTCACTTTCACTTGTAAGCAGGAGAGAGAGAGAGCATACTTTTGCGACGTTCAGGTGTTTGTTTGGTCACTACATTTGGGATGATGAATGTTATATAAACGGTGGATATAACGCTGGATTTGGAGATCGTTTGAAACTGATATATGGAGCCGTCTCAGCGCTAAAAGATGGCGGACATGAACCGCATGCGGTGAGTGAATCTGATGTCTGTGCTTTGTTGACAATGGGTGTGCACGTGCTTTAGTTCAGCCTACCCCTCCCCCCCGCACGTGCCATATGTTTTCGGAAACAATCGTAAAGCTGTGTCTATCTTTTATAAATGTGATCAAACAAAATACTCTTCGAAGATACGAAGTATGCAATACTACTCTATAGATACTCAAGATTAATATGAGATTGGCTGAAACCCTGTGTGTTAGGATGTTGCCTAAACAATCATTGACAGTTTTTATGTTTAGTCATAGTTGGTTAAGGGTTTCTTATTTGTCATGAGTCATTAGACTGTCCACTGATATTCAAAACAATCACCCAGGTCCTCCACAATCTTTGCTTTTTCAGCATTTCGAGATATTTGACTCATGTCCAGCAGTTGAGATTCCTCTTTTTACATTGAGGGCAATCAAGAGACTCATAAACCACTATTACGATAGATAGAAACATTTAGTGCTGCCCACAAAGTCAACACGATTCATTCAACTAAACTCATAATAATTGTCTGCTGGGCTTTGTCAGGGTGTGAATTAGGGTGTTATGAGAAGTTGACAGCATCTGCCTTTCTCAAGTGTGGCTAAATACAGATGGGGCCTGTTACACCTTTTGCAAGCCAAATGTTCCCACCTGTACAATACTGTCCTTGAAAAAGTTACCCATGTCTCTTAAATGCAGGTACACAGCTCTGTCTGGTCAGGCAATGCACTTCAAATCCCCTCATTTTTATCAGTGATGTTATTTAATATTCCAACATGCTTGTGTTTGATAAGATCTGTTCAAAACGTTTTCTGATCTGTCCACTGAAATTCTGCCTGACTTTTGTCGCCCTCTGCTCGCCTGTCTTCAAGCTGTCATCTTATTACTGGCTCTTCATGTTTTATCTTCATGCTTGTATTTCTAATCTGGTCGACACATTTTCTGTGCTGTTATGATGATATCAAACTTTTGAATTGCCAGCAAAAAAGAAATAAATATGTAGGATTTTTATAAAAATCTGCAAAAAACACTTAAAGACTATGGTAGTCAATCGTGCCTCAGAAATCTCAGTTGTTAACATTTTTCTAAATATCTTTATTTGTGTTTAACGGAACAAAGAAATTTATACAAGATTGGAACAACTTGAAGTTCTGTAATGCATGATAGAATTTAAATTTTTTGGGTGAACTATCCCTTTAAAACAACTTCCAAATAAAAAATAAAGAAAGTCTCTTTAACATAAACAAACTAAGACTTTGTCTGTGTTTTTTGTAACTTGAATTTATTTAATTTTTTAAGAAATTTCAGCATATCCATGTTTACGAAGTTTGCATTAAACACAGTGGCCCCTGCTGTTCAAAACATGCATCACGATTCATTTAACGAATCATCACATAATGGATTTTCAACCGACTCACACTGTATTGTTACATCCTAGTCAGAAGCTTTGTCATCGTCAAAACTAAAATTTGTGTTCTGAAGATAAATGAAAGTCTTACGTTTGTCGAACAACATGAGGGTGAGTTATTCCTGACAGAATTGGGTGGAGCGTCCCTTTCATTTTTACAGATAACTGTCACAAAAAAGCTGTTCAATTTAAAAAATAGTCTTGCACCTCAGGTAGACAAACTTAACTGAACTGAAGATGAATATGTATTTTTAGATGATGTTAAGTCCTTATTATATGTGCGAATATTAAATGTAAAATATTTGTCTCATGTTTGAATTAAATTTGAAACAAATTGTCTGTCAACAGTGTTAATGCTTGTGCCACAAATGTCTACTGAATGCTGAAAGTTGATTAAACCTAGTGCAATATTTATTAAAAAGTGGAACTAACAAAATAAAGACATGGCTTAGCTACATGACGCTCACTTTACAATAGTGACTGACATGAATTTAGCTTAAGAAAAGACAAAGTGAGGTAACACAAAAAGACTACAGTGACCATACACTTGAACTACATAACTACACTTCAAAATAAAAGACATAAAGACAAACAAGACTGACAGGTTACGGTATGTTCAATCAAACTGTAAGATCATTTGAATACTAGATTGACCGACACTGTTTGCCTTGCATTAAGTCATATGATAAATCTAATCTGAGAATCAAATTATAAACCATTGAACAAGTCAGTGAAATAAATAGCCCAGGTACCTTTTCAACACAATGAGTCACATATTAAAATGAATGAGCTTGTCATTTTTCTGAAGACACAATCAGTTTTGGAGAATCCTTGGTCAAACAGAAGTTTATTAGCAAGTTCAGCAAATAATAACCCCACGCATGCGTGCACACATGCACACACACGCGCACACACACATGCACACACACGTGTCACACCAAGCACAGAAGCTTCTCAGGACCCAGCCAAGCAAGAAAACTCAGAGCGACATTGTTCCGATCTCTCTCCTCCGTTCTGTCTTGATGGAACGTCTGTCACGCTGAGATATCAGTGCTTCTCCTCCTCTGGCTGAGTCAGAAGGGATGATTTCCTGCCAACTGCCTATGTGGATTTCCTCAGACAGTACAGCTGACCCAGTGTCCCTGTGAGTCTGCACCTGCTGAGTGATTTACGTTATGCTGAGCAAAGGATTTGAAAGTCATAGAACTCTGTTCCAAAGTGATGTCACTTGTTCAGTTTATGTGCTTTATTTGGATGTCTGTATGAAACTGATGGATGTAGTTAGTCTTTTTGGAAGCACGTTTTGGCTGATAACTGAGTTGATATAATCAACAATCCGATTTTGTGTTTATGGATTAAATTGGTCAGAAACTGTGTATTCCTAGCAGGTCTTTCACAAAATTTGAATTCTGATTATTTACTCACCTGCATGTGATTTCAAATACTGGAAACAAAAAGTACAATTGTTCTTGTTCATTGTCATGCAGTGAAAGAAAACAGTGGCCATGGCTTTCAACGCCACAAAAAAAAAGAGCAAAAGATGGCAAATTATTGGGTAAACTTTTTCTTTAGGATGTGCATTGATAGTGTTCCTCTAGGGGGCAGTGTTGGTCCAGAATGTAATCTTGCTAGCACATTGGCTGCAAAAGAAAGGTTGTAACATCTCTTGTTCTCTTGTCCTGTCTTTCTTGCTTTCAGTCGTCATATGGGGTTTCAATGCAATGTTCTAATTTGTTTCGTCATTTGGGCTTGACACAGCTCCCAAGTTCTCTAGAACCTTTTGTTGTTTTTGTGAGGTTTCACTTAAGTGCCCTTACTATGACCCTGAAAACACGTGTGTCTTATTATTTCACTAAGCCTTGAGACCGTAAGAGCTATACAGATCACATTCAATTATAAAGAGCAGTGCATTCTTAATGTTGCAGCAGGAGCATTGCTGCTCCCGATGGAGAGAGCAGAGAGTTTGTGTTGAATATCGAGAACATATCCAGGTAAATTCCAGCGTCCTTGGTTCTTTAGTATTGGAATTGTACAACTTCCTTGTTTTCAAGGAGATGAAGACCCAAGAGCGAAGTTTTCTAAAGGCGGTAGAAAACAAGTGAATCCTTCGACATGCATTTGAAACTAGCTTCCCTGTGTTGTCTTAGTTAAGATTTAGTCTCTAATACATACACAAGATCATACATTCAAACTTGTATTCTCCTGCATTTATTATTCTTAGTCAATGTTAGTTTTACTAAGAAATGTTACTAAGAAATCAATTAATTTGGTATCTGTTCACATTAGTTAATGCCATTGTATTTCATTGTGTTGTAATGTAGTGCAATTGTACGAGGCACCGTATAGGGTTTAAATCAAACTTTGCTTATGAATACATATAACACACGTGCAAACATATATATCAATTATTCACATATATTGCAGGGCTCTAGACTAATTTTTCCCACTGGGAAAACGTTTCGCACTTTCTCAGTTGGTCGCACCAACTTACAATTTGGTCGCACCCTTTTTTATAGTAATCATAAAGCATTGCATAAATCAAATAAATTCATGATCGTAAATCAAGTCTGTTAATTTGTCACTGTCTTTTAAAATAGTCGGCTATATGACCACTTCAAATTTGCGCTTTAACACTTGCGATCCCAATGAATTAAAAATAAATGCAAAGAAACTTTGCATTTGTTATTTTATACAGTTGTTATGATTTAGTTTTTATATTCAAGTTATATATTGGCCATGAAATTATGACAAATATAACCTGTCACTCTTCACAATCCTCCTTTATTGCCATCTTTGCAAAAAGCTGTGATTTTGCCAATGGCCTTCTTTATTTTTACCACATAAAATTAAATCAAATTAGCTAGCTCAAAACTCAAAAGTAACTCGGAAATACATTTTTAAATATGTACTTTCCTACACTTTGTCATAAATAAACTTGAAATACTTATTCTTACTAACCACTCTTGTTAAATGGTCTAAGCACGCTTGTGTTTTCAGTGACTGATTTGATGGGTTCAGTCAGTGAGTTCAGTGTTTGATATACGAGTTGTTTCAACAAAACATCGCCGCGAATCGTACAATTGCGTACATTGACGCGCTGTTTGTTTTTCACAGCTGTTAGGATATCGCAAAACATGGAAAACACTTCACTAGATAGGATTTTTCCTTTATGTCTGCTGCCTGTGCGAAAGACTTGTCAGGGAAGAAAAGGCAACATGTTTTTGAGCACATTCACACCCAGCTGCAATTCAAGTAAAAATATTGTCCCAATGCACCATGTGAAACATGGATTCTGTCTTCCGACCTTGCTTTTGATCAAAGTGTGAGGGAGAGAGAAAGTTCAGAAACCGACATGTTAGACTTCATTTAAGGCGGGGTAACCGATTTCCGAAATAAGCTTGAGATGGGCACGCTGACGAAAGCGAAAGATGGGGGTAGGGGTGTTTTTGTTTTGGTGATTTGAACATCAACAACGGCTAAGAGAAATCGGACACCCTGCCTTTAAGTGCTGCACAGAACGATCGGAAACATGACATCAATGTTCTGTGACAGCATTTTAAAAGCATATGGAGCACTCTGTCCCGCGATGCATTTATGCTTTTCGATCTGCGCAACAGCAAATGAAGTCAAACACACACATAAGTTTAAATCACAAGCGCGCCATTCACTACTCGTAAATCACATTAAATCTTTGGCGTGGCAAAAATTTGTTTTACGCACTCGCACCAATGCGACTCTGTGAAATTTTTCCTGGCACGTTATAAAAAAACCATAGAATTTGCGTGCATTTTGGTCGCAGTCTAGAGCCCTCTACGTATAGCCTACTATCGAATGTTCAAGCAATTACATGTGAAAAAATACAATGTATACGCAAGTGTACGCAATACACTTGCATATACATTTAAACTAGGTACATGCATATACATCTATAAACATTATACTGTACATATATGCAAGTGTTTTACATGCATGCATGCATGTGTGGCGGGTAGAGGAGCGACACGTACGCAAAACAGAGTAAACATGCCCCAGAGGGGAATTTATTGAAATATAGGGCTATATATAATGTTTTTAGATGTATATGCTTGTATCGACTTTATATGTATACGCGAGTGTCTATAGGTGTATGTCTGCAAGAAGTTTACATGCATAACGCAAGTTATGAATGAGAATGAGCGGGAAAGCGATGTACTGCCCTTATGGGAAGGCAATACAAGACGCTGCAGGTTTGCTGAACGCAGGGATCTTGATGGGGTGTAGGAGAGTGTGAAAGTATGCCGGTGCAGATCCAGTGATAGTCCTGTAGGCAAGCATTAGTGACTTGAATCTGATACAGGCTTTAACCGGTAGCCAGTGAAGAGAGATGAAAAGGAGTGTCACGTGAGCCCTTTTGGGCTATTGGAAGACGAGGCGTGCTGCTGTGTTCTGAACCAGCTGGATCTGTTTGACAGCCTTTGCAGGAAGACCAGCAAGAAGAGCATTGCAGTAGTCCAACCTTGAGATTACCAGGGCCTGGACAAGGAGTTGTGCCCCATGCTCAGTGAGATAGGGTCTAACCCTTTCTAATGTTGAATAGGCATATCGGCATTACCGCGTTGTCTTTGCAATGTGACCATTGAAGGACAGCTGTTCATCAAATATGACTCCGAGTTTCCTGGCTGTTTTGGAAGGAGTGATTGTAGTATTGCCAAGTTGGATGGTGAGGTCGTGTTGCACCGTGGGGTGTGCCGGAAACACGAGTAGTTCAGTCTTGGCCGGGTTCAGCTGGAGGTGATGCTCTTTCATCCAAGCTGAGATGTCCTCTAGGCAGGCTGTAATGCGAGCTGCTACAGTGGTATCATCTGGGTTAAACGAGATGTAGATCTGGGTGTTGTCAGCATAACAGTGATACAAGAAGCCATGTGCCCGTATGATGGGTCCCAAGGATGTCGTGTAGATGGAAAAAAGCTGTAATCCAAGCACCGATCCCTGAGGGACTGCAGTGATCATGTGGTGAGCAGTGGACAGCAAGCCCCTCCATGACACCCTGAAGGATCTGCCGGAGAGGTAGGATTTGAACCAGCAGAGGGGAGAGCCTGAGATTCTTATAGATGACAGGGTTGCTAGTAGTATCTCGTGATTGACAGTGTCAAACGCTGCAGATAGGTCTAGCAGAATCAGGACCGAGGATTTAGATTCCACCTTGGCTAGCCGCAGTGCTTCTGTGACCGATAGCAGTGCAGTCTCAGTGGAGTGGTTTGTTTTGAAGCCAGACTGCTTGTCATCCAGTAGTTTGTTCTGGGATAGGTGGGAAGACACCTGGTTGAAAACTGCCCTTTCAAGTGTTTTTGCAATAAATAGGAGGAGAGAGACAGGTCTGTAACTGTAGGTAGTAGAAGGGTCCAATGTGGGTTCCTTAAGTGGGGGCATGACCTGGGCCTGTTTGAATGTGGATGGAAAAGTGCCGGTGAGCAGGGAGGTGTTGATGATGTGTGTGAGTGCAGGTGTGAGTGTGCTGGATATGGCCTGAAGGAGATGGGAGGGGATTGGGTCAAGGGGACAGGTGGTGGGGTGGCCAGAGAGAAGTCTAGTGACTTCAGTGTCAGTCAGTGGGGTGAAAGAGAAAAGTTCAATGTTTGAAGTGAGGGTGGTGTGTACCGAGGTCTGAGGTGCTGAGAATTGTTTGCTGATGGATGATTTTTCCTCAGTGAAAAATACAGCGAAGTCCTATGCAGTCAAAGATGAAGTGGGTGGGGCTGGTAAAGAAGAGCGTTAAATGTCTTGAAAAGCTGCCGAGTGTTGCTCACCTTGGTGATATATAAAGACGTTTTAGCTGTGGTAACACTAGCAGAAAAAGATGAGAGTAGTGACTGGTAGTCCCCTAGGTCAGCAGGATTCTTGGTCTTGCACCATTTCCTTTCAGCAGCCCTGAGTGTACTCCGTTGTTCACAGAGGATGTCAGACAGCCAGGGGCAGGAGGGGGTGGCGCGAGCTGGTCCGGAGGACAGAGGACAAAGGTTATCTAGACAGGATGTAAGTGTTGAGCATAGGGTGTCGGTGGCAGTGTCAGCATCTAGAGATGCAAAGTTTGAGGGAAGAGAGGATGTCACTTTAGCAACGAGGGTGCTGGGGGAGAGAGAGCGAAGGTTCCTTCTAAAATAAACGGGTGGTGGTGTTGGTGTAGTGCATATAGGAAGAAGCATGTTGAAAGGGATGAAGAAGTGGTCAGAAATGTGAAGAGGTGTGACTTGAATGTTATCTGTGGTGCAGTTAAGGGTGTTGTTGAGATCAAGCTGGTTTCCTGATCTGTGAGTACAGGCTGTGGCGAGGCGCGTGAGGTCGAACGAGGCAGTGAGGGTATGGAGTCAGAAGTATACGGTTTCTCCAGGTGGATGTTGAAGTCCCCAAAGACTACAAAAGTGCCGCCATCCTCCGGGAAAGATGAGAGCACCACATCTATCTCTTCAATGAAGTTGTGAAGAGGGACCTGGGGGGGCGGTAAGCTACAACAAGTGAGTTAGACCTAGAATGTTAATGTCAGACTAGCTGGCAAACGCATGGATGAAGTCAGTCTTGTTCACAGCTGACTGGCAGTTCCAGAGACCAAGTGTAGAAGGGGAGGTGTGAATGGGACGCGCATGAGAGTGAGCACGTCGTGCCTTGCGTCTTGGGTGAAAACGCTGTCTGCGGTGGAGTACAGGAATGAACTTGAAACACAATGTTATTATACACTAAAAATAAAAAGCTAAGGTATGTTTAATATACTGATGTGCCTTGCCGGTGTCTTTGCTCGGTGGAGTCGCGCAGGTAGAGTCGCAGGTCTTTACTCTCGTCGGTCTTCACACAAGGAGGGCTGCACACGAGGGCTGACGCTTACCGCGCCAGTGCAGAGACACTGCTTAAGTATGTGTTGAGATTAGCGAGAACAGAGTACAGCTAGAACAAGCGTTCTCGGTTAGCAAAACAAAGCCTGAACGACTTGAATGGGCCACGGATCAAACAGCGATCAACTGGCTCCGTGCTTTTAAGTGCAAAATTATAATGTCAAGCCGTAACGAGTGCTACCTGCAACTTAATGTAACTTCAGTACCAACGGAACAAAAACGCTAACAACTTAGCAATCTTAGTCAACAAATAATTAAATAAACAAGCTCAAATAATCTTAATTTACAACAGGCAACAGTCCAGTTCATTAGTTAAAACAATGTTACATTTACCAAATAACAGACTCACGCACTACCGCAGACTTGTGATGACTATCACAAGTGTATATGCATATGAAACCAATACAACATAAGATATTTTCTTATTAGTATGCACATGTATTTCACATCTATTTGCTCGAACATCCGATATTATGCCTATATACTGTATGTGAGTAATATATATATATATATATGTGTATGCCGTGTTTTATATATGTATTCATAAGCAAAGTTTAAACCCTATTCGGCGCCTCATACAACTGTATTTGTTTTGTATTAACAAAGACCAATAAATGCTGCGACAATATGGTATATTGTTAGTTCATGATAGCTCCATGCTATTCATTATGTGCATTCACCATATATGCAGTGCTGATATCTAAAATATTGTATTTGAAATTGCTCTTAATGATTTTTTTATATTAGAACTGGACACGTCAGGAACATGTATTTGTGAAGCCCTACTTATTTGGTAATTTATGGAATAGACAGAATGCTAAAACAATTGGCTTGTTACTCTTTGTTGACAAGCGTAAAAACATTTTAACTTCCCATGTCAAGAACGCTTTCCTCTTGGCTTTTTTCATTCCCGTTCGCATAATCTCACAATCCCCAGACTTCATTTCATTGGCATCAACTGTGTCTTTTTACAACCCTTTCTGTGACGTGTTCCTCAGAGCTGGACTATTTGTTCTTCGTCCCATTGTGATGTCTCTATGGGTTGTTCATTAGCTTGCGAGATGAGGTTGGCTTTTAAGTTGCTTTGTTTTGAGTCATTGGGATCGACATAAAACTACCCGAGCCTCTGGAACTGTGCTAAACGAACAAAATTTACAGGGCATAGGGGACCTGACAGAGCTGAGCATTTAAGATCTGAAGCTACTTAGACTGCACAACTCTCCTCATAAATTCAGCAAGACATGTCATGCCTAATGAAGACTTCTTTATAGTTCACCCAAAAATTACAATGATTTCTTTCCTTATTCACCCTTATTTGTTTCAAACCACATTATAACGTTCTCTTCTTTTAAGTATCTAAAAAATGACAGGATAAAGCACCATGAAAGTACCATGTACTGTAGTATCGTAACATACATAACAGACTGTCTGATAAGTAATGGAATTTAAGAACTTCAGTGGCGAAGAAGTTCAGAAATCTTTGAGATTTCAGTCCTGTGTCGTCAGAATAGACCGATTTTTCAAATTTGGTCAATTATTATGAACCTTTTTGGGTCAACAAATCCTTAAACGATGTGTTTGAACTCGCTATTTTTGGTGAATGACGTGGGTCTAGTGGCTGTGGGATTGCTGTCTTCCATGTGGAGTTACTTGAGCTCTGATCTAATCACACGCTGTGATGGTCCTGACCTGTCTCTCCACTTTACTGATGCTACTTGACAATTCCATTATCCTTCAACTTCCTCTGCATCCTGAACCTCTCTTCAACAGCCATCATGTGGAGTGAGGACGACGTGTGGCCTCCTACTGGGTAACCTTGTCTTGTTTTGTCTGGTCCGATGATCTGGGTTTCTGTTGCTGAAATCATTCCACCTCTTCTTATTCATTCTCTCACCCTTTCCTTAACTGTCCTGTTCTTCATTGACTTGCGTTAAGCGTTTCTTCCCCATAGAAGTCTATTATAAGGAAACAGCTTAACATACCAAAACATCAACCAGGGAAATCCGATGTTTATCACTGATATCAAACATAAAACATGATAACAGAAAAGTTTTATGTTCTCAGTTTGTCGCTGCTTTGAGTCACGTTGTGTGGTTTCTTTTAATGAACTTCTATGAAGAACAAGTTTAACGTGAGATTATTCTTATTCCTGGAATAAGTGCTTGTTCTTGTAACACTAGCTAGTGTTTATTACAATTAAGGTTAAATAGAAAATTGGTTTTACGTGTCGTTGTTTCGCTACGTTAAGCTGTTTCATTATATGTTTCGTTCTATGGGGGAGAAACACTTAACGGGAGATTTATCACTTTATCCGTTTAATCAGGACTCGAGCTTTGCAGCTAGTGTTCATGACAAGGTTTGACATAAATTTGTGCTCTCCTGGTCGTTGTTTAGGTACGTTAAACCTCGTTAAATGTTTAAGAAAGTCATCCGGCTCGGCTCATTCCAACCACAGATTCAGGTTTACAACCCACTTTTATCTCCGTTTCTCAGTCAATACTCGCATTTCCCCCCTTCATGAACATCAACTTTTGCTATACCATAAAACACCTTTCATGGTTTGATCGATTTGAACAGTCAAAAACGACACAAAAACATGGGTTTTTTGAGTTTGTTATAGTGAAGACCTATGGAGAAAGTCACTTGCTGCCCTCCATCGGCACTTCGCGCAGTGCCGGGATGTCATATGCAAACAACCTATAGGTGGCAAAACAGGCCTTTTAGTTGGTCTACCATTTAGGTCTGACATCAGCTGAATGGCTCAATGACATGAAGTGGAATGTTTTTGTCCGACTAATGAGAGCCTGGGTGCAGAAAGCTCCGCTGTCCTCTTGACCATTGCACCATAAGATTTGCTTAAAGGAGCAATGTGGAGATTTTGGCGGCATCTAGCGGTGAGGTTGCGAATTGCAACAGACGTCTCACTTCAACCCTCCCTTTCAAAGTACTACAGCAACTCACAGCGGACAAACATGTCGTCACTTTTTCGCTGCTTTGCATATTTTTTACGAAATGCACTCTGTAGAGCAGTTTGTCCGTTTAGGACTACTGTAGAAATAACACCGGGTCTATAATGACAAAAAACATAATGCGTCATTGTGTAAGCTCTTTAGGACATGGTTATGTACAGTATATTATATTGCATTTCTGTCAATAGATCCTCCAAAAAACTTCACACTGGACCTTTAAAAGATGCTGCGTACTTGAGGCTCTGTCCTTTAATAAATCAGTTGACTGTTTGAAACGGTTGCCTTAACAAAATAAACGAGCTAGAAAGAAACAGGCGTTACACTAGATGAGTTTAGTTTTCATCCACCCTGCCTATTTTCTTTTGTTTTGTCTAATATTGTGTGTTCAGGCTGTCACACTCCAGTGGCACATGGACCCTTCTGAAATATTGATGAGTCAGAGTGACTTCCTTTTCTCCCTCTGCTTCTGAAAGCCACAAATTTGTTTATTTTTTCTTTCCATCTTTTTTGGAGTAATCAATCAATTTGGTTGTATTTTCTCATTTGTTTCACTTGGCTGTCAGGACTCATAATGGCATAACTTTATCTGAAAATTGCAAGTTTGTGTCTTAACGTTCAGGGTTAGTTGATGAGTCTTTCATTTATTGGCATGTACTGTAAGGCTGTTTTGAAGACTCTTAACCATTTGATTCATCAATCATTTTCGAGGTCGCTTCCCCACAAATTAGTGCTAATCGCACCTTGCCCGGGCTGTTTCCTGGCATGGAGATTAGTTCTGAGTGCTGGCTTGTGAAGGATGCAGCAGTACTGCCATCTGGCATATATTACTAAAACTGTATTGTCACCTGGATTGGCTCTGTAAATTACTGAAATGGCATACATGACACATCTGGATATGTGCCCAGTTATAATACTCTGCTCTATCTTCATAATCACTTGATGAATTATTGCTGTCACAACCAGATAATGTACACACAATCCCTTTATTCAAATATTCAGTTTTCTGCTTGTTTCTGTGGCCCGTTATACCTGAACACTATTTGCATCAAACACTGCTGATGGGTGTAGACCTCTGAAAAGGATAATTAGTGTCAATTGTCATCATTTGGTCTGGAGAGTGATGCTAAATGAAAAATGGCTTATTAAAACAAAATTATGTCAATTTAAGTTGGTCAGGCAGTCCAAAAGTTACACCTGGCTTTCCTAAATTTCTCAAAATAGCTTCTTTTGTGTTAAACAGGGCAAAACAAATGATACAAAACTCTTTCCTACTATGGTATTCAGTGGTGAAAAAGCAAAGATTTTGGAGGATCAGAAGGATTTTTCTGAAGACCAATGGGCAGATTAATGGCTTTTATCAACTAATACAACATAACAACTATCAGTAATTTTCCAGGTAACATTGTAAAGTTTTAAGAATCAGGTATCAAGTCAACTTGATACCTATAAATGTTGTTATTATTCTATGTTAAGAATGATATATGTTGTTCAGGGCAGTACTAAATTAAAAGCAAACCTTGGTTTGAAAAATTCCTATATTTTACTTTTCAACATTTTCCATATTCTGCAAGGTGTATATATATTAATGCAATATCGCTCGAGTAGGAGTGTGTTAGTGCTCTATATCAGCTTGGCTGTGATTAGGCCATCGGCAATCAAAGCCGTACTGGTATAGAGGCCTAGCACACAACTATGGGAGCAATAATACAGTATGAAGGCACAAGTGTGTAGATAAATCATACGCAGTGTATTTAAAACCTTCCAGTTTTTAAAGTAACCGGGGAACTAGCTTCTCCTGCTACGAATTCCAGCCCAACATAACAGTTGAACAAACCTCCGTTACTAATTCCAAACCGTCACGTCTTTTAAATTCGCACTGTGCTGCTTCAGTGAAGTTACTAGTGAGAAATAATAAAAGTGTGAATGAAAGAGAGAGACGGTAAAGGACACTCACCAAGAATGCGTTATTTCCAGTGCACCACAGTAGCAAATTGACACGGATTAAGTTAGTGTTTGGTGTTTTATGTTACTTTTATCTTACTCCACACTTCCAAAGTTGACAGAGACATGCACGGTAATCACAGGCCGAGCACTGTCAAGCAACTATCTTTGGTGTAACCAATGAGCAAGGTAATTGACTGAGTGAGGGATAGTGTTTGAATAGAAACGGTCACATCTGGGACGTGTTGAAAAGGCTGCGTTCCTTTTAAACATGGTTTCAAAAAGGTTCCATTGTGTGAAGACCTCAATCTGGAGGCTATATGAGAAATGGCCCTTTTGTTGCATTCATGGGAAAAAGTGCCATGAAATGGCAAATGACTGTCTAAACGAATAAAGAGCCAATAAATGGAGCAGAGACTGTAAAGTTCATCCAGTAGCATTTCCTGTGTCTTGAGCAGAGAAAAACAAGGCTGCCCTGAGAGCTTGCAGAAAGAGACGGATAATGATGTATTGTCAATGAAATGCAGAAAGGTTTGTCATTTTGTTTCTGTTGGCAAGGTCGTCATTTCAATGGATAGGCAGAAATGTATAAAGATAGAGCTGCTTTAAAATGATGTCCTATTTTATCTGCGTTTTCACATCTTACGTTTAACACATGCATGTAGACTGTAGTCTAGGCTTGTTATTAGGGTAATGGGTTTTAGACTAAACATATTCTAGATTGACAAAAGGTTTCATAGTCCCTATAAAACCTCAATTCTGTGTGCCATTTAGTCATTGTGTGTTACCTTCGAGGCTACATATGTTGGCGTGCCTTTCTCTAGGAAAAATGCTCTAAAAATGTTCATGACATCATCTACGTCTTGCGTGCATTTCCAATACAATCCAATTATGAGAATGTGCCTCTGTCTAAAACCACCTGGCAGTGACTGGCAGTGTCAGGTAGCCATTCAGGAATGGATTGGCACAGTCTACTGATGGTTGATGGAGACAGAAAAGGATAATGTCCTTTACTAGAATGGGCTGGCTAGTCATAGCCGTGCCTGGGGTAGAAGATGCTAATTTGGTGTGATACGGTACTTGTGGTGTGACAGTTTAAGCACTAGGTTCACCGGCTGTATGTTGACAGTGCAAGATGAATCTCTGGTGTGTGCCAGCAGGGTTGGCAGAACCCCTAAGCCTTAACTTTTGAGAACTTCAATCTGCAATTCCTTGGGTGTTCGTCACCTTCTGACATTTTGAGACCACAATGGAACGTTAAGAAACATTTTAGTGTGGGCATGTCATTATCATGGTTTGTGCTGGAATAGGGGGCGGTGACAAGTTAACCAAAGGACGCCATGGAGGAAGTAAGTAAATAAATAAACTGCACCTGCTGATAGCATGATTTATGTACATGCTCTGTTTGTGTCGTTTGCTTTAGCAGCTGGTTAACAAAATAAGTTATGCAAATTAGCTAGATGTGCAAACACGAGCAGCAGAATGCAGGTGGGTAGACACGGGATTTTGCACCTGCGCTGAAACACTGGGCACCAATGTGGCATGCCTGTTTAGTGAATTCGCCCTTCAGTTTGTTCTAGGAAACCTCTCAGTTGTATCTGGCACTCTTTTCCAGTTGGGCTGTTCCGTTCTGAGTAGTGCTTTATTGTCATGCCATGGGTAGATGAGTTTTGGTCATGGGGAAAAGTCATTTAACGGAGGTTCTCAGCTGGGACTAAGCCTTCTCTCAGACAGATGAGTTGTGCAAAGGGGAGGGTGGCTTCCTTCAGGTACGATAACTGTTCTTCGCTTGGATACGCGTCACTTGTCATTTTCCCTCTTTGTATTACTCTTCCCATGAATATACCTGTGCTTATCTTTAATTTCTTTAATTCTTTTGGGTAAAATGCTGCTTATACAGTGTTGTTATGTCCGTATGATGTAGATATAATATCAGATAGATATAAAAAATATAGATATGATTATGTCAGAAAGTAAAAGCAAGTTTGGGAGGCGTAGATCCTTTAGGGTTACAGGGTTTGACGAGTCTTTCTTTATCGAAGGCATTAGCCATACAAATTTTAACCTGAATTCACTGCTTGCCACATATCCATTCGTCTCTCCTCAAAAGCTGGAGTTCAAATTTTAGGACTGAAGTCTGCTGTCGTGTCAGATAGAATGACAAGATTGTGTCTCTATTCTTGACTCACTCTCTCTGTCTCTTTCTACCCGTTACATCTATAAGGACATTCTGAACGACCTTGAAAATGTGGAGTCATGTGACCTGGAGGAAGATGACCTCATGCTGGATTTAGACCTGTCTGAAAATGCATCCTTACAAAGCGGTAAGTAGTGTCCAAAAGTTGTGATTTAGCATTTAAAAATTGCTTATGAACTCTGAATACAGTATAATGGGTATTGTGTTTCCATGAACAAATGCCAGAAACACAATGTTAGTTAACAAAAGCAATGTTGAGGTGAGCGAGCCACAACCTAACACGGGGTAAATTGCAACACGAAACTTTTACAATGTTTTGATGTGTTTTTGTGGAGATACTGGACATGGAGCGCTTTGGCGGCATACATTATTATTATTCTTTTTTGAGTTGGGTGTGTCACCAAATCCAACCTTATAATATTTTAATCATTTTCAACTCCCAGGGGCGCCGCAAGCAATTTTGGGCCCAGTGAAAGAATGTGAGATTCTACCGCTCTCATTCCGCACCAAACATACAAGCCAACTATCCCAAATTGTTGTCTGCAATTTAATAATACTGAGCTATTACTTGTGCTATTGCTTTTGACCACTAGGTATCAGTATTTAGACCTACCATGGCTGTAGCTAGCAGATGATTTATTGTGCAAATGTAAATGTAATAGAAAATGGAGTCCATTAGTCAAATATTCATAGAAAATGCAACATTTTTAACATGCATTATATTAAACACAAGCATACACGCTTAAAAGTAAAGGTGCTTGAGCCATAGAAGAACCATTTTTTGGTTCCACATAGAACCATTCTGTCAAAGGTTCTTCGAAGAACCATCTCTTTCTAATATTTTGTATAATCTGTAGAACCTTTTTTCACCACAAAGAACCTTTCGTGAAACAGAAAGGTTCTTTGGATGCCAAAGTTTCTTTTTCAAATCATTTCGACAAAAAGGTTCTTCTATGGCATCGTGAAGCACCATTATTTTTAAGCGTGTATATGAACTGAGTTGCTTCCCTGCTTGTGAAAACCTAGCTAAAGTACTTCGTGATTTACTGAATCTACATAAATTCATTCTATACAACAATGCAAAGAACCGACGCGAACAGGTCGCGACTCTCATTTGTAGCAGAGATGTGTACTGTATGTTGCTTTGTATTGTATTGTAATTGGGTTAAACAGAAATATTTTTTAAGAGATTGAGCGAAGACCATTAAGTATTAATTGTGGCTTGCTCTCCACCATTACGTAGCTGTTTCAAAATGACCGCAGTTAAAACTGCATGTTAACAGTATTTGTTTATCATCTCTTTCTGGTGTGTGATGTAGCTGCTTTTTGTAGTCGGGTAATGGCAAGCCTTGGCTTCTCTGAGAGTTTCCATTCATTTTGTCATTAGACTTGCAGTGCAGCTTGAGTGGCTGTTCAATTTTACTGAAGATAACAGCGCAGCGTATCGATACCATCGAACTGACATCCTGATGTCATTCTGTGGTTTGAGATGAGTTTTACACTTCGCACAGAGTTATGAGCTTTTAATGCTTGTGATGTCTTATTCTGCCTGGTCTTCACATTATGTAAAAACCCAAGCACTGACTATAGAGCTGTGAGTAGTTTTGTCTACAAAGGCCTGTCAATGTTCACTCTTTTGCTAATATTTCCTCATAAAGGCTTTTTCACAATTCATTTATGCTTTACAAAGTGTAATGCTACATATGCCAGATCATACTATTATTTGTGCCACAGACATGAATGATAGTGTCCTTATTGAGGAGAGGTTTGCAAATACTTCCCTACGTAAAAAGATGTGTGGTTTTAATAGGGTTGTCATGTTGAGTCTATACCTGAGTCCTGTTCAAACACCAGAATCGCAGAGACTACCGGTGATCTCTTTTGGAAAGTAAGCAATCACCCAGAACCCCTTGCCTGGCAACACCCTAGCAAGTGTCCACAACACCATTTAGCCACAAAGAATTGGGAGAAGTCAAGATTTTCTTTATAAAAAAATTATATTGTTGTTTCTTCAGATGTAAATAAAACAGTAACCAGCAACTGTTAAAAACCAATTCTTGGCATTTCTGTGTATGCTGCAGACACCGATGGGCTGTCACTTCATGAATGCTCTGAAACAGGAGGCTTTTCAAGTCAGAGGAGGAGACGACAGCAGCTCTGGAGCAGACATGATCAGTTCTGCCTTGAAAGCAGGTAACCTTTTCATCCTTGCATTATCTTATTTGGTGAGATTGATGTAAAAACAATGTCATTATTTGTCACACCATAAACCTTATTCTTAGATTTTGATTACAGGGAAGAAGCACCACTCACAAAGCTAGGACAGGTGTGCTTGTGTGCCATCACATTTTGCGCACGAATAGTGTGCAAGCCTTTCTGAGCATACTTTATTTGACCAAGCTGGCCGAATTAGAGTTGTGTCCATTCCTCAAAATCAGTTGTCTATAAAATCGTTCATGTGTTTAGAGTTGTACAGTCACATACAGTATATGCAGTATCTGTGCCACCCATAGTGGTGAACAAGTGGTGATGTGGATAAGCGGCTGTCACTCAATACAGCTACAAGTGTTATAAGCACAGCGCGTGTTTATTTGTGCCACAGGCACCCAAACAATCACAAAAGTACTATGATAATCGTTTGTGGCACTAATGGGAAAGTGACCTGTTTTTATTCTGTTATGTGAAAGTGTGCACCCTTAATAGTGCACTTACTGCCACCTAGCACATACAGTACCCAACTACTAGCTTCTAACACCCATATAGGGTGCTTCTCAATTCTTATTTGTGCGTCCTCGTTTGCTTCCCTTGCTTCCTTTCCTCAAGCCTTTCCACCACTTCAGGATGCGAGGAATTAAATCAAGTGAAATTCACTTCAAAGCGTCGTCAGTTAATGATGATTGTACACAGCACATTGAAACTATAAAAAAGGTCAATTAAATACATACTTTAGGAAGATTTCATAATCCCCACGACATTAAGCAGATAAAAAGATGCTTAAAATTGGTCAGAAATGTATGTCAAGTATATGTTTTACATACATCTTACCTAGTAATATTAACTATACTGTAGGTCTACATTTACAATAATATAATGCTTCATTATCACATTTATGTGTGTTAAAATATGATTTGAAGATGTGACGCTGTGCCGGTTGGAGGAGAATTTATAAGCACATCAGGTTTAGAAAATACAACACTTCCGCAAAGGATAAAACTGTATCTCCCTAAAAAGTCAAATTTGTCTCACTATACATTTTCATGTCTCAGAAATCAGAACAAACACAAGCACTTTTCGACACCTCTCCTTCTTCTGTTCTGAAAGGGACATCCTCAAAAGATCCCTGTGCCAGCATGCCCCAGATATTCGTGCAAGACTCTAGGGAACTCTGGGAAACATGCCTTTATTTGGACAGCTCGTCATTTTTGACCTTTCTAACCAGTGTTGCCAACTATTTTCAATGGAAAGTAGCTAAAGCCTGCCTTCATATCTCGACTCTCTGAGCTGTCCTATACAGTATTTAATTAAAACAATACACGCAAATGCACAATAAATAAGTTCTTAGTTACTTATTCTGGTGTTTCTGTTGGCAGACAACAACAACTATGTACAGTAATAGTGAGTGAACTCGACCACTTAACTCGACCACTTAAAACTTGTCTGAAAAGTCGCTAAATCAAGCTACAAAATGGCCAAGTTAGCAACACTGTTTCTAATGCTTTATTCCACATGTTAATGACTAAATGTAGGTTAAGGCAGTGGTTCTCAAAATTTTTCATTGTAAGACCCCCTTTGTGTAGAGTGCATCGCTTTGTGGCCCCCCAAATAAAAACTTAGAATTTTAATAAAACCATAAACAAATACTGTTATACAATGCTGGAACATCAATACTTCTGGTTGGAGGTCTTGTTTTTCTAATGTTTAATTGCATAAAATTGATTATACATTTCTATATTTTATATAATTCCACAAAGTCTGTGGCCCCCTTGGATTTATCTTGGGGCCCCCCGGGGGCCATGGCCCCCAGTTTGAGAACCACTGGGTTAAGGCCTTCGGCTGACCTGGTATATGTGGAAGTTATCTGATCTCTTTCTTTCTGTCTGGCCTGCAGAAGTGGCATTTTGCAGTCAATTGATGGGTTGGAGAGTTTGGGGTCGGACCATGTGACGCTGGATGAGTTGACCCTGAACCACATGGCTCTGGAGTGCTCCTCTGTCAAAGTACAGCTGCATCAGTTGAACACACTGCTTCAGGTTAGACACAAACACACACCTTGCAGATGTAACCTTTAAAGTAACATTCCACTTTTTGGGGAAATATGCTCATTTTCCAACTCCCCAAGAGTTAATAAGTTGAGTTTTACCGTTTTGGAATGTATTCTGCCGATCTCCGGGTCTGGCAATAGCACTTTTAGCATAGCTTAGCATAGATCATTGAATCCAATGAGACCAGTAGCATCGCATTCAAAAATGAACAAAGCGTTTCGATATTTTTCCTATTTAAAACTTAACTCTTCTGTAGTTATATCATGTACTAAGACAGGGGGAAAATGAAAA
Organism: Triplophysa siluroides; assembly: GCA_006030095.1. Lineage (NCBI taxonomy): Eukaryota > Metazoa > Chordata > Actinopteri > Cypriniformes > Nemacheilidae > Triplophysa > Triplophysa siluroides. The sequence goes on from VCII01000015.1 coordinate 1,593,349, forward strand.
GTTGCGATTTTCTAGGCCGATTTGATTAGGAACTATACTCCCATTCCGCCGTAATAATCAAGGAAGTTTGCTGCCGTAACATGGCCGCAGAAGGCGCAGTGTTATCACGCAGAGGCTGAAATTAGTCCCAAGCTAGGTAACTTGTATATGTTGACTGAAGTTGACCTATTTCCACATGCGTGATAACACTGCTCCTGCTACGAGTGGTAACAATGATATTAAAAACCACAATGCTCTGCTCAAATCTGATTTTGTGTAGTAATATCATGTTTCAATGTTTGAGACTCCTTATGTCTGTCATAAACAAACAAAAGTCTAGTTAAATATGGTTTTGATAGTTGCATTGAATTTTTGCTCGTAACAGTTGAAGCACTGTTCATCTGGACCAGACAGCTTTGCAGTCATATGGTTGGTACGAAAGTTTGCACCAGGAAGCAGAAGGTGTGAAGGAATGAGCGGGGGTCTGATCGGCACCTGCTGTGTTGTCTGGCCTCTCAGACTGGTGTCATAAACACTGAAATATTGATAGGATTGAGTTCAGACTAGGTCTCTACACATCTAAGGGATGGTTTCTTTTTTATTGTTAATCTAGTTGTTTCTTATAAAGCTATTACATTTAATGTCTTTGACATCAGTGTCAAAAAAGAACAAAACATAATTTCATTTCATTTCATACAACACTGTAAAAAAAGATTCTGTGTCGTAGTATATTTCATGAAATTAATTGAGTAAACTTTACTTAATACAACTGTGTTCTTGTTTTTTTAACCAAAATTTAAATTAAAATTATAGAATTAATCTCGGAATTCTAAATGCTCAAATTATTGAGTGAATTCAACTTAATTTTATCATGTTCAACCTACTTAAACTTGTATGAAATATCTTTACTTAATTATTTTGTGCTGGGACTACATGAACTCTTTAAGTTTCCCTAACTGAGCACTGCAGTTAATTTAGAGTTCCCAGCATCCTTTGCATGCGACAGCATTAGGAGTGTAATTTTTTTAAGTTTTTTTGAAAGCTTTTTTAAAAGTTTTTTTAAAAGTTTTTTTAAAAGTTTTTTCATCTGACATGTTCTTAAATAATTTTGGTAATTTTACTTGATTTATTCACGGGATGATGCGTTAAAAATATGCTTTAAAGTACTTAAAAATATTTTGTGCTATATTGTTACCAACATTTTTTTAAGTAAATAGCATTGTCATTTTTTACAGTGAACTTTCAAGTATAAGATAACCTTCTCGGTTTACTTTCCTCAGCGTAATTTAAATGTATTTAATTGTCTACTTGTAATTTTCTGCACATTCATCTGTCAGCAAAGGTCGACTTTGCCCGCGTTACCAACGGGTTTTCAATTTTGCAGCAAAATCATTCTCTTCCAGTGTTATATGGCTCTTTTGATTTACGAGGCTGAGGCGAGGTATGTCTTTCCTTCACTGCTCTCACATCCTCCATCACTTTTCTGAATGGCACAAATCATATTGACTTGCTTCCCCCTGAATGAATGCTGCTGTGTGAGTCACATTCAGAGATGCAATTTTCACGGAAGACTAACAAACAAACAACACCAAAAAATTGAAAACCCACCACAATTATTTTTCTTTGCTGACGAAATATCAATATCAGTGATAACTGCGACAGTTTTTTCCTGTGGTCTGGGTCAAGACGGAAAAATGCAAGTCCTTTTAGGGCTATTGTCGTTTTAATGGCGGCGGTAATTGGAAGGTTGTGAGAGAGAGTTTTTGCATTCTGTTATTAGAAAAAATCTTTTTGGTTTTCTGTTTTCTTTTTGTTTGATGACAGGAGCCTGTAAAACCAATAAAGTTGAAAGAAACTGTTTAATTTGTGTTTGAGTACAGTGTTTTGGAAGCTATAAAACCGTTGGTTTCAAACTACTCATAGTTAAGGTGTGCAAATGTAAAAAGAATTATCATTGAAATACAATTGGATGATAAAATATAGTCTCCCTGCATAATGTGCAGAGTTAACCATAAGAGCTTGTAATAAAATAATGTTTTAGAAATGAAAAGTGGAGAAAAAGTTTTTGAAAGTTCACTTTGTTTGAGTTGTGTGATACGTCTAGCTCTGATCAAATCACGTGACTCCCAATGCATTCCCTTTTTTCAGAACAGTATTACTTCTAATCTAATATTTTGTTTCTAATATTCTGTTTTAGGAGGCACTCCTTTCTGAGAAAATGCCCCTGGCGTATAGCTATCACAGGTTTAGAATATCTTTGTCCAACATGATTTAGCCTGTTGAGCCTGCTGTAAGACGCGAGATCTGTAGCATCTCTGTTTAGCTTACTGTGGATAATTTTTGGTCGGAGGGACATATTCAAGAGCTCCTCAGAGGAGCGTTAAGACTCCCATAGTCACGCTTCAAGCTTTAAAGGCTTTGGAAGGGATGAATGGATGAGCAAGATCGTAGGAGATAGATACAATAGATCAGAGGCTGGATGCACTGCGGGGGCATTTAGGTCTTGTGATTGGACATTGGGCAACAGTCTTTCTAGTTATAGCTCATTGCATGCATGATATGCACATTTTTTGTCGTCATTATTCATCAGAAGGAAAGGCTCTCCCATAGGCCTATTTTTTTTAAATCATGGTGCCCATGCACACTTAACTTTTCAGTGTTTTGATGTTAATAAGAGATAGATACCGTCCAAAAATATGTTTTTTACAAAACCATTACTTGAAGAGTTATTATTCTGCCGGCTGTCTAGCAGACTGTGATTATTGAACAAATTTATGAACTATTTGACAGTTCTTTATATAAAAAAAAACGTTATCAAAAAACGATATACCTATATACAGTACTATAACTATATACCTGAATGAATCCCTAATTTTCCAAATCCATAACATTTCGCCATAAGTAAATTTAACCCCCACCCCATGTAGCACACATTGATGATTTTGTTTTGTTTTTTCTGTTTGATTTAGATGAAGGAAGATGGTTCAATTGAAGAGATTTTAGAGGCTCAGACTCCAGATTCTACTGACCAATCTTTACTTGAAGAAAAGGTAAGATCATGTGTTAAAGCCCAATTATACTATACATTTTGTCATCACCTTATTAAATCCATGTTTCTCATCCGTTATTGTAATGTGTAATTGAAAGATAGGGTTTTCAAAAAGTACCAGGTTCTCAGTAATTTGAGGTCGTATGTCCTCTGTCAATGATGTATGTAATGGTGTTTACCACACACTTCCTCATATTAGTAGCATGTACGTGTGAGCCTTTTGTTCTCAGATCACACAAGTCTTGAATTCCACTGTTGAAAGTGGACAGTGGTGTAGAGTTGAGGCAAGAGAGTTACGTTTTTTCTCTTTTCAAAAACTTGTATTTTCAGGACGACAGAATGCTTTTGTTGTGAAAATGAACAGCCAAAACGCATACATGTTTTTTTACTATATAAACCTTACATTTCCTAAAAAAACATAAAGTGGCATTAAATAACACAATAATGTATTGAAACACAGTATCTACTTTACAAGTAGCTTTTCCCAGTGTTTGACCTTCTGTTCATTATGAGGGAGGTACTGAAGTCACTCTGAAATAGTTTTTTTTTTGTCATTTGGCGTCCAATAATGCGCCCCAGGAAGTCTACTCCCTTCTTCTCTCCTGTGGCATCTTTTCAATTTGATCTCAATTTGATTTGTAAACGGATAAAGTATTTTTTATAAAAAAAACAGACTTTTGGAGAACGATTGTGAATCCTTTCAAATCTGCTTATTGGGAGAAAAGAGTCACATCACTGCCCCCCAGGACCGATGAACTTTACAAGTCGGGACAGCTAGTCTACAGGGTATCAGAGAAAGTTGATTTTATTGGAAGGTGCACTTTAATAATGCTTGTTTATTTTCAACCCTGTGTTGGGTCAGAAAGGGACAAACCTACAGTACACATTGGGTTAAATTAACCCAGAAAATGTTTACATTTGGCCAAACAATGGGTTAATATAACCCAGCATTTTGCGTTGAAACAACCCATCAGTTTGGTTTGTCCAATGGCCCATGCTGAGATTAAAATGACCCAGTATGTTTAACAGTGTACATATGTAACTTGAAGGTTATCAACATGAACTGGAAAGGACCGTGCGGGCTTAAGAAACTATTGGATTTCTTTAACTTCTTCTTTTTTCTCGCTGGTGGGTGTTCTGGTTGGTCAGTTGACAAGCCAAGTCGTAGACATCAGAATGCTTTTGCTCCATAATGGTATAGACTTTCTGAGCTTTGCCTGTGAGCAAATGCATAAGCCCATATGTCCACTCCTCTTGTGGCCATTTTCAGTTTCCAGCCATATGTTTGGAGTGGCAGAGGCAGTTTTCAACATACTTTTGGGAGAAAGTCATTTTGGATTTCGACCAAAACACCTTCACTGCTGGGGAAGATGTCATAGACAGCAGGTTGTTGGGAAATTGAAGCCATTCTTTGGCATCCTGAAGATATTGTGCCTTATGTTGTCGTCAGATTAGCTGACCCTGACTTTCTTTGACATGTAGCTTTCCAAGTAAGATGATCAAGTCATTAGCTGTTTGCCAGGTGACCACACCTCTCCAATTTATAACATTCCTATTCAAGTTTTACATTTAGTTTTTAGAGAGCATCAAGAACTTCTATGACAGAGTCTCTGTAAGCTGTCTGTCTTTTGAGCCAGTGTAATAACGTAAAGATATCCTCCTATGTGAATAATATGGTACAGTATGCTCTACACGCTATATGAACATTCTGATTATTCTAGAAACTGAAATTACTCATATCGCATTTGATTTATACATTATCCATTACATATTGCTAACAATGTGATACTCAAATGAGCATCTGAATATACTTGACACAAATAGATTTGGTAAAATATTTACCCATGTTAATTCCATGTTAATTCATACTTTTCAGTTTTTATTTCAGGTTAAGTTCCCATGCATGTTTGCTTGATATCTGGTCATATGTGACCAACAATCCGATTGTCGCTAAAGCCTGTACAGAGTAAAAACATAAAAATAGTTGCAAATAATAAAAGGTTTTGGTTTATATTTTCTAGGTGACGTTGCTCCTGAAGGAGGTGCAGGAATTGAAAACTGAGCTCAGAAACAAAGAGAAGATGATCTCTGAACTTACACAGCAGATGGTATGTATAAATATATGCCTGTTAAATTCATATAAAAAAAATGTATCCAGCACTTTTCACAGTTTTACCTTGTTCCAAAGCATCTTCACAGAAAATACATAGAGATACATAGAGACATTTTGAGATGTATTGTGGCCATTCCAGTCTAGTGTCTGTTGAATTTCAACAAAATCAAACCTAAGGAATGACATAAAGTCATCCAACAGCAATGTGAAAGACTGATAACATGGCAAGACACGTGAAAAGTGTGATTAAAATCAAGGTTATCACATAAAAAAAGTATTTTTGTCCTTAATACAAGTTCCAATATTACTATTGTTTTTTTTTATATTTTATATATTATTTATTATTATTGTGTTTACAAAGTGAACTTGTTTTTGTTGCAGTATCTGAGGTCAGAGCATCTCTTCTGTTAATTTGACCTGTTTCTCCGGTTTTCATTTTTTTGCAAATAAATGTAATAGAAACAATATTTTGCTTGAAATTTGGGAGCAATATTATTAGTAATTCACACAATAAAACAAAATAATCAATAAATTCAGAAAACTGAAAATAGTTTTTGAAAGGCTTTGAAGATTCTAAAACGGGTCTCTATGCAATGCTGGGAAGGTGCAGGACATTTTTCAAAATTACTCAAATTGTGTTCGCCCACGAAAGGAATTCGTATATACATAGGATAGCAATAGGGTGAGTAAGTTATGGATTGAAATGTATTTGTCAGTGAACTATTCCCGAATTACTGAATAAAATATAGGGTTTGACTCGCTTTAGCATTACTCAGGAATGTTTCATATGATTCTGTATCCTAAATGTACGTCGTCTCTGAGTACTTTAGCCTGTGTTTAACATTGCTTTAATCCAGAAACGCTCATGAACGGCAATAATCAGTGTGATTCCAATCTTTAAAAGCCATACTGTATGCTGTGCATTTTCTCTTTATTGGAATTGTCCTTTAATCTAGGTCAGTCTTTCATCCCTTGTGTGTGTGTGTGTGCGCGCGCGCGTGTGTGTGTTTATGAAAATCAAACTCAGTGCATATATTAGGAATACTTATATTTATGTCCATGGCGGATGCATTTTATTGATTTAAGCAACTTTATACTAATACATGTATTTATGTTTGCATTAAGAGAGATTACTTTGTTGTTCTTCCTCATAGTCTTCTCCAGTGGAATGTCACTGCCGGCAAGAGTCTGAGGGTCACAGCGGGTCAGAGCTCCAGGACAAGAGCATTCAAACCCCATGGACACATAACGTGAGTATATTCCCAGAGAAAAGGGTTTAGGCAGGTGTTGGTCTCCTTTATTGCTGATTCAAAAGAGTGTAACGTTTATCTTGCTGGACAGGTTTTCTTAAAGGCAAGCTGTGTCTTTAAGGCAGGAACAAGTTTGTCTTCAGGGTAATAGCGGACATGGTTTTTGACTTAGACTTTGACAGCTTTATTGAAGTAGATCGGAAGACACCTCGTCTGGCGTATAAACACTCCAGTATATTTTTTACCGTCCCCTGTTTTTGTATCTGAACCCTCGCAGTTCATTACAATGTAAATGTAATGCTTATTTATTTAAATTCAGGAATCGATTAATCTTATTAGATACTGAGTTACATTCATCTACATTACAGTAGTGTACATATCAGATGGGACAAGACACAGATGTGTCTTGAGAAAGGCAGATTAATTTCAACAATTTTTACAAAAGAAGACCTGGCATGAAATGTGTCTTCTACTAATTTACCGACTCGTGTTGTGGACTCATTTTATACGTACAAATGCATGCTTCAGCCCCCAAAGGAACAGAAGCCGACCTCGCGCTTAATCGCAAATGTACAGGTTGATGGACGCTTTTGTGTTTTCTGTTATTGAATTTATTCGCCCTCTCTTCAAATTTGAAACCGGGTATGCGAGGAGAGAGGTGAGCAGACGCTTAACAAGAAAAAGAAAATTGCTGTTTCCGAGATTTACAGCCCCATGTCCGACCTCACCTGAAGAACTAAATATAAATGGCAAGAAGGAGAGATGGAGTAAGGGTAGAGGTTATTATTATTCAGACAGACCCAGTGGCGGAAAGAGTTCAGATCAAAGACGAAGCAAAATGTTTTCCGTCGCTGCAACTGAACGGCCCAAAGCGGAGCAGGTCTGACCGCGTGTCACTAATTGAATTTGCCTGTGTGTTTGTAGCCGAGTTGTCGCTGTCGACCTGTAAGCTCTGATCCTGCTCATGAGGAGGTTTCATTTGCTCTTTTACACACAGGGTATTCTATTTCAACATCTGCAGGCAAAAACAAAGACCTTCTTTACAGGGGGTTTTGTAAAGCAACTGAAGAGGGGCTGTTAGCACTTGGTTTTGTTTGTGAAATGGGGCAAAAGAATATTATACCCATATGCTAACATTCACAGATCACACAACAGCATGACAATGACTCTCTGGATCGCAAAATGTTGTTGATGGACAGATTTTTTAGACACTCTAATGTCACATTTCCATCGAAATTACCAAAATATGGGAACAATATGTCCCAGGAACTTTTTTCCAAGGAACATTTTTCTCCCCAGACCTGTTGCTGTCTGCGTTTCCTTAGAGGTCTATAGTACCGTGAAGATTGGACAAATCAGTCCCGTGACGCAGATCAGTTAATACAGAGGTACGAGTTATAGCCAGCACTTCTGCAGGCCCATCGTACAGTGCCTCTACCAGCATATTACCAGGGGCTTTTAGCTTTTTTACCAAGACCTTTTGCCCAACTTCAAATGAGTTTGTTTGACTACCTGATTGGTGAAATCTGTTGTGTGTTTATGATGTCCGCGACGTGATTTCTCCGATCGGGTAAGACATGAGTTGGTTTGACTACCTGATTGGTGAAATCTGTTGTGTGTTTTGAGTTTTTGATGACCGCGACGTGGTTTCTCCGATCGGGTAAGACATGAGTTGGTTTGACTACCTGATTGGTAAAATCTGTCGTGTGTTTTGAGCAGGGGGTTCGAGTTCGCATAAAGCGATGGACACTCTACATTTTTTTGTGCTACAATGCCCAGCTTTTATAACCGACTTAATATTTTTAAGTATACCTTTTCATTGCAGGTCATAGTTTCCAATGCCCTTAATAAACACTTAATAACGCTTGGGCCTCGTCGTCGGTCCATCTGTCGTATGTTTTATCCATTTCAAACAGTAAACATCTGAAACTACACTCACTGCAACAAACTTTTAAAAATAGTGGTTTACCGGAACACGATGCAGCAGAGTCTAGAGTCAACCAATGAAATCGTGAACTTAACCAATCAGCATATTCGACGACAAAAGCCCACCCCCGAATCTTCCGGAACTCTGGAAAAGTACTACCTCACGAACAGGGACTTTCTGGGGGGGAATTTTTAACTTTTACAAAAAAGCATTTGCCCCCTTCCGGATTTTTTTTTCATTTGCATATTTGTCATGCTTAAATGATTCAGATCATCAAGAAAATTATTTTAGTACTCAAAGAAAACCAGAGTAAATACAAAATTAAGTTTTTAAATGATGGTTTTATTTATTAATTGTTTTTATTTAGTAAAAGACAATCCAAACAAATCCTTGGTAAATCATGCATTTACTGTGATGAGTCTCAGAAGATCTCAAATAGCAACACATCATGCCGCGATCTAAAGAAATTCAAGAACAGATGAGAAACAAAGTCATTGAAATGCATCAGTCTAGAAAGGGTAACAAAGCCATTTCTAAGGCTTTGGGACTCCAGCGAACCACACTGAGAGCCATTATCCACAAATGGAGAAAGCATGGAACAGTGGTAACCAAAATTACTCGTCCAGGAGGACATAAAAGATCCCAGAACAACATCTTACGAACTGCAGGCCTCTCTTGCTTCAGTTAAGGTCAGTGTTCATGATTCTACGATAATAAAGAGACTGTGCAAATATGGCATCCATGGGAAAGTTCCAAGGCAAAAACCACTGCTGACCAAAAAGAACACAAAGGCCCGTCTCACATTTGCTTAAAAACATCTTGATGATCGCCAAAACTTTAGGGGCAAATATTCTCTGGACTGATGAGACAAAGGTTGAACTTTTTGGAAGGTGTGCGTCCCGTTACATCCGGCGTAAAACGTATACAGTATTCATAAAAAGAACATCATACCAACAGTCAAACATGGTGGAGGTAGAGTGATGGTCTGGGGCTGCTTTGCAGCTTCAGGACCTGGACGACTGGCCATCATTTATGGAACCATGAATTCTGCTCTCTACCAGAAAATCCTAAAAGAGAATGTCCGGCCATCGGTTTGTGACCTCAAGCTTAAACGCACTTGGGTTATGCAGCAGGACAATGATCCAAAACACATCAGCAATTCCACCTCCGAATGGCTAAAAACATCAAAATAAAGGCTTTGGAGTGGTCTAGTCAAAGTCTAGACTTAAATCCAATTCAAATGCAGTGGCATGAGCTTAAAAAGGCTGTTCATGCTCGAAGACCCTCCAATGTGGCTGAATTAAAACTGTTCTGCAAAGAAGAGTGGGCCAAAATTCCTCCACAGCGATGTGAAAGACTCATTGCGAGCAATCGCAAACGCTTGAATGCACAACTAGTTATTAGGTTTAGGGGGCAATATCTTTTTCACATAGGGTCAGAAATGTTTGGATTGTTTATTCCCTTAATAAATAAAACCATCATTTAAAAACTCGTTGTCTATTTACTCTAGTTTTCTTTGTGTAATATAAAAATGTGTTTGATGATCTGGGTCATTTAAGCATGACAAATATGCAAAAAAAACAGGAAGGGGGCAAATACTTTTTCACACCACTGTATATGCTGCTCTATGCATTTAAAGTGCTCTCATTGGAATTTTCCCACTTCAACTCTTTGCGCAATGTTGTGTAGAAACCATTTTAAGAGGTTGCAGTTAGTTGTTGCAACCCTAACGTCTTCACGTATAGATCAGAGACGAGTAATGCTCTGCCCAGGCTGAATCTGGTGAAGGTTGGGTCTTGTTTGTGCTTATGTATCTCTGTATGTGTCAGGCTGTCTCTCTCTTTCCTCTATGCAGGGCATGTTGTTTGCCCCTCTACTTTCTACTTGGCAACACCCACAGGGGGGGAGCGTGCGGCAATGTGCGCCACGCCACCACCGACAGAGTGAGTCTTTAATCATCTGACCAACCCAACCAGTCTGTGCACCAGCCCCAATGCTTGCTGCATGTCCGCCGACCTCCCCTTATCCCCACTAGAATCATACATGCATGTCCACTGTCCCATCTTTGTATACAGCTGAATCAGGGAATTTCTTATTCACTGAATCTGAATCTCCAAGCAAATTCTCCTTCGTTTCGTTGGCCTCCTGCCTTTATACGTTTAGAGCCATTTCTGTTCAGCTGAGGAATGGAAATTAATGAACTGGATGGACTGTTCTTAAAATAAGTATTTAACACAAAATTTTAAAATTCATTTACTGAATTTTCACATAGCTTTTTCCTATGAGACTGAAAATGAGTTCATAAGTCCTCTGTGCTTTTTGTCAAACCTTTCAATGTTCTAAAATAGCTTTGTACAAGGGAACCAAGGGAAAGTTACAATATATATGTTATGATCTGTTCTGTGTTCCCCTGTTATTTTGGACTTGGTTACTTCATGTTTGTAGTTTTTCGTGTTAATTCGTTCCCCGGGTGTTTCTTGCTTCCTTGTTTTCCCAGTGTATTTAAGCCCTAGTGTTTCCTTTGTTTGTGGTCGGTCTTTGTTTTTACGTTCCTGTGTCGCTCGAGTGTAACCTTGGTTGGTTTAGTCTCTTTTTATTTAAACACAGAACAGATCATAACAATATTACAGCTCTCAAATCACATTTAGTAAAAAGATTCAATTGCGCTGTGATTAATCATGTCAGACCATAAAAACATAATATTTGATGTCAGTGGTATCAAATCTCATGTGACACATTTTGTTAAAATAATTTGAGAGCTGAATGTAATGGCCTCGTCAGATTACACGAATTCAGCCCTATTTTGGTACGATTTGCATGTACGTGGGATACCGTAGAAATTCGTAAACGACATGGGTGTCGGCACACAAGATTTAGTCATGTCGTCTCATACAGTTTGTCATTAGGGATGCAATGATTCACGATTCTGATCTCACGAGGCAATTTTATTCCCCAAATTTTAACAGAATGAGTAGAGGCACATTAAAAATGAACTGCCATTTTATTATTTCTCTAATGCTGCACATTTCTTTTAAAATAAAAATATATTTTATGCTAAATAACAAAACTAAATTGTTTTTTTTTTGCCTTTAATGGATAGGACAGTGGAAATCAGACAGGAATATATTGGATAGAGACAGGGGGTGGGGCCGACAAATGTCGGCGCACTAACCACAAAGTCATTGGCGCTTACCTAAATTGCAGTTTTAAAGCAAATTCCAAACAAATAATAAATGTCTCTTTAAAATAAACAAACTAATACTTTGTCTGTGCTTTTCTAAGTATCCACGTTTACCAGGTTTACGTGCTGTTCTATTCTTTCGTCTCAATTGATGATAATGAAGTTACAATAGTCACCATCCCTGGAACGTCTGTCAAAGAAATTCAGAGCACGGCCATTGATCCGGCCATTTCTGTTGTTCGGTTTGCAGCGCCGAGCTAGTGAACCAATTCAAATCATGTCACAGACAGTATTCTTTTGTGAATACCACGACAAAATGCTGGTAAATGATAGCGGATGCGCTTTGCATCCCTGTGAGTATTTGTGTATGAATGATGGACTGTCAGTTCGTTGGCCTCTTTTTGTCACTCTTTAGGACGAGAACATCGTAAAGACTATGTCTGAACGCCACAGCCAAAATCACGTAATCTGACACAGTGATTATCGTATTCAGACGTATGAATCTCAACAGCATTCTACAACGTACAGCTTTTATCACGGCGTGTTTTGTTATCTTTTGGACGATTAACATCTGCTACGCAAAAAGGTCATTCAGCTATGAGAAGTAGCTAAACAGTGACTCATTTCTATGGGTGAACTGTTTTCAATTAGGTCTTCAAATGTATGCACATAATAATCCCTTTACTATTTTTACTTAATAAATCAACGCATACATGAAAAACTCTACAAAATATAAAGATTATATAATGATATAATATATTAAGATAATATATAAAGATTTTAGCTGTAGATCACACCACCGCAGCTTCCATTATGTTTATTTAAACTAATCTTCAACTAGAAAAAACGCTTTAACTGAAAAGTCCTTCCACACAAGGCTCGTCAGTAAAAGAGCCTGTGAGCTGAGGTTAAGTCGTGATGACTGCTAATGCCGTCAGATGGCAGCTGTATGAGACTGATAGGAAACGACGTTGGGAAAGAGAGCAGCTAGTTCATTACAGTAGAGCTTTTGATCTGTCGCTGTGGGACCCCTCAGAGAATGACGCCAACCCTCTGACTCCAGGACTCATGTGCCCACTCTTTCTTCGTGTTACTGCATTCTGTGTGAACCTTAAGTTTCAGATGCTCAGATGAATGTAGACCTGAATGCACCTGTTTTTCTTTTCTTTTTTGCTCGTGTCGTGTGAGCAAAGAGCCTTGATCACTGGCATGGCAGGATTGGCTTTTTACGTGACCTCGTATTATCATTACTGCCTGCATGTTGTGCCTGTTAAAGCAACTTCCAGTTCTAATCCTGTCATCTTTTGGTGTGTTGATCCTTCATTGACTGTTCTTCTCTTATTGTTTCTCTCTCTCTGCCTGTCCAAAACTCTGGCAAAAGGAGTGGAGCGTCTAGTACACTACTTCAGAGACACAGCGTGGTATAGTAATGCCTGTCTTATCTTGAAACCCCCCCCATCCCCTTGGTTTCTCTGTTTGTATGCTCTCTGATTCAGTGTTGTTTAAACAACTCCATAGCATACAGTTGTTTGTACATGTATTCATCTCCAGGACTTTCTTCAGAACCTCTCTTCATCTCTACCTTTCATACTCTCTCGTCCCTTTGACTGATCCCTATGCTTTTCTAAAATTTTGAAAAGTGTACATTAAAGGAATTAAGTTTTGATTGTTGTTTATATGGTTATGTGGTGTTTTTAATGTGCTTTAAGCTAACCAAAAATGCAGTTTGAAACTGCCCCAGTTAATGACATCATAAACCTGCAACCAATCACATAAATCTCATTTGACCCCTGATGATCACTAGTTTGAGGCATAAATATGCAAAGATTGTTGCACTGCTGTGTCAGCTCTCAGTTTCATTTTCAGTTTTAGCAGCGTCTGGAACTGCCAAGTGCGACTAAGTGGAGGCGGGACTAATTTGCATATTCATGTGTCTGCAAATGCTTAATGAAGCTGATGTTTAGAGTTACATTCAAGCTATTTTAAGGCAGAAAAAATATTTTGACAGGGAAGAAACCTTAAATATGTAATTGTAATGATTAAAGATTAGTTTTAAGGGATGAAATTATCGACCACAAGGGGGACTTTAAAGTCCCAGTGAAATAAAAAATTACAATGCCTATTTTTTATGAAATATTGCAGCATTTATTGTAAATAGTTTATCAATGTGGGTCATTCTATATTTTTAATCCGTGTGCCCTCATAATATTTATTTAAAATCTGAAAATGCACTTCCTTCCTGTAATGGCTATCCATAGCCATCCATATCATAAATGACGGATGTTAGACGGCTTGGGCAGAGCATCCGTTAACTCCTCCTCTTCAACCCGAAGCCATTAAAAAAAATTGATACATCCAATCAAATTGCAGAGAAAGACGAAAGCCACGCCCACTATTTTTCTCATTAGAAATTCCATTTAACTCGGAAATGCGTCAAAATACGGAAGTAAAATCGATCGCAACTTCCGGTTCACGGGGAATTTAAGTATCTGGCTGATGCTTATTTTCAAAGTTAGATGTTAGAACAGTAGATGTGCGTTCCCTGGGAATCAACCCATGACTTTTTCACAGCTAAAGGAATACTCAAACTGCTGGATACGTTACGTAAAGGCTTTGTTTTTTTGTGGTTTATTCATATTTCAAGCCATGACATAATGCTGATGACTGGTCTCATTTGTCAACATGTTCCTTCACCTCCTTGAAGAATGTTTTTGTATGAGAGTTTAAGTAGGGAACACTGAGAGCATGCAACACGAGGTGTAATTACGGGATGTGCGTTAAAGCTCAACAGTTTGTTCCTTTCACCTCACTGCCATTTGAACACGTAATACAGCCTGAAATTAAAAACGAAACCTGTTATTGACTTCCTGGCTAGAGATAGCGACATTATTGTCATTGAAATAAGACTTCAGAACGCTCAGGGCTGGTTGCTGGAAGGGGAGGTTGTCATTATTCAAATGCATGTTTGGAGAGTGTTTTGGTGTGAGTATATTGAAATTAATTTTAACAGCATTCCTGGCACACTGCAGGGTTATGTTCATGATGGAAAAAAGGTTTTCAGACTGGAGGGAGATAATGTAGACAGGGCTCTTCATATTGCCACGAATCTCGTGCCAGTTCTCGCAGTTTTACTGAAACTTTTTCCTTTCGCCCCTTGGAATGTTTTTCCTCTCTTTTGCTCCCGTTTTTCTTTCTTTACCCCTCTGTCTGCTTTACCTCCTTATCTACTTTCTGCTCCAGGACGCTGTGTCACCTTTTCTCAGCTGCCTGGTTTTAATTCTTTGTGAGCTGTCATAAATTATGTATGAAGAGCATCGCACACCTACACTAAGCCTTTTTCTGAATTTTTGATGGGGTTATGCTATGGGGGGGGGGGTTGGGGGGGGGGCGCTCTCATGTTAGGCCGACTGAGACTTCGCCCCCTTGGACAAACCTCTCTCTCACCCATTCTGAACCACGGACTGTGAAAAAACAGCTAAAGATTATATTTGAGAAAAGGTCTGGGGCTGGGAATTGACACGGAATGTGCAAGATAAGCTCAATCAATAAAACAAGCACACAGCATCTTCAAAATACTGCATTGCACAGAGAATGGTGGAAACCGTTAGGTGGTGCAATGGACCAGCTAATGCTTCATGATGAAGAAGAGAAGCTGGAATCACACTATTCCACAGCGGTCACTGCAGGCCATACACATACTGTATGTGAAATGCAAGAATGGAGTTCTGTAGTGGGAATGTTTTTGTAATTCTGGCTTTGTGATGACGAATCAACAACATCTTTTGTCATTGGAACGAAGAACTCTTCTCAAATCGAGGCTTCTTACAAAAACGCCATTATCCCTTTAAAATGAATTACATGAAAACATCTTTCCCTAAACTTGCCGTTTGTTTACAATAATGACCCTGCAGTTATGGTGGGTTGAGGGTCAGCGCTGTGTAGCTCACGCATGCAAATTTCATGTTTTTTTTGCAGTACTTAGTTTATCTACAAGGTGATAGTCGTGCCCTAGGGGTCAATTTAGTCAATTCACCTTAAGACCTGCTGAACTGTTCCTTACACACCCCTGCAGGCCGAGACAAGTATTGTAATTTTGTCGCAATGCAAATGCCTTAAATGCCTGAGTCAAATGCAACATACTTATTCATTTTTTGTTTCACGCAAGGCTGTTAAACTATTAATCACTTCAAGAATAAAGGTTTATGTTTGCATAATATATGTCTGTGAAGAAACAAATATGAAAATGAATAAATGTTTATATATCAATTCAATGATATATAAATATGAATATATGCTTGTTACCTACGTATACATATTCATGTTACTTATATACATGTAAATACAGGAGATAATAATGAGAAGTCGCGTCTGTTCTCTCACAGCTCTTCTCTTAGTGTGAGAAACGCTGTAGTTCCGTTAACGATGCGACTTTCCCGTCAAAATAAGAGTCCTGAACTCTTTAATACAAACAAAATGCTTATTTTCTTAGGAACACATAGGTATCAATATAACCATTTATAAAATGAGAAAAAGTGATCAAAAAACAATCAACACAACTGTCTACAACATTTGTGTGTATCACACATGCAGATATTTCCTTAATATGTACATGTACAGTATGTGTACATACGTGTTCGTATATACATATGCAAAATAAACATGCACATTGCACAGACATATATTTTTATGTAAACACAAACTTTTAATTCTGGATGCAGTTATTCACGATTAATCAAGTTTCGCGTGAACACACATTTCTTACTTCTTTCTTATTAATTTACAGAAAAAGATCAAATTAAACCTGGAATATTGACGCACTTTAAAAAGTGATTTGAAAATAAATCTGATCTTCGAATTTCTTTTCAATATTTTTTTCTAATTATCTGATCTGATTATCTGATATATCGTATCACAAGGCAAGTGTTTTGTTAAATTACTATATATTAGTAAAGATATCAGGACAATATTTTTCTCCTAAGTAATTCAATCAAGAGGCTGAGCAAAAATATAAACTACATGCAATTTATTAAATCTCCAAACCGATTGCCTGAGTTTTTTCTTGCTGTCAAAATGATCAGCATGTTACGGAAGCTCTCCATAGTTTATGTTGTATTTAACTACGAAATATTCCTTTATTAAGTCTTTGAACAGAGGCATAGGTCCATGCCAATCAAACAGCAGAGCTGACTTCAAAGGCTCAGCTAACAATACCGCCTCTGTACTTTGGCACTCCAGTGTTATGCCCTACCACAGAGCACTGCTTCCTTACGAATAATTAATTTTGAGAATGGGTTTGGTCCTCCATAAATATCATGTGCGGACAGACATTTCTTGCAGGCAAGAATGTGTCTATGCACTCCTTTGGAAAAAATATTTTATTTTACGATAAGGCTACGCGTGATTCTAGATTCCAGTCGTATGTTGTTAGTTTGAATCGCAGTCTAGTTTGTCAGTCTGAGTGCGTCCACTGCTTTGATCGTGACCTCACCACCTTACGTGTTGGCTCACATCATTGCTAATAAGTTCAGAGACACTGAGATTTTCCCCACTCCGCCAAGACGAGTCATACTCAAAGAGCTGTGAGAATCAAAGCCCTCCCAGACATCTTGTCAAGTGTGAATGCTTCACTCTATCTTACACAACTTTTTAGATTCGTGTGAAGTTGTGTCGGTTCTCGAAGTTTAGGAATAAAGTAGTATAGGAATAGCATCTTATCATAAAGAATACAGTGACGTTTTTTAATGCCTGTCTTTGTTTACATAAATGCTTAAAATTAGACCAAACCTTATTGATAATTCTTTCTTTTTCCCTTCCAAATAGCCTCAGATACTACAAGCTCCCAGATTCATACCCAACAAGCTCCACACCAATGAAAGACTATCAAGTTCAGCCCCTACGAAGGCCCATTGTGACAATGTGGATGCCCAGTCTGGTCACCGCCCACTGACGCCCCAGTTCTGTTCCTCAGATCTACAGAGTCCCGTGGCTGTTGAGTCTGCCCCAGTTTGTACTGTACCAATGGTTATTATTCCTGCTAATAGCATTACTGTCTTCTCATCTAGAACATTGCAGAACTCTGATCCTGATGAGCTCAACCTCACGGGCAGCGACCTTAAAATCAGTAAATCAGCAAGCTCATCAGATCCTAGCAACCCTTCCTGTAGGTTAGAGAAAGGTACCCAAAAACGTCCCTTGGCAAGAAGCAGTTTTCCAACCGTGCCACCACCCAACTACATTAAGAGAGCTCCAACACTCATCAAGCCCCAGGAGGTACAACGGGTCAGCGTGACGACAGGAGCCCTGGGAAGGCTGGGAAATACAGCTCTGTCCAGGACAAGACATCAACTAGCTCATAGACTACCATGCACAAACCCAGCGAGTCGACCTCTGATGCATACCACCGCTGCAGCACTGATATATACCCCGCAAAACCAAGAGTTTAGACAGTCTCAATCTCACAAGGATGCAGAGATCAGTTTGGCCCGACCCCGTGCATCCCTCCAGCCCAACCATTCCCGTCTTCCTAAACCAAAGACCCAATGACTGTCACCCACAATAACCCCCTCGGCCCCTTTTTTCCATCTCCACAGCTTCTGTAGTTCTAGATAAGCTAAGCTTGGGACATACCAGAATGCAGCAAGGCTGCAGCTTAAGCCACGCTTGTAAAGTGTCATTGATATTACAGTATTCTTTAAACATGATTGAGCATGCTGCTCTGTTTGATCTGCTGGGCTCTCCAGATAAATAATGTTCTCCATGTCACACTCGAAGCTATGCACATTAGCCTTCAAATCAGGAATTCCGTTGTATAAATTTGCGCAGTTCTAAACACGGCAGGTCTGTCTACCTTGGCTGCGAGATGAAAGCTAAATAACACTTCGAAATAATCCTGGTGTATAAATTCCATATATGTTAAATGCGTGAGTTGATCTGCAAGATTGTCACGTAATAATACATTATCCGTGAATTGTGCAGGAAAATAGTTAAAGAAAACCAGACACCAAATCTTCAGTGTTGTAGTTTCATTTACCTATCAATACACAAGCCTACCAATATAGATTTAGACTAACCTGATCATATGAAGTCCTGGTAAACTCAAATGCTTCCTTTTGTCTGTTATCTGCTGTGTATTAAACGTGAAAAACGTTATCCCTATTTCTAAATCATGCACTTAATCTGAATTAGAGTAAATTGACCAATCTAGTCGAACTTTCTGTCTTCCGAATGTGTATATTTTAGAGCTAAACCACTGTAGCAAACTATTTCCTCTCTCGCTGTGCCCCATTTAAATACGTTACTAACGAAAGTACTATTACTTTGCATCAGATATTGCTCCTCTGAAGGAACGGACCATTTATGAGATACTCTGTCTGGCAGATTACTAAAAAAAAACGTGGTAAGTGTCGTTATTGTCCTTGCTACAATTTTTGCTCCTTAAGTTTGCATTTCTGTCACTTAACTACCGCCACACATGGTACATGTGCAATGCGGGCTACGGTGAAGGGTGTCCACTGAGATTTTCAGAGAAGCGTCTCTGAAATAGCGTCCTATTACTTTTCATTGTACAGCTTTGCTTGCCTTTGTTCCTTGCTGCTAGTGGGAGGATTGTGTCCTGCAGGCTCCCGCCATGCAGTGTTCAAAATGCTAAGTGGAATTTAGCGAGAGATTGTGTTGCAAGAAGCCTTGAATAGAATGTAAAGTACAAAAAAGATCAAATAACATGCAGGTGTGAAGAGTGTTGACCACATAGTGGGAAGTGCTTGACTTGGTCCTGCCAATTAAACGACCAAGTAGAACATGTTCTCGGAACAACTTGTTATTTAAAAATCTGAGTTTGTGGCTGGGTTATTGGCTTGAACAATATTCCTTTAGGTAGTTTTTGGGTTAGGACACCTTTTGTTTTTGATTATAGTGTTGTTTCTGGGCCAATATTGCACTCCGTTATTGGATGACATGTATTTGTTCTTTAAAATATAACCACATGAAACAGTTAATAATATATTAACACAATAATTCAAAAGCAGTACATGACTGAGTCACAGAACAAGGAGCTTGATAGCTTTTTATGTAAAGCCATAATAAAATATCTTAAGGCCTTCTATTATGTCCAGGGCATATCTAACTATAATGTAAAGTGTAATACATACAGTAAGTGCTGCATATCTTGTTGAGGCCCAGACTTTGGGTGTTTCTTCGTACGCTTAAAAATATATAACAAACTAATGTTTCGCATGAATTCAACTTAAAAACAATGAATAAACGATAGTCATCATTGGCGTACATTTCTATGCAATTCAAGATTTGGCACTCCGTACCAGTATGACTAGTGTGTTGAACTACTTTCATTTTTAAACACAGTCATCAGATTGATTTAGATTCTGCTCTCAAAATGAAACAGTTATTATTTTTATTTCATAACATTTTTGGAGCTCAGTTTGTTAAACAGCTCAGCAGACCAATGTTTCCTCCTCCCACCCACCACTTATGGTGAAAGGAAAAGGATAAACAAGAAATATTGCACACTATTCTGTTCATAAAGAAAAAAACTGCCCAGGCTTTGACATGCCAGCTTCCCACTTTCATTCCACTTCTATTCCCATCAAGATTCGTCCCCTTCGGCTGTCTGATTGCCTTCGCTTGCCGTACCAAACACCGCAGGACACAGTTATTTCAGCCAGCGACTTATCTGCTGCGAATCCATCAGGCCCATCAGTCAACACTATCTCACCTCGCCTGGCAGCTCACGTGTACCGCTGCGTCAACGCCTGCGAGTCAAACGGTTTATCTCTGCGTGTCAGTCCACCTTATCATTTACATCTCAGAAATCCTTTTCCACTCCAAAATGCACCTAGATCTCCTCTAATGAGGCTGTCGAGATGACACCCACCTTGCATCAGGTCCTGAGGACATTAAAAGGGGTTTGATGATAATACGGTGGAAAGGAACCCAGGAGAACTTGTGAAGCCATGGATAGACTAGTCCCAAACCCTCAACCTAATCCCTTAATCCTCCTCAACATGCGCTCACCACAAAATGCTCCCATCACCACCACTGCTTTCCACTCCTGTCCCCTGCAATTGCTGGCGAAAGTATATTTTTGAGTGCGTTGACGTGACCTCTCTGATGGACCTGAGATGAGATGGCGCTCCTTTGCTAAAGTGTTCTGGAGTGAAGATTATAGTCCGTGTTGATGGAGGATAGTATCGCTCTCACTGGAAGCCAAAGCAAATACAGGCGTATCCTTCATTTTCTACTGACAAAGCAACATGGGACAGTTGTGTCGATACATGTCATGAATATCAATTCAGTTTATATTTTACAACAAACTTTCTGCAACAGTATTCAGATATATGTGACCCTGGACCACAAAACCAGTCATAACTAGCTCAAGTATATTGTAGCAATAGCCAACAATACATTGTATTGGTGAAAATGATCTTTTATACCAAAAACCATTAGGATATTAAGGAAATATCATTCCATTTAAGATTCTTTTGTAAATTCCCTACCGTTAAATATGTAGAACTGTATTTTTGTGAGTGGATGAGGCAAAATTGTGAACTATTTGGGCATTACCCACTCAAGTTTGGCATCTATGTAAAGAGTAGAATGTCTGCTTTTGGGTTCATCTACTTTCCACAATGTCATTACAGCGGTAAGCCAATAGAGATTGTTAAAAAACCTGTCTCTTCTCAGAAACGGCCTGCTACAGTGCCTCTGATGGACAACTTTAAAGGCGATTTTCTCAATTTTTTTGATTATTTTGATTCAGTTTCCAGCTGATAAATCTCAATTTAAAATAAAATGACCCTTATGACTGTATATTGACCCTGTGGTCCAGGATCACATATGCTTTTTTTTGGTTATACAAATTTCAAACACATAATTATCCAAACAAATGGATAGTCCGACTCCAACCTTAAGCCATTGGTTGAACCGATGCTACTACATTATGTCGGTCTTGTTATTCCCGTATGCTATCAAAAGAGTCCGAGAAATCTTTCGTTTTTTTAATGATCACATTCACTCTTTAGTGTAGATATCACACTATGAAGAAGCCTTTATATTGTTTTACGAATGAAGGGGTGCTTTGAAGAACATTAATGTATTTTGGGAATACACTTTCAAATCAAAAGAAATTAAGCATTTCACGTGCAGTCTGATCAACTTGTGGTTTCTGCTTTTCTGCAAACTCGATTTGCTTCCTTATCTTAGACTAGATTCATTTAGCTAGAATTGTACTAGCTCATAAATTTGGGGCGCTATACAGTTGGGTTGGTTTCATGCTGTCTTTGGATTGCAGAAACGCAGTTCTGACAGCTGAAGTTAGAATAGTGTAGGCAGATGAGAGTCTTGAGTTTCCCGTATTAAAAATGCAGTACATTTTCAAATGACTACTGAACTCTTATGTGGAGAAATACAGGATTATCAATCCTACAACAATCACTGCTGTGTTTTTGGTTTACTTGGTTATGCTACTATTTCATCCGGATGGTGCCATTGCCCAATCTGGCCAGGTGTGAAAAAAAAATCCTGAAAATTGACGGTGGTCTTCTGAAATGAAAATGTTATCGTTTGGCTTGATTATAGAAACACACATTCTTAAAAGTAAAGGGTTCTTCACAGCGATGCCATGGAAGAACCATTTTTGGTTTCACAATGAGATCTGAAGATCTGAAGAACCTTATTTTTGGTGAAACTGAAAGGTTCCTCTGATGTTAAATGTTCTTTATGGAACCATTTAGACGAAAAAAGTTATTCTATGGCATTGTGAAGCACCTTTATTTTTAAGAGTGCAGCTCAGTTCTAAGGGATGTAAATCCAGACCTTCTTACTCAAAATGTAATGGATGTACATGAAAATGAGAAAGTGATACACTACTGTCCTTAGAATTGGTGTGGGTTTCGTTTCTTATTTTACGACTGTAACACACACATTGATATAGCATTTGTGGTCTAACCATTGCTTTTAAGTGTTAAATAATATATGAATTACTTGAAAATGTGTGTCTGTAGCTATATACTCACATTCATGTCTTAAGGTGGTCATTTTAAACACTTGTTTATTGGTGAGATGGGGTTTTGGCCTGGGATGATTTGACGCATGCAAACATTAATGGCAAAACATATCACTGTCTGTGTCATTATGTCTTGTTGTATGAAATATTCCTGCAGCAACATGTTACAACATGACTTTAATGCATAAACGCATTCATTTGTTCTCAACTCATGTTTTTATTGTACTTTATTGTGTCCTTTGTATTGGTTTAATTTGTGCTAACTGATGCATTAGTAAGATAATGCACTGCTCTGTGGTGTGGGGTTATAATAATTTATTTGTCGATTATTTGCAAAAGTGTGTACAGTAAATATCACTGATGGTAAAATCCCTTAATCAGATATGCACTTTAAATGTAAAGATGGGAAATAATATGGTGATGTTCTCTTTTGCTTCAAGGCGTCCAAGAGCGCTAAATAAAGATACCACTATAAAGACTTGAGTGTTCTATTGTGTTGCTTTGAGTCTGTGTACCACCAACACGGGCTTCATTAGCTCTCCACAGCGCTGTGTTCATATCTCTCTGGGTGTTATTTTTCAATGTCTGGATGTATCAGCTATTTTTGTCCTACCACTTTAAGAACACGTGTGAGGTGAGGTCTGCTGAGGGCAGTGGGACGTAAAACTATGGTGGACGGTGACAGAAGAGTGATAATTGGTAAAGATCTTACCAAGATTGTGAAGTTGAGCCTCGGCTGTTGGAATTAGCATCAAGGCTTACACATAAATTCTTAAGTATAACGATATCTTATAAGTCTGAAATTGTTTTAACTGTAGATTATATATCAAAGTTGTCTAGATTTCACTATACACTCTAAAACTAAAAGTGCTTCAAATCTTCTTCACACCGATAGAAGAACCATTTTTGGTTCCACAAAGATCCATTAAATCAAATCTCTTTCTTATCTTTTTTGCCACAAAGAACCTCTTGTGAAACAGAAAGGTTCTTCAGATGTTATGGGTTCTTCATGGAACCCTTTTGTTTTTCTATGTCATTGTGCACCTTTATTTTTAAGAGTGTGTGTGTATAAAATGGATGTGGTGCAGGGAATACGTGTGACTTCAAGATTTTGTGCTTAACCCCACTACCTTGCTAAAATCCTGTTAGCACTGCAAACCACGAGCCAGCCAGGGTCTTAATGAAATATCCAACACCTACATGAGCCCCTTGGAAGACCACATAAAAAACATCAAGAGCTTTTCACTTTGACTGGCACTGCTACAGTCCTGCTGCTTCTGGACTGTGATCCTTAAAGAAATGACCTGCTGGTTGCCTCAGGATATGCTTCCAGCTGCATTTGTACATCGCCTTTACAAACACTCGTGGTCCACAGGCTGGACCCCGGTGAAGCTACTGTGATGCTGGGTGATACTGGATTAAAGGGAGTGCAATAGCTGTATTTTGGCTTTATATCCAATATGAGTGGTTACTGGAGTGGAACGTTTCAACACTCCCGTGTCTCTTTTCTCTCTGTTGGAAGAACATTGAAGAAAAGGTTTGTCACCATTTTTTCCAACTCTCGCTGAAGCTTTTTAATGCTTCTTGGCTTGAAAAAAGAAAGAACGACCTTGATGTCGATACATCCGATTTACAAAATATGTCAATAAAGCATTTTCTTGGTGTCAACTCAAAGGAGTCGTTCCCTGACCCAAGCCGACTTTGACTTTGATTACAGCTGGTCAAATCAGAAGCTTTCTGCTCTAACATACACTTGTAAATTGCCACAAAATCAACAAACAACCGTGTTATGGTCTGTCAAATAAAAACATTACCACGTCTTTGGCCCCAGTTTAAACTCTGTCAATTACTACAGACATTCTGTATCGTATTAATCACAGATGAGTGACATTATCTGGCTCCATTTGATTATAAAAACACTTGCTTTGTCTATATTGCTTTACACTGTTTCATGTGTATGATGAAAAACTTGTCTTGAGGTAGAGAGCTTCATAGTGAAATGTCAGTTGTACTGTAACTGTTTTATTCAAGAAGGTCTAAAATACCCAGAAGAAAGGTTTTTGTTCTGAATTACAGTTGCTTGGAGCACCAAAAACCTACAGTGACGTGAACGCTGACCTTTGCTCACCTGCACAATAATGACATGTGGAGGCACAGGTTATTGGCAGCTGACAATGCTGATTGGCTGATGGCGCCACAGGAACCAAGCCTGTAAGCTTATTGAAAATCTTTCACTAGCAACTATCCAGAGCTGAGATGATGAAGCCACGCTTGTAGAAGGAACTACGTGTGTAAGAAAGAGAGACATTCAGTTAAAATAAAAATAAAAAATTCTATATGATATATAGACCTTTTATGATGTCACATCAGTCATTTAATATTCTACATTATTCTGCCAAGGTTTTTGGTTAAATGCCTAAAATAAGGTCTGTGTTTAACAAAACTCTAAACATTTTGACATTTTATTCTATAATAAAAACACAGTACCCGTTCAGTGTTTTAAAAAATTGAAAGCATCTTTAAAACGGTGGTTGCTAACAAGTTGTTGAGTTCTTCATACTGAACAGACATTTTATATAATAAAACGTGAGCACAAATCTCAAAAACATGGATGGGGATGCATTCATGGAATCATTACTGCACATATCAGGGAACTTAATATGAGTTATTGGAGTCGTAGTGGTGATGACGTTGATGTCGAGCGACCGTATAGTCTGTACCGATTATTTTGACGATTATACTGTATTTAGGCTTCAAAATTAATCAATTCATTTTGATAAACCAAATGTATAGGTTTCATAAATGTTTGTATATAATAGGGCTTATTTTTTTGGCGAAAAATCCCAAATTTGAGGGAGCCAATGTGTAGAGCTTGTTCGGTATGATTTCAGTTTGTCAATGAGCATGGCAAAGCAAAGTTGGGATTCAAAATGATAGGACTCTAAAGGCATATTTTAATCATATTTTGTTAATAACTTATGGGAAAAGTATCATGGAGTATCATAAACAGCCAATTAATGCCTTACTTAATATTAGCCGAAAAGCAGAGGCTGAAACAATTACACGCAAACCTTTTAGCATGTGAAATAATTATGGCTGTCAAAAGATTAATCGCGATTAATCGCATCCTGAATAAAATTTTGTGATTACATAATATAAGTCTATTTACTGTGCATATTAATTATGTTTAAGTACAAACACATACACATGTATACATATTTAGGAAATATTTACATGTATTTATTTATATTTACCAACAATTGTAATTATATATACATGTTTAATCATTTTTTGATTTTTCTTAAATAAATGCATGGATCTGTATGTGTTAATAAATACAAAATGATTATGCACAGCACAGAGATATATATTATGTAAACACAAACATTTATTCTGGATGCGATTAATCGCGATTAATCTTTTGACAGCCCTAGAAATAATACAATTTTAGTCTGATACTTCATACTATCATGTGGCTTCGGGAGATTTGGAATATAGTACAACAAGTCTTAAAGACTACGTGTTTTTGGAGCTTGAAAGACGTGGTCACATGGCACAGTTACTGCATGAAAACAACATTAAAATGGCATATTTTTCAGTTTGAGTGAACAGGTCCCTATTACAACATCAAGTTCTCATTATGTGCAGGAGTCGCTTGTGTGAAATGCCTCTGTAATATCTTCTTCATTCCTCCCTCTCCCTCCTGCCCAACTTTCCCTAGTGGAGACTATTGATCTTGCATTACTCACGTCTCTAGTAACCCCACAGCCTGCTGTGAGCTCCAACCCACAAGATTGAGATATCGCTGTGGCTCTGGCAACTCGACTGACAGCTTGACTTGTGTGTGTGTTAGTATGTTCTGCTTTAAAACGTGGGAGAACGTGAGACAGAGCTGTGGAGCTTCACCCCCTGCTTCTCTCTCGTCGTTTTTCATCGTGTCGTTTTTCTGCCATGATGCATTCTCATCATCTGTGATCAAGTTGTTGTCCTGCAAAGCAAACATACTGGAAATAGATGGTGTAAATTATCCAGTTGTTGTCCATCGTTCTCACAGCGGGTGAAAGTAGGAAAGCTTCTAGCTGATTAAATGGAGAGCAAATGAAAACCAATGAGATTTTATGTTATTGATGTGCGTGCATCATGTAGGTTTACAATATTAATGTTGATCTTACATACTCCTTCTGAGAAAGGTTTCACTTCAGAAGCCCAACTCTGTTTTGAATAGCAGCATGTACAGAACAACCAAGAGAGGATTTTTCCCTTCTGGCTGTGCTTTCGATATCCACAGATTTGCAGGCTCAGCAGTTGGGGAACAGGCTCATTATCAGCTCCCTGTGTGTTTATCAATTCTGCCCTCCTATTTCGTGCAACTTTTACAAATGTGATCTACATGGTGTGGATGCATGAAGGGTCTTGGCAGGATGTTGCATGCTAGAGCTGCCTCAATACAGATAACAGGAAAGCTGTGTGTAATTACACCGGGTGGTCAATGTTTCAGAAAAATGCCTGAGATTACGCCTAGGCCAATTTCACCTGACATCCTAGGATGGCATTGTTTTAGAGACACAGTTGGGTGTGCTGGGGTTTTAAAAATGAATTAAACTAAACAAGAACAAGAATGTATTTTATGTGTTCAGCAATTCCGTTTTACCTTAACAGTCATTGCAGATAGGAGTGGTCTCCCGTTCAGGGTTTAAGACTAGTCCAAGACTAGTTCAAGACTAAAAAACATGTTAGAGGTGTATAAACTGAACACAGCTTGCCCTGACATGTCTTAAAATACATAAGTGCCATTGTTTTGTCACAAAATACACACAATGTAATGTTTTTTGTAATGCATATTTGTAAAAGATCGTTAAATGTCCTAAATTAACTAAAGTTTAGTCCTGGTTTAATCTAATCCACCACATGATCACACTAATGTCAAGATGCCAAATAGAATATTTTTTTTGTCTTAATTGTTCCATAAAGACCTTAGAAGTGACAGTTCATCCATAAAATCTGTCATCCGTTACTCAACCTCTTGTCATTTAAACCTTGGTAGCCGAAAAGCTCTGCCCCCCATTTACTTATATTGTACACGAAACAAATGCAGGTGAATGGGGGCCAGTTAACAACCTTTTTCAAAACATCTTCTTTTGTATTCTGCTGAAAAAAGTCAAGAGGGACGACAGCATTTTTCTTTTCGGGTGAACTCTCACTTTAAATCTCTCTATGCATGTCTTGTGACTAAAAATCTCGGTATCACCTGAAGAACGACAGTCGTGTATATTTGTAATAGAATGAGTGAACAACACATTTTTGTGTATTTTTTTTCCCTTAAACTCTTAGAAAGATGAAAAATCTACAGATTTGATTAGTTTCCCATTTTAATAAATTTATGTGAATCTGACTGCACCATTAAAAAACTTTAAAATCCTAAAACTTGGATAATGAGGAAAACATAATAAAAAACTCTGAAGAGCTGTGCTGCAGTATTTGTACAGCATTTTAAAACTTCAAAAGGTAAAAGTGTTTTAGGACTGCTCTTTTCTAATGAGGAGTGTATAATTGTTCCCTGTGGTATTGGGAATAATGCTTCATTTTCTTAAACGTTTAAAACAGTAATTATTCGCATTGATTGCTGTGGCTATATCTGCGGTTATATAACCGTTAAAATTTCACACACACATACTCAGTCTTGGGCTGTGTAGTTATGCCTTCAGAAAGAAAAGTTCTAATTATTTTGTGCGAAAGTTACCGGTTATAAATAAAAGCGAATGAAATATAATCAAATTAAATAATGTGTAACCTCCTTTGTAGCTCTAGAAAATGCAGTTCTATTTAGGAAGGTGTTCTACATTGTGACACACTCCATCTAAAGCTATTTTAAGCTTTCAGCATTTCGCTAATTCTACTGCCACTTTTACAACCATACAGCATATTAATAGTAAATTATATAGATACATTTGGAATGAAATATTTGTCTTTTTAAAACGAATTTGTCACATTAATTTGCTTTTAGGACATTACAAAAATGAACAAAAATGTAATTTAAAATAGAGAATGAGTGACCAGTGACCCAGGACCTTGGATATACACTTCTCATTATAAATACAGTAATTTAACCAGGTAATTTAAGTGATAAGGAAGCATTAAACCCTTGTGTGTGGTTCATTAGGGATGGCTATGCCTAATGATTCTGCCTCCACATTGTAAAGCATGTCATTTAGCTGGTTGTAATGTGATGGTTCAGCATTGTTTGTGTGTAATAAACTTTTACTATAATTAAAGTCACAATAATGCAGCCAGGAGTTTTGTCGAATAGGTGAAAGAGCTAAGTTTTCCTGTACCTCAGTGGTAAGAGCATAATGTTAACAACGCAAGGTTGTGGGTTTGATCCCAGGGGGTTGCACATACACAGAAACAAATATATAGGATAATGTAATGTAAAAAAAAAATTTGATTAAAAAAATTAAAAAAAATTTTTTTTAATTAAAACATTTAAAAAAATCATGAAAAAGTAACCCATTTCTTGCAGTAATTAGTTTTACCACCAGGTGGCAACCGTGTCCTGGGAGCATCGATTCAAGGCAGTATAAGAAAACCTGACCTCTGTAGACCCGGAGAGGTATTACAATATATCGTAATGCGCACACGTCATAACCCATGTGTACGTGTATGAGTCGAAAGCAGTATACTTTCCAAGGCTTGTGCGTATGGCTGTACGCGTACACTCGTGGAGTTTGTTGATCAGTGTGAATTAGCAACTTCCCTCCACGTCGTTGCTGCCTTTTGAAAATGTTCATACAAGCTGGAGTGAACCACCTGTTGCTCTCTGCTGTGATCACAAGTCAACATCAAAAGACAAGCCTGTCCCACACAATTCGACGTGGCACTCCAGTCTCACCATTTGCATGATTATGAAAAAGGAAATTCAAATGGTATGAAATTGATATCCGAATTGCAAAGTGATTTCTCCAACGGCTGTCAGGACTTATCAGCCAAATTGCTTGTTAGGAGTTGCTTTTTGAAAGTGGGACACAGACAGATTATGTAGGGTAGAGATTGGTTGGAAAAGAAGCTTGTTTTAGGAAAGGAACAGAGGACAGAAGTAGCAGAAACATCTCCATAACTGTGCAAGCCAATACTGTAGTAAGCATACCAGAGTTGATTGCCAATCAAAACAAACGTTCATGCTATAACAATGTTGCCTTATAATAGTTTCCATATCCAACTGTACATTGCAAACTCTAGCCACTGGTATTTCAAGCCCCCTCTGAACTGGACTTCAACTGTGTATGTCTGTTCAGATGTATAAATCAGTCTACACATTTAGGGACTACACCATATCTCAAATGCCATAGTATGTATACTGAGATTGCATTGCTGAGATTTTTTTCTTTGCTGTCTCTGGCAGAATGAATGAATTCACACAAGCTCCCGGATATTTCTTCACACAAGACGCTGCGGCTACAGGGACAAGCAAAAGTCCAAGGGTGATTTTAATCAGTTCTTTGAAGAGTTACTGAGCCTCACAACGGGGCTGTCCTGCGTCACCAGCCACTTAATGATGTGAAGCGACTTGAGAGATAAATTGTGTTCTTGCTGCTTCCCTTGCTGTGTGTGTAAGCTCTGGGGAATGTGATAAGTGATGTCGGCTCTCCGCTGGTGTCTGTCAGAATGAGAGGCACATAATCCTCTAAAGACTTTGACGCCAGCAAGCGTTTCAGCTATTATATGGTTCTAGAGTCACTTGTATCTTTGGATCTGTGAGTTGTTTTCTTTATTATTATGTTTTTTGTTTGTCCATCATGACTGGATAAAGGATTGAAGTATTAGTCATTTTTATTGGAAAGGAAATCTTAAAAATAAAGGTGCTTCAAATGGTTCTTCGATGCCATAGAAGAACCTTTTTTGTCTAAATGGTTCCATAAAGAACCTTCAACATCTGAAGATCCTATCTGCTTTACAAAAGGTTCTCTGAGGCAAAAATGATCTTCAAAAGGTTAAAGAGATGGTTCTTTAAAGAACCTTTGACTAAATGTCTCTTTGAGGAACCAAAAATGGTTCTTCTGTGGCATCGCCGTGAAGAACCTTTTAAGCACCTTTATTTTCAAGAGTGTAAATGTAATTTCATCTATTCTTCTGAAAGATAGATCAGATAGTCACAGCTGAAGTTGTGCTGTCATCAAGCAACAATACCGATCAAGAACAAGGAAACACTTGGCAGACTGACCGAATTTGAAGGACTTCCTTTACTTGAACTTGACTCTGGGCTAAGATGTTACACTCTTAAAAATAAGGTGCTTCAAAAGATTCTTCAATGCCATAGAAGAAACTTTTGGTTCCATGGCTACTATGCTTCTATTCTTCACATCCCTCCTGGCCTTTTGGCACTTGGGCCCAAGACACTAGTACTGCCCTACCTGAACCTCCTGGGACCTCCTGGCCCTGTTTCTTTTTACTTCATTGGTTTCTCTTCTATTTCACATTGGTGTATGTTGTGACAGTCTGTTGTATTGTGTGGAGGGTGTGGGCCGACATGTTACTCTTTTAAAATAGTGCTTCAAAAGGTTCTTCGATGCCATGACCTTTTGGTTCCATAAAGAAACTTGAAAATCTTCAGATTATAAAAAAATAAGAAAGAGATGGTTCTTTAAAGAACCTTTGACTGAATGGTTATTTTTGCAACCAAAAATGGTTCTTCTATGGCACCACTGTGAAGAACCTTTTAAGCGACTTTATTTATATAGCTACACTGAAAGATAACAGACGTTTTAAAGACTAAATATTCTCCATTCTCCACAATTACAATATCAAACTCTAAGCGTACAGATGCATTTACATACACATTTTTACAAATGTTCAACATTCTGATCTATTAAACGTTTGAAATCTTTGATATTTCAAACCACACAACAGCTGTAACTCTTTAGACAGCACAATCTCACAACTATATGGTCAAAAGCTATGTCTATGTGTAACCGGTCCTACTCGCCCTGCTCTGTGCGGACCTCGAACCAGCTTCGGTCTGGATGGGAGACGGGTGCTCTAACCAGGATGCTAAAGAGCACAGCCTCTAGCACCTGTCACTAGAGCGTCACTGTTGGTGGGGGAGTGAGGTTTACTTCAGTTTACTTTAGACTCTGTTACATACAAGGCATTTTTATCATTAAAATTGTTTGTCTATGAGGTGTTCCACTAATAAACAAATCCCACAGAAGAAAGCAATGAGAAATAATATAGTAAAGTCAGAGTGATTTAAATCCTCGATAAGGTTTCATAATATTGACTATCAAAAGGAATACTCCACCTCAAAATTGGCTACCATAGCAGGAAAAATTCTGTTGAACACAAAATGAGATATTTTGACGAATTTAGGAAAGTATCTTACTATGTGTTCAGGAGAACAAAGAAATGTTTACAGGTTTGGAACAACCTTTGGGATTTATGAAAATGTTTAATTTTGGGGTGGAATACCCCTTTAATCCCTTTTTTTAAATACCTCATAGCAAAAACAGTCCCTGTTTATTAGGTTCATCTGTCCCACCTCAAGCTTCACCCCTTCCTAAAACCCCATGAACTTTACCCCACATCCCACCATGGCCTTCTGCCACCTGGCCCCAAGACGCTAATACTTCCCTGCCCTGACCTACAGAGACCTCTTGGTCACATTTTTTGGGGACTTTATTGGTTTCCCTTCTATGTCACGTTGCTTCCCCATCCCCATGGAACAGGTTGTAAACAGGTTATTTACACAATAAGGCACTCCAGGGCATGCAGCACTTTAAGCCCTCGCCATGACTTTAAAGGGCAGTCATGGACGATTCCATGAGGTGGCAGCATTCTCCGGTCATAAATGTTGTTGCAGAAAAAAATTAAGCCTGCAGATTCTGTCTAATGAGGATCATAACATACTACCACGAATGAGTTTATTTTAATTCAGCTTGGCTCATTGTGAGGCATCCACATATGTCAAAGAGGAAATCCAAGAAACGGAGCGCTGCATTTTATATCTTTACATTATAGTCTTATCTTAATATATTTCCATGTCACTCATTTAAATAGACATTTTTACATTTATTTTTAACTTTAACAGTTTTGATATAGCATATAGCTTATGATGCAGATTCGAAACAACTTCTCTGTGGTTAATGGTGCTATAGATCAGATGCAAACTGATGATTAGATTACTTAAGGTGCCATGGAAGCTGACTCTATTTTGCTGTAAAAATTGTGTAATCCCTTAAAGGGGTCATATGGCACGAATACGTGTTTTTCTGTTTTTTTGGTGTCTTATAAATTGCCCATGCATGTATTACACACGTAAAATTGCAAAAATGTAAGTGTCAGAACAAAAGAAGCATTCTATCTAAAAGCGAATGCTCACCCAGACCTGCCTGAAACGCCTCGTGTAACCACACCCCCACAAATCTACCTCAGTTCGTGGTATGATTTGACTAAGACCGCCCAAATGTATACACAAGTAAGGTGGGCGTACCTGTCAGTACAATTGCTTTGGATCCTGATGTTCCAAATATGGTAAGAGACGTTAGATTTCCGTCACAAGCTTGCAGTATTCGACCAATCACTACTCACTGGGTAACTGGCCAATCATAGCACACCTCGCTTTTCAGAGCGATGAGCTTTGTAAAAAATCTGCACGTTTCAGAGAGGTGGGGGAAAGAGGAGATACAAACATGTACGGTATGTGGAAAATACAGCGTTTTTGAACCTTAAATCGTGAATTCACATTGCATTACATCTAAAACAAACAATAATATTTGTTTTAGCCGTGTGATAGGACCCATTTAATCTCAGTTTGTAATTTAAAGAAGAACGGGTTTGAAACAACACGTTGAATGAATAAATAATTGATGACAGAATGATTTTCATTATGGGTGAACTATTTAGTAAATATTAGTACATATCGCAAGGGGTTGGGAGGAAAGACTGATAGCGTAATTCGTGAATATGCCACACTCTAACTGATCAAGTTTATAGCACACCATGTGTGAGCATCCTTCACAAAGCACCCTAGACACAAGCAATTCCATTTCTGGGCGTGTGCCGGTGTACGGTACGGTACGGTAGCCTACACCACGGTCGTGAAAATGCACGGTAGTGTTATTGCGGGCACATCAAATCACTGTGAAGAAAAATGTGCCTTCTCTTTTCCTTTGACTGGATGAAATAACACTCTGTTTATGCTGATTTAAACTGATCGTACAGTCATTGTACAATAACACTGATATGGCTTATGTTTTTGACCTGTTTTTGTCATGCATTTCATCACCGTGATACTACCGTCTACCGTAATACATCTTTATCAATTACCGCCGCATAAAAATGTACTACCGGCACAAGCCTAGCCTACCACAAGATTTGTTTATATATTCATTTCACGTTTATCATTTAATCCAAGGACCTACCAGACAAGGTCAGAAATAATTGCATTTTACCACACGAGTTCCGAGGTTGTTTAGCCTTGAAAACTACCTCAGAAAGACATAACTGCATGTAAAAGGCTGGATTATGTCTTATAGTGTTTTAGTATGCATAAATGTGTAGTCAAAATCAATACCTGGAGACAGACCTCTAGAAAGGCAAGTTATAAACATTATGCAAGTTTCACACTGGACGAAAAATTTTCTTTGTTGGATAATGAATGTGTGAAAGTATAAAGGTCTTGTGTCTCATAGACCCTTTAGTCATAGACCTATTAGAAGCCTTCTGTTTTCAAGTAAGAGCCAAATACTGCCATCGTATATTCAGTGATGTATTAATCTAAAATGGTAGTTTGTTTAACTGAGCAATGAATAAGGGATAAATGTTTGAGTTACAATATTAGGTGGAGTAGCTCTCTATAATATCCACCCATTCGATTCCTCCGGCTACCCCTCAGTCCTGAGCAGAAACATAGTAATTTAATGAAGCGTGTGGACATTTCATAAAGGATGAATGTAATCATAAATGAACTGGTAGACTATCCGGTGAGGATTTCGTTTTTAGTCATCTGCCTCAGTGATTTGGGGGCATGAAACAGCCTTGTTCTCTCCTACATTTAAGCTGGAGGACCCATGCAAATTTAATGGTGATATGATGCTAAGGAATGCTCATGGACATTATTACTGTGCCGAGAGTTCTGACATGAAAGTAAATGTGTTTTAGGAACTAGAAAAAAAACAGATCAATAAGAAAACGGATAAATATTTTAGGTTTCAGTATTGGCAGTTTCAATATAATTATGTTGTTCATTGTAGACATGCTTTTGATGTGTATCTTCAAAAGATTCCCAATTTTGGTTAATTGCTAAGTAACATATATTTTAATAGACAAGACAATCCAAGAATGCATTGCAACTTGCTTAGCTAAAACATTATCTAAGATTACTTAGATAGATTAGTGACTATTTGTATATGGGTCAATGATGTGCCGTGACCAATAATAACAATGAACTATATTAAACTAAAAATAAAATAGCTTATTTAATTGATTCAGTATACAGAATGTTTTTTTAAAACATTTGATTTTCAGGACAAATAAGTCTGTTAAGTACAAGAAAGCAACTTTATAGAACAATAATATGAGATCATTGCTTACAAAAACACTGAAAAAATGTTTATTGAATACTGTAATTTTTTTAAGGAAATGAATGAATTTTAAGAACAATCACGCTCACACTATAAATAGAGCGGCCATATTAAAAGTTGCATTCTCTCGCTATTTTATAGTAATGGCAATGGAGCATTTTGTTAATATCTTTTATTCAATTTCCACACTGATAAAAATCAAACACTACCGGTGCAGACATGGTTTTAGTCAAAACTAAGTTTTTCATTTTATTTTATTTTAGGGCCTACACACATGGAATTCGCCATGTTGCGCCATTGTTTTTTACAATAGACCTAAACGGAAAAACAGCTACAAAGCGCGTAGTCTGGTTGTCCCTGACTTTACAAAAGAGGGAGAAAAACGTCTCCTAACTGCTATCTCGCTGTCGGATCAAATGCCTTTAACAGGAACTGATGAAAAGAAGTCCTATACATCTGGGATGACATGATGATGAGTAAGGTACGACAGAATTTTTATTTTTGGGTGAACTCTTCCGTTAATAGTGACTAATAGTGAATAGTGTAAGTTCCACCAAGTAGAGATGGAAACTCGACTCCGCGACTTGGACTGGAATTGCTCTTAAGTCGCAAAAAACAGAGACTTGCGACTTGAGTTGGACTCGTGGACAGCTGACTCAAGACTTGACTTGGACTCGTGAACTCATGAGAATCGTAAAAAACGCAAGTCATTTTGGTAGAATATTTCATTCATATTCTTCCTTTACTTCCCAACATGACAGCATCATATATCACATGTTTCTATGAATACCCAATCCATTATGCTCTGCAGCAAATGTCACAACGATTCATCTCTAAACACACAAAGTCAGGATTATTATGTACACGAGTGACTAAACTTTTCTGAAAAAAAAGGTAATGACCTGGTTTAATTTCATTCTAAGGTCAGGTAAATTATTAAGGTCAAGTTAAATCTTTGTTTGGAACATTTAATTACATCATGAAATACATTACATTTCTAAATTTGGCCTAGATTACAGCAAAATGGTTCAAATTAGCACGTCATTATTGGGCATAAAATGTATTTCGATTTTGCACCTGTAAATGTGGTGCAAAGATTAGTAAAAAGAAGAAAACACAGGCTATCAAACCAGCATCAGCACTGGTTCGAATACCCAAGACATTCTGTTAATTGGTTATAATATTTCAAAACTGATTTAGCTTCATACACTGTGAATTACAATAAGTATCTGAGAGAACTAATGCTTAAAATAGAACAGAGACTTGAGATGTGACTTGGACTCCACCTCAGAGACTTAAGACTTGACTTGGACTGCACTTTAAAGACTTGAGACTCGACTTAGACTTGACCTAAAAGACTTGACTTGGACTTGGACCTCCGAGACTTGTGAACATGTCTACCACCAACTCCCACTAGGGGCCGACATTGATTTCTATACTGTGCAGAGGGAACTAATCCTTGCCTCTTACTTGTACCGTGCAGCTTCCATAGCAACACTTGAATCTGTGCCTGCATGAATTTTCACTTGTGTGGCATTATTTTAAACTGGTCATTTTGCACCTTTCAGTGAGAGACTGAGGTGGGAGGATACGGTTATAAGAAGCAAGCTAAGACTAATATTGGATTGTAAAGATCCAATAAATTTGAGAAAGCCCAATACATAAGCATTTAATGTAACTTTAACAAATTATTTTAAGAACGTGTAGATATTTAAACCCTGTGAAATGGCCTGTGACGTACACTAACTGAGGACTTTTTTACAACCACTAAACTAATATTGGGTAGGACCTCCTGTCGCTTTTTAAACCAGTCATGGTCCAAGATGTAGGAATCATTCCTTTAAAAGATCAGCCATTAGAAGATTGGGTAAATTGTGGCCATAAAAGGATGCACACAGTCAATAACACCCAAATTTGCTTTAAGCAATTATCGATTGGTATTAACAGCTGCAAAGTGTGCCAAGATACCATTCCCCACACCATTACCCCACCAGCCCGGACTGTTAACACATGGCCCATTGAATCTACAGTAGGATTCATGCTGTTGGCACTAAATTCAGCTATCCAGTCTGTGCCCCCACAGCTTTCTGTCCTTGGCTGACAGAAGTGGGAATCTGAAGTGGTCTTCTTCTATTTAGACCATCTGTCTTGAAGTTCAACATTCTGAGATGCTATTCTGCCACAATTGTCCAAGTGTCTATCCAAGTTACAATGGCTTTTCTTCAATCTGGAACTCCTCTGGCCGTTCTCTGTTGACCTCTCCAATCAAGAAGCCACTTCGGTCTACAACTGCACTGTAATGTTATTTTTATTTTGTGAATACATTTTAACAGCGCACTGCTGAAAGTGCTTTTATTTCTCATCACATGCTTACGTGCTAGCCACATGTTTAACCGAGATGAACTAAAGCCACGAGTTCATCCTTGTTCATTACATGGCTCAATATAAAACAGTGTGAAAATAATTGCATGCAAGTTCAAATTCCAGACGGTACCGCTTTTACTTTTAATTAAATTTCTATGAATATCTAAACCTTAACATTTATTTTGAAACTACTCTAATGTCTATTAAGGTTTTGCACGGACGTGATTCATTTTATCGCAAAATTAACCTTTTGCTTTTTTGGTGGCTAGGAATAGCACAGACAAACGGAATATAATTTAGATGCAATTATAATGTAAATGTGTATGGATGACCTAATAGAGAGTGTGGCTGCGATTGCACGAGGAGACTGTGATTAGAGTTTGAGCGTTCATGAGATGCGTGCTGACATTTGTGCTGCAGGCAGTTACATCCCTAAGGATTCCTGAATTCGTTTAAAGGGACGACACACATTGTGTTGTGAAAAGGCAGCACTTCTGACATCTTCATGGAGTGGTGTGATTTAGTTCAGTGGATTGTACAGTATTGTTGTGTTTGGACAATCTAACAGATGAGATATCTGTTGTTTAGGACCTGCTACCTTTGGAGCGTTCCTGTCAATCAGCAGTTTTGTGTAACCAAAAGTCTTGTTATTACAGAGTTAAAACATATATTACAGCCCAGTCTTGTGCAAAACTATGACTGTGCCAACATTTTGCCATATTTCATAGCTTTTTGGTCCTATTTGGACACTCCCAAAGTTAAAGATCCACTCAATGGCTCTTAAAGCCAGTTCTCTATTCAAGGTTAATGATTTTTTAACTTTAAAGGGTACATGAGATGCCCATTTTCCACAAGTCGGTGTGATTTTTTGGGGTCTTTATGAAATGTTTGTAACATACTTTGGTTAGAATAACTCAGTAGACATCTAAAACAACACCATATTTACCTTGGCCAAAACAGCTCTGTTCACAGCGACCCGTTTTGGTGCATCTCTCTTTAAATGATAATGAGCTACTGCGCACTCCTGTAGTAAGACACCCGTGAGCTGTTACAGCCGAATACATTGCAGGTTTGATGTGGTTTTCTTTCAGGTTTTCTGAGCTGATAGACATGCCAGAAACCTAACTAAATGCAAGAAAGCTAAAAAAGGTCAGATTTATCCGATGTCCCTTTTACATGAACCAAACATACCTCCAACCTACATCTTAAGTCTGTTAAGTCTGAACGATGGTGTCAGAGAAGAACTGGTCCTCCTGCTTGAGTCTGGTTTCTCGCAAGGTTTTTTGTGTATTTATACATCAAGTTTTGTTTCTTTGTCATTGTCGCTGTGTTGGCATGCTCACAGGGAGACTGCTGACTGTCATGGGTTTTGGTTTGTGTTTTTGTTTCATTGTAGTCCTTTCACGTTGTCTTGTTTTCCTTGATTCGCCTGTCTGACGTGTCTTGTTCTGGTTGGATTATTGTTTCGTTGTCTGGATCTAGCAGATCATCTTTATCTTTTCAACCACGATGTAGTTTTTTTACATAGAGCCATTCCTTTGCATTAATAAAGTACTCCGAACTGGGACTGTTTTCAACAAGATCTGTGCATTTAGAAAATCAATCCATCCATCCATCCATCCATCCATCTTCTTCCGCTTATCCGGGGCCGGGTCGCGGGGGCAGCAGTCTAAGCAGGGACGCCCAGACTTCCCTCTCCCTAGACACTTCCTCCAGCTCTTCCGGGGGGACACCGAGGCGTTCCCAGGCCAGCCGGGAGACATAGTCCCTCCAGCGTGTCCTAGGTCTTCCCCGGGGTCTCCTCCCGGTGGGACATGCCCGGAACACCTTCCCAGGAAGGCGTCCAGGGGGCATCCGGAAAAGATGCCCGAGCCACCTCAGTTGGCCCCTCTCGATGTGGAGGAGCAGCGGATCTACTCTGAGCTCCTCCCGAGTGACCGAGCTTCTCACCCTATCTCTAAGGGATCGCCCAGCCACCCTGCGGAGAAAGCTCATTTCGGCCGCCTGTATCCGGGATCTTGTCCTTTCGGTCATGACCCACAGCTCATGACCATAGGTGAGAGTAGGAACGTAGATTGACCGGTAAATCGAGAGCTTCGCCTTGCGGCTCAGCTCCTTCTTCACCACGACAGACCGGTACAGCGACCGCATTACTGCAGAAGCTGCACGATCCGACTGTCAATCTCCCGTTCCATCCTTCCCTCACTCGTGAACAAGACCCCCAGATACTTGAACTCCTCCACTTGAGGAAGGAACTCTCCACCCATTTAGAAAATTATGTTCATTTTGTAGATTTATATTATAGATCACCACATCGTTGCACGTCATCGTAGTTGGTATTGTGATACTTAAGCTGGCAGGTTCATAAAACATGTTAATGGTATTGTGACAACCCAAAAACATGATTTTAACAGTTTGAATTCTTCAATGGAGGCTTGTTGGTGGTGATGTTAATGTCGAGCGTGCAGCTTAGTTAATAGAGGCATTGACGTCACTTTCCCACGTGAACGTAATTTGCTGAAATTACAAGCAGCTGGACTCGACGGTGATCCTAATCACTTTCAAAGCAATCCGGTGTTCTTGGACACTCAAATGATGTGTCAAGTCATTTGACACATATTGTAACCATTAGGGATGTAACAATATTATTGACATCATTTTAAAATGATCGTGGTCACATGACTGTATGAAATGATAGGTCTTTCGGGCCTAACAGAGAGAATGTTAGAAAAACAATAGATGTCACCTTTGTCAAGGTCCATCTGGTGCAATTGTTTTATTTTATAAAAGGGATTTTTAGGTCATATGACCCATCTCATACGATAACTCATACCTCTAAGCAACAGTTATCATTAGAGGATAAAGGAAAGAGGATGCTTATGGCACGTTTCCAAGTCATCATTTGTCATTTTATATATCGCAACAAGTATTGTACCATGGTCTTTATACCGAGGTATACATACACATTCACATTGAGATTTAGATATTGTTACATCCCTAGTAACCATTAATTTTGCCAA
Organism: Triplophysa siluroides; assembly: GCA_006030095.1. Taxonomy (NCBI): domain Eukaryota; kingdom Metazoa; phylum Chordata; class Actinopteri; order Cypriniformes; family Nemacheilidae; genus Triplophysa; species Triplophysa siluroides. The sequence goes on from VCII01000015.1 coordinate 1,633,824, forward strand.
GTGTTTTACCACTCAAGCGGGTGCGTTCCGGCATGTTCGCGTGGGAAAGTGACGACACGTGCATACCCTCTATACACCTTTTTACTATATTTCCAGTGAGGAGGTAATTTAAATTCAGGGGTTTTGTATTAAAACCTGGAAGTAGCTTGTAGTCCCTACAGCAATACCAGCAACAACTGTGATGTTCAGGGGTCTGCTTAGGCAAAATAAAATATCTGTATCATTTAAGTGAAATGGCCTCTTTGCACACTAATCATTTAAGAGGCTATGAATGCCCTCAGACTGTGCCAAACGTGTGTCCGTTTATGGACTATTCAGAAATACACACAATTCTGATTGTTACACGCATCAATGCAAAATACGTCATATGATGCGAAAGGAATTGGAAAGGCATCTACAAATCTTCATTATTTAAACAGTCATAAATATAACGCTTAATTGCACTCTATTAGTATGAATCTTCATTTTTGTCTCAATGTGCTGTTGATATAGTTTGTAAGATTAAAGAAATCACATTGTATTGGATGCCAAACTTAATGTAATGGAAAAACTCATAACTGTATGTTTCATGAACTGTATGGGCTAGTTAAAACTACATTGTGAAGGTCCATTGTACATGGTCTTTTTTTACTTTTTTGCCTGATGTTATCGGGCAACATATGTGACCTCAGTAATAAAAAATACTTTTCCATCTGTTTTGCCTGCGTACTTTAATTTGTGTATTGACAAAAACATGACAAAAATGTCTTATGCAGTTACGTTCTTTGTCCCCACCATTTTTTTCAAAACAAAGTTATGCCTCTGGTCAGAACGGTTACATATGTTGGGATGGTTGTTGTTGCAGTACGGACTAAATTAGAGGTGTTGTCGTGTGTTCACTAAATGCAGTGTACAAAACTTTATCATTGTTAGCCGTCCATTCTCATGATTAAGAAGGAATAGAATAAAACAACATAAACAGTAAAAACAATAGCATTCAACCTTATTATTCGGCTCCAAGTTGTATAAGAAAAACAAGCCTTTGCAAGCAGGACTTTAAAGAACAAGTTTGCATTAGAGTGCACACACAATATACATCAGTGTATTAAACAGAATGGCTTTAACAGCAGATATTAAAGTCCTGAAAGGCATAGGCGGGGTTTGTTCAGAAGAAGCGCATAACAACAAACCAAGTGTCTTTTTGGATAAACATTAGCTTTCATTTGAGCGTTAGGTCTCGCTTTCCTGGCACAGGGATCATCTCTCTTTGCGTCTACTCTGTGCAGTGAGTGGCAGTGAGAAGCAGCACATTCTGTTCTACTGAGATGATGATGACTTGTGAATGAATGAGTGCAAACAGCGTTTCCAAAACATGTCACTGTTATCCACTGTTTGTATGTATAAACATGAACACAGATTGCATGTTATTAAGCACGTGTTTACAGATTACAAGTCTGTCAAACTAAACCTGATGCACATATACATTCTTCCCCCTTCACATCGCCACAGCTTCAAATCATACTTGAACAAGCACAAATATCAATATTCATCATTACGTTATAGTTAATGTAGACTAATTTTAGACACTATAACTATATTTATGTATAACTTCTTTAAAATACACCATATACACTGGGAACATTAAAGCATGTTTTTAACTTATTTTAGTAGAGTGGGGAAATGAACTCGATAAAGTATGTGTTTACATTTGATACTTGTAATGTGCAAAACCCAGCTGCGAACAGTCACCAATAATTGACATCACTTTGAAGTGACGCTTGAGGGGGCGATTTCATTTTCATTTCACTTGCTTCGATTCCTCTGTTGTGTGTCTTTTCCTTGCATCCGTCCTTCCCTTGGATGCCTATTGTGCTGAGACCGTACAGTTTTATGGTAACTACGTTTTTAATGGTTCATTATGTCTCACGGTCAGGATGGAAACAGAGAAAAGGTTTAACATCATCGTAGAGCCTAGGGGCAACTAAGATCTGTCAGTGGGAGGTGGATAAATAAGGATGTGCCTGATGAAATATTGCACAATCCAAATCGTTCCTACTGGCCACTGGTCTATATGAAGGCAACAGGCTCCTTGAGAGGTAAAAGACAACCTGGAGAATATGTTTTGAAGACATTTTTGGAAATTCAAGACAGAAGAAGAATCTTAATATAGCACACATTTAACTTGACAGTGCAATATAATGGCTGACACTTTGATGAGGTTTCTAACACAAGCTTTATGGCCTTCAGAGTGCATCCTCAACAACGGCCTAAACCGAGTCTACCACAACCCCTGATCTGCACTATTTGCATCTATATTATATCTATAGTTTGATTGAAGTGCCACAAACAGTGCAGGAACAGTGTTCCAAATTGTACTTTTTATGATTTCCGTCTGTTCTCCTGCCTGCACTCACTCATCCCACAAAGTCTTGGTCAGGTCTTGGTGTGTTATAACGCTAGTACCTGACTAGTTTGTTAATACTAACCTGCTGGATATCTTTGCCTCTAAGTTTTATTTACCTTATACCTGTTGGATACTTACCTGTTTAAGACATTTAATACATCAGACACATATTCTGTGGTCTGTCTCCTCAGCTGTGCATATATAAGCATTTTCGAACTCCATTTGTGTTCATCCAGGCTTCAGGAATTCTAGAAGGAAGTTGTTCGTAATGCGTCAGCTATTGAGATCTACCCAAAAGGGAACTGCAATTTTAACATCTCTACACTAGCTACCTAATAAGCTCCATATTGACTACAAAGTACTGCTTGTCATTTATAAAACCTTAATTGGTTTATCTCCTGTCTGAATCAACCAGAACTTCTGATGGACTGTAATTCATCACGCAGACTCCAGACCTTTGATAGTACCTAGTGTAGAAAAACACCAAAGTAGGTAGAGCATTCTGTTACTTGGCTCCTAAACTCTGGAACAGCACTATAACATTTTAAATCTAGATTAAAAATGCATCTCTTTAGCCAAGCATTCACATGACGAATCATGTAACTGAAGAAATTACAGATCATATGCATATAATTATTTCTTGCTTAAATTATAAAACAGCAATAGTTACGCTAGTTAGTCTTATCTGCCTCTCTAGAGATGCCAGCTCCAGTTTGAGGGCCAACATCTCATTAAGTCTGTGAAGAGATGACGTCGATTGCGAGGATACCCGAGACTTTACAGATCACGTTTCAGCTTAACTTTTGGTTCCTTGCCACTAAAACACTGTAAAAACGCTTTATAAATCAGACCCCGCTCCTGGGGAGCCGCCATCCTGAAGATTTCAGCTCCAACCCCAGTAAAACACAGCTACACAGGGTAGCTTGATAATTACAAACAGGTGTGTTGGAGCTACAGGACGGTAGCTCTCCAGGAGCAGGTTGGAGATCCCTGATATAAATAAACTTGACTTGATCAGGCTTTCAAAAGAAAAACACACGGCCTTATCCATAAACCAAATCCTGAAATCTGAAGTCCCCAAGAAGCTAGAATTTCGCACTTACACAATGAACTGCCAGGACTTTACTCCTGAATACTGATGTTGTTAGCTGGAAAAATATGATATAATAGGACAAGGGCCATGTTTAAAGCTGGTATTAGAATGCATTTTGGTCGATCGGATCACATGGACGAAAGAGACACCTGGTGTTTTAATCTCTTTTGTCCACTTTCGACCAGTTCTGCTCTGATTTCTTTGAGGGGATGGTTTATCAAATGGACTAAATAAGGACATGCAATTTACATATGAACGTGACTGAAGACGGGAAGAAAAACATACAGGGAGCAGCGGTATTTATTGTTCTCTAACAGCCACAACATCATACTTTTCCTTTAAGGATGATGTGAAGCAAAGTCTTCTGGATGAGATGAGGAAAATCGCCAGTGAAGGAAGTGCATCTCAGGTGTGAGGACATTTTCACGTAGGGATGTACTCACTTTTGTTGCCAGCGGTTTAGACATTATTGGTGTTGAGTTATTTTGAGGGGACAGCAAATGTACACTGTTATACAAGCTGTACACTTACTACTTTACATTGCAGCAAAGTGTCATTTCTTCAGTGTTGTCACATGAAAATATATAATACAATATTTACAAAAATGTGAGGGGTGTACTCACTTCTGTGAGATACTGTATACATGTACAGTTTGCATATATGTAGTCACATTAGGGGAACAATAAAACAATTTTACAGATCTCTACAGTGTAAAAGTGTAAGAAAAAGTGTTTTCCTGGAACTGGTCCCTGGAAAACTCTTGGTTTCATTCAATCATATGAATATTTTAAAATAGTTGAAGCCTCAACCGCCTCTCAGAGAAGATTCTGTCTGCATTACCACAGCACACAATCAAATCCCCAATGAACAGAAAGCAATGCAGTTTCCAGGAATACCCGGGTTGTTTAGGACAAAAATGCCAAGGAAAAATACAATGAAAGTTAGTAAGTTTCTTTAAGAAATGGTCCTCAGAGGAAGAGAGATACCAGACTGGTGCAATGTAGAAGACATACTGCAAATATAAGAGAAAAACATATATTACATAGAAGTATCTTGGATACTTCAAAACATTCAGTTTCATGAATAATTAAGAATGCTGTAGAAGAGAAATGGACTAGCTAGAATACAACTTCTGTTCAAATCAGTTTCCAAACAGAGTTGTTATAAATGTGCTTCGTCGGTTCAGTGTTCAGTGTAGTGTTTTGTTAAGGATAATCGAAATCAAATCAAATCCCTGTATTGTTACTCAACCATATACACAAGTGCAACAGTAGGTGAAAAACTTGGGTGCAGTTCCGACCAACATGGCAGTATAACAGATATCTAGATTACAAGTAACAACGAATTACAATACTTTACAGTGGACACGTCTTGTACACATTTACACAGTAATCATTTGTGTTAGACCATAGTATAACGAATGACACATCATTTACATGAAACTACACAGCAGCAAATGTACACACAATGTGCGTAGTGTACAGTGATCGGTACGTATTGTTCTGACTGTGTTAAGAGTTCCTATTGGTTGTGCATGCTAGTGGGGGGATAAAGTGCAGTGCTGATGAGTAGATTGTGGGAGTCAAGAGTTTAAGAGTCTGACTGCTTGGGGAAAGAAAGTCAGGATAACTTCATATATTCATATACATGCATACCTACATACATAGTGTAACATGTACAAGAAAATATCTCTGATTCCTTATTTTAAAGTCATTATTCACAAAGCATTTTAAAGGTCTATTGTAAAGTACATTTAAAGCTTAACTCTGCAACACCGCACCAATTTCTTCACTTGCATTAAACTTGCAACTCCCTCTTCACTTACTGTACGTCTTATTTTTGCAAGCAATGTATAATAAGATGTTTTCAGGTTACCATTTTTCAGAGGGCTCCTAAAGACAACATATTTTGACTGACTGCTGCCTTCAATGTCAGATGGCATCATTGTCAGCACAGACAAACACTGACGCTCCATTGACCATCATGGACTAGACAAGACTGCCCTATAAATACACAAAAAAATGTTGGTTAATTTTCAACCCATATTTGGGTTCAAAATAGAGGCAAACCCAACCATTGGGTTGGAAAGTAACCTATAGTGGGTTGTTTTAACCCACCGTTTGGTCAAATACAGTATAACATTTTTTCTGGGTTATTTTAACCCAATGGCTGGCTTTGCCTCTTTTTTACCCAATGCTCTTTTGAAAATAACCCAGCATTTTTAAGAGTGTACTTTATTTGGAAGACCTGCATTTTTTATAAGTGGGTTACGGTTTCTACTTAAGTCTAAAAGAAGTTATGTTTTAGTAGTTTTTGTTAAGTGTTAAAATCTCTGGATGTAATATAATTGAATGCAAACATCAATAAAGATGTTTCAGATGCATTACAATTATGATTTTAATGAAAGATAATAAATAAATAAATAAAAGTTTCTCATTTTCTTTACAGTTACACTTTCAGAAAATTCATGCAATGAAAATTTAATTCAAAACCATGCTTCTGTGTCTTCGGACTGGACACATGAGTTTTAAAACACAACATAATGCATGTTTTTGATATTAGGTACTTACATAAGTACATTTTTTGACGCTCAAGCTCATCATGTGGTGATTGACAATTTTCTTTAGATGCATTCGTTAAATCTCTTCAACACTCTTTTATATAACACATCACTGAAGCAGAAGATTTTATTCACACACAAGCAACTAAAGCCAATGTGAAAACAGATAAACAGAAAATAAGAGCAGCATGTGGCTTTAACTTCATTATTGAGAATATATCAAACTCAGAGTAACTTTTATGAACATTTCAGTGACAGCCCTGACTGTGTAAAGTTCTGTGGTTTTATGGCTTACACCATATACAGTAATTATGATATATTTTGAGATATTATTTTTAATCGATTCCCAATTTGTTTCGGAATGAAACAAAAAGGCGTCTGATGAGTGTTGACTCTCAATGTATAGGAGTGTTTGGGTGAGATTTCAAAGGGAATAGAGGATTGGAAAATAGATTTGATGAGCCTTTGGTATGAGCTGCAGGATAATGATAATACCATTGAATAGCGCTGGAAAATCCTGATAAATATTTGCAAGCAGCAATCTACCAAAACATTCATAGAATTGCTGGGAGTGGAGGAGGGTAAGCTGTCTTTCAAAGAATTTCTTTGCAATCAAAATGTCACGTCTTCTTGCATATTACTTGTTTTGGTGTATTCACATTTTGATATAAATACTGTGATTTCCTCTGAAGCACTTCCCACATTTGACAGGGATGCAAAAAGAAAACAAACAGACAAACACACATGCCGTGTGCAAGGCAACAAAGTCATAGACCGTTGTTAAATAAAAATAAACAAAAAAACAGAAATGTTATTTATCCTATTTATTATTATTTCAATGTAATCCTCAGGGAATCTTATGCTACTTATGATACTTTTAGGGCGTACTCACATTTAGCCCGGTTGCTCTCAACTGTGCCCAAGCGATTGGCCTGCCACTCCCCCTCTGGCCTGCGCTCACATTGCTCTTTACCTTCCACACCCGGGCACGCTTTCATCATTGCGATGCGACTGCTTCGAATCAAACGTAGACAAAGCGATCCCTATCAGCACAACGGAATCCATCGCAATGTTCACTTTGGGGCTTATTAGAGGCGTTTAACTTCATTAAACGTAGTCGTTTTGGCTGCAAGACACAGGCCTGCACGTGTAAGTGTGCTGTTTAGTGTGCATGCTCTGGCCCAACTCTTCCAAGCGAGCAAGGGACCACGAAACGAACCATGCCCGGGCGCGATCACACTAGTCAAATGAACCGGGCTTTGGGGGTCAAACGTGCTCGGGCACAGTTCAGATTGCCTAGTGAGAGTACACCCTTAGGAGTGGTTTCCAGGACAGGGCTTTCAAGTCTACGAGAATGTCCACTAATGTGGAGGGAGTTTAAAGGAAGAAAACTATATTTGGTTCTGAGTTGTTTAAATTGAATTCATTAAATGTTTGCATTGTTAATTCGAATGTTTTCATATCATACAGTGAAAAGTGTGGCATTATTTAGGATTATTTTGAGTGTTTATTACTTTTTAAAAAGTGTTTGTTTTAAAATTACATTTAAAGTCTATAGAAGCCCTAAACCTTTGAAATAAACAGTATTGTGGCGAACCACAAGCTCGACGCATCTTCGTCTCCTGTCTCATCATTTATTACTCCACAGTATTTTGTTTTTTAGCTCATATTATTACACATGATACCATATATTATGGGGCATATTGATATACAAAAATATAAACCTACAAAGCGCCGAACCCTCCCAGATCACCTAAAAAACAACAAAGTTTCTCTTCTCATCCAAACCACTCATGTTTTCTTTTTATCACCTAAAGCAAGAGTTTCCGTCAGGTTTTGTATATGTTTGAAAAGGTGCTCCAGTGAGGCAGTGGTACTGTTGTTAATGTGTGATATGAGCAGTGATAGTGAAAATGACTTGAGCTTCATCATCATTGACCTTGTCCGAATGGCTTAACCCTGATTTGGGGTCAGTTTAGCTCTCTGACCCATGTTAGCGAATGGTACCAGGCAACGGCCGCTTGATGCTGTGGGTATAGCAGTGCAGCTGTCTGCGTGTTCAGCTCGAGGCTTCACATTATGATTGCTGAAGGTGTACTTGATGCTTGCGTGGTTGACTGGGCTGGCAGAACAGAGGGGCAAAATGCCTGCCGTAGGATTGACATATTTCTTTAGCTGCTGTAGCAGTTGTGAACAGCTTGCCAGATAAAGCCAGATTGCAGCATTATCACAAACTGAGATTCTTACACACAGAATCTTAAGAGCAATGTTAGATTTCAGGGTAATGCTGCAGTATGATCCGATGAGCGTGTGTTATTTAAAATGGCATTATTCAGCGCGAAAATGGATATCTGACAATGATGTAAAACAGGTAATTTGGTAAAATATACCACTATTTAATAGTTCTATTTCCCAACATAATCTCCTGTAATACATTTCTGACTATTGTTTCAGTCTGGATTGCTGGCCACACATATAACTATCATAGTTCCTGAGATTGTATCAAACTCAATGCTTTAAGAGTTACAATCAAATGAATTACAGTTGAAAGAAAAAGTATGTGAACCCTTTGGGCTTACTTGGATTTCTTCATAAATTGGTCATAAAATGTGTTCTGATCTTCATCTAAGTCACAACAATAGAGAAACACAGTCTGCTTAAACTAATACCGCACAAACATTATACGTTTTCATGTTTTTATTGAACACAACATGTAAACATTCATAGTGCAGGGTGGAAAAAGTATGTGAACCTTTGGGTTTAATAACTGGTTGACCCTCCTTTGGCAGCAATAACCTCAACCAAACGTTTCCTATAGTTGCAGATCAGACCTGCACAACGGTCAGGAGAAATTTTGGACCATTCCTCTTTACAAAAGTGTTTCAGTTCAGCAATATTCTTGGGATGTCTGGTGTGAACCATGCCTCGCACAAAAGAGCTCTCAGAAGACCTACGATCAAGAATTGTTGACTTACATAAAGCTGGAAAGGGCTACAAAAGTATATCTAAAAGCCTTGATGTCCATGTGTCCACGGTAAGACAGATTGTCTACAAATGGAGAAAGTTCAGCACTGTTGCTACACTCCTTAGGCGTGGTCGTCCTGTAAAGATGACTGCAAGAGCACAGCGCAGAATGCTCAATGAGGTGAAGAAGAATCCTAGAGTGTCAGCTAAACACTTACAGAAATCTCTGGCACATGCTAACATTTTTGTTGACAAATCTACAATAAGGAAAACATTAAACAAGAATGGACTTCATGGGATGGGACACCACGGAGGAGGAAGCCACTGCTGTCCAAAAAAAACATTGCAGCACGTTTGAAGTTTGCAAAAGAGCACCTGGATGTTCCACAGCACTACTGGCAAAACATTCTGTGGACAGATGAAACCAAAATTGAGTTGTTTGGAAAGAACACACAACGCTATGTGTGGAGAACAAAAGGCACAGCACACCAACATCAAAACCTCATCCCAACTGTGAAATATGGTGGAGGGGGCATCATGGTTTGGGGCTGCTTTGCTGCCTCAGGCCCTGGACGGATTACTGTCATCGATGGAAAAATGAATTCCAAAGTTTATCAAGACATTTTGCAGGAAAACTTAAGACCATCTGTCCGCCAACTGAAGCTTAACAGAGGATGGACGATGCAACAGGACAACGACCCAAAGCATAGAAGTAAATCAACAACAGAATGGCTTCAACAGAAGAAAATACGCCTTCTGGAGTGGCCCAGTCAGAGTCCTGACCTCAACCCGATTGAGATGCTGTGGCATGACCTCAAGAGAGCGATTCACACCAGACATCCCAAGAATATTGGTGAACTGAAACACTTTTGTTAAGAGGAATGGTCCAAAATTTCTCCTGACCGTTGTGCAGGTCTGATCTGCAACTATAGGAAACGTTTGGTTGAGGTTATTCAATTCAATTCAATTCAATTCAAGTTTATTTATATAGCGCTTTTCACAATGTGCATTGTTCCAAAGCAGCTTTACAGGAGCAAATAAGAAAACACAGAGGTAAAACACAGCACAGTGCATAGTTGTTTATAGAACAAGCAAGATCATTCTAATAGATAATATCTAATAAATTAGTAAATAGATGCAGTCTCCCGGTGAGCAAGCCAACACTGCCCTGCTGTGGCGAGGAACCAAAACTCCCTTATTGATTGATGGAGAAAAAAACCTCGGGAGAAACGGCTCAGCCGGGAGAGCCAGATCCCCTCTGACGTGTCATAGCTGCTCTCAGTGACCCCGACCAAGTCACCGAGCAACATCCCCGAGGAAGGGGGGAGAGCCCACCGCCCGCGACCCAGGCAATCCCATGCCGAAACCATGCACGTCCAGCCCGGTCCCACTCCGCGGTCAACACCAGAAAAACAGAGGAACAACCCAGAGAAATAGTAAATGGCATATTGGAATTATTCCTCTGCTGTCTGACATCGACCACAAAGCAAACCATCCCCACACAGCCCCAACAAAATCACCAACCACCACCAACAACGAGCCCCCCCCCCACGAACACATCAGCTCAGGGCCACTGAACGCACTATACTTCAAACTGCTGACATGTGATGTAGTTTAATACCAAGCATTGTAACTTTTAGCATTAATGTGACAAGTATTCCATCTTTGCTCTCGGTTGGGGATAGAATGGTCTGGGCTGGGATGGTCGCCTTTCTCTTGGGTGGAAATGGAGTTGCCTTAGATGGAGCTGGGATGGTCAGTCAGTCCGCAGCTGGCGTAGTCTCTAAATCGGGATGGGCATATGATGTCCATCTGGGCCTGGGAACTTTCCCTACCTGGAGATGGGCATGAGGTGGGGCAGAAAGAAATATAATTAGCGTAGCTGCTGTTCATTTACTATGCATTAGTGAAAGCTTGGGTGAAAAGATGTGTCTTTAATCTAGATTTAAATTGGGAGAGTGTGTCTGACCCTCGAATAGTATCAGGAAGGCTATTCCAGAGTTTAGGTGCTACATATGAGAAAGCTTGACCCCCTTTTGTAGATTTAGTTATTCTAGGTGTTATCAACTGTCCTGAGTTTTGAGATCTTAGAGAGCGTGATGGGTTGTAATGTGATAGAAGCTCTGTTAAGTAGGTAGGGGCTAAACCCTTTAAGGCTTTGTAAGTAATTAAAAGAATTTTAAAATCAATACGATACCTAATGGGCAACCAGTGAAGAGATGATAAAATTGGGGTAATATGATCGTATTTTCTTGACCTGGTTAGGACTCTGGCGGCTGCATTTTGGACTAACTGTAGTTTGTTTATTGAAGATGCAGGACAACCACTAAGAAGAGCATTACAGTAGTCAAGTCTTGAGGTCACAAATGCATGAATAAGAGTTTCTGCGTCAGCAACACATAAAACATTTCGTAATTTGGCAACATTTCGAAGGTGGAAGAAGGCTGTTTTGTGACATTTGAGATGATTTTTAAATGACAGGTTGCTGTCTAATATAACGCCTAGGTCTTTAACTATTTGTCGGAGTAACAGTGCAGCCTTCGATTTGCAGGTTATAATCTGATATATTCTGTTTACGAGTCTTTGGTGCTATAAGTAATATTTCTGTTTTGTTAGAGTTTAAAAGAAGGAAATTACTAGTCATCCAATGTTTCATATCTTTGATGCACTCTGCCAGTTTGGATAGCTTGAAGGAATCATCTGGTCTTGAAGAGATATATAGCTGAGTATCATCTGCATAACAGTGGAAGCTAATTCCATGTTTTCTAATAATGTTGCCCAGGGGCAGCATGTATATAGAGAAAAGCAAGGGTCCTAAAACCGATCCCTGAGGTAATCCATAGTTTACTTGCGTTAGATTAGACGATTCCCCATTTAAATGGACATATTGATATCTGTCAGATAAGTAAGATCGGAACCATTTTAGTGCCTGTCCCTGAATACCGGTATAATTTTGTAAACGATCTAAAAGTATTTTATGGTCTACAGTATCGAACGCAGCACTAAGGTCAAGCAGGACTAGGAGTGAGGTGTTACCTTTATCAGATGCCATAAGTAGATCGTTTGTAATTTTAACGAGCGCAGTTTCGGTGCTATGATGCGGTCTAAAGCCAGACTGAAATTTTTCGTGCATGTCATTATTTTGTAGGAAAGAGCACAACTGAGTGGACACTACTTTTTCTAGTATTTTAGACAAATGTTTTATTTTAGACAAAGGCAGGTTATTGCTGCCAAAGGAGGGTCAACCAGTTATTAAACCCAAAGGTTCACATACTTTTTCCACCCTGCACTATGAATGTTTACATGTTGTGTTCAATAAAAAACATGAAAACGTATAATGTTTGTGCGGTATTAGTTTAAGCAGACTGTGTTTCTCTATTGTTGTGACTTAGATGAAGATCAGAACACATTTTATGACCAATTTATGAAGAAATCCAAGTAAGCCCAAAGGGTTCACATACTTTTTCTTTCAACTGTACTACTTTGAAGGATTATGTCTCCAATATTGATACTAATCAAAATACCAATACCACTGTTGAATATAAAATTATAAGAATATTTGATATTTTACATATTATCATTATATTTTAAAACTTTAAACACTCACTGTATATTATCAAACATATTTATAAAGCTTCTCAAAGTGCCATTTTAGTCTTAAGTGCTGAGAATTCATGACATTTACTCCTTCTTCCAAACTTAAGTATAAAAGCAAGTTATGAAATTTCTTAAAGTTAAGAATCACTCTTACACTCCCAAATATTTAAGACAGCTCGAGGGGTCTCTCAGGTGCTTAGGAGTTGCCACTAGGGGCTTGTGAGGGCATTGAGGAGACAGAGACATATGGTGGACGGAGGGGTCGGCCAATGGAACCGTATGATTCCACATTATACACGCATAAATTCAGTACTCCCCTGCATAGGCGAGATTACGGGTGGCACTTTATTAAAGTATGAATTTGCGAAAGGCATTTATTAATGAAACAATTCTACACATCATTTTTCATCATCTAATTTATACATTTAACAAACTTTGTGCGCAAGACAAAAGACACGCTGTCCGTACATGTCATTCTTTTTTTTACTCTTAAGTCAATTCTTAGCAGTGTTCTTGTGAGTAACTAAACCAAGTTAAAGTGCCTCACCCAGACAATTTAAAAAAACAGTAACTCAGTGCCAAAAGGACACTGTAAAAGTTCAGTTTAGTGCAGTTGTTTTGATGGAAGAAAAAAATACACATTTATAGTTTTAACATAATTTTTTCTTCAGACTTTCATCTTTAAAATAAGTTAAAAATGACCCACATCTAGTTTTGAATGACTGAAAATGTGTGCATTTTAAGAGATTTCTCATGAGCCTCGTTGAGACTGAGATGAACCGGGCTTTAAAAATGTAGTTCCCAAAAGAAAGGTTGGTCAAGTACAAGAATCTAAAAGGACATTGAGGTTTATCTAACGGTTCTGGAGTTACAGACACGCACATTTTGTAAAAAGAACACAAAAAATGTCCTTTCTTTATTTTTAAAATGCATCAAGGATTGCTAAAATGAACAGCTTTACTAACAGATCTAATCTCTGTTAAAAAAAATAAAATTACGATACTGACAGATTTCTAATTTTTACCCCCTCTAATATGGCTCCCAAATTTCAGCTAAAAGCTGTCACTTTTACTTCCCTCTAAAAATTAATTCATCACTTAATAACTATTAATCGGTGGAATTCAATATTTTGGTTTTCATCACTGATGAAAAGCATCTAACATTTGAGCCGGGAACCTCTGGTTGAGTTGACACAGAATGACCCATTACACACTTTCAACTAAATGGAGATGCAGACATTCTAATGACAGACAAAGCACATGTTTAGGACGCTCTGAGAAAAATGTCCCTGGATTCAGGAAAAAAACAAACATGCGCAAGATGACATCTTCGGGAATTCTGACAGACACAGTTTTCAGGTAAGCAATTTTATAAGAAGCAACACAATCTGTATTCCTTGAGGCACAGAGATGCAATAAATCATAGCCATTTATGTAACATGACATGCACTGTGTTCATCTTGCACAGCAGTGCTAAGACTGTCATAGCATCGGTAAAGATGTACTGCATTTCGTTACTGTGATAATAATGTAGGATGGAAAAAGTCAATAGAACATTCTTCATGATATGACACCAACCATGAAAGTGTTAGCTGAACCAAACAATGTGAATCCATATTTGTGTGCGAGTAAAACATTGATGTCAACAGCTGTTATTGTGATAAATGACCAACAAATTCCTTCTACTTTAATATCTTTCTCTTTTGACCACTATATAAAAAGATGCAACTGACATGATCACGAGCAATAGCTTTCACGATTATGCTTATTTGAGTTTATGGCTCCACATGAATCTTTGGCCAAACACCTATAGATCCTGCAGTCCTCCATTAGAGCCCTATTGATTGCAAAGGTCATAGACTTGATTTGCAAGACAGTTTTTCATCAGTAATCCTCAGAGCGCTCTGACCCCACCATTGCTGGCACTAACCCCTCTTGAAGATCTGTTGAGAAATTGGCTAGATCTATTTGCTATTAGATTTTTCAAGCTACCAGAAAGATTTATTATTTTACATTCATTATATTAATTTATATGTAAAAACGATTCAGGTTAGTTATAAAGTATAATTATAATGGTAACGCTTGAGATTACAGCCCGCAATGTTCCGGATAATTAAACATAATTTACAGCTTAACTAATTGTAATGATAAAGTACCTCTACAGTACATACAGTACTTGTAAAGGGAAACAATATGCAATGGTTAGGGCAGTGGTACTTGAAGAGACACCGGTGGTAGGCCTACGTGACAGGACAGAAAACTCTATAGATTAATTTAAAATTTGTGGTTTGAATACAATTTTAATTGTTAAATACATGATTGATAAATACGAAATACATCTCAGCCTATGTGCAATTTAAAAAAAGTATGAATTATTGTTTATTTATCATTGCATTATCCTATACATTTATACATAGGTATTTGCAATCCCCTGGGATCAAACCCACAACCTTGCATTGTTAACGCAATGCTCTTACCACTGAGCTACAGGAAAGCTGTATATATACAGTATACACAGCTGTTCTCTGGATGTTTAAGTATATGTATATTTATTTATCTTCTGTGTTAAATAGTCTTTCCCCATTGTTTGGCTTTAATATAAGTTTGTAATCTTTCTAAAAGTCCCCACAAAGTTAATAAATCCCCCACAAGGCTTTTACAGAGCCCTGTTTACAGTGCACTACAGAAAAGTGTTTTGTGTTCACTATTACTGCTGACTTACTTGAAAAACATGAAAAAAACATGTTCTTTAGTTTGAAAACAGCTGGTAAATAAAAAGTGTTTGTATAATTAATAATGCTTTAGAATTAAAGGACGATGCTTAAAGATAAAGATTCACAGCGCTACTATTAATCTGAGTGCATTCATGTGGTTTCTATGGCGGTCATTAGGTAGGTGGTACTTGGAAGAACAAATTTTTCATAAGGTGGTACTTGATCTGAAAAGTTTGAGAACCACAGGGTTAGGGAATAAAGAAGTAAAAGTCCGGAACATGTAAAAAATATTAAAACATTTTTTTAAAGTATTTTAAAACTGGGGGTACCTGATTTAAAATTGTGGTAGGCATGACCTGCTATTCTTGACAACAATCTGATGATTGGGAGAAAGTAAACGCAAACACTGTGTACATGTTTGTATTAACAATGTAGCAACAAATTGTAATAACAATTTAACTAGGCCTATGGGTACTTTTATTGTTACAACACATAATGGATATTACCAACAGCACACTTGAAATATGAAAAAAATTATGAGTTTCTGCTTTGTTTCATTTATAATTTCATCAAATATGCTGCTTACCTGATGAAGGTGTTACATTCGGACGATCTCAGCTGCCAGTCATTTTAATCATTTTAGCGTATTAAAAGTCATTTAACCCAATTCATAAACGTCCATGTAGGGGTTCTCAGAATTGTTACTTTTCAAGACCCACCAATTGTTAATGAAAAAAAGGAAAAACACACATTTGTTTCAATGTTTTATAACTTTCAACTGCATGTTAACTGCAGTAGTTGGCTAAAATGTAGTGTATGTTAATGCTAACTTTCCCCCAAAATATTGTGTAGCATGCCCTTTAGTTTTAAGATAAAGTATATAATTTTCTACATTTTCCTGACTCTTCCCATTTATTACACATTGATTCCCTTTACCTACAGATATGTAGAGTAACATTATTATTACAATTAGTTACACTGTACATTTTATTTAATTATCCAGTACATTGAGGGCTGTAATCTAAAGCTTTACCATTAGTACATAGATTAACCTATCCTCCAACCCAAAACATAATAGTTGCTTGTCCCTTTCATTTAATACGATCCAAGAAGTGTTTTTTATTTGTGCCTCTACCAGCATCAAGTGATGCCGTAAGCCTAAGCAAATGTAATGGGTCGAGAAAATGTCATTCATGACTTAAAATGGTGACCCCCATATCTGTGTATGTGTGTGTGCATTTATTAATATTATATTTTTTACAAAATAAGAACTTTCCTAGCTAATGCAAAGCAGTGTACCTTTGTGGCATTGCGTCGCCACGCCAGTAGAGCGCATTGGGTGCTCGTGAAAGATTAACTTCCCTCTGGTCGGCTCAGTATTTTTTTATTGCCAAGAACGGAAACATAGTGTGAGAGTAATATGTGAGATTTATTGTGAAATTTGGGGTTATGAGTTGAACTGGTGTGACGCACATACGCAAGAGCAGAGTGGAGGAGTTCACGTTGATGTCGCCACAAAAGTAGGTCAGGGAAGAGGAGCATCAAGTCCTGTTAGATGCGCCCTATTGGCCCAACCAGACTTGGTTCTTGTGACGACTCCCTCCTGGCTGATTCCCCTGATGGAGAACCTTCTTTCTCAGGGGAAGGGCACGGTCTGGCACCCAAGACCAGACCCCTGAAACCTCCACGTGTGGCTCCTGGACGAGACAAGGAGATCCTGAGTGACCTGCCTCCAGCAGTCATGAGCATGATCACTCAGGCCGGAGCTCCAGCCACTAGGCAACTGTATGTTGGTAGATTTTTTTATTTTTTTTATTTGTCTGTCAAGTATTCACAGAAGAGATGGGTTTTAAGTAGTTTTTTGAATGTTGTGAGAGATGTGGCTGACCGGACAGAGTCAAAAAAGAGTTTTGCGAGATAACGCAAATATGTTTGCGAGAGAACGCAAAAGTTTTGCGAGATAACGCAAAAGCTTTAAAAATATTTTTCTCTTCCCTCTCATTTTTTCCCACCACCATGTCCCTAAAAGGGCTCCGTAGAAAAAAAAGGAAAAGAGGGCCATTATGTATTTCATGTAAAAATCGCGCATCACTCAGATTAATCTTGAGTTCCTATACAGTAGTATTGCATACGTCGTATCTTCGAAGAGTATTTAGTTTGATCACATTTATAAAAGAGAGATACAGCCTTAGTTTGAGATTACACAGAGATTATGATTTAGTTTGATTGCGTGCAGCTCATGTCTGGGCCATCTATCAGTTTCAAATGATCTACAAATCCAGTGTTATATCCACCGTTTATATAACATCCATCACTGAAATGCCGTGAACAAACAGACACACCTTAGCTACACTATCGCAAGAGTAACGAGCTGCAGTGCAGCCCATCTTGTCACAGCTTTGATAACCTTGATGGTAAGCGGGTCTCTCTGACGACACAGGGTTCCAGAATTAGAAAAAACTTTCAGAATCAATTTGGAGTGCTGTGGGAGTGAATCAAGTACAGAAATACTACGTCATACGTCAAACTCGTTTTTCAACAAGTTGACCATGTTAAGCATGAGAAGCCAACACGTTTAACAGTGTAAAGAAGTCAGAATGCATAACATAGCATGATAGCTCCGCTTTAAGTCCAAATTCAGAGCAAATTTAAACAGTTCTTACAGTTTTTTTGTAAGCAGATCCTGATATCATACTCAAATAGTTAATTATTAAAAAATTTACATTTATGAATGTAAAATTAGCTTAAAGGGGGCATTCTTTTGTTGTTTTTGAGGCTTTGATTATGTTTTTGGGGTGTTTAACAGTGGATGTTCATGTTTCTAATGCTTTATATTACACATATTTCAGCACCTCCAAATCTGAGGCCATGGTTCTCAGTCGGAAAAGGGTGGCTTGCTCACTTCAGGTAGGTGGAGAGTTCCTTCCTCAAGTGGAGGAGTTCAAGTATCTGGGGGTCTTGTTCACGAGTGAGGGAAGGATGGAACGGGAGATTGACAGACGGATCGGTGCAGCTTCTGCAGTAATGCGGTCGCTGTACCGGTCAATCTACGTTCCTACTCTCACCTATGGTCATGAGCTGTGGGTCATGACCGAAAGGACAAGATCCCGGATACAGGTGGCCGAAATGAGCTTTCTCCGCAGGGTGGCTGGGCGATCCCTTAGAGATAGGGTGAGAAGCTCGGTCACTCGGGAGGAGCTCAGAGTAGATCCGCTGCTCCTCCACATCGAGAGGGGCCAGCTGAGGTGGCTCGGGATTCTTTTCCGGATGCCCCCTGGACGCCTTCCTGGGAAGGTGTTCCGGGCATGTCCCACCGGGAGGAGACCCCGGGGAAGACCTAGGACACGCTGGAGGGACTATGTCTCCCGGCTGGCCTGGGAACGCCTCGGTGTCCCCCCGGAAGAGCTGGAGGAAGTGTCTAGGGAGAGGGAAGTCTGGGCGTCCCTGCTTAGACTGCTGCCCCCGCGACCCGGCCCCGGATAAGCGGAAGAAGATGGATGGATGGATGGATATTTCAAGTTTATTGTTCACTGTGGTATATATAAAATCCCTCCTTCCGAAACGCTCTGATTGATTGGTAAAGCTGACCCAGTCTGTCGTGATTGGTTCCCCCGCTTCGAAAGATGCTGTTG
Source organism: Triplophysa siluroides (assembly GCA_006030095.1). Taxonomy (NCBI): domain Eukaryota; kingdom Metazoa; phylum Chordata; class Actinopteri; order Cypriniformes; family Nemacheilidae; genus Triplophysa; species Triplophysa siluroides. The sequence goes on from VCII01000015.1 coordinate 1,652,766, forward strand.
TGATTGGTCGGTTCCCCCCTCAGTACACGTGTATTTATAAGCTGTGGCTTTTAGCAATAAACAGTAACAATGGCGTCAACTGCACTTTATCAGTTAAAAACATGCGGATCAATCAAAGTCTAACAGAGGAATGCTAGTGCACGTGCTAAAGTCAATCTTTGTTAGAGATCACGATTTTTTCCTACTATGACGAGGGAAATGACACCGGACCGAATGGTGTCAGACCGGTTATATTAATTAACACTAATAACAGACGCGTTAGTTTTGCCTTTTTATATTGGACCCGAGTAAATAAGTAAGTAATAAAACAAGCAGATTGACCATCAGACATTTGCAAGCAGGACTTCAAAGGACATTTCATAGAAGTGTTTTAGAGGTATGCACACACACGCACAATATAAGTGTCTATGAATCAATTTAAATCATTTTTTTTTTACTTTGTTTGTAAAAAAATTATTTTGCTGCAGAGACCAGATTAACATTTTTCCGGTTAAGATTCTAAAATAAATGTTCCAAAAAGAAATGACAGGTGGGAGGTTTTCAAATATTCAACAAATAAAGATCTTATTTTATATTTTATGTTCACAAATTCGACCAATCAGAGTATCTTAGGGTTTTGTAAAAGATGTAGCAGTTATTGAAGATTTATAATAGTTTTTAAAGAGCATTCACAACCAGAATGAATAGCTTCCATAACTGTTGCAAATTCTTTTGGAGTTATTGGTATTTCGAAAGGAATTCCGAGTATCTGAACAAGAGACCTTGATTATCAAATGGCTGCTCCACCAGAAATAAACAATTTTAAAACAGTTGTCATAAAACAAAGAGCTGTTCTTAAATAAAATGTTCTTATTGTTCCAAATAAAACACATTTGAGGTGAAAAATTATGTTTATAAATAAGAGCCCATACTAAGAGAGCCTGATGATGAAAGTTGGATAGTTTGACAGGAAGTTTAGGTATGTCATAATTAAACATTAAGAGAAATTGAATACCACTGAGTTTCAAAGTCTGGTTCATGTAAGAATTGCTTCAGCCAATTAATTTTAAATGTATTGTTGAGGGAATCAAAATCAATGAAATTCAAACCATCATTATTATAAGAGTTTAATATGACTGAATTCTCATATAGTGAGATCTATTTTTGCAAAGTAATCTTGTAAGAACATCATGAATTAATTTACATGTAGGTTTATCAACAGAGAGGGACTGAGCTGCATACAGTATGCCAAACGAGACAGTCCCATTGCCTTCACTTAGTAGTGTTCGGCCTTTTAAGGATTAATCCCTTTGTAACCAGCAATAAAATCTTGTTGGGGCTTTGGCAATGATGGGTGTGAAATCTACTGTACATCTACACGTATCATTGGTTATTTGTATTCCAAGATATGTTATATATTTGACAGCAATACGCAAGTGATGTGATAAAGCAATTTTTAATCTATAGCAATTCACATTTATTTAAATTTTAACTTAACTCTGAACTTTGGAAAGGATTAAAGAACCTGCAAAGCTATTGAGATTTGTGACGAATCATTTAAGAATAAAACTGAAACGTCCGCTTACTGGCTTATAATCATTTTAGTCTTCCAATTGTTATATCTTTCAAATTGCTACTGTTAACATGTAAACTAAGGAGCTTGGTAGCAATTAAACATAGATGAGGGGACACTGGATGTGATAAGAGGGATGGTTTGGGGAGGGGAATGAGACGGCAGGCTTTGGAGAAGCGATCAATAACAGTGAGTACAGTGGTTTTCCCGTTGGATTCAGGAAGGTCAGTAATGAAGTCAATGGCAATATGGGACCAAGGACGGCGAGGAGTGGGCAGTGGTTGCAGTAGATCTACTGGTAATTCACGAGTATGCCTTGCAGCTAATGAACTGTGATCGAAAAGTACCAAATTCTGCTTAAAATCATAGTGTGGTAAAATCTAACACAACTTTACATTTTAAACTGACAAGGACTAAATGTTTTATAACTACTTGAATGAATCATATTATATACCAGTTTACCATTGCCAACACTGGATTACAGAAGTGTTTCACTCAGGTTTGTGTCATGAATTGCTGTAGAAATATGTGTTAATAAGTTCATTAATTTACTAAAACACTGAGTGACCTTTTCTATATTACTGCATCATAAGATGTATAAATGTACATTCAATTAGTTTAACACTTTATAAATGATCTTATGAACGCTGGAAACTTGTATTTGTTTTTGCTTTTTTATTTTGTGCAACTTAAAAATTAGATAAAACAGATAAATAGTAATGAATGAAAACACAACTAGTAACGCTTTATAGATGCTTATGAATCAAGAATAAAGCATTTATGTCTGTATTTATAAACTGCTTACTGATGTCTATTAATGTAGGAACAATACTTTATAAATAATTAATTAACTATTTACTAATGCTTAGCTACTGTTTAATAGCACGCAGCTATATGTAAAGTGTTACCGAAACATTTTATGTCCAATTAGCATTTACTATTAATGGATAATTAACAATTTATTCAGCACACAAAAGTTGACTGTTTAGTTTTTCTCTTTGTTTTGCTAAAGTAGCGTAAAGTCTTCGCAAGAATCATTTTGTCAACCTTCAATTCCCATCAGCTAGCATGCAGAGACACAGAGAAGTCAGGTTAATGTGACAATATATTGAGACTTTAAGCAACAATACAAACAAAACGAGACAGGCCTTCTAGCCCTAGAATAACACATGCATAAATACATGTCTTTGAAGTTGAATAGAATCTGACTCCTGCTGAATCCTGATCTTATGCGAGACTTCTGCTATATCCGAAAGCTATATCTAGTTTGACCTGAGCTCTATAAGTACACACAGAGACATGAAGTTAAGATGAATATCTACATATTCAGTGTCACTGAATAAATCACTAAAGGCACAATATGTAAGATTTTTGCATGACATTTTTTATTTACTAGGATTAACCCCTTGAGATGAGTCATCTTGTTTTTAAGGGGTTCCCACACTATAAAAAAGTCAGTAAAAAGAACCTTTTCCATTAGCTTTATGGACATTTCCTTCGACCCAAAAACAGAATATTCAGTAGATTTACAGTACATCCTCTGTACTCTTTATGAACACTTCTGTTATTCCGTTTCTAAAAACCACTAGTGCTGTGTTATATACTTTGTTCACAGGTGTACTTACATTATCCCAATATCCCTTTTGTTTCCAACAAAGTTTGAATCTGAAGAAATTTGGAATTTTAACCATTGTTACGTGAAGAGATGCACCTGCCAACGGAGTCATGTCCATGTTATTCTCGGCTACCACTTTTTCCACTGGACTCTCACAACAGACTGGACGAGAGATATTTCCTTGGAGAAGAACTTTATTAACAGAACGAAACAAGAGCTTAATGATACTCGACTAAAGAGAAAGCTTATTGTAGACTCAACTAGAATGAACTGGAGTGGAACAGCTGAAAGCTGAAAGCTGATGGCACAAATGGAGATCTCAATAAGGGAGAAAACAAGCTACAGGTGTGGCAAGTTTGCAGCTAAACATATAACTAATGGGTAGAAGAGAGGGCGAGAGAGACAAGTGAGCACGGTAAAGAGACACAGGACACTGAGATTCATGACAGCATCACTGGACTTGGAGGATTCTGGGAAATGTATTTGTTAGGACTGGGTGGAAAACCGGAGAACGTGATGAAATGAGTCTTCATTTGATATTAGGGGTGACATTTTTGCCAGACTGTAAACACTGCGGTATGTTTCTCTGTACATTGACACAATATTCATCAAAGCGACAGCCTGCTTGGACAGGAGAGAGATATAGTGCTGTTGAGAAATAATAAATTGCTGCCATAATGGGCTCTCCAGGGAATTCTACAGAACCAAACACAAAGACTCATAATACCGGTTGAGCTGAGAAAAGCAAGACATAAAAATCATTCAAGAAGAAAAACAAGACAAATATAGCAAACATATACTTTTAATTATATGCATTTATTCACAGCCAGTCATAGAAATTATTTTAAATATAACACTGTCTATGAAGCTTGTATTCGTTTATTTCATTAAGGGTATTCTTAATGTATTATGCAGGCATTAGAAGGATACTCCACCCAAAAATGAAATTTCTGTCATGAATTACTCCCCCAAAATGTATCAAAATCATTTCAACAAACATTCTCCTATGAATATTTAGAAGTGTTACACCTCAAATGGTTGAAGTGCCAAAAAGCCCATCCATCGATTACCTTATTTATAACCACAGATAAGTATTATAAAGTATGGTAACTGTTGTTACTAGTATTTATGAGATAATACAACATATACATTTTTTATAAGGCATTACGCTTACTGTATAATAAACAAGCTCTTATAATGCGTTATAAATACAGGCTTCATAGAATGTGTTACCTAAATACACAGTAAATATAACATAACAAACCTTTGCCATTGTGTTATTCCTATTCATTCTTCGATATGTCAGTAATATTGACAGGAAAATCATATTGATTCTCACAATTCATTCTGCTAATGCTAAGGATGAATATTTTTATCTAGAGAGCAGCCTAAAGCTTGATATATAGAGAGCCAGATGAAAGCTTTTTCCCCCAAAATTCGCATGACAAGAATTATATTTCATGGAATAACTAAAGTGAAACCCTTAATCTCTTCATCTTTTCTCCATTTATGTGCCTGTCTCCTGGCCTTTGTTTATTTTTCTCTGTTTTCAGAGTCTGAATTGTAGTTGAAAACCCTGCTGAGGGGGGAGAGTGTAAACAACTGTAATAAACCTTTTTATTACAAACACTGCGAGTCAGCCCAGCTCAGCCTATCTTGAAATATTGAATAGCTCAGTTGTGGGCTAGATCAATGGAGAGTCTGAGACAACAAAAACAATTTTTATTTGACTAGAGATGGAATAATTGCACTTGCCGATGAGCTGTTGCGTTCAGTGAGGTTCAATAAGAGTAATACCTTGACAAGAGTGAAGGGAAAAGTTAAAACTTCTGCTGCATTTGAATGAGATGCACATCAATTCCAACTCATTGTTTGGCATCTTTTGACATCTTGTGTTGGCTTTTAAAGGGAGAACAGCAGATGCTTGTTTCATACAAATTGCAGCCGAGACACATCGCCTCTCCAAGCCAATAGCAATTTCCATACTTTCTGATTACAGAGGCCATTATGTGTAAAATCAGCACATCGGCCCAGCAAACAGGTATCAAAGAAAATCGGGTCACCCCTTACATCATGAGAATTGAGATAATAGCGCTCATTGTGCATGCAGTACATAGCGATACGTTTAGAAGGGACAGCTTTATGTATGCTCAAGTGATTTCTTTTTAGAGCAAAGTCAGCATTACCTCAGACACTTAGACTGCTTCGAAGAAAGACATAAGGATCCAAATCTCTGTTCAAATGCTAGGGATAATTTAGCACAGTTCAGAAAATATCACTGTCATCAAAGGTAATCGGTACATGGAACCGAGAGACAGGGGAAAGATGCATGAAATGCAACAACAGTAAATATTCATAACACTCTGTTGTCAGTATGATGGTGTGAAACTGGAGCATTTACAACAGTTTTCAACATGATGATGCACCATTATGTATACACGTGAGCTGCTGTCATGCAATGTTTTGTGTAAAATGAATGTCAGCTGGTCTGAAATGAAACATATCCAGGTTTTGAGCATATTTAGAGGATCGAAGTGTTATGGCAATTGTCTATATATCTGACTAAATTTGTTGACAATGTTCCCATTAACTGTGGTTAATACAGACTTTATCAAAGAATTTGGTGAGTTTTTATCAGAACCAGTACTGGCTGCAGACCGAGTCCTTGTCGTTGGTGACTACATCCATATAGGTAACGATACAGATGTTTTAGGAACGACAACATGTGTAAGGACCAACTTACCTTCATAATCATACTTTAGATTTAATACTCTCTTGTGGTATAAATGTGGACGACATTAAAATTCTGAAAGCAGAGATATGACATTTCAGATCATCATCTAGTTTTGACTAGTTCACGAAGCCACCGTATTAGATTTTCGATCAGCGAGTGTGGGCAGGAGTATTTACGGTCATATTATGGAAAAATAAGGATTTTTGGCCGTCAAATATGGGCATTTTTTAGATAAAAATAAGACTCGGACATAGTGATATAACAGAAAAGCCTCTTTCCAATGCCGTGTACCCCGTTAAGACAACACAACTCGATATAACAGAAAAAAAGTCATTATTGTTATATCGAGTTGTGTTGTCTTAACGAGGTACTCAGAAATGTACAGAAGATTTTATGATGTCAGTTTCTTCATATTAAAAAAAAGCGCTAATTTTGCCGGCAAAAAATTATAATATTCCCAAACAGTGTAATACGACCGGAAATACTCCTGCCCACACTCGCTGATAAAAAATCTTATATGGTGGCTTCGTGCAACTCGTCCATTGTGTTTGCTTCACTTGAATATGGCTGCAAATAAAACTCTGTTACAAATATGGTAGAACAAAAACTTCAACTACTAAAGATTTGTTTCTCAATAACCTGCCTGAATCGTCTTAATTCCCTTGCACGAGTAATAACGTAGATCTTGACATTACCACACAAAATTTCAACTCTCCCTTCTCCAATACACTAAACAAAGTTACTCCTCTGCTCTAAAAGAAAATTTTAAGTAATAGTCCAACAGAGTGGTATAATGAACACACTCAGAAAGCGGCCCAATAAATGTAACGCAGCTTTAAGAAAACCAAATTAAAGGCATTTCGTATAGCATGTAACCATAGTATTTGAACATACAGGAAAGCTCTAAAAATGACTAGATCCGCCCACGTTTCATTACTAATAGATGAAATCTAGCGCAACCCTAGGTTTTTATACTAATAACAGAACCTTCATGTCATTTTTCAAAACTATAGACACAACACTCAAAACAGTCATTATTTGTAACACAGGCTGTCCAGTGTTCAAAACTTTGCATATTGCATTCATATCTTTAAAGAAGCCTTGCATTTGCAGAAGCATGGTTTCAAAAAACTAATTTATTATGAAATAGCATGGGGACATTACTTTAGATCACCCATACACAAGATACCCATAGTTTCACTGTGTATTTGTTCGTACAATCATTAAATATAGTTGTACAAAATATGTGATTCAGGATTCATTATTTTACTGTAGACTAGAGAGAATAGTACAGACACAGTGGTATCATTGAAATACTGTAATGTGGAATTTACTGATGAAATAAAATCACAACATAGGTTTTCCAAAGGAAAAATTTAGATTCAAAAACGAAGAAAAAAAACAATACAGTATACTGTAAACTGAAGTGTTCCTCACTGCACTATGCATTTATGTTTCCATCAACCCGGTCTTGTGGATTTGGCCACAGGTTCTCATCTACATCACAATGGATGTTTTCATTCGCTAAACATCTTGGAAAGAATCTTCTGGCATGGCGTATCCAGGCCTGACACTGATCTGCTGTGATGTCATTGCATGCATGTGACTTGTTCGTGAGCGTGCCTATCATAGACCTTCCACCTCCATGTGGAGAAAAATCCTCAAATTGGATTACGGAAAGGGGAGTATGGAGGTAAATACAGGGTGAGAAATTGTGGATGGGCCTGAAACCATTCTTTGACCATTCGAGCATGATGAAACTGAACAATTTCCCAAACTATTACGTAGGTCACACCATCAGCTCTACAGACCTTGATTAAGCTCATCAAGGAAGGCTATGAGGAGAGCTGCATTATATGACCTAACACAAGGTCTGGGTCCAACCACTCCATCTTCTGATATAGCTGCACACATGGTGATTTTGGCTCCATGTTGTTCAGGTACTTCGATGGTCGCCCGCTGGCCAATGAAATTCTGACCTCTCCTTGTCTTGGCTAGGTTAGAGCCTGCCTCATCCACAAATAAGAATTATTGATGGTTTTCATCAGCATCCAGCTCCATCACCCTCTAAAAAGACAAAAACAATTATTGATTACAATGACATAGAATGTTTGGGGATTTTTTCTCCCCCAAAAACAGGCAAATTGATCATACCTGAACATACTCATTTCTCAGTTGCTTCACTCTATCTGCATTTCTTTCAAAAGGCACATGATATAGTAGTTTTTAAGACACCTGATGTCTTTTCAGCACCCGTGCAATAGTCGGCAAACTTATGGCTTCCACATTGCTGAATATGTCGTAATTGTCCAAGATGTGCTGCCGAATTTCTCTAAGGCGAATATCATTTCTGACCCGAACCATATTGACAACAGCCTGCTCTTGTTGGTCATTCAAAATTTTGCTTCTGCCTCCCCTATTTGGCCTAGTCTCTATTCTGCAGGGAGAAAGTCACAGTAAGAACAAATTTAGAGAAATCACATTACACTCTGTGGTACACACTGCCATGCTGTACACACCAATTGTTACAATTCACAGTAACAGTTTCAAGTATACAGCTTAAAGTTTAGTGTAATCTGAAGACTTACCGGTTTTCATTGCTCAAAGTTCTGATGATTGAGGCCACAGATGATCTTCTGAGGTTTAGTCGAAACATTGTAGCTGCTGCACTCATTGTCATTGTCAAAAGGGGTGCTTGTCCCCTTCTATTCCTTTGACCACCATGTAACCCTAGCTGTTCACCTTCAGCTTCTGTCTCCATGTCCTCACTATGTTGAGTAGGCTACTAGGATACCACTCATCTTACTTATATATGCGTACAAATATGTGAAATCAATCAGCAGTAATGAGTAGCCATTAACTCATTAAAACCACAAAAGCAATTACGTAAAAGTGACATCTTGCATACAGTAATGTTGAATATAAAAATGTGTTCTGTAAAAGAGGTACATGGGACCATAGAAACCATATCTAATTAAGAATGAAATATGACATCCATTGATAATGTAGTCCATCTGGGTCATATTCTGTGGTAATTGGTGTCAAATGATCTATCCTGATACTGTCAGCATCTAAACATGGACTCAATTGTTCATCAATTTCCATAAAAGTTATGCTTCAAGAGTAATGCCACAGTTACTTATCATTTTAATCAGTTTAATCAATCGCTAGTTCGATCTTTGTAATGAAATGAATACACACTGTTCAATATTTTGAAATATTTTGAAATATTAATACTTTGCTAAGTTGTGTCATATTGAACAGGTGATTTTTGTGAAAGGAACAAATTATCTTAGTTTCTAGTGTATTGTCTCCAAGCAATTGAAAAAAGTTTTAGAGTTTTGAAAAATGGCGTCAAGGTTCTGAAATTAGTGCCAAAGTGATTGTAGAAAACTGAAATACAGTGGCTAATATAAAAAAATATGTATTCAGCTACTTCAGATTTTGGATATCAGCATAGCAGTGATGAATTTATGAACTACTTCACAAAAAAATAAAGATATTAGGGAAAAAAATATAACTATGCAACCAGAGGCTACACTAGCAGATCAAACAACTAACTAAAGCCTCCCTAAGCAAAAATTGCAATTAATTTCTACCGTAGATCACGATGAACAGTCTAACATCATTAGAACATCTTAATCAACAACATTTATGCTATACCCTATACCTACAAATCTATTGAAACAGATGGTCCCAGAAATGATAGATCCTCTTCTTAGCATTATTCACTCATCTCTGACACCAGGATATGTGCCTAAAGCATATAAGGTGGCTGTTATTAGGCCCTTTTAAAAAATAAAAAAACTCGACCCAAGGGAATTAGCTAACTACAGCCCTTTATTGAATCTACCTTTCATTTCTAAAGTACTTGAAAAAGTAGTTTCAACTCTATGTTCCTTCCTCCGAAGGAATGATATCAATGAAGAAGAATTCCAGTCTGGATTCAGAGCACATCACATTATGGAAACTGCTTCGATCAGAGTTATAAATCATCTGCTTTTGGCATCTGACCATGGCTGTACCTCGTTATTGGTTCTGCTGGATCTTAGTGCTGCATTTGACACCACTGAACACAGCACACTCTTACACAGACTTTTGAAATGACATCGGCATTAATGGAATAGCTTTGAAATGGTTTAAATCTTACTTATCGGACCATTTTCAATTTGTAGCAATAAACAATGCGGTGTCATGCAAATCACAAGTCCAGTACGGTGAACCACATGGCTCAGTTTTAGGGCCTCTGCTCTTTGCACTATACATGCTACTTCTAGGAGATATTATTGAAAAAGTAGCATGACTGTCTACGTCACAGGTGTCAAACTCAGTTCCTGGAGGGCCGCAGCTCTGCACAGTTTAGCTCCAACCCTAATCAAACACACCTGATTCAGCTAATCAACATCTTCAGGATTACTAGAAACTTCCAAGCAGGTGTGGTTTAGAGCTGGTTTGGAGCTAAACTGTGAAGAGCTTCGGCCCCGCGCAGGAACTGAATTTGACACCACTGGTCTACGTCTTCGTGTCTAAAAAAATATTGTTGTTCATTCTCTCCTTGCTTACTCCAGCTATAATCCTCCTAGTAGCATGGCCTTGTAAACTAACGGTACCGTTTAGCGTGTTGACAAAATGTTTATATGCTCTCCTACTTGTAAGTCGGATAAAAGCCTCTGCCAAATGAATAAATGTATAATGTAAATGATGAAATATGCCTTAAAAACCATGCATCAAGAGTAATGCAACAGTTACTTATCATTTTTAACAGTTGTATCAATTGATTATTAGATAATTGCAATGAAATTAATGCACAGTCATCTCAAATGTAATGGTTGATTTGCATTTTGAAACGGTAATACTTTGATGTTGAGTTGTATCATTTTGAAAAGGTGATTTTGGTTCAATGAACAATACATCCTTGGTTTATGTTAATTGAATCCAAGCATTTGAAAGCGGTCTTAAGAGTTCTGAAAAATGTCAGATTTTAATCACAGGTTGTGAATTATGTTCTAGAGTTATGAAAAATGACATCATGTCATGGTTCCACCTCTCCTTGTCAGGTATTTCTTGGTCTAGAGGTGGAATCATACAGGATCCTTTGTTTCTCTAGTCTGCGTCATCGTTCCTACCCTCCTGTTTCCTAGTTTGTGTTAATTAGTTTATCCCTTGCAAACTAATCGGTCAACAAACACTGGGAACAAACACTAAACTAAGACTTACTAGACACAGGAAACAGGAACAATGCAAGACGAGGGCATGAAACATAGATACAAGGTACAACGTACAATGAACCAGACAGGACAAAGAACACGAGGATGTCTTAAAGGGGAGCAAATCAAGAGGGAACAGGTGCAAGGGATAAACTAATTAACACAAACTAGGAAACAGGAGGGTAGGAACGATGACGCAGACTAGAGAAACAAAGGATCCTGTATGATTCCACCTCTAGACCAAGAAATACCTGACAAGGAGAGGTGGAACCTTCTCCCCGTGCCTCGGGGGTTTCCTCCGGGTACTCCGGTTTCCTCCCCTGGTCCAAAGACATGCATGGTAGGTTGATTGGCATCTCTGGAAAAATTGTCCGTAGGGTGTGAGTGCGTGAGTGAATGAGTGAGTGTGTGTGCCCTGCGATGGGTTGGCACTCCATCCAGGGTGTATCCTGCCTTGATGCCCGATGACTCCTGAGATAGGCGCAGGCTCCCCGTGACCCGAGGTAGTTCGGACAAGCGGTAGAAAATGTTTATGTTCTATGGTATTTCATGATATAGTTATTTGAACCAATGATTCTGCAAATGCAGGGCTTCTTTAAATATATGAATGCAACATGCAAAGATTTGAGCATTAGACAGCCTGTGTTAAATGTAATGACTGTTTGGTGTTTTGAAAAATGATATCAAGGTTCTGAAATTGGTGACAAAATCATTGTAAAAAACAGTAAATGTAACATTCTGATTAATTTATTATTACATAGAGGAATTTATAGTCTGTATAATATGTGACATATGTTTCTCTCTCCTTTATCGTGTGTGTGTGTTCTGTTACAGGGCCTGCACAATCTAAAATACTTTGAGAGTGAGGCCGGCCCCAGCAACCTACAGTATATGTCTCCCGAACAATTGTTACAGTTTCTATAACCCCCATTGCTTCTGGTAAAAAAAATATTTTGCCTCAATAACTACTGTAGTTTGCTTCCATTAGCCGGAACGAGTTATCTATACCTGATTCAGGCCACTGTGAAGACATCAATAAGCCATTCATCCATAACTGGCTATATTGAACATCTGCTGGATAGATTATAACCGCTCCTTCCACCAAATCACTGTGTGGCATATCCTGGTCTCCAAGCAGGAGTAGATACAATTTCTAAATGATATGTCTCACTTGCGATTCAGCCTGAAATTATAAATCACACCATGTTCTTTCATTTGAGACCATCTGGTCCTCCAACTATGCATGGTTTCTCCTAGGGATTAAGGTCTCCATTTTTGTCACTTATTGGAGTTTGGGTCCCTTACCACGGCGGCCTTTTATTGGACTGCACTGACAATATTTGTTGGATAATAAAGTTAATAAAAGGTTAATGACACCACTGTTTGACTTGATTCATAATTGACAAATTTTGCAATTCCGACACTGATATTAAACAGAACATCAATATTTTTTTTATTAATTATATATTTTTAAATACAGCTTTCTGTATTATCGTTTAAGGAGCTATAAATATAACCATAAAACTGGACAAATGTTACGAGAGTTACCATAATAGATAAACATAAGGGAGACTCCCGGCCAAAACGATAGTGTTGTTAGGTATGGATATGACCCAGCACCCAAAATAATATCAAAACAGCCTCAACAATTGGCAAACGGAGCCCGCCAAATCACAGAGATGCCGATTTGAACGTGACTAATATTATCACAGGACCTCTGTGTTCGTCAAAATATGGTAGGTAATTTGTGGGGGCATTTTACTATTGTAATATATAGTTTATAGTAAAATAGTTACAAACAAATCCATGCTGTCGACCTATTTGAATGGATTTTAGTGGGTCAGCCAACAGCAACTATATTTGCAGAAATTTTGCTAAATATATTATCGCATTGTGTACACTGATTACAATGTTGACTACATTTATAGCCGCATTTTGTCCGGGGAGTAATCAGAATAAAAGATTTATGAATATAAAATACGTCCTCCAACTCATTAAAATGTATAAACTTGCCGTTGTTTCACCAACTGTACAGCAAATGAGTTTGGGAGACAGTGAAATGAATACGCTTCAGTGAAGTTATTGGTACTATTGGTCGCTCCATGACGCATTCCATTCTTATGGACGTCTATGGCAGTGTCGTAACTCTGTATTTCAACACCTCTGGCTTCGTTTAATTATGTCTATAGTTGCTTAACACAGGGACCATGCACACATTGCTCACACATGTATGTCTTGTATGTCTTCTTCACTGGCAACTCTCCCTCATTACTCTTTCACGAGTGCCCTCTACAGATCTCTGGACGTGGTAATTTAAGCCTAACACAAGGTTTTGTGCTAATTAATCAAAAATCCCATGATATCCATCCATCCATTTTCTACCGCTTGTCCGAACTACCTCGGGTCACGGGGAGCCTGCGCCTATCTCAGGAGTCATCGGGCATCAAGGCAGGATACACCCTGGATGGAGTGCCAACCCATCGCAGGGCACACACACTCACTCATTCACTCACGCACTCACACCCTACGGACAATTTTTCCAGAGATGCCAATCAACCTACCATGCATGTCTTTGGACCAGGGGAGGAAACCGGAGTACCCGGAGGAAACCCCCGAGGCACGGGGAGAACATGCAAACTCCACACACACAAGTCGGAAGCGGGAATCGAACCCCCAACCCTGGAGGTGTGAGGCGAACGTGCTAACCACTAAGCCACCGTGCCCCCCCATCCCATGATATAACATTTAAAATAAAAATTAGCCCATACCATTTTCGAAAGAATTACACAATATAATTATTTTCTCCAGAAAATGTATTGTTTCACTTCAGAAGACGTATTAACCCATAGAGCCGTATGGATTACTTGATGCATGAGTGCACTTTTTGGAGCTTCAGTGCTATTCAGATTTCATTTCTAGAGAACAACTCTTTTAAGTGTTAAAATATCACAATCGACTCTTTGACAATAAACAAAAAAACTCAAATTGGATTTGGACTTAACATGCTCCAGTACAAGCATGTGACAAAAGCTTTTGCTAAAACAACAGAGGTGTGTACCAGTCCACAGGTGGGTAGGGAAGGAAAGAAATCTGTAGCCTGAGGGTTGGAGACAGGATGCATCAAGCCGTGGATGGATTCCATGATTAATAAGATCAGCCTGTTGCAGCACCAAAAAAGGAAAGACACATCGCATCACTCACCCAAATGCCAGGTCATCCATCTATGTCCACTTTACTCAAGCAACAAACCACTTTCAAGGTAGTGAAATGGTCAAAGTTACCTACAATCAACAAAGCAAGAATATTTAACATTCACACTTACAAAATAGGTTGGCACAAATTAACTGTCTGCACAAATACAATCTTTAAATTGTGCAAACAACATTTAAAGATCTAGTACACTGCAAAAAATGACTTTCTTACTTAGTCTATTTCTTGTTTTCCAGTAAAAATGTCTAAACATTCTTGAATCAAGAAGCATTTTCTTGATGAGCAGACTGTCCTAAGAAAAGAAGTCTTGTTTTTAGTAAAAAAATATGACATTTCTGTGAATTTGTGCTTAAAACAAGCAAAAAAATCTGCCAATGGTGTAAGAAAAATAATCTTGAATTGAGTGACTAAGAAAAAGGTCAACCTTAATTCAAGATTATTTTTCTTACCCCAGTAACACTGGGGTAACACTAGTAACACACACAGTTTCTGCCCATCTCATATTAAACTTGAGTACCTGTATAGTAGTATTGCATACGTCTTAGAAGATCTTGGAAGAGTATTTATTTTGATTCATCAAAGAGAGATACAGCTGTACGATTATTTCCGGAAAAAGACGAGCTGCTGGAGGCAGGCAGGGGAACAGAACCACAGCACGAGCACACAATATATCATCACATCAATCCCTTCGATTGCCAACAAAACACAGACATAAAAAACCAGCATATGCTGTGTTAGGTATGTTTTGATGCTCATCCTTTTAACTCACAAAGCAAGATCTAACCCCTGTTTTTACTTGTGTAACTCTAACTGTTATACTTTATTGTCTCAGAGGGAAATTTGTCTTGGGCTCGAAAATACATCCACTGCATCGCATAAATACAAACATGACACATTGAAATAACACCTACTGTACTTAAATATGAAACACGTTTAATCTACACCTTGGCATCTCCTGCCTGCCTGATTTCAAACTCCCCATTCAGGTTGTGTGTTCCATCCCTCATTATATACTGTATGCTTCCCTTTGCTTAGACTTTTCATACAAAGTCTGAAGGTAGAGGTTCTTTTCTGAAGAACCTCGTGCAAGTCTAGATTTTCTAGAGTCAAGTTACCATACCAAAGGTGTATTCCGTATCTAATTTTCTCAACTATCTCTTAGTGTTCAAACTATCCTTTTTATCTGGATAGAGGGTCCAAAGGGTTTATAGAAGTCTAAAATGTTAAACCAAGCCTAGCCATTTTAAAGTGGGTCTCAAAATTACATTTACGCGTTACACAGAAGACTTTATACAAAGTAGCTTACAAAACTGAGTGAGCAAACCGTAATGAGACAACATTGATACACGTTCTATAGCAAGCTCCACAAAGTGCTAGGCAGTATCTGTTTGGAGAGAGGAGGGTTAGGATAGGACACTGTTAATAACCTTTTTTGTTCTTGTGTGTGTTTATGTAAAGAGAACATGCAACATTTATTTACTAAGGAAGAATGAATACTCACAATACAGTATTACTATTGTATGAACAATGGGCCTTCACTTCCCAAGTTTCCCTATAGGCAAAAAGCTCTCTTTAAATATTTTATTAACATTAAAATAACCACATTATTTTTTTATCACTCCTCCTAAACACGCTGAAGCTCACAGAAATTGCATTGAGCTAGTATTATATTAAACTTTAATTTAACAGAAAATACATCAAAGCGTTATCATATTAATGCACCTGATGTTTATCTCCTGATTTTATCTAAAAATGCTTTCTGACACCCAACAACATTTTTCAGTCACCAAGTCTTAAGCAAATGAACAGGACTGTTAAGAAATTTACAAACAATTATCCATATCGCCCGTAATGAAAGCTATGGGAATTTAGAATAAAATAGTGTATGGAAAGTGTTTGTCTTTTAAAGAGCTTAATAAAGCTCCTTTGCATCATGCCTAATAATGCCCCTTAACTGTTATAAAATGCCCTGTAACCCACTGCTTTGCATGGCTTATTGCTTTTTTAAAATGGCTATTCGATTTGCGTAGCAAGGTTTCATAAAATAAAAAAAGATGCATGTAATTATACTGTATTAAGAAATATATTTTTCTTCCGTCAAACAAAGTAGTTCCTCAGAAACAGTTGTGGCTGCCACAGAGCAGTTGCCAAGCAACACAGATGCAGCAACGGTGGCACAGTGATACTTTGATTTATAACTGCTGACAGCTGTACATAGTCTGAGTATTTTATAATGGCTTAGAAAGCAGCTAAACCAATCAGAATCAAGGACCAGAACTGAGCATTTTTAACCCTAATCAAATAACCTAAACAGCCAATAAAGGTCTCACTACGCATGGTAGAAACTTCCAGGCTAGTGTGCTGAGGCAAGTTGAAGCTAAACTCTTTAGAACGGAGTTTGGGCACCCCTGAGCTAGGCCTCCCTCCCTGTTTGAAGGAGTTGTTTCCGCTGATCTTGCTTTGTTCATACAGCATTTGGTGAAGGGTGAAAAAAACATCACTTATTGCCAGCTAAACAGGATCATATCAAGCTACCTATACAATCAGTGATGCTAACAACAAACCACATCAGGGACAACTGGATGGGAGAAAGCTTGTAGGGCATGGTGTTCAAAACTGGTGGCTCTTGCATCTACTTCTTTCAATGATCAAGAATCCACTCGAAGATAAAGTTTGGCAGGCGAATGTCTCCTGGTCAATCTGCTTGTTTTATTATCCAACTTGGGTCCAATATAATAAGTATTTTTTTTGTCCATTTTATTTGTTCACAGAAAAGGCCAAAGCCATCTGCCCTTGAGGAGCTGCTTTGCTGTAGAGGACATGGCTATCGAAGTGAGGAAAAAAACATTTGTCAACAGCACCATGGAGAGTATTCAGGTGTAACAGAACCACTAAAACAACGAGAGGTAAGAGCTTCAACAATGTTTATTTGACACACAGGAAATAAACAGTTAAGAATAGAACATATGATATTGAATTATGAAGAGATATATGTATTATACTGTTCTTGTGTTGCAGGAGATCGTAGACAGAAGGTTTTGGAATCCGGTGGCGTGGAGAGTGATGAAGACATAGAGAATTTGGTAGACTTGGGGAACTCCGAAGACTTGGGAAATCACGTAGGAGAACAGATAAATCACACAGGTAGGTAATCTGATTTTGAGTCCGTTTCTATTTGAGACCAGATGTTGACTGAGTGAAGGAGAAAGTCTTGTGTAGTGAAGGTGACGAGGGTGTTGATTGAATGCAGGTGGCGGTGATCAGAACTCGGGTGACCGTAGTGCAGGAGTGGTAAGAGAGCCTGGGGTTTCCGTAACATCAGGAAGAGATTAAGCAATACTGACTCCTTCCATCTATGCTCAGTGAAGTCCAGTAACTTGTGGCATGAAGGACACTTTGTCAATGCTTTCAGAGTTGGCCTCAAGGTATTTATGTCTGCAAACCTATCCACATCCTCAGAGCGAACATTTTCCACTGCTGGGGACATTATCAGTCAGTAGCGGGCTTGTCCGTCTCCTGACAAAGCAGACATGCTTTGTTTTTTTTTTAAGAAGAACTGTTGAATTATATAAATGCGTTAAGCGTTTACCAGTGACTGAGCCTCACTTACTGACTGCAAATTGTTTTGCTGATGCATATACATGACCTGAAACATTTTCCCTATTTGAACTTTGTTATTAATATTTACACTTCATTGTGTTTATTTGGTCTTTGAGTCTGTAAAAAGTCACTTAACTGAAAAAATAAAACAGACATTTTATGTTAAGTCATTTGTAATGTATTCTTTCATTACAATTCGTGAAATTTAATTTGGAAAAATTATCGTTCAGGGACCGGTATTGGCATCGGTATCGATATTGGAGGTTTTTTTTAATCATCACTATTTTTGACTTTATATTAAGACAAGTACAGTCCTTTAATAGTTACTAAATGGAATTGGTAAACTGAATTCCTGCTACAGTAAGTGCCTGAAATGTTATTGTTAATGTTTTTAACTGAATGAAAATCTAATAATTTTTTCTTGTAAAAATCGCTTTCTTGATCTGAATCTGGAAACCGCCCCTTAATTTAGCACAGTTGCATAAATACTTTCATATTTATGGCATGCAGGAACATAGTCATTAATGTACATTTTGAATTGTTTGGCTCCATCCCCTGTCAGACCACAGTTAAAAGCATCATTTACTCAGCGGCAGTATAGATCTCAGCTCTGTGCTGTTGCCATGGTTACCATGAGGCTCTTATACTACACTGGCCATTATTTAAACAAGAAACTAATAGAAACCATGTTAGTGTTCTGGACTGAGATTGCCTGGCCCCTCCATCGTCTCTATTCTCTTTTTTCTCTAAAACAAAGAACTGAGAAGGATGTGCGAACGAGCGATTGAAAGGCGAAAAATTTAAATTAGCATGTAGCAAAAAGAAATCTGACCCAGGTTTTTTAATTACTTTATTGGATGTAGTGACAAGGTTGATAAATAATGTAAACTCTGCCGGAGGCTGTACAGATATAAAAACATTTCTGGTTTTGCACATCACTACAGCAACCACTGTCCGTCATCAGATAATCACCTGCTCTTGCTTAGTTTAACATTATAACATGCCAAGTAACATTTGCAATAGTTTAAGGCATTAAGTCCATCAGACCTATCAGGAGTGCCATATGTAAAAAGTCATTTATTCTATAGACATAAAACACATTTTCCATTTCAGAGGGATTCCCGTAATGTAAACTTACCATGATTAATCATCCTTCAGTATAAAGGCTTCAGATAATTGTATTTTCAATTTTCTTTAGACGACTGCAACTGTTTCTGAATAAGCATTACATCAATAATGGCACTGGGACACTTTACATATCAATATAGTGATTTCAGGGCAATGTATAATGAACCAGATTCATTTGGGAACTAAATACATCCTGTTCCACTTTTCTGTGCTAGCATCCTTCCCCCCTTACAATTTGGTGAACAGATGGTGACACAAATAATGACATACATCACAACAATGTGCTTACACACCTGAAGCAATAATTCCAAATCTATCGTCAAAAGATAATCTAACAATTTCAAGAATAGTGCTGACAAACCTATTTTTGGGTCAGAAGAAACGGGTTGTTGTTTTAAAAGAAATATATAAAGCAATTGTTCTGTTACTGTTCAGTTTCCAAATGTGATCAAATCCGAACAAGGTCCTAATAATGCTTCTCTTTTTTACATGGCAATAAGACATTTAAATGCCATGTTCTTTGGTTGTAGAGATGTAAATTTAAGGTCACATTAACACTTTTATGGGTTCACCTTTATACACTGACCAAAATTATAAACGCAACACTTTTGATTTTGCGCCCATATTTCATGAGCTAAACCCAAAGATGTAAGACTTTTTTCTATGTACACAAATGGCCTATTTCTCTCAAATATTTTTCAGAAATCTGTCTTAATCTGTGTAAGTGAGCACTTCTCCTTTGCCAAAATAATCCATGCACCTCACAGGTGTGGCATATCAAGATGCTGATTAGACAGCGTCAGTGGCGGCTGCTGATCTTTTAAAGAGGGGAAGCTCATTTTCGGCCTAAATCATAAAAATTGTCCATTTATTTATATGTAAATTCTGCCCTACGTTCCAGTTTTTACCCTACGTGTGCAGTTTGCTAGCTGGCTAGTTCAGACTATATGAATTAATGAACAAACGATCTAATATATATATATATATATTTAACTCAACGGGAGGCTGATATAAAAGCTGATATGTGACAATGTGTATAGCAAACAAGCTAAAAAAAAAACAAGAAATACGTTTTTATAAGCTGTCGACCCCAAAAAACGAGCGTTTTAGGACATAAAAGTGGATTAAAAAGAGATGACAGACCCTCCAATCATCACGCAGACGCTCGGAGTCCGGGCCAGCCCACTCCTCCATTCATCCCAGAGACGCTGAGCGTCCGTGGGCGGGACATAATCGCAGCATTATCCAATGACCGTCTTGTTTCTAAGCACTGAAAAAAACTGTTTAAAGCAGCCCCATTGAAGTCAATGGACGCTGGGCTTCAACAGAGTAATGCACTGTACGCTACGGGAATGAATGAGAAGGAAATCGAGTCAGCCGACCTAAGTAGCTGATTCTGAACGAAATTGTTTTCGTTCGAGATGAACGTGTTTAACGCATTTTTAGTCAATAAAATGTTAACATAATAGTACATATATTTCACCATTCATTTTTTGACAATTATAGGGGAAGCTGAGCTTCCCTTGCAGTCTTAAAGAAATCGCGACTGGACAGCATGATTATTACACAGGTGTGCCTTAGGCTGGCCACAATAAAAGGCCACTCTAAAATGTGCAGCTTTATCACACAGCACAATTCCACAGATGTTGCACGTTTTGAGGGAGCGTGCAATTGGTATGTTGATTGCAGGAATGTCCCCCAGAGCTGTTGCCCGTGAATTGAATGTTCATTTCTCTACCATAAGCCGTCTTCAAAGGTGTTTCAGAGAATTTGGCAGTACATCCAACCGGCCTCACAACCGCAGACCATGTGTAACCACACCTGCCCAGGACCTCCACATCCAGCATCTTCACCTGCAAGATCATCTGATCTGAGCTGCTGCAACAATCGGTTTGCATAACCAAAGAAGTTCTGCACAAATTGTCAGAATCCGTCTCAGGGAAGCTCATCTGCATGCTCGTCGTCCTCATCGGGGTCTGGATCTGACTGCAGATGTCATCTTAACCGACTTGAGTGGGCAAATGCTCACATTCGATGGTGTCTGACACTTTGGAGAGGTGTGCTCTTCGCGGATTAATCCCAGTTTTCACTGAACAGGGCAAGGTTTGTTGATGTCAACATTGTGGATGGAGTCGCCCATGAAAAATGGGGGCAAAAACAAAAGTGTTGCAATTATAATTTTCAGTGTACATCAACTGACCATGTATCAGTTGGTCAGGCAGCACTCAGCTTGGTCAGCACGACCTGGTCATCAGATTCCTGAGGGGTGCGAGGAGGATGAATCCTCCCCTACTGCGCTCCGTACCCTCTTGGGACCTTGATGTGGTCCTTGTGGGCCTAGGAGTGGCCCCATTTGAGCCCCTAGGAGAAGCTGCTTTACCTCATCTCACGATGAAGACGGTTCTCCTAGTGGCTCTCGCTTCCATCAAAAGGTAGGAGATCTGCATGCACTCTCTGTGTCCAACGAGTGCCTAGAGTTTGGGCAGGGTGACCCCCATGTGGTGCTGAGACCCCGGCCTGGCTACGTGCCCAAAGTTCCCACCACTCCCTTCAGGGACCAGGTGGTGAACTTGCATGTGCTCCCCTCCGGGGAGGAAGACCCAACCCCTTCCGTGTGTAATCCCCATTCAATTTGGTAAACGTGTAACCACAAAGGTACACTATAATTTCCAAAACTTACACCGTAAACTCAGTTTACTTACGCAGTTCTTTGCGGGTAGTAATCTAAAGCATTACCTATTTACCTCTGTGTTTATCACCAAGCTTCTACTCCCAAGAATCCTGAAACTCTATGTCCTGGTTCCATTCCTCTTCTTGAGCTGGAACAAGGACCTGTAAGACAAAGATGATATTATTAACCCTTAAGTGACTAGGTGTGTTTCGCGCTACATTTTTTCTATCGATTCCCACCATCACTTTGATTGGCGTTAAAGTTATCATCTGCTTTATCCCATTTGCTTGCATCTGTGTTAATAAACTGCTAAACTTTATTTAGGTGCTATTTTCGTCTGAGTTTATGTTCCCTGACATACTGCATACTACAGGGAATATGGGTTTAATTTAAATATACACATATCTATAAAGATACAAAGAAAAAGAGACGCCTATGGGAAATATTGACCAAAGTTTTATCTGTTATTAATATTTATACTTGTTGATAGGTACAGGTACAGAGGTACACAAGTGTATCAGACTCTACAGAGAGAAAAAAGGCCATGGCAAAACTCAGCTAACGAAGAGTCAGTTCCTTTTGAGGTTAAACTTTTATGAGTTGACCCTCCCTGGATTGTTTCATGAGTTCACCTACACAGATAACAGCGATATTGATAGGGATAATGATAGAGCTTGGTTATGAAGGTTATGCGTATTTGGCGTGCTGTCCGGGAAGCGGGCTCCGAGCTCGCCAGATCTATCCGAGCCCGAAACACTCTACCTTGGTACGGGTGAGTGCGCCGAGCTCAGAACCGGTCTGAGCCCAGAGCACACCCCCCGGGGATCCTGCGGGATAGTGAGCTTGGGAGAGGAGCCGGGGTGGAGGAGGGATGCTTAATCTTAGGAGAACGAGCAGGTAAGATGGTTTCCCTTTTTATTAGCGAGCTCGCTAGGGCTGATTGTGTATACACGGTGATTGCTGATTATGGACCAGCCGGCTGGTTATATGCTCCGGCTCCTCCCGAACTTTGTTAATTAAACATCATTTCACGAGTTCACCTACACAGATAACAGCGATATTGATAGGGATAATGATAGAGCTTGGTTATGAAGGTTATGCGTATTTGGCGTGCTGTCCGGGAAGCGGGCTCCGAGCTCGCCAGATCTATCCGAGCCCGAAACACTCTACCTTGGTACGGGTGAGTGCGCCGAGCTCGGAACCGGTCTGAGCCCAGAGCACACCCCCATAAAGCGAGAAAGTGGGACAGCCGCCGGAGTACGCATACCCCCCAACGCGATGCTGAGCGCTGCGGAGGCGTGGCCTGCGTTCAGGTAGAGACGAGAGGATGAGGGCTCCTAGGAGATGTGGTTCGTTATGAGACAAGAAAGGGGTAGGGTTTCTCCGAGGATGGTTGAGACTGAGAAGATGAAAGGTGCCTGCTGCAGTGATGAGAAGTTTGAATCCGTGAGTGGCTGATAGTAGTGCGTAGGGAGAGTTCCTGATATGGAAGTTTCGGGAACCATCCAAAATGAACATGGCTTCATGGGTGTCCCTGTTGTTGAGACTGGTACTGGAAAGAGGTGACTGAAGGAGGGAGCCGGCTGTAGCGGAGCGCCTGATGGAGGCTCCTGCTGGGGTGATCATGCTGTGATGCTTGCTTCCGTGGAAAGTCGTAGGTGGCAGAAAGTGAGGCGGAAGCACTGGCCTCTGCGGAGGCGATCGCTGCGGCGACGCTGGCTTTGCCGCCTTAGATGGAAGCACTGGCCTCTGCGGAGGCGATCGCTGCGGCGACGCTGGCTTCTGCGCATCAGATGGAAGCACTGGCCTCTGGCGATCGCTGCGCGACGCTGGCTTCTGCGGAAGCACTGCCTCTGCGGAGGCGATCGCTGCGGCGACGCTGGCTGGATGGAAGCACTGGCCTCTGCGGAGGCGATCGCTGCGGCGACGCTGGCTTCTGGGAAGCACTGGCCTCTGCGGAGGCGATCTGCGGCGACGCTGGCTTCTGCATCGCACTGGCCTCTGCGCGACGCATTAGATGGAAGCTCTGGCCTCTGCGGAGGCGATCGCTGACGATCCACTGGCATCTACGACATCACTGGCCTCTGCGGAGGCGATCGCTGCGGCGACGCTGGCTTCTGTGCATTAGATGAAGCACTGGCCTGCGGAGGCGCTGCGGCGACGCTGGCTTCTGTGCATTAGATGGAAGCACTGGCCTCTGCGGAACTGCGACGCTGGCTTCTGCGCATTAGATGGAAGCACTGGCGCTTCTGGCTTCTGCGCATTAGATGAAGCATCTGCGCTGGATGGAAGCTCGGGCCTCTGTGGAGGCGATCGCTGCTGCGACGCTGGCTTCGGCACTTGTGATGGAACCACGGGCCTCTGCGGAGGCAATTGCTGATGCGACACTGGCTTCGGCACTTGTGACGGAAGCATAGGCTTCTGTGGATGATTCTTAGTTGCAGCACTTGATTCCGTGCCTGAAGTGGGAAAGCTGGCCTTGGCTGAGGCTGTTGCTGTGGCAACGCTGGCTTCTTTGCTTGAAATGGAAGTGCT
Source organism: Triplophysa siluroides (assembly GCA_006030095.1). Taxonomy (NCBI): domain Eukaryota; kingdom Metazoa; phylum Chordata; class Actinopteri; order Cypriniformes; family Nemacheilidae; genus Triplophysa; species Triplophysa siluroides. The sequence continues at coordinate 1,677,018 of VCII01000015.1, forward strand.
GGTCTCTGCCAGGGTAGTCGCTGCGGCGACGCTGGCTTCTTTGCTTGAAACGGAAGTGTGGTCTCTGCCAGGGTAGTCGCTGCTGCGATGTTGGCTCCTGCTGTTAAATCTGCTGCTGCAGAGCCCGAGACTTTGGCACTGGCCCCTGAGCCGGCTGAATCGGCGGTGAGATCTCCTGTTGGTGAAATTTCGGCTGGCATGGAGGATGTTCGAGCTCATGCGTGTGAAGTATGGATTCTCTAGATGATTTTGGAAATGAGGGTTCGATGGGCTTCCCTGATGATAGAGCGATCTGACCTGATGTAGCTCTTGAAAGCTTCCGATGTCCAGCGCCCTAGTGCTTGGATTTGAGACTGCGAGAGGCCTTTTTGGGCTGCTGTGGTTGCTGCGCCTATGCGGAAGGAGTGGCCGGAAAAGTGGTCTGCGGGGATGCCGGATAGGAGCAGGACAGCTTTGAGGTGCTTTTGGAACCAAAGCGTGTAGCTGGGCGGTTAGACTCGTCGACGAATAGGGGATCCGATGTGGTTTTGGTCTGGGATTTCCTGAAGTCTGATAAGGTTGAATTGGTGAGTGGAGATTGAATATGTAGATGAAATGTCCTCTCCTGGTTTGGTCCGTCTTGCTCTGTTTAATGGAAAATGACATTGTCTCTGAATCGACTACTGACAGGTCGGATACCGTTGGATGGGTTAGGGGGTTGAAAGTGGATGTTGTGGAAATTTCTGAACATCTTAGAAATCCGAAGAATGCTAGGATAAACATGGTGTCGAGTGTGCGATCGACGTGTTTGGAGTGGTATCCTTTACGGAGGGTGGAAATGCATCTGGTCAATATATCCAGGGTTATAGGTTGCCTTGCATCCTGACGAGCAGGCTGGGTACGTTGAATGCCCTTGATAAGCATAGATGTTTGGGAGCTGGCTATGGCTGCCGATGGCGAGTTGAATATGAGTTTGTGGAAGAACTGAACTCCACTCATGTAACCTTTAATTGAGCTGGCTTGGAGGTTTTTTGAAGAGTTTAGGAAGGAGATGTAGGAGGTGATGGTGAGGACAGAAAAATCGGGAAAGGGAATGTTGAACGCCAGGTGAAAAGACTTGAAGCTTTTCCATGCAGTGAGATAAGATTGGAGGGTCCTGAGGGAGACGGCTTGGATGATGGAGTTTAGAGAGGCATCAAGGAGGGTTTTTAGGGGGTGGTTAACCGGAATATCAGCTCCGAATAGGGAGGTACCGGTGTTGGCAAAGGGTCTGCTTCGGGTGCCAGCCGCCTGAACTTCTGTCAAGATCTGTGATCGGATGTTGCCTGGAACTGGAGGCGGTTCCAACGCTGGTGCGTTTACCGGGACTGGCATTGCTGTCGCCGTGGCCAATGTGAAATTTGATCGGCTCTGCGGGAGAGAGAAAAGGGGGGGGATTGCAGCCACCTGAGCGGCTAGCGGAGTCATGCTCGCGCTAGCGGCGGCTTCTAAGGGGGCGGTGAAATGTCTGAGGACCGGTGCCTGCATCGCTAGCTGAGGCAGCCTCGCGCTAGTGGTCGATGGAGGTGCCGTGGGCCAAGAGCCAGGGGCGGGGAATGGGTGGGAAAGCACTGGAGCTCCGAGTGCTGGCGAGCCGACGTTTCTTGGGCGGCCCACGGTGTTTACTGCTGGCGGGGTGTTGGCTGGAGGTTGGAGCTGGCCTACTGCGAGTGGGACGAGTTGCTGGAAGCCTTCGACCGGACGGTTCGAGGCGTCCGGGAAATCCGTGGCGGTACCTGCGCTCGCGGAGGGCCTGCTGTGCCGGCTTGCCGGCGGACGGCCACGACGAGCATTGGTGGATTGCCCGGGCCGGGAATAGGGGGAACCACGAGCCGTGCCCGGCTTGTCGGTGGTCATTGCGGCTGACTTCAGTAGGGCGGTGTCGACCAGGGACGAAGCGTAGAGGCCGTAAAGCTCCGCCTTGGTCATCCGCCTGTTGAACTCGACGTCCGCATTGGACAGAGCCAGTCGTAGGCCCTGGACAGTCCATTTCTGGATGGCGGGGATCGTGTTGTGAGTGGAGGTGTATGAAGAAGCCGGTGAATGCGGCGGACGTCTCTCTGGGGCAGGTGATGAAGTGTCACCTCTGGTTTTAGCCTTGCGAGGTGCGGAGCGTCGGAGCTGGCGGCCACGTGATGAAGCCGGGGAATCTACTAGTGAATCCGACCCCGAGCTGGAACGATGGGACGCGCTCGTCGGCGCTGAAGGATTGCAGTGTGTGGCTGCATCGTCAATGACGTTGGTCTCGGACATAGCGTCGAACTTAAGTTGATGCTTAATCTTAGGAGAACGAGCAGGTAAGATGGTTTCCCTTTTTATTAGCGAGCTCGCTAGGGCTGATTGTGTATACACGGTGATTGCTGATTATGGACCAGCCGGCTGGTTATATGCTCCGGCTCCTCCCGAACTTTGTTAATTAAACATCATTTAGATAGAAATGTGTATGGTGAGAGGTAGATCACAGAGCACTCCTGACAGATCTGCTAAATGACCAGCAAGCCACTCTGTAATTTAAGCCTTTTAACACAAACATATCCCACTGCACCATTTTGCATCACTTCAAATGTCCTTTGAAGTAAACTTTTCCATCTAGAAAAATGATAATGATTTTATATCATGGCCGCAAAACACCGAGGTGATTTTAAAGAAGCCTCCAACGTCATAAATTGAGAAATGCTGTCTTCTCTTTGCTTTAATGTCATATACGAGTATAATGTATATTTCATACTGTGGCTCCAGAAGGGACTTGAAATTATTTTACTGAAGTGAAGCTGAATCTACACCAGTTTGAGCAAAATATAAGTGATATTTTATGAGCATGAGTACCGGCTGCTACCACGTTGGAGGTTAGCTCATAGCTAAATAATAAAGAGATTGCATTCACAGTGTATAACCAGATGATAACTGCTAAATAACTGTTAAACTGTTATTCTTAAGAACGACGTTTGACATCTGTGACTTCCTAGTAGTTTACTTAAGCATGCTCCGTTCCATTATGTTGATTGGTGGGGATGTGAAGTCATGTGAATTTTAAAACAAACAAGAAAATGGGTCTGGGACCAAAAAAGCCCCTGGAACACGGCTTTATCCGTGACATCATTTAAAGGTTGCTGTTTATGCTCTGCATTGTTGGAAGTTACTATTTATTACTGTAAACAGAAGGTCTAGGTAAAGAAATCTTTTGATATGTCTAACAATAGCCCTGCATTTTCCTCCCAACACATTCCTCGGATGCAGTAGATCAATCAATATATTTAGCCTCATCGTTTTTCCATGTGTCATATTGATTGATTTTCTGTGCCATATCTCATTTTCGCATGGCTGTAATGAATGAGTGTATGTTCTCAATGCTGTGCATGAATGCGTCAGGATAATTACTATTCCCTGATTATGATCCTCATGGCAGCATCCCACTAATGATCAATTGTCAGAAAAGCTTGTGTTCCCTTTAAACCATTACATCCTTTCATTTTAAACAAAAGGTGGTTTAGCCACACAATGTGGATAAACACAATGATGAAAAGGGCACGTTTAAACTGATGGGACTAATAAGCATTTCTGTTTCAAATTGTATTATATTTGAAATTAAATGCTGAAGGGGCAACTTCACACAACAGACTGTAACAGCTGTTTATAGATACACATTTTTTTACACTTCCTGTGACTGGTGGATTATCATTTTTATAAAAAGAGGCCAAATACATTTTCTGAAGCTGTAACATGTCACTGAATTTATAATACAAACAAAGCAAAAAGTGTGTCAATTATAATTTCTGATTCATTTTATTTCCCATCTTTGAATCAAATAATAGCTGAATGCAGCTATGTTGTACACGATACACTCTTCCTAATTCATTCAGCAACACCCCATCAACCACCCAGGACATCCTATCATATGTTTTGCCTTATTACACGGCTCATTTGAATGCTTGATTCTGATTGGCCAATCGCGACATTGCAAGGGTTGTTATTTTCAAATAACAACTGCTCAAAACTAATAACACCCTGTAACCCGGATGCTGCGAATCATTGTGGGGCAGTTTAAAATTACACAAAAATGTATTATAAATATGTATTTTAATTACATATATTACATTATATTTACAAACGATTAAACCAATATGCCTGTTCATGACGTTTGAACGTCGTTTCTTACTTACACCTAGCAGAATGAAAAGCTGAGCTAATCAAATATTTCAGAAAATGAGCTAATCAAATATTTTAAAATTCACATTTTATGTCCAGTTGTTTTCTCATGAGGCAAGTAACCGTGTAATAAGCGGGATAATGTACAAGCAGCCGGCTGTTATTGCGAAATAATCCTCTTCAGTGTGATACAAGACCCTTCGCTTCGCGTCGGGTCCTGATCACACTGTCGGGGCTTATTTCTGCGATAACAACCGGCTGCCTGTACATTATCTCTTACATATATCGCAAAAATTATCTTTCCCCACAATATCAAATACATCTTAAGTATACTGATAGTTTGACTCATAATAAGGTGAATTGTCTACTTTGACATTTGTTTTTACCTGTCTGTGTTGTTAAAGCACATAAGTGTAACACTACCAGAGGGAAGGATGCACACCACAACAGATGGTTCAATGGGTTTAATGCCAACAGGTGAGAACAATAGGATAACTTGACTGGTGAAAATCCACGTTGTGAGCACAAACAGGTAACATCCACAGGTAATCCACACAAACAGATAACATCCACGGGTAAGTATAATAACAACAGGTAACATCCACAGGACGGTCTGAACTAGTGACTAGTCAAAACAACAACTAGACCTGACAAAGAACATCAAACAAAGGTGAGTATAAATAGAGTCCAGAGGTGATAAACTGCAGGTGCTAGTGTAATTACGGGGATGTCTGGTGCAAGGGATCGTGGGGCGTGGAGTTGGGGTTAAAAGTCCAGGAAATGAGAGCCGGAGTATATGGGAGAGAGTGCTGATGCGGGGGGCATGGCCGGCGTTTGTTACAAATAAATCATATTGGAATATGCTCGCTTTCCTGTAGCTCAGTGGTTAGAGCGAGGTTGTGGGTTTGATGCCAGGTAGAAAATGTATAGGATAATGAAAAAGTCATTTTGGATAAAAGCGTCTGCCAAATGCATGAATGTAAATGCATGGATCATATTGTTATTGTAAAACGTAACAAAAAAATATTAATTTTATAGTTTTAAGACTTGTAAAAAATCATAGTTTGCACATCACCATGCCTGTATTTGGTTGCTTTAGTTGCACAACTTAAATGTAAGAAACCTGTCAGATCCTCTCAGAAGTTATAATTACTAATTCATAAATTTGAATGTGCTGAGTATATTTTCGTCCCAGCCGGCCAGGATGATAGACCTGACACATTACATCAAAAAGAATCAGTGAACCGGTCTTTTGAACCATTTCATTGAAACGAACTGTCCGAAAGATCCGGATCTCAGAAAAGAACCGACCTTCCTATCATTATAAAAAGAGTCATTCATCGTTCACACTACCATTCATTCGAAGGTGCCTCAGTGAAAAGCATCCTTAAAAAGAACTGCACATTTCATAATGCATTTAAAGCAAAGTAGTAAAGGAACGTCGCACAATGTAACAACGTAAAAGTTCATCAAGTAGGAGTAAAAGTGCCCACCTTTAATTTGACTCACAAAGTAAACATTTTCCAAAATCTTACTCAAGTAAATGTGTAGTAACACCACCTCTCACCCTGACTGACATGACCACAAGTATTGCTGTGCCTATGGTGTTGTTATTCTGGATCTCTTGACCCATCTTGACCATCACGCCTGTTTGTTCTCTGATTTTGTCTGTCTAATCTAACATGGATCTTAATCCCAATGCCTCATCATCACAAAAATAGTGACCAGTGGCATAATGATTGACCAAATAACATAATAAAATGGGCATTACAGCGAGCAGCCCCTGCAAGGCTATTCTGTCCTAAATAGTATACTTCATCTTGGTAAGGCAGCATAGCACATATCCTCCATGGTGAAGTCCCAGGATTTCTTCGCCGTTTTTTAATTGTTTAGTTTGCCTACTAGTGTTGTTAAACTAACAACGATCAAATATTTGTGAGTATGAGATGTCCCTATGTAAATATATAAAAGGTTTGCTTTTATTAGTACTGTCAGCACAATTTAATGTTTCACTTGCCCCCCGATATATGTGTCCGTATTCGTTTAGCTCATTAGAGAAACTGAACAGAGAATTACCGAGTTAATACCACATGTCCGGGTTTGTAATTGTATCCCTGAAATAACGAAATAAGATTTGTTTCGATTTCGTGTTGACCCCCGGGCATCGTAAGGGTCACAACCCTGATTTAGTGGCAATTGCAAAGTTTTCAGTAAATTAGCTAAATGACAGAGCCATTGTAATGGCAAAAGAACGAGCAGTGGCGAGGCTGATCCATCAGATGATTTGATTAATAATTGGCAGCAAGTTATTCACGAGGCTGTCTCAGGAAATTGTCTATGGCCAAATGTGCACGCACTGCACGCATCCAGACACAGAGAGCGATTAGGGGATAAATGGAATTTAACCATTAACAAAAGTTAAGTAGCCAAGTGAACCATAAGCATGAGCTGGATTTTCCCCCCAGAATGGAGTCCGTAGAACAGGCAGACTGATGACGGATCTGTGTTCCATGAGGCCACAGTGAATGATAATTAATGACAGTCTTTACATCATTCCAGCCGTGCACACTTGGCCTTTATGACGAGGTCCATACATCAGGTCTGTCAGGGTGATTAATACGGCACACTGATACTGCCACACATGCATAGTTTGGTATTTATAGGTTTTGGATGTAATCGACTGCTTTTAATCTAGGCATCCTGTCCCATAACATTCTTTCAAATGTCTACTAAATTTCCGTACTTACAAAGCTCTACCGTGTACATGGCCACATTTACATAACCTTAGATGGAAGTTTTGTTGAGATGCAAAAAATTGTGCAAATGTGTGTTGATAAGTTACTGTAGCATGCTGTTGCAAGGCAGCAAAATGAATTCTTAGGAGTCAACACATTTGATATCTTTCTAAATGATTATACTTTGAATGTATCAATGACGCTAGATCCAACTTGCTTAGTTTGTGGATTGTATTTCCTAACACATTTTCTAAATATCAATTTACACATTTTACAGGTATATTTAGGGTTTTGAGAGTGGATTCAATTACTTTACTCTCCAACAGGAGAGCAAAAACTTGAGTTTGGATTCAATTTAGACTTGAATTTAGTAACATTTTTACAGGTATTTTATTTATTAAGCTGATGAAAAATTTATAATAGCAAAACGCTGAGAAATTATTGTAACCTACAAAATCAGCACTTGGCTTCAGGTGCTATCCAGCCCATGGTATGTCTGCATCTGTGTTTCCCCGTGATTCATATAGCATATTGCATGAATTTGACATTAACAAGGAGAGGTGCTGGAAGACGCCAGACTGCTCATCAATGCCTTGCATGTAAATGTGCATATGTCACTTTCTTTAGAATTCAGCACTAGAAGCAGAAACATATGTGGCGTGATGTATGCATGTGGCTCTCCACACACTCTTTAAAAACAGCCATTCCAGCTCCTTACTTCTGTCTCAAATCCAGACAAATATTGATCCACCGAATGACTTCTCAAGGTCAGCTCCCTGCTTGAGATAAGTATGTTGTGCAGCCCATGCTACATGCTAGCTGGTTGCAGATTGGGGCTGTACAGACCAAAGAAAACATGCTTCACGTGCATGAGCACCAGCAGTAATGGAACATATTTGACTAAAACGTTCAGGTTCACGCTTTCTGTCTTTATGTTTGTCTTCCAGCTCTTAAAGGAATCGTTACTCACAATCATGTTGTCTAAAATCATATGTTGTGATTGGTTCATGACATGTCTGGGACTTGGCCGTGTCTGTCAGGAAGGGACATTAAAGGCTTTTGCTCAGAAAACTAAAATGGCTGCAAATGTATAGCACGCAAGTTGTTTGTTCTGTAAGGCATAATGTAAAGGCAGCTGGTTGTTAGCGCAGAAATTATTTCTTAACTGCCGGCTACTTGTGAATTTGAAGTATTTCAATCGCTCATTTTTACAGAATGTAGAACTTCCGCGAGGAAAAGCTGTTTACTTTCGGTTTTAAGCTAAGAAACAACTTTCAAATGTCACAAACAGGCAATTTGGTTAAATCATTTGTAAATATAATGTCATAAATGCTATTAAAAGACATATTTATATATAATTTGATAAAAAACGGTCAAAATGATTGGTTACATCCGGGTTACCGTGTGTTATTAATTTTGAGAATTTTAGATTTTGGGAATAACAAACCTGCAAATGTCGTGACTGGCCAATCAGAATCAAGCATTCCAACGACCCATGTATTACTGTAAATGTATCTATTTATAAATTTTTGAGCTTAAAGGTTTTTTTTTTAAGTAAGATTTCCTTAATTCTTTGTGTAAATTTTGTGTAAAAACTGTGTGCGAAAACTTGACACAAAAACTAGTAAAATATGCTTAAAAAACTGTGTATAATATTTAAAAAAAATTTTTTTAAGTAAAAGTGCAAAACGCATAATAAGTAAATCCTATTGTTGGTTTTTACACAGTGTACATTCGTCCTATACATTTGGATTTACATGATGAAAGAAAGACATGTACCAGTTGGATGCATAAGGGTAAGTAAATGATTAAAGAAGTTAAACATAACACAGATGAAATGTTTTTACCTGTACAGTTTCCTTAAAATCACATTAAGTACAAGTATACAAAAATATATTATAATATAAAATATTTATTATTACTTTGGCAAGACCACACGTTTAGAAAGAAGAATTTAATAATCTTTATTCGTGTTTTTACACCCCAATTTTATAGCCGGCACATTCAGCTTCTCTCAAAAGAAATTAATTAAGCGTAACATTCAACATTTTTTATATTAAGGACTTTAAGGGAATAACTGTTAATCGGCATCTGTATAAATAAAAATTCTTGTGAAACTGCAAATTCAAAAATGAATGGATAACACAACAATAATTATATTTAGCATTAGAAATACCTGTACAGCTGTGACTAAGAGCTTATAAACTCACCCTTAAAAATGTGTATAAATGTGGTCAGATCCAAAGTTTTCTAGAACAAATGGCAGTTTCCTGAGAATGACCTATAAATAAAACAAGCAGAATTCTGTGGATTCATCACAAACTGTTCCCCACATCTGCTCTCTATTGTGATGAATGGAATCAGGTGAATGCATGGGTCTGGTGAGAAGAAACATGCTGAATGCGGAATGAGAGACATTCTAAAGCCTGACAGCCTGACATCTTCTCTTGAGTTGTCTCTCATTGTCAACCTGCCTCAAAGGCAATTAGGTTCAAAGGAAAGTGTTTTTCAATGCTTTTTTTGTGAATTTCACTAACACGTTGGCACCACTAGAGCCCCTGACATGTGAGATCATCATTATCGAGATGTTTTCTCATATGGCAAAGTCTGCTGCCATTTTGCTGTTACCTGTCCAACTACTTCAGAATATCTTTACTCTGGGCGGGAATGGACCTGACAAGATTTGGTAATACCCACCAATTATACAATTATTCCAAATTACATTTAATGTCAAGTTCTTGTCAATGTCAAGTACTATGCAACTACTGTATATCCTGCACTTGCTGCTAAGGCACTTCTGGTTAGACAAAACTACATTTCGTTGACTTGTACTTGTACATGTGTAACGACAATAAAGTTGAATCTAATCTACTGTAAATCTCTCTGAAGTGTCACTGAAGATAAACTTTATAAATATCTCACGTCAGAAAGGTCAGCGTGCAGCCAGACGAATAAATTACCCAATCTCCAGTTGGTCCTACATTTCATTTTGCCTTATTTTTTATTTTGCTCTTCATCTTGCATTGATGATTAAAACCTTCCTTGCATATAATCATTGAAATAAAAAACACGTGTTTTAACCTAAAGTGCACATATAGAAATGAAAAAACTCTTCTTCAACATTGCCAAATATGAAAAGCGCGTCATAGAATGCCCACTTCATCGAGCCTTAAAATAAAAAGTACCCCAAAAAATTAAAGACATATTAAGGGTAACAAAGCTATACAGCATTAAAATAATCTATGGGGGTTATGCACCAGACGTAAAACTTTATGAATAAATATGTTTAGCAAAATAACACAAATCAATTCTTGATAGAATGTTGTCGTCTCCCTCAGCATGGTCCAAAAAACGGGCTGCGTAAAAGAGTGGGCCAGGGTGTCCCATAAGTCCCTGATGTAGTGCTATTAAAGAACTATTCCAGAAAAATGTCTATACTTGAGTATATAAAGCGATAAAGCATCAAAGGGTGGGAATGGACCTGACAAGATTTGGTGCCACCAACCAATTATGCAATTAATCCAAATGACATTTAATGTCAAGTACTCATGCAAACACATCATGTCACATCAATTGTCTCTCACTGGAATCAGTGGACATCAATATTGTTTTAAGTTACAATCACAAAATTACTCAAGCATCAATCAAGTCATGTAAACCATGTTTCTTTATTAAAGATTAAGAACCTCCAAGCAGCATATTCATAAATAAAATAAGAGTCTCTCTTATATGTAATGTTACAGACTATGCTATGATACATTATATATTTCGTGGGCTATTGGACATTTTTCATTGAAATCAAAGGGGCAAGAGCGTAAGGCAGTGAAGACACAACCTTACGTAGGACATCCTTACCACCCGCTGTCGGCAGCTCAAAGCCACAGGTTGTGTTACACAGTGTAATATATCACTTTGGTTCACATTAGTAACTACTTGGACTTGTACAAAATATACAGGATACAACCTTGAAGAGAGAGTGACAAGCATGTGCAGGGTGAAATCTCATTGAAAACTGGTTAAGGTACTCCACACTGAAAAATGTCTTCATTTTGGGATTTGGCAAACGTTAAGTAGTTTAACAGGGAAACACACACAGGTAGCTGTATAAGGAGTGAATGCATTGTATAAGGTTGTTCTGGATTAGGTCACAACAAACAGATTCGAAACCGAAAAAAATTCAAGACATGTAAGAAAAACATAAATTAAAATGTAGAGTAGAAAATATTCAAATATGTTTGGATGATTCAAAATTACCTTTGTGTGATGTTAGTCCTGTCATTGGAGCGTTTAGGACTTCACCACTCATGTTTTCATTAGAGAAAAAAGATATCACAACATGTAATTTATGAAAATCTTTTTATGTACAAGTTCTTTATTGTCTGTGTACTCAGTGCGAAGCGAGTGTAATACAGTAAAACAGTAAAATTGAAATGATATATCAATGCCAGGGAAACAGCTCTTTGACTCTTTATTACAGCTCTTTGACAAACTGTACAAATTCACCAGATCGGATCGGTTAAAAATCTCTTTGACGCTCAGCAAATGAAAGTGACGTAGTTTCTGTACGTTTCAAATATAATTGTTCATTCTGGGCTGGTTGTGCTCACGGATTGATGGCGTCACCAGATAAAAGAAAAAAAAGTGTGTTGTTGCTTTGATTGAGACAAAGAAGTCACACAATATTTACTGGCTTACTTTTCTCTGGTTATTAAACCATCATCAACTCAGCACTATCTTCATCAACCTTAACCAATAAAATGAATAATGCGAAGCATTGAAATAGCCACAGCAGTTACAGAAGAATGTTGGATGTTTATGCTGTAAAACGGGTGCATACTCAATAGCTTTTGGATTTCTACAGCCGTGTGTGATCATCTAGTAACAAAACGTGGAGAGACATCTTTTATTTCGGCACTTAGAAAACAATCACAATGAATCTGAGTGTTTATCCATAGAGAACAAAATTCACAAAGCCATTCAAACAGTCGTCGTTGAATTATTTTTCTATGTCCTCTTTTGTTTTTCATTTGTTTTTGTAACTCAACTTCAAAAATTGAGAATATTCAAAATACACGTTTACTTACTTTGCTCTTTCAGTATTTACAAATATGTACAAGAAAAATGTTTTTTTTTGTTTGTTTTTTGCGTAATAAAAATCTCTACACACGTTTTTTAAACTCTTTTTACACATTTTAATCCAACTGCCATCCGGTCTCCCAAGCCCCAACCGCACCTCAGCTTACATGGTCTCTTTCGAAAAGCAAGTACGAGGCTGCCCAAGTGCTTTAGATAGATGTACTGTGGGTGGGATCAATAGCTTCTGGGATGGGTCGTCCTGGTACCGACTGGTAGGACATTGGCATGGGGGTCTTGGCGGGACTCTGTCGGAATAGGCCCCCGTTGGGAGCCCTGTGTTTGCATTGGATGGAGGGCAAGGTGGAGCTGCTGAGAGGAAGGGGGAGGGTGCTGCCAGGACCCTGGGCCAGTGTCCGGCCCACCCCATGAGCTTGATCCGGGATGTATGTGCTCACAGACAGGCCCTTGCCCGGGTAGTCTCGCACAGCTTCCCGCTGCTGGCTGGGTTGCATGCTGCCGATGTCCAGGGCAGAGATCTCGATAGACGGCGCGGGGATCTGCTTGTGTGCCATGTCCTCGTCCATAAGATTGTTCATACGCTGATGCACCTGTTCCAGGTTCACCTCCTTGTCCTAGAGAAGGGCAGAGAAGAGGGGGGACAGAGCGGCTGAGACCAGCTGTTCCTAGATGACCTCCATGCAAGTAAGGTTTATATCTGTTAATACAGGGTGTGTATTTGCACTAAAGGGCCCAATTACATCTAATAGGATGAAGTTTCAAAGGGGACTTTCATAGAATGTGCACCTTGAAATCAAATTTGGCCAATGGGCATATAAAGGAATTATGTGTGAGATGGCCAATGTGGAAAGCTTTTGAAACTTAGGCAAAAAGCAAAAGGCCTCACAAGGTTCTACACATGCTCACCCCCTGCTGTGTTTGTTTCCAAAATACATTACAGTTTACAAAAGTAGTGTTTGAGCCAAACTTCATTTTAGAAACATCATAAACTTACACATTTTTTTTTAACTAAATATCTGTAACAAATCAGTTTAAATACGATAGATATAGACTTTAAATAGGATGCATCGTCTAAAAACAAGTATGTAAGCACAAGTGTGTTTAGCTACGGAAGCCAGATTTCATGTGCCATTGGAATTATATGATTTTATCTGTAAAAACTTTCTTTTTTGTGAGAACATTATGTGACGTTTCCTCATTGAGAAATGTACAGAATGTAAATGAAACCCTATAATTCCAAGGTTGTGAAATGTGAATTTAGATGCGTGTGACCTTTCCCCTCGACAACCTAGCTAACATGTGATGTTGTGATTTATGTTTTCTACATATAATCAACTGACATTATGTAAAGAACGTTCTGTAAAAATATAACCTTGAAATATGAAGTAATGAGTGAGCAAGGCCATGTAAAAGGCTCTGTTTATACCTGGTATTAAGATGCGTTTGGTCGATCGGATCACAAGTGGACCAATGAGACACATGGCCGTTTACACCTGGTGTTTTAATCCGTCTCTTTTGTCCACTTTCAAAAACTTCTGTCCTGATTTCTTTGATGGGAGGGTGCACGGCGAGTAAATACATCGGCCTTTTCTGATCATTCGATCCACTGGATGAAATAAGCGCATGCAATTTACATATGAACGCGACAGGAGATGATAGAGAAACATACCGAAAGCAGCAGTTTTGAAAGCTTTTAGGTCTTAGCCGGTAAGGTTGAAATCCTTTCTGGCATTATCAATAGGCGGCTTCTGTGGCTGAGCGTCTACACTACAAACACAATTCAGTCGAATGCGTTTTCGACTACCTCTGGATGTGGTTGAAAATGGACAAGCTCAAAACGTTTCACACCCCGTTTACACTTTTACCGTCATCCACTTGTGATCCGATCGACCAAACCGCATCTTAATACCAGGTGTAAACAGGGCCAAAGTGTCAAATCCCAGAACAAACTGTAGCTGTTGTATTGTAGCAGTATCAGTGTAAAGTTACGCTACTATTATAGAATAAAGTAAATAAACCCACACGAATAATGTACATTACTGTAAAAAAAAAAATCACAGCATTTTAAAAGTTTTACTTTTTAAATCAAGGAAAATTAAAAGTATAGTAAAAATAATTAAAGGAAAGTGGAAAATAACATTCTTTGCTGGTTGTCCTGCTGAGAACGGCCTGTTTAGTGCCATTTAATGTCCAGTACCATAAGTTGACATCAGAACTAAGATTTCTTTGGAGTTCAACACCTCAAAGTATTTTATTGTTTGGCCTTTACAGCGGTTGAGTCATTGGAAATTATAAGAACTAAAATGATTAAAACAGGACCAGCAACTCTTCTACACAGAAGCTGAAAACAACGCCTCCTATTGCGAGTCACATATGAAGAGTTTATTTCCAAAAAGAGATAACTCCGTTCTTAAAATATGTCTTTTTTTTTACTCTGCATTCCAAGTAATATCAATCAAACCGCAGTTGGTTTGTTTTGTTTTAAGCCATAATATCTAAAACAATACAGCAGACTAACACAACAAACCACAATGAAAACATGATTTTTGAAAAACATCAATTGATCTCATTTTGGAAATAAACTCTTCATATGTTGTTTGAAAAATAGCCAGATATTTTGTCAAGACAGTATCGACTTTCCATCTAAATATGTTTGTTTATGAATTATAAATGTGAATGAGACACACATATCTTAGCAATAAAGCTCTGAAAATAAGGAATATTGTTTGGAGCTGTATGCTCTGCAGATTCTTAAAAGTTGCGTCTTTTGCTTGCCTTGCAGTCTTAACCACGCTCTAGTTCTCATATTGTGATGAATCGATATGTACTGAATTGTGACATGTATCACAATGTGTATTTTGCATTACCCGATGTGGTATTTTAGAGGTACATATGGAGTTCCACTAGTGGCTTTGTTTCTTGAGGTCAGCTGGGTCTCTAAATCTGTCCTTGATGAAATCATTAAATTGCTGGATAGAACAAAACGCCATTGAGCGCAATAGTTCAAGGCAAAGAGTTGGCCGCCATGTAGTCTTTCATACACATAAAAACCCTTTCTAAATGCAATTATATAACAAGTCGTGATATAATTTAGAATCACGAAATAGAAATACAGCTGGGCTCCAGAGTCCACCAGCGCCACAATAAGGACACGCACTGTTACACAGAATTATTTCTTAGGATCTAAAAGTATCCTCAAACATTTAGATTAATGAAGCGCTACGGCATGTAATGCAAAGACACATCAGAGAGTAATAAAGCTTTTGGGAGGGATGGGGCAGGACTAGAATGGCAAAGCAATTGCACTGGGTAAATTAGTCGGTCACATTTGGTTGAAGCAGACTTTTCATTAGAGAGATTTCCAAGGGGATACATGCCTTCACGCACTGTTCACAATCTCATCGCAGTTCAGTAATCCTATTTGTCTTATCTAATGAACAGAAGAATGGGGTGAAATCTTAAGGTATGATGATGTAAGACATGAATCCATGCAAAAAACAAACAAACAATAAAAACAATAACACCAAACAGTATAAGTACTGTAACCAATATCCAGGGAACACCAAATTGTCCCTTTTCAATAATGTTTACCAAACAATTAATATACCGTACATTTATATTTAACCTCTGATGTCGGTCTGTGTTTTGTGGTTTTTACTTATTACTTATTTTATTTAACATTTATTTATCCAGGAATCATTTAATTAACCCAAATGGTTAGGTCTCGTTCTTCGCAATGAGTCCCGCCTCCATAGCTCACGTCGCTAATAGGATTGGCTTTGTCCTTCTTAAGTGCTTTTTGTCTAACCACGTCGCTTTATGATAGGCTTTGCCTTTTCCTGCTAACTTGTGTCGTAGGCTGCAGCTGATTTGGTTGTACAAAGCGCCAAAGCAAAGTTCGGTCAACAAGACGCGATGAGCGTGATTATGCAGGCTACCAGTAAGAAAACATTCTTACCAACAGTTTATTGACAGAAATAAGGGACAAGTTGCGTCACATGTTGATTTAAGGACACTGTTTTTCTTTTTCCCAATGAATGACAATCCCCAATCTACAGTATAGTGTCTCAGTGTGTGTTTGAAATGAGAGCTTTGAATTGATCATAACACCAATTGTGTCATTTTATCATCAGAAGCGGCCGTGCCAAGCTGTAGCCCAGGTAGAGAGACAGGGTCACAGGGGATTAAAAAACATGATTGTGTTATTTGTTGTTCATTATATTAAGGTTAAACTAAGGTTGCACTGTTATAGAGGTCTATTAAGCTCTCAGTTATACATACAGTAGTTTTAACAATGTAGCCATTAATATGTATTTATTAGGGCTGTCAATAGATGAACATTTTTAATCGCGATTAATCGCACACTTTTCGTGTGATTAATCGCACACATATAGTGACATTAAACATACACTATTTGTTGTGTTTCACATGTTTATTTTAGTGCTGTAAATCTATTAAAAAATCACTAAATAATCACACACAGCTTTCATGTTTTGAATTATACGTTTTCAATCTAATAATTTCACATTTTATTTCCTAATTTCTTTAACAGCACCATTTTATGAATGAAAGCCATTCTAATATTCTTGGCTTTTTAACTGATGTCTTTATTAAATATATTATGTTTTCTACTAACCAAACCCAATATAATAAGTGTGCTCTTCCAACCTGTCTAACAGGTAGGAAATCTACAGAATATAAATAAAGTTCTCATACACTTGCTAAATACATGATATACAGAACAATCCTCTTTAAAGCTACATAATCACATTGATTTCTTCATTTCTTTTGATTTACATTAGTGACAGGAGTCACAGTGGCCCCTTTAAGAGCGTGACCCCTTTAAGAGCTGCCGCTCTAAGCAGGTCTAATGTGCTTGTTTTCACTACTCTTTGCATGAATTTAAGACTTTATTTAACTCTTTGAAGAGTGTGCTTGCGAAAATACTAGACAGAATGTGCTCTATGGCATAATCTTGTGTGTTGTTGTTCATTCAAGCACGAAAGAGGAGTTAATACTGGTGCGCGGTCTGACAGATTCTGACACGCAGCCTTTAGCCCATGTGTTCACCAGACAGGACCTGTGTCGCGGTGCATTCAGACGTGCTGGACGTGTCAATACAACCATTTCAAATCGCGCCTACGTTTATTAAAAGCCTTTATATGATGTTACACTAGACAATGATGACGGAAAAAACGGATGTTGCATTAACGGCGTCATTTAAAAAAAAATATTAACAATATTTATAATACTTATAAAAAATGGTTTTAAGCCAGACTGTTTTATAAAAAACTAGTGCTGTCAACGTTAACGCATTAATGCATGCGATTCATTTTTTTCAGATTGGCGCGTTAACATTGACAGCACTACTATTTATAAGAAAAGTTGGTTTTAGGCAGACGCAGTTGAACATACAGTAGTTAATACTGAGTGGCAAATTTGAGCCTATTCTGGTGTATTTCTAAGATGAATCTCTAGCTGTAACAGCATGGATGCTGTGAGGAGTTTTCTTCGAATCCCAGACTTTAACATCCGATGACTGCGTTGAACTACGTACGACTAGGCAGTGAGTTACCTTGCGACCGGATGAATTTTTAATGACTTCTATAAATGACCCTGCTACCTCTTTAAAGGGGACCAATATAAAAAGTATGAAATTATTAGTTTTGTTTAACACTGTTGCCCAACTGTAAAAGTCTGGTTTATAATTGTGAAAAATGATATGAGGCTGTAAAATTACGATCGCCACAAAAGTTTAATTGGTCACTTAAACGGTTTAAATAAAGTTGAATGGTTGGTCAGCAGATGATAAGTGGGTCAAAGACGAAAAAGGGTTTAAGCAAAATAAGTGTAATGTTTTTCTGTTAAATTAAATTACATTTTTGTTTTCTGAGCAAAATGTTCCCTTGATTTACAGAAATCACCCAATAAAATTACATTCAGTGTAACAAGAAAAATCTATTTATTACATATGAAAAGACTATAACTTTCACCCCAAATACTAATTCGTGAAATTGGCCACTATCCTAGGTTTTTCCCATTTGTCAATAATATTTTTTTACTCATTTAAAGCAGAATAAAATGTATTATGCTCCATTATTCTTTAAATATCTTAACATGTACAAGTTCGAATAAGCATGTTGTTTGAATTTGTACATAAATAATGCGTTACGCTGAATGACAATGCAACATTATTTCAACCAAATTTTGACATTTTATTCTCCAAAAACTTAGTTGAAACCATGAAGTAGACATTTTAATTACATTTAATGTGCTTTCTATGGACATAAAATCACTTTTGTAAATTTCTTTTTATGGGGACATCATAACGTCTTTGACCCAAATGCACTTCCTCCTGAGGTACGACTACAATGCTTTACAACACAACAGGATTACAACTGGCAACAAGAAGCAAATTGCCAAAGATATATTCAGAGATCACAGTGAAAAGCCGGTTTGGGGGCCTAAGATGTACTGGTGGTGAAGTTAACTCTAACCAACCTCTATCTGGCTTATACTTCAACAAAAAGAGGAAAATGTATTTTGTGGTTTATTTTGTTTGATTTAAAATGGTTACAAAGTGCGAAGAGTCCTATTATGATTTTGCCGCTTGTAACACCAGTGATGGAGGAAATCAATAAACCTCTGAGAATGGAACTACATGCAGTTAATGCCTTAATTGCATTGATTTAAACACATGGAATTGTGTTGCTTTTCAAGGTCCACATTCACACAGCAGTTGTCAGTTCAGCATAGGTTATTTTATAACCCAACGGTTGGGTTTGTCCATTTTTGACCCAACGATGGGTTGACATAACCCAACATTTTTTAGAGTGTGTGAACTCCATTCAGAATTCTCTTGACACTTGGCATGTGTGTATGCTTGGCTTGGAAAATGCATTTTCTGTAAGGCTGCTTTGCAACAATGTAGAATTGTGAAAAGCACTACAGAAGTACATCTTAATTGATTTAAAAGTTGTCCGTCACATCGAATGATGCTCTGGGTTCCAGTAACTCACAGAAACTGGGATTCAGATGTGCGTGATCTCAAGATTTTGGAAGCCAAGATCCTGCGCTCTACACTCAGCTATACATGAAATAAACGCATTCAAAGCCGCAGACACTAAATTAACATTTCATATACAAACCTTGAAAAAGACTTGTAAATTAAATAACTTAGTGTCCATTATGATGAAGAAAACTTTCAAGTGGAATGGACATAAAAAAAAGGACAATCTGGGAGCCGCACAGATTGTCAATTCTGAACACAGTGTGAACGTAGCAATTGTAAAGCTCTGTAGTGAATGACGAATCATTTAAAATACAGGGGACAAAATATTTTCAATTTAGTGTGAGCTCGGTCAAAAATGTTAATTTAGTAAGAAAGATCGTTGTGAATTTTTATGTAGTAGACACCTTATACATACAGGTTGCACATCTCTCAAATTGCATCTTGGTCTCCATTTTGTGAGATGCGTCATATTTTAATTCATTATTTATTTATTTTCAATTATCTGGTGATTATGCAGACATTGCTCACCGATTCATTGAAGAAATCCACACTTAATTAAATCAGCAACTGTCACAATGAGTGGAATTCGTATTAAAATATGTTCATAATCACCTTGAAATGGCTTCATGCCTCAACAAATAAATGTCACCAATTAAACAGCAGTTGTGTTTTGTATGCCAATTCTGAATGAACTGGAAAATCATTTATCATCATTAATGCTACTCTGCTAATGGCTCAAGAAATGTGTTCAAAGCAGAAAATATGGAAGGTGCCAACTTGAAAACCATGAGAACGACTAGGTGGATCTAAATGTGACTACTAGAATAAAAACTAAAAGAAACTAAGAAATACACTTTTCATGTCAGACGGCTCCTACATAATCTGTGCTAATAAATCCCAACCGATCATAGAAGAGGCCTACGGTTCTATTCTGACCTGTGTCAATAGCTTCTGCTTCATCCCAGTCTTTTTCTCTCTCTGTCCAAATGTCCTTGCTCCCCTCCGATGAAGCAGTAGCAATATCATTATATGTCAATGGACCAGAAACCCTTGCCAGTCTGTAATCCTTAGTAACCTGCATGAGATCATAAACAAATGAAGAATAAATGGAAAATTAAAAAGCGTAGGTAAAGAAATCCATAAAACTTGTCCACATTGACATATAATCGCATCGGGACGTCACACAGTGAATTACTAGGGATTATTGACTGTTGGGCTCATTTTTAGGGTGGTTTTATGTCTTTTTTTATTTGGGGGGTATCTGAGCAGACAGACTAATGCAAGCACCCGATTTGCCTACACTTTAGTTTACGGATCATCGTCAAACCTTTCGAGTTCATTACATGCATTTCCCATTGGCAATGAAAGAGGCCTACTAAAGTGAAGTAATAACCTGAAGTCATTATTTTAAAGTTGGTGAGTTGAACAGTTTATAAATGTGAAAAGAACAGCAAAGTGGACATTTAATGGCCACTATGAAGAAGCACTTAATGATATAAAGTGTTGTCTAAAACACTAAGCGGATATCCCTTTAAAGATTTTTGAAAGGGAATACTGGCTAATGGAAATATTTTTTTACTACCAAGGAGCAAGGTGCTTTGTAAAAATGTTGCTTTCAAGATCATTTATGGTACTTGTTTAAATATTCCAATATATTTAGCATTCATTTTAGCATCAGTTTACCTTAACTAAGAATTCTGGAACCTTGTAGGAAAGCAGTGTATTGCTCTTGACTTTATTTCAAAGATTAAAACAACTATGCTGGGGTGCGTTTCCCGAACGACATAAGTCGCTGGTGCATCGTTTGAGAAACTAACTAGCTACTCGCGAGCGACTGTTTCCCAAAAACATAGTAGCTTTGTCGCACATCTGTCGTTTGAACCACGTTTGTTCAACAACATTGTTGATGACGTCACATACTGTGGTTGGTAATACCGTCTTCTAATTAGTCCGTTTAGATCGATCTAATGTCATATTATTGTAACTCCGCACAGGTATTCCCCAGGGTCCTTGAGCACGTAGACCGAGGCGCATGCGCACTTTTAAAAAACAGATGTAAAATTGAATTTGTTTATTTAGAAAGTTGGATATAGAATGAACTGCATGTTTCTTGCTTACCTTGCTCAAAAGCATGATGTAAGTAAATCTGCAGGTCATAAAAATAAGGAACTATGCTTCTAACCACAGCTCTAGACCTGTAGTTCCAACCACGCAACTTTGCAATGCTGCTTGCGATTGATCGTTGAAACAAGGGTTTCAGGAAACACTTGAATCGTTGAGCTATTCTGAAACGACGGAACCTGCGACCATAGTTGGCTAACGATGCTTTTGGGAAACGCACCCCTGGCTGGTGCACTCTGTTCCAAAACCCAGTGAAACCCATTTTAAGGTGGACAGCATTATATGGTATCAAAGGTGCACAACTGACATAAAAAAGCTAATGAAAGCCACTGTACAACATGTAAGGCAGCATGGCGTGTGTATTCCATCGATAAGGGAATCCCAAAATGCACAGCGACAAGCTCAGGAAAAAATTATTAAAATAATAATAATATGTCAATGACGGCACCATATTGGGAAGGGCAAGACTGCCCGATAAACATACCAGGAGGGAGCAGCGTTTTTCTTTCTTTCTTTCTTTCTTTCTTTTTATGAATTAGTGAAAGAGAGAAAACAATTTTTTACTCAACGCAGATTTTGATATCTAAATGTGATTGTGCATTTTCTCCCTAAAACTGTAGTTCTTCCATTTACTTCTATGTGTTCATACAACACAGTCTCATGGGAATTCGTGACATTGATTATCTATTAATTCGTGTTTGCATGAATTTTCCCCTTTTTTCGTGTAAGTCAGCACAACTTTGTTTGTGTCACACAGCACAACTTTCAATCTAATGCATTTTAATACACGGTATCTTTCATATGTATAAAATAAATATATCTCAACGCAATCTGATGGGAATTCATTCCTATTTTACAAGGTGGCTCATTCGTGTGAATTCCTATTTCCTACGATCTCATTGGTATGTTTTGACTTTTCCCCTGTGATTTCAGTTTTAGGGGCGGGGTTAGTGCAGCCATTTATCGCTGTTTTGCCACCTAGTGAAACTCGCGTTTTTGGCTAAATTAGCCTTTGCGGCAGTGATTTTAGGGTTCGGGGTGAAGTAAGGTGTTGGTAAATCCTACAATATGTACAGTAAGACTTCTTTTGATATCAGGTTATAAATATATAAATTCACAGGCAGTCTGTGTATTGAAAGTCATGCTGAGTGACATTAAAAAAAGGGGGTATTCGTGTCCATGAACACGTATTAATAGATTCCAAATTTCGTGTCTATGCAATGAACTGCCCTGAGACTGGGTTGGTTTATAGGGTCGTCTTAACCATCCCAATATGGTACGGCTGTTAGCATTTGATTCGACAGCCAATGTGGCATCAATGTAGCATGTCTATGGGATGATTACTCACACAAAGAACGCAGCCAATCGCAAACTGTTGTCTGTCCTGGCAATAGCACAACCAATCAGAATGAACATTGCATCCCCGCCAGAAAGTTTCATCAGTCATTCTTTTTTTGGCAAAGGCTACTAGTTGATATATATTGTAACGAATATTGTAACAATTTGGTAAGAATTAGATGTTTGTAGACGTTTTTAAATATTGTAATGATGATATAACAGTTCAATAGAACACCTATGTATTATTTTTATTGTAGTTTGTCAAACAGATCTAATTTTGTAATGACATGAATTCCATTAATATTTGCCTATATAATGTATAGCAACCAGACAACTGAATGTGATCCCCTGAAGGGATAAGGTTAAGCTTAACATGTGAGAAATTCAAAACATTAATGCATGTACAATAAAAATGTAGGGATGCATTGTTGTATAGTATCTAGTATGGAACTCTGGGGTACTGAATGTTTCAATCTGAGAGGCTGTTATTGGGCTGTGTAACAGCATTACGGTTGACTGACTGATCAGCTCGCCAATCACAAAACCAAAAGCACAAATCCAAAAGGTCCAATAAAGGACCTTAGTGAAATGAACATCAAGCGCTGTTGGAATCGATTGCGAGATACGTCTCCTGTGCAATTTGTGTTGCGGCCTATCCAGAGCATTTCAAATTTGTCACTGTTTCAAATCAGTCCTTTTGGTTAGAATGCATTCAAAGCCAACTATCCATATAGCAAAGTAGTTCACTAGGTTTTGGAATAGAGATCCGGTGTTTACAGTTTCCTGAAATTCCACATCATCTAAAAACCACATCATGACATAGTTCAAATATCAAACTCTAAGGGCTGCCTTAAGGGCTCTGTGCACATTCCATGGCCAGTGGGCCGGGGGACCAATTTTGATTTCATCAGGGCACACCTATAACTGAGTGTACTGGAGCTCGACTAAATCGGGGCTCGCGTCTGCTGCGGGGTCCTTAAAGTAGAGTGTGGCAGTGTCCTCTCCCTGCTGTATCTTCCGCGCCCTGAGCTCGGTCACCTCTTTGGCCTGCTCTTGCCGGCAGCGGTTGCTGTTCCACCACATTTCCAGGCCGGCCACCAGACAGGCCAGCAGGAGGCCCGCAGCCAGGATGCAGAAGACGCCAGCGAAGCTGTGCAGTTTGAGCGAGCGGCCGTCCGGCTGGGCGTTGCTGTGGCTGTTGAGGTCACAGCGACCGGTCCGAGGCCACCACTTCTGCTTTAGGACATCCAGATCTCCTTTCTCCTGCAGCTCCAGTATCCTGCGAGATATGAAGTAAGAAACAATGGGTTGGATTCATTGATGTGTTGCATTTGATCGGGTTCCTTTTTGAAAATAATCTACATAAGAACTTGGCAGATATCATAATAGTAGTTCTGCTTAACACCCACTCCCGCCTGCAGTATTTCTGCACGCCCCTTACTTTAAGAAAGACTGCTTTACAGAGAATAGAGGTTATGTAACTTTTCAGGATGCTCATAGTGATTTTTTCTGAAAGAAAACCAGGGCTCGATAATTGATTATTTCCCATTAACCGGTAAGCTTAGAACATTAAGATATAATTTAATTTATTTATAAATACTGTATTTAATCAGTGCCTGTGAACCATTAAAATGGTTCATTTAAAGCTTGATGGAGAAGTGATATGTAATATGGAGAGATATAAAACGGTGTTATAAGACGCGATGAAGTCTCATTCATTGATTACATTTTATGGGACTAACCCCCAACTCTTGACTTTCTC
The DNA here is from genome assembly GCA_006030095.1 of Triplophysa siluroides. Lineage (NCBI taxonomy): Eukaryota > Metazoa > Chordata > Actinopteri > Cypriniformes > Nemacheilidae > Triplophysa > Triplophysa siluroides. The sequence goes on from VCII01000015.1 coordinate 1,701,244, forward strand.
GTTCTGTTGTATATGTGTTTTTTTGTATCTGTGGTTATTAAATGATGTTGCTGTTATAAATAACGCAGCCATCATCAAGTAATAAAGCACCATGTACAGAAACATGTAAGAGGCCTGGCAAAAACCGAGAGCTCTAGAGAGAATAGATGATGATGGGCCACAAAGCGCAGAAAGTAAGATGAATTTGTCTTTCAAGAGGATATGACATTATGGTTCACTGTGTAATAACCCGCAAGCTTCCTCCCAGCTGCCTCAGAGTGCATTTCTACCAGCGTTACGACAAAATCACCTTAGGGCTTCCGAATACAAGAACTCTCTCCGCGCTGACTTATGACCAGTTTCCTTGATCCAAAAGAAGAAGGTAAAACTGATCTGAGCTCAGAGGACACGGGCTAACCAAAAGCCTCTTAATTCAACCGATCACAATTCATTTTGTGCCGGGTCATGTTTAGTAGCATGGAAATATCTCCACAATAGACAATACAAACATCATAGAAGTTTGCAACAGCATTTATGAATTTTTGCCATGAACATCACATAGGCCTACTTTTAGGAATCCTGGCGGACAGTAAAGAATGCGACGCGCACGTCTCCTGGAAATCCTGTAGAATTCGACCAATCAAATGACAACTTCGAATCTGCTAACCGAAGTGCGTTCAGGTAAGCAGGGCTGGCAAATTTTGTATTCAGTTTGGAGTGGGATTGTCTGACTGGGAGGTGAGGAGTGGAGTTGAGATGGCATTTGGGATGTAGGAATGTTGTAGAAAACCACAAACATAAAACCTTGCATTACAATTGTACTGTGGTTGTCCAAACATTTGATAACATAAGTTCATTCCTTTCAATATAAGGTGTACTAAATTTGGAGCATAGACCAGACATAGATGTATGCAAAGAATGTAGATACTTGTCAAATATTCATATAATACATTTAACTATTTTTAATGGACTAACCTCCACCTATAAACACACTTTTTTAGTGAATTTTAAGGATGACTTAATGACTTTTTCAATTCTGGTCACTTATTTTAAACAATAACAAAAAGTGTTAACCCTACACTGGCTGGAATGAAAGCCATTTTTACCCCAAAATAGAAAAAGGAAATGGTTTGGACATGAATCATCTTAGAATAAAAAGAAAATACATTAAAATATGTGAACAGATATGAAAACGGATATCTGAACAGATCATATATGTATATATAAATTTAGCATGTAATAAAAAATGATAATAGTGCCACTTCTGTTAAGCTAAAATTGCATCATATTTACATGGGTATATGTAAGTTGTATTGAAATTAGCTTGTAGCTGAATATTGTTAGGGTACTCAAGATGGATCAATAGAAGATGAGAATGCATGTCAACAAGAGAGATCATTTCCCTGCATTCTGAAATCCAACTGCAATATTATTATACAGTCTTAATTGGTTACAAGTGATAATGTGGTGCTTTAGACAGTCTACTGGCATCTGTTACGTCCGCAAAGGGATCAATTTGTAATGGGAAGAAACTAAACCCAAGAAACTGCAGCTAATGAGTCAAGGCATTGTGCAAAAAAATGGCGGTGCATTTCATACAGCAGGTCCTGTGTCTTTGCTAGTCATTTAACTTCACGTCTGAGGTAACTGAAGCACTTATCATTTAAATATTTTTTAAATCCAGCCCTAGGCTATATGTCTGAAGAATGTTGAAAAGCGTTATTGCTTTTCTTTGAACACCTACACAAGACAATTAAATGTACTTTCTCTCATTATATAAGCAGTGCTTGAAAAGTGTGGGGTATTCTGCCGTATTCCCTCCCTGCAGGATAGAGATTTTGCAGTAGTTAGAGTTCTTAACCAGACAGGCCATTGAATTCGCCAAGAAATTGAGATAATTACGAAAATAGCTTTCACAACTCCAGAGAGCCCCGAACAATAGCTTTCTGTGCAATGTGTGCTCCTTGCTCTACGCCACATCAAAAATGAGGAGAGAGGGGAGATTTTAAAGGTTGATACGCACTTTTGGGATATGAGATCTCGATACGGGCTCCCGTGTTGCATGGCGATCCCGTAGCCTTTGCTGCTCATGCTGTTTCCGGATACCGTGATGGTGCAGTCGTCATCTGTGAGCGCCGCGTACTCCACCACTGCCATATCCCACAGGAACGCATAGGGTCCTTTTTTGGCCTGCGGATAAAGATGCGTGTTCATTCTAGAGAAGCTGACCAACACGCTCAATGTAAATGCAGGGGCGTATTTCAGGGGTATTGGCATTGCGATTTAACCTTTGATGACTGGTACCATTGACTGTACCAAACGCACCGGCGTTCTCTAAACCACATCCTCAAAAGTTATTGAAGGAAAATCGCAACCCTTCTAAACAGTAATTATTGTTAAAGTGTTCCAGTTCTTCAAAACGGTCCCCGGGGGCTGATCTATTGAGCTCTTTCTCGGTTAAAGGAGCTTCATTGATCTGAGCCTTCTCTCATTGGCTGAAGGATTTCACATCCTGAGCTCATTATACACCTAAAAGTTTCTTCCTTCGTGTCTCTTTTACATTTAGTCTTTCCCTTTGATGTCATCATTTCAAGGTTGTTTTCTTTAATTTGCTCAAGAGCAGGGACAGAGAGTCTGTTTTTCAGTTTGAAAGGCTCTATTGATACGTGACTTGCTTAAAAAGAGAAAAAGTCTGGAGAACAAAATACAAAGACAGTCCATTATCATCATCAACATTTCATGCTACAAGAATCTTGTTTTTTAATTGTAATCATATGACAGACAAATGCAAAAAAGACACAAATTAGATTTGGAAATGACCTTTATAGCAAACATCAAATGCTTTATTTTCTGTTATTAATCCAAAGCATTTACTTAATGCAGTTATCTTTTGTCCTTTATAAGAAAATGTTGCATATTATTTAAGCCTGCAAAATTCTTCATCCCAGCTACAAAACCCCATTGAAAAAGACGAGTACCGCTGGTGCCCAGCATAGAATTTGTACCCGCACCAAAACAATAGCTTCACCAGCAAGTGTTCCTTGGTCACTATCAGTGTTAGGGTCATTCACGTGTGCTCTAAACATGTTGTGACAGCAATTGATAAAAATAGAAAACTTAGGAATAATAAGGAAAGTCACAACAACATAGATTTCCCATCACTTTGCCAGTCAATCAAATGGCTGAAATAAAAACAGAGTATAAAGCTCACGAAAGTGAATTAGGACTATATTCAGATTAGACCGCAATACCACCAAGGCCACAACATCCTTAAAACTAGAGACTCGATATTTTGGACTGCGAAGAATGTGTGTTTAATTTGTCTTTGAAATCATTTCATAAATATACCTTTCGTATGCCCTCTGATGGACTAGACACTGAGAAGTCCTGGCCGTTGTTCTTGCTGATGGTCCTCCACAGCTCTGCATAGGTGCTGTCCTGCTCCAGTAGGTTTGTACCCTTGGCTCTGAAGTAATCGTACACCGCAGAGTCCCTCACAGTGCCGTAGGTGTAGTCCATCTGCCTCGCAAGGTCCTGAAATGTTCTGGAGGATAGACGGGCGACGGAGAAAAGCTCAATTGAAATTTAAGGTGTAATATAAAGCACCACGCAAACAAACACAAAACAATAAACCACATGTGACAAAAAAAGATCAACGCTAAAATAATTTATTGACGCTTATTAGTCAATATTCTAGTAACAGATTACTTTAGATCATGGAACATGCAGAGATGTGCTTCTAAAGTTGGGTCATAGGGCCTGGCTCACATTGCTTTCAAATCCATCATTCAAGAACACAATTCTCTAGAATATCATTGCCTGCAGTAGCTTTCATACTTTTCTTCATTACAATTAAGCAACCTATCATATACCTGTAAGAAGGTGATTCATCATTGATCATTTTTTTATAATGAAGCACAGCTTATCCCTCATTTAATTATTTTAAAGGGTAAAAAAATGTGTATTGGGTAACTATGCTATAAAAGCAATAGGGCACTCGAGGCTGTAGTACATCACGAAAACAGTCACCATCCCAGTTTAAATGTCATACCTCTGACCTCAATGTGTTCCAGTAAATCCGTCACAGCACACCAAAGAGCGGCAAAACAATATTTATTATTTGAATTATTAATAAAACTTACGAAAGTTATGAGATATTTCATGCTTTAAGGAAACATTAAAGTTAGCTAGTTGGTAAAGTTTTTTTTAACTTCTTAATGTATTTTGGTTCTAACTTCACTAAAAGCATCTCGAAAATGAATTGAAATGGCGCGTCTCCCTGAGGTCAGGGTTGATCAATCTGTCAAAGTGAATATTTCAGTGTCGTTTTTGAGGTGGGAAATATCCTAAATCAGAGCTGCCTGGAATGTAGCATTAATCACATCTATTGTAGAATGATTTTGTATCATCAACTGCATATGTGTCTGTAGCACACTCACGCTTTTAAACAGCTCATGAATTGTGAGCCACAATTAATCCAGAATGTGTTTACACCTGAATAAGAAGCAACATCATTTAGCCTCGTGGGACTCAACCTGAAGTTGCTTAGTTTAATTTCTCTAGGTCTGACTCAACTCCGAGTCATTTTTTTGTCTCATAACATTTATCATGTTAATGGTGCCACAGGATTCATCCTGAACTCGGTCATCATACATCACCAGGACAGGGACCTAACTTGGCAAGAGCTAACTTCAAAGTCCAAAGAGAACTCTGTAAATAATGTGAGACGTTGTGCCATCTGTACTGCTAATGGAGCTGTCAGGCTCAGCCGATGAAACATCAGCTAGTTCCAATCCTTTATGACTGTTTGTTTGCTCGACATTCTACTTAAAGTAAATCAGAAAAACGTTCACAGGCCTGATATAAAGCAGTTTTCTTTTACTCTGTTTAACTAACTTCCGTACAGATTTTGGATATGTTGTATTGCTTGGGTGTTTCACTAGTTACAAGTTGTGTACTATGCTATACAAAGCTATACAAAGATGAGAGTGGTCATCAAATATACTATGTTCAATTTGCCCACTTTATATTTGTTAAACAAATGCTCTAATCGTAAAACCTGGACGTCCCAAACTTGAGACTTGGATCAGTTCTTTAAAATGCAGAAATGGTCAGTATGACATGGTGATGGACAGTATGAAAATAAGTCTGAACCTAATAAAAACTAACTGCCTCTAATTTGTTATTAACATTAATATATTTTATATGCTGTTGCTGCCAGTTTGTAAAAGCAAAAAGCAGTTGGACTTTCGGATCGGGAAATGATAAAAGACTGTCAAGTTCGATGCTTTTCGCCCCTCACGTCTCTGCGCAGGTGCGCACAGCACAGCAGTCAGTGTGTATGGTGAAACACACTTGATCGGCACATCGCAGACAGGCACAGCGCAGGCAGAGAACCGCAGAAGTGAAGCCCCCCTATTCCAGTTGTTTTTGTCTTGGTGTGCGGTGAGTGATGATACAAAATATTAAGCTGCCAGTGCCTTGAATTTACAGCGAATTATCCAAAAGATAAAAGCACAATATGAGTAACTTGTCTTGCTACTCATGAGCTTACATGTAATAAGTTAGCTAAAGTTCAGCTTACGCTGCCTTACTCAAACCTGCCAACCAAGTTTAGCCCTGACTCTAAAACACACCTGAACAAGCATAACCAAGGGCTTAATTCAGCGCTGCGCAGATTCATTGTGTTAAAGGGCCGCAAACCCAGGTGTTTTCTGCAATGTAAAAACAGTCAGTGGTATCCCCAGAATGTGTCTTTCAAGTCTCAGCTCAAAATACATCACGTATAATTCATTACAAGATGTTGAACATGACTAAACACATTATTTAAGAAAGGAGAACGCCTGGGACGTTCAGGAGGTGAATAACTCCGGTCGCCAAGGTCTCCGCGGGACGAACCCGGGCGCGTCAGAAAGGTCACTTCCCGGCCTTCTTTTATGCTCCATTTTACATCCAACAACAGCACACATTTGTAGTTTCTTAGACATTTTTGTCGCTGGCTAGTGGCTACATCTGCTCTTGCCAGAAAATGGCTGACAGCGTGTCTCTGGCTAAAGGTGGGGACAACGCGCTCATAAGGCGCAATCTGTGAGCGGTCACGGGCAGGCGTAAACAATGTGACATCAGATTGTTATGGTTTCCCCAACAGCCTGTTTTGTGTCACTGTTGTGGTTTAAAGGATTTTACAAAAAGAAGAACAGATGGATTTGCATAATTACAGGGTGTTTCTGCACACACGCTAGCGGGATAGTGGCCCTTTAAGTACAGCTAGAGATGTTCAAGTGCAGATTGGTCTGTATGTTTACAGTGGCTCATGCAGATGAATAGGATAAACAAAATAACTAAGGCATATCATCATAGAACTTCCCTAGTTATTAGTTAATGACTTATATCAAGAGTATTTTGCCTTTAAATGTTGTTAAAATATGCATATAGCTGGTTTTGGTTCATTTAAAAGAAATCTACAGAAGCAAACACATAGATGGCTTTTAAAGAAACACCTTTGTTTGTATTTTTGTAATTTTGCAAAAGAAGAAATGGAAAGTAAATCAATGTATACCAAAATCTCCAAACTGAACACATGAAGTGTCCTGCCTTAACGGGGTCAAATGACATAATTAACAACATGATGAACTTGTGTTAATGGTGTAATAAAATGTGTTTTACGGTTAAAAAAAACTCATTATCTTTTAGATACATCATTGCAGCTGCTCCTATAATCCCCACCTTTCTAAAACGCTTGGATTTTGACAAAACTCATCGCTTTGAAAAGCGCGGTGTGCTCTGATTAGCCAGTTTTGGAGTGCATTGTGATTGGCTGAATATCTCAAGCGTGTGGCGGAAATTTTAAGCCCCCGGACGAGACCGATTGTCAGTGCATCTCTCACTCGGAGACGTTATAACAGTTTCTAAAAGCAGTACACAAATAACAGTGACAGATTAAATAATGACACGAGCGGATGAATGCATTGATATGTACCTCTCCTCTGTGCAGTCATTTATTCTAAAAATATTGAAACTAGCAGCATAGAAAACATACACACTTTGGCTTTGTTTGGTTGTAATTCTTGTGATAAAATTGGTGAATGCTAAAGAAGACCATGGTCTCTATTTGAACGGATTATATTGTAGACATCTGTTGAAAATGAAACAACATGAAACAATTGAGTGTGAGGGAATTAAAATAAATTGGTAAGTTAGAGTTGTGTTAATATATATAATGTTTTGTTTAGAAAAATAAATAAATATGAAAAATGCCCTTTTTTCCACTTGAGCCCCTGCCCCTTAAAATGTCCGTGCACGTCCCTGGTGTGCGCTGTGTATGCAGTTGTGCTTTATATCATATACTGTATATACTGGCATGCTTTACTGAATGTAATTCTCCATGCCTAATATTCTTCATGCCTCATCAATAACTGCTACCAGTAATTTCTCCAACGGCTTTTAAAAACTACTATAGTATAGATTTCCTTGTAAGACAAATGTGTGGTGAGCTTTTAAAAAGCATTAAGACAGGAATGAATATACAGTTACTCAAGGAATGCTTCTGCATCTTTCTGCTGTGCGAGTGCTCAGAAACCTAAATCCAGGAGTCATTCTCCTTTTCATCAGGTCAAAAAGAGACAGATCACTAGAAGGCCCATTAAAGCAGCATCTCCATCAATAAGACATGAAAACAATTGGGAGGAACAACACTATTGAGGGAGATAAAGCACAACTAAAACGCAAAGTAAAGAGAAGAGCTTGTGACTCAAACAAGACAAATGTGCCATTAACCCAGATTAAATTGCAAGTAAAAGAGACTTGTATTGGTGTCCTGAGAAATGCCGTACATGTTCTAAACATGTGGGGGAAAATTCAAACTATGAAATCTGAATTTCTGATGGGAATATCAATGCTTGCCTGGCAGCAGAAGAACAGCGGTAGTTTAAAGCAGATTTAGGGTTGCGGCTTTGGCTCGTTGTAAATGAAATGCAGCATTAGATATGCGGTCAAGCACACATTTAGGTTTCTGTCAATCTGTGTATATAGAGTATACTGTATATATTATATTACACCACTTTTGCATTGTTATAACACCTATAGATGGTCCAATGGAAGAAAACAAATGCACATAAAGACAATGAGAACAGCTGGGGCTGAATTAAACCTGGTGGGCATGAACAAGCAGAGCTTCTCAGACCAGGTCTGTTCACACTCTTCACGTGACACCGTTTGCTCAACATCAGCATAATCAAATACAATCAAACATCAGAGCCACACGCTGGGTAAATAGCTCTGATCACACCTGAATGCTGGGTAACATTTACACTATGCAAAAGCAAACTTCAACATCACACAAGAAATGTGAGAACACAAAGAACCCACACTCATTCTGAGGTGGTGTTTACATTAGCCCGCTGTCGTACAAAAACAGCGATTTAAAACCAAAACGGTCCTCGATTATATCATCGTTTCCACATGCGTTTTAGAAAAACTCTGCGTTTACACTACACTACTGAAAACGCACGTCACATGACCATTCAGACACGCTGGGCATGCGCACATAAATGTAAGCAGTTGTATGGGCATACAAAAGTTGGTTGTTGATGACAGTTGTTTACTAGTCACAGACCGACCAGTACGAAAGGAACATGATGGCGAGAAAAAGCAAGGACATCTTCGTGTGGATAACGTTAGATGAGGAAATCCATGTTAATAGGCTCGTTTGATTTCATCCGCCGCCACGCAGACCGATCGACGGATGACATCGCAGGACTGAGTGAGCTATTTAAAAGCATACGGCTCTGGATTCTCTCTCGCATTGCTGTAATGTCACCGTGTCGATCCGTGTACGCAGCGCAGCTTGAAGTCAAACAAGCCTGTTGTTTACACGGCCCTTGCGAGGCTGGTCATTGTCACCTTCAGGTAGCGCAATGGCTCATATGACAGGGGCTTAACGAATCAGAGAAGCAAACGCCACGATACAGACGAACCAATCAATAAGCGAATGTGGGCAACCACGCCTGCATATTCTAAAATCTCTGTTTTCATCGGTTAACACAGAAACGCAACCCCGGAGTTTTCAAGACAAAGTTTTGGTCTTAACAACTGAATTTTTTCTCACTACTAAAGTAAAGGAGGTGTCAGTCAAAATAATGAATACATTTTACCCTGTCAACCACTTCATGGTGCAATATAAAAAAGACATTGATACAGCTGCTCATATTGTAAAGTCTTTCATTTATTTTGGTCCTGTCACTATACAGAACAATTTGGGAAAGATATTAGCACATTTATTAATGAGAATATTGAGAACGGTTTATCAAGAACTTTTATAGGTATTATTTTGGGATATTATGATTCTGACTCTTCTAACAACGATGCTTTTTTATTGTGAATTTAAATTATTTTCTTTGTAAATTTGACATACATAAGTGTACATTTTCCAATAAAAAAAACAATGTTTCTGGTCTTCCTAAAAGATTTTAAGATGTATCTGGATTCTATTTCACCTTCTATTTTTCACCTAAGAAAGCAACTTAAGGCTAAAATACACTACAAGACTTTTGCTCAGATTTTCAGTCTGGATTGGTTGCGTAAAGTATGTGCCAGTCTGTGTGTTTCTATCCGAAACTTTAAAAAAGTGTATGATGTCTAGTTTAAATAAATCTGTTCAAATTTTAAGTCTTGTAGTGTATTCTCGCAATAAAAAATCAGTTTGTAAGCACTTTCATTTATGTACTGTACCTGATGTATAATTTAATTTCTTACCCTCACGTTTATTTTGTTTGCTTTATTTTATATTTTTCTCTCGCTAATTTATACATTATATGTGAACATCTCATCTTTGTTTCTCTCAAATGAAGTACAATATAAATAAATAAACGCCCCCTGACACTGAATAAATGAGGGCAGCAATCATAATTATAAAATATTATCAATACCTCAATTTTTTCTATTCTCTTCTAACAAATAACAATGAAATTGGTTTTAGTACTAATTATTTTAACATGAAAATATCATTACTAACTTGTTTATTTGGCAAAAAATTCATTATGTATTTCCAAGCTTTTATCACTTCATTAGTACTTGGCTGTGTGTACAGACCAAGACTGACTGAAAAACAGACACGCCAACTGTTTTAGAGACTGAAAACCTCTGCATTTTCATTGTTCTTTTACGTGACATTTTAACACAACACCCAACTTTTAAAAACGGGTCCCAAAGTGCAAGTTTTCAAAAACAACGGCATTATCGTCTCCGAACTCTGAAGATGGCACTTTCTAATAACAATCACGTCATACGCATGCATATAACGTGTTCAGCCTGTAGGCATGCGAGAGTATACCTATACGTTAGGAATACGTATGTGCACAGGCTCGCAGTGTTCCTTTACAAACTGAAATCGCCATCCGCTGGCTTGGGATGTGCAATATAGTGTTTTAACTCGTTTTTGCGGATCCATGTAAATGCAGATTCTTTTGACAACGGTTTCATGCGTACGTGAAATTGATGTTTCCCAAAGCACTGAGTAGAATCTTAGTCCCACATAAGTAGTTCTTACTCTCAATTGCACATTTCCCAAAAGCATTGTTATCTAAGTAGCACATAAAACGCTCGTAAAAGAACAAGAGCCTTGGGCCACTTTTAACTCCATTACGGCAACTGAAACAATTCTTTCTTCCAGCTTTCACAGTTGATCAGAGCAAAGGCACATTTAAAACATATTCATGCATTTTGATCATTGACAAACCCTTGCACACTATAGACCTTATAGTAGAAATTCTTAAACAAACCTAATGTAACACTTGTCTGAAGGCAGAAAACCGAACATGGTTTTGCATTATTGTTGGATTACAAGAGGATATTGCAAAATTATAACATTTTGTTGTATATTTCTCAACAATCCACACAAATTTTCGTAACATTTTTAGTGATTATACTAGCACATTTACCACAATTTACTAAAGTGAATCCCATAGTATGCTACAGGTTTTTTCCATGTGGGTATGTCATCATGTGCGTTAAGAGGACTTTTATTTTGACAGGTTGTCGCAAAAACCTTTTCAGTGTATGTTTGACAGTAGCTTTTCTCAGACGTGGCCGGGATGCAAAGAACACACCTTGACAGGTGTGAAACTGTCTGTGATTTGAATTGAATACTGTTGAGGTGGAATGTATGTGGGTAAAATCTTTATGGACACTGCGTCATCCAATAGTTGAGAGAGTGGACAATCATAAAATCCACCCACAAAACACCACAACCCATTAAATGACTTTTTCTTTCTCAATTAGGCAAACTCTAATCTGAATGACTGGTTTAAACTTTTCCACTGTTCTTCAATCTCTCAACTATCGGATGACACGTGTCAATAGAGCTTTTAGCAACATACATTCCCTTCAACAGTATTACGTTCTCAGACAAATCTCAGTTTTGTTTAATAGCTTTTGGCTGCCACCTGTCTTCTTTTGTTATACCCAGCTCGTGTTAAAGTATTCTAGCAATATTTAACTGCACATTGCTCGACATGTGGCCAAACTGGGTGCGAAGCTTCTTGAACATAAGGATGCACCAATTATGAGGACTAATGCAAAGGCAGAAAAGCAATTAATAGACATTGATTAACACAGTAGCATATGGTGCGTTGTGTTGCAGACTATTTGTGAAATGGTTATTTACCGTATAGTGTTGTCCATGCGGGACACGGTTAGGAATGCAGCCAGGTTTGCAGTGTAAGAGGAGCAAACAATCAAAGTAAACAACCACCAGCTGCCCATGACTATCCTCAATGCCACGGACCCGACCACTGAATCTCCACCTGTGACAAAAAGAACAAAACCAAAACATTTAGACCATGACACAGTCTACGACAAGTCGTTTTGCAAACCCAACATAAACGCACAATTTAAACACTAAATTCACATTCATTCACAACCTACGTAATTTTCCTTCAGAAATCAGAAATGTCACTTTTTTAACCATAATATGTATAACATTTTCATGGAGTAGTAATAGTAAACTGCAAAGAACAATCTGTAAAAAATTGGAGACACTGCTCCTTTCATGGTTGGCATCTGGTTCATCCACAACAAATTCTAACGTCTCTCACTTAAGTCTTTCTTTTTATGAATAACAGTAGGCAGGACTGTAATAAACAGCCGCTAAGAGTTTCAAAATGTGAAATCACTAGGCAATGAATGAATAAACGTATCAATGAGTAAATAATATATGTGATAAAATGTCACAAAATCACTTTGTTCCACTAAAATAAAGCACCGCACTGAAGAGCGTTTCAAGCTTCAATTGATGCATTATTTTTCAGCTGTGCAACAGTAAATCTGCAAGGTCTGCTGGCAACACATTTAAATGAGTTATTCATGTTATTCAAGTGTTTCTATTACCTCCATCACAGACTTTAAGCTTCTCTCGCTTGGATTTTTTGCTTTAAACAAACTTTCAGACAGGTGGTCCTGAAGAACTTCCTGTTTCCGTTTTTTAACACTACATAAACATTTGAACACAATACAAAACATTTAACCGAAATAAAATTGTTTAAAGAAAAATTTAAGATTTTATAAATTAAGCAGGATTAAAAAACTAATAATATTAAATAAATAAAAACTGCATCTTGCAAAGTCGTCTAGTGCATCCAACATTCTCATTTCGTTTTCCAACCCTTACAAAAATGAACCAGGGCTTTATTGTAGTAAAATCTTAGTATGTTTTTTTTTGCATATTGACTATCCTATTGTATAACTTTGCTTTCTCTACGATCAAAAATAATAAAAGTAAAAAAAGGTGAATAAATTAATACATTTGCAAAGCAATCCAAACCAAATTTATTAACCAAAGCGTTATGTAATATTTTAATTCACTTCATATCACTTTGTTCCAAACAAAACATCTATTAGGGTTTTGAAATAATCCTGCTTTTGAACTCTTAAGGGGGCCTACCACAACGCATTAGAAAGGAAGACCCCTACAAAAGAGTATTAAAAGATTAACATATGCTAATTTCTTCACAGACTTGAATAATCTTTGAAACACAAATGCAATTTCACATTATTAACCTCTGTCTTGTGGAGTAAGCCGGAAACAGCAGCGTTATTACCATGTTAATTTCTTAGGTCAGACCAAGTTTAAGGGTATCAGCGATTTAAAAAATATACTGTGCTAATTTCCGTAAAAAGTTTATTGTGTTTCACAGACTTTTGTACCATCTACTGGAAATATGGCAGAAAGCAAAGACAGTATGTGACAGGAGTACCCCAGATTTAATCACTAGCTGTTAGGCTTAAAAGGGGTTAGAAGGCAGTATGCCAGACATTAATAGAGGCAGCTGGGGTTTAGCATGCTAGCTGCTGAGCTAGTCATTTATTCAAGTTTGCCTCTCTTGGAAGAGAACCAGCTTTCTACGCTTCATTCAAAGGCACCTTTACACTATTTTAGTGCACTTACCACTCTCCAAAAACATCAGTATTGTATGCATGCATGCTGACTTTAAAATGCGAAGTCAAATATGATACGTGCTTTAACATTCCCTTGGCTAAATGAGAGTTATATCGTATGTTGGGCACACAGTAATTCAAGTTTAACATGCACCATTTGCAACAGTTTGAAATCTGAATTTTGAGTATAAAATATTACACCAATCTTTCCAAATGAGTGATTGGATTAATGTTTATTGATTATAGTTGGTTTAGCCATGACTAATGTTGTCTGACGTTTAATGTGCGCTTCATTAGCTTTATCAAAGAGCGTGCTAAATTGGCAGCTGAGGTATTTTTTTTCCCTTTCATTTTTTACACTGCATGCTAGGAGCATCTGTTTTCATATTCAAAGCAAGGATTGATATGTAACCTCATAACAATACTTATTTTTGAGCACAAAATTGAGGACACACATCAGATAACCAAGAAGCTACTGAACAAAACGTTTTATTTCTGCAAATAATTAGAATAACGTTTGAATGTCGTTTTTTCTTCGCAACACAAAGAGAGAAGAATGTCCATGCAACTAACCGTGAGCATGCTGCTAAACTGTATATTTTTATCTCTAAGCCCTGAGTCAAAGCATTGCCTGATCTCCTGACTGCTTCTGAAAGCACACTAAGCTGATAAGTCTCTTAAAATGAAGGGTAAAGTAATCTAGTACCTTGCTGTACAAATGCTCCATAGACAATCCATATTGCGCTGTGCAACGTGTTCGACATGGATGAAGCTTGATGAGCTACTGGAGGATTCTGGGAGCGGAGCATCTGCATTCGTGTTAGCAGAAAGATCAGAACGCCCACCACGGGAATGGCAGCCGCGATGCAGGCCCACACAGCCAGGTCGAAAGGAGCGAACAGAGAAAAGATGTTCATCTTTTCCTCAGGTTTGCGGTGAAGGATACCCACAGAGTAGTCCATGTAGCGCTTGCTGAAGTCCACAACGTTCTCTCGCTCTGGTGTTATAGTGATTGCGGAAACGGCCAGATCTGCCCTCTGCAAAATCAGGAAGTTACTCAGATTGGTGTGAAAATTCATTTCTTATTCGACGCAAATGTCAGTTAAAACAAGATGAATCATTCAGCAACTTTTAAAACGTCTTTCTGAAGAATTTCCATTATACGAATTTCTTGGAATACATTTATGATAATTCGACTTCAGAGTTGAATGTCAGCACCACTTGTGTCATTAAAAACAGCAGGAAGAATAAAATAGTTGTATACGGAATCTATTATGACAAAAGCCAACCTTAAACATAGAGTAATAGTTGTGACATAAATGTTCTACAACCTGCCAGGCTTTCTAATTGTAATTATTACTAAACTAATTCAGTTTTCACCACAACAACTTAAAATTAGACAACATTAGAGCTGTTGAGCACAAAACGTAAACCCTGCAGACTGGTGAAAAAGCCAGCATACAACAACATGAATTTCCATATTGGCTGAGACTGGGTTGTGATGGTTAGTGCTTGTCCAACTTGTGGTGTAACTCAATAAAGGCAGCTTCTTATTTAAAGAAAATACTAGATATGTATATCTACGTTCTTTTAAAATTGGCAAAATTTCAATGTAAATAAGAAAGACTTGCCTTGTTGATGAGCTCTCCAATCATTCCATTCCATGAGCCATTGGGCAGCTGAGAACCATATTTGCTGTCGGCCACCTGATAGATATCATACTTGAATCCTAACATTTTGGCCAAAGCATCGAGGACGTCAATTGAGAAACCCTTATATCTTTTGGGCTGTCCGAGAATGTTTTCCGCCACCATCACAAATGGATCCTCCTTTAAAAGGGAATATTGATTATTAACAGGTCAACATTTCTAAGAGCCGACTGTTGGTGGTCAAACATGAGAATTTGCAAGGCATTTCTGTAGTAGATGATTACTGCACATGGCCGATTACATTGAGATCAAAAGGAATGTCAAAAATATGAATCCTCATTAAAAGCTAAATAAACAAACAAATAATTAACGCGTGCTTACAATATAAATTACGAGGCAAAAGACCAAATGTTTTTATTAAAAATCATTCTCCAACTGTGTCAAATTCTGTCAAAACTCATTCACTCGACCATTGTAACAAACCCAGATAAAGCCAAAAAGTACAAAATTATACCGTGAAAGTGTGCTCATTATCGCACATGCATGTTGAGATTATTAAGATTATCCAATAAGATCTGAGAGCTGTAGCAGGAGATTATCAGTGAATAACTATCTTTTGGTCTGTTTCTCACAAAGCGACTTGGAACCTAGTCCACACATCAACCACATTCATTATGCGTTTGTTTTTTAGTTTGCTGGACCCTGTGCATTCTAAAAAAATGATGGGTTATTGTCAACCAGCATTGGGTCAAAAAGGATGAACTCTTTGTTTCACCCCGAAACGATAGATTAGGTTTAACTCATTGTTGGGTCAAAAAAGAAACAAGTACTGGGTTAATAAATAACCCAGCATCTGTGTGTGTGTTTGACTTTACTGGACTACTTGCACTGAGCTTCATCAGCGTCTTAGTTTACATTACATATTGGTAGTTTCATTTTATATAGTGCATGCGCCAGAAACTCCACAACTGTTCAAAAACAAGATTTGTTTGAACATTACATTGTCATACATTTGACAACATCAGGGTGAGTGAATAATGACAAAAATGTAATTTCCTTAAAGATGAACAGATCAACACATCAACATCCTCACACAAATATATTCGTTTAAACGAGAAAGGTAAGCATTACCAACAACGTTACTACTTTCACAGTAACCCCCTGCATGCCGTTCTCAATCCGACTCTCCTTTAGGCTTCCATTGAGCCCATGGACAGGATTCCACGTAGCCAACTGCAAGAAAAAGAAAAGAAAATGAGACTATGCAGAAACTTCAGCAGTAGGCAATACACTTTAAAGAGGATTTTGATGGAGAAGATGCGGGTCAAGTTTACCAACCAGATCATCTCCAATGTGAAAACCATGTTATTCTGTGTTGACTTTAACATGACTCGTACTTAGAGCAGCTGGCTCCACAATTCACAAGTAGTATAATACTTTAAAAATATGATTTTATTATTTGACACATTTATATAAAGCTTAGTATGCTGTCCTTGTGTTGCTATTATTAAAATGATAGACTTCCAATGAAAGACTCAATTTACAAAACGCTTCATACAGTCCATTGTCAGTTTCAATATCACTATACTTAATGAGCTGATTTGCAAGGTTAATCTCATTAATAATTCATTTTCTCAGGAAAACGGTGATAATAAGGTTTACTCATAAAATTTAGCAAGTAATAACTTTTAATGTGATTTACGTGGGGTGTAAAGCGGCTTAATTTCCGGTGTTTGTGGTGTCTGTAAGCACATCAAAATTTACTCAAATGAGCCGGATGAAAAGTAGCTGCTGAACGTAATCTGAATGCAAAGAACCATTTGCATACATTGTTCTTTGCAGGATGCAGGACATGTACGTTTACGAGACACAGTATATTGTCTTCATTATTTTCCATGAGGAAGAGTACCACTCTGGTCTGGTTCCATGTGGTGGCACTGGATCAAATTAAAATGCATCTGACACCGAGCACTGTTGCCTCAAGCCCCCAAATGCCATTTTTTATAGGTGTAATTTTTTAGCCAAGTTTTGAATGATGCCCTGAGCCGAAAGGGAATTCTTCATTATGTACACAAACAACCCAACAACAGCAGCACAGGGGAGGATGCTTGTAATGCTTAAAAATGTAGCAAAATTCCCATTTGCTTAGCAGTAGTCAAATTGGTTGGAAAGCAAAAATAAAGACCAATTAAAATCTCTTCACGAGTTCTTTCTGAAGATTTAAACAAATCCAAATAAGAAATTAATAACAGCAGCAGAACATTTGCAGCTCTGCTTTGTTTTCAAAAGTGAGAGTTGTTTGATGACAGTGGAAATCCGCAAAATCTGACTTTGTTGCTGTGTGTTGCCCACATCATGCTATGAGATTATTAGAATGTCCTGGAGGTCATTTTTATATTATGTTACATTTTACCTTTATGACATAAAATGATTTATATGAATAACACTAATGCAAAATTAGTTTTTCAAATATGAACACATAGCACCCATTTGCTGGCATATGACAAGCAGTTGTCTCTTTTGTGTTTTCTCTATTTTTTCCAGACATCATTTTTAAAACCGTGCATGTACATGAGCATTGAAATATTTCAATTAAAATACTATGAAAAATACGCACAACAAATGAGTAAGATCTTTTGACCACTGCAGTAACTGACAAGAGCTCATCACGTGAGTCGCTGCCAAAAGTTGTTCATCATTTGCATAAAGTTAAAGTTTTCATGTCACTAGACACGACCACATCTGTTTGCCAGTGGTCACTGTCCTTTGTGTTGCCAGAAGTCACTAAGCTCTCACTGAAAGGAATTAAATCATAACGCTCAGTCGCTGCTACAGGTTCTTAAAGGGTTCTTCAAAGCAATGCCATAGATAGAAGGAACCATTTTTTTGGATCTTCAAAGAACCTTAAAATAACAATTTATGTCTGCTTTCCATTATAAAACATGTAACCATACAGACAGAAACTGCTCTCCTACGGCATTATGTTGCACATTTATTTTTAAGAGAGAAGTCGCTAATCGTTACATTTGTATTTGCTCTTCATGAGTTCACTTGACATCACCTGACATCTAAGAACATACCTACATAATTTGTTGACAAACAGTTCAATTATACAATTATGCAATGAATGTGGATGGCATAGACAGTTAAATTTGGAGATCTTACTTGGGAAAGATTTTAACGAGAGAAAAACTCCCACTGTATACTGATATCAGTTTGGAAACTCTAGAAAACATGTGTAGGATTCATGCAGTCTTTTCTCCTTAAAAAAATATGAAAGTCTCCTTGCATCTAATCTCCTTTCTTTCTAGTCAAAGACTTTCCAAACAAAGCCTTTTGTGTTAGAGAAAATGGGTTGATCATACATCACTGAACGCTTTTGGCCCAACATATAACCTCACACAGAAAATCCATGAGTGCTTCACGCAGAGAGCTGCGGTGTCAAGCACCAGTCCGCCTGTCTGTCACGGCCCTACTTAGATGGATGATTTTGTAGCGTGTGGACGTGGATGCAGAGACCGGCGATTTATCAAACACTGTCAGATTTTTCCACTTCCTGCCAAACATTTCTCTCAGATGACAAATGAAACTGAGGACTTGATGGATGACCATTTGATCCAGGGGCTCAAGAGATTCGCGCAACAAACAAAAGCATATCCTTCATCTCCTATTTGATGTCTTGTCTGTCTTGACCCCAAACTAGGAGAACATTTTTCTGTGTGTTGAGTCCACGCTAACTTCGAGATAAAAGTTTTTAAATAATAAAACAGGCCCACAGACTTTGCTGGGCGTTTTAAAACTGTTTATAAAGAAGAGTGAATCTAGGCACAAAACAGGCCATTTTTCTTGTCATTTTGATTTGCCGTGTAAGCGCCTTGTGTTGCATGGTTGGCATTCAAAGCAAAAAGGAAATGCACAATGGCTGTACAAAGGAAAGATGTTATGTTTTATAAAACATTGTGAAACTGTCACATGTGCTTTGAAAAAAAAGCAATAGCTGTAAGCAAACAATCATGACATTCCAGGAGGATTCAGTAACTCTGACTAAGAAATAACTTTAAACCAATATCCCAAGCATCAGAAGACATGGAATATGGTGTATCTGTCATATAAACTATAACAGATGCGTTTATGGTGCGTTTTTGCTCTGATATCTACAGTCCCTGATTCCCATCCACTTTATTATTCAGCGGAAACGATCGGCTAGAGAATCCTGCTCATTTAGTGTTCCACAAAAGAAGAAGGGTCACACTGTTTCGAGATGACACGAGATATTTTACATTTTTTGTTCAACTATTCATTATGCTTGAACTAGGTTAAGCTTTAAGCCTGTTTTCACTAACCTAACATTTACAAGGCAACCCACTGAGAAAATCTGTCATGTTTATAAAACCAGTGAAAAGTCACTAATGTTCCATGTGTTCCTCCCCCCTTTAAGCTAAGTGGAGTGATGTTTTACTCAGCATCAGCACCATCTGGGAGTCTGTCTGCTGTACTCACGCTACCAGGGCTCTAATAATTCGCTAATTTAATAGCATGATAGGAACTAAGCTGCGCAATTGTTTGGTGGAAAAGCCAAGCCTGATACATGTCTGGTACTGAGCCAGAGCTCAATGCTTCTCTAAGCTTTGCTACACTGTCATGAGCCGTGGCATGCCATAAATAGCAGCTGTAGAATTTCTGTGGGCAGATAGAAGAGGTGGCCCAGCATGAAGACGTTCTGACACACGGATGATTCTCGTCTTGTGTTCATTTTCAGATTAAAAACCAGAGTGAGAACACAAGCCTTGTGGGTCCCTGCTGGGGACCTCAGAGATGATGTATTTTTGTGCGTTAAACCCAGAAGAGCGTTAGAATTTTAACACTTCCGGTGCCATCACCAAAAAAAAAAGTTGCTAAAGTCAACTTCATTCTTTGGCAGGGATGTTAGACGTCATCACGCATATAAATCTCACAAATAATGCAACATGGACACAAAACCCTAAAACATTGTTGGGGGTTCATTCCTTACCGGTAACATGTTTTTAAAGGGATAGTTTACCTATAAATTAAAATTCTGCCATAATTTACCCTATTGACTCCCATAGTATATTTTTTTCCTACTATGGCAGTAAATGGAGGATGAGATCTGTTTGGTTACTGACATCCTTCCAAATAGCTTGCTATGTGTTCTGCAGAATAAAGACATTTATACAGGTTTGGCTCAACCTGAGGGTGAGTAAATGATGACAGAATTTTCATTTTTGGGTGAACTATCCCTTTAATAAAGTTTGAAAAAGTTCTCGGAGGCTTTGTGGTGATGACATTAATATTGTAGTCTGTCAGTGTGATATGACAAGAAACATACATTTTAATGTGTCTAATTAAAGTTTTTTCTAATATTCTTTCAGTAAATTCACTTATTTCTCATAGAAACTGAACACTTTTTGGTATCATTTTATTATCAGCTACATAATAACCATTGGTGTCTGACTATGATTTACTATTTTACCCCAACATTAACAGATTTTAACACTGGGTAATGTCTCCTTATTGTTCCATCATATGCTTTTGTCCAATTTCTCTTCAATCCGGCCTGTTTTATAAAAATTAGTATATTAATAGTAAAATGCCTGATACAGGTCAATACATTGGGAAATTATATGTCGATTACTCTAACATTTTATATTTTATAGAAAACTGAACAATTTTGCTAATTGGCTAATTTAATCTCCAGATAAACTGTAAGGTTGCCAATATTCTGAATTCTGTTATGAGTAAAAAAATCCTACTTTTGTTGTGGTTATAATAAGGGAGTAAATGGATGTTGTTGCATGTAATGGTGTGGACTGAGAAAAGGCAAGAGAAACCACTTTATTCCAAAACCCAGGAAGCCCCCTGCTGTCTGCATGGGGCTGACATCTCATGCATCCTAACTGAAATGGAACCTCATAAATGACTAATCTGCAATGCTCTCCATAAAAAGCACTAAGGAAGCTTGTCCCCATAAAGCAAGAAAGTTCACTCGACGGCCACATTGGTAGCAGCCACAGGCTGCTATTACCCTCCAAGCAAGTACAGCTTCTATTTACTAGAATGAAAGGAAGACCAAAATGACAACTAGCCGACACGAAGTGGCAAAATGACAACTTATGAAAGACTTGGGTAAATTTAGCAGAGCTAATTTGTTTGGAGAAAATAACACATTGTCAGAAAAAAGCCATTTATAGAGACAGAAAGTGTAACGCCCGTTTCACACCGCACGCGTAAGCAGAGCATTTTTTTTCCGGCGCACATGTTAACAGATGAGAGCATTCATACCGCACTCGTTTAAAGCGACAGTACATTCTTTCCAAACCAAATCTACATGGATTGACAGGAAAAAGAAACACTTTTACCTTTAAAGCGTGTAAGGGGTGTCTAATGTATTGTTAACAGTCGCCACTACTTTCAAAAACACTTTTGCCAGGAGTTTTTTGACCAAAACCACAACAGCACATTTAAGGGATTTATAATACAAGTATATCTTAAATGTTATGCTTACATTGCAAATGAATGAGTGGAAGTATCAGTGTCTGTACCCCACTGTCATCATGACCTTTATATCACTTGTACTACATGGATCTAAAAGAGCATGAAACAGGCGGATATAACAAATCAAACACTGACCGAAACTCTAAACGCAACACTTTTGTTTTTGCGCCCATTTTTCAGATCTAACACTTTTTCTATGTACGCAAAAGGCCAATTTTTTCTCAAAGATTGTTCACAAATCTGTCTAAATCTGTGTTAGTGAGCACTTCTCCTTTGCCTCCTTCTTCGGTGTGGCATATCAAGATGCTGATTCGACAGCCTGATTATTGCACAGGTGTTTCTTAGGCTGGCCACAATAAAAGGCCACTCTAAAATGTGCAGTAAAAAAATATATATAAATGCCAAATTGCATTGTTGCTCCCGCTTCGCCTACGCACTGCTTACCTGTGCGGTGTGAAACGGGCGTAAGATGAGACAAAAGCAAACACCGAAACAGCTTATTGAGCCGTCACCACTCTAAAGTCAGATGCAACTTTCCCGACTGCATTCACCTCCAGGCTTTCTCATTTAGCTGGAAAATGTATTTGCTGCGTACCTTCAGACCATGACATATGTCAAATTAACAGCAGCAAAGTTCGCTATTTGTCTCCATAGCGGGGTGGAAATGAAGTTGGCTAAATTAATCTCTTCTTGGGTGGCACTGGTTAGGAGACTGAAGCTGGTGCTCTAATAATGAACAACAACAGCACTGAGTACACTTGACGTACCATTAGCTGTCCTTGCCTTTCATTACAGCTAATAAATGTGCATTGTATGAGGGGGAGCCAAGGCTCGTGTGTGCGGGCAGGGAGTAAATGGCCATGGCGCTGGGGATCCTAATGGCCATAATGTGATACAGTGGGTTCATAATTCAGGTTGGGATGCGGGGTGATTAAATCTTCATTACTAGCAGATAGTTTCCTCTGCTGTAATTTATATAACTCCTTTCTTTAAGTGATGAATCTAGTTTACCGCATCAAAAACAAAGCCCACGAAATGGCAGGCTGTCTGTGGTTTTAAAACCAAAAAAATCAATATCTGAAAATATTTCTCAAAACAAACCACGTAAAGGTAAACATAACATTGAACAGTTTGACAAACCGAGCCGGCAGGGTTTTTCCGCAATATCTGCATGCCGTAGAGGCTGAATTACAGCGCATTTGGTCTGGCCGGTCGGGCCCGCAGAGGCGTGACCCCCGCCGCTGTTTACTCATGCCTCTCGGATGTCTGACACTGAGGTGAGCAGTCAAAATGGCAGGCTGGATACACAATCTAAGCAGTTTACATCAAGTCAAGTTGTTCTCAGCAGCGGGCCTTTCAACCAACCAGATTGCTTGCCCTCTGAGTCATCAAAAAGGAATTGCAGGGAACTCGATTTCAGTTTTCATTTTACCTAAGGTGAGCGGTAATGAAAAAGTTACATAAAAATAATGCCAAACGACAGCGTTTACGCCTGGTCCTAGTAATGAAATCCAGAGCGATTTGACTCACCCGCTTTATGTCTCTTCCAAACGTCTCGCTGAAGCTGGTTCCCAAAATTTCAAACTGAACGTGGGAATTTGATCCATTGTCCATGAAGTCCATAATTCCGGTGAGACCGGTGATGTGGCCCTGTGAGAAACAACCTTTCTTTCAATCGATAAACAATGAAGCAGTACAATAAAAACAACTGAGTTACATCAAAGACAAAGAGTAATATGTTGTAGAGCTATAGTGGAATTTTGACAGCTGTAGCTTTCTATACATTTGGTGCCATTTTTTCACAAATTCGAGGTACAATTGATGAAGAGTTAAAACACATTTGTTCTGCAAAATGGAACAAAACATATTTAAATGACTTAATCCCCTACTGTATTTATGGGAGGTATTTGAGGTAACCTTTTCGCACCATGGGTATCTCAACATTTGAAAAGCTGACATGGCATTCACGGACATCTTGAAAAGCCAAAGCTTTGACAGTAGCGTGCAAGCTGAAGTTTCACAGACAAATCTATCTGAGGCCTGTCCCTCTCGGGGCCGATTAGAGGCTCTCTGTACTTCTCTTTGGCTCATATAACGTTAAAAGAGCATGAAATTGAAGAACACACTAGACCGCCCGCTGCCCCCGAGAGCTTGGAGAAGCATCATGATGGGACATCAACTGATGCGGCCACTATGCCAGCCAGCGTGCCGCTTTTAGGAAGACCCTTGGAGAGCTCTGAGTGAGGACAACCAACAGGGATCTCAGCTTGACCGCTGTTTACGTTTAAGAGCAATGCGATTGCAGTAGTGAGACTGGAAGGCAGTAGCAATTGAGATGGAAGTGATTTGCATCTCAAACAGTGATATTGAACCTGGAGATAAAGCAAAATAAACATTGAAACAAGAAACCTTTATGTCACACCTTTTGGATTGTCTCGAGCATGGACCAGCCTCCATTCCAGGGCTTGGTTGACTTCCTAATGCAGTTGAGGCTGGCCATGCTGTGCCATTTTCTGTCCTCTAGTTTTCTGTAGAAGGCATTGGCCAGCATCAGTACACTGTCATAAAGGTACAGATTGGACACCTGAAATAAAAACAGCCAGTAACATAACATTAGAAAGAAAGTGGGTATTTAGATTACGTACATACATGTTAGGTCCAAACTTAAAAAAAAAATCACTTTGGATTTTAAATCATTTATGGATAAATGTTAAATTGACATTTTAAGACTTGTGAGGACATCCTTTCTTTTGAAGCCGGTTTGGCATACGTTTGGCTATAAACATGCAGCTTGTAATATATAGTTTACATATAATGCTAAACATACAACTTTAAGAAGATATTACGATACTTTTTCTTATAAACATGCAACATCATACACTTAAATAAATTGGAAGATTGCTAGAATTTTTTCAACCAAGTTGTCTTGTAGCTTGTAATAAAGACAAACTATTTCTAAGTATAGTTTACAGTGCATGGTACAATTCCCACACTACGCGATAATAAAACCTCTTTATCACCATCTGCAAAGTCAGGTCTGTAAAACACTATTGTACACCTGGAAAACATTCAAGACATTAGCGCAAGACATTGTCTATAATTCCAATTTGGTTGCCAGAATGCAATCCAACACCTGCAAAGCTAATTTTGTAGTTTTCCAAACCTTGGCTAAATGAATGCCTTTATGATAAGAAATATAAGACATCAGGCTGGATATATACAACTTTCAAAATAAAATGAATAATATGACCTTAAAACACACATGACATTTTTGGACAGAAAGTTTTTGTTGTTGTTTTTGAGCTGCCTAGAGCAAAGCTAGTCGACATGATGTATCCTTGTCTTGGAAGCCACAGGGGTCTCGCAAAAGGCTGATGGCACGTCTGAGCCCAGTACAGTCCTTTAAATGTGGGCCACATGAGGCCACACACACACTGATTTCAACACATTTTCCCAACCTGACAAGACACAGAAAAGTCCCCACACACAGATGTATTTACAGAGGCAGACAAAGTCTGGAGCTGTTAGACCCTGTGACACGTGTTTGGTGCAGACAGGCCTGAGGACAACATAATCATATTTCTATTGTTAAAAGACCACATGCTGCTTTGAATATATTGATTCTGAGCATTCTTTTGTCACCCATTTGACAATTGAAAAGATAATCATACTTCACAAAGCAAAATTGTGTGTTTTTGTAAGTGTCAAGGTTATTTTTTTCTGTAAAATGCTAGAGAAACGTAACTAATTATTTTAGATCTTTCATTTTCCAAATCTATCTTTTCCTTTTTGTCAGTAGAGGTTAAATTTCAGCACTTTAACTGTGGGTGTCTGAAATAAACTAACTGAAATTGAAAGTAGACTTTTGTTGAAACCCACATTCTGGTTTCTTTCGAAAAAATAATTCCATAGTCTCATAACAATACAATGACAAAAAAAAAAAACGTTTTATTGTTAACGCCATTATTGACTCCAAAAAAGCTCTTGTCTACAAGCCAATAACTGTGATGAGTAAACTCCAAGGAGATTATCCGATGACAGTTGATCCTCAAGTCCTGTCCATGACCCTTCTAATGCAAATCAAACTTTCACGGCCGTTTTCCATCCAAGTATAGAATGAATGACATCTGCTCGGTGACAAGCTGCAAGGTGTCACTCACCATTCAACCTGATGTATAAAACATAGCACATGTCCTTACTGTACGAATGACAACCTTCTGATCAGTGGCACACTGCTGGAGCTGACAAGATCATACAGGAAGACATTTGTCACACTTTGCTGAAACTGACCGTCAACTGAGACATGTTGGCGGTATTAGCAAGATCTGGGGACAACTCCGTTGGACCCAGGTTTCTTGAGTGACAGGGAATGACACACAAAAGGTTGACACGGCAGATTTGCAGACCGAAAGCTGACAGGTTTGTACTGCTATGAACTAGGGATGTCACGGTACCATAAACACGTCTTACGATACTATACCAGCAGAAGTATATCGACACCAAGTAGTATCATGATGCTGTGCCATGTTCATGATTCAAATCTATACAAAAAACACAGATTTAGATGAAACGTTTTGTATTTCCTATAGTAAACTGTATTATACTTTGCACTACAATATGTTGTTGTATTAACTGTAGTAATTGGCTGAATTGTAACAAATAATGTAGTTTACTTAAATATTTACTATGGTAAGACTCGAAAACACTAGTATCTATGAGTTTTAGTAATTTACTGTAGTAAATACTGATGTACACTAGATCATTTTTCACGTGGGAACTAACTCAAATGTGGGACAAATTTCATTGATACAGAAGTCTTTATAAAGGGAAATATTAGACATACTTTAAATGCAGAACTAAGACGGCCAGTAGGTGGCGTCAATTTTCCACTGAGTTAGAGAATCATTTAACCAACTCGTTCAAAACACACATTAATTTAGAAGATAAACACCGCAAAAGGCAGATGTAAGTGTTCAAATGAATATTAATGCGCATATGCAACATTAACTACGGTGCTACAATACTACCGTTTAAAAAATAGAGAGGCATCGCGGGTATTTTGAAGCTTCAGCATCGCGATGCTACCGCAGCACCGCTACACCGTGCAACCCTACTATGAACTAGCGGTTTGCTTGTCAAGGTGAATAAACATCAAAGAACATTTAACCCTTGTTTTCATAAATTATTGAGGAAACAGAGGAGGCTCACAAAGCTTTGCCATCTGTTCGCTTCTATGAAACGTTGTGTTCAGGCAGGTTTAGGTAGAAATGTGGACGTCAAATCAGTCTAATAAAGGAGGAAAAATTGTAAAACTTTGGGGTTTGACCATGTTTTGATCCTACCAAGATGAAAGCTAAAATGAAGCTATATTTATACTTAAAATAAATGCCTTTCATATTCATTCTTCTGGTGGGTGTTTCTATTCAAAGCAACTTGCAGTGCATTATAAACGTAACAGTTTGTGTGATTCCTGGGGATCTAAAACATATGACTGTGACCTGGCTAGTATGCTCTACAAGTGAGCTACAGCGACACTTTTTGATAAATGGGAACCTTTAAACCGTCCTTGAGGTTTCAACAGTTTTGTTTGATGTAGTGTACTTTTAATCCCTCTGAACGCAGGGCTAGACTAGCATCTACCGTATTCGGCAACCTGAAGAAGCAGTTTCCATGGTTACTGACCTCCAGCGACTGCAGGTAGCCCTCCTGAGGGTCACAGAGCAAGGAGGAGATGCGGTGATTGTTCCTCATACAGCTCATACTGCTGTCTCTCCACAGCGGGAAAATCTGCCTGACCACGGTCATCCTTCCCAAGGAACTATGGGCAGCTCCATAATCTCAGTATCGCTGATCTCCTACACATAAACAGACGAAATATGAACAGTCAACAGTAGCATTGGTTTTTGAAACATATTTGAGGAAGACTTTTATATGATAGTTGTTCCCTAGAGATGTGTGGGTTTGTCAGACTCTTTATGGAGACTGCATTGATTTATGGGGTTTGTACCGTTTTCTTTTGTTTTCAGCAGAAGACATCAAATCTGCTTTTGATTAGGAATAAAGAAGTTATGAAACCCTCTTATATCTCCTGAATGTAGAAGTTGGTGGAGAGATTTTATTCAGCAAACATTTAGCTGATATCAATAGTGTGGTAAGCCTACATATTCACAATCCTAACAATGAATGTAGTCGTGGTAATTCAATAATATTAAATTGTAGGTTAAATTAAACAAAACCATGTATTTTATGAAGCATATTTGTGTGTAAACATCATAATGTCGACTGTAAGGTAACAGTTTTTGAGTTTTAATTGACTTTCTCCAGACATTTGTCACCTACAGTGAACCCGATATCTATTGCAAATATAATATTAAACAGTGTTCAGAATACAAATTTAGGCATGTACAATAGAAATAACATGCTATTAAAAGATAACTGAAGTACAATAGTGATAACTTACAATTGTGGATTGTGAAATATACTGTAATCGTCCGCGCATTTCATTTCCATTGAGCAACTATGCTATTGTTTATGGCTGTCCGCGATTCACATTTACAATTTGCAAAGTTGAGCTGGCAGATACTTTGTAAATAAATTAGCTCTGTTGCTGGAATATTCATCAGCAAAGACGCTGTACAGACATTATTTATGCTCTGGCCGCACACGCTGAAAACCAATGCAGGTAGAGAAAGACTGACATGTAAAGATGATGCAAAACGTGTATCTTGCACCATAACTGTTCTTTCAGCGAACAAAAAAACACTCAAGTAGACATCCCTTTCCCATTTGAATGCACATCCTCAAATGTTCCCCATGTGACTCCAGGTTCAAAGGATCTATGTTCGTACTAAAAGCCAACTAGTGTTTTCTGTGCGCTGATGGGCTTGTGATGCTCCTTGTAATTTCACGGGCTGATGTTTAAAGCATCCGGGGAGCGATGTGAAGCTGCTGCAGAGGACAGTGAATGAACATACAGGCAGTGAGAAATGACAGACTCAAAGGTTGTTAGAATTACACACAAGTGTCTAATATTTAGGAAACGCCATACTGCTCAATGGGGAATGTGTCCTTTAAAACTACCCACCAAATTGGTTCTGGACTTCGGAGTGGACTCAGATTGATTGTACGCATAATGGTTAAGGGGCAATCTTCCCGTCTCTCTCGTGTAACCAACACAGAAGTGACTAAAACTGCAATTCATCGACTAGCCGCTAGAGGCTGGCTCCAAAACAGAGCAGAATCTCATTGAGCCCGTGTTAAAATGGCCAACTTTACAGCCTGGTACAAAAAAATATTTTGGTCTTTATAGGTAATGTTGCCCTTCATGACAACTGTGAGGGGGGTGAATTTTTTTATAACTCATCCGTTTAGATTATATTAAGCCTTAAAATTCATCATATTTAAGGGCATTGCCACTTGAGTGACAGGTATCCGTTTAGCTGTCACATGCACAATTTTTGTGTAGATTCAGGTAATTTACCTCAAGAGTAAGCCGTAAACCGCTGTAAAAGTTTAAGTGTGTAAATGTGAACCGCCAATACGTCGAGCTTGGCGGGCGTGGTTCCCTTTCTGTCGGTCTCTCGACGTTGTGTCGAGAACGACAGATGGGGTTCGCCCTTGAGAACCAATCAACTCTGACTACTATAGAAAAGGCCAATGAAATTTGGCGAATGAAATTTGCATGCCGGGCTCCGCCCCCGGATATCCGGTATAAAAGGAAGCCGGCGTGCAGCATTCATTTACCTTTTGTTCTTCAGAGCCTTCGCTCATGACTACGAACAGAACGAATTCTATGGATTCTTCTTCTTCTTCTACATTGCTGGATCTACGACGTGTAGCAGCGGATCGTCCCTACCTGCAGCGACCTTCCCCTGGGCGTCTTGGCAGTTCCGGAGGTGATAGAGATTTTTTCTAAAAGGTCCTTTTCAGGACTGACTGAGCATTCTCCAGCGCGGCATGTCCCGCTGTTCTCTTGGGTGCGGCACCCTCATCGAGGAGGGGGATGGACACGATCGCTGCATTAGGTGTCTGGGCGTCCAGCACACTGAAGCAGCGTTCGTTGACACATCTGCCCGCACTGTCATTCAGAAGTTGCGGTCACAGGTGGCTGTCTTCCTACGGGAACCAGCCACCCACCATTTCGTCTGCTACCCGGGCGTGACATCTGTGGCTACAGCCCCGATGACCACCCACGTTAGCAGCGTTAGTGATATGGGGAACTCTGCGAACGTAAACCCGCCAGCCAAGTGCTCACGGGCCGATCGCACCCCGATTCGCTCTTCTGAACGTTCCCCAACCGGCGGTGGCATACCGTCCGGATTCTCACGCACACACTCGGAAACGATGTGTGACGTAGATGAGATGTCGCTCGCAGCATCGGAGGGAGATTGGCATCCGACTCTGACGAATCCGAGCTCCACCCCCAGCGGTCGAGTTCAGGAGGAAGCAGAAGTGATGTCATCCGTGCTAACCCGGGGATATGTGGTTCCTGAGGTCGGAGCGCGGTGCAAACCGCCCACCCCGGGTGCCATGTTTTTCCCGGGGGTGCATGAGGAGCTGTGTAAAACTTGGAGCGCTCCACTCACGGACCGTTCCGGTGAAACCAGCTCCGGCTCCCTTACTTCCCTCGATGGTGGGGCAGCCAAGGCTACGTCGAGATCCCCCGGTGGGAACGTCCGCCTGCGGTGCACCTGTGCCGCGGACGGCTACCACCTGGGGGGAATCGGCCACGCCTACCGTCCAAAGCACGTAAGACTTCGGCACCACTGGTGTCGAAAGCTTGCGATGCCGCGGCCAGGCTGCCTCCTCTCTCTATGCCATGGCCATCCTGCAGGTCCGCCAGGCCAAGGCGTTGAGAGAGCTCCACGAGGGTAAGGCCGACCCGGGTATAATGCAGGATCTCCGTGCCGCCGCTGACAGCGCTCTATGGGCGACCAAGGCGGCGACACGGACCCTGGGTCGGACGATGTCCACGGTAGTGGTCCAGGAGAGTCACCCCCCGGCTTTACCTTGCGCAGAAGAGTGACACCAAGGAAGTCCGCTTTCTTGATGCACCCATCTCGCAGGGTGGGTTGTTGGTAACACCGTCGAGGACTGCGCTCAGCAGTTTTTGACGGTGAAGCAGACAGTGGCAATTAGCCACATTTTCTTCACGCCGCGACTCGGCCGCCTAGGCCTCCGAGATCCCGCGTGACGTCTGCTTCCCGGCAACCCAGGACCCCTTCGACATCGGCTCCGGTTTCTGTGCCCCCACAGGCGGCACCCCGGAAGCGGAGGTCGAGGGGGAAACCTCCACCCCGTCAGCAACCTTCTCCCGAGAGGGGACACTGACGGGAAGACCCCAAGGAGAACAACATCGGGCCCGACCTTCACAGCCACGGCTCTGATCGGTCGGTACGGGACGGCTCCTGCCTCGTCACCAAAGCCGGGCCCTTTTCAGGGCCTGGCGCCCACTTACTCGCAGAGTTTTTCCGTTCTCCCGGGTGTACTTACAGCCGATCGCACACTCCACTGGACTGTGCCCGGCGACCCGACCTTACGCCCTGGCGAGGCGTTGGGTCGTACACACACGACAGCTGCCACCACTCTCAAATCGACAGTGCGTGCAGCGGTCCCGCCAGGCAGGTAAAAAAGGAGGGAGCCAACCTTCCCTCCGGGGACCCCCCGTGACAGAAGGGTAGCTCCGCCAGCCGACGAACCACCCACCATGGGAATGATGAAGCAGACCGTCCCCTTGGTCACCCTGTCACAGTCCCTGGGAGCTCGAGAGCTGCCCACACTGTCTCGCTGACTAATGAGGGCGGTCCGTCTTGGTTACTCGATCCAGTTCGCCAGAGACTCTCCCAAGTTTCGGGGCATCATCTCTCCCTCTGTCAGAGGCAGGGACGCCTCCGGACTTCGGGTAGAGGTCACCACCCTTCTGGCAAAACAGGCATCGAGTTCGTCCCTCAAAACCAAGATGTTCAGTGGGTCACGACCCGCACTTCATCGTTCCCAGGAAAGATGGTGGGTTGCGCCCCATAGTTCTGCGTACCCTGAACAAAGCACCTTCACAAAGCTGCCGTTCAGGGTGCTCACGCAGAGGCGCATCCTGACATCTATCAGGTCAGGTGTCAGGATTGGTTCGTGGCAATCGACCTGAAGGACGCTTACTTTCATGTCTCGATTCCCCTCGACACTGGCCGTTCCTACGGTTCGCGTTCGAGGGGCGGGCATATCAGTACAGAGTCCTCCCTTTCGGTCTGTCCCTGTCTCCACGGGTCTTCACGAAGATCGTGGAAACCGCCCTTTCTCCCCTTCGGGAAAAAGGTTGCGGGTACCAAACTATCTCGACGACTGGCACACTCGCGAGATCTGTTGTGTACACAAAGGGACCTGATGCTCCGGCATCTAGATCGATTGGGATTTCAGGTCAACCGAGAAAAGAGCAAACTCTCCCCAGTGCAGCATCCTCTTTCTCGGTATGGAACTAACTCTGTCACCATGACGGCGCAGCTGTCCGCAGCACGCGCCCAGTCAGTGTTGAACTGCCTGGAACACTTCAGGCAGTCGGCGTCCCCCTGAAACAATTTCAGAGGCTCCTGGCATGGCGTCCTCCGCGGGGGTAATACCCCTCGGATTGATGCACATGAGACCGCTCCAACACTGGCTACAGAGTCAAGTTCCGAGGACAGCGTGGCACACCGGCAGCAGGCGCATGGTGATGACGCCCTGCTGCCGACGCACCCTAACCCCTTGGTCTTCCATGACCTTCCTCCGAGCGGGACTCCCCTCGGGCAGGTTACGAGGCACGTCGTGGTGACGACGGACGCCTCGCTGCAGGGGTGGGGCGCAGTGTGCAACGGGCACGCAGTAGCGGGGCGCTGGACGGGCCCCTGTCTGCGCTGGCATATCAATTGCCTAGAGTTGTGGGCTGTGCTGCTTGCGCTGAGAAGGCTACGGCCTCTAGTGCGGGGCCAGCACGTGCTGGTCCACCTGGACAGCACGACAGCCGTAGCGTACACGCCAGGGTGGAGTACGCTCACGGCAGCTAACACGACTTGCCCGACGCCTCCTCCTGTGGAGTTAGCAGGTGATCCGCTCCCTGCAGGCCACACACATCCCAGGTGAACTGAAACCAGACAGCCGACGCACTCTCTCGTCAGTATACGCCTTGCGGAGAGTGGCGACTCCACCCCTGGTCAGCTCATTTGGGTGGTTCGGAGGCACAGATAGACCTCTTTGCCTCCCACGACACCACCCATTGTCTGCTTTGGTACTCCCTGACCGAGGCCCCCCTCGGCACGGATGCCCTGGCGCACAGCTGACCACGGGACGGGCGGAAGCACACCTTCCCCCCCCAGGAGCCTCCTTGCACAGACACTGTGCAAGGTCAGGGAAGAGGAGCACCAAGTGTTATTGGTTACACCGCACTGGTTTAACCACACTTGGCTTCAGAGCTGATGCTCTGGACAGCGACTCCCCCTGACCCATTCCTCTGACAGAGGAACTGCTCACTCAGGGGAAGGACACGTTCTGGCATCCCAGATCAGACCTCTGGAAAACCCATGTCTGGTCTCTAGACGGGACGAGAAGATCCTGAGATGGCTACTCCCCTATACGGCTGAGACCATCACCCAGGCTAGGGCCCCATCTACCAGGCGGTTACACGCCTCTAGACGGTGCCTCTTCTCGTCCTGGTGTCTTTCTCAACGAGAAAGACCCACTGAGGTGCTTGATCAGGACTGTGTTCCCCTTCTCACGAGACTGGAGACTAACATCTCCCCTCCACACTGAAAGTGTATGTAGTCGCTATTGCCAC
The DNA here is from genome assembly GCA_006030095.1 of Triplophysa siluroides. Taxonomy (NCBI): domain Eukaryota; kingdom Metazoa; phylum Chordata; class Actinopteri; order Cypriniformes; family Nemacheilidae; genus Triplophysa; species Triplophysa siluroides. The sequence goes on from VCII01000015.1 coordinate 1,734,616, forward strand.
TCATCACAAATCAGTTGATGGAAAGTTTCTAGGGCAACACGACCTGGTCACCAGGTTCCTAACGGGCGAGAGGGCGGAAGCCGCCTCATCTCCGCTCCATACCCTCTTGAGACCCTAACGTGGGTCCAAGAGCCCCCAGAGGCTCCGATCTTCCTCACCTGAGTAAGACGGCCCCCCTGTGGCGCTCGCTTCCTTCAAGAGGGTAGGGGACCTCCAAGCATTCTCTGTGTCCCCGGATTGCCTTGAATTCGGCCCTGGTAACTCTCACGTTATCCTGAGACCCAGGCCCGGATACGTGCCCAAAGTTCCCACTACTCCCCTTCGGGACCAAGTGGTGAACTTGCAGGCGCTCCCCATCGGGGAGGAAGACCCAACCCCATCCGTGTTGTGTCCTGGACCGCACGCAGGGCTTCAGTAGCTCTGACCAGCTCCTTGTCTGTATTGGAGGACAGCAGAAGGGGAAGGCTGTCTCCAAGCAGAGGTTGGCGCACTGGGTCGTGATGCCGTTCGATGGCATTACGACGGCATTCCGATCTCAGAATCTCCCATGCCCACTGAGGGCTTACTCCACACGGGGTATAGCCACCTCCTGGGCACTGGCCAGAAGCGCCTCTCTAGCAGACATCTGTAGAGCTGCGGGTTGGGCTACGCCCAAACACCTTCGCAAGGGTTAACATCCTTCGCGTAAACCCGGTGTCAGCCCACGTCCTGCGTGGCGACATGTAGGACTGGCATCCGGGGGGGGCGTATGCCCTGCGAAAGCATCTTCCCACCCTCCAAGAGGTTGGGTCAGTGTGCTATCTACCTTTCTTCTTACCCAAACACATGGCTAAGAAACTGGTACCTCACCAACCTTCCTTCTTACCCAGACACTGGTTAAGAACAGGCATTCCATCCATCACTAAGCAAGCACCCCCTGGGGCTTGGCTGGGCAGAGCAGCCTTCCCCCTTAGGCCGGGATACCACATGACCTATCACAGATAGTTCTAACCGACCTGGTGCTATCAGACGCAGTATCACCCCCCGCCGTGGGCTGTTCCGTCTGCTATACCCTCATGACAATGGTTCCCACACATGGTAACCCATGAGCTTCCCCAGGTGGACCTCCACCTCGCGGTGAACTACCCAGTCCGCACGTTCCATGCGTTCTCCTCCAAGGACGAGACCATATATATATCTCCACCATATTCCTCCCCACGGGTAGGAGGTGGCCTCTGCAGCGCTTCTCTGATTAAGAGTTGCGCTTTTCCCGGTGTAAACCCGAGCCGGACGGCCTCTCGCCTATAGAGAGCTAAGGCCCCGTCCGTGAAAGGTTACCGGTCAGGGCTGTACCCATCTTTCTCCAAGAAAGCTCTGGAACCCCCCGACCACCACACTGGAAGGTTACAAGTTTCACGAAAGGTTCGAGCTGACACGCCCAGGCTTGTTACCGTCGCTTCGCTGAGATTGTGACGCGATACAGCGTTGTGGCGTTTTCCATAGGCAACCCCATCTGTCGTTCTCGACACAACGTCGAGACCGACAGAAAGGGAACGTCTTGGTTACGTATGTAACCTCAGTTCCCTGATGGAGGGAACGAGACGTTGTGTCCCTTATGCCACTAACACGTATCGTATTCTGCTGCAGTCGTGAGAGGCTCTCAGGCTCTTCAGAACAAGAGGTAAATGAATGCTGCATGCCGGCTTCCTTTTATACCGGACATCCGGGGGCGGAGCCCGGCATGCAAATTTCATTCGCCAAATTTCATTGGCCTTTTCTATAGTAGTCAGAGTTGATTGGTTCTCAAGGGCGAACCCCATCTGTCGTTCTCGACACAACCTGTCGTTCTCGACACAACGTCTCGTTCCCTCCATCAGGGAACTGAGGTTACATACGTAACCAAGACGTTTGTTTTAACAACCAGGCACGTCCGCTCCACCCAAGTCCTGCATCTTTGCCCATTTTCTATTATCCGGGAGTGATGTGCGATGACGCAATGCCAAGATGGCGACGACCAGCTCCTCCTACTTTAGGCTTCATTTTTACTCTTCACAAACCTACGGGTGACGTCACGGACACTACGTCCATATTTTATACAGTCTATGATAATGGTGCATGAAGTGTTTTTATCCCTTAAAATATTTTATTCAACGGTTTGAATTTCATTGGTAAAAGGCATTTTAAAAGACTGACATTTAGAATCCTGTAACAATGCTATAATAGTAAACTCTGTTTGTGGCTTTCCAGAGGAGAGTTTTCGAGAGGTGTGGCGAGCACGGAGAGGAGATTTTGAAGAAAGAAAAGCTTTGTTGAAAGTCAGAGCCTCTATAACTTCTCTCGACCCAGGATGGCCTCTGAGCAGCAAAGAAATAAATATCAGAAGTTGGAGTAAAATACCTTGTCTGTACGTAAGTAGAAATTGTATCTGTACTTTACTTATTTAAATTATGTCAACTTCACTTTTAACCATACATTTCTAGATAAAATGTATACTTTTACTCCGTTATATTCAACTAAGCATCTTTGTTTACTCGTTACTACTAAATAAATAATCAGAAGATGAAATGTGTGCGACTGCAATTTGCATTACGCACGCTCCGCACGCTCTATTTCAGCGTAATGCTTATTTGTTGAAGGCGGAGGAAGCACAACTGAAACCGGCGGCGCCATGGAAGACCTACTGGAGCACCTCCCGTTATCTTAGACGACCACCATAGTGGTGAAATCGGTGAACAGGGTGAAGATAACGTTATACATCCGTGGCCGTATTTGCATGTTTCTGTACATTGGAGTGAAAGATTCTTCCTACCGGATGAAGTGCCTGTTATGCCTACCGAAAGTCACTGAAATTTTGGCATTCAAAACTCCCCGTCCAACCTGAAGAAGCACATCCGGCAGGTTAATTAATAGTTATTCAGTAAAGCCACAATGTCAATGTGATTCAACATTAGTTATCATAAGCCGCATCAGATATCTGGCTAACGTGATGGCCAGGCTAACGTCTGCTTGTTAACATTGCTAAGTAACGTTAACTGACATGGCGCACATGTTAGAACCCCCTTAGCTGTTCTAAATCCACTGTAAAACACGGCTTCAAGGGGCTTTTGCTTTTATAAAACGGTTACTCCAAAAAATATTTATTTTAATATTTATTTTATTCATAAAATAAACATCAGCAACAAAAAAATATAACGCTATAACACATGTATTCCTCGCCAAGCAATGTAGTTCAAAGAGGTTACCAAGCAACAAAGCAAACAAACCATCACAAATGGCAGTTGCGCAATAACACTTATGTAATGCAGTCACAGCTGTATGTTTGTTGAGTAATTTACAACGGCTTCGAACGCGGCTCAACCAATCAGAATCAAGGACTTGAACTATCCGTTTTATAAATTGTGAATGTACGCTTGCATTGTTGATCAAAGTCAAGTGCTTTTATTGCCACACAACGAGTTGGCTGATTTTTTCTTAGTAGAGCAGCTAACTAACTTAAGGTACATGCAGTGGGAGATAAACGATAACACAAGTACAGTAACGTTACAGGCAAAACACACAAACAACAGCAGTTGTACCAGTTAATAGTGTTATTGCCTAGGTGTTAAGGGTGGCAGTCTGAGTGTTGTTTAATTCTATGTTATTTAATCAAGATAATATGGTGACATTTAAGTTAACACGTTTTTAAAAATGAAACTATATTCCCATCAGTGATGCAAATTAGAACTAGTTTCTAGTAATTTGCATCACTGATGGAAATATAGTTTCATAAACATTATCTAACTGCAAGTAAGTTAAACAGTCAAATGACAACTGTTTGTGACTTTAAGAAGATACCCTGAATATGCTTCATGCGTTACTATAACAAAGCCACAATAAAGTTCACAATCAAAGTTTAAAACTTTTACTTCAAATACTTAAGTACATTAAATATCAGAAAATTACTTTTGATACTTAAGTACAGTATATATCAGATACTTTAAGACTTTTACTTAAGTACTATTGTAAAAGGTAACTTTTACTTCTACCAAAGTCTTTTTCTAGTACGATACTTGTACTTTCACTCAAGTATTGCTTTCTAGTACTTTATACAACACTGCTAATAGTGAATCAACAATTATGCAGGGATAATGCGATGATGTATTGTGTGCTCTTGATAAAGCCCCCCGCCCCCCGCACATCCCCAGGAGGTCGTCTGTTTTCTGAAATAATCGTACAGCTGTATCTATCTTTTATAAATGTGATCAAACAAAATTCTCTTCGAAGACCGAAGTATTAGAGATGAGCCGGATACTCGGATGAAACGAGTATCCGTTACGGATAACGCGCTTTTGCCGAGTACGAGTATCATACGAGTAATACGAGTCAATATCTGTGCTCGGATTGAATAAAAATCCTCATTGGGTAGCTGACTGTGTCTGCGTTCTGTGATAGGCTAGTCACAGCGCCCCGCCCCTCCCCTACACACATACAGATGTATTGTGTTGCTGACTGTGTCCCGCTCTGCTCACTCACACACAGAACACCAAACGCGAATGAATCGCGCTACTCGCGTATAGTTGGACGCTTAAACATTTTGAGTTTACTCGCTTCATTCGCGCGTGCGATTCGCGTCATTCGCGCGATTCGCGCCGCAAGTAGGTCTATCGCGTCTTTGCATTGACTTAACATGTAAATCACTCGCGCTTGACGCGCCATTCGCGTTTGGTCTGAACACAAGAGAACCACTCTCTCTCTCTGTCTCTCCCTCAGTCACTCAGGCTCGCGGGTCTTTTCCGTTAACGTTTAGGGTTCTTCAGCTTCAGGTTTGTTTTTTACTTCGGTTTGTAGTACTTACTTTTTAACCAGTAGAGTTTTGGTAAACGTGGGGTTTGTTCAGACGTGGTGCTCGGTAGAACGCGACTCGCGTTGCGTCTCTGCCTGTCGGAGTTTTTTTTCTTTTTTAAACCGTCAGCTGGCCCTAACCAGTTTTTTAAGGAAGTAGTGGTATAAAACTAAATTAATTAGCTACACACACACACATATCTGGTGTAAAAATAAAAAAAAGAACCACAAAAAAAATCACACTGATCATAAAAAAAAAAAAAAAAAGTTAAAAAAAGAAAGTTATATTGAGATGAAACTTTTGTTCATTACATTTTACTTCATAATTGCAAGCGCATGTGTTGTATTCATTGTTGCAAAACTTGTTCTGTATATAGTTCGTTTGTTATCGTGATCAAATCCATTGATCTGAAGCTCAATGCTGATGCTGTCATGTAAATAGTTTTCTAATCAGCAATAAATATAACACTTTCTGATCAACCCATATCAATTGCATGCTTAAAATAACATACCGGTTAAAGCCCCGCCCATCTCAAGACAACCCGACCCACTTCCAGGTTAAATCCCGCCCACTTCCGGGTTAGGCCCCGCCCAGTCCGAGTACAGATACAGATACAGATAATGCTGTACTCGCTCATCCCTACGAAGTATGCAGTACTACTCTATAGGTACTCAAGATTAATATGAGATTGGCAGAAACTGCGCGTTCAACCGGACCTTTAAATATTGTTTAAGGAATGCATATAAAATATAATCTTAAAGACTAATTAAATAAAAGTACTGTTAAATGGTCCTAGCCACTCTCTGACACAGAGTCCAAAAATGTTTCGTTCTACATTTTTATCTAAGCTGCAGGTTGGTTTTATGAACCCAGTTACAACATTTGATCTTGTAGATTGATTTGTTTGGCTCGAAAATCAGTTAAAATGTCCCTCAAGGACACCGCTAGACGCGGTCAGTATGGACTCTTTAGTGTACAGGTGTCATACACAAATATCAAACATGTTTTGATGTCCCCCGTCTAAATGGAATCATAGTCTAAAGCTACAAAAAACTAAGTCTGTGCCCATAATACACGACAGTACATGACTGTCATGTACATCTGTAAAATCTGTCAAAAACTGCTTAAAATCTGCAGACTGACAGGTATTTTTGACAACTATGGTCTCAGGGGAAATGGTGTTTCGAAAACCAGACTATAATGTTTAGCTTGTGTGAGAGTCAGCAGCGAACAATCTCATTTAAATGCATGACATTCATGTAGTGAATATTTTTTTTGGTAGTTGACAGGAGGAGATGTTAATATTAACAGCAGCATGTGACGTGTCAAGCATCATCTTTCACAAATAACTTAATCGAAACGACTCGGTTTTCAAATGCTTTTGTGAAGAATGCAGCTCACAGATTGAGTTACCCGAGGAAAATTCATTCTGATACTATCATTTACCCACCATCTGCCCTAGTGTTATTTGCTTTTAATATGCATCAAAGATGAACAAAGGATGTTTGTGTAGCGGGTATGGTGGAAAAACAACTGAGATATGTTGAAAGGGTTCTCCTTTTCTCTGCAGGAGGGATGGTCAGCCCTGTATGTTTGGGCCACTGTGGTTTTAATTGGCTTTATGGGGCGGTTGAGTAAAATGAGATTATTTTATACGAGCTGATCTCTGGTGGTTTGCTCGGCCACTATTTCCAATCCCTGCTATCGTCTGACAGACAAGTTTATTTGGTTACATTATGACCAGATGCGATGTCACCCACATTCTGCTATTCGTGAGATTGCTTTAATATCTATATAATGACTATACATTCAACTTCTTATCTCTGTAAATGACAGTACACCTTAAAATATAACAATTCAAGCTAAATCTGTAGTTTTAGGGTTTCTTATATGCTTCAACATTAAGTCACATCTGCATCCTCTGTATTGAGATTTCACTTATATGCAATTTAATTTGACCTGAAATTTAGGTTGCATAATTGTTAGCTGAATTATATGAACTTTCTCTTTATGTAAAAACATTTTTTATGTATATCTTTAAAAATGTTCCAAATTAAAATTCAGTGAACATTGAATTTATGTGATTCACAGCTCTGAATGCCGAGTGCAGTGAGGGTATGCATGGTCAATGGATGAAGATTCCATTGAAGGATCTATCAAACTGTAACTTTACATTTTAATGAATAAAACGTAAAAATATTGATGTCTTGGAATAGGAGAGAGTGAAATGATACATTTAATATTGAAACCGTAGAGTACTTGTAGGAGTCAAATGACGTGTGTTATCAGTATTATTGGTATGTGTGTGTCCTGGGATTGAAGAATCTTTCAACTGATCTTTTATATGTATGGTTTATCTTTATCTAATACTGCATATAAACACAAACAAAATACCATGTTAATGCAGACAGGGTGTAACTGAAGGTTGGGGGAAGTAAAAATAAATAAATCTGGCCTTACCTCGTTCACAAACAGCCAGTGACTGTCTTTGGAGGCCAGGTTCGTCTCCACAGCCTAAAAAGAGATGAATAGAAGATAAATCTTAGTCAATCTTAGCCTTTGGTGGCAAGTGTTGAATTGGCTATCTGACATTGAAGAGATGGCTTGAAACTGCATTGGATTAGTCATTGGTAAAAAAAGCACCCAGATCAGCCAGCAGGGCATGACCGACACTGCTTGACTCTTGCTTACTTTTAAAGTCTATTTCCACACTATTCTGGACAAAAGATTGTATCTCAAAATATCTTCATTGATGTTTTCAAATGATTTCCAAAAGTTTCTTTAGTCCACATTTAAACATGAACGTAATAAAATCTGTTTGTTTCGAAAGTAATTGAATATGAAAGAATCATGGCCTGCGTTATTAGACTATTTAAAAAACGTTGTTTGTGACAGTGACCTTTGGGGACAGGAGGTTGGCGTGTCCAGCAATGCAACAAAGTTGAGGATTAGAAAGTGAGAAGTGGAATTCGGAGGATGGGAGTCCTCAAATCTTAAAAAAATTTGACTAATTTAAGTTTTTTTTTTTGATGCGAGAGGTATCATCTGGTACTTCAATATTCCTCAACAGTCTCTGTTTCTGTAAAATTAACATAAACCATTGAAAGCAGATCTAAATATCACACAGTTTTAGCAATATAACTTACCCAGTGTCCGTGCACGAAAATAATATGTTCTGCTTCAGGACTAACTAGATCTCAAAGGTGTTTTATTGCATTTGACCTCCATCCCTTAGGGTCTAATCATTATTCCATGCTGCATGTCAGAACTCCATAATGGGAAATTCCAATATATTACCAAAGGCCACTTGGTATGCCATGGCATTTAAATTAAAAATAGAGATAGGAAGAGGGTTTTCTGTCTGTTCATCGATGTTAAAGGCATTCTGAGGGATATGTGAAATGTAGAGGCATCAGGAACTCACTTTTGTCATACAGATGCTGTGGTTGCTTTCTTTCTGCATAAATACGGAAAACCAATATATGTACTAACCTATTATATTCAGGAAATCATTTATACACAATTTATTTCTAAAAACTTTGTGACAGATAAATGTGATTCTTGCATCCAACTCATAGATTCAATGCGATTTTCACCCGCTGAAAACTACATCAACATGCGTCTGACTACTATGGTAGTCAATCGTGGCCAAGAACTGTTTGGTTACCAGCATTCTTCCAAATATCTTGATCTGTGTTCACCAGCACAAAGACATGTATTCAGATTATGAACAACTTGAGGGTGAGTAAACAAAGACAGAATTTTCATTTTGGTGGACTGTTCCTTTAACATTAAAAGTGGAAGTAATTCTGATCAGAATGTCTGAGGAATACCTATACTACAGAATGTTGTCTTGCAAATACAACCCATTAAACATGTAAGACTGTGCTGAAGCATAATTAAATGCATGTAAATGATGTGTTTGCCTTTTTGTAAAGCATTGAGCTGCCCCGGAAAGCAGGCTGTTGTGTTGCTTCAGTCTGTAAAACATAGACAGCTGTCTAGCATTTTATCACACACTTCCTATGTGTATTTAGAGCGTGTGACAGCGCAGAATACATTATATTCAATTAAAGCCACTTTAGAAGATCAAGCCTGTCACATATCATCTTTGATGAGTTCAGTAATAAAATGGTAATGTAGCAAGAATTGATTAATAGTTCATGAAGACACTGTTGTTGTAGCGTGACAAAAAGTATTATGCAGTTTTGATATGACACAGGTTTGTTACCAGCAGATTTTGCAGGTGGGGAACCCATAAACATGCTTATGGTCAAAATTGCAACTACAGTGGATGTACATAGAAACATTTCGTCGCATTTGGTTTTGTGATTTCAATAAAACACAGTTGGCAATAGAGCGTTTGACCATTACAAGGGTTTATTGTTGACTGGGGTTGTCATTTTTACAGATCAAAGGAAAATATAAGGCACGTTCTTCACCGCAGTAACTTGACGTGCCCACAATAACACTACAGTGCATTTTCACTACTGTGATGTACCGTATTACCGAACACAGGCACCTGTCTACTGTCGACTAGTGTGAAAAACGAAATAAAACTAAATGTGACAAACTTTGAGCAAGGGCACTCGTTGCGTTACAATTCTAAATAAAGAAACACTTTTCTGGGTGGATCTTAATTTAGGAGATTATCAGGTATCATCCTTAGCATTTTTAAACTGTATATATCTGAATTGTGTGACTTGAATAATATGCATTTATTCTGTTCTAAAACATAATCAAAGCCAAATTGATTGCAGTGTTTTATTATGTACGTACCTTGTGACATAAATTGCAACATTTGAAAATAGTTCTAGCCTCAGACAGCTCACCAACTGCTCACCCGTGGTTCATTCAGTGATCGATTGATATATAAATATGGTAAAAGTCATACACATAATGTATGAATAATTGATGTAAGCAGTTGCATATGAAGCAGCAGTATACTGTATTCATCTGTAGTGTATATTCTTCATGTGCAATATTTCAGCATCTCCTCTCACTTCCCCCGCTCTTTAACTGCACCTTAGAGATGGTGTAAGCGGTCTGCTCTTGAGGGCTGAAAGCCAGTATGTTCAAGTTAGTGAAATCAATAAAAAACGATTTCAGACAGAAAGGTCGCAATATGCATTCGAGGAATACAATAATCATACATATATTTGCTTCCATACCAGCAGACGATAACGTTACGTTAATTCTAAACTCACGCGATGCAGCTACTACTGTCACACAAATGGATGTATAGCTAACCTAAATGCGGGGTCCTAATAATGCAATATCGCTCTCGTAGGAGTGTATGTAGTGTTCTTATATCTTCTTGGCTGTGACTAGGCCAGAGGCACGAGGCCGCGGACCGAGTGCCAGAAGAACTACATCCTTCCGCCACGAATCCAAGCCCAGCATAACAGTTAAACCTTCGCTACTAAGTCCAAATAATCACTTCTTTTAAATTTGCGCTGTGCTGAGAGAGACTTAAAAATGCAACTCACCGAGAATGTGTTAATCCCGTTTCTATTATCTTGATCGAGACCCAAAGCGATGAGTGCAAAGCATTGTGTATAAATAGCTAGAGACACCGCCAACACTGACAACGTTCCAATTATCATGCTGTATTTACTCCACCTAGTGGCCAGATTTAGATCTCATTCATCGTACAGCAGTAGCCTAGTTTCGGTTCACAACGCAAACAATCATTACTTAGAGAAAGATATGCCTGTACACTTATTTACTATCTGTTAGCGTTCATATTATGTGTTTAAATAATATTGATTCTTGGAAGTTAAACTGTGATCGATATAATGATAATGATGGAAAGTCCTATCGCATCACATGTACACCCATGTGCAGATCGCAGAGCACGCGTTTATATGTCGGCTGTACCAAACAAATTAATGTGCAGTTAGTAATTTCATATCTTGTTTATTGTATGCCAGTTTTACCAAAAAAAAAAAAAGAGAAAGCATCACAGAAGTAAACATTCCGGAAAGGATAAACTGCTTCGTGTGTTTGTTTGCTAGCAATCTAACTTCTTCAGAGTAGCGCAGTTGTGAGGACAGTAGAGTCCAAGTTATTTTAGAGGCGGAGTGATACAAACAGTCAGTGAAGCGGTCCAACGTTCAGTTCCCGTGATGATCCTGGTGGAATATCTCACTGCTATCAGCCAATCGGATTTGAGAACCAGAGAGAACTGATGTATGGGTGTTTATATTTTCTCCGAAATTTATATCAATGACCATTTTAGAAAGAGAGTAACTTCGGGCAGAGTTTTGGTCGGCCGTGATCCTTCTTTGTGAAAACGAAAGTAAACTTTTAAATATTAGATCAGGACAGAAAAGAATAACAGTCCATCAGTGTCTTAATCTTTATTTGTGTTAAATACAACAAACACAGCACAGCTGTTGCTTTACGACTTCATTGCTTAAAACGTCTTTTCATTTATGTCACTGCAAATGCTGCTCTCTGAATTTAATATTTATACATCAACAAGTAGTATATTAATTTCCGCCTTAAAACACCACTTCCCGAACGCTTCCGTCTGTAATTCGTACATTAATGATTCCAACAATATGGTGTCTCGTATCTGTATTGGTATATAGTTGTGATGTGAACTCTGATTCTCCTTCATTTAGAATGATTTTTATAAGTTAAAACTTAGTTATCGTTTATCGTTATAGTGTGAACGTCCATTTAAGCTGGGTATATATCTCTCTGTTTACTATTACAAAAAATAGCTATTTTTTCATATTAATCACCAAAGCTCTTCTACGGCAGGTTTGTCGGACAAAATGGCGTTCAGTCACGGGGGCAGATAAAATCAGCGTTATGATTGGTCAGATCGCCTGTCAATCAAACTGCTTGTGAAGGGTCAATTGTATTATAATTAGTATCTTAAACCCTATTTGAAGTTGATTAATAATTTTTAGACAGTATAGGGCATTTTTATTATTGCATATTTAATTTGGTGACCATGAGAGCCACATGCACGTCATAAAAATAAACGTATAATTGCTCGTTTCAATTCAAATCTGCAGCATGAATTTACCACACTTAAAAAACTATTAATAACTGAATAAACTAGTTACTATACATACATATTTGATAACATTTCTAAACCACAACATTACCAACACTTAACCTAAGACCTTGTTTAAAGGGGAAAATGATATTTTGGCCAGCACGTTTGTCTTTTTCGCGAACTCCACGTCCTTTCATTTCTGTTCATTACACAAGGATATAATGAGGCTGACCTTCTGCTCAAATGTCAAGCAAGTATTAAAATGCATTTGACAGTAGTTTCTGGAAGACGACTTTCATGTATTAGTCTGATAAAAAAAAGAAAAGAAAATATTGTTTGAATATTAATTTAATGTAAAACAAGCCCTCTGATCCACTGTGAGTCCCAATCTGACAATAGACAGGTCATACAATTGTGCAGTTATTGGAGACATTTTAAAATATGAATTATCGTTGTCTGCTTCAGAAGGTCAATGAAATAGTTTTAAACTTTTAGTTTGCAGTAAATTATTTTACTAAGATATAAAAATATTTTTTTGTCCGTGTTGGTAAAAGAAGAAAAATGGTGCCATGTTATATTTACCTCAAATTATAAAGCAAATTCTATCTAAACAGGTCTAATAAATCTGTATAATGCATCATGCAATCGAGTTGACAGATTTATATTCACACAATAGATATTTATCTGTAATGAACAGTTGCTTGACCTGAGTGCAGAAAGCTTCTGCTTATCTGTTAACGATGGAAAAAAGACTATTATTAAAGTATTTATTTATAAAATCCAATCCAGATGTGACTCCCTGATCTTTCCATAGCAGAATTTAAATATTATTTATTGAGAAAAATCTGTGGAGTTCTGCTAAATAAATGAAAACGGGTTAAAAAAATGTACACCACTGTAAGTGTCCTTCAAACGTTTGACTGAAGGGTCTTCCATCTTCACTCTCCCACAAAGGCTCTGGAGGTAAAATAGCCTTCTCAGACCACTTGACCTTGAATTCTGTTTCTGAGGGTAATCTTTCAGCTAGCTAGAGGATATTCACGACACATATTACTGGACATGAAATCTGTACGACCTGAGGTTATGAATTCCACTGTAAGAAAAGGCACCTTTCACAGCAACATATAAAACACACAAACATACACGCTCAAGCTTTAATCGTCCCTCTGATTTACACAAAGCTATATATCCACAGTGATATATAATATATAACTACATGTAAACACAGCTTCTGGGGACAATTTTTCTGTATTACGAAAAACAATAGAAATGGAAAAAAGGAAACAAAGTGTTCAGATTTTGTGTCAGCCAATGATTGAATACTGTACGTTCATCCCTGCAGGATCCCGACACCACATACAGTAAACATATAGTTTCATCCTATCACACCAGGGTATCGTTTCAACATCAGTATTTCCACACCAGGTTATTGACATTTTGCCTTTCACCTGGGTTTGATTATAGTGTGACACTGTTGAAAGAAGCATCAATGTTACGGTGGTCGAATGATTTGTGTGATCAGCCTGCTGTTTGTGTACCAAAACAGGAAATCAGACCCATAGTAAGTTCCATACAGAGAGAGCTCTGAATCTCATTCACACCCAACCTCTGAAAGGTCTTTCTAAATTTTCCAATCATTATACTAAAAAAGTTTAAAAATAAATCAAATGCATGGCACCCAAAGCTTAGTCTCAGGTGTTCATACTTGAAAATTTTACTATTTCACGAGGTGACGATTTTGTATGAATCACAGAAAAACAAACAATTAATAGAGAAAAGCAAGCATCCACCCCTAAAAAAACTATCACAACTGACAACATACTAAAACGTTGAATTTTAATGTGACAGTGATAATAAAGTTTTATTTTTGATCAATTCATTAAAAGAGTACTACTGAACATGTTCCTCCTTAAAGCACCACAGATAACAGGGTATCACCAAACCAAAACCTGAATAAACGTTTTTTATCCCAATTAATGTCAAGCTCTAAAATATTTTATTGCGTAGTAATGTTGAGAGTAAGAGGGGCCTTTGAATATCTTTGAATACAATGGGGGCCTTGGAGTCAAAAAGCTGATATATGGGATGTCACAATTCTCTATATAACATTAAACTGTTTGGTAGGACATTCATGGTTCAATACACATTTGTAACTCCATTTATTTGCGTTTGAATAAAAACGTTTTATTCCTTTGTGGATTGGCTTTGTTTGCCTGTGTCCATGAGCCTATGTACTGAGATGTAAAATCACCTTCTTGCGTGTAAATATCCATTCACTATGCACTGAAGTTAGAGTTTAGCCACATTATGAAAGTGCTCTATCCGGATTACAGACTGTTGTCTTGCACTTTTTTAGCGCTGATGTAACTCCTGACCTCTATGAAAGAAACACATCACACCCTCATAGATAAACTGGCTAAAGCACAGCGCCTTGCTCTCACTACAGGAAAGCTAGACCTAGCAGGCAATAAGTAAACTACTTCAGTTTGGTTTAAAAATGTGTTATATAATCTCATATTATTATTAATTAGGCATATTTAATATAATTTATTCATAGTAAATAATTTTTAAGGTCAAGATGACTCGCAGTACCTGTATGACCCTGTGTTATCCACATTTTCCTTCGTGCAAATTATGGGACTAATTTATGGTTCCATTTAAACAAACATATATTCATGTGTTCCCGAGTTTCTATATGGACTGACACACAGTAAAAGCGCCAGTGTTAAAAAATTGCAAATTAACACTCACAGTGTATACTGTTTATAATCCACACTCGCATAGTGTGTATTTGACACTCTCATTTGACCTTTTTTAACACTGGCGATTTCACTGTGCTGTGTTAATTGTTTTATGTGTGTATTTAACAGTATACAATGCACTTTTCCTTTAAGTAAAAAACAAAGAGTAATGCAGTAAAAAAAAAAATCTTAGACCTACAAGTACATGGGTATTTTTATAAACGGAATTTTCCGTCTTCGTTTAAAAATAAAATAACCATACATAAACCATAACCATAAAGCCATGTTTGCCAATCAGAAGCCTGGAAACAAAGGAGACGCATTCCAACGTCACACACCAAATCTCTGGTTTCACCTTCTACTCGACGACTCTGAAACCGTGGTTCTACAAATCTTCAGCCTGGCAGGGGTTTTCCGTTCACTGCGTTTGAGTGTGGACAAATGGCCAAACCGCATAGATAAATTCTCAACTTTATTTATATAGCGCTTTTTACAATTTTCATTGTTACAAAGCAGCTGTCAGTATTGAAAAGAAAATCTGCAGTATTGAAAAACCTGTGTTCATGTGGACACCTTACTGTTCCTGTCACCTAACCATGGAATAAGAAAAACTCTCAGAGGCACCAGAACCAAAACAAAAACGTGAGGTATGTGTGGGGCTAACTGTATTGTTGCATATATACCATATCAATTATTAGACGTTCGAGTCTGGACTGTAGTTAACATCTGGTCTGTGTTTGTTTATCGCCTGGCTAGTGTCTAATAATATAACTATTTATATTTGATCAAATTTATGTTAATTGTAATTTATATTATTATTTCATTGTGTAATGATTGTATTAAATAAACTATTTGTTGCATGGGTCCTGTTAGTTTGTCGCACGTGAAGAAACCATACGGGACATTGACATCTAGCGGTTGAGCTTGGTATCGCAGTCTAAATTCAAAATATTGGAGAGGCAAGTCTAGCCAAGTAATGGTTCTTACTTGGGCCGTCAACGAACGCGTGCATGCGCACTAACACTTGTTTATGTTGTTGCTTTGAAACCATCTATGTAAACAATTTTAATTTCAGTCTTGTCCTGTAGTGAAATCTTTGTTTTGTATTCTAATAAATGACACATTTGGCCTTAAATTTTTTTATTTATTTAATGCAACCTTCCTGTGTTTTCTCCTGATATATGCAAGTAGTAAGTCATGGGGATGAAGTTAGAGACAATTGGTACCAGAAAATGACTTTAACAGCTTCTTCAATAGAAAAGTTTTCCAACTCTGGCATCGCTTCTGCGGGGGGTTTAAATGAGCAGAGTTCCCTTGAGTAATCACTCTCGCTTTATCGTCTTGTAGTAATCAACTTTTCTCCCTCTGCAATAACAGGCAGCTATCTTAAGGACTGCCATTCCATATAAGAATAAACGTATACTACTGAATTTAGAATGATACCTGTAGCCTGCCTTGCGAGAGCAGCGCCCAAAGCAAGCTTATTTCCACTTCAGCTATCAGAGATTTATTGCGTTGTCGCAATCCATTATTTTCCTCTTCCAACTCCTGACGCACGTACCACTGCAGATGATGTTCAAGAGGGCATCGATGAGACATGCTTCCTTTGGAAACCTTTACCGTTTTGATAGGAAAGTTACCGACCCCGGCATTTTCTAAACAACAAAACAGTTGGATCTCGCGGAATGGGACATTTTAAAGTGCAAAAGTGAAGAGAAAGATACAGAAAACTGTTAGCAAGAGTGAGAAAGAGTGAGTTAGCAAGCAATGCACTGGTGCTGACGGAACAGCCACAACTGATTAAATGGTTAAAATGGTTGCCAAGAAATGAACAGAGTTTGGCAGAGGGAAAAAAACAAACAGGTAGAGAGGAAGAGGGAGAGAGAGAGAGAGAGAGAGAGAGAGAGAGAGAGAGAGAGTAGAGAGAGAGAGAGAGAGAGAGAGAGAGAGAGAGAGAGAGAGAGAGAGAGAGAGAGAGAGAGAGAGAGAGAGAGAGAGAGAGTATGCAAAATGCGAAATAGAACTGACCTCAATTACAGTATGCAGATAGAAAAGTGTTCATCCAGGTATACACAGCATCAGTCTTGGTGCTGGATAATTCACAGTGATATACGGATTCTCTTCGGAGGGCTTGGGAGCACATTTGCGTATGAATTGGTATGTTTGAATCTGTGCTGGCCGACTGTGGGACACAGATTCATCACTGTGTATGACTCGCTGCTGAAGGACTTGTGATGGCTCCCGTCACGGAGGAGACCTCCATTAAACCGCTGGAGAGGAATATTAGTGATGAGGACATTATGAATTATCAGAAAGGACGGGCCATTGAATCTGTGCCCATAGACAAAGTCAGGCAGCAAACAAACAGCACAGGCGGGAGGTTGACGTAACAAGATGATAATCACGTGAGGTGTTCCTAGAAGTACCAAGGTATTTTTGCATGGGTTCTTTAACGAAAAACTATTTAAAAGGGGTCAAACGGAGCTAATATGTGTTTTTCTGTGTCTTTGGTGTGTTATAAGTTGCCCATGCATGGATTAGAAGCGTAAAATTGCAAAAATGTAAGTGTCGGAACAAAAGATGCATTCTATCTATAAGCGAATGGTTACCCAGACCTGAAACGCCTCGTGTAACCACACCCCCACAAATCTACATCAGTTGGTGATATGATTTGACTAAGACCGCACAAATGTAGACGCAAGTAAGGTGGGCGTACCTGTCAGTACAATTGAAGAGGAACCTGATGTTCCAAATATGGTAAGAGGCGTTACATTTCCGTCACACGCTTGCAGTATTCGACCAATCACTACGCACTGGTTAACTGGCCAATCATAGCAATGTGTATACATGAACCTTAAATCATGTATACACATTGCATTACATCTAAAACAAACAATAACATTTGTTAAGTCGTGTCATAGGACCCCTTTCACATTTTCAGAGGCACATTTGAGTGATGCTTGCCCATGAAAAACGTTTTTATTTGAATCTATAGATATGGTCCTGGATCCTTTCTTCGAAGCTCAATGCACACAAACATTAATATTGCTATATTATGGGACGCACAACATATAGCTTTTGGTCTATCTATTTGGCAAATCTATTTTGACTATGATTTTGTAAACATTCCTAAATTGTCTTATTATATTTATGCATTTCTTGACACTTCATTTCAAACTGACTTATTGTGCTATAAAACTGTATGGGTTCTCTTGGAGATCAAACCCGTCATTTTTGCTTTTTAACACAATGCTCTACTAATTTAGATTGTTACATTGCATTATATTATGGTATTGTAGATTTCATATTTTTTCATGTTACTTACCAAATTCTTATTTGAACACTCCAAATCACTTAGAAATCACTATCATTCTTTTGGAAAATGTGGGCGATATGCGAGAGCACAACGTGTTGGCATAGCAACATGCAAAGCCCAGTTTCAAATGGGCTCCGGCACCTGCTCTGGTGGATAAGCAGTATTAATATCTATGGTATTTTTCAACCAGGTGAAGTCTGAATTCTCAGAAAGTAATAGCACATTTCCCTCCAAAAAGCCACAATTAAACCAAGTTAGCCTGACATCAAACACCCGTTTCATGACGAAATGCTAAAAACGCTAAGGAGAGAAAGCACAGGCCTGTGGAGAATGCTAAATGCAACTGTGCTGTGGCATTAATGATGGATCACAGAACATCTCAGAGCAGGTTTGGGTCAGGGCCGTTGAACGAGAGTGTAGGGTGAGTTAATCCTGAATTGCATGACAGAGGAAACAAGGAAAACAGAACGGGTTTGTGGGCAGCGTTAAGGCTCTCTGCAGGGAGTCGCTATGTTCACTGGCCCATATCTATATTAGATGAAATAAACACATCATCATTCAGCATCCTGGACCCTCGGGAGACAGACTGCTGGATATCAAACCCACACCAGTCATCGCTGTTATCTTCATCGTGTTTGACAGTTACATTCTTAATTCAAACACGCATTGCTTGTCCTTTCAATGTGCTCGATGGAATGCACAAAGAAAAAAAAACTGAATGTGTGAACTGTCAAGAAATGTCTGGGTCATGTTTGACAGCACAAACAAAAGATAAAAAGTGTGTTGTGCGTTATAAATAAATGAAACCTATTTTTATGATCGCTTTTTGTAAAGGAATAGTTCAGTTCATAGTTCATAGTTCATGTATATTCTAAACTTGTATTCTGTTTTTAATGTGGATGTACAATATTTACAGTAACTAAGAGATTTTACTATGTTATAGCATTAAAATCTCATTAATACAGGAAAAGATTACCTGCAAATAACGTGTTTTAATCACACCCTCTTTGATGGAAACGGGGGCTTCTAAGGTGGGTCTCACACTGGGCACCTGGGGTTTTCCTGGTTCACAAGGCATGTTTTGGCATAGGATAGCCTACCAAACATTTTACAAAGAATTCTAGTAATTATTATGTTGTATAAAGTATTCTTTTATAAAAATCTAAATTAGTTAAATAAAACCTAGCAGCTAATTTGTTCGTTAACAGTTGACAAACAGCAAAGTTCCTTAAACAATGTAACCTGTCAACATAGTGATGAATGTAAATATAACTATAAATGGACTGCATTGTACTAAAACAGTGGGCGTGTGTAATTTCCCAGTGTGCAGAGAAGATCTCATAGCAGGGCTTGCAAATTTAAATGATTTTTGAATCTAGAAAATAATGTTACTTCAAGCGAAACACTCCCAGGAAGTCTCACTCGTTACTCAATGCAAGATCCCGCAAGAGTCCAGATTCATGACCGGAGGTGCTGCCGCCATCTACCTGCAAGCAATGAAACTGCAACAACTTCACCAACTTCCTTTGTAAACACATTTTATCATTCATTATATTAAGTATCTATATTCAGTATCACTTTAAAGGTTTTATATTCTTGCAGTTCAATACTCTATAAACTTTCTTCTGTCTATGATGTGAAAACCGAAGGAAACACTTGACTGCATGCAGTATTTTAAGACGAGAGCTGGCGTTGTACTGTGGCATTTATGAAGGCTTTTAATATCGCACTGCAGCACAGCTGTTTATAGTCGGAAGATTGGCAGTGCATAGCATCACAACCCTGCTGAAAAAAACAGCATATGCTAGTCAGGTATGTTTTGAAGTATGGTAGCTGGTGTGAGCCGGTCTAAGATGGTCATGAGCAGGTTTAAGCTGGTCCTAAGCAGGACCTAGTTTCTTAGGACCAGGGGCCAGTTGCTTAAACATAGCCACTAAGACTGCGTCTTAACAACTATTCTCACAGACTAGCAATTAGTTAGTTCTTATCAGTCTTAGTTTTCAGATTTCAATTAGACCAATCTGCCGTTTTATGTTATTGACTTGAAGATGGTATGACCAGTCTCAAAGAAAACAAATAGGTGACTAACTTGTGAAACTAGTCTAAGCAGTTTATGCAACCAGGCTCACCAGCACATGGCCATCTTAAATCAGCCCATGACCAGCACATGGCCATCTTAAACTAGCTCAAACAGCTGCTATGCTTCAAAACATATTTGAACAGCATATGCTGTTTTTTTCGACAGGTAAGGTAATTCTGCAGCTCGGTTTATCGACATCAATAAAAATTGTTGTAGACAATATCAATTTACCAACACCGGCTCATTGCAAATATGTACCTGAAATACATAGCTCCCGGTACAAATCGCTGCATCTTACAGGTGGAATGTCCACTAGTGGCGCATGGGTTTTTCTCTCTGTGTTGATGCAGGTACATTCAAGGTTACAAAGCAGACGATACTGAATATTATTGATGTATATCCCGCGGCGGATAAACGTCTGATGTCATTACTGTGAGATTGATTGTGTTTGGCTGAGGTAAATCAAGAACTTGTTGTTTACTTAAGCATAGCTCCAATAAAATTAATAAATGATCAAAATGCATTAGTATTTTGTACAGATGTTGTTTATTAAAAAAGTGCAATTATTCCAAGCGTTTCAAAGATTTTTGTCGGAATGGTGGAGTTACGCCAGCTTCGATATTGAAATGGCATTGGCTTCTGGTGTCTTGTGACTGGTTGCGTCATTACGTTCGCCTACGCTATTGTCACGTTTGTTGTATTTTTTGTTAGGTTTTTTCCTCCCCTGGTTTGTTTCATTATTAGTTAATTAGTTTTCACTTATGTTTAATCATTGTTAATTAGTCCCACACCTGTTTCTGTTTTCCCTGAGTGTCTTCCTTTTGTATTTAAGCCCTGTGTTTTCCTAAGTTCTTTGTCTAGTATTGTTTATGTCAATGTGTGTCATCTCCCGCGTGATTCCTTGATTCTTATTAAAGTTATGTTTTTGGTTTAAACTTCGAGTTTTTGATTTAGTTTAGAGTAACACGTGACAGAATACTAGACCTAACAAAAGGCATGGATTACTTGAGGCTCAACGTCTCTCCAGAGGACAATTTGAGATACCATCTCAGCCAGGATGGTCGTCCTCTGGAGAGATACGTGGAGGACTTCCTGGAGCTCAGCCAGCAGGTGAGTTGGGACGATTGCTCACTGAACGCGTGCTTTGTGATGGGGTTGGATGATGACTCCCATCGGTGTCTTGCTCCCGAATTTAGGGATAGACCCGTTTGGGAGTTTATCAGCCTCATCCAGCGGATGATGGAATCTCGCCCCAGTGTAGGCGGGACCATCCTGGATGAGGTTGAACATCCAAGCCCATCCAAGCACGCGTTGAGCAGCCCAACTCACTCCGGAGTCCTCCACCGGAGACAGAGCCTCAGGTAATCCTGCCCCCCTCCAGCCGGTCCCGTCCGGTTCCGAGCATCCCGTTCTCCAGCCATCCCGTGCATCCATCCCGTGCCTCTCCAGCCCCCGTCTGTGGCCGGTTCCGGCCATCCAGCCTCTCCATCCCAGCGGTCCTCCCGTCCTCGATCCCGTGCCTCTCCAGTCTCCAGCCCCGTCCCCCGAGCCTCTCCAGCCGTTCCCGGCCTTCCCGAGCCTCTCCAGCCGTTCCCGTTACGAGCCCCCTCAGAGCCAGTCCCGTTCGGCCTTCCCAAGCCTCTCCAGCCGTTCCCGTACGGCCCGCTGCCCAGCCGCCAGAGCCGCTGCCCAGCGGCCAGAGCCCGCTGCCCAGCCGCCAGAGCCCGCTGCCCAGCCGCCAGCCCCCGCTGCCCAGCCGCACCCGCTGCCCAGCCGCCAGAGCCCGCTGCCCAGCCGGTCCAGGCCAACCCCCATATGAGCTCCCGGACTAAGCCTAAATATTTTTGAGGGGGGAGCCATATGGGAGGGGGAGCCATATGGGAGGGATAGCCCTCCAGGCTAGACCGGTCGTCGGCCTCTCCGAACGGCCGTGCCCTCCAGGCCTCCGAGCGGCCGGCGCCCTCCAGGGTCCCAGAGCTGGACGTATCGTCCTGGAGGTCTCCCATCCCACCATGTCCGGTATTCCCAGCACCGGCCTCCAGGACGCCCACCCCCCCCCTCCCCCCCTTCCCCCCTTGGTACTGTTTTGGCGCGAGGACGCGCCTTGTGGAGGGGGGGGTAATGTCACGTTTGTTGTATGTTTTGTTAGGTTTTTTCCTCCCCTGGTTTGTTTCATTATTAGTTAATTAGTTTTCACTTATGTTTAATCATTGTTAATTAGTCCCACACCTGTTTCTGTTTTCCCTGAGTGTCTTCCTTTTGTATTTAAGCCCTGTGTTTTCCTTAGTTCTTTGTCTAGTATTGTTTATGTCAATGTGTGTCATCTCCCGCGTGATTCCCTTGTTCTTATTAAAGTTATGTTTTTGGTTTATACTTCAAGTTTTTGATTTAGTTTAGAGTAACACGTGACAGCTATGAAATGGCATTGGCAGTCCCGCTCAGAATGCATCACACGCTAACCTCTGGAGCGCGATTATTGGTAATTAAAACCTTATGTGCTCATCACACAATGATGTCGTGTGGTTCTGGAAGATTCCGAATGTGACGTGACCTGATTCAATGTTTTAATACAGTTTTCAGAAGAATCAGGAAAGATTTATTGCTAAGTGTGCTTGCACTCACAAGAAATTTTCTTTGGTGTTGGAAGCTTCTAGTACAGACATTCAACACAATGACAATACAAATATAATAAGATTTACAGTCTAAAAGACTCTAAAATACAGACACACTTTTTTGACACGAAACATGACTCATTTCTTCGTAAGATTTAACGCTTTAATTTTACGTACAACAAAGTCACAAATAACACTCTAATGATGGCCTTCTTCATCTCGATGTGTGAGATAAAATACAAAATGCGTTGAATTACAGGGGTGCAGGCAAACATGATTAAAGCTTATATTTCAGATCACTTACTTCTCCATTAGTATGATTAATGTGACCAGCTTATGTCTTATGCGGGGGCCCTGAGTGAAAAATGATGCAATTACCCCTGTTGAATGGGAAAGGGAAAGCCCTCTTAACAATGCCGGAGTGGGGATACTCGGAGGCCTACGGATGACACTGCTTTTTCTGTTTCATTTTCTCATTCGCGTACCACCAAAATGCTTCAGGAACAGGGTCCAACACTGACTACTAACATCACAGCAATGCATCAGGGATTTGCTGGTATTTCTTGTGGGTTTACATCATGTAATTATAAACACCAAGATGAACAACCATTGCCAACTCCTATAATATACAAGGTACTATACAAGAGTTTTCAATTTTGGAGATTTTTTTCTGCACCTCATATTATTTGTGACTTTTATGCGATATTTTTATTACAACATATCAATCTCAAATAATATTAAAGCCACAATATGGAAGAATTTTGTTGTGAAATATCCTAAAATCACTTGCACAGTGTGATATAATTCATACAGTTGTGTTCTTACATTATCCCGAATGTTCCCAAGAATGTGCAAATCCAGAGAAATTCCTATTTAAAATAATGGCCCGTCCCTTGTATTTGTCGCATATATCAGTGACATAATACCCGGTGCTCCTACAGCATCTGTATAACCACCGTATACAGCATGCGCCACATTACATTCCACGTTTCTTGCAAGCTAATTCATAATGATGACATAAAATAAAATTCATCCATTACCTCATCCGTGAACATGATGGGCGATATCCTCGAGATGGTGAAAACGACATGTCCCATAATTCCACTCTCCTACATAACGTCATTTAGCTTCGCTTTTTGTGGTTGTTCTGAAAGTGCGCCATCTAGCGGTCCAAATCTACATATTGTGGCTTTAATAAGATAATAATACAAGTTGTTACTCTTACTAATTTCACACTAATACCTGTACATAGACATCTATAGTTATTCCTTACCAGGAGGAATGTAGAACAACGTGACCACCACCCAACAAACCAAATGTGAAACAGTTTTATACTTTTTGTTTGATCTTTTAAATTAGATTTCACTTTACCGGCAAGTTGGTGAATGACATGGAATGGAGTCGGCCGAGCTACAGTTTGACAGCTGTCAAATCTTCTCAGCCATTGGATAAAAGAGAGGCTTTCAAAACATTTGGGTATGATGCATTTGTATGGGACGGTTGGTCACACATAGAACCATGATACTTTCAAGATCACGGCAGGTGCATGAGAAGTCATCCGTGCAAAAGTGTTGACATGAGGAAGTTCAATCACAAACTTGCCTCAATCCGATGGTTAATGTCGGGTTCCCTTTCTGTCGGTCTCTCGACGTTGTGTCGAAGACGACAGATGGGGTTCGCCCTTGAGAACCAATCAACTCTGACTACTATAGAAAAGGCCAATGAAATTTGGCGAATGAAATTTGCATGCCGGGCTCCGCCCCCGGATGTCCGGTATAAAAGGAAGCCGGCGTGCAGCATTCACTCACCTTTTGTTCTTCAGAGCCCTCGCTCATGACTACGAACAAAAAGAATTCAACGAATTCTTCTTCTACTTCGCCGGATCTACGACGCAGAGCAGCGGATCGTCCCTTCCTGCAGCGACCTTCTCCTGGGCGTCTCGGCGGTTCCGGAGGTGATAGAGATTATTTCTAAAAGGTCCTTTTCAGGACTGAGCAATTTCCAGCGCGGCATGTCCTGTTTCTTTGGGTGCGGCACCCTCATCGAGGAGGGGGATGGACACGATCGCTGCATTAGGTGTCTGGGCGTCCAGCACACTGAAGCAGCGTTCGTTGACACATCTGCCCGCACTGCGGGCGGATTGTCACTCAGAAGTTGCGGTCACGGGGGGCTGTCTTCCTACGGGAACCAGCCACCATTTCGTCTGCTACCCGGGCTGTGACATCTGTGGCTACGGCCCGATGACCACCCACGTAGCAGCGTTAGTGATATGGGAACTCTGCGAACGTAAACCCGCCAGCCAAGTGCTCACGGGCCGATCGCACCCCGATTCGCTCTTCTGAACGTTCCCCAACCGGCGGTGGCATACCGTTCGGATCCTCAGGCACGCACTCGGAAACGATGTGTGACGTAGATGAGATGTCGTTCGCAGCATCGGAGGGAGACTGGCATCCGACTCTGACGAATCCGAGCTCCCCCCCCAGGGGGTCGAGCTCAGGAGGAAGCAGAAGTGATGTCAGCCATGCTAATCCGGGGATACGTGGTTCCTGGGGCGGAGCGCGGTGCAAACCGCGCCCACCCGGGTGCCATTTGTTTCCCGGAGGTGCATGAGGAGCTGTGTAAAACTAGGAGCGCTCCACGGACCGCTCCGGTCGAAACAGCTCCGGCTCCCTCACTTCCCTCGAGGGTGGGGCAGCCAAAGGCTACGTCGAGATCCCCGGGTGGAACGTGCGGCTGCGGTGCATCTGTGCCGCAGACGGCTGCCGCCTGGGAGAATCGGCCACGCCTACCGTCCAACGCGTGTAGGACTTCGACATCTATGGTGCCGAAGCCTTGCGCTGCCGCGGACCGGGCTGCCTCCTCTCTCTACGCCATGGCCATCCTGCAGGTCCGCCAGGCCAGGGCGTTGAGAGAGCTCCACGAGGGTAAGGCCGACCCAGGTATAATGCAGGTTTTCTGTGCCGCCACTGACAGCGCTCTACGGAGCGACCAAGGGTGGCGGCACGGGACCTGGGTCGGACGATGTCCACGGAAGTGGTCCAGGAGAGTCACCCCCGGCTGAACCTTGCGCAGATGAGTGACACCGAGAAAGTCCGCTTTCTTGTTACACCCGTCTCGCAGGGTGGGGCTGTTGGTACACCGTCGAGGACTGCGCTCAGCAGTTTTTGACGGTGAAGAAGCAGACAGTGGCGATTAGCCACATTTTTACCACGCTGCGACTCGGCCGCCCTCAAGCCTCGAGATCTCACGTCATGTCTGTTTCCCGGCAGCCCAGGACCCCTTCCACATCGGCTCCGGTTACTGTGCCCCCGCAGGTGGCACCCCGGAAGTCGAGGTCGAGGGGGAAACCTCACCCCGTCAGCTAACTTCTCACGAGAAGTGACACTGACGGGAAGACCCCAGGGGGAGCAACATCGGGCCCGACCTTCACAGCTACGGCTCTGATCAGTCGGTACGGGACGGCTCCTGCCTCGTCACCAAAGCCGGGCCCTTCTCAGGGCCTGGCGCCCACTACTCACAGAGAGTTTTCTGTTTCCCCTGGGAGTTCATTCCTGCCGATCGCACACTCCACTGGACTGTGCCCGGCAAACCCGACCCACGCCCTGGCGAGGCGTAGGGTCGTACACACACGACAGCTGCTACCACTCTCAATGACAGTGCGTGCAGCTGTCCCGCCAGGCAGGTAAGTAGGCAGAGCCAACCTTCCCTCCGGGGCCCCCTCCCCGCGACAGGGTTAGCTCCGCCAGCCATCGAACCACCCTCCATGGGAATGGTGAAGCAGACCGTCCCCTTGGTCCCCTGTCACAGTCCCTGGGAGCTCGAGAGCTGCCCACACTGTCTCGGTGGCTAGGGCAGACGGTCCGTCTTGGTTACTCGATCCAGTTCGCCAGAGACTCTCCCAAGTTTTGGGGCATCATCTCTCCCTCTGTCTGAGGCTAGGGACGCCTACATACTTCGGGTAGAGGTCACCACCCTTCTGGCAAACAGGCATCGAGTTCGTCCCTCAAACCAAGATGTTCGGTGGGTTACAACCCGCACTTCATCGTTCCCAAGAAAGACGGCGGGTTGCGCCCTGGAGGTCTGCGTACCCTGAACTAAGCACCTTCACAAGCTGCTGCTCAGGATGCTCACGCAGAGGCGCGTCCTGACACCCATCAGGTGTCAGGATTGGTTCGTGGCAATCGACCTGAAATCCCTTTCGGTCTGTCCCTGTCTCCACGGTCTTCACGAAGATCGTGGAAGCCGCCCTTTCTCCCTGAGGGGAGGAAGGTGTGCGGGTACTTAACTATCTCAACGACTGGCCTGACACACTCGTGAGATCTGTTATGTATGCAAGGGGCCTGGTGCTCCGGCACCCAGATCGATTGGGAATCCAGGTCAACCGAGGAAAGGACAAGCTCTCCCCAGGGCAGAGCATCCTTTTCTCGGTAGGGAACTCAACTCTGTCACCATGTCGGCGCACTGTCCGCAGTACGCGCCCAGCCGGTGTTGAACTGCCTGGAACATTTCAGGCAGACAGCGGTCCCCTGAAACGATTCAGAGGCTCTGGGCATGGCGTCCTCGTCGGGTGACCCCTCGGGTTGATGCATGAGACCGCTCCAACACTGGCTTCAGAGTCGAGTTCCGAGGAGAGCGTGGCACACCGGCAGCAGGCGCATGGTGATGACGCCCTGCGGCCGACGCACCAAAACCCCTGGTCTTCCATGACTTTTTCGACGGACTAAGGTCCCTCAGGGCAGGTTATGAGGCAAGTCGTGGTGACGACGGACGCCTCCTGCAGGGGTGCGGTGCAGTGTGTAACGGGCACGCAGGCGGGGCATTGGGAACCCCCACCTGCGCTGGCATATCAATTGCCAGGAGTTGTGGGCAGTGCTACTTGCACTGAGCAGGCTGCGGCCTCTCGTGCGGGACAAGCATGTGCTGGTCCGAGGACGGCACTACAGCTGTAGCGTACATCAGATCTTAGGGTGGCGTTCGCTCACAGCAGCTAACACAACTTGCTCGACGCCTCCTCCGGTGGAGTCAACAGGTGATCCGTTCCCTGTGGGCCACACTCACCTCGGGCAAACTGAACTAGACAGCCGACGCTCTCTTGTCAGTTTATGCCTCGTAGAGAGTGGCGACTCCACCCCCGCGTAGGCCGCTTGGTACTCCCTGTCCGAGGCTCTCGACACGGATATCCTTGCGCACAGCTGACCGCGGGACGGGCGGAAGCACACCTTCCCCCCCCCAGGAGCCTCCTTGCACAGACTGTGCAAGGCCAGGGAAGAGGAGCACCAAGTGTTATTGGTTACACCGCTGGTCTAACCGCACTTGGCGTCAGAGCTGATGCTCTGGACGGCGACTCCCCCTGACCCATTCTCCTGACAGAGGACCTGCTCTCTCAGGGGAAGGACACGTTCTGGCATCCCAGATCAGACCTCTGGAACACCATGTCTGGTCTCTAGACGGGACGAGAAGTTCCTGAGTTGGCTACTCCCCCTCTATGGCGGAGACCATCACCCAGGCTAGGGCCCCATCTACGGGGCGGTTACACGCCTCTAGACGGCGCCGCTTCTTGTCCTGGTGTCTCTCTCAACGAGAAAGACCCACTGAGGTGCTCGATCAGGATTGTGTTGGCCTTCTTACGAGACTGGAGACTAACATCTCCCCTCCACACTGAGTGTGTATGTAGTCGCTGTCGCCACTCATCACTACTCAGTTGATGGTAAGTTTCTAGGATGACACGACCTGGTCGCCAGGTTCCTAAGGGGTGCGAGAGGGCGGCTCCGCCTCATCTCCGCTCCATACCCTCTTGGGACCCTAAGGGGTCCTCGGGGGGGGGCCTCTGGGCCCCCCAAGAGTCCCTCGGAGGTTCCGACCTTCCTCACCCGAGTAAGACGGCCCTCCTGATGGCGCTCGCTTCCTTCAAGAGGGTAGGGCACCTCCGAGCATCCTCCGTGTCCCCGGATTGCCTTGAATTCGGCCCTGGTAGCTCTCACGTTATCTTGAGACCCAGGCCCGGATGCGTGCCCAAAAAGTTCCCACTACTCCCTTACGGGGCGAAGTGGTGAACTTGCAGGCGCTCCCCATTGGGGAGGAAGACCCAACCCCATCCGTGTTGTGTCCTGGACCGCACGCAGGGCCTCAGTAGCTCTGACCAGCTCCTTGTCTGTATTGGAGGACAGCAGAGGGGAAGGCTGTCTCCAAGCAGAGGTTGGCGCACTGAGTCGTGGATGCCGTTACGACGACATTCCAATCTCAGAATCTCCCATGCCCACTGAGGGGGGTATAGCCACCTCCTGGGCACTGGCAGAAGCGCCTCTCTAGCAGACATCTGTAGAGCTGCGGGTTGGGCTACGCCCATACACCTTCGCAGGGGTTAAACAACCCTAGCGTAAACCCGGTGTCAGCCCACGTCCTGCGTGGCAACATGTAGGACTGGCATCCGGCGGGGCGTATGCCTGCGAAAGCATCACACCACCCTCTAGGAGGCTGGGTCAGTGTGCTATCTACCTCTCTCCTTACCCTACTCTGGCTAAGGACAGGTATCCTATCCGCTTCCCTTCTTACCCAACCACTTGGTTAAGAATAGGCATTCTATCCATCACTAAGCAAGCACACCTGGGGGTTGGCTGGTTTCTAAACCGGCACCGGAAACCGGACCTAGTGCTACCGGACGCCTGTAACACCCCCCCGTGGGCTGTTCCGTCTGATGTATCCTCATGATATGGTTCCCACTCCTGGTAACCATGAGCTTCCCAGGTGGACCTCCACCTCGCGGTTACTACTCAGCCCGCACGTTCCATGCGTTCTCCTCCAAGGACGAGACCATACCTTATCCACCGTATTCCTCCCCACGGGTAGGAGGTGGCCTCTGCAGCGCATCCCTAATTAAGGAAGTTGCGCTTACCCGGTGTAAACCCGAGCGGACGGCCTCTCGCCAGTAGAGAGCTAAGGCCTCCGTCCGTGAAAGGTTACCGGTCAGGGCTGTTCCCATCTTTCTCCAAGAAAGCTCTGGAACCCCCCGACCACCACACTGGAAGGTTACAGTTTCGCGAAAGCATCGAGCTGACACGCCCAGGCCTGTACCGTCGCTTCGCTAGAGATTGACGCGATACGTGTGTTGTGGCGTTTTCCATAGAGAACCCCATCTGTCGTCTTCGACACACGTCGAGAGAGACCGACAGAAAGGGAACGTCTCGGTTACGTATGTAACCTCGGTTCCCTGATGGAGGGAGGGAACGAGACGTTGTGTCCCTTATGCCACTAACACGTATCGTATTCTGCTGCAGTCGTGAGAGGCTCTCAGGCTCTTCAGAACAAAAGGTGAGTGAATGCTGCACGCCGGCTTCCTTTTATACCGGACATCCGGGGGCGGAGCCCGGCATGCAAATTTCATTCGCCAAATTTCATTGGCCTTTTCTATAGTAGTCAGAGTTGATTGGTTCTCAAGGGCGAACCCCATCTGTCGTCTTCGACACAACGTCTCGTTCCCTCCATCAGGGAACCGAGGTTACATACGTAACCGAGACGTTTTCTTGCCAATTCTTTTTTCTCGTTATATTCAAACCACAAACCCAAATTCACAGTTTTTTTTATTTTGCTGCGACACTGAAACAAAGGCAAAATACTGAATTTACTGAATATATGCTACCCAGGGTATGCCCGTAAGTCAACATTAATACGGATATTGAAATGAATAGAATACATCATAAACCGTAGATCGTCTTAAAGCAAAACAAGAGTTTGAATAGACGTTAAAATTCCCTTTCACTTGCCAAAAGAACGGCAGCAACTTTATGCAAACCGTATATACTGTCTGTAATCACGCAAAATACTACACAACCACCTGCCGTACTGCAAAGTGGCTGACAGCAAGGCTTCATTAGAAGAGATGCAAGTCTTTTTTTAGCGTGCAGTTAAAAGCTTTCTTCTGCAGCTGCAAGTGAGGCAGCGTGATGACATCATCGCTGCAGTCTGAACGACCTCTCGCTGTGAGTTACTGGCGTCACATGAAGGTTGTTTTCATAATTATTGAGATAATGAACAAACCAGGTCAATTTGTAGACAGCGGTGACGCATAGAAAAAAAGTGCAAAGTAAGAGGGCATCAAAATGAGACAGCGTGCTATTGCTTTTTCAGACTGTTTCTCCTTTATGTACAGCACCATTCACGTGAAAAAGCCTTTGAAAGACAGCTTGTTAAACTAACATTCATTTATACTTCTAAAGGGGACTGTCTTTTGTGTGCGTGTGTGTGTCTTTTCAGAGTTATGATCACGCCCATTGCATCTTTAAAATCTAATTTTAAGCCCTCCAAATGAAAAGGTAGCATTTTTGTACTCGCGAGCCAACGTTTAATCTGGCTGCTCGGTTACTTGAACTTGCATGACCTTTGCCATGAATTATGAAATCAAGTATTTTTCCGATTAGATTTTTAACACTTTCATCTCATTTGCTTCTTTTAGCATCAAAGAAAATGTTGAAACAAGTAGAGAGTGTCGTGCGATTTTATTTCTTCTGTGACTGGGGTTATCGCTGAATTTTGCATCGCTACGTAAGAATTTTGAGAACTACTTCGCTACTTGACTTCCTTTGAACTGAACACGTTAATGGAGTTTATACGCCAGGCATATAAAGTGCAGAGCCATAACCTGCTAATTAAATTTTTCATAGACAATTCACCTGAAACAACTGGAAAGGTTCTTCAAACCTCAGGTACTTAATTTGGTGGAAAACTTTATAGTCATTGAAGCTGCCGTAACATGTCATTCTGGATGTGAATATCACGTGAAGCACAGAGAAAGACGGCAGTAAACCACCTGCTGTTTTCTTTCTCTTTTGAAACCTAACTCTAGATTTAATGGTTACCGCTGCACCTGCCATCTGGTTTTTCCTCACGTTCCATATGCAGAATTGATTAAAAGTCATGCTCAGGGACTGCTTCCACGGTTCTGTTTTGGTCTTCCTATTTCAGCCTTATTCCTGAGTCTGTAATAAAACTCAGACATCTTAACTGTTGTTTACATAATAAACATCATCTCTGATCCCAGAATCTTTCAACCAGACAGGTTATGAAGAAAAGACTTGGGGTCAGACTGATGGGTAAATGGCTATTGTTTGTTTGTGTGTGTGTGTGCATATGTGTATGTGTGTGTGTGTCCATACAATACATAATCACTAATCACACAGACTCATGATCGTTGGTGCTGGAACCCCATATGTGACCCTGCCTGAAAATGAGTTAACACTTAAAGGTGGGGTGGTTTATTTGGAAAGGTGCTAACTTTAGCCTGCTAGAACAGACATTTTTTATTAGCACTGAAATTATATTCCCACCAGAATTTTTCGTAAAATTCTTCTTGAAGCATTTACAAACCTGTCCAAAAGGAAAAGAGCAACCATGGTATCGTGTTTCAGACCCTTTGGCTGCTGGAGCTGTCTCCGTCGTGTAAAAGCTGAACCGATGTTTGCCTCTTTCATGATCCAGAATTTTTTTTGTCACTGCTTTTCTAAATACTGTCTTTCGTTTTGATTGTTGCTGATTGTCCGCCATTCTCTCTACATTGAAACAGCGGACGTGAGCGCGCTTGTGATGTATGATGTCTGCGTGAACATGATGCGCATTGGTATGCAAAATACGTTGGCTGAAAATGTACATATGACCAGTCACATCGTTCGGCCAGAACGTTTTGATTGGGTGAACGTTTTTTGGTCCTACGCCTTTCACAGAGGATATATAATTACAAAAGTATTATTTGACCACTATACTTCTTGATTGCTATCAGGATGTAAAGAGATTTCCAACCAACATGACGAAAAAAAATTCTGGATAGGATCACCCATCCTGCCTTTAACAAAGGTAAACACTTTGAACTATGAATCAATTTTAGCTACACTTTTTAAAGCAGCTCCCCCAACACACTCATATGGAGACACATCCAACATCCCATCATTCCTGTTTGCTCCACTGACATTGACAGGTGCACTAGTGCTGTGTATCACAACGGCATTAAAAACTCATGGAAGAGTGCTGATGTTACGTCACGTCTCCGATTATAGTTCTGCCATTCTTCAGATGTGTGTGCGTGTATGCGTGTGTACCGTACGTGTTATTTCGTTGGATGGCGGAGCCCGTCGTACCGTCTTGACAGACAGATGGAGACTTTTGTATTAGACATGCACCGGTTCAGCCTCCATGTCTATCAGCGCAAACGTACGTGAAAGGAAATTAGGCCTCTTTGAGTTGATTGGTTAAGGCATATTGGTGCACCAAAGAGGTGAAGAAACTGGTTAAGAAATAAATGGGGGAGGGAAAAGGTAGATGGATTTGGAGGACTGGGAAATAAAGTGCCAGAGCGTCTCGCTGGAGACACAGGCGATCTATTGGCTGACTGAGCAGGGCTCGAAGAGAGGAAAGCCATAAGCCTTCTAGTTTAGCACAATGACAAGGCCTCAAATCTGAGGCTCAGCTGGCTGCTCGACGGGGGGTCCGCTCTTCGTGCTCAGGAGGGAGCGCGTTTATCAAGACTCGCACTACACGAGCCAACGAGAGAGAGTTCTGAGGACCTGATCTGTGTGCTGAATATTTACCAGCCCATCTGTCCTGCTCTTGTTTTCATCAATGAGCTTTCCCCTCACGTGTACGTCTGCCTCCCGCCACCGTCTGGACCAGAGTAAGAGACTGATTACATCGTCATGTGTCTAAATACCAGACAGCCCTGTGTTCTCATCTCAGTCACCCTGATCTGTGATAAATCCTCATCAAAGGGTTCTGCTTTAACAGAATAAAGTACAGTAGAAAAAACTAAGTACAAAAGAGAGGCTTTTAGAATTAACCTTTAAAGGTCCGGTTGAACGCAGTTTCTGCCAATCTCATATTAATCTTGAAATACGACCTCCTGGGGATGTGCGGGGAGACGAACTAAGTCACGAGCACACAATACTTCATCGCATTATTCCTGCATAACTGATACGTTTGTGTTGTTTACATTATGCACGTATGCGCCGATTACCAATAAAACACAGACACATGACTTAGTTTCACTTACCGCGTGCGGTTCATGTCCGGCATCTTTTAGCGCTGGGACAGCTCTATCTGTTTCAAACGATCTACATATCCAGCGTTATGTCAACTGTTTATGTAACGTCCATCACTGAAATGCCGTGAACAAACAAACACACCTCAACTTCTCTCACTATCGCAAGAGTAACAAGCTGCAGCTGCAGGCCCCCAGCCCAACCAATCTTGATGGTAAGCGGTTAGGGTTAAAAAGATAAAGATCTTGTAAAGATTTTACCAAAGAAAGTTCAACAAATTTGTCTCATTCAGAACATGCAACAGGAGGCATGTTAATGCAGTGTTGCAATGTATATCAGATGAATTATGCAGTGCGACATTGTTCTTTAGTCCCTATTTAACATTTAACAAAAGTTGGGCTATGCAGGCCTGTGGGACACTTTAGAAAATTGTAGAAGACACAAAAGTTGACATGCTGTTGCTGATTTCCCACAAGATCCACATGTCAAAGATGTTACCACAGATAGTTTTGTAAAGCGGTGTTGACAGAGGAACTGTGTGTTCTTGTAATGCCAGTTTAGCTGATGCTTTTACACAGCGTGTTCTAACTGGATCGTTTACTGTGTTACTTCAGTGCCTCTGAAGCCTTTTAAGGATTAGGACAAAATTTGAAGGTCCACCTGCACAAGTGATGCTATTCCTTTTTATCTTTATACTTTAATGAAGACACTAAAGATGCTGATTTTGTTCAGAATTATGTATTAACAGAAACCGAGGCTGTCAATACATTAAAATAATTCATGGTGGACACAGGTCATGGTCGAGGGCGGAGAGTAGTTTAATAAGAAGCGGAAATATGAAATAAACAAATATTGAAAAAATAAATAAAGAGATATACGTGTAACCAAAAAATCTGAAAGAACAGTCTTTCCTAGTGCTCAATGTTAATGACCAGTCTTTAAAAAAGTGTTGAAGTTAAATTAGATGAAAATTATTTTGTTTTATTACACTGTAAGATCTCAGTGAAAAAAGCACTTACAAAGTAAACAATTATGTTGCTTTAAAATAATAATAAAAATAAAATGCTCGATTTTACAAACGTTTATGGTAAATACCGACACAAACTGCACATCCAGCTCCAGATAAACCCCCATTTAAACTTTTATTTATTTATTTTTAGCTCAGTGGTAAGAGCACGGCGCTAACAACGCCAAGGTCGTGGGTTCGATCCCAGGGGATTGCACATACTTACTGTATAAACAAAATGTACAGGAGAATGTAATGTAAGTCGCTTTGGATAAAAGCGTCTGTCAAATGCATAAATGTAAATGTTTTTTCAATGAGTCAAAGAGCTGAACAAAGTTGTACTGGTTGGTTAGGTTGAAAGCTGCCAGGTAAAATATCTACTCATAATGATGAAGGGCCTTATAAATGTGTGACAATCTGCAATGCACATTTGACGATAAAATTCAAAAATGTTATTTTGTTGTGTATTTATGCATACGATTTCATGAGTATATTTATATTGAGACATTTCTGACCTTACATGAATCTGTTTTCGCTAAAAAGAAATCCAGATGATCTTGGTGATTCCTTGTTCATACGGCTCCAAAATTAAAGATACATTTTCTGTGCTCATACAGCAGATAAATGAGACTTTCTCTATGGTGCAATTAGAAAATGCACAGAGGGAGTCGAATGAAAGAAAACAAACAAATAAGTGCTTCATTTACTGTTACTAATTCAGGGAAATGCAGTATCATCTAGTACAAAGTATCAGAAATGCATTAGGCGCTCAGTCACAAAAGTGAAATGGTTTTCTGTGAAGGTCAGAGTTGAAGAAAACATTGATTTGTTTATCCAGACACACTCATTCTCTATAATATCATAACAACCACTATTTATTTACAGTCGTTGGAATATGTAAATGACTACTGGGGAAAACTTTAATTAAACCTGCCTAATGAAGCCATATTATATTTTTGAGGCAAATTATAAGACATATTTTGACTATAATTTGTCTCTATAAAAGCTTTCTCTTATCGATGAGATGTGTGACAAGGCAAAACGTAATCAACAAGGATCATAATGTTTTAACACCAACAAAACATGATAGTAGTACAGTAATAATGCAGAACAAAACTAGAGCCTGTTCCAAAAATGGATGTCCTCGGCACAGCTGATACAGAACATGTTACATGGCAGTTTACAGATTAAAACTATGAAATGATTGTTCAAATGACAAATACAGAGTGTGAGAAATACTATAGTGATCTTTACCTTTGCAAACTCTACTAATAATTTGAATTCAATAAACAAGAGTCTTTGCAGTCGAGGGTCATCACCACCAAATATCTCAGGTTTAAAGATCTCACTCTCGCCAGGAAATTACTCTTTACACAGTTTGATAAAATAACTTTTATATTTTAACATTATGCCCTGGCTAATTCAGGTCTTCTTGGCACATACCACGATGAAATATGAAGGGAATTTGAATGTTTTTTTGAACATGCAGCACAAAATATCACAGAAAGAGTGACTGTGAAAAGTGCCCAGAGCAGTGGTGCGGAAAACAGTGTCAACCAGTAACACATACTGTGAGAAACACTCTTGTGAATAGACACAACAAATAGGTTTGAAATTGGCATCAGATCGGCAGATAACCCGAGTTTGAAAACGAATGGAAAAAAAATCCTCGATATAAAGGAAATGCCACAGTCTAGTGTGTCCGTAAGAGTAGAAATTCACCACCTGAACATAACAACTTTATTAAATAAAACGACAAGATCTTAAAAATGAAGTGTGCAATTTCTGTGCCATAAGCATAACCAAACGAAGTTGCAAAAATAACGACTGCTTCAAATAAAAAACTGTTCATCCTGCCTCAATATTGGCTGAGCCAATGTTATACAACCCAGTCATGCTGCTCAATCTGACAGATTGCACATCTGTGCGGTGCTGCTATAGTGCAGACATCCCACACTTCTGCTTTAAATGAAATGTGGACGGTGTGATAACCGAGACAATTAGAGCAGGTGGAAGGGCAAAGAGGTAGACAGAATATGACCGATAGTATCATGCTTTGAGGGTAGTCTTAAACAAATCGCTAATGTTTCATTATCTCAAAAGCGAATGTTATCGCTAATCTTTGTTGCTCATCTTTTAATGCTGAACAGATGACCTGTAGTGCTCTTTATATTATCTTTCCTCTCTAATGCTATGATCTTGGCAAGTGTTAGAAAAGTAACACCACTGCCAACGGAATAATCTCAAGATACCTGTGACCTTATTCCATTCTGTCTTGCGCCTTAACTTCTTGTATTTTACATCAGCCACAGCTAATACTTTCACAGGCATTTGTAATAACTTTAAAATATAAAAAATCACAAAGCTAGAAGGACGAACGTGGGGTAAACTAGAAGTGTAACAGGACTTTCACTCTGTTTCAAAGGTTATTTGAAATATGTATGCAGGTGCAAAAAGCCACAATACGAGGTTGCCATTGCATTGTTGTTGCTAAGGTGTTTTATGGCCCAACTCTTCTTCAACTTCTTTTTTGTGAATAAATCATTATATTTCTTAGAGAATTAGCAGCACACCACTCCTCAACAAGTCACTTAATTTGAAGGAATTATTCAGGACGACTTGCACGCTGAAATGTAATACTGTTAGTTACAGCTGCGTTCAAACTGCCGTTTAAGATAGTACTAATAGTAGGGTGATTATTTATTATTAGAATTTAGGAAGGAATAATATATTGTGTTATACTCCTCCATTATACATTTAGTCATCTAGACTTGTAAGTCTACAATGCAACAAAATGATGATGCTCGTGTGGATGTTTCCACAAAAAGACTGCTCATTTTGTCCCCGGTCCAGTTTAAGTACGATTAGTAGACTACAGTACGTTTAAAGATAGTATAACTTCTGCTAAAGAGGAAGGATAGTATGACTAGTATCACACAAATGCTTTAGTACCCTTGGTTGGTCAGACAAGGTACTTTGCTACATGTGAGTCTTACATGTGAACATGCCATCTTTGGCTTTCTGCAGTTTTGGTTATTAAAGTTGCAGTCTGTAACGATATTGTTGGTACATAAAGTACATCAAAGTAGCATTTGAAACGGTCTCCTTACGAATCACCAATTTTCAATTCACACTGCGCTTACAAACAGTGATTTATAATTTGAAGTATTGAATGCGATTTCACCAAAACAATTTGATGTAGTACATAAAGTGACCTGCAATTTTACGTTTAAGACTGAGATGGTGCTATAGAGAGGATGTTATTATGTACTATAAAATATGTTATTTAAATGTTGACGGGCGCCAAACTCCCAAGCGCCAGAAAGAGGGAAAAAGCGACGCAGCCAGCGTTTTGCATGTGTTTTAGACACGACATGTGAAGGGCCTTTTCATTTCTATCATAAAACAGTTGTCAAACATCTGTATTTACACACAGAGTAAATATTTTAGGATTTTTAAGGTCCTACTTTTGCTTTACGGAGTGCCCAACAACAAGTATATGTAGAAACAAGGTGTAAAAACTTGACTGACTCTCAAATGATTCGTTCGGCCATTCATCTGTCTAATCCTCTCCTTTCTGTCAGCCTACTCTGATCTGATTGGTCAGATGGTCTAGTTTGCTGTGATTGGTCTATTACGTACAACGTCGCAAGTAGAACGTAGGCGGGAAATACACCGAGTGACACAAATCTGAAATTAGAACGACAGACGACTCATTTAGTCGACTCGATTTTTCCCAAGCCAATAACTTTGTTATTCGTTCACTTTCGGCTTTACAACTTGGCAGACCGCTTACATTCACACACATCAACATTACACTGTAGGAAAAGACATTTTAAGGACATTGTAAACATTTAGCTACTTATGTACATCGCGCTATTTCACAGTTGAAACGGACCTCAACCTTGGCTTCTGTCAATAGCAAATCCCACCTTCTTTCATTTCATTGGCCACCTTATGACATTGACGAGCGCTGTTAGACAGCTGAGGTAGACCAGAGATCTGAGATCAGTCATCTAGGCGATTTCTACAGTCTTGTGTGGCCATGAATAAAACTCCAATCCCTGGGCCCATATGCACCTGCATACGCAGCATACCCAGACGCTACGCCAGTGTGTACTGTAGTAACCATTCTGAAATAGCACCATTTTCAGTAAAGGTGCCTTATGGGTTAAAAACGTTGATCTATATAAATGACTGGATTGCGCCTAGAATGCTTAACCAACGGCAGGAGGTGAAGCCACCGGAAGCGATCGCACCGCCATCTTGGTATGCCCAACTGACAGAAAGTGCAATTGACTTAGTCAAAAATTAGGATCTAAAATAAACCGTTTATCAGCTTATCGATTGCACGATACGTTTTTAGTTCACATGTGTGTCCAAATTAATTGTTGCTTTTGATGCTTTTTCCAATGTTTATGTTTATTTTGGGCAGAATAGCAATGTACAGAAATCAATGTAAAGAAGGTAAGTGTGTATTGCACACTGTTGGAATGGCACATGTGTTAATGTTTAGAAATAAAGCTTCATGATTTAAAGAACATACACAGCCTGTTTTAATCTGTATTTAGATTTCAGAATAAGCACATATGTTATATGTTGAGGTGTCTGGTTCTGATATTTATGCTACTATAATGAAAATGAACATAACTCACTCTATATCTAATAAGACGGAAAAATGACCGACTTTAAATAATCAACCACATGCTTAAGACATTTGCGTTGCACGGATGTACTGTGAGACTTTAGATATAAAAAACGGGGACTCGTAAGTTTTATCATGAATATGTGATAACTCCCAATTCATTTAATAGAACGTTTGGACATACCAAAAATGGCGGCGCGGTAGCTTCAGTATAAGTGGTTAAAACAGGCGTTCACAGTATCACCGTGTTTCATGTCTAAAGGGACATGTCTTCATTGTTCTCCTATCTTCATTGACTGCTGATGTGTTCGTACAAGCGAAACTGTGAGGGCGGGAATGCAGAAGAAACACTTTGTTTCCATCCTCTCACATTTCCTACACCTCTTCTATTGATCAGCATAGAGAATGCAGCACTGGACCACTCCAGAACAGCATGAGCCAAGTGAGGTGGAAAGCAAAAACAGGTACTGGTTCTAGAGTCTGATGTTTGGATGCCCCGGGCAACACACGATACCAATGGATAGACCAGGTCAGAATACCCAACACTGTCTTACAGCAAATATGATCATACGCACTTGAATCATATATAATGCAGTTGTTGTTGTTAAATAATAAACGCCAAAGACTGCGGTCCGGTGTGGTTGAAATATGGTCAGCCATCTTTTTCTTGTAGTTCACAATGTTTTGACTTGTAATACAGACTGTGTTAACTTAGAATTGATTATATGAAAAAAGACTATCAAATATTGGCGTCTCACCAAGACTAGCCTTATAGAGAGAGAAACAAGGACGTTATGCAGTGTGTGTGTTCATGGTCTAGACACTACGAATACTGATGGATTGGTATCATTAGTATTCCACATCCATGGTGTCTCATATAATGAAGACTTCTGCAGTGGCCAGTAACAAACAGCAAACAACATCAGAATAGAAAGAAAGAAAGCGGTGGGATTTGAACATCACCCCTGAGCAGTGATTTACTAGAGAGAGAAAACGGTCGCAAGGTGAACGCTGGGAGGATGTCATTGCTAATGTGTGAAATACTAAAAAGACGAATCCGGCGAGGTGAACTCAGACAGAACAAATGCAAGTGTATGTGTGTTACTCGTGTCCATGCGGTAGGAGGTGTAATGTAAAATCCATGCAGTGTGAAGGTTGCGTAAACGGCAAGTGTTTAGCATCCGCCATTGATTTTCAGTCACATCAGGTGCATGTTTATACAACTGATCTATTTTAGTATTCGCTTTAATGAGCCTTGTTTTGCATAATATAACAGTTTTAGCACACTGGAGAATGTTGAACAGTTTTGTACGCTTGTTTTTCGACGAAAAGACAAGTGCAATGTTCACTGGGAGATAAAGGTCATTGTAGCGTTTGCTGTGTGATGGAAGTATGGGGAAGGAAATGCACGTACAAATACATTGAACAAATCTTCAGTTTGATTCATTGCACTCATTGTCACACGATTCAAACTCAAAGGGAGGTTATTGTTTCTTCACTATCACATGACGTGTCCCAAACCTCTCCACACAGATGCTTAATGAGCACCATAAGCTTTATAGCAGCTATATAATTGTGCATTGCTTTTGTGCCGGAATCCATTTCTACGATGAGCATACCAATAAGCAGCAATATTAAGCCCAGGCTTATTATAATAATAAAAACTGGAAGGGTCATAACCGTGGCTTTTGGAACGAATTTACAGATTTTTGTTTTAGTAAGTGATAATAAAATGCTACTTTTGTTTGGAATATAATGACGGGGATTACAGTTCTCACAAAAAAACATGGTTCTGGAGCAATTTTGTGTTCATATAAATTCCACTGTGAAACCCGTGTATATTATGGAAGAGTTGGAAGAAGTAGAAAAACGGCACGTTATACCCGAAACAATGTATTCTGATATATTTAATAAAAAGGAGAGAGCAAAAATAACCCTGTCCTCCGTCGCTTACTTTATGCTTCTCGAAAAACACAAGCCTGAAGTGCACGACAGGTGAGAGTAGACTATATAAAGCACACGAGCTCTCCCTGTGTCAGCGTTAAGCACAGTAAGCTTTCCATGACCGGCAGTATTTATGACGGGGTCTAACTCATCATCATGACAGCTCCGATGCAAAGCAGCTCTCTCTGTGTGAATGTGGCCCCAGACGCCATACATACAGGGCAGGTCAGTGTGGAGAGATAAATGGTGATTTATCATGGAGATGTTCTGGAAATGTCCTTGTGCGGCCACAGTTTTCTATGGGAGGCCAATGAGAACCACACAGGGCCAGAGAGATTCATATAAAATAAGAGGAGAGGTGCAACGGATCAGAGTCATTCTTCTCGAGGAGGGGAAAGAACTAAATGGATGAGTGGTGCCATTGGAGGTTCTTGTTTTAGGAAGCCATACTACAATCTGAACGTTCAGCGGTTCCATTACTTTAGTGGTTACTGATCGTCTTGTTTTACGGAGCGTGGTTACAAATACAACACTGCAGACTGTTGCACAAGAACAGTAACAGCTCAGAAGACCTCAGGTCAACATGACAGGCTCATTACGTTTTCATCTCTGCTGGAACAGATGCCATCTTCAATAAACCCAACCTGCTGCTGTACGCCTGCCCACGTATAGTGCTCACCGCTTTGACTCTCTTCCTGTCCAACTCTTCCAGCATCCAAAGCTTGCTGACATGGCAGCTGCGCAGCCTACAGAACATCAATTTTTCAGCAGTAACACAGATGAAGTGGATGTCAACGCAATGGGCAACACGCACCACTGACAAGCGTGCCATTTTGCCCTCTGTGTCGCAGAGGGTTCACACCATATGTCCATCATTGGTTTTCCGAAACACTGTTATGCTAGCAAAAATACTGGCAACTAGACAATTATGAGTTTTTTTTACTAGACAATTTATGGGAGACTTAAAGGCAATATAAACCTCTTAAAGGAAGTTATGAAAACGAATGTAGCAATATCAATTTTAACCAGTAATAGATACAGTAAGTAATGTTATCTTATCGTCTCACCTGTGGGGCAGACTTCGGCCTTTTTACACATTTTGTTACAACAACACTTCATTTTTGGTTACAAGTCTTTCAGTAAGAAGAAATGTTTGTGCACAATCCCCTGCAGTGTTTGATATACAAGTCTTTGGGTCTTGCAGTGATACTGTAGGTGACACATAAATAGTTACAACATGCTTCCTCGTTTGCCTTCTCTCGTCCTTATGACATTTTCTTGGCCTTATTTGCCACAGAGGGCGTTAAAGCTTCTGGCTCCTGAGCTAGTCTCCTTTCTTTTTGTAAAACAGAAAGGTTCTTTGGATTTTAAAGGGTTCTTTATGGAACCATTTAGACTAAAAAGCTTCTTCTATGGCATCAAAGAACCTTTTGAAGCACCTATAATTTTAAGAGTGTAACTACTAAAATAAACCCCCATGTTTCATATGTAGACAAACTACCCTTTCTACCTATTTATTTTAAAGCAAATTTTACATAAAAACATTTTAACTATGAAAGATGATAGGCTATTTAAACGACAAGGCGGAAAGGTTGGTCTACAAAATATAATAAGCAAGATGTGGGACCTTTTAAAATTTGTGCATGTGTAAATAAACAAATAGGCAGGGATAGCTTACACTGAGTATAAATATATAATAACACCATACAAATATTTGGAGTGTAACTGTAATAGTCTTAAAATGAATCATTAAAAGCAATGTATTTGTTATAAAAGCACCTCTTAATGCAAACAATATTTTCAGTGAGCTGACACATTTATTTATTAATTTTGTCATAACTGTTCATTTCTCTTCTTATTTTTAACCAGAAGGTGGCGACAAACAAGAGACATCAAAATTGCGTTCTGCTAGTAAGATCACTTTCTTTTACTGTGACCAATTATCATTATGTTAATGACAGCCACTGTCCCTGAACAAGCACTGCTGGACTGTCAATGTCAGACTAAGAGAGATGCTGGCTGACACTTAACTGCTTTTAAAAACCATAGCTGGAAACCAACATCCTGCAGTATTTCCAGTTTACAATAACACAGCAGAGCCAATACACAGGCCAGCGGCAATGTTAGTGCTTTGGGTTAAAGCCCTTTTTGCACTGATGTGGGACAGGGGCTTGTAATTAAATTATAAAGACCACAATGCTGGCTTTTATGTGAGGACGCACTGGCATATAACAGCCTGTCAATCCTTATTTTAAATTGGAATTAGGTCTTTTGTCAGACATACAACAATGCATTTCTTGACATGTTGCACAGAATGCATGTATTCCATTTATAGGGAATGCGTGAGGAGAAAGCACAATCGCATGGTAAAATATGTACAGCATGTTGCATATGCCCACGCATAGAGAAATATAGGCTTCGTGTGTGAACATCTGCGTATTTTTGCTGTGGAGATCTGAACTGTGCTGTGTGTGTGCATACAGAAAAGTTTTTCTATCTTTTTTATAGGTACCATCTCACCTTTTTCTGCTGTCCCCTTGTCATCTCTTCTCCCTTGATGCTTGGTTCTAGGAAATATAAATAAACAAAAACAACCCCCCAAAACTG
Organism: Triplophysa siluroides; assembly: GCA_006030095.1. Lineage (NCBI taxonomy): Eukaryota > Metazoa > Chordata > Actinopteri > Cypriniformes > Nemacheilidae > Triplophysa > Triplophysa siluroides. Next base: position 1,778,404 of record VCII01000015.1, read on the forward strand.
CATGCTGTACACAAAATCTGTTCAGTTCAGCCGGTAAAGGGCATCACTTTCCATTACGGCTGACATGTTTATTGCTGGGAATATACAAATCCTGATGAAGTGACAAGCAGGAATAGAAAACAGCTGAATTACGGAGAACACAGTCTGCATGTAAAGTGACCTTGAGATGGCATGTGGTGCAAGATTTCAAGCATGCCTGTTTCACTTTCTGTAGTTGGGCTTGGGTCGGAAGGTTTCCGGTGAAGCACATGACTGTGAATACCACAGGGGTCACTGTTGGGCCCGATTATGATCTTATCTGGGTGAAGTAATAGAGCAGTGGTCTCAACTCCCCCTGACAGAATATTTTAGATGTCTCCCTATAGAACACGTGAACAAGTTAATGAGATAATGTAGTGATGATTGAGTCATTAATGATGAACACATGCTGTTAAACACAATTACTGAAGAAATCATGATCAATAAGAAGTCACCATAATAGTGTTTCCTTCAGTTGGGCTCTTACCCTTGATTTATAATGTTACGTTTTTTTATCAGCTGTAATTTTTCTGAAGCACATTTATAACGACCAAGAAAATAATGTTGTCCTGTTGTTGGGAATACTTGTTCAAATTTTGTTTGAGTAGTTTGTTAGACTTAAATCTCCCAAAGCTTTTAATTAAAGTGTATTATAGTTGAATCTTCAGACATCAAGAATCAGCTTATGAATCTCAAAAATGGTGATTTAAGTTGAGTTGTATCTTTTCTTCAATGCACGATGGGTGTCATGGATGCGTTCTGTTCTATGCTGTAACCCACAATGCATTGCAGCGTGAATTTCTTTTGTTGCGTGTCACCACTGACACCGCCCAGAAAGACCACCAAATGATTTTGTCTTTTGTCAGGCTGTTAAAAATGTGCTTCAGAAACACACTATTACACCAAAAAACAATCAATGGTGAGAGCCCGACTAAAAGAAACACTCAACACCATTATGGTGACTTCTTATTGTTGATTTTTTCTTCAGAGATTGAGTTCGTTACCAGCAGGTGTTTATCATGACTCAATCATCACTTCACTATCTCATTAACGTGTTCATGTTTTCAATAGGGAGACATCTAAAATATTCGGTCAGGGGGCCTGAGGACTGGAGTGTAGAACCACTGTAATAGAGCATGGGTATTCAATTAAAGTTAGAAATTCTGTTTATATATTTCCTTGCTAGCAGAAGCAACAATGATATTTTTTTTAATAAATAACTGTTTCATTAATTGAACCCAATTAGATATGCATATTGAAGGCTTAGATCCAAAGTTTTAACAGGGCAATTATTTTTACATTCATACCTACAGTATGAACATTCAGTATAATAACATTCGACTAAAACGAACAAGTTCAATAGGCTAATAGTGTTTCCAAAGTTGTGTTACAATCCATACCAGGTAAAGTACATTTGCCATGGCTGAACCTCAGATTTAACCGGAAATACGTAGGCTGCTTAGTCATGGAGTTTATTGAATTGCCCTGTAATATAGTACTTAATTGATCAGCGCTAGAAAACAACCCATAATAATGCTCCTTGCTTTATGAACCGAGTACTAATTTGGTATTTTGTTAAAAAACAAATACAAATTCTGCTGTCAAGGAGCTGTGGGACATCAGGAATACAAATGAAGGCAAATATGAGCAAGGAACACATAATGCTTTGTATCCTTTGAGAAAATATCAAAGATGCTAATATAAAATCCCGCCGAGAGAACATATCCCAGCATTCTGAAGGGAACTAAAAGAATAGGCTTTCACTTTGGTAAATGTATTCTAAGTGATTATTTTTAAAGGGCAATTTATTTGTGCAACTTTACTGTGGCGTGACCTAACGCTTCATATTAGGGGATGTAATGATAATCCATCTCTTTAAGAGGCTGTCAACAGCAACCTTTTTCTTTAAATACCAGTGCTGCAAATGGAGGACAATCCTTCCATTCCCTGCTAAACAATATGTCCGTCAAATCAATATTTTCACAATGGTTTGCCCCCATTGTTAGAATCAATGTTTCTGAACTTATAGGTCACAAGGAAACAATGCTCATTTGATTTTTATAAGGTTGCAAAGGCAACAAAAGATTTGACAAATACTGACCTATGAAATATTTACGTTGAATTCTTAGACCATACTGCACACCCCGTGGTGTTGATGCAGTTAAACCTCAGGGTGTGCATTACTTTCTCGGAATTCAACAGCTCAATTTCAATTATTCCGCTTACACCACAATTACAATGTTGTTTGGAAGGTTTTTGTCCTGGAATGCGCTCATTTCTAATTTTTTACCCGTCTCATCTCAAGTGGTTTCTTGCGCCTGTATGCAGTTATCAGAGAGCGAGCGAGAAGCACATTGTTTATGCGTTTGCCTTATTAAGAATTGCATTTGGAGAAAAAACATTATCTATTCCACAGACGTGTTTTTGACTTTAAGCCAACCATTAAACAAATAAAGCTGCTGTTTTTTGTTATTTTCGTGTATCTAAGTGTTATCTGTAACCTGCTGATTGTGTCGTGGTTTGCCGTTATCTTCGATATACGTTTTCGTTTTTCGTATGGTGTTGTTGAAAATGTCACGTTGTCCATAAATATGAATCGTTACTTCTTCTCAGACAGTGGAAATGACCTGTTATTTTGTTTTTGTAAGATCTTTATTCAGTGTTTGACAGTATAACCATATTCAGTTAAACTTGGCGCAGTGATGTCGAACTGTAATTCGGTCGACAGATCTGGAACTACAAAAACCTGTAGAACATCGTCAGCCAATCAGAATGAAGCATTTCGCAGCCCAGTGGTGTAAAGATTTATGAAACAGCAGTTTGATGTGTACCAAAGTCAATTATTGATGTAGAATCCCTTTAGACTCCCAGTGATGCCACAGACTGGTCTCAAAAGATAGCCGTCAATAGAGACGTATGCAGAATGCATGATAAATTAAGGGTCTGTTAGGTCACATTTGTGTATGCATATTTTGACATGCACAGGTCATTCTGTTCAGATGTTAGTGCCAGATTATGGTTTTGAATCTGAATGAGTCAATGAGAGGCACACACCTAAAAATGTAAGGGTGTTTGTGTGTCTGAAATAGCGAGCGAGAGAGAAATTCGCAAGACAGGGAGGGAAGGAAGATGAGGCGGCGGACAGAGATAGATGATCTGTTGGCAGCCACAATTTTCTGGGAGAATATGGTGGAAAATGGAAGAGCAGAGATGTATAATGAGGTCAAGGGAAGACAGAGGCAGGGAACGACCCTGAGGCCAACGCAGACCGATAAGAGTGGACAGCTAACTAGATAAACACCGCACCACCCAGACGCATTCCCTGTTACAGCCACTGTGACCTCTGACCTCTCTGACTTATTGTGCTTTAAGACCACATCAACATCACAAATGGCGACCACCTACCTCAAAGTATGAAGACAAGTGTTCTGTCAAAGATTTCGTGTTTGTAGAACATTACGGTATACAAAAAGGTTACACTATAAAAGTAGTCATAATGAATGAACAACAGACACAGCTTTTTATTGTAATGGCTGCTTTGCTTTGACATATTTAAACATGCCGTTAAATGACAATGCATTTAGAACTCATTTGGGTTCTCATTTATGAAAATCCCTTCAAATGTAATTTCACCTTTAACTTCCTTGATTTCAGCATCCAGAAGCAACGCAGTGCATCTTAAGTCTTCTTCTGCCTATTTCTCAGACTCCTAGGAGCTCCACCTGAGGGAGCCATACGGCCTGCTGGTCCAGAGCGGAGCCACCTTAATCGGCATCTACCCTGCGTGGAGGTGACAGCACAGTAAATCATCGGCACCTTGCCTGACACTGCTCTTTCTAACATGGCAGTATGCCTACTCAGCAAACGCCCAACCGCAGACACCTCCAACACCCACCTCAAGTTCAGGTTCCACTTTATTTCCAATCTGCTTCTAATCGAAGTTATTGAAGACGAAACTGCAGCACTGGCCACAGAACAGCGTAGCGGCTCCCCCATCACAGAAGCTCTTGTGGTCGAAGGCATCGGTATATCTTTACAAAAAGAGCATTTTAGAGCTCACCTCAATTCATTGGCAACAGCGTTTTGAGTCCGTTTGGCTCTTGACTGGAGCAGTATCCTTCTGTATGAGTAGCGACGGAGTAACCGAAATCCTCCTACCAACCTCAGTGAGGCATGACTTTCTTCTCTTTTCTAAATGTCTCCTTCATCCACAAGCTTCCTGTCGAGGCAACGACACCTTTCTGTTTCAGCAATTTTCAATTAGCATCATAAATTGCTTTATGGTTATAAATGGTTGCTCTTAAGGAGATGACATTTTGCAAGATGAAGTTGTTTTCAGTAGGTTAACTTAGATGCGTATTGACGCAACATTAAAAATAAGCTAGAAAACAGCGTGATAATGCTACGCAAACACTGTTCTGACTAGCGCTGCTTCCTTTACCGAGTTCTTGGGATACACTCCGCTGGCTCTCCTCGTTGAATAATGACATCACAGTGCATGTGATCAATGTCTGAATGGAATCCATTAGCATCCCAAAAGACTCTAATGGTGTAGGGTATTTTTTAATCAGAAGAGGGAAAGACTTTTCTCTGTACTTAAAATTCAGCTGGAAAAACAATATTGGACACGGTTAATTATCCCCAGCCCTGCTCATTTGCTCCTGGGGAGAAGGTGGGGCTGTCAGTGATGGATGTTTGGTAACGGTGGGCGGACGGCAGCCAACGCAGCGGTCAAAGCACCGGTGGCCCTATCTAAAATAAAGGAGGATGACTTCAAGATTATAGAGTTTCTTTATGCTGTGCTTCTGTGGAAACAAGTCAATAAAACTACCAAATAGGTTTACAGTAGAAGCAAATTTGGGGAGTAAAGTATTTCAAAACAGTGTACTCTATTGACTCCCTCTGAGAAGTATATCCACCTATGATCAGGCGGCACTCAAATTTGATAGTCCTTATTAAAGCATTCACCCCCATGAAATCTACCCATATATTTTATTAAAAAGCGATAATAACTTGCTCCAAAAAAGCCTTGAGTGTTTAGCTGAGGTTAATTATGCGGTCAGCTTCCGGGCATTGAGGATTTTATAGCTCGATCCCACGCCCCACAAACAAGCAGACAGAGTTATTTCCTTAATCCCCTCGTGCATTAACTAGAAACCTGCGCTCACCGATTTAAGATTCCAAAAAGCCCCGTGAGTTTGCCTTTGTCAGCACTCAAAGTTTGAATTTTGGCTTTTACTGACAGAATCGTCTTTACACACGAGCCAGCTGTTCTAGTGTTCTGCCGTATTGCTTTTTATTGAACATTTAAAAGTTTGTTGAAAACTCAATTCTCAGATTTAGAGTATGCAGTTCTGTTATGAATATAATGAAGTACTAGTGGAAAAAAAATATTTTAAATAGTTTCAAAATGTCCCAAACAATTGAATGATTGGTTGTACTGAACCTGTTTTGAATATACAGATTTATAAGTGGAATGATATAAGAATCAATGTTCTTTCCACGATGTGTGTGTGTGTTAATGAGGTTGCACTTTATTGTATGCTTTCACTTTATGCTTATCTTACATGCCTTTACATGCAATACTATAACAATGTACAACAAACATTTATTTGACTAGAAATATGGTCTTTACCTTATTTTGATATCATTTTGCCTGAATGTAACTTAGTCTTATTCTATCCTTTATTATTTGAGTACTATTTAGTTGTTGTTATGTTTTTAAACAAGACATTAAATAGCAGCCGAGTCCCAAAGAATGTCTCAAAACTTATTTCACTCTTAAAGCGGCCGAGCAACGGTTTTTCATACATTCTGACTTATTTTCAATGTTAAACGTGCAGTCTCCTTATGCTTGACATGGTCAACTTGTCAAAAAATGAGTTGGACATATGACATAGTATTTCTGTGCTCGATACACTCCCCCAGCGTTAGTATAGGTTTTGGAAAGTTTTTTAGAACAAGAATATCTGTTTCGCAACCATTCTTCTTATTGGGCAAATCTCCCGGAAAAGCGAATAAACTATATATTATATATAATATACAAACGGTGGATATAACGGTGGATTTGGAGATCGTTTGAAACTGATAGATAGAGCCGTCCCAGCGCTAAAAGATGCCAGAAATGAACTGCACGCGGTAAGTGAAACTAAGTCATATGTCTGTGTTTTGTTGGCAATGGGTGCGCACGCGTCTTATGTCTTCGTAAAATAATCGTACAGCTGTGTCTGTCTTTTATAAATGTGATCAGACTTAAGACTCTATGGATATTTGAAGGGTGCGATACTATTCATGAGATATGTTGAAACTGTCTGAGATACGGCCACTTTAAATGGATAAATAATTAAACAAACTTAGGCTTTAAAATAATACGATTTTGCACACGAAATAAAGAAAAGTGAAGTTCAAATCACTACAGAGAATGATATTGTAGAGATTGCTAAATGTCCGTCTTTGTTGAAATAATGAAAGAACTTGACGAAGTCCTACACCTACTGAACATTTACAACACATTTATGCTTATTTCACGACAGTGTATTTCCAACTTTTCATGTAGTAAGATTAGACATGTCAGGCAGGTGACTGATAGGAAATAATGCAACAATGTCTTTCATCAATGGCATATCCCAAGGCACAATAAATGGCATGTTCTCTTAAAAACACAAACAATCCCATTTGTCACTCCAACATCCATCTTACATTTATGCCAAGGTGACTGGAATACAAATGCGCTAGGAGAACCGTACAAAAGCTAACATGAGCTCATGATCAGTTTGCTCATTTAATCAACGTCTGTCTCAGACCTGCTTACCCTAACCAAGACCATTTTTTTAAACTAGCAGTGTTTAATTATTCTGCGAATCTCTTACATGCTTAGCATTCACGTCAGTATGCATATGCTAATTTTACAGCACCAAGGCTTGACAACTCTCCGAGGTAGCGCTAGAACTAGCCTCATTAGCATTCGAACCCAGAATGAGGGGACGTCTCTGAGTATGAATGACAATGCAGTGCATCTTGTAAAACCAGAATCCTGGATTAGAGGACTTTTAAGACAGGACACCTCCAGCAGTTTTATCCCTCTCATGCCGGTGTTAATCACTAGGATTTGTTTCTCATCAAATAAGTCCTTGCAACTGCAGCAGGGCATCTCTGATCAGACGGGAAGAGCACAATGTGGTGAACGATACAGATCCACAGAAGGTGTTTAATGTGGAGTTTAACAACTAAATGATGTCTGGGAGGCGATGAATTGCATCATGAGGTCAAGGCCGTTCCAGAGACGATTAATTTGCTACATAAATAAAATGGAACTGTTATGGACTGGGCAATTGGTATCAAGTACAGAGAACTATTACTACTGTATATCAGTACAGTATGTATAACAGTAGGAGTGTGGTATTGTGGTTGAACCTTTGGGCAGAAGTCAAGTAACAAGGGCTTCAAACCACTATCACAATCCAGCCTTGAGCCCAGGATTGCTTCAGGGAGATCGTCTTTGTAATAAAAATACTGTAAGTCACTTTGGATAAAGTGTACTCACCGTATTTTGTTGGGTTAGTGGTGTTCTTGTTGAATTATTCTTTCAAAGCAGACTTGATAAACGTTCAGATTTATTTCATTCACACCAGACTTTAAAAAACGTTTTTCCACATTCATTCGTTTGTGCAGTTTTCCCTTCGAAAACCACTTCATTGATCCATTTTACTGGGTTCCATTGAAGCCTTTATAATTTGCACAAAAAATAATGGTAAACTGCACAGACTGTTGGTTGAGTTGAAGCTCAATTGAAACCTTAAAAAGGACCACTATTAAAGATCGGGTAACACGCTACTTCATGCATTCTACCTTCTTAAAACTGTTAAACATGCTGGCTTCTCATGCTTAACTTGGTCAACTACTGTATGTCCTATTCTTTTCATTGGGCAATTCTCCCTGAAAAACACGCCCACGGCACAGACGAAGGAAATAGCCCGCCCACGCTCCAACAGACAAGCGATAGAAGGACCCCCTTATCAAGATTGGCTGCGCTTTGTGCCTGCATCTGCAGCTTGTTACTCTAGCAATGGTGAGAGAAATTAAAGTGTGTTTGTTTGTTCACGGCATTTCAGTGACGGATGTCATATAAACGGTGGATATAATGGTGGATTTGGAGTTCGTTTGAAACTGATACATGGTGTGGTCCCAGTGCTAAAAGATTCTGGACATGAACTGCACGCGGTAAGTCAAACTAAGTCATACGTCTGTGTTTTCTTGACAATCGGCGCGTACGTGCATAATGTAAAAAACATGAAGGGATTGTTGCGATGATGTATTGTGTGCTCGTGCTGTAGTTCTGCCCCCCTGCCTGCCTCCAGCAGCTCGTCTTTTTCTGGAAATAATCGCACAGTTGTATCTCTCTTTTATAAATGTGATCAAACTAAATACTCTTCGAAGATACGACGTATGCAATACTACTGTATAGGAACTCAAGATTAATCTGAGATCGGCAGAAACTGTGTGTGGTACCCGGTCTTTTTGGGGTTCTAATCCACCACTCGCTGATAATGCTCTTTAATATTTTATTACTTTACAGATCATAAAGGCATTTGTTTTCAATAAAATTGATTTAAGACTTAAAATACGTTTTAATCCATAAAGTTTAGGTATCGGGTAAGGTTAGGGTAGGTGTAGGGCTTTAATATCTCAATAAATTGCTATCATTTTATAATGTTTTATAAAAATAAGGATTTACGCCGTTGTGTATTGCATAATGTTTAATGCACAACAATACTGATGTGCAAATAATAACGTTATCTGCCACTATTTATAAGTAAATAGCATATCACTACTATTTCTACTTAATCCAAAGAAAATAAAGCTATTTTCGGTTAGTGTAAATAGCATATCGCTAAGAAATGCTGCTATTTTCACTTATTGTAAACAGAACTTACTACTATTAAAACTTAGTGTAAATAGCATCTGTCGCTATTTTCAATTACTGTAAATAGCATATATTGCTACAAATAGCCAATACCATTAAATAAATCAAATGACAAAGAACACAACCTACTCTGATCTTGTAAACACAGCAAGGTTCCCGAAAGTGTGCTTAACACAATTGTTTGTCCACAGAATAGAAAGTGATATAACTAAAGTGGAACATGGCAAAGTTATAAACACCTGAGTGAGGCGATTGGAATCGAAAGCAATAATCCTGGGGATTTTGGTTTTCTTAGGTAGTACTAAAGCAAGCATCACTTTTATTGCTCACAGTTCAGGTTAGCAACTTGTACAAACCCCATATTTGTAATCCAATTGAGGAGTGTGCTTTTACCTTTAAATGAAAAGAAAAAAATGAGATTTTTTTATTTTATAGAGACCAGAATATCACTGTGAAATTGTGCTCTTTTGAGTGGACCATGCCCTAAGCAACACCACAGTTTGGCATTGTGATAGCAACTTTTGCATGGCTAGCGATTAAATAAATATCTAGCTCATATTTATGCCCTGTGACTGACTGGCCATATCCAGGGTCCCCTGTCACCCTATAGAGAAAAAGAGCATTCAGAGAATGGATGGATGGCTCTCATTTGCATTTCTGACTTAACTCGTCCTATTACATTCATCGTTACCCTTTATTGGGGAACATCTCGACACGTTCAAGCAATCAAGAGCAGATGGCAAGTCAAACAAAGAAACTAACTGCACCTGAACAGTGTCTTTCTCTCCCGCATCACACCCCTCCAGAGTACCATCCTACCCACTGAGTATCATCCATCATGCTTGATAACTGATGCAACTCAATCGCTTTCCCGGAGAGACAGCAGCGGTGGGACGGCCCCTCCGTCTATGAGCAGCATGTGCGAAGAACAGCAGTAAAAGAGAAGAAATCCCATAGAAATGAGGATTGATAGGGCACCTACAACAGGTCAGGCTGGCACATACACACACCTACACACAAAGGTGCGCTTTTGGAGAGAACGTAAAGGGTTATACCAAAACACAGTCACTGGGTGGCAGAGGACAAAAGTCCTCCCTACTTATTTAAATAATGTATGAAATAGCAAAAAATTTTTTCATGTTTACTGCTTACATTGCATAGAATATACTGTATACTAACTGCTATAGTTTAAAATAGTATGTGAAACAGTAAACATTATGATAAACTTAAGAATTGTCACATAACCTCAATATTTAAGTGGTCTTCTATTAAGAGCTGTTTATTGTCCTAAAAATATATATTTTCCAACTATAAGTTCAAGAATTTCAAATAGTTAAATTGTGGGCAAAAATGTGTCAAATAAATTATCCAAAAGCACTTTTACAGTGTTTCTTTCTGGTGGTGCACTGCACATCTTGGCAAATGTAGGAGGTCATTTGTATAGTCCATGCATGCCTGTATTGTACATATTGTGCATGCTATGCATACACCATTAATAGTAAAAACATAACGATAAGAAAGTTGTTCCAAACATGCTTGCCATGCCTCATCAGTGGATGGAAAATTCTTATTGACAAGTAAGAAAAATTGCATATACGACTGAACACGGAGATAATATTAAAATATTCAGCATATAGGGCAGTATAATAAAAAAGGAAATTTATCAGCAATCTCATACTGTAGCTGCTCAGTAATGATCATTTCAAACAAAATTCATCCATCTCTGGAGGTCTTCTGAGTTTGGTTTGTTTTAAATCTGTGGTAAAATGTCATATAACACGCAGTGAGAACCCATGGTGCTTATATTTTTGTCCATAAAATTTCAACTTGTGAAGTCCTAGTACCTGTTAAAACTTATCTCAGACCCAAGACAGTATTAAGTGAAGAACTGTAAGTGGTCTTGAGAATTAGAAATTTACAGATACCATGTTTTGTTGATAATCCAGGGATGTGTGTGGAATACGTGCCAAACCTGACCAAATAGAATCTGTGATATGTGACGTGTCCTGACACTGAGAAGTCGTGTTATGATTTGGACATACAGTACTTTTGCACAGTATTTGTTGAGCTCTATTAGTCTTACAGTCCTCTGAACATTGTAGTACAAAACTATATTAATTTGCCTGCTATTTCAACCTTGATGTTTAAAAGGAACATCATGTTTGTGAAGGGCAGTCAGCAAGAAAGACGCGTTCAAACACAGCCGCATCATTACCATGTGTCCTAACATCTCCCTTGGCTTGTGAAAAAAGATAAAAAAGAAATGCAGCAACTTTCGAAACATTCAGATCTCGATTTGAGTTCAGACAGTAGAAACTATTAATATTTCAATACAAGGTTATTAGATGCCTCAAACTATGAAAACTAAGAGCTCTAAAAACAACCTAAAAGTTTCATCTGCTAAAAAAGGAAAGCCTTTGGAGACAACAGACGAAATATATTCTTTTAAAATGCTGATGCGACATCCAAAAGTGATGAGTGATTTTATAAAGAAACAGCAGGTGTATTTTCCCGAACTTCAAAGATATCTCAACATCTGCCTGTTTATTTAATCTACAAAGTTCTGATGTGTAAAACTGTTCAAATGTGACAGCGAGAGGAATTCATGTTAATACAGGGCACCAAACATGTGATGCTTGTGTAAGCAGAAGACTAGACAAGAAGCTAGAAGAACTATCTGGGAACAGATTTTAGAGAAAGAAGCGGTGCAAGATCCTATCCGATTCACACTTTGAATCTTACACACTTTTCATTTGTGATTTTAGTTTGTTCATCTGGAATGCTCTTCAGTTCCATCAAACTCAAACAGTATCTTGAAGATTACAAATGACCAGTATTTGTGTAAGATGTAGTGAAATGTAGATTTATAAATCAAACTAGATTTGTGTATTGGCTGAAGTGCGGGTTGGGGTTAAAGGAGTAGTTCATTTTTATGATAATTTACTCACCCCCATGTCATCCAAGATGTTTATGTATTTCTTTCTTTAGTCGAAGAGCATAAACATTTTTATTTTTTAAGATAAGACCTTTATTCATCGTCTGGTATCGTTTAAAGCCCTTTGAAGCTGCACTGAAACTGTAATTTTGACCTTCGCCCTTTTAGAGTCCATTGAAGTCCACTATATGGAGAAAAATCCTGGAATGTTTTCATCAAAAACCTTTATTTCTTTTCGACTAAAGAAACAAACACATAAACATCTTGGATGACATGGGGGGAGTAAATTATCATGAAAATGTATTTTGAAAATGAACTATTCGTTCAAGGTAAGGTTAAGTTGAGGACTATGTTGGTTTGCTGGTATGTGCATTACAGTGTACTTACCCAACAAAATTATGGTAACTACATGTTCTCAGTATGGAATGTTTTTTTTAATTAAATTTACTATATCTAAAATGTGTACAAACATAATATCGTATTTACATAAAATAGTGAGAACTCAATCCTCATGCATGATTGACAGTAACATGTTTCTAAGCTGAGCGCAACCTAAACATTGATTTTATTGATTATTTTAGTATCGAATGAAATGCATCTTGTCCCAGCTCTGTCCACCGTCTCGTATACATGTATTTACTGTGCTTGTTGGAACATATTCCGGAATGACCATGTCAATATAGGACCCAAAAGTTTTAAGAAGGTATGAAGCAGTTTTGGGACAACGTTAAAGTGACAGACCGAAATAAAAAGAAAGAGATGTCAACAACGTCATGGATTCTTCAGCATGGTGTCCAGGCAACCGTGAGGAGCATCTGTCCATGGCTCGACGCTCCTCTATCTGGTTAACAACTCTCTAAAGGACAGCACAGACTCTTCAAAAACTCTGTTCCACAAATTACACCTCCTGTGTGCAGCACCAGTCATTTGAGCCATTTCATCAACCTGTTCTATCCTTTAAGAAATAATACAATGGGAAATGACAGAGCCCCACAAAACAAGCGTGCAAAATACTCAGGATGGAAGCAACACAAGGCAGAATGACAGAACCATGATTTACAGGTTGTTTCATGGAGTAAAGTTCTCATCAAACCAATCGTGTTTCTAAGCCTAAAATTAGGGACTGTGATTGGTTGCTGGGAATGCAAATTCTCTTTTCCAACTCCATTGAGTTACCCACAAAAACTGTATTAGGCATCGTAGGCACACCACATATGCAAACGCTGTTCCATAAACAAATAAAAATGTATACCACTGTCAGAAATATGTAGATCTAAACCAAAGTGTATACAGCTGATGCAGATTTTTCTTTTTTTTTACAATATTTTGGACAACTTGTTGGGCAACATTACATGTATCCCCTGGGGTAGGCAGAGGAGCGTCATTTTAATGTCACAAATAATTCAGCAAAAAATATAGGGTAGTACACATGGAGTACTTCATCCAGCTATTACTTTCATTACCTTCATCGAATTTGGAGCAAAATTACCGCAACAGTTTTTTTTTGCTTGTTATTGCATGGGTGCTCGGAGCCTCAGACCACATCACTGTCATGCTAATGCCTGCACACAGACCGCTTGTTAAAGTCATCAAACCGACACACAAACAGATTCAAGTGTGGCCGGAAGGGTCGTCAGAGGCACTTCAGGACTGTTTCGACACCACTGACTGGAACATGTTCAAGCAGGCAGCCACATACAACAATACTACAGACCTCCAAGAATACACTGAGACTGTCACTGCCTACATCTCCAAGTGCATTGATGATGTAACGGTCACAAAAACTATCATTGTCCGGGCCAACCAGAAGCCGTGGCTGACAGGGGAGGTCTACAGACTTCTGAATGCTCGGAACGCTGCCTTTAGAGCTGGAGATGAGGAGGGCCTGAGGACAGCTAGGGCCAACCTATCCCGCGGCATCAGGGAGGCCAAGAGACAGTACTCCAGGAGGATAGCCCATCGTTTCAGCGACAGCAGAGACACTCGGAGCCTGTGGCAGGGAATACAGACCATTACGGACTACAAGCCCCCACCACAGACCTGTGACAGCACCATCCCCCTGTTGAACGAGCTGAATGCCTTCTTTGCTCGCTTTGAGGCACAAAACAGCACCACTGCACAGAAAACTCCACCTCCTCCCGGCGACCAGGTGATGACGCTGTCCTCGGACAGCGTGAGGGAGATCCCTCAGCAGGATCAATGCACGCAAAGCTCCGGGTCCTGACAACATTCCTGGGCGTGTACTGAGAGACTGTGCAGTGGAACTCACTGATGTCTTCACAGACATCTTCAACATCTCACTAAGTCAGGCTGTTGTCCCCACATGCTTCAAAGCTACCACCATCATTCCAGTCCCGAAGAAGTCATCTCCATCCTGCTTCAACGACTACCGTCCAGTAGCACTCACTCCTATTCCAATGAAGTGCTTTGAACGGCTAGTCATGCAACACATCAAGTCTGTCCTCCCCCCCTCCCTGGACCCCTTCCAGTTTGCATATAGGTCCAACCGCTCGACCGATGATGCCATCGCCACTGCCCTCCACCCAGCCCTCACACATCTGGACAAAAAAGACTCATATGTCAGGATGCTGTTCATAGACTTCAGTTCAGCATTCAACACAATCATCCCTCAGCAGCCCACCCACAAATTGGCCCAGCTGGGGCTCAACACCTCTCTGTGCAACTGGTTGTTGGACTTTCTGACCGGAAGACCTCAGGCAGTACGGGTCGGCATAAACACATCCAACACCATCACACTGAACACAGGGGCCCCCCAAGGATGTGTGCTGAGCCCCCTCCTCTTCACTCTGCTGACCCACGACTGCACACCGTCACACAACTCTAACCTTTTCATCAAGTTGCGGATGACACGACTGTGGTAGGTCTCATTAGCAACCGAGATGAGACAAACTACAGGAGTGAGGTGAGCCGCCTGGCTGGGTGGTGCAGGGTCAACAATCTCTCTCTGAATGTGGAGAAGACGAAGGAGATTGTTGTTGACTTCAGGAGAGCGCACACTCAGCATGCTCCTCTGACCATCAACGGTGCGACTGTGGAGAGAGCGAGCAGCACTAAGTTTCTGGGTGTGCACATCACAGAGGACCTCTCCTGGACTAACAACACTGCAGCACTGGCCAAGAAAGCACAGCAACGTCTCTACTTCCTCCGCAAACTCAGAAGAGCCAGAGCCCCGACCCCCATCATGTGCACTTTCTACAGAGGCACCATCGAGAGCATCCTGACTAGCTGCATCACTGTGTGGTATGGCGCCTGCAATGCGTCCTGCCGCAAGTCCCTTCAACGGATAGTGAGAGCAGCTGAGAAGATCGTTGGTGTCTCTCTCCCCCCCCTCCAGGACATCTACAGCACCCTCTCACCCGCAAAGCCCTCAGCATTGCAGGATCCCACCCACCCGACACACAGCTTCTTCAGTCTGCTGCCATCAGGGAGGAGACTGCGGAGTCTCCAGGCGAGGACCAGCAGACTGAAGGACAGCTTCATCCATCAGGCTGTCAGGAAGCTGAACTCCCTCCCGTCCTTGCCCCCCCTCCTCTCTTTAACCCCAAACACTGAACTCTGACACTACGATCCCCCCCCCCCTTTACAATCTGTGACCCGCACCAGTCACTTTGTCCGTCACTGCAGCAATGATCTCTACCTCATCCAGCATTGTCTGAAATCTACCTCTTCTGACAGTCTGATAAAAGACTGTTCTTTTTTTCTTGCACTACTCGCATCTGCACAGTATTGTTTTATTTAACTGGTTTGCACTTTATCTGCCATGTGCCTATTGTCACTTTATCTCTCTTTATTTTTATTATTTTTATTTTTTTTATTGTTCTACAATGTCCTCATTTGTATATCCATATAGTTTGTATGTACATATGGTTAAATCGTATTTATCTATATTTCAACGTCTACTGTCAGTGTTTAATGTTATTTGTATGCACCAAGGGTCTGAGAGTAACGCAATTTCGATTCTCTGTATGTATGTACTGTACATGTGGAAGAATTGACAATAAAGCACACTTGACTTGACTTGACTGATTATGGGAAGAAAAAAAAGATCAAGGACTTTCATATTACACAATGTTAAGAACTACAGTGTGTTGCTCTTAGGGGCAGTGCATTTATTTTCACCCACCTTAAACACAAGGCAAAAACTATCTTTTGTCAGCCTTGAAAACTACGAAAAGCAGAGTTCCTGCACCGTCTCTAAAAAAGCATCCGTTTTTAAAAGAACTATGACCATTATCTCTAACTGAAATCCTGAAGTGAACTGTTATAATAAGCACTCTCAGTGGGTCAGTGATCTCGGTGATCTTTGAGCCGTTGAGTTATTTGACTTGAGATGAAACTGCCGTCTAAACTACAGTAGGAAGTTATTAGCAGGAGAGGCCGAAACATCTCTTTAGGAAAGACCTCAAGTGGCATCTGTGCGCCGGGCGCTGGGAAGCGGCCACCTGTCACGGCTGACAGGACAACATGACAGCAGACTCTTCTGAAGCACACCGGTGAAAACAAACGGGAAGCTAAGAGTAGTGCCAGCAAAGACTGCCTGTTAGACCTGCGGTGGAATTTTCAATGGTGCTCCTTCAAACCATTTAGCCTGCTTTGTTTTCAAAACGAAAAGATTCATAAAGCAGCGTCGACATCAATTACATCTTCATCTAATTTTCACTTCTTTCCATTTCCGTCATCTTCACAGTCAAAAGGACAGAGCATCAACCACTAATGTGGCCGCTTGCACTGCATGTCTGCTTGATTCCCATTAGCAGCAGATATTGCTGACAGCTGACCATCACCTGCTGATACATCCATATGCATGACAACACCACGCTCCCGTCTCATCAGCAACAGGCATCCCGCCAGCGTAGGCGACTCTGATTCCAATACAGCAGAAGGGAATAGATCACACAACGCTCTTTAGGATCAATCTGTGATGTTAACCGACATGCCTGACCTCAGATCAGTGGAGGAAAACATTCTGGTGTTTTGACAGTGACGCTGGGACAGCTTGTCAGGTCATGTGTAGAGGTGTCATAAAGGGGCGCAACATGATTGACAGGTTTTTGTATGGCCATATGCTAACTTATCCTTTTAAGTTATCAGTGTAGAGAAAAGATGAGCCAGTTTCTAGCCAAGCTGTGCTCGTGTTGGTTGTGAGGTTACGGTACACACCTGCTGGATGAAGACTTGGGCTCCACGCGGGCTGAGCAGCAGGATAGCCCTTCTGAGCGTGTCTCTGTAACGGTTGAGCTCCTCTGTGCGCATGGAGGTGAACAAACTGGAAAACACACCACTGATGTTCCTGTCCACACGCTGAAGAGATACATCTAAACCCTGCCGGGATGTCTGGTCCAGAAAGCTTTGAAGACCACGGATATCTGCAACACAGAAAACACAGTAATGTCGTAAATTCATGTTGACAAAACGATACATGACTGGCCACCGAATCATAAAACCTTTACTCATCCGTGGACGAAACTCACTGACCGCACAGAATGAGAGAAAAAGTTCTAGTTGTCGTCACGAAGGCCAAGTCAAAGCCTTGAAATGACACGGTCAGTGACAAAACCCCATCCTCAATTTAAGTCCCAGTGATTTAATAGTTCTCAACGAGATCCTTGCCTGCAGAGCAATGCAGTGGTCAGACATGCCATGACCACACAGTTGTTGAGATATGGGCTGTGAAGTTTAGTTGGTGGTTAACTAGCTCCCAGGTTAGCGCCTGTTCAGGAATGCATCAGAGATGTCGAAGCAAATTGTATATAGATGGTAGCCCTAAAATATTCATGAAATCTGCAATCCGTTTCGCGCTTTATCACTGCTCTCGATTTTCCATCTGCCACATAATTCTATTCGGAAATATGGCATGAAGAACTATTCAAGAAATTCAAGTAAAATATACATCGCCCCTCTCAGAGAAGTTCACTTTAATGGGTGAGACCTCAGATGATCTATAATGAGCGAGTAATTGGAGATATAGCTTTGGTGGTTTCAGGAACTATTTCAATGCCGTGCGTCCAGCTATTGTGTCTCACCCTGAGAAGCAAATTGGCCATCACGCCCTCTCAGTGGCAACTAATTGACAGGCACAAAAAAAGCTTTTATTGAAATAAATGAGTGGCAGTCTGAGACCAGCTGCAGAACTGCAAAAAGACACACATAGAGTCGTAACGTTACCCTGAACGTTACAGTGTTGCTTTCTATCTTTGGCAATAACAAGAATTATCAAGGGAAATTGTAACCAATTTTAACCAAAACTAACTTTCCAGTTTAATGAAACACATCAAAGCATGTTTAATACTAAACAATTTTTATTTTATTTTTTCATATGGCAGAGACCTACTGATCAGTAAATTAAAGGGAGACTCCACCAACCACCAGCCCATTGCTCCTTTCCTGTAAAAACTGTGAGACAGCTCACACGAAAGACATAAAATATGACGAAAGCCTAAAATGCTCTCATTTTTTGCATTGGAACGTATCGGCTTTCATTAAAGTTGATTTTTTTTCTGTTGTTCGAAAGTGCAGGATCATACGTTTGGAAGTGCAGCACTACATTAAGAATAAAGGTTTGTTGGTTAAAAAAGTCTCAAATGCTTTTAGCAAATTTAATAGAATTTTGGAAAAATCACCTGGTAAAAGAAAATTCTGTCATCATTTACTTATTCTTGTATCATTTTAACTTCAAGTTTTTTTTCTTGGAAATAAAAATGTCAAGAGATTTAATGCAAGCACACAGAAGCACACTCAACTTCTGTGTTGTCTTCCTTCTGTTAGTCTTCCAAAGTGATACAATAGTTGTGTGGAATACGCAAGAATTCAAGTCAGATATGGAAAAATAAGAAATGGAAATGCCACAAAACTGAGTAAGCCCATCCATCCATCCATCCATCCATTTTCTACCGCTTGTCCGAACTACCTCGGGTCACGGGGAGCCTGCGCCTATCTCAGGAGTCATCGGGCATCAAGGCAAACTGAGTAAGCATATATCCAAATAAACTATGGTAGCAGCCTACTCATTGTGCCGAGACAATAATAATAAGACGCACGAAAAACACAGACATTTGCCATTATTGACTTTGTTTGGATTCAAAAGACTCCAAGTATAGACTACTTATAAAGTAATTTCTATAGGATGTTATATATATATATTTTTTAAATGTATTCACGTATTTGGTAAACTTCTTCCTTTTCAGTTTAGAGGAAATGAAAATCACTTCATAAGATTAGTAAACAACTAATCTAAAGTGTTCAGCAAAATAAATTGAAAATGCCATATGGCGTCAAGCATGCTTATGGAACAATCGTCTGCACTTCTGTCTACAGTCGAATCTGATGGGTTGACAGGCGAGAATGTGCTGCATTACCTCGTAGCTTTAGTACCAGCTGTTGTAATCCCAGTGAAATTGAACAAACGCACTTATGGGGATCTCATAATGAGCGCGGTAAGAGATTATCAAAGAGCCGAGGTGCAGAAGACACCCCAGAAAACATGTTCAGTCTCCAGTGGAATGTTCTCCGGGGAGATGAGTTACAGTAGATGATGTCGTCCACTCCCTCTTAATTCCTTTGCTTTTCCTCAAACAATTTGCCGAACAAGAAGAATTCCTTCTCTTCCATTTTGCAATTTCCCCCCCTGCAATTGCTTGTGTTGACAACATGGACTGTAGTTTCAGAGGCAGTGCGAGTCATTACGGGTAATCCTACACACACACACACACACCAACTGGATGGTCACAGCGTTTTAAGGAATCTTTTCTTTGCGGTTGAGTGTCTGACATAAGGACAAAGATTTGAAGACACACAAAGGAGAGAAAGTCAACTAAAGTGCATGTGGAGACACTTCTCTGCCCCAAAACAATCATTAAGGACACAATACCTGCCCATATGACAAATGGGTGACTTGAAGTCCCCGTGAACCGGAAGTTGCGACCGTTTTTTTTCGGAGTGAAATAGAATTTTGAATGAGAAAAATAGTGGCCGTGGTTTTCGTCTTTCTCTGCGATTTGATTGGATGTATAAAAACAGCCGTTGCAATTTGAAATGGAACTGTCAGCAGACTGACAATTAAAGGGGAGGAGTCAACAGGTGCTCCGCACAAGCCGCCTAACATACGTCATCTAAAATGGATAGTCACTACAGGACAGAAGTGCATTTTCAGATTTTAATTTAAGATTATGAGGGATTTTTAAAAAGAGAGTGACCCACATTGAAGAACTATTTACAATAAACTCTGCAATATTTTATTAAAAAATACTCATTTTAATGTTTTATTTCACTGGGACTTTAAAACAAAGGATAAAAGCATACTATTACTCAGGGTCTTGACTGTGTCATTTTTACTTTCCTTTACTATTGTTGCTTATCAAATTGTACGATATGACCTTAGTAAAATATTGTGTAAAGCCTGCAGCAAACTGTCCAACAGTTGTTTACCTTTGACTGTGTACTATACAATTGGTCAACAGAATAAACTGTCCATCCCTTTAAGTGAACTCTTTTTGTTTTAAAATCCCTTTTAAAGTGATATTTCAACCAACAATAAAAACTCTGTCAACACCCTTACTCACCCTTATGTCATTTGAAATCTGTGGCACTTTATTTCTTCTGCAAAACACAAAATGAGATCTCAGAAGATCTCAAAATTAACTCATCTTAATATTGCAGTGTTAAACGTAATTGCTTTCTGTCCACCATTCGTTATATTGTTTTATGTGTGGTTGTGATCTTTAGAATAACCTTTTCATAAGTATCTCTGCACAAGGATGTAAGAATGTTGACGGTCTAATGGCCAGGCAGTGCCAACTTTTAACAATCTAGTCCAGTGGTTCTCAACCAGGGGGGCGCAGATGTACTGCAGATGGGGACCCCAACCTTTGGACTCGATCGCCAATGCACGGAGGAACGCGATTGCAGGTCCTGCGCAGTGCAATGCAAACTATAAAGTAGGCAAACGTCCACTCAGGAAGCAGCAGCAATTACATCTACATCATCTTGAGAAACAGTTAGATCATATTAGTATGCTCGGCTTTCAGACTGTCATTTCAGAGACTCTCTCCCGATGAGTGCGTGTGAAGGGAGTGGCATGTAGAAAAGTGCCTTTTCATATATTTCTGAACTTGGACGGCTGTTTAAAGCTGTTGACAGTTATTAAAGCGGATATAAAGCGCAAATATTCGACAGGCAAATGACACCGCAGCGCGTCTATATTATAAACTGCGAATAAACTCTCGCTTGTATTAAAAAGAATGAATCGTGAACCGTTCTCGTGATCTGTCAGATTAATCCTTTTGGAATAATGCACAAAACATGGTTTAAATGCAAAATGCTTTCTTTTGTTTTTATCTGCAGGGTTGTTGTATTTATAATCTGATCTCTTGAGATCAATCTGTCATATACAGGTATTTTTTGCTTCTTATATATATATATATATATATATATATATATATATATAATATATCTAACATATTTCACATATTATCTTATCTATCCTCAATGTACAGTATGGGGGTGGGGGGATGCCAGTTCTTTAAATGGGTTTACAGGGGGGTGCGACCATTAAAAATGTTAAGAACCACTGATCTAGTCAATTTCTGAAGAACAAAATCAAGTCCTGGCGTACACTTCTCAACACCATAGAAATTAATTGGCACTTAAACACATAGTACCCACATGATAGCCCTAACGCTACGCTAAACATTTCAACCAACAGTCAAACTGAAAAAAAAACTGGAAAAAAATCTGATTTTGAAGGTTAAATGATTTATAACTCTCTCGGTCAATGTCAATGTCATACCTTAAAGTCTCCTTGGAGCATCCGCTAAATGCATAAATGTTATATTATGGAATAAAGAACAGACAACATTTTACGGTAATTCTTTAAGGCCTCTCAAACTTAAAAAAACACGTGTCCTTCTTTGCCAGAGGGTCTAGTGTGCAGGGAATTGTGGGCAAGCTGTGAGCTCAATAAACTTTACTAGCACAGCAAAACGGTAGCGACTCTAGCGAGTTGAGTACTGGATCAATCTAGAGATACGCATTCATTCTCCAAATGGATTTGAGCGCCGGAGGCCGTTTCTTCCAACAACCCCCATGTATTATAAATAAGCAACATCTTGCTTGACAAATCACAAACACCTCATTCTAAAAAGAAGACCTTGTTTCAGTTTATTACTGGTTTGTATTATCCAGTATTTAAACAGCAAGGAGTTAATTGCTGTATTGTGGTTATTATGCTTATTTATAAAAAGTAAATGAAAGTGGTGGAGACCTGTTTAAAAGTGCCAGTGAATGAAAAGGAATGCAGGTAAATGCGGGAGGAACACATTTATTATATTCCTCAACAATTGGGTTGTTTTCGTTATAAAAACAATGGTTACAGAACACCCTTTTTGTATTCAAATGTAAAATATGCTTCTGTTTAATGTGATAACTGAGACCACGATTGTCATTCTCATTCCAGATGACAAGTTTTACATTTCTTCAAATGAGCAATGACAGTTTTTATTCAATCTTCCTTTCAAAATGGTTTGCTGAGTTAATGCATTATACAATTATATTGTATTTAGTGTTGAAATGCAGCTTGGTGAATGACATCAGAGGAAATATTCATGAATGTATTCAAGGCTTGAGTTTAAATCGTAGAGACATGTAGTCCTGTGTCGAGCAAGCTGTCAGGACCATCTGGCTGAGAGAGAGCATTCTGGAGGACACGTGTAGTCTCGCTGTGATGTCATCTGTCTGTCTGTGATGTCACTGAGGCTGGCTCGGGGTTTGTTAGCCCATGCAACATCTGTCACACCACTGTGAATGGGCGAACATACTTCACCCACGACTAAATCCTCTCAGATTAAAAATTGCCCATTTGGAGCCTTAATGAGGAAACAGATGATCCTAATTAGTTTCAAGAATTATACCTAATTAGGTAAATGACTTTCCTGTTATGCAAAGGGAATTCTTATGGAAAAGTGAACAGATCACCCCTTAGGTGGGTGTGAAGAGCAATGGGGAATTAGGCAACTAGGTGGATAGATGCAGACGGCAAGAAAGCAAAATTTGATTTTGTTTGTAAAATACAGAAACTTACAAACACAACTGGCTTGCTTTTTATGAAGAAAAACAACAAAAGAATACAATCGTTTTAGACACAAACGATGTAGTGCTTACAGTAAATAATATTTCACTTTGAAATCTTAACAAAAAATTAAAATAATAATAAATATGTCAATATATGAAACAGAATATCATTTTCAGATCAGTTACTATCAATTTAAAAGTTTACACAATCTTTATTCACAATCTTTTACATTTTAGGATAATGTTAAACTCATAAAAACTATGGAATAATATAAATTGATTTAAATGAATAGTACTATTCACAACTTCAAAGGAATATGGGGAATGTGGTACTCTTTAAAAAAAGTTCAAGTAACCTAGGAAACATTTTTCTACAAATTGTATTCAATTGTTTTATTTTCAACAAATCAAATTCATTCAGTTCATAGCATTCGTCTTCAGATCTTTTTCAAGAAATATTTCATTCAAATACAGTCAGCGTTACATCATATGGTAGGTTTAAAATCTCGTGGAGAGGGCGGGGCTAAAACAGACAAGACTTGTGCAATTCTCTTAAGTGCAGTTTGTGTACATTCTCATCTTTAAAGGTCTGTATGTGGCTGCGCATACCTTCGGGATGTCTGGCTGACATATCAAACACGGCCAGGCCGAGAGGAACGGCCACACATAATGGGATTAGGAGGATTTACAGTATATGTCAATGCTCTGTATATTCCCAGCGTCGCACTGCATCCGGGTGAGACTGAGTTCTTTATCGTCTGCTGAAACTTAACTGACCCCTTCGGCTGTGTCTCCGGAAAAAACCCTTTAGAGGGCAACCCATCCCCAGCTAAATCTCCCGCAGTCTCTGCGCTGGGGCTTTTGGGTCTGCCTGTGCACTTTAGCGACGTCAGTTTGGAGGAGACAGCACTGAAATCTATTTCCGTTCTCCCTGATGTCTGGGGCTTCAGCGGTGCCCTTTAAAGCCGAACAATGACGTTCCGTTGGCACCTTGTTTCATTACAGCGTGGCCCTGCAGATATTTCCTGTTTAAGATGCAGTGCGGTGTTGACTCACTCTGAGGAAAAGAGCCTTTCCATGCACAGGTCTCAGCTGCCCTTTCCCCAGTGCTAGCGGGATCCTAGACGCTTGAGATAATCCGTGCTTTGAAAGTAGATCCTGGGCCGTTCATTTTTGACGGATCATATCTGGCTTTGTCTGATCCTTAGGCGTGATGTAAAAGTATCAAGAAATGTTCTTTCACGTTACGCTATTTGGATAAAAGTGTCTTGAAGAGCCAACTGGAAAACAGGATGGAATCCAACTTTAAGAGTGTATTTTATAATTACATGTGAAAATTCTGGAAGTGTCTGTCCTCACACAATTCGCAATCATGATATTGAGGTGTTGCTGGTGGCCACCAGGGTGGTTGCTGTGTGATATCTTATGGGCAGGGATGCCCACTGCCATGACATTCAATGTTAGTCTTTAGGATTTTGGTCTTTTGAGGACGCAGCAGTCCATAAAGCCAACTTCTGACACTTCTGACTTGGTAAAATAAATACGGCGCCAGAAATGTGTATTTTGTTTGAAAGAATATGACACATTGATCTAGACTAAACTGCCCAACAATATATCAAATGATCAGTATTAGTAAACAGATTACATGTGTTTATTCACTTTATTTAGTTTGAATATTCATTCAAAAAAATATATGTTGCTACTGCTACGCACAATGAATTTGGGAAAAGCCAAGGGTGTGAAGGATCCGTTCATTCTATTTCTTGCGACCAGGGGAAAGACTCGTTTTGAAGCGGCATTTGAAGCAGCCTTCGAAATGGCATGGCCTTAGCAAACCTTTCGTCTTGAAAGCCTTCGACTTGGGATGCAGCGCAACCCTCACACGGCTCACCCAGACCGCTCATTGACTGATATTGCATGCAAAACTAGAAAGACCTTATTTTGATCTGACAAACATTAATTGGATTGATGAATGCTTCTTTAGAAAAACAAATCACTGCCGCAGATTTGAACGATTTTCAGAGTTTTGTTTGAACTTTTCATGTGTTTATGTAATTTGCATCAATTAAGTTCCTACATACTGCTCATTCTAATCAGTTATAGTATTAATGTAGATCGTATACTTTTCTTAACTACATTTGTGGAGAATGAGAATAATTTAAATTATGTTCATTTATATTTTGTTTTACCAGACTACTATTACAATCATAAATAATATATATTTAATTGTTCATTAGATGTTCTCCTTCCGTCCAAGTAGGTGGTTCCTGAGCCTGGGTATGAGCCATAAAGTAACAGTAACGTTCACCTACTAATAAAGAAATGCGCCCTACTAATAAGCAATTTGCACACAAATACATCAATAACGCCATTACGCCAATATCTGATTACACTTCTAAAACGAATTATTCAGTTGGTGCACAGGGTTTGATTGGAAAGCTGAAGGCACCAGCGGCAGCCATTAGCAGCGGCTCATTAAGGAGCTTCAGCAGTCAGACTCTGTTTCATTGAGAAAGTGGATGAAGCTGTGAAGCACCTCAGTCTTTCTACCCACTAGGCAATGTGTCAGGACTTAAATGAAGTCCCCTACCATTCCTTTAGCTATTTCAAACAGAGACGCGCAGCTTGGCCCCAAACAAGAAACTTTACACACGTGTTACTCTTCTCTCGGGCGGCTCTTTTTGTGGGACAACAGACCACTGCAATGTCAATGGAAAAAGATCTAAGAAATAAGCAAAGATAGATCGTTTTTATCAGTCATTTTACATCTTCATTTTCCTGTAGCTTGAAAGTGTTATTCACTTAAGTGATTGGTCTGAAAAACTTGTGCCTGAAATATCACAAGCTAAGATGTCACCGGGTTGCTTACTTCCGGGCAATTTGCCATGTGGATGAATGGAAGTGCTAATAGATCCTTTCTCCAGGTATTATACAGTAAACCTCCTTGGCCTGCTCAATATCACATGATGCACCATCATTTTTCCAATATTTCATTAATTCCACCATCAATAAGGCCCCTCCAGACTAACTGCATTAGCGATTTTTGTCTTCTTTACTCTCCTGTTAAGGAACTTTTCTTTGATTTTTCAGCGTTGGGTTATGTGAAGAATCGTCTCTTCACTCATCGGAAATCGTTTGCACTCTAAATCCTATGAAACATCAACAGGGTCAGCGTCATAAAAGATGAAATTAATGGCGGGAGATGACATTTCTTCTGATGGAAACCACTTAGCAGGAATGGTGCTTGTGCTTTGCCAAAACACATCATTTTAGAGTGGAAACCAAATTGGGACCAACGTAATATAGTAGTTTTAAAAGCCTCACATGTTAGGTCAGACGCATCTTTAGCAAATTGGCTAAATTTATCCTTAAAGACACAAGGTTACAACATGAGCAGGTTTTGGCAGCCACATCCAAATGACGCTTTTGCGGATTTTCCAACATAGTCACTTTGTGCATTTGATCATTTGAATCACCATTCAATTTACACTCAGCCAAATAAATGTGTCTACGTAAAATGGCCATAACCCTGATCTACTACGTAGTTCACGGCTGTGATGATGATAATGTTGGGCGGCAAAATTTGGAAGGCTGTGATGTATGTGGCTCATAAAAGACTTGCGTGTTGATTGCAGGGTCTCTTATTCTCTATACGCTGACGTTGTTCCGTATGTAAGGAGTAATATTGAATTGCACAGCCTGATGCATTTCCACTTGGCCGAGTTGTATGGTTGGACCTCTGATGGGATTGTAACGCACTTGAGTGTACAGTTGTACATAGAAAAGCGCTATATAAATGCTTCATTCATTTTTGGATACGTTTTAAACCACCTCCTGATCCATCTATTTGTCTCAGGAGACTCAGGGGACATTTACATTGGCTTTTTTCATGTTTGCAAAGCTATTTGCAGTGGCCAAGCGTAAATATCTCCTAATTAAAAAGCAGATAACACAAACACAACAGCAAACTGCAAAGTTTGTTGTGATTTATTTCACATCTAATGCATTTCACACACCCTTTCAGTGTCAGACATCTAACAAGCAGGGCAAAAATAACATTAAGACTAAATGAAGAGCGATTTTGCTTTCTTAAGTCCTAGATATTAGAGTTTCAGAAGAGATGTGAACATACAATGCTTAGTAGTATGCCAAGAGGCCGTGAGTCAAAAATGTATTACTGAAGATTTTAATATACATTCACCATCAGCAACAATGGCCTGTGATTTTTCTGTCGCAAAGTTATAATTAGGAGATTTAAGGCGCCAAAATAGTTATAGCCGTATTCCAAATGTATTTATAACATGATAAAAGGTGAAACTAACGATTTCATTGAAACTACATTTTATTATTTAGACCAAAACAAGGCTTCCTAAACATTGATTTCAGTCGTTGTATCTGTGCTTGCCTAATGCGCAGAAACACCCGATGATGTATCCTTAGTTTTACACCATTAGAAAGTTAAAACAGACCATAAAATGTAAATTGCACGAGCAATTAAGTTGAATTCTGTATGCGACACGGCCAAAGAAAATAGATATCAACAAGATGTGCCACTGCCATTAAAATGCATGTGAGTATGAGCTATTGTATTTTGTGAGCACAGAATATATTGTATATTCTGAAGAAGCTTAAGCGACTTACTAGTGCAATTTAAGCTTAGGAAACAAAATGGATGCTACAGTTGATGTCAGGTTGAATTACTAATCGGAAATATGTTATTTAATTGTGATTTGTGCCATCCATTTTGGTAATTAATACCTTTCATAAATTCGAATACCTAGTAATTAATTCAAGTAGATAGGACTGTGGGCTTGCTATGACTGAATTAGCTTCACGGAAATGTTTCAAACTTGGCCTCCGAGTGACACGACTTCTGTAAACGGACTTTGACAGGGCGTGGAGAGATAAAGCGAGAGGAGCAAAATTTTTTTGTAAGATAAATCTTAGCAAACTATAAAATAACCGGTTTTATAGAGGAATACTTTGTGGAGGAATAAGAGAAGGATGATGATCAAGACTTATTTTCGGACGAGTCTGGCGGGGAATTTGATATTTTTTTGTTTTTTGATTTTTTCTCTTTGGTATAGCCCAGCTGTTTCCATGTTTTTGAGCGATTTTGTACATGCGCATAATAATAAATAGACCTAATTTACAACACTTTAAGAATTACGCCATAAATATGTCATATCTCACAGAAAGCTGGAGAATCTCAGCTTTAATGGGACATTTCATGGACAGGATAATTATGGTTTAAGTGTGGTACAGCTTTAAATATAAGCTTGTCTCTACCTTGGAATTTCTCGATAATGTGATTTCCGAGACCATAATTTAACAAAACTTTGACATGGCCGTACTCAGTCATTAAGATGATATTTTCACAGAAGTTTTTTTACAATAGACTGTATACTGTAGGATGATTTTATGTGGAAAACAGCAAAAAATGACTTTAGCTGGGTTTTCACAGGCAGGGTCACAAATGAGAATGGCAGGATTTTGAGGTATGATGATATGAATCCCAGTTATCATTTTTCAGCCTCATTTGTGTCTTTTATTGGAAGGATGCAGTGAAGAGACAACATGTAATAATAGGCAGGACATGTCACAAGCCACAATCAACCTCAAGTCGCCCACATGAGCGGTGTTGAAGAGCACGTGCTAACCACAGCTTATTGACTCTAGGACACTATATTCCACCTTTTTAAATATTAAGTGGAAAGAGTTCATCTGTGTACAGGCACAATATGTCCTGCCCAACTGACTGCAACCCATCACACTAGATCCATTGTCAGAGAGCACAAAATATCAGCCAACTAGCCATTTGGAATTTGCTCATCTGGGGTGAGCAAAGGGCAGGTCGTTCAACGTTTCTTGGATGTATTGATGCATATGCTTATTTTGTTCAGTTCTTTTAAATCAGATTTATTGGACAGATTCAGAAGGACAGATACATGTTTTTAAGAGTTCAAGCCAAGCCCAGCCAACCTCAGAGCCTGGAGTGAGATAATCGACACAAATTTACAAGATTTACAAAAACAATTGAGCCCTCAATAGGGAATGCAGGACCTGGCAGGTTAAAGAGGATCTAAATTGGATCTAAACAGAAGTGAATTTGTACAGAACACAAACAAATGCTGCCATCATTCTCCAAACAAGCCAGATAAATATGGTTTTATATATTACAAATGCAATCAATTAAGTTACAAACCGACGGTAAGCATTGGAAATATGCAGTGTACACATGCCGTTTTTAAATGCATAAACACGAGCAGACGTGTGAAATGTTTTTGACAAGTTGACCATGTTAAGCATGAGAGCCAGCACGTTTAACAGTGCAAAGAAGTCAGAATGCATGAGATAGCATGTTACCTCCGCTTAAAACAATATTCGCCTACCACATGCAAACCGGGTGAAAATAATTAGCCTAAACATTTCGAAAACAAGCGTGTGCTACACAAACAAGTAAACAAACAGAAAGCTAATGTTAGCGTAATTTAACTGTCATCTCTGACTGTGCGTTGTGTTCTTCTCTCCGCCCCTGTGATATGTAGCACTTTGTCGTAAAAGAGTTTGACTCTTAGTCCTCCTTTTTGCTCTTTAATCGCAACTTCTCCATTATCACGAAACCCTTGACAGACAACAAAAACACAGCTCCGATCATGGTGTCCTTCAGTTGTTTGTTTTTTAAATGCTTCACTGCCGTCTGGCTTAGATCACTTCACAGACCCTAATACCGCTGTGAATGAAACCAGGGAAAATGTTGTTCACAAATGACAGCCCTCGCTGCTTCTTTTCCTACGGTGATTGTAAAAGTTAAGCACGCATGCGGACGTTTAATGATGAAGGTTTTAGATCCACATTCAAGAAGCACTTCACACTGTGATATTAACATGCATCAGAAGAACACCGATTGACTGTGAGTTGGAGTACTTGTCAATAGCATTTACATCAAGACACTCATTACAACTGATTGCCATATTTACAATCAGCTGTAAACACTTTATGTGACCCTTATGCAAGGGAAACATATGTTGCTATATGTTAACTGTCAATATATTAAATCATGAAAGATATATTAGAAACAGGATAAAACATTGTTAATGTATTGCGATATTACAATATGTTGAATAATGCCAGTGGCGATCGTGCCTCCTCTTCAGCGGAAGCAGTAATGCGAAGCTCGGAAAAAACATGTATGTAGCCCATCATGTGTGTGCCGCGTCATGTCAAGATGCGTGTTCGGCTCGTCACATGAATCTATGTGCATAGTGGATCATGTCAAAATACGTGCCTGATGCAGACGCGTCGAAAAGGTTTATGATAAAAGAGACGCTCGTGTTCACAAGATTCTCGCAAGACACTCAAGACTTAACTCTGATCACACATTAGACTAAGCGAGTATATAGCAAACACAAGCTTCTCTTTTATCATAAACCCAGCCTTTTGACATTAGGCACGATGCACATAGTTTCACGTGACCCAAACACATATTTTGAATGACTGCTGGCCTTGAAGATTAGGCATTCAGATCGCCACTGAATAATGCACAAGGAATTGACAATTTTTATAGCCCATACTGAAAAAAATAAATCACTTGGGTCCAGTATGTGAAAATGTATTATTTAATATTGTATTAAAGTATTTATCAAGTATATTTCCCTTCATATTTGTTTCGCAAGGGGAGACACTGGCATGTACCGGAGGTAGGGCAGACAGAACACTGGAATGCCAGAGACACAATGCTGCAGACAACTTATCCTTGAGGACATCCTCGGCAGTCGAGATATATTTCAAGAAGACAAAACGACATCCTGGGGCAGTGCCAACAGGCTGCCCTGTAGTTTTCCATGCTGAGTTAAATGTATAATGGGCATACTGGGATTGCAAGAAATTTTTATGACCAGCTACCAGCTTAACAATGCACATAGTTCCACATAGGACTTCACCGCCATTGGAACAACCTTAAACATCGCTTCCATGTTGTAGTTTTTTTCTTTGAACAGCTGTATGTGCAGTTCCAGTCAACATGAAATGGCACTTATTTTATTTATTTAAATGACATATTTTAGCGTGATGATAAGCGCCACATTTACTAAACAGTGCTAAATATCACGAGAGCTAAATTAAAAAAAATATCTCATTCCCATAGTAACCAAGCCAATCTACTAAGAGCAGTGCAAATTAGCGCGTGGTTTAGGACAGGGGTGTCAAACATACGTCCGGCGGGCCGAATACGGCCCCAATACGGCCCACAGGATGGTACAAAAAAGAATACAAATATGAAATAAAAGTTTATTATTATTTTTACTTTTTATTAAATAACGTTTATGGCCAGTTTTTTGCTGCCATATTATGTTTGGTTTCATTCATTTTTTATTTTATAATTGATCAGGAACCCCTAACAAGCATGCGCATTCTAAAGCGGCGCCTACATTTCGAGGTTTCGAAGTTGTGTTTGCAAGGACCAGTGATTTAAAAAATGTCCAAAAAAAGAAAAATTGATCTGGAAGGGCGGATGTTTCAGGAGAAAAGGAAGGAGACGTATTTTTTCTGTGAGGTCAACGGCGGGCCGGTATGTTTAATCTGCTCACAAGCCGTGGCTGTGCAAAGAGAGTACAATATTAAATGGCACAATGAGATACACGTAGAGAAATATGATAAATACACCTTTAGCTTTAGCCTTGAAAAAAAAGCAATCAATGTTCACAAAAAGAACAGGGACTGATGAAGCTGTAAAGGCCAGCTATGTGATTGCTAACGAAATCGCAGCGGCATCAAAGCCGTTTTGAGAGGAATAATTCGTCAAGAAGTGTATGGTAAAGGCGGCGGAGCTTGTTTGTCCTGAAAAAAAACAGGGTTTTGCCAGAATAAGCTTGTCAAGGAATACGGTGGCCGAAAGAATTGAGGACCTTGCAGGAGACCTGAACCGTCAGCTGAAAGACAAAGTTAAGTCATTCATTGCTTTCTCTATAGCACTCAATGAGAGTACTGATATTAACTGCGTAGCTCAGCTGGGGTTATTTATGGAGTTGATGGATCTTTGAACATCACTGAAGAATTTGTCGAGCTGGTTCCTATGACAGACAGGACTACTTCCAACGACATTTACTCCTGCCTCATTGGTGCTCTGGATAGACTGAAGGTTGACTGGAGTCACGCTGTTAGTGTGGCAACGGATGGCGCTTCATGCATGGTCGGGAAAAAGGCAGGCGTGGTAACAAAATTAAAAGAGAAAATTCAAAAAGAGAACCCAACCCAAAAATTCTGGAATTTTCATTGTATACTACACCAGGAAGCTTTGTGTGGCAAAACCCTAAAAATGGACAATATTATGGATGTGGTGATAAAAACTGTCAGTTTCATCAGCGCAAAGGGGCTCAACCATCGGCAATTTGAGGTCTTTTTTATCTGAACAAAATATTTCTCACAGTCTGCCCTACCACACCGAAGTTCGCTGGTTGAGCAGGGGAGCCGTACCCAAACGTTTCTTTGAACTGCGTGCAGAAATCAGTCAGTTCGTGAAAGACGAGGGAAAACCTGTGACTGCGCTGGGTGACCCCGAGTGGGTCGTGATCTTGCTTTTATGGTGGACGTAACTGAGCACTTAAATGTGCTCAATACTAAGATTCAAGGCCGCAACAAAGTCGTGACCGAATATTACGATCGCATTTGAGATGAAACTAGATCTGTGGGCGACGCAGCTTTCCCAAAGCAACCCAGCTCATTTTCACACTTTAAAATCTGTGCACACCGCTCACGACAAAGACAACATTGACAAATACAAAGCAGGAATAAAAATTATTATGCGTCAAACTTAATGCATTACAGATGCGATCTATAGATTTGTTGTTGTCATATCCAAAGTGTTGAAAATGTTAAGGCAGTTTTTCTAGTAAGTGAATTGCATTGTATAGCTTGAATGGTTCATATTTAATGTAACCGACGGTACACAAATAGAGCCTGTTGGATTTTTTTCTTATTTTGTCATTACTAGTTTATAAAGTATCTAAAAAAAAAAACATATTCAAAGCAAAGGGTTTTGATTGCCTTTACTTAATCACATGTTTACACGTTTTGTCTATTGAGATAATCTTTACAGTTTAGCACAATATTTGTTATTTTTTAAACCTAAATACAATCGGCAGAAGTAAAAAGCTAACACGATCCTATAAACAGACTACACTATGGTTGCTCAACGTCACCACCACCAAACTTCCAACAACTTTCTCAAACTTTTAAACTATTAAAAATGTGTTACTCCATGAATGACTCCCCAACAATGATTTAAGACATTTGTGCCCATGTTGCATTATTTGTCAGATTTATATGCGCAATGACGTCTAAGGTCCCCGCCAAGGGAAGTAGTCGCTTTTAGTAACTTGTTAACAACCACCGTTTCAAAGACGCAATAAAGGTTTAAAAAACCACAACCGGGTTATAATTGGTGTGTTTTATGTCCTAGATTAAAACGTGAAAATATTTTGAGGTTTTGTTAGCTCCAGACCTTATTTCAGGCGATTTACCAAAAACCCATTCAAAAACCCGTAAAGGTTTGGGCGATGGAACCTGAAGTCTTAAAGTGTTAACTCGCTTCAGGGGTTTGCATACAAAAATACGTCATCTCTGAGGTACTCCATAGCAATATATTTTCAGTTTGAGCTTAAATGTGCAGCATGATGCATCTTAACAGCAACTTGATGAATGCAGTTGAAAAACCGCTCATCAGCAACAATGATTTAAGATCTCTTCAGATGGACTGCATGATGAATCGATCTCTCAGTCGCGGTCATGAAAATGCACTCGTGTGCTGAATGCAGTCACGTGCCATCTTAAGTGCAGTCTTCTGCACGCCACACATGTTTGGTGGGAGAAACTGTCAACTCCACATGCAGAGATTTCACTGTAAGTCCCAGACGATGTATACCATTTGGTATACATTAGTGCTCAGCGACAGGAGAATCATCTGTTGGCCTAACTGTTTTGTATTTTCATTAAATATTTGTCTTGCAATGTTTTATAACAAAAAAATAATGGTTTGCATGTCTTTGACTTGAATCACTCGGGTCCCTCATCAACATTAGCAACAACAATGCTCAGTGCTCCGTGCCTCAAAAGAAACCAAATGTTTGACTGTTGAAACGTGAGATAAAATGAGAAGTAGAAATGCCAGGTGACAGTTTCGTTGTGCTCTGTACATGTGATGAATTCAAAGAAAGATTGAAAAGATAAAGAGTGTTTGATATGACATCTTGGCACCGTCAGCTCCCCCGTGTTTACACGTTCCGCCTCAAGAACAAATTTCACAGATAAGAAAATCAATGCTTTGTGCATTGAGCTGAACGCATTAAATATAAATGTCTGACTGACCACCAGCCCATCTGTGTGCTCCTAAAATGTACACTCCGAGAGGGACGGCAGTGTCATGACAAAAGAGAGAAGAGAGAGAGAGGGAGGTGTGAGCTTGAATTGTGCTAATCGCAAGGATCTGTCCGTCTCCTAGTTACGGCCTTTCAAAAAGAGTGATTTATCTCCCTCGCTCCTCTCGGTGGTAATGCACGTCTGCAGGAGGGCTCTACCACAGGGATGATGGGTTTGAAGGACACATCCATTCTCAGACTGAGGCAGCCTGCCAGGCCCTTCACTACTTTAGTATAGAGGAGAAAACGAGGCCTTTTTCCATATTTCACTGTTGGAAGGAGGAGCCGTGCCGGTCTGGGGCTGTTCACAGCCACGGGACTAGCCATTAGTTACACCTCAATACGTAGGTGGCAGTAGTTAAAGGTGTAGAGGATTATACAGAGGTAGTGATGGATGTAAACGTCTCGGGGGGACTAACTGGTGTTCAATCATACTTGGCTGGCATCTTTTCTTAGAGTTTGGAGAGGTTTTTTTAAAGCATCTCTATGTAGATACTGTAATACGGCACAGACAAGAGGCAAAAAAATCACTCAAGTGCAAAAAGACAAACTGCATTACATGGACCACGATCATTCATTCTAAATGTGTTTTGGGCATTGAATAACTTTACAGCCGATTTCTGTAGTATTGAGACACCAACAATATGTACATCCAATGTTATCCTTCCACTTTGATATAGAAAACCTTCAGTCTGTTTAACGGAAGTAACAGTAAACTGTCATGGACGGTCTCTGGGAAGCAAAGCCGTAAATATGCGGTCAAAAGCAATTTATAAAGTGGATTATCATTTACAGAGAGACAGTCAGCCTAGGAAGACATCAGCACAAAAGCCAAGAGACATCCCGTGTACAAAGACAGGCTGAGCACTGCTTGTTTTAGTGATAGGCATAGATTTGATGAAGTTGAGACAACTAGCTTACCCTAGACGTCTAGCGGCATGATGTTTTACAGCGCTGCCGGTTCCCTCTGATTGATGCGATGAGACTGAAGGAATGATAAGCTATCAGAAGATATAATGACAAATGTAATGAAGCGTGTGTGTGTCGCAGTACTAATATGCCGCATAGGCAGAGCGTCGGAAAACAGGAAGGCTAGTCGAGCTCTTTTATCTAGTCTCAGCGTCAAAAAGGCCACCCACTGACCATAGCATAAACATGTTTTTGAAAATGTATATATGTAGCTATACTTTAGCATAAACATAAAGGGATAGTCAAAATACACTCATGACAGGTGTCAACATGGGATGCTATTTAAGCATTATTGTATCCGCTTCTTTGGGGCTTTTATTAGCAGTTTATTTTCCAAAGTTGTCCATTTCACAAAACAGGATGGTGAAGTCCCCCTATATCTTTAACAACAGTGTTTATCTGATTGTAAAGCTTCAAGAGAATAGATCGGTGCAGTATACATGTAAATCGACCTTTTTCCCCTGAATTATGCAGTATGTAGTAAACTTCAGCGGCGTATGTATGTATGCCTAAAATAGGGTACATGTACACTTTCAGAGGCGGTGGAAAACGCACACTATTCAAAACATTATTTTTCGATAACTGGAAGTGATTTTGGGTCCAGCGTGTCATTTTTTGGAAGATCTATTGACAGAAATGCAATGTAACAAAACTTTGTCTCATATTTGTATCAAGACCTTACATAATGAAGCGTTATGTTTTTATCGACTTAGAATGTGTTTCTATCGACAGGAATTTGCCAAGCTGAGTGAGCTGTTGGTTGCGATTCATATCGGAAGCACAACCTCATGAGAAAAAGAAATAATAATACATCTTGGTGCATTCCAATGTTCAAGTTTGGTCGACTCTTAGTTACAAATTCGTATCCTGTGAAGAGGCCAATAGAAAGTATACTATAAAGTTCCAGTTTCCAGGGAATCATTTCAGTGATTTTATGCTCCAAAGTGACACATGAGGATATATTCACCACGCATCTCACAAACAGACGCGAAAGAGCTTTCGACTCGAATACATCTGGTGTTTGACCATCAGGGACAATCTGCGGCTGCAATATGCGCTAGTCCCTCAGATGCGATGTTAGGACACTTCTACAGATGCCTTATTTATGTGTAACATCAAAAGATGCTGAAATGATGGACATTTGCTTCGCTTTTGCAGTGAAGCATATGAGCTACGCTGTGGTCCCTCTTTGAATAATGTAACCTTTCTGCTCAGTTGACTCTCTATTTCCCTTTTCTCATTTCCTTTTCATTTCACATCTCTGGCACAAATGAAATGTACACACAAATGTAGAGTCCTTTTCAAACTAACCGAAAACTTATAGCTCACCCTTTACTTAATGCCAAGGGGATGCCTGGGTAAGCTTTTTCACTTGGCATTCATTTGATCTCCTTTGGCTAGACTTGAAGAAAGCAAACAAAAGAGAACAATTTTGTTACATGTACAGTTGGGATAAGGCAAAATGTTTGGCTTTTCTGCTGACCTGAGTGTTTTTTCTGCCTACTCATGTATAATGAAGAATATCATACTTTGAACTGGGGTGGCTGGTTCTAGATCAGGGTCCGTGATGGATACTTAAAACAGGTGCCTTAATATTCACAGCATGTCGTTGATACGGAAACCAGAGGTCATTCACATCGCTATATTCGCAGAAGCTGAAATATTTCTCAAGCTCGGTGTCTGTTGAAGTGGTTACAAAGCAAATGTCAGATTTGCATTTAATGAGATTTTTATTACTGATGTGTTGAAGGCGGGATATCAAGCATTTGTAAGTGTAGGTGGTGTCGTACAGAAGTCACTTCCAGAATGTGATAGAGGGATTCCAACATTAAGAGCATCAAAAGATCATGCATAAATGAGTAGACATTTCTAGATAAAGATGAAAAGCCACTGCTCTTTACTAAGATGTACTTATATCTGCAATGTATCGCCGTCTTTATGCCAACAGAGATATGCTGTTCACCTGGCACCGGAGATATGCTGTCGCAACAATTGCATTTTTACGTCTTTCCTTCGTGAGAATTTACCCTGTAACCTGTTTCAGAGTAACAGCTGTGAAATAATCAGTATTTATCACTTTCACATCAGCTTGAATGAAAAAGAGATCACAAACTCTACAAACATTTCCACTCATTTTTCTTCCGTGCTTTACGGTGTCATTCATACTCGTTTGCTATTATTAGTATTTCATAATATTATATTGAGACTTCAAAGCAGTCAGTGACAGCAGAATTTAAGCATAAATTGGCTAAAGTGATTTTCGAAACTCAGAATATTGTTGAATATTGAATACAGATTGTGTCGAGTTTTCGGCAAACGGCCGAGGAACATCAGTAAGGTCCATTGTCAGAATACGAAAAGATGATTCTTATAATAAATAATTCACACCGTACGCTGTGCGACGTGCGCAGCATATAACTCTTTGCATTATATTTAGATTTGATACCCACACTAGCTGTGACGACCATATGTGATGAGCTACAAAGCTATATATTTTTGAATGTTGCGTGTCATGTCTGGTGATGCGGACATGGTGATAATGCTATATGTCTTGGTTATGACTGTAACCTCTGCTCTACACAAGGTAATTGGCAGGTGAAAAGGCAAACTCATAGAGTAATCATCAACACAATGTTGAGTGACAGATAGAAAGGAAAGCAGAAGTCACTGAACTTTGGTGAACTTTTTGTGCCACCTCCCGTGAGCTAGTTTATTGAACAGAACATGGTGGACTGTCAGATGAGGGCACAAAATGGAACCGAAACTCTAACATGTCCGAAAATAGAGTTGCTTTATCAATATGTGCATTTCTCATTTTCACATTGAAGCAGTGAATGTAGGTGCAAGGACAGGACAAAAATGCTGAGACCCCAAAATACCGGTGGGTTGAGAGTCTCCAGGTATAAGGTAAGCAGTGTTTCTTAATCACCTTCTGCCAGGAAATAGTCAAGAGTGTTTTGCGATATTTATTTGGATGTTTCTTTTTTTTTTGTGAACATTAATTATTTGCACCAGGTTTGTTGCCCACGTTATTGGGGAATTGCTGCAGGGTGAAGCTGACCAGGTGTGCCATTACAATTTTTATAAAAAGAGATAACTTTTTCATAGCCATTGAGTTAATACAGGTATCAGTTATGTTTAATATAGGCTTGAACTGTTTAAAATGTTCATCCTCAGGCAAAATAATGTAACTCACACAACATACATCAACAGTATGGATCTATACAATTAATGGGATAATTCACCCAAAAATGACAATTCTGTCATCATTTACGCTCCCTCAGGTGTTCCAAACTTATATAAAGTTTGTTGTTCTGCTGAACACAAAGAAAGATATTTGGAAGAATGTTTGTGACGTTGTGTTGAGAGACGACTGGGGTTTGATCTTGAGGACCTATCATCTCCGAGAGG
This sequence comes from Triplophysa siluroides, assembly GCA_006030095.1. Classification (NCBI taxonomy): domain Eukaryota; kingdom Metazoa; phylum Chordata; class Actinopteri; order Cypriniformes; family Nemacheilidae; genus Triplophysa; species Triplophysa siluroides. Next base: position 1,817,159 of record VCII01000015.1, read on the forward strand.
AATTTCTAAACGCCAATAGGATTGGCGAATGGCCCGCCCACGCCAGTCTCCGCCCCGTGCATACGGGTATAAAAGGAAGATGGCGGCGGTCATTCACTCACCTTTGTGCTGAGGAACCTGAGAGAGAGTTTCTCGGTCACTGCAGCGGGTCGACGCAGTGATGTGGCATGAAGACACAACGTCTCGTTCCCTCCATCAGGGAACCGAGGTTACATACGTAACCGAGACGTTCCCCTTCAGTCGGTCTCTCGACGTTGTGTTGAGAGACGACTGGGGAAGTATCTACACACGCCACAGCACTACGCCGCATTACGATCTCCAGCGGAGCGACAGTGACCGGACTAGCGAGTCAACTGAGCGCTATCGCGAGATGTAATCTTCCAGTGGATTCAGTATCAGACATACTAAGAAGCTTCTACTGACGGTCATCACGGAAGGTGGCGTTTACCCCTGTAACGAGGTCCCTTCCGGGCCGCACTGGGAAAAACACTACTCTCTCATGAAGAGTGTGTTGCGGAGCCCACATCCTACCCCGTGGGGAGGTACATGTGGAGGTATAAGGCATGGTCTTCCCCTGGGGAGAGCGCATGCAGGAATGTGTCAACCCGACTCGGGGGACAGCGTACTCGGTGGAGAGCCACCGGAGGGGAGGTCACAGATTCGCCTATAGGGGAAAACGTGAAGAATCTACATACGGGACTACCCTGCAGGGGAGTCACTACGTATGGGGCACTAGTCCAAGTATAGGGGTCCGCCTGAATAGGGGTGACTCTACCAGTACTGGACTTGGTTCCAACAGATCGCTCCGCCCGATCTGTTACCAAATGCCATGCTTAATGATGGATGGAAGAATATACTTCACCCTAAGGGGGGGAATAGTAGGGAGGCTGATAGCGCACGCTACTCACCTGAAGAGGGGAGAAGGCGCTTTCGCAGGCGTACGTCCAGGCCAGATGCCGGCCCCTATCCTTGTCGGATGCGGGCTGACACCTGTTCTACTCAGAGGTTGCAAAACCTCATGAAGGTACTGGGCGTAGCCCAACCCGCAGCACTGCATATGTCTGCCAGAGTGGCGCCCCTGGTCAATGTCCACGAGGAGGCCACACCGTGAGGAGTGGCTCTCACTACAAGTAGGCCTTGACCGGAGGATTGGTACGCCAAATGGCATTCGCAATCCAGCGCGCCAACTCTGTTGGAGACAGTCCTCCCCTGGGCTGTCTCTAGAACAGACAACGGCTGCTCAGAGCTCTAAGGGCTCTGTGTGCGGTCATGAAACCACGCGGAATGCGCGTAGGACACAGCACGTAGAGGTTGGGTCTTTCTCCCGGAGGGGAGCGCCTGCAGGCTCACCATCTGACGGAATAATGATGGGAACCTTGGGCACGTAACTGGGCCTGGGTCTCAGGATCCCGTGAGAGTACCAGGGCCAATTTTAGGCACCCCGAGGACACGGAAGCCTGGAGGTTCCCCATCCTCTTGATGGAGCGAGCGCCGTCAGGAGCGCAGTCTTCATCGTACCCGAGGAAGAGAGGCGTCTCCGAGGGGCTCGAACGCTCAAGTGGGTGTGCGAGGTGGATTTACCCTCCTCGCACCTAGAGGAACCTAGTGACCAGGTCGAGCTGACCGAGAAACTTACCCTCCACATGATAGTGCTGAGCGGCTAAGCGGCTACACACACTTCAATGTGGACGAGGAGAGGTTACTCTCTAGTCTCTGTTGTAAAAATGTCAACACTAACCTGATCGGCAACTCCGTGGGTTCTCTCCTTGGGAGGAACACCCGGATGAGAAGAGACGCCACTCGTAAGCCCTAAGCTGCATGGCGGGGGCTCTAGCCAGCTGGATGGTCTTATGGACCATGGGCGGTAAGCCGCTCAAACTCTCCTCGTCCCGTCCAAGGACCAGGCATGGAGGATCCAGAGGCCTGGAAAGGGGGCCACACCGTGCCCTTCCCCTGCGGACGATCGTCAGGGGAATCGGTCAGGGGGGGCTGTGTCATCAGACCACCAGGTCTGGGAACCAAGTCTGGTTGGGCCAGGACGGCGCAACTCGCAGGACTTGGTGCCGCTCTCCCTGACCCTGCACAGGTCTGTGCAGGGAGGCTCACTGGGGGGGTATCTCCTCTTGTCCCGCGGTCAGCTGTGCGCTAGGGCGTCCCTGCCGAGGGAACCCTCGGTCAGGGAGGCCCAAGCGAGGATGGGTGGGGTTCAGGCAGAGTCCTGCCGAACCACTCCCATCAAGCCGAACTGCGCGGAGATGGAGTCGCCATTCTCCACGGGGAGTTCCCTGCCGAGAGAGCGCATAGGCTGTCCGGTACAGGTTCTCCAGCATGAATGTGCTTGCAGAGACTTGATGACTCCACAGGGGGAGGCGTCGGGCGGGTTGCGACTTTCGCCGTGAGCGTGTGCCGCCCTCGATTGAGTACTGCACTAGGGGCAACAGCCTCCTCAGTGCCAGAGGACAGTCAACAACTCCAGGCACAATATGCCGTCACAGTTGGGACCCGTCCAGTCCGCTACTGCGTGCCCGTTGCACACTCCCCTCATCCCCTCAGGGAGGCGTCAGCCGTAAGGGTCGGAAGGGTCAAAACTGACCAGGAATGAGGGTGCACCGGCACTGAGGCGTACCGTCATCCGCCTAGCGTCGGGGTGCCACGCCGATCCCGGAACCGACTCTGAAGCCAGTGCTGAAGCGGTCACATGGACATCAACTCGAGCGGGGTACCCCTGCCGAGGATGTCACATGCCCCAGGAGCCTCCGAAGTGTTTCGGTAGGACCGCTGGACCCTACCTGATCTGTGCCAGGTAGTGCAGCACTGACTGTGCGCGCTCGCAGTGAGCCGCTGATATCCAGACAGAGTCTAGTTCCATACCGAGAGAAGAGGTGCTCAGCGTTAGGGTGAGCAGGCTCTTATCCCAGTTGACCTGAGGCCCGAGACGGTCTAGGTGCCGAAGCACGAGGTCCCTCGCGTACCCAACATCTCACGAGTGTGCCTATGGCAACAGTCGTCGAGACAGTTGAGAATTCGCACGCCTGTACCCGGAGGGGACAAGTCGGCCTCACTGAGATTATACAAACCCGAGGAGGCAGGGCCAGACAGAAGGGTTGGATGCTTTATTGCCACGCTCTTCCCTTCGAGCACGAACCGCATAACGGTCGGTGCCGAGGGAGGATGACATATGCATCCTTCAGGTCGATTGCCACGAACCAATCCTGGTGACGAATTGAAGCCAAGATGTGCACCTGCGTCAAGATCCTAAACTGCAGCCGGAGGTGCCTGTTTAGGAGATGCAGATCCAAGATGGGGCGCTGCCCCGCCCCCCTTTTTTTTTCAGGCACTATGAAGTATGGGTGTAACCCCAAGGACATCTCGGCTATCGGGATGGAATCAACCATATGTTCGCCGGCGGGGCGGCGACCTCCTCCCGAAGTGCGGGGGCATTCCCTCCTCGCACCGAGGTGAACGGAATGCCCCGAGACTTCAGTGGGCGCATGGCGAACCGGATCGTATAACCGAGATGGATCATCCTCTCCAGCCACCGTGACGGGCTGATGCACCGTGACAACGGGGTCAGAGGGGCGATCTCCTTCACCATACCTGGGAGGGCTGGTTCTATGGCTGATAGAACGGTCACCTGGCACCATGGGGGAGGTTGACGGCTCTGTTGACTCGCGTGGAGGTTGTGTTCGGCCGCGCTATCCATCCTCACCACCGTCTGCTTGAGGGTGCTGTGGAGGAAGGGAACCCAGGGAAGACAACTCTCTTAATGAGGAGGTGGGTGCTGGGAACTAGGAAAGGCCCTGACTTGATGGAGACGCAGCAGGTAGCGTCTCGCCCCGACCCCGCGAAGAATGGCAGAGTCGGACCCAATTTTCCCCGTTTCGTCCCGTCAGGGCCGCTTGGGGTCCTCCCTTGCGGGCTGCTGACGGGGGGGGGGGGGGTCGCATTGGTCTGCGTCTCGGGCGGGCTGTCCTCTGGGAGGGCCCTGCGCCAGAGGCACCACTGCGGAGGGGCGGGGCTGTCAGGAAGTAGGCTGCGCTCGGGGACATGACGACCTGTGGGTGGTCAGCGTTATAAGCCCTCGATATAAGCGTTATAAGCCCTCGACCTGTGGGTGGGCAGCGTTATAAGCCCTCGACCCGAATATCGAGGAGAGCCTACACGCTCTGGACGGGAGTCTAGGTCGACGCCCCCAGGTGGCAGCCGTCTGCGGGCACAGGTGCACCGCTACAGCACGCTCCACCTGGGGGACGTCAACATAGGCTCGGGCCGCTCCGCCCTCCAGGGAAGTCACAGCTGTAGAGCTCACAAGTGTGGAACGCACCGAAAGGGGCGCATTCCACGACCTCGTGAGTTCCTCATGCACCTCCGGGAGAACGGCACCTGGGTGGTTCGCGGTTTTTCACCACGCCCCGCCCCCAGAAACCGTTCGTTCAGCCGCGAGCGCTTCAGGGAGGGCGTGACGCACCTCAACCCGATGCTCGCGGCCGCCCGGGTTAGCACGGCCGACATCTCCGCGTCGGTTCCCATCACGAGCACTACCGCTTGTGGGCGGGAGCTCGGAGAGATCGTTCGCGTCAGATGCCAGTAGGCAGCTGTCCGATGCCGCGACAGAGATTTCGTCCTCCTCCCGTTTACGAGCCTTCCCGCTATGGAACGGTCAACCGCCGCCCATCGGGGCACCAGGTGAGCGAACTGGCGGTCCGCCGAGCCGGAGCTGGCGGAGCGACATCCATAGAGATCCCCATATCACCCCCGCTGCTCGTCAAGGCAGTCGACCTCGCCGAAGCGGCAGTCAGACTCGCCTGACAAGCGAGCGGGTTGGCGGCAACAGTCCCGAAGAACGTCGCCAGCCGTGACCGCAACACCTTGATAGACATGTCCTCGCAGACAGAACATATCATATCAACGAAACCGGCTTCAGCATGCTTGTTGCCCAAATATGTAAAGCGGGTTTCATGGCCGTCTGACTCTGGGATGAGTCTGCCGCACCTAAGAACACAGCTGCGAGACATGCTCAAGAGCTGGAGAAATATGCTCTTTTAGAATAGGCTCTGTGGTAACTTGCCGAAATGTCGAGTGGAAGGCCGTCACGAGAAGGGATCCGCTGCTTCCGCGTTGCACCGGCAGGAGAAGAAACACTCTCGAAGATAATAACATGCAACATAAATTGCACTAGTTCCGAAGAACAAAAGGTGAGTGAATGACCGCCGCCATCTTCCTTTTATACCCGTATGCACGGGGCGGAGACTGGCGTGGGCGGGCCATTCGCCAATCCTATTGGCGTTTAGAAATTCCTCTCGGAGATGATAGGTTCTCAAGATCAAACCCCAGTCGTCTCTCAACACAACGTCGAGAGACCGACTGAAGCGGAACTACAGTATCATACTGTTCCAAATTTTATTGACTGATTTTCTCCAATTGATTGTGCTCTTTTATTTGTAGACTTAAACCAGTCAGCGAAAATGTGATTGTGTTGAGTATTTTAAGCGGTGGTTTATTTGTATGAATTCATACACTGTGAATCGTACAAAAATGATAACTAGAAGAAAAGCTATTCTGATTCCCCATCTCTAACCCCTCCCCTTATCCTAACGTCACTGGCGCAAAAGCAAAATCATATACAGCAAATCATACAAAAATGTATGCATGAGATTGTAAGAATTTACACAAAATAGCCAAAATTAGCCACATCGTAAAATAGTAATGTTTTTGCCATCGTCAAATGGACGACGAACATCACTAAGGTCCATTTTGAAAAGATGATTCTTATAATAATCAATTCCAGCAGAATACATGTAAAAAATGCAATGCCAAAACAAAAAATATGTCATGCTTAAAAGCTTATTTTACATTATTTTAATCAGTGTTAGTTTCAGCTTTTAAGCTAATAAATATACGAGTTTAAACAATTAACTAGCTAATTATTAATTAAGGACTAAATTGCTAATTAATTTACTGTTGAAAATATTACATTTTTAAAGTATTAATCCGAAAGCTGCCGGAAATTACTTTGTACAATTAATTGTAAGGATATGACGATTAATTAATTATATTGATGTATGGGTTGTAAGGCTATGGAAATATATGGCGAGGATACAACTGTTTAAAACTCTAGAGTCTGAGGGAGCAAAAAAAATCGATCTATTGAGAAAATTGCATTTGAAGTCGTTATTCAGAGGCACTGTAGCAGGCCGTCCACTCCCAAGAATAAAGTCTTTATACATATTTAGGGTAGAAAATTTACAAAATATCTTCATGGAACATGATCTTTACTTAATATTCAAATGATTTTTGCCATAAAAGAAAAATCAATCATTTTGACCCATACAATGTCTTTTTGGCTATTACTAAAAATGTCCCTGTGCTACTTAAGACTGGTTTTGTGATCGAGGGTCACAAATAGTAACAGTACACCTTAATGCAACCTTGCTCAGGATACTAAAAGCATACCTGAGAAAATAGTTCCTGTAAAAAATTATTTTTGATATCTCAGAAGAATATGGAGAGCAGCAGGTGCTACACAAAGCCAGGAGTTTCCTCCACATCCCATTCCTTAAACGTTTGCCATCAAATCCTTAAAACTGTTCTGCAAAAACTTCCAAGTGTACCATGCAGACACCATTTTGCACTAAAGCACCAAACACTTCATATGCTATGAAATGGTGATATGTACCCTCAACAGGGATTTAAAAAGGCAAAGGGAACAGTTTCTCCGTCTGAGTGAGCCAAAAACATCATGCACCTGATACAAGCCTAATGGCTTTCCCCCATTAAAGAGCCATATGAGAGAAGACCGAACCTTTCGTTGCTCTCATTACCAGCATAATCTGGCTGTGCTAGAGATGAAGCCACAACACTCCTTTTCCTGAAAAATGCATTCCCAGAAGACACCTGACTGTCAAAAAAGGAGAATTGAGGCCAATGCCATTAATCACTGTTGCTCAGGTTGGGAGAATAAGAATGATCTATGTAAGTGCTAGATACGTGTCACAGAGACAGAGGTAGGAAGTCAATTAAGAAATGGTGTGGGAAGGAAAACATGAAATGAAAACATGTTGCTGTTAATTTTCAAAAAGGAGTGCAGGGTTGTTATTATTGTAATATTGATGACTGGATTGTGACGGTTCATGCAAAAATGCAATGCAATCATACACAATTCCTTAACACAAATTGCATAGATAATATGTATATTTCTCTAGTATGAGCAATAAAATGTATCACAGGTGTGTAATGTACCTGCAATTTAAAGATGCCAGCGCTCACTGTACTGGTAAATCTGTGTATTTACATTAGAGAATTATATAAAAATGGTTGGGCAAAAGCATTCTTTCCTAGATGGGCATGCAAGATGTTACCGCCTTCTTAAAAAGATGCTCTTCGGTAATCATTTTCATGGTTTACGCTTTCTAGACAAGAGCAGGACTAGATCAAAGTTCAAATGTCATTGACATCACTCTGTTCTCAGAGAACACAAGGCATCAACCAGCGTCTTGAGTGTCAGAACTCAGAGAAGATGAAGGCGAATGCAAAAGATTTCAAAGGAAAGTTTTTTGCCAGGTTCTTGGCAGACAGAAGGAACATTGAGACGTCTGAGTCGGCTTCCTTTATGATGAAATAAATGTATGTTTAATCCTTTTTTTTTAGCGTCTAGTAGAGAGATGCATGCTCATTTTGACTGCTCCACTACTGATGGATGTAGTTGGAGTGGGACGGGGACGGGGACGGAGATAAGTCTAGTAAGTTCCATCTGCATCTGTTGAAGCATGAGGTTTTCAGACAGTTTGTCACTTTCAAGTATTTGCATATTCGAGCCCATCGCTAATCTCTTGCTGCACTGCAATGTTTGCACGGCTTCGATGACGTCACAGTCCGATGTTAAACATGCTCAAAGCATCTGCTACACAGATTTCACTTTCTCCTCAGACACAAATGACCGCTCTGTCACTGGTCTTATAGGCCAGCGTATAATGATCCGGGGTCATTAAAACACAACCCTTGGTCTCACTCGTGTCTTTGCACACATTTCACCGGCCAATTAGGTTGAAAATAAGGAAAACAGCATCAAAGGGTGAAGGCAAACACAAAGGTACTATAAACAGAAGCTGCAGGTGTCCACACAATGTCACTCGCGGGTTCATTGAATGTCTAATTAGAGATAACAAATCACCTCCTGAATTGTAAAAGCTCTTCTCAGGTGTTCTTCCGTTGGATCAGACACATTTACTGTTATGTCTCGGGACGGTCTTAATTTAGACAATCTTGAGGAAACTTCAGACAAAAGAATCATTTATAGGCTTGGATGGTGCACATCTTGAGTTTGCTGAGTGCTTCAGGGTCGACATGCTTTGCAGTTCAAGATCAAGGATAATTACTGAGACTTCTCGAGTTAGAAATGAGAAATGCATCCAGTCACTAGATACTAGATTCTAGTCAGAGATATTGAAAGTATAGATAAGAATGGAAGGCATGGATTTAAACGTTGGTTGAAATGATCCAGAAAGGGTGAGAAGGGAGAATATTTTTTGACTGATTTATGACCAAAAGTGTTCAGCGGGGGGTTCAGATCAGTCAGGTACATCCATACCTGACTTCTAAAGCAACTACTGTACATTCTATATCAGTGGTTCTCGACTATGCACATGTTGTATGTCTCCATGAACTAAACAGAGTGTGTCAGATAACAGAGATATAGAAAAGGTGTCCTTAGGAGTTATCAACATCGCTATGAATTCACTGCAATGCCATTGCGGAGCATGAAGACTTGTTTTCTATGGAACCACTGTTATACTGTATTATAGCTATACCTTATGCCAAGTGTTCCCATGGTGTGTTCCATCCCTCTATTCCAGCATGTAATAAAATACATCGATACTGTAAAAAACTTGTCCGGTCGCTGCACTGAGCCGTTTCGATCCGTATAATTCAGTCATTACTGATTTTCTGTATGTTAATTTGCCCTTATACACATTTGCCTAAATATGCATGAGCTGTCAAACGGTATGTAAGTGGATTCTGAAAATAACTCCTGATTGAGAATTAAAAATGATGAAGAGTGAGGGGTGTCAATGAGCAATTCATTCATTTGCGTGGCGAGCAATGCCTCCATTTACGTGCAATTAGAGCAGAATTGCTTTCAAAGAAAGCCCTTCTAGTGGAAATTACCATCAGCCTGCTGAAAATGCTAAAACCTCACCCCACTTACGGTGCTAAAATGTTGAGACAAATTGAATCATGAACTGCATTATGCAGATCCAAACAAGGCCAAAACAAACCTCCCGTGCATGGAAAACACAACAAAAGTGGTCAAACCGATCAGCAACATCAGTTCCTATGACTTCAAAAACATTAACACAAACGAAATACATTTGCATGGGTTTTTAAAGATCAAAATATGCTATGGTGCCAATTTATCATTCACTAAGTCACAAAAACACAATTAAACTATGTGGGAAATTACTTTTGTCCATAAATTAGACCCAGAATTATACATTTTGCTACACAATATTCAATTGTTTGGAGTTAGAGATGACAATCTTGCATGGAAACCCTGGAAGCGAGTTAGCATTTTAAGACTTAAGGTTCCATCGCCCAAAGTCTATGGGTTTTTTAATGAGTTTTGGTAAATTGCCTGGAATACGGTGTGTGGTTAACAAAACCGCTAAATATTTTTTATTTTTTTAAACTTTTATTGTGTTTTTAAAACAGCAGTTGCCAACAAAGTTGCTAAAAGCAGCCACATTCTTTGGCAGGGACATTGGGTGTCATCGCACATACAGTATAAATCTCACAAATAATGCAACACGGACACAGATCTCTAAAAACATGGTTGGGCATTCATTCACGGCGTAATTATTTACCAGGGGACACGATTTTAATAAAGTTTGAAAACGTTGTCGGACGTTTGGTGGTGGTGACGTTGATATCGAGTGACCGACGTGTAGTCTGTTAATAGCCTCACATTAGCTTTTTACTTCTGCCGATTGTATTTAGGTTTAAGAAATTGCAAACATTGTGTTAATCTGTAAAGATTATCTTGATAGACAAATCGTGTAAACATCATGACACTCTTGCAAAAGTCTATGGGAAAAATGCATAGGCTTTTGGTCAAGAGAACCAGCATGGCGCTAACTTCCGGGTTGGCCTACAAAAAGAAGTCATCGCTGAGGTACTCTATTAGCTACCTTGTGAAATAGTTACAGGTTCCCGTAAAATCAGGTTGGTTAAAATCTCGCTCGTGCTTCCCATAATCAAATGTTGAGATAATCCGTTTCCAATAATGTAAAAGCATTCAGCTAAACATCTTTTGTGTTTCATGGAAGAATTATTGTGACATGTCGTACGTTAAAATATTTGAGTGAAATGTTCAAGCGAGCAAAAATGTTCTTTTGCAAACATAATTATTAAGATGTGCATACGTACCTCTCTTACAATTTATTTATGAGCTGCCTGTGAGATGCAAAGATGAATTGAAACGTTTAAATTAAATTTATCGTCTACAACTAAGTATGTTAACACTGGCTATCAACCCAGAACGGATCTTTTATAAGTTGACATTTAAAAAACATTCCATGTATTTAGACGATTTTAAAAGGCCAATGTCTTACTATCATAACTGCAGTGCATTACACAATGCCGTGAGGTCTTCTGCTTGCACAAAGGGTACAGGTGAAGTATCAGAGTTGGCAGTCGTCTACCGGCTTGGCACTGATGATATGCGAAGCATGCAGTGTACCCTGTCTGCTCTTGGGGAAATGGATCGTAAGCATGCGTTCCTGTAGTACATGGATTTATACTTCTCCGTGGTAGTACCCCATAAATGCAAGTGATTCATGCATTGTTATAAATTGTGCTATTTGCATTTCAGAATGCAAAAATGCTTCAGACTGAGCGTTCATAGCTTACACATTAGTATGTACTTACTGTACATAAAGTACTGTATGACTTAGACCTCAGACAGTAGCTAGACTTCAGTCTGGCACTTTCTCTGGTGGGATAAATGGTGTAATGCAAAAAAGTTGCCGAATAAAAGCTGCTGTGTAAGAAACAATGGGGTGTCTCACTTTTTGCTTCACAAAAATACAGAATTTTGAGGGAAGTAATACAGGAGGTGTCTGTGAAGCAAAATCCTCATAAGTCAACTTGTGAATGACAGACACTGAAAAAAGGCCCTGCTGTGAAGAAATAGGTATGAAGTCATGTGTGAGAGAACGCTTTGGAATAATACATCAACAGCAAACTGTGAAAGTTATAGCGCTGTGGACGGCCGAGCGAGTGCTGTTAGACCTGCATGCTGGTAGTATTTTTATTTCCTTTTTTATTCATTTGTAGGTGATGAAGCAAATACAGAAAACATCGCATTTCAAGTGGTCGTGGTTGTCAAATGGATGGAGCTTCGATACATCCTTCACCCTGCTGGGCTGTGGCGAGGAAGAGAAACACTCTACGGAGCAGATATCAGCGTCTCGGGAAGGGAGCGGGACACATTTCACAACCCTGGCTGTGTGTGTTTTTGTTCTTGGGTGTGTTTGATGTTAGAGAAATAGACAGTGCGTATGTGTGCGTGACAGCGAACGGAGAGCAAAAAGGAGACGCAAGGACAGACGAGACTACACGACAATCCAAGGTCTCTCTTTAATCATCATCATTCAGCTGTCAGTGGGAGTCCGATCTAGGCTCGGCCCTGGATTGCCAGACCCCAGCCCCATCTGCTTCCAATAAGGTCCAACAAAAGGCTTAATTTGAATAGATGTCCCATTTCTTCTCCTCATTTTAAATGCCTTTGCTCATCGGAGACAATGATATTTGGAGGACATGGATGTGCTTGCATTTTGCTTGTGAGCGCACAGACAGTGAGTCATAGCAGATATGCACGGGTCTGTATATCAATGTCTGTGCTTTTATTAAAAATAAAGATCTAACACTAATTTCAACCCTTTGTTCTTCATATTGTGGTGTTGGCTAAAGTTGAAATGTGTTAATTTTGCACCGCTTACATCAAGTGTTCCAGTAGTTTAGTTAGGTTAGGTCATGCGTTAGATTCCCAGGGCGCACACTCATAATAAAATGTATTGAATGTACTTTAAGCCACTTTGGATAACAGCACCTACTAAAGGTAAAAATGTAGATATTAAAAAGAACCTAATAAAAATAATGATTGTTTCCAAACAGTTGTCCCAAACATTTGCGCATCTTGGTGTAATGAACTCATGCCATTGGTTAAACCAAATTTGGGGTCAAGTTCAGTGTAAGAATGATTACTTGTGCTTTGCATGTTAAACTGTTTCATAAGCATTCCATAACAACCCCATAAGCATCGGCCTTAATATCCCCATGTACTACTGCAGAAAATATGGGAATCCTAGATACAGTTCCGAGAAGAAAACACTTCAGTCACAACAGATGTTTTCTTTATTGTGGATAGACGTCGTCTTTATATTTTACACGCATTTGGCGCTTGGTGAGTGTTCATCCTGGAGCTTGGGTACATGCCATGCTGCGTGTCATCAGTAACAACACGTCAATACTTCAGATCGGTGATGTAAAGTGATTTCTGTGAAGGCGTTCACATTAGTCCCGCGCCGCGCTGTGGTGTGGTGTTGAGTGAAGTAAAAAGCACTCCAAACTAAAGCACCTCACTGTTTTGTGCCTCAAACAAAGCAGTATGTTGTCATTTTGGTTAGGTGAGAGCTGGCAAAACCAGAAAACAGGCTTGTTTAACAGGCAGCGATTCGGTGGTTTAATCAGACCTCCGCTGGTGATCTCTTTACATCTCATGTGCAAACATATTGACTGACTTTGTCTACCGGCTCGGAAATGATTTGTTTTTGAATGACATTGTGGTAATAACGTGGTTGGACAAGTGAGCAAGGAATACAATTTAAAGAGGGAACCTAAGGGAATAGGTATTAACTGAGATTCTACAAAAAATCTGTGGGATAGATATAAGCAATAGACACAATTGAGCTTATTGAATTAAAGTTAGAGTACAAAGCTGTAAAGGTAATGTGTATAAGCATAAACCACATAAGGTATATAAAGACAAATGTATTTTTAAACTTTAAAAGAGACACATGAGGATACTGGGGTCTTTTTCCTGAGGAGAAACATTATATTTAGTCTAGGCCTCCACGACTGCATTATCTTGAAATGTGTCTGTGATCATTTGAATGTTGTATAGATTTATCCAACAGCAGTGGAATAAGTCTGTGTCTTCCATAATAAAAATCCAATTAGAAGCCCCTACAGAAACATCAGGCTTTAACACCAAATGGAGTTCAATACCTGTATGTGCCAGCTCAGTGTTTAATAAGGACAACATGCCAGTATACCAGTACAGAGGCGAACAAATGTGACTCTCATTAACTGGTAACATGTTTTGCTCTGATTCATATCCAAATACTGCATGTTCTTATTTGAAGGGCTTGGCATACAGTATATAGCTTAATATACATACAGTATAATTTATTCTGTTCAGTGTTGCCATGCTTGCGAAGAAACTACTAATTTTAACAGACTCTCACCCCTTGTAAATCTGCTAAATTATGTGACACACACCTCATTATATGACTAATAGCCATTCTGCCACCGAGGTAAGTGAGTATGGATAGTATGGATAGTATGAATATTATAGCTACTTCTGTTTTCCTCTTTGTCTTCTCTGAATACGAGCATAGTTGAGCCAGGATGATAGTCTAAACGGCTCAATGTTGGTCATTCTATAAATTCAGATAAAAGAGAAATAACTTTTGCCTGTATGTGCATATGCTGCATAAAACTGTACTGTCAATATTTAAGTTGATATTTAGCCATGATAAGAAAGTCCTAATGCTGTGTTCACACCAAACGCAAATAAAGTAACTTGCGCGAGTAAATACCATAAAGTCAATGCAAAGACTCAAATACACCCAAACTCAAGCCAGGCGACACGAATTGGGCAGCGCGATTGTCCCCAACGTTCATCCCGCGCAACTTTTCAGATCAAGCGAGAAGTTTGCGCTAAGAGCTCATTGACACCTACACAGTCTCAAGGCAGTTCATGGCATAGGCACGTTATTAGAAATCTATTAATTGGTGTTCATGGACATGAACATCAGCACAACTTTTTTTCGTGTTACTCAGCACGGCTTTCAATACACATATAAATGGACAGTGTGTCTGTGTCTATATTTATAAACTGATATCAAAAGAAGTTGTGTATATTTATATGTGACTTTGTAATGGATAACATATTCGTATATCAGCTAATAATAAATAATAGGCCCCTTAGGATATAAAATATATTTATGGGATTTATGGGGTACATAAAATTTGTAAAATGATCACATTTGTTTCATTCCTTCAACTAGTGACATTTCTCACAAATAAACATTTTGTTTTAATTTCCTGAAAACTCAAACAGGGCCAGTTGGTCAAAATAAGATAAAAGTTGCAATGTTTACGGATCTTGAATACTGTTAGAAGTATGTAAAAAGTACCGTAACAAGTTCCTGTTAAAAGAAACAATACTAATATGCTTCATGTATTTTAGGTTCAATTCAAATATTAGGTATCAATATTAAATAAACCAATTTTCATTTGTCTTTACATTTTCTCTGTCTCTCCCATGGCTGTTTCTGATAAAGTCCAACAGACAATGGACTGTAATGGACACAATACATCCAGGCCAATTAAAGACTAATCTCCTAATTTATTTTGTGGCTGTTATAATTTCAAAAATATAGAACAAACCCTATTATTAAAGCTGCATCATTAGACTTGAGTATTAAGGCGATTGTTTACTAAAAGAAATCATGTAAAAATATTTTTTAAGTGACTCTCCATGGTTCTGCATCTTCATTTGTTTCACAGATGAAATAAAGTAAATATAAATCATTTTAATTTGGGAATGAACTACCTCTTTAAGACAAAGATGTTTTAATATCGTCTCTTTTGTAAATAATGCAAAACCTAACTAGATTTAGAGCGTGTTAATAGAAGCCATTTCCCTGTGTGGGTCTCTTGATTTTGTTCACAGTTTTGGGTGTACCATTCTCATTTCATATGGGTAACCCACTTGGAAATAAAAACAATTCCTTGCCGTTATCATCTACTCTGTGACTGGTATGATCTCAAACGAATCTCACAATGAATAGCTTACTGAATATGTTTTCAACATTACAGTTCTCAAAGTGAGTGATTTTGCTCAATTCAGCTGCTCTGAATGGACGAGCGGATGTCCATAGCACATCTCGCTTACATCTTCTGCTCCCACCCATTGTCTGTCTTTCTCATGGAAATGAAGTAAAATCAATGTGAGTCATCCGAGTACTTTTCTTCATGTGCTGCACCTGTGTGGAGCTCTCACAGTCACAGGTCAAACTACAAACACACTACGACAGTATCTTTAAGAGAGCACATTGAGCTCATTCACAATGAACATTTTGTGCTACCAACAGTCTTCCTCCTAGCCGTATTACAAAATGTCACAGTGCCACAAAAACGATGTTCCTAAATGTCCTCATTTTCATGAGATCAACTGGGAAGTTCGAAATAAATAGCATGGTCTCTTATTAGAATTTAAGAACTTACACAGTATGAATAACAGATGTGTACAGTTTACCCCCGCAGGTCCTTCATCTAAGCTCAACACCATGAAAAGATCAACATGCATAAACCACCTACAAATAAAAACCGATAACTATATCTGTAAACCATCAGGATAATTACCAATAAATCCTTTAAATGATAAAACATGCTATCTAAAAGAAGTGGAATGGTAACCGTTGGTTGAATCACTCACCATATTCACTATCATAGAAGACGATGAACTTCTGCCAGCGCAGCTCACCAACCAACGTCAGCATTACATCGCTTAGACGGACGGGCGGCCGTGTCGCGAGCGTGTAGCGTTCTCCGTCGGGACTTGGATTGAGATGGCAGGCAGTACGGGGCGATCCTTCAGCGTTCCTCTGGACGTAAAGATGTGGTATGTGCATGGCATCTGTCAGGGACTGTAGAGCGCTGGCTGAGGCGCAACCCGTAGATGTGACCAGAGCCAGGATCCCCTGTGTCATCAGTTCACATGCTGGAAGATAAAGCAATAGAGATAGAACGGATTAGCTTGGGTGCTTCAGCCGGTTTCGAAGAGTTTTTCGAGCTGAAACAATGGACGTTAATCAAACAGATCTGCTGTTAATGGGCTGGATCATTTCTATCAGGGCGTTTTCTCGGAGGAGGCAAGTGAGGCAGTGCCTAAAGCCCTATTCGGACGGTAATTGTTTCTCACTGGGACGTAAGATATTTACTCCATTTACGTAGGGTAAATGGTGATTGTATTGCCGTCGGAATCCAGAATGACTGGTTTTTCTCCCACCACCCCAGCCGAATTACCTACTGTTTTTTGGCAAACACCAAGGTCGTGCGGAAATTTTATTGCCCTCCGAATCCACATCTCTAAATTTAAACAGGTGTTAAATCCAAAATACGTTTTGCAAGTCCGTTCTGACCACTTAAAAGCACCGCAGAGCGTTGCTCTTTAGGAGGTTCGGGGATTACAGTGTCTGATGCATTGAAAATACAGTAAATGTCAGCATAAACAGCACAACATGACTCACATAACGTCACATCACGCGCGACCTGAAACGCTTCTGCGAACGGCGAGAAGGTGCATTCTTTTGGCTTTCTTTATTTTACAAAAGCAATTTTTTTGTGGTTATCCTAGATCTACGCAAATAAATGTAGAGCCTTTGCAGCTGAGCTTCGAATGATATCATACGTCTCTGTTTGATGACCAGATGATACAGAGTTTAATAAGTTTCGGCTGTTAACGTGATCGTGTAGATGCATCACGCGGGCACACGTACGGGTTAGACCGGAGAAAAATGGGTTCGCAGGATTACAAACTCACACCAATACCATGAAATTATGTTTGTCCGAAGTCATGAGTTTAATCACCAAAGAGCCATGCAGATTTATTTTTACAGACATTCTTATGAGAAACAATTACCATCCGAATAAGGCTGACTTGAGAAGATTTTAGAGAAGAGAATAACTGCGATACCACCGATAATCACAGAAAATAAAACAAATCAAATAAAACGTGAAAATGAGTCCATATATTCAACATGCCCGTGTTGACAAATGCAATATCAATGCTGGGACTGCCCTTGGCTTATTTCAAACGCCCATCATTGCTCTTCTTTCTTTGCATTAAAGAGTGCACGTGGCTTGGCAATGTGTAGCACTTTTGAAGAGCTTATTAATTGTTGACTCTTTAAGTATTATGAAGAGGTCTATTCTATGGGAAGACAAACTTTGCTGTAAATGCCGGAGCTTTAGAAATACTTTGGTTAAGCCCTTGGCAGCTGCTGAGTCCCAAACACAGATGAAGTTGTGTGCCAGGCAAGAGAATTTTAAATGGAGAATCCCCCATCGACTGCATGATTTAGGTCACAACAAGTTTGAATTGAATATGAATTTAAGCAAGAAACCCCATAGCCATAACTGGAGATAAGAGCATTATAATAGAAGGGAGGGCTTCATTTGACCTATGCCAACCTAGAACCAACCTAGAACCCAGTTTACCCAAACATGACATTTCTTTCATGATTCACTTTTCCTTACGTCATTTTAAATCTATAGGACAATATTTTGAATGTTGGCAAGCAAATACCATTGTTCCATTTTGACGTTCATTGTATAGACACTTCTCAATAAAAAAGAAATCATAATATACAGGTTGTGTAAATATAAAGTAAATCCCAGTAAGTAATAAATCACAGATTTGATCAGCCAATATATATAAATCTGCTTTATTAAAAAAGTACTACGTCTATGGACTGTGATAGGTAAAAAACGTATTTTTGAAGGTCTTGAAGAACTTTGGGAGGGTCATTAAAAAGAAAAGCAAACCAGGAAGTGGAAAACTAAAACCTTGTATTGCGATAGACAAACTGTGTGTCCAAAAGGCAACATCACGGTAGTTGATTTTCTACAAACGTATGAAATAACAAGCAAGTACAAAGAAGAGTTTGTCTTTGAACAGATTACCAAAAGCCCATCTTGTTTCCAATTTTACAATAATCTTTAAACCTCTTAATTCAGCCTGCGGCAATTACATTTTAGATTCAAATCTAGAACAGTACATTATTCAAAGCAGGGGGGATTTCCTCTCAATGAAAGACGCTGTCGTTTCAACCCTTAATCGCTGACACAATTTGATACTCGTTGTCTGCCTTTGTATTTATCACAGCGAATTGAGTTTTAATTTGACTTCATCTTAATTAAAATCCTTGCTTTTGTGTTATTAAATTCAGTGTCACGAAACACGACCTGGAGATTGACCCTGTCGGCTAAACAGATGACTGAATTTCATTTTATTCGGCCTCTGGTTTACGTACATCTTATTTAGCTGCAGGAGCAATGCCAAGAAATCAAGCTCCGTAAGTTTCTCCTTGGAACTTTGTAATGAACAAAACCTAGTCATTCATATCGTTCTGATTTAATCATCATGTTTTAATGAGTTCATACCTAATCCTGTTAGTATATTAATCGAATAAAGCTTACGACAGCAAAATAACAAGCCTCTAACTTAAGTGCGTCTACAAAGAGGTGAGTCTCATTATGTCTTTAACTTTGGTCTTACAATCTTTGTCCCAAAAGCTGTGGAGTTCATGAAGCTAAGGCCTGGTTGAAACTCCAATTACAGTTTAACCGCTTGTCTAGACTGCCCTTTAAATGCATTACTGCACTACTTTTAAACAGTGCTGGAGCTATGTTTTCACATTCTTTATAAACTGGTAAACGCCAAAGCTCCAATCTGCAACTTGTTTTTGGTCAAATATATAAAGATATGTGTTCATAACTGTCTCCTTAACGTACCCTGATTCACAACGGTAAGCTATATAACAAGTATATAAATTGAGCTGTCAAGTACAATTCGATATAGAGGCAAATGTTACAGACTGCCACTTTAATTTCTCGAATTAGAGTGTCTCAATAGGAAAAAAGCTTTTTATTTTATTTTACGTATGAGGAATTGGTTGGATCTTATATAGTGGGTGTTCCATAAGACCCAGGAGCCCAGTGGTTTAAAGGTGCTGTGTGTAAAATGTTAGCGACATCTAGTGGTGAGGCTGTGAATTGCAACCACCCGCATTTACTCCACCCCTTCCTTTTGAAGCACTATGGAGGATGAGAGAGGATTAAGATGTCATCGAGTTTTCACTTCTTTCCCGAAAGAGAAAACGTATTTACGAAACGCGTTCTGTAGAACGCTTTGTCTGTTTAGGACTACTGTAGACACAATATTCCATGTAAGGGGACCCACGGTGTATGTAGAAAAAGCTGATTCTGAGGTAAGAAAACATAGCGCGTCATTTCTTTATACACCTCTGAACACAGTGTTATGTATATTATATTGCATATGTGTCAATAGATCCTCCACAAAACTACACACTGGTCCTTTAAAGGAAGCGGTGGAAAATAAGGCTGACAACTTGTGAAGTGATATGAAAATTAAAGTTGTTCCAGAGGCAGAGCGACTTATTTATGAACGATTATAAGACAAACACGTGTTTTCTTATTTAAAATAAATGAATAATAACACCAGGGATCTGTATTAACAAAAGAAACCAGGTTCAATTTCAGTTTAACTTTAAATCGCACATTATGTTTCAGTCATTTCTTGTGAAACATCAAGAAGACAAAGTTTTCTTTGTGTAAAACTCAAAGCTCTTTCACAGCTTGGGGGAGAAGTAATGAAAAGTGTTATACAACGCGATCAATAAGATGGATGCATCTTGGAGAATCTCAGGTCTTAGTGGAGAGATATTGAAATGTCATTTTGAGACACTGGCTGGAGAAGAAATCATGGCAGATAATCAACTTGTAAACACTATTGATGTAACAACACTAAACAATACAGAGAGCTTATTAAGAGTAAGACTGCAATGCCACTGAAAATTATCTTAAAAAACGAACAAAGCTTAAGTTCAATAGTTATGATGTATGATAAGAAAAGAGATAGTACAATGTCTGCAATTACAACGGAGTATCTCAAATTATTAAGATTACAGTGTTCAAAGAACACTTGATTTTGAGGTGTCTTGGTATACTTTAAACATACTTCAATTCCCAATGGTAAGCTTATAATAACAATGAATAAGTTGAGCTGTCGATTTTGCTGGAAATGTTGCTTTGACATGTTTTGACGTCAACCCATGTAAAGATGAGTTAGTAATCTGCAATTTTATCAAACAGAGATGACGATATACAGGTAAACTTACGAAGTACCGCCTTACTCATAACCTAACAAATGATCGACATAGCACTCATTTTCACTGGATTCATTAATTCAACATATGGTTTGAATAAATATGTCTTCTGAAGTTGTCTCTTTAAAAACGTTGTTCAAACATGTTTCTTTAAGCTCTTCACTAAACGCATTGAAGACATCTGTTTAGTGGACTAGGAAAATGCTCTTTCAATACAGCAGCAGTCATTTGAGAAATGAAGAACAATTTGAACAGCTAAACGCTCCAAAGAGAATGACATATGCGTTCCAGAATGATGTGGCAAGAGGGTGTGGAGTTATAGTTTCTTTAAAACGTGTGTTTTATGCTTCTGTCATATCATATATATTGAGCGCAGAAGAATATATGTTTTGTTAGAAGTGAAAAGATAATGTGTTTCTTTTTACCTTCACATTAGTGATGAATGAGCTGCTCTAAGCTTTCCCGCAAATGGTTGTATTTTCTCCTCTGTTTTATTTTTAAAGCAGTGGGCCTTTACATCAGGGAAGGATTTATAAGAGCCGTTACCCAAAGGGACCCGTGGAAGCGCTTTTGGCTTTGGGGGAAAACTTGGTGAGCTTGGTGCAGTCTAGTTTGAAAGATGGAAGGCATTAAGAAATAAAACTCAGTACGCATCAGCGAAAAGAAAGTTCACTCTCTGGATTTAGGATGTTTGCCTGAAGAAAGGAATCACTTTTGGGAATGTTTTCAGTTTGACTGGTGAGATTCATCCCTCGTATTTTTCTGGTGTTTAGGCTGCTTGCATTTTTCTTTTGGACATTCATAGTGACGTTTGCCTTAAATAATACAGTTTATCAAAAAAACAAATTGAAACTTTGTAGTTATCTAGTCCAGGATTGAGTCTCAAAACTTGCTGATCTGCTCACCTACAGCATGGCTGTACACTGTAAAAAAAACGGTAATTTTACAGATTTTCGACGTAAAATGCAACATTTTAGAGATTTTTTACAGATTTTATAAATTAAAAATTATAATAGATAAAAAAAATGCTAATTTACAACAAAACAGGGGAAATCTAATTTTACAGGGAAAACGTCTCGGTTACGTATGTAACCTCGGTTCCCTGATGGAGGGAACGAGACGTTGTGTCGAAGACGACAGATGGGGTTCGCCCTTGAGAACCAATCACCTCTGACTACTATAGAAAAGGCCAATGAAATTTGGCGAATGAAATTTGCATGCCGGGCTCCGCCCCCGGATGTCCGGTATAAAAGGAAGCCGGCGTGCAGCATTCACTCACCTTTTGTTCTGAAGAGCCTGAGAGCCTCTCACGACTGCAGCAGAATACGATACGTGTTAGTGGCATAAGGGACACAACGTCTCGTTCCCTCCATCAGGGAACCGAGGTTACATACGTAACCGAGACGTTCCCTTTCTGTCGGTCTCTCGACGTTGTGTCGAAGACGACAGATGGGGTTCCCTATGGAAAACGCCACAACGCTGTATCGCGTCACAATCTCTAGCGAAGCGACGGTAACAGGCCTGGGCGTGTCAGCTCGATGCTTTCGCGAAACTGTAACCTTCCAGTGTGGTGGTCGGGGGTTCCAGAGCTTTCTTGGAGAAAGATGGGAACAGCCCTGACCGGTAACCTTTCACGGACGGAGGCCTTAGCTCTCTACTGGCGAGAGGCCGTCCGGCTCGGGTTTACACCGGGTAAGCGCAACTTCCTTAATTAGGGATGCGCTGCAGAGGCCACCTCCTACCCGTGGGGAGGAATACGGTGGATAAGGTATGGTCTCGTCCTTGGAGGAGAACGCATGGAACGTGCGGGCTGAGTAGTTAACCGCGAGGTGGAGGTCCACCTGGGGAAGCTCATGGGTTACCAGGAGTGGGAACCATATCATGAGGATACATCAGACGGAACAGCCCACGGGGGGGGTGTTACAGGCGTCCGGTAGCACTAGGTCCGGTTAGAGCCAGGGGATGGCTCACATGATATCCCGGCCTAAGGGGGAAGGCTGCTCTGCCCAGCCAACCCCCAGGTGGTGCTTGCTTAGTGATGGATAGAATGCCTATTCTTAACCAAGTGGTTGGGTAAGAAGGGAAGCGGATAGGGTACCTGTCCTTAGCCAGAGTAGGGTAAGGAGAGAGGTAGATAGCACACTGACCCAGCCTCCTAGAGGGTGGGGTGATGCTTTCGCAGGCATACGCCCCGCCGGATGCCAGTCCTACATGTTGCCACGCAGGACGTGGGCTGACACCGGGTTTACGCTAGGGTTGTTTAACCCCTGCGAAGGTGTATGGGCGTAGCCCACCCGCAGCTCTACAGATGTCTGCTAGAGAGGCGCTTCTGCCAGTGCCCAGGAGGTGGCTATACCCCCCAGTGGGAATGGGAGATACTGAGATTGGAATGTCGTCGTAACGGCATCCACGACTCAGTGCGCCAACCTCTGCTTGGAGACAGCCTTCCCCTCTGCTGTCCTCCAATACAGACAAGGAGCTGGACAGAGCTACTGAGGCCCTGCGTGCGGTCCAGGACACAACACGGAAGGGGTTGGGTCTTCCTCCCCAATGGGAGCGCCTGCAAGTTCACCACTTCGCCCCGTAAGGGAGTAGTGGGAACTTTTTGGGCACGCATCCGGGCCTGGGTCTCAAGATAACGTGAGAGCTACCAGGGCCGAATTCAAGGCAATCCGGGGACACGGAGGATGCTCGGAGGTGCCCTACCCTCTTGAAGAAAGCGAGCGCCATCAGGAGGGCCGTCTTACTCGGGTGAGGAAGATCGGAACCTCCGAGGGGCTCTTGGGGGGCCCAGAGGCCCCCCCGAGGACCCCTTAGGGTCCCAAGGGGGTATGGAGCGGAGATGAGGCGGGAGCCGCCCTCTCGCGCCCCTTAGCAACCTGGTGACCAGGTCGTGTCATCCTAGAAACTTTCCATCAACTGAGTTGTGATGAGTGGCGACAGCGACTACATACACACTCAGTGTGGAGGGGAGATGTTAGTCTCCAGTCTCGTAAGAAGGACAACACAATCCTGATCGAGCACCTCAGTGGGTCTTTCTCGTTGAGAGAGACACCAGGACAAGAAGCGGCGCCGTCTAGAGGCGTGTAACCGCCCAGTAGATGGGGCCCTAGCCTGGGTGATGGTCTCCGCCATAGAGGGGAGTAGCCAACTCAGGAACTTCTCGTCCCGTCTAGAGACCAGACATGGTGTTCCAGAGGTCTGATCTGGGATGCCGAACGTGTCCTTCCCCTGAGAGAGCAGGTCCTCTGTCAGGGGAATGGGTCAGGGGGAGTCGCTGTCCAGAGCATCAGCTCTGACGCCAAGTGCGGTTAGACCAGTGCGGTGTAACCAATAACACTTGGTGCTCCTCTTCCCTGGCCTTGCACAGTGTCTGTGCAAGGAGGCTCCTGGGGGGGGGAAGGTGTGCTTCCGCCCGTCCCGCGGTCAGCTGTGCGCAAGGATATCCGTGTCGAGAGCCTCGGACAGGGAGTACCAAGCGGCCTACGCGGGGGTGGAGTCGCCACTCTCTACGAGGCATAAACTGACAAGAGAGCGCGTCGCTGTCTAGTTCAGTTTGCCCGAGGTGAGTGTGGCCCACAGGGAACGGATCACCTGTTGACTCCACCGGAGGAGGCGTCGAGCAAGTTGTGTTAGCTGCTGTGAGCGAACGCCACCCTAAGATCTGATGTACGCTACAGCTGTAGTGCCGTCCTCGGACCAGCACGTGCTTGTCCCGCACGAGAGGCCGCAGCCTGCTCAGTGCAAGTAGCACTGCCCACAACTCCTGGCAATTGATATGCCAGCGCAGGTGGGGGTTCGCCCAATGCCCCGCCTACGTGCCCGTTACACACTGCACCGCACCGCACCCCTGCAGGGAGGCGTCCGTCGTCACCACGACTGCCTCATAACCTGCCCTGAGGGACCTTAGTCCGCCGAAAAAGTCATGGAAGACCAGGGGTTTTGGTGCGTCGGCCGCAGGGCGTCATCACCATGCGCCTGCTGCCGGTGTGCCACGCTCTCCTCGGAACTCGACTCTGAAGCCAGTGTTGGAGCGGTCTCATGTGCATCAACCCGAGGGGTCTCACCCGACGAGGACGCCATGCCCAGGAGCCTCTGAATCGTTTCAGGGGGACCGCTGTCTGCCTGAAATGTTCCAGGCAGTTCAACACCGGCTGGGCGCGTACTGCGGACAGTAGCGCCGACATGGTGACAGAGTTGAGTTCCCTACCGAGAAAGAGGATGCTCTGCCCTGGGGAGAGCTTGTCCTTTCCTCGGTTGACCTGGATTCCCAATCGATCTGGGTGCCGGAGCACCAGGCCCCTTGTATACATAACAGATCTCACGAGTGTGTCAGGCCAGTCGTTGAGATAGTTAAGTACCCCCCACACCTTCCTCCCCTCAGGGAGAAAGGGCGGCTTCCACGATCTTCATGAAGACCGTGGAGACAGGGACATCGAAAGGAATTTCAGGTCGATTGCCACGAACCAATCCTGACACCTGATGGGTGTCAGGACGCGCCTCTGCGTGAGCATCCTGAGCAGCAGCTTGTGAAGGTGCTTAGTTCAGGGTACGCAGACCTCCGGGGCGCAACCCGCCGTCTTTCTTGGGAACGATGAAGTGCGGGTTGTAACCCACCGAACATCTTGGTTTGAGGGACGAACTCGATGCCTGTTTGCCAGAAGGGTGGTGACCTCTACCCGAAGTATGTAGGCGTCCCTAGCCTCAGACAGAGGGAGAGATGCTGCCCCAAAACTTGGGAGAGTCTCTGGCGAACTGGATCGAGTAACCAAGACGGACCGTCTGCCTTAGCCACCGAGACAGTGTGGGCAGCTCTCGAGCTCCCAGGGACTGTGACAGGGGGACGGTCTGCTTCACCATTCCCACGGAGGGTGGTTCGATGGCTGGCGGAGCTAACCCTGTCGCGGGGAGGGGGCCCCGGAGGGAAGGTTGGCTCTGCCTACTTACCTGCCTGGCGGGACAGCTGCACGCACTGTCCTTGAGAGTGGTAGCAGCTGTCGTGTGTGTACGACCCTACGCCTCGCCAGGGCGTGGTCGGGTTTGCCGGGCACAGTCCAGTGGAGTGTGCGATCGGCAGGAATGAACTCCCAGGGGAAACAGAAAACTCACTGTGAGTAAGTGGGCGCCAGGCCCTGAGAAGGGCCCGGCTTGGTGACGAGGCAGGAGCCGTCCCGTACCGACTGATCAGAGCCGTAGCTGTGAAGGTCGGGCCCGATGTTGCTCCCCCTGGGGTCTTCCCATCAGTGTCACTTCTCGTGAGAAGTTAGCTGACGGGGTAGGTTTCCCCCTCGACTTCGACTTCCGGGGTGCCACCTGCGGGGGCACAGTAACCGGAGCCGATGTGGAAGGGGTCCTGGGCTGTCGGGAAACAGACATGACGTGAGATCTCGGAGGCTTGAGGGCGGCCGAGTCGCAGCGTGGTAAAAATGTGGCTAATCGCCACTGTCTGCTTCTTCACCGTCAAAAACTGCTGAGCGCAGTCCTCGACGGTGTACCAACAGCCCACCCTGCGAGACGGGTGTAACAAGAAAGCGGACTTTCTCGGTGTCACTCATCTGCGCAAGGTTCAGCCGGGGGTGACTCTCCTGGACCACTTCCGTGGACATCGTCCGACCCAGGTCCCGTGCCGCCACCTCAGTCGCTCCGTAGAGCGCTGTCAGTGGCGGCACAGAAAACCTGCATTATACCTGGGTCGGCCTTACCCTCGTGGAGCTCTCTCAACGCCCTGGCCTGGCGGACCTGCAGGATGGCCATGGCGTAGAGAGAGGAGGCAGCCCGGTCCGCTGCAGCGCAAGGCTTCGGCACCATAGATGTCGAAGTCCTACACGCGTTGGACGGTAGGCGTGGCCGATTCTCCCCAGGCGGCAGCCGTCTGCGGCACCGCAGCCGCACGTACCACCCCGGGATCTCGACGTAGCCTTTGGCTGCCCCACCCTCGAGGGAAGTGAGGAGCCGGAGCTGTTTCGACCGGAGCGGTCCGTGGAGCGCTCCTAGTCTTACACAGCTCCTCATGCACCTCCGGGAAACAAATGGCACCCGTGGGCGCGGTTTGCACCGCGCTCCGCCCCCAGGAACCACGTATCCCCGGATTAGCATGGCTGACATCACTTCTGCTTCCTCCTGAGCTCGACCCCCCTGGGGGGGGGAGCTCGGATTCGTCAGAGTCGGATGCCAGTCCCTCCGATGCTGCGAACGACATCTCATCTACGTCACACATCGTTTCCGAGTGCGTGCCTGAGGATCCGAACGGTATGCCACCGCCGGTTGGGGAACGTTCAGAAGAGCGAATCGGGGTGCGATCGGCCCGTGAGCACTTGGCTGGCGGGTTTACGTTCGCAGAGTTCCCCATATCACTAACGCTGCTACGTGGGTGGTCATCGGGGCCGTAGCCACAGATGTCACAGCCCGGGTAGCAGACGAAATGGTGGCTGGTTTCCCGTAGGAAGACAGCCACCCGTGACCGCAACTTCTGAGTGACAATCCGCCCGCAGTGCGGGCAGATGTGTCAACGAACGCTGCTTCAGTATGCTGGACGCCCAGACACCTAATGCAGCGATCGTGTCCATCCCCCTCCTCGATGAGGGTGCCGCACCCAAGAGAACAGCGGGACGTGCCACGCTGGAAATTGCTCAGTCCTGAAAAGGACCTTTTAGAAATAATCTCTATCACCTCCGGAACCGCCGAGACGCCCAGGAGAAAGTCGCTGCAGGAAGGGACGATCCGCTGCTCTGCGTCGTAGATCCGGCGAAGTAGAAGAAGAATTCGTTGAATTCTTTTTGTTCGTAGTCATGAGCGAGGGCTCTGAAGAACAAAAGGTGAGTGAATGCTGCACGCCGGCTTCCTTTTATACCGGACATCCGGGGGCGGAGCCCGGCATGCAAATTTCATTCGCCAAATTTCATTGGCCTTTTCTATAGTAGTCAGAGGTGATTGGTTCTCAAGGGCGAACCCCATCTGTCGTCTTCGACACAACGTCGAGAGACCGACAGAAAGGGAACCCGTTATTTTATAATGCTGGCAGAAAATTACTTTTTTTAAATAAGATTTCTTTTTTACAGTTTATTTTTTAAATGCAGTCAAAAACTACAAAATTACAAAAAAATTCAACAATTTTACAAGAAAAACAGGGATTTTTTTTTGCATATATCCTCATATCCTATAATTTTACAGGAAAAAAAATACAGGTTTGAAATGACAAGAGACAAGTGAATGATGACAGAATTTTCATTTTGAAGGTGAACTACTCCTTCAATTTCTCTGCCTCGATTCAATAATACAACTGGTCTGCCTCTCTAAAGGTATTTTTGATGCTAGTTCACGGACACAGCCAATCAAAATACACCTTTTTCAATCTGCTTCCATATTTCCTTCACCCGTGGCATTCAAATCCCCTTCACAAAACAGTTGCCACGGAGCGTTAGCAACACTGATTACTGCGAGAGCGAATAGTGGTTTGAATAGCGAGCTCCACATGCAAATATAACGTTGAGATGAAACATCCTGCCGCTCTATGGGAGACTTTGGCATCGACCCTGCGAGTTTTTCCAGTTGGCGTGGGCAGTTAAAGAGGTGGCAGCAACACCTGCGAATTTAAATCAAAGCCGCACATGGCCTCGCGGTTGTGAGATGATGAGTTTTACCACACAAAGGCCCAGATTATCTGGATGAAACAGGCAAAGACAGCCATGTGATGCTCGCTTTGTGAACTGGAAGATCACAAAGCGCTGGATGTAATGAGTTAGTTGGCCTCTAACCTTCACGTCGATATGGGAGTGTAGTTAAGGCTATTAATTACATCGGCGGTGCGGTGGGGCTACAAAAGAAAGTTCAAAATCATCCTTCTTTGCATTGCGTTCTTTGTTGTCTGTGTGTTCCCTAATTCTGCTCCGTGTAGTGCAATTGTTGAAGAAATGATGAAGACTTCAATACAGTTCTTAAAAGATATGCTTCACAAGCCCAAAACCACCACGCATTGGTCTTTCATGGAAAATGATTACTCTGTATTCTTTCGTATACTGAAAAGAAAATAGGACATGAGTCTGTGACGTGCAACACTGTAAGAAACTGAAAAGGGATCATTCTAAAGATCTATACAACATAAAAGCCAGACTGTATGTGTATGTGGCTGATTCAAAGATATATTGTTTTGCTTGTTTGTTTTTGCATTGATTCCATAATGCTATTTTTGTGGGTTTGTGGCAAAAATGATCTCAAGATACTCCGTGACTATATACAAACTGTGGGGCACGTCCCTCATTGCACGCACACACACAATATACATTGATACAAAAAGGGGTCTGTAGCGCTCTGTAGAGCAGTCTGTCCGTTTAGGGCTACTGTAGAAACAACATGGCGAAATTCAATGCAAGGGGACCCACGGTGTATGTAGATAGAAAAAGCTCATTCTAAGGTAATAAAAACATAACGCTTTATTATGCAAGGTTTTATACACCTCTGAAGACATAGTGTAGCAAGATTCATAAAAGGGAAGGAAGGAGGCAGGAACCAGCAAACATTTAAACATTTAATCAAATCATAACAAAGTAAATAAACAGCCGGCAGCCCCTCACGGACGACTGCCGGCAACACAAACATAAATATAAATACAAACATGTTCGGGCCCGGTCCTCTCTCATCGACGGTCCGGTCGCTCGTTCCTTTTATATGCTCCCAATCTCCTACGTGATTCGAGCCCGGTGTGCGCACAGCTGGCGCTTATTCACAATTACTCACCGGTCTCGAACCACGGTCACGCCCCGCCTACTCCACTACATACCCCCATCACCCCTCACAGGCCGGGGGGTACCCCCGCGACTGTGCATGCTCCCTCCCCCTCCCTCGGGGGGGGGCCGGGGTGGGGGTATGCAGCGACGAGACGAGACAACGGAGACGGGAGCCCTCGGAGCGACCGGAAAGAGAGAGGGGAGAGAGGAGAAGAAAAAAAAAATTATAGTCCGGTTCCCTGACATGCTGCAGCTCGGTCCTCAACCAGCCGGAGTACTCTCCTTCGCGGTGCCTTGCAGTGGCCCTAGGGCTTCGGTGAACGGCTCGACCGTCCGCCCCCTGGCGGCCGGCGGTGGCTCCTCCTTCATCTGGGAGTCGGGGCGGGTTCCCCGTCCCCTGCTCCTCCCCCTTGGGCGGACGGACACAGGCTCCGGCCTCTGGCAGGCGGTGGCCGCACTCGGCACTCCCGCCCCCTGCTCCTCCCCCTCGGGGGACGGACGCAGGCTCCGGCCTCTGGCGGACGGCGGCAACTCCCCCACTCCCGCTTGGACGAAAGCCACCCCACCTCGACCCAGAGGCGCGGCAGCAAAGGTCGCCGTTCCACCGAAGCTTTGACGGTGGCCGCACTGTGCACTTCCGTTTCCCCAGAGCCACCGCTTCGGGCAGCCACTGGCGGACGCCTCTGTCCGCGCTGCCCGAACTCTCCGGCACCGCGAGGCCACTCGGCGGCGAGGACTCTCTGACAGCATGTCTCTCCTTCCTCCCGGGTTTCGGCACCAATGTAGCAAGATTCATAAAAGGGAAGGAAGGAGGCAGGAACCGGCAAACATTTAAACATTTAA
Organism: Triplophysa siluroides; assembly: GCA_006030095.1. Taxonomy (NCBI): domain Eukaryota; kingdom Metazoa; phylum Chordata; class Actinopteri; order Cypriniformes; family Nemacheilidae; genus Triplophysa; species Triplophysa siluroides. The sequence continues at coordinate 1,846,980 of VCII01000015.1, forward strand.
TCAAATCATAACAAAGTAAATAAACAGCTGGCAGCCCCTCACGGACGACTGCCGGCAACACAAACATAAATATAAATACAAACATGTTCGGGCCCGGTCCTCTCTCATCGACGGTCCGGTCGCTCGTTCCTTTTATATGCTCCCAATCTCCTACGTGATTCGAGCCCGGTGTGCGCACAGCTGGCGCTTATTCACAATTACTCACCGGTCTCGAACCACGGTCACGCCCCGCCTACTCCACTACACATAGTTATGAATATTATATTGCATTTCTGTTAATAGAGCCTCAAAAAATACAAACAGCACCTTTAATATGCTTTCTTAAGTATGCAACTCTGTAGGTTTTCGAACACTGCGCTTGCGCTGTTGTGTGGTAAGCCACTATGTAATCCCAGAACGCATTACTACAGAAAGTCTGACCCCAGGAACGGTCTTCCTTCTATTTGTTGTGGCAGATACATGCCTTGGCTCTTTGTAGAAGCCACATTAGTGTTGCTAGAGGACGCTGGGGCACACTGTAAAAAGGCCACAGTCAGCATGGCAAGCCTGATAAGGGAGGTCATGGAGTATCTAAAAACAAACTCGACACAGAGATAGTGCTCTTCTACAGAACCAAAATACACTTCTATGATGACTAAGTCCCCAGTCTGTAAGTCCAGCAGGATGTTTGCATACACACTCTGGTTATAAATATATTTACGCTTGTGGCTACTCGCAGAAGCAGCTCAAACACACATATGAGAGCATTTCCCATGAGATGCTATCTCATTAGAGGTTGATGCCGAGGCGTACACCTCATTTATTTTTGCTTGAACGCATACATTTGCTCAAGTCATGCCTAGATCTCTTGGTTTACACCTCCGTACTGGTTTCCAATAACGTTAATGAGGCTTGCACCATGTATACACCATGATAGATGCAACTTCATTTACTGTTTTTAATTTGAAACAAATCTAGAAACGCCACTTTTTTACTTGCTAGACTAAAATAACGCTCATATTTATAAAAAATCATGAAATCATTGCTATGAATTGCAGAGGAACGTTTTCCCAGGTTCAACAATTATACATCTCTCTCTCACGAAGGCCGGTCGACGGTCTGGGGAAATTCTGAGATGACGTGCACCTCTGACACTTCAAATCTATGCAGTCTCAAGTCGCTTCTAGTGTAAACACTGTGTCTGATGCTCAGGCATTGATGGAAAGTTATAGACTCCCAGTGCAATGAGTCTTGTTTGAGACCATCAGCAAACGTTTGATGGTGTAATGCATTTTTGTGGAACCGCTTTACATGCGCGAAGCAACCTGGTCAAATCAATATTCACGTAAGTATACAGGTCTCCTCTAAGGCACTAAAAAAAATTGAATTTGATAGCTTTGGGAAATAAATTGAATCACAACAGACCCAATGGCTTTCGGATACATGTTTTATGTATATGCAGGTAGGAAGGTGAGTGAAGTGATATTTAATTTGTCATAATAATTGTTGAAGAATCAGTGCCTCTCCATACATAAAGTGTAAGAGGGGCAAATGTGATTTTATTTTAGAAACCAGAGTAGATACAAATGGATTATTCTGTAAAACCTCCACTCCGCTTTTAAAACATGCTGTGCTAATGGGTCTTTTCAAAAAAAGCTTGAAAATGTTAAACTAGGCGGATACATACTCGAACACTACATGTCCTGAAACTAAACCTGCATCCAGTGTGGACAAAATTTGATATTAAAATGGGTTCTTATACGTTCTGGGTGTCTTTTGTCGTGTCATGTTAATTTCAAACATTGATCAAACTGACTGGACCTACCTAGTTTTCATATACATATTGTATAGACGGTTTAAATGCAACAACATTAATGAAAGTCACTGCCCATCGCGCGTTCGTGGACTGCCCTTAACTTTCGTTACACCTTCAAATAATAGAGTGCCTGTAGATTATTTCTGATTACAAGCACAAGAAACCGAGAAGAACCGTTACTTGGCTCTCCAATCTTTAAATCTAGACTGCAATACCAAGCTCAACCGCTAGCTGTCGATGTCCCACGCGGTTTCTTTAAATGCGTCAAAACTACAGGACACATTCAACGAAATGTTTATTTAATAAATTTAACAGACAACAAAATTCAACAAATCGTTCACTTAAAACAATGATTATACAATAACATGATAATATGAACTAATTTTAACATACAATTAAAACGTTATATTATAAGTCACTATCCAGACCAATAAACAAACACAGACCAAAAGTTAACTGCAGTCCAGGTGCGCGCGTCCGATGAAACGGTCTATATCTTTGCATATTTAATGTCCTGGCTATGTAGGTTCTTCGTTTTATGTTTCTTCACTGTCTTCATGTTCCTCATATTAAGAACAAAACGAAACCCCGAAATGAATTTCAGTCATCATTTACTCATTATAACATTCCAAAACTGTATAATTTCTGAGCCTTTTTTTTTTGACTTTGCAAAGTATCTATAAAAATAAGTCTCATATTTGCAACTCTAAAAATGACAAGAGCACAAAATGATCTTAAAAATAGACCACCTGTAGTGATTCTGTGTTGGTGCTGAGTGTAAGCGTAGGCCATGTGATACAATTGACCCCAGTGACCACATCTCTAATGATTCGGTGTATCATCACAAATGAAACTATAAAAACATGTCTTTGCTTTTTCGCTTGTGCCTTCTATCGGCCGGGGTCTCCAAAGAGAGTGATTACACCTAGAGACAATGTGCCCATTTGCTTGGGTAAACAACGCTGTCACCATTGCTACATCAAACCCATGGAGGCCATCAGACCAGAGTAATGGGGTCATTAACGTTGGCCTAGATATTGGATCTGGTGTCGGCCTGTGAAAACAGCAGGGTGGCTCATCTCAAAGATCAGCAGAGTAAAGCCATCACACTCATTATTAAATCACACAAAGGCAGCAAAATGTCACCTCTTGTCTATTATGATAAAACGTGCGTCTGTCTTATAAGAAGGATTCAATTGATTTTTCCGATCTGATTCGGGAAGGTGGTCTGCTAGATCACATTTAGACTAGTGATGGCAAAGAAATGAAGAAATAATGATGAAATTATTATTAATAAAAATGAAAACGCTAAGACTTTCCTCTAGCTCAGTGGTAAGGGCATTGCGCTAACAACGCAAGGTTGTGGGTTCGATCCCAGGGGATTGCAAATACCTATGTAAAATGTATAGGATAAAGCAATGTAAGTCGCTTTGGATAAAAGCGTCTGCCAAATGCCTAAATGTAAATGTAAATGTAAGAAGCAATTAGCTACATTAGTGACAGTGTTATTATCCACACAGAATTCACACTTTTAGAAGTGAAGATATTTTCTAAATCTAGCCGCTGAAAAGTACAGAGAAGCAATGAAAGAGAGAAGTGCCAAAGCCTGTGTAGCTTGTAAGGCATTACACATAAACATCTATCCCATGGAGACTTTTTATTAATAGCTTTTGGCTCTCAGCATCTAACAGAACTCCTGCTTGTACTTCTCTTGAGCAACTTTCATCAAACATGATGAGTCTTTGGGCCAAAAATCATTATATCTCAAGAACACATCTTTACAGTGTAATTCACCAATTGTGTCCAAACAAGCTTCATTTTAAGGAAAAGATCAGAGTTTTGAATGAGTGATTAGCTATAAAGTATTTTACAGATGTAAGGAATTGGTGATAATATACTCATTAGTAGTGCAACGGATCAAAAAACTCATGGTCCTGATCATTTTACGGATTTTGGGATCATTTTTCGGATCAGCTAATGTAAATGCTCATCGTAGTTTTCTTGTGGAGTGGTGAAAAGGAGGGTAAGGTACTGTATGTCATTGGGGTCATCAGGTGGGCACCCTGCTTCATTGTCGTTGATTGAAGCCCACAACGTCTCCAGAAGGCTCAACGGTGTACCCAGCTTGCCAGGTGCACCCCCCTCCATGCCATACGGGCCTACGCCTGACCGCATACCATCTATCTCTACCTTGCTGCCCAGATGGGATCCTTACGCTTGATCCAGAGGCAGTTACTGCTTCTTTCGGCAGCACTTGACATGGACTTGATGGCCTGTTGGAGAGAGCGATCCTTCACCCCTATAGTTTTCTTATTATATACTATAATATATCAATAAATCAATCAATAAAAAGGTCAAAAATAGGGGAGCTTATATAAGGGGTTAAAGAATAAAAAAAATAGTTGCGAAATAGCCTGAAAATATCAACAGGTTAATTTAGCATATTATTTATCTTCTAAGCTATGTTATACGATATGCATGCATACAAAAATGACAACATGTATAACAAATAAATACGATATAAACGTGCAATCAGAGTAAACAGCTGACCAATGGATCTCTAGAGATCAGATTATAATTGTGACAGGTGTTATCATTATAAATGTGAGGTGGCGATCATTAAGTAATTCAACCGACTTTCTCACGTCGTCTTTAATGCGTTACTGAATAATGAGTGGGCGATGGGTCAAAATTGCTGAAGCGGTGCCCGTTTGCGCGAGGATCGCTTGATCCTTACGCTTGCCATTTGCGCGAGGATCGCTTGATCCTTACGCTTGCCATTTGCGCTTTGACTCAACCCAAAATGGCTGCTCACGCTGCAGTTTCAGTTGAGATATACGCAAGAATGCGCTTTAATATTGCACTCATCCAGATACTGGAGAGAGAGCGAGATCGTGTTAGCACTAAAACTATCTTTAACTCAATGATGAGTAAATGTACAATTAATCCACGGGTCACATGCGTTCCGAACCGTAGAGCGTGCTCCGTACGGTGTCATGAACGTCATCAAGTGTCAAGAAACCTGTGATTTTACCATCAACTGTTTGGACTAAGAACCACTTCTATTTCACAACTTTGGCCAGCCCTGTTATTTAAAGCACAAGTAAATGTACGCATATGTGTAAAAAACATATAGTGGAGAGAACAGCTAGAAGGCCACTGAAGACATTAAGTCAGTGAGCATAAGAGCTAAAACTGGAACATATTTGCATATTTTTGTGAACTGTTGGCACACACCTTAAGAAACTAGGACTGCCTTGGGTGACCCGAGACGTCTATTCACCCTAGTCTGGTTTTAAATCAGCTCCTCCAGTTTATTATTTCAGGTACATACAAATGCTTGCACACCAACATTTCTCAACATTCAAGGTATTAGTCTTTCTTACAGCTAGCAACTTTTTTTAGGCCATGCAAACCTTAATATTGTCTTCCATCATTCTCGAGAAATGGAACTAAAGTAGGTGTGTTGTAACTTGTCCTCCGTGTTCTTTATGTATCTTGACGTATACGCCAGTGCAGAGAAGGATTGTTATAATAATGAGCAGTTTGAATGAATAGGTGTGGGCAGTTATTCTCATTATATAGTTCTGTGCTATTGATTAGTGGTTGTTAATGCACAGGCAATTCAAATTCATCTGGCTGTTTTCGCTCAAAGAGCTGTTCAAAATAAGCGGTTGTATTGGCAGCGTATGTTAATTAAACTTCTTCAGTACCTTGAATCTTAAACACTGTTGTTTTTCCAACTGTTTTAAGAGGTCATGTTGAAGGATGGTTTCTCTTTTTGCAAAACTCACTGTAGCATGAACAGTGAAGGTAAAATTGAAATCAAGAATATCTGTTTCTATAATTGACATAAAGCTAGTGAAATAAAGCTACTAATTAAACCATATGACATTGCTGTGTGCGTTTATCTGATAACCACTTAGCAAAAGGACATTTTGACCTTCTTAAAGGTAAGAATCACTATTACCATTGCTTATACTTAAGAGGAATTCTAATGGATTTGTTGTGAATAAACATGCTTTTACTAACATACTTTAAACAATAGTATACAGTATTATATTACTATAATAAACAATCAGCACACCCACATTGCATATGTGTGTGCACAGCTCAGCAAAATTGGACTGTCCATTATTTATATACATTATCCACCCTTTATTTGATACTTTGCTTAAACGTTCACGCAGTATGAGTGCAGAATTATCAGGTTTTGAACTTGGAGATGCACTCTTACTTGTGACTAGGGCCACAAGTACGTAGCGATAATACCCTAGCAACCTCACAGTGCACCCTAGAAACACAAACAACCTTGTGAAGACTATAATACAACACCAAGCACACTCAAGCAACGTTTCATTAACCTCGTCAAATACTTTGGCAACCAGAGAACAACAGTTTTGCGAGTGCTAGAGACAACAATTGGTTGGGTAAAAAACAGACAAAACCAACGGTTGGATTGTAAATAACCTGTGCTGGTTGTTTTAACCCAAAATACTAATTGTTTCAACCCATGGTTAGGTAACAAAAACCCAGCGAGCGGCATGCTAACACATTTGCCTATTCTATTTCTCATCAATGTCACCGGTATTTCCTTTAAATGAATGTGCTACTAGTGTTAAAAACAGCAATGAACACCTTTCTTATTTTGGCTGTCATCTTGAAAAGGCGCACGACCATACACAAAAGCAGTTTGTTCCATGTGAATGGAAGTTTAGCTGGTGGGAAAAATTTGAATTAGACTTTAGACAAACCAACATAAAAGGAATTACTGAAAGGAACTCGTTTTGCATTAAAACTAGGGCTGTGAACCGATTAATCGCGATTAATCGCATCCAGAATAAAGGTTTGTGTTTATATAATATATATCTGTGTACTGTGCATATTAACTATGTATTTATAAACATAAAACATACACATACTTGTCTATATATTTAGAAAATATTTTAATGTATTAATTTATATTTACCAATAATTGAAATTCAAAATAAAAGTTTATTAATAGTTATATTTATATTTTTCTTAAATATATGCATTTATGTGTATGTGTTCATAAATACAAAATGAATATGCACAGTACACCGAGATATATTATGTAAACAACTCTTTTATTCTGGATGCGATTAATCACGATTAATCGTTTGACAGCCCTAATTAAAACATATTCATAAAAAAACATCAATCATTTGATCAAAAAAGGCATTATTATTTAGTTAATAGACCAATTTTTCATGTAAATGCAAAGATTAGACTTGGTTAACCAGTTTAAATATCAATTAAATGTTTGCCTGTCAACACATTTAAATGTTTTGATAAAAAAACAAAAGAAAGCAAGGCCTTGATGCTGAAGTATTTACAGATAGCTTCTCTGTGGAGACCCGCATGTTAACTCGTTTGAGTCTTACTGCTATTGCGCCTCTCAGGCCCAAATAGAGTACAGAGGTCTAAACAAGGTCTTGAGACGTGCTGTTGCATCAGGATTGAATATAAAGGAATAAACTTGAGCCTGTGTTTCTATTGGCAGGCGGTCTGTAGGAGCAGGCGGCATGTCTTCCATGCGCTATTATTGTGTCCTTGACGTGAACGCAATCTCCATTTTCTGTCTTTCATTATCAATCCAGTGATCCGCCAGAGGTCTAATGTCCGCTGAATGCTGATGACAGGCTGGGTGGTGATAGGAAAAGTCGCAGCAGAAACAGAAGCACCGACAGGCAGAGATGCGGGATGTGTTTCAAGTTTAAAAATCAAATACAATGAGCACTATGAATTTACCTGTTAAGTAATAAAAACAATTATATATTTCTATTTTGATTTAGTTATGCCAGAGATAATCATTTTAAATGAATACACACATACAGATGAAGGCTCATGCCATACTGATATGAATACCATTAGTAAACGAATGAGCTAATTCAACGTTTAAAACAAGATCAGTCTGAATTCTTGACATTAGTTTACTTGATTCCTTTGTATTAGATCGGCATGAATAATTTTCTTTGGCCATAAATGTACCGAAATCCAGATAAAATGTTTTGCTTTATTATTATAATTTACAAATTTAAATATGTTTTATTAATCTTTTTTACCTTTTAATGTTTAAAAATATGTTTAAATGTCTATAGTACTATATATGTTTGATGGATTTGTGTACCCCCTGTATACCTCCCATTGTAAAGTATTATGATTTAAGTATGAAAAGATTTAATTTAATGTAGGCTCTTTATTTTACCAGGGTCTGTTCATTATCCTTACTGCTATAATCCACCTGTTTTCTTTTATCAGACATTTCTAACAACTTAAATAAGAATCGCTTTAAAATGAATACTTGGATCTGTCACATCATACACCTGGCAAGATTAGGCCAACAAAACCCGAAAAGCTGAGCTACTTTGATCAGGATATTTCTCCAAATCGACAAGATAGGCACCGTCACTTCGAATCATTCAAGTGTCTGGCAATTTAAATAGGAGGACAGCGTTCTTGCCAGCCTGCCATGCCACTGAGAACACGGTGACTAAAGAACACATAATTCACATGCACACGAGCCTCAGAAAAAGTCACCTGACCTGAGCAGTGTACTCAGTTATCACAGGGGGATACAGCTTGAACTGGAGAAATCTCTTTAGTACACCCTTCACCACAACAATTGTATAAGCACTTGAACCTGAGGCAAGCTGTTGGTAGAGAACTGAAGATTAATGCCAAATTATCTACTTCAGATTAGTAACATGAGGGCCCTTATGAATAAAACTGTGTGGATTTCAACCCTAAAAATATGCATACACACGAAAACGGATTTTGGACAGTATACCCTGTGCAACATTCAGTGACCGCAAGAATATACATGCACAAACATTATTCCTCTTTTAAATCATCAAATCAATTCATACAATGGAAGTCAATGGGTGCCACCGCTATATCAACATTCTTCAAACTATCTTCTTTTGTGTTCGGCGGAAGAAAGAAAGTCATACAGGTTCGAAATGACAAGAGGGTGAGTAAATGATGACAGAATTTTCATTTTTGGGTGAACTATCCCTTTAACTCTATTCGGTTCAAGTCACTGGATTCGTCAAATGGTTTGTAAGGTACAAATGCTCTAAATTCTTTTATCCCAAGATGGTTTTACTCCCAGTTTACTTTTTATAATCGCAATGTGTGTGCGTGGACACAATATTCGATACCCATTGATTGTGTTCACAACGCCTCAGGTGTTAAGCACTGCTTGCAATAAGAGACTTCAGAATCTCCACAGTTCTTGTTATTTGACCAGCTGGAGAAAACTGCTTGTGTTTGTGAGCAGCCTTCTACAACCTGCAGTTCCTGAAGCCAACAAACACCCAAGAACATTATTATTGACCGCCCAACAATACGGCAAAATAGCAGATGATGACAGTTTGTGCCGGAAAATGAGGAAATCGTGTGAAATTTGTTAGAGTTCATTGTAATCCGACCAGTTGGAGAAAACCTCTTTATTCGATACCCAGAGGGTGTGAAAGCTTGTGTTTTTTCTTTAATATCTGAAAAAGCAAAGTAGCGTGACAGCACAAAATCAAAGGTAGAAATGGGTTTTTCAGGTCGTCTGTGGAACTCTAGAGAGCATGAAATATCAGAAACATCTGTGAGCTTGAATATTTAGACAGAGTTTATTGCTGTGCCTTTCAGCCATGCAGAATTACTTGTTGTTTCTCCACAGTACCGATAACATATCCAAAAACAAAATGACATCCTAGAGAATCCACTTGTTGCTAAAAGTGTGCGTGGGATAAAAAAAAGGTCTCCGAAAGTGTCGTTTGACAGCGAATAGTGTTGCAAAACAAACTCCCCCAACAATTACGCTTTATTTTATAATGTAATATGGGGATATTAAACAGTGTTCGAGAGAAAATGAAAGAGATGAAAAACTAATTCAGTTGTGATGAGTAAACACTGCAAGAAATCCAATCTTTTGTCTTTGCAAATAGTGCGGGGATAAAATATTGGAGAAATATATCATGGGTGATATTAAACTGAAGCCAAACACAGATAATTAGGTTAAAAACTCTCGGCCTGTTGTTTCACGTACTGAGGTACACGAGGGGTCTACAACAAATAATCATTTGCAACATCATAAACAGAAAAAAACTTTTACAAATGCTGGTGCAATTATTAAAACTGCAATAAACCATTTGCTTCATCGCCATTTCAGGTTGAAACATAAAATGACACGATACTTTGAAACATATGTTTAAGTGGGTTGAACTGAAATGACTTCAAAATTCCATCTCAACTTATAGACCTCTGCGGATGACATACTGGTTCAACCCTTGTCCGGAAGAACTTCCTGTTTCAGTTATTTACCACTAAATTGAACAAAAATACAACCAACAGAATATTTATAACCGATTTAAAATGTTTAACAAATATCTTTAAGATTTTAAGATTATCCATTAAGAAACTAAATAAATCAAAACTGAAACCAGAAGTGCATCTGGACCAGTGTTTACATCTTGTATCTTGGGTTACTGTAAGGACCCTGCTTTTTATCAACTTCATATTTTTAATTAATGAAAAGTAACAGATTGCAGCTTTCATTTTAAATGATGTATAAATGATTTCCCCTATTCATGAAGCATATACTTATGACCAAAATGATGCCTTTTCTTCATCTTATGTCGAGCTTTCCTGTAGCTCAGTGATAAGAGCATTGTGTTAACAACGTAAGGTTGTGGGTTCGATCTCAGGGGATTGCAAATACCTATGCATAAATGTATAGGATAATGCAATGTAAGTCGCTTTGGATAAAAGCGTCTGGCAAATGCATAAATGTAAATGTAAGTGTTCATAACCTGTGCATGAATCTTCTCTGTGGCACATACAGAAATGGCTGGGTGGCGGTTTGGGAGGTCACTTGGGACCAGTGTTGTTTAGTTACCAACATTCCTTTAAATCCCTTATTTTGTGTTGTGCAGAAAGTATGTTGTAAATGTTTGGAATAAAATGAGGGTAAGTGCATAATAAAGAATGTTCAATTTTGGGTGAGCTATCCCTTTATGATAACAGAATTATGAAAAAAAGCAGAATCATAACAATTCTTACAATCCTGGTGTCTAATAATCAGCCGTCCTTCTTCAAGCCTCAAAAAGGGAGAACCGTGAGCCATCAGCATTGTATTCATAATCAACGCTCTTAACCTCTGGTACCTTTAAAGGAGGGGACTCAACCTGTAATAAGTCAACTTTTAGACACTTCAGATAAAAGCGTCTGCAAAATGACCGCTTCCTATTATTAGTGTAATGGGCACTTAACGTAAGATCTCATCAATATATGTCCTGAGAAGCATTAAATGTGAACTGAATTTAATAACAGCCATTAAAAAAGCTCTAGACTTATTGGCCAAGTTCTTATTACCGTAGAGTACATGTGTTAAACATGTCATTAATGGCTCACTTTCAATATTGTAAGTTTGTTCCTGGTGTGGTTATCAATGAAACGCTATTGAGTTGACTAAAATGTAAAGTCATTCATGCTTCAGATGGTCTTTCGCTCAGAGATTTGTGTGTCTCGCAGCTTCTAGGTTTTGACCATCAGTTAGGCTATTTGGCTCTGTTACTATTCAGTTTCTTCTCAATAGTAGTTCACCCACAAATGAAAATTCTGTCACCTTTTACTCAATCTCAAGTTGTTCCAAATCTGTATAAATTACTTTGTTCTGCTGAACACAAAGGAAAATATTTGGAAGAATGTTTCAGTTCTGGGACATCATTGACTACCATAGGAAAAATGGTGCCCCAAACAAATCTAATTTTGTCTTCAACAGAACAAAAGAAAAACATTCAATATTTCTACTATGATATAATGTACCACATTGCTAACATTCTTCCAATTATCTTCTTTGTGTTCAACAGAACAAACACATTTTTACAGTTCTGGATCAACTTAAGGGTGAGTAATTGTGATTTTCATTTTTGGGTGGACTGTTCCTTAAACCAATGGCAGTGTTAAAAACACTGGAGTATTACTAGTAATATCATTTAATGATGCTAATTCTATTAATTTGATAATTGATTTTAAAGCATTACATAAAAGTGGCCTTTTCAAGAAATCCAAATGAATGTGTGTTAGCAGCCAGAGGCAATTTAGCCTTAAAGAATATCGGCAGATTGAAATCAATTCGTCATTACTGACCGCTCACCGACTCACTCTGGTTTACTGTTCTCAAAAATGATGAATATGACTTCTGTGAAAATGTGCTTTGAACTGTTTTACCCTATTCATTTTCACTAAGCCATTTGGCATTCATTTGAATGCTTTTAGTAAAAACACTGTGTAGAGGAAATGATGTGATATATCTACTGTTTGCATCACAAAATCCATGAAGAGACCGTTGACATAGCATTAGCAAAGAGATGTTGACTTGTTGTTTCTTATAATAGATCAGGATGTTTTTGATTATTTCTTACTGAAGAGGCTGATTTGAAAGGGATACTTCAACCTAATATAAACATTCTGATCATTTACTCACCTTCGAGTTGATCTGTATAAATGTCTTTGTTCTGATGAACACATAGAAAGACATTTGGAAGAATGCTTATAACCAAACATATCTTGCCCCCCATTGACTCCCATAGTAGGAAAAACACAAAATAAGACATTTTAAAGAATGTAGGACAGCACACAGTTCTGGGACACTTTTGACTACCATTGTATTTTTTCCTACTATGGGAGTCAATGGGTGGGGGGGTCTGTCTGGTTAGAAGCATTCTTCCAAATATCTTTCTCTGTGTTCATCAGAAATGTATACAGATTTGGAACAACTCGAAGATGAGTAAATGATGACAGAATATTCATTTTTGGGTGAAGTTTCCCTTTAAACACAGGAGTCTTTCATAGTAAAATCGTTCTTAGTTCTAATATGCTAATCCAACTGTGCACCAAAGGCGTAGAAATTAAACACAAACATTTACTTGTGAAAAGCATGTCATACAGAATTTGTTTTACGCCAGGCCTTTTTGTGCGCTTTATCTCTTTCACAAAACCTATTCTAGTATACAGACAATGCAACAATCTGTGTATAAACAACAATGCAAACTATAAAAAGCACAAAGTCCAGACTTTCTTTCATTCAGCCAGTGTTATAGTCCTGGAACTCGGGTCAGTGCCCTATGAATGTTTAAAGCCTGTTATCATCTACACCGCCTCAGTCTTTTCCGTTTCTCTGTGTCTCTTCATCCCCTAGACGACCGTTGAGGTGGCCAGCGCCACTAGACAGCGTCATCTAATTAGCTACCATTTGAGCGCTGACATTTCCCCCCGCTGCTGGGATAAAGTGAATGAGTCAGATATCCGTGCGGCTCGGGGGCACGCGGGGAGAGACAAGAGCTGCGGTTTACCTAACTGGGCGGCTTCAAAATAAACCATTTTAATATCAGCAGTCGGGCTGTCTTCGGCTTGTTGGGGATATGATATTTACGCCCATGCGGGTGGACTACATTACCGCATCGCTACCTGACTAGAAGTGAGTGTTGCTGCAGTAATACCAATGAGGATTAAGAACGCTTAATCATTTTAATTGGATCACCGGGCTGTATAAAATGATTAAATTAATGGGTGCTTTATCTCAATGCACCTATGTTTGGGTCTGTCTAGAGTATACGCATGAATAGTCATTAGAACGGCAGGTGAATAATAAAAATTACAGGTTTAACATTCTATTATGATTTGTAAGCAAGCGTTACTATCACTTTTAAACCCATACATCTCAATATAAAACTATTGTGCGTAACCTAGGGCAAATATGGTGTTATGTTTCAAAGTATAGTCTTAAATAAATTGTGGTAAAAATGCTTAGACCAAAGGATGGGTGTGCGATCAGAATATCAGAAATGCGGGGGTGTTTAAGGGTCTTGAGAAGCACCCCAACAACAACCAGAAGCCTTTTGTAACCACATAGCAACACACTAAAAAAATCCATAACCATGTCAAGGGACCAGAATAGCATATCAACTCTCATAGAGAGGATAACAATGACTAATGTCTAATAACTAACCAACCTCATAACAACCATTGTGGCCTAGTATCAAGTGGTACGGTTCAGTACTCAATAATTTGTGCGTCTATTGTCAGAAGTTGTGAATAGTACCAAAACACAAATTTTTTGGGACCCTTTCGTTAGGGTACCTACTACAATGGAACGGCATCAAAAGGGTTGGGCTGGACTTACTGCTGAACATTGATTGGTTGACAGAGAATAGTCACTTGCGCGTGCAACAGGCAACCTTTTTTTTACACCGGTTGCTATTTTCCCGCATACACCAGGATCATTGAGTAAGGGTACAGTTGCACTGCAAAAAATGACATTCTTACAAAGTGTCTTTGTCTTGTTGTGTAGCACAAATATCTAAACATTCTTAAATCAAAGCACAATTGCTTGACAAGAAAAGTGAGCTAAGATATTCTGTCTTGTTTTATGAAAAAAGTTTATGGTAAAAACCAGCAAAAAATATGTCCGTGGGGTGAGAAAAATAAACTTGAATTAGTTTATTTTTCTCACCCCATGGACAGATTTGTGTGCTTGTTTTTACATAAACTTAATTCTTTCTTACATTATTTTTTCATAAAACAAGACTAAATATTTTCGGTCACTTTTACAAAGTAATTTAAGAGTAAGAATTTTATTTTTTGGCAGTGGAAACGCAAGCCAGATCAAGGTTTGCCGTCTCAAACCATACCAACTGAACCACTGAAACAAACCATTACATCTTTCAAAAAAATTAAATGGTTATATTTAATTTAACATTAAATCTTTGTTACCATGTTTGACATACATTTATGTAAATATTTCCATCTAAATCAAATGTTCAGTGATTAGTGGAAACTATCATACGTAGTGAGAAATGTGGATCTTACTATTTCATCAAAATAATTGGTTGCACTTCAGTTTATTGGGCAAATCTCACTAGTAGTTGTTATTAGCATGCCAATTATTGGCATATTGGCTGTTTATCAGTACTTATAAAGCACATATTCTGCATGACCATATTCTACATCCCTAATCCTATCCAATACCTAAACCTAATAACTACATTACTAACTATTAATAAGCAACAAGTCAAGAGTTAACTGGGGGAAAAGTCATAGTTAATGGTTTGTTAATAGCGAGAATTGCCCCCTGTAATGAAATGTGACCAAATAATTGTTTCTAGTTTGCACCATCAGGTTGAACTCTTAACCCCATTCATATGATTATGAAACACAGTACACACAAAGCAGATCATGCTTCTTTGTTCTCTGAATATTCTGCTGAATTAACGTGGAGTGCATCAAACCTCCACCACTGTGCATTTGTATATAATCTGTACAACAACTCAGTCCAAATCAATCTTTCTGACAACCAAACGGGCAAAACAAATGGCACATCTCTGCCAAGCTCTGCCAGGCCTCAATTGGCCCATTATGTGCTTAATATTCGTTAACTACCTTGTCATATTAGCATCAACGTACACTTGTAGATGGAGCACTAATGATTTTGGAAAAGACGCCCTTGAATGTCAGCACGGCTTCTACCCCTAAACCTCCCGGCTCACAATAGCAAGCAGTCCAAAAACATTATTCAGGAAAAGAGGATTGGTTATGTGTGCACAACAAGTCTAAGTGAATGTGACAGTACCACAGTTAATCTCGTGACTGTGATTATGGGAGCTCAGCTGTAGATCTGGGAGGTGGATGGGATGCGGGGCGGGCAGTAGAAATGTCAACATCAGGGGACACAGTGTGTACTGGCTGAAAGGTATTCACAAACACAGGAGAACGTTTTGTTGTCAACAAATGGGTTTGGATTTGCATTCACTTGATGCATGGCAGTTTAGTTGAACACTACCGCTGCAGTATACTAGCTGTCTGCTGTACACTAGGTGATGACAGATTAGCTTAATGCATAAAAATGCCTAAAACATATAAATTGATGTTGTTTTTTATGTAGCATTAAAATGTAGTTCTATCAGTCAGTAATAGTCTGTGTAAATGTAAACGTTTTTGGCAACCTCTTCAAAGTCTTCAAAGTCGACTTTGTGTTTTATATGAATGTTTGCCTTAGTAACAACTAACATTGCTGAAATGTTTTTTATTTTTAACTCGCAACTATAACATATTCAAGAGGGCATTTGAAAGGGATTATTTACAACATCATTTTAAACAGGTGGTTTTAATGGATTTCGACGCGATTCAAGTTTCTAGTTTCTAGTTTTGAAGTCTTCATCACTAAAATTAAATGAATCATTTATCCAAACGAAAAATGAATTAACACTTGAAAATGGACAAGGAAAGAAAAGGACAGGTGAGGAGAAACTGAAACAAATAAAAACGTGTAGTCGGGGAGCGTTGTGTGGAGTATTCTTTTGCATGTACATAACGTACGTTTTAAAATATACTTGGCACATAAAATAAACAGACATCACGGAAAAGATTTTGGTTAGGTTGTTCTTAATAATAAACACAATGCATCTCAATACTTGCAACTCAAAATTAAACATCTGGGCCGTTTTTGAAGATATTACATCAACCGTTTTTTTGGAGAGTCGCCTATCGTGTTGCACCTATATTTCGTAGACGAAAAAGCGTTTTAGTACATACAAATACAATAAATAACAATCAAAATCAACTTGCTTGAACAAAATAATAAATGGTTTTGGCGTTGCTCTTATCTTGACATTTTTTTCCGTGCTGATATTGCTCCGTCCCTGACCTTCACCTGAATGAAACCGGTAAGTTTCCCATGTCAAAGAAGGAGGAGCATCAGAGCACACCTTCCTATTACGCAATGGCCATGAACCAATGGTGGCTCAACGGTGTTTACCGCCAACGCGATTTTTCCCGAAGAGTTCTGTCTGGTAAGCAGTGCTGAACTAGTGAAACGAGTTGTTGTTCGGACCAGATTTTGTTGTAAATGATGTCACAGACATGACGTTTTTCCATTTCGAATGTCGTATGCCGTGTCCTTTAGTCTATGGTCTATGGTTTGAACATCAGCACACTTTTCAACAATTTAACTAAAGGTTTTATTAATATCCATCAATGCTATATATCAACTGCATAGGGAATCATTGCCATTCTTAAAGATACTAGAAGAGAATATCCAGTCCGGTTATCCAACACAGCCATCTGAAAATCTTTGATGTACTGTATTCGTGTCCACCCCATAGTTTCCAACCATTTCATTTCTATGGGAAAACAAATAAATGTATGCATCGATTTTGTTTATTTATTTATTTTTATTTATTCAGTTACCGACTCCTCAGTCCAAACTCTGGTAAAATTGCACTTCTTTAGTCATAGCGCTACAGATTCAGCATCAGCATAGAAAACACTGAAACACCCTATAAACAAAGACCACTAGATGACAAATAAAAAATGTTTTCATAACCTAAAAACATAAAAGGGATCTGCCATGATTCACAGTGCTCTTGTGTGTGTGTGTGTGTGTGTGTGTGTGTGTGTGTGTGTGTGTGTGTGTGTGTGTGTGAACGATAGCACTCCAAAGATAAGCCAATACAAATCCACAGTTACTTAATTACAAAAATGACACCGGAAAGCAATTAAATAGTCAATGTTGGATTAAAAAAAGAGATAATGGATAAATTAAATTAGTTAAATGAATCCCCTTTGTTTAATTGAATTGAACAAAAAGCAAAACACTGAGATCTTCATCGGGGAGTTTGCATTGAATAGACCCCTTTAGAAGACCCTTGAAGCCATTGTTGAGTGGTCTTTCATGTCTCTGCAGCATCGGAGTAAATGACAGCAACCGCTTCTTTATTACGAGCCCGGTGAAGTGAGCTTTTGTTTATTTTCCTCTCTGAAAGACAGACAGATGCAGGTGTGAAGCCCATTAGCTGTCTGCTCCACCGCGCAGAGATTTTTCACGGGCTTTAAAAAAAGAGATGCGATCGGTAGAGGGTCATCGCATCATTACCTCTCATCCCTTCCTCCGAAATCTCTCCATCCCTGAGGGCATCAGCAGCAGATAGAGACAGCGTCGGAGAAACAAAAATGACACTGATCAGAACGCTGGAGCCTTTCATTTCTAATACAGGTGTGTGACCTGAGTGCTCTTTTTCTGGAAACCTCTCACTTGATATGATAAATTACAAATGTTAGCGGGGGCTGTTACTCTAATTTGAGGAGAATATTATCCTCCGGGGTGTGGAATGACTGTTTTTGAATACTGAAAGTAAATTAATTAAATGATGTGAAGGAAAGTGAATTATGATTAAAAAGCAAAGCAGGTAATCCTCGGTATGAAAGTTCCGCTTTACCGCTGTCTAATAAAAAAAAACTCTGGTGCTCTTGTGCTCTGCCTGCGAGCCATCATCTCTATTAAACAAATTACGCCTGGACTGCCGCCTTGACATGATATAGCTTTTGATCATGCTGTCTGTCAAAACCAATGTTCCTCTGTTAAGGGAAACCAAAAGCGAGAAGAGGTCTCGGCTAATTCTGAAAAAGCATCATGGGAATAAAACCCTCCAACTGTTCTGTCTTGAATGAATATTAGATGTATTTATAACTACCTTCTATCACTTCATCCTCCTTCTCCAAGGATTTTCTTCACTGAGCTAGTTACATTCTGGGATTGCATTTTCCCTGTAGGACACAATAATGTGCTCAATTTGACCTTCCATTTCTTGTGTGACGAATGAACCAGAAGTAATTTCAGCCATGATTTTATTCCTGATTTTTATTTAATCATACTATGAATTTTGAATGTAAAAAAGCTGTACTTATTTGCTAAATAATAATGATGCAACAAAATGAAATCAAGCGGCAGAAATGTATCTTACTGCTTTTTAAAATAATTCATAATGTGTCCAGTTTCACATACTGTAGTATTTTTTAAATAAAGCAGTAATACACTGTATAACTACTACTTCACAATTAAACAACAATTTTTAAATAAACAAAACACTCCAAACAAACAACATGTATTCTTTTAGCATTTATCAAACCTTTTAAGAACTGACAGCATGTATTGATGTACTGTATCTTAATGGTAAACAATGTCCAAATTGTTATGACTAAGCCGTCTGTCAGCTGTCTGCTAATTTACAGTGTAAGGAGTGAAATCCGTGACCGCTAAATGCCTCTTCATTCAGCCATCAATTTAAAAGCTAAGTGAGTCCTGTCAGCTTCAGACTAAGTGATCGTGTATAGACAGTAAAATATAAAGAGTCCCAAATGTATTTATTTATCCTAAGCCACATAACTACCTGTATATTTTGTAATTGTATTTTTTATTGTCAAAACTTAAAGTTCAACCATCAGTAGGCCATGGTCACCAGACATTATACAGCCAACGTGATCTCATGAGAGTTCGTATGTATTTTGTGTAAAATGTGGTTCTATAAAACAGATATTTACTTGCGTTTGCACAAACACTAATACCTAAAATACTGACATATTTACAGCATCTAAACGCACATAAAACATTCATTATTTACATATGAACAACTTTACAGACTTACAAATGAACCCTTAGGAATATCGTTATCCCAGCAAAAACCTTTATTTTATTTTATTATATTGTATTTATTTGTCACTCATTTACTTATTATGAAATTATTTCCGTAATGTGTGATTTCTGCTCTTAAAATGAATACATTTTTTGCAATCGTTTAACCAGTATTTATATTGTAATATTTGCTTTGTTTGCCATGGGACATTTTCCAACATGCTGTGACTGACAGAAGAACCACAAAATACACCAAAAATGCTAAATAATTACAAAAGGAATCAATTTTATTAATCAGATGTAATATCTTCAGAATCCATTCGACTGCGAGGAATAGAGCCAAATCAAAGCTATTATTTGACGATCTTCATCTCCATCCTGAGAAGCAACAACGATGACAAATTTAGGACCCCGCGTGATTCTGTTGCCTGAAAGAACTACTAATGGGTACTCTTTTAGCGCCTGATTGCGCTGCTTACAAAATTAAATTACGATTTATGTCACTAGTCATTTGTTAAAATGACCTTTATTGTCTTTTTCAAGAAATGCTAAACAGAGTGGATCAGGATAATGATCTGG
Organism: Triplophysa siluroides; assembly: GCA_006030095.1. Classification (NCBI taxonomy): domain Eukaryota; kingdom Metazoa; phylum Chordata; class Actinopteri; order Cypriniformes; family Nemacheilidae; genus Triplophysa; species Triplophysa siluroides. The sequence goes on from VCII01000015.1 coordinate 1,866,839, forward strand.
GCTGCGTTTCATGATAACGTTGTCTCTTAGCGCGCTACGAAGGCTCTTAAGGTAAACCTTAACTCAAGTTATACCTTTTCTAGGCAAGTTCCCCGAACTAGACCTTTTGAGGTTACTTAAGGTAAACGTTCTCAAGTGCGACGTTAGCAGGTGCTGTCCATGACGGTGGTGCTGAATAGGTTGTCATTTGGACTCCAAAGCAACAGTTGTCTTGATATTGGCATCTGCATTAGTTGTTCGAAAACATAAACAAAATGTTGATCACTACTTTAGAAATCATTATTTAAAAACAAATGTAAGACTTGAGAAGGAAGACTCTACTGTCTCTAGCGGCCAGTCGTTGAATTGCAGATTAAATCACTTTCGTGTTGGTTTCACGAGAGAGACCGGAAGGTTGCCGCTTGGTTGGACATGATGAAAGACCTCATGAGACTGCTGTTTGTTGGGTAAATGTGATGTAGTATGTGTTCTCACTACAGTTTAAAAGTGCTAAATAAAAATATACATCTGATCTGATACGTGACTGATAACGCGATTATATTCATGTACCGTCCAATACTACCTGCATTGAAATAGGCTACTTGAGCGTTTCCTCTACTATACAGAATGTTAGAGGTGGGCGGAATGACCAAACATCTATTTCACGGAATGAGTCATTTTATTTCACGGTAACGATATATTTCATAAAACATTTTTCCATCATAATTCTATATTTTATACCTAATTTTTCTTAGATTGATTTTAACCAATTTATTTATTTATTAGAGTTCATTTAAATGTTACCATGGTTAAAATGTAGGCAAGTTATGAAGATGTCCTAAAGATATCAAATTAAGTTCTATTAATCAGATGTATTATTTATTCATATTTATCTTCTGGCTAGATGATATGTATACAGTAGGAAGATAGACAACATGTATAACAATGAAGTATGAATATGCACAAACAATGAGAGTACAGTATATGACTGATGTTATAAACTGGTGTTAATGGGGTCTGGCTTGGTCTTTATCGCTCTTCCCTCTCTATAAGATAAGCAATTTTGCGACTCTCTGTCTTTAGGTTTGTTTGTACTCGGGCTTGTTTTCGCACTGCGAGTCTCTGGTAAAACCTCACACATCTCCCAAAAGTGGTGGTAGAAGGGCGTCACATCAAAGCGCACACGTGGCGAGCATCATCGCGCAACTTGGCTCGCCTGAAGTTAAACTTTATTAAAACTATTAACAGCTTTACAAAACAACCTGACCCTCTGAAATACGTGTTGAGAATGAGCTTTTTTATATGCTGGCGCAGATGCCTGTGCGAGAACTGCGGGTGAGAGAAGCGACGGACTGGAGCGGATCACTAAACTATAGACAGAAAGAAGGTCAAAAGAATGTTTGATACGTTCATTCGTTACGGGTGGATTAATTTTTTTCTGAATAGCGCCCAATTTACAGAGCGCCGAGTTAACCACACCTACTTATTTACATTCCGCGGTATAAACGGAATAGAAAAATCTCTTACGGTTGACATTTTATTCCGCGGTAACAGAATATTCTGTCATTCCACCCAGCCCTACAGAATGTAAATGAATAAATCTCAAAGCAGGGCAGTGACCCAAACTAAAAATAAGGCCACTGCTTTAATGCTTCTCAGCCAAAGCAATTTTAATTTATCCTATTTAATAATCGTTCAATGGAAGCTAGGAAACAATGTTAAGTTCACTTTGTTTCTGTAATATTTTTCCCCTAAAGGTTGCCACTATTGGTGTGCCAAGTGCTAATTATTAGGGTGACATTTGCCACCCCATGCCACCCTTATAGCTACACCACTGATCGACAGCTGTCTTAGCCAATATTTGTGATCAATATGTTCAGACATATGTTGCTGTTTAGCATATTTGAAACACTGCATGCAAACTGCGACTCTGGACCTGTGATGTGCACTCTCACACCTGTATTCCTAGAGGGTGTTCATGACATGAGCCCAGCAAACATTCAGACATCACTAAGCCTGTGGAGGCTGTATCCCAGGGCTTTATTGTCTCAACCCCTCCCATCTATATTTCAGCATTGGCAGCATTGTGTGCTAGCATATGAAAGGGTGAATTTCCACATGAATTATTTTCTGGCTGAGATGCCTGTGGCACTGCGTGCGCAACATGATTCTGCTGTCGCCCGCTCTGAGGCCAATCCCTTGGAGGCACTCGCGCCTACATCAGTTCACAACTATGACATGTCGTAGGGCCTACATGATATCAGCTAACATGTGGAAAATCTGGGTCCCAAGACAGATGATTAATGATATGAGAGATTCATACATGGAAATTTGATGGCAATTTGTAGATATTGTGCATAGCCAGAGGATACAAAAACATGAACATAAATACAAACTAGCCATTGCCATTCAACAGCCCTGACAGCGATTTATATAGCTCTACGGTTTAATTTCACAGCATTTTTTCCCAAAACACATCTTGGGGTATTCATCTGTTAGTATAGTTGAACTCCCAAATACACCAACACTTTAGTATGCGGTATTTAATGTAAAGGACTCATATTCTTTAGCCAACCTGACCAGTTCTTGACCGGTGTAGCATGCCAGATCATAGTCGCATGCTGCTTCCTCCAACCCAGCATCCAGAGCCAACTTCAAAATGGAGAGCGTGTAAACTGCGATTTTGTGTTTGTGTTTGCATATGAACTGATTTGCATAACTACTTAAGTGAATCGGGTGGCACAGCAATACTGATAATGTGTGTAAATACGCCATTGGAAGGCTTCATTTAGTGGGCGCCATTATTTCCAATTCAAAGTTTGCCGTTAACCTGACCGCCATGTCTCATCTGCATAAAATATTTATTAGGCCTTTTATGGATTTCTCCACGGCTAATTGCAAAACTAACATTCCTTCAGTGACAAGAGAAAACACAATGCCATATTAAGAGCCCAGGGGCCAATTACCAATTCATGGCTTTAGTAAAAGGCTGGAGGATCAATAGATCTTGTCCACTGATCTTGCCCCAGACACCCGTTCTGTCTAAAGCAATAGCCTTTGGACTCCATCAATAGAACAATCTCGTTTCCCATTTTTAGGCAGGAAATGGACATTCATGAGAGCTCCATGCATCTTCCTAGCACAGATGGTTCCGCTTATCTCATCCAACAAACACTTAAGTTCATTGTAGAGAAGCAGTGCTGGCCAATGGTGGAATTGGCTTTTTCTTCATTCGTTGCATGGGACCATTTAGAGAAAATCCCAGAGATGTCTCTCGAATCGGAGCAGCTCTGATCAGTGAGGGCCACTAAACATATCGAGCTGTTAGTTCTGCATCCAGGGGATCTGGAACATAGGCATCTGTATCACCCATCGCGTTTCCCAGCATCATGTGTGCCATCTATTGGACGATGAACATTGTCCGGCTCTGAACTCGACCTTTAAAGTTGAAAAGGCTAACTTTTGTTGACTTTAAAGCTGCATACAAATGTCCTTCGAGCATTTAAAATGGAAAAATAAGCCATCTACAATAAAAAGGTTATGTGCACATTTAAAACCAAGCAAAGTCGTTTTGCCAATAACACCTGAATTGTGTTGTTAAAAATAACAGATGGAGGTACTTTACAACGGATTTCAGAAAATAACTTTGCAAAGTTAAATGTTTATTCCTCTACCTAATCATTTAGTCCCTTCTGGTTTGTTTATTTGCCCCAAAATGAAAATTCTTTCATTTTTGGTCACCCTCATGTTGAAAATACTAAGGGCTGAGGCTGCCAAGCTCAAACTTTTCAAACTTAGCAATAAGTGCAAATTAGTATTTCATCTGAACGTGTTTACTAAACTTTCTTTCAGCAACTCAATATTGCCAAGCTTATGATGTTTTATCCACAGAAAAGCCATGGTAATAATCTTAAAACCAATTAGTTATAATGGATTAGACAAATAGCACTCATAATCTTTTGTCAGGATCCCCAAAGGCCCGAGACTACTGCAGCCACACAGCATCTGATCAAAGCACTTCCATCTCTACAGTCAGCATGATCCTGTCGACTGAAGAAACTTCTCATGGTCTTGATTGTGCAGCCCTGCGATATATGTTCATTTACACAAATTATTTTTATTGCATTACATGTAATGCCATATACAGTAGTAGTCTTGTATAACAATATTTTCATGTTTTCAAATGTGAACGAAAAGCTTAGCTTGATAACTTTGTGTAGGCCTATAGCCAGTAACAAGTGACCCTCGTTCTAAAATCAGGTTTAAAAAAAAAAGAGAAATCAGCCAATTGTGACACCAACAGATTGTATGACAAAACAAGCCATCTATTCTCCTCGCAACAAGCTGATGAAACACGACATTTTAATTCACTGGGGGTCAGTATGTTCACTCTACAACTGTACACTGGAAACACATCTTTAAAGTCTACATGTCTCTTCCTATTAAATCTTGTTGGCACAAATGGCTCCCTAGGATAGGTCAGAAATATTAATATAAAGCGTAAAGACCAGGCAACAGTTTAAACTGAAAAAAAGATGCTACTTTTAACACATTTTTACTTTTTTAATGCTTTGGTTCAAACCTTTACTTTTTTACATGAATCAAAAATGTGGTGCAAAGTAAGAAGATAATTTAATTCCAGAATAACCTGATATTTTCTAGTAGAAAATACTTATGAATAAAATACAACAAAAACCCTGTCACTTTGTTACTTTTCTCAAGGTTCCAGGTTAAAAAAATAAACGGTTGCCTTTTTTTCACACAATTGTTTGAAACTTTAAAATTAATGTTAAAATAACGTATTTAAATATACTTAAATAAGTTAATTATAGTATTTTTATAACTCAATTTCATATTGTCAAAATAATTAATGCTTCATTTGGCCATGAAGTAAAGATTAGAGAGTTTGTTTCACCTACTCAGACCACTTGAGGCTTAAAGGTCCAGTGTATGAAATTTAGCAGTATCTAGCGGTGAGGTTGCGAACTTGAACCAACGGCTCACTCCACCCCCTCCCTTTTGAAGCACTACAGTGGCTGACACAGGACTAAGATGTCGTCACACTTTCGTTATTATTTTCTTTACAATAAAAAACAGTGCTGGAAATGGCAAAGATTCATGGAGGGACACTCTAGTTGGAGCCATATTTTGTATTTTTACCATAGATGTTTACATATGAAATGTGCATGTGTGTAGCGTTTTGAGGCCATTTCATGGACAGAGAAGATGGAAATTCTTTACTTTTGAGGTGGAAAGTCTCTTCCTGGACTTCGTCCCTCCTCTGTGGTTAATTAAAAAAGATACTATAAACTTAATTGTTTCTTTTAATTTGGTTACAGGGGAAGGGAGTGTAATTTGTTTTTAGCCAAACTTACCAAAACTGGTTAAAATGGAAACAATTGTTTTACTTTTTAGTGTATTGCATCAGTGATATGGCATTTATGTTTCAGTTGGATTGTTCAAAATGCTCCGAGACCAAAAGTGCAAATGAGTAACAAAAAAAGCATGGGAATATAATGTAAAATATAATGTCCTTATATTGAAACCAAGAGCTTATTTTTTTTATATATGCAAATTGACTATTTTAAATAGCATTATTTGGGCATTTTTAAATGTATTATAATACTGCAATATATAAACAACACATTATTATTCAATACATGATCGAAATATATGAAAGGATTTAACACATAGAAAATACGAAGAGTTTGGTTCCAAAATTAGACTTTAAATGAGATAAAACGATTTTTATTATGTTATCATGTATTTTTGTGTTAGTTAGCTGTATTTGTTGAGTTATTGTGGCTTAAATCAAAACAAACCAACTGCAAAATTGCATTAATTGGAATCCACAATTAAAAAAACACGATTGTCTCATTTTGGAACAAACTCTTCATATATTTTCTCTGCATAAGAGTTCCCTCCGCAGGGCTCTGCGCGGCCAAGCAACTGCCCTCGAGATGATTGGGAATAATCATGAACTCTTTCTAGGTATTACAGACCTCCTTAAGAGAACTTATTCTTTTCATATTGGCCTATTCTTGAGCCAGCAGTCCTACCAACCGCTTACTCTCCTTCATAGTACTAGTGTTAAGGTAGAGACTTGCCTGATTAAATTGTTGTTTTAAGATCCGCGTTCGACCAGTGCGAACCAGGTTGTGGTGTTCAGAGGTGAATAGAGGATGAAAGCAGTCTTTTAAGCACTTTGTGTGTGATTGTTTTGTTCCCTTCTTCCTACACTCGACGATGTAGACGCCTCCCGCTCACCTGCGGTTTGTTTAGGCCTTTGAGGAAGATCTGAAGCGCAGCTCGGCAAACGCTCATTATGTATTGTTTGGCGAGTCTCTGTTTTGAGTTCTTGAGAGGCTTTTGGTAGAAAAGTGCGACTGCATCAAGTGTCTGATTGAGCATTGATTCAGAACTTCAAAGACGCCCCGGCACGACTGTCATGTAATTACATGCGATGAGGAGCTTGAAGCGGCTACTGCTGCCTCTGGCTGACTGTGTTTGTGTTCTTATTCACGTGGCTGATAGAACAGGGACCCAGGAGGAGGGTAATTACTGTTCACAAGGCACGGCGAGGGGGAATAAATCAAACCTGCTGTTTAAATACAGTAGGACACAGATCTGCAGTAAAACACCTTGGGTGGCTTAATCCAGAGTTTATATAACAATAGACTATCCATTGTAAGCAGACGTGTAATAAGGTGTTAGAAATGTCACTTAACTTGTCGAAGAAATACGACCAGCACTCTTTAAAAGCTTCCGTTACATAAATGCATAAACAACACTGCACTGTTACCTTCACCACAATTTAAATAGTCACACGCGAATTGCAAAGCATTTGTCCGGCGTCCAGCATCAAATTCAGTACAACATATATTAACATGATATTCGGTACAGGCTACTTATTGTTGTACTTGTGCACTTTACAGTAAAGTATGGAAAACATTGTTTCAATGTGCTTAACTGTCATTAACATTTCACAATGCAAATAAACTTAGTGGTACTAAAGCTGTTTAATTCTTCATTTAGGACATAGAGACATAAGTCTGCTTTGGGCCAAACACAAAGCTCTTTTATACAGTGACAGTTATTATGATGAATTGTTGACAATATTATGATACAAGATTCCCAATGAACATTAAAGCCCATTTGTTAAAAAAAGAAAACGTCTTTTCCGCAACCATTCTTTAAAACATATAAATAGTATACAAACAGTCGCGATTTCTTTAAGACTGCAAGGGAAGCTCAGCTTCCCCTATAATTGTCAAAAAATGAATGGTCAAATATATGTACTATTATGTTAACATTTTATTGACTAAAAATGCGTTAAACACGTTCATCTCGAACGAAAACAATTTCGTTCAGAAGCTACTTAGGTCGGCTGACTCGATTTCCTTCTCATTCATTCCCGTAGCGTACAGTGCATTACTCTGTTGAAGCCCAGCATCCATTGACTTCAATGGGCTGCTTTAAACAGTTTTTTTCAGTGCTTAGAAACAAGACGGTCATTGGATAATTGCAGCGATTATGTCCCGCCCACGGACGCTCAGCGTCTCTGGGATGAATGGAGGAGTGGGCTGGCCCGGACTCCGAGCGTCTGCGTGATGATTGGAGGGTCTGTCATCTCTTTTTAATCCACTTTTATGTCCTAAAACGCTCGTTTTTTGGGGTCGACAGCTTATAAAAACGTATTTCTTGTTTTTTTTTTTGCTTGTTTGCTATACACATTGTCACATATCAGCTTTTAGACATTTTTTTTTTTTTATAAATCATAAATGACAAGGAGGCGGCAGCTTCTCGCAATGCAAAGAGACGGTTGTGTGGGCGTGGGCGTGGTCTTCAGATTATGTTTGTTCATTAATTCATATAGTCTGAACTAGCCAGCTAGCAAACTGCACACGATGGCAGACAGTGCTAATATTGTCGACCTGATTTTGGCAAAGCCATTAGAAAGTCTTCCTTACGAGGAGAAACTTAGAATTAAACAGCAGGGCAGATCAACACCTAAGATTGATTTAGTGCAAAAGATAGGGAAAAGTAACAGGTCTTTTCAGCTCTCCTGGTATGACAAAGTTAGCTGGCTGACTGGAAGTGCTGTGAAAAAGAAAATGTACTGCTGGCCATGTCTCTTGATGAAACCATCTCATGGATGTGTTGTTTATGATTTAGGCCGAAAATGAGCTTCCCCTCTTTAAAAGATCAGCAGCCGCCACTGTATACAAATTATCTTGAAAGACCGCTAACCGCGAGAAACTCTCCCCAGGAGAGATTGGAGCTAGATGGAATAGAAATGCTGGTAATTGGGCCAATAAATTCTGCTATTACTCAGATGCAGAATTAAAGCAGGTGTAGAGATAAGAAACTCCTCCTGATGCTAAATGCTTTTACTGATATAGGCAAAACTATAGAGGGAGTCCAGTTTCAGGTAAACAATATGCACTCTAAAAAACGTTGGGTTATTTTTCTAACCCAATAGGTGGGTTAAAGATGTTGGGTCGTTTTGTTGGGTTATTTCTGACGTTTATTCGGTCATAAGCCATTTGGGTTAAAATTGAGTTGCACGAGCAGTTATTTAAAATTTCAACGGTCGACCGGCGCCACTGCTGACATTCGAGAGGTAAGTTAATATTAATAATGCTTATTAAATTTGTGTGTGTGAATATATATATATATATATTCATGTTTGTATGCAGTGTTTTTTCATAGACACAAACGTACATCTGTCGACTGTTTTTATAATCTGCTTTCAACGCCAACACTTGTTTTTTTAACCAACCTATTTCAAACGTAGATAAAAATAATTGTTTGGGAACCCCCTTGGCTTTTCTTTTCTCTGTCCGAAAATTTAAGTAAGTCATAAACTTTTGTGGAAATCATATTTTAGATATTTGGCGGAGATTTCGGGTTTAAGGACCCTGCAGAGGCACCGGTGTGTTAATTTTATTTTGTTACATTTCTATACTTTTATCATATTTTTTAAGCAAATAGCAGCAAATGAACCTAAATGGAACTGAATATCATAGTTGATAAAGGCCAGCATCTGCTGTGTGTTATATTCATATTTATTCATTTTTTTATTATTCCCTCGACCTATTACAGATGTATGTGCTTCATCTGTGTATTATTTTTAGTTTTTTTGGGGGGGGCAGCTGGGCAAAACAGTCTGTCACACTTAACTTATGTCATTAATATAACCCAAATGGTCTACTCCTATAAATAAATATTTAATTTACATATGGGGTTATGTTTACCATGCGGTTCATGATGCACTAGATGAAATTAAAACCTTCAAATGTGGTGCACCCCCCTTTGGGACATATAAAAACATAAAGTACCAAGTAGTACTACAATACACAGTACAACATTTAAAATTGTAATAAATATATTTTACAGATCCTTTACAAAGGAACCCTTTACAGTGTTTACCAATGCAAAAACTCCAACAACTTCATTATAGGACATGAAGAAAAGAAATAACCAATAACAGAATCATGTATTGTAGTAACAGAGAAGGTGTAGACCAAAACAATCTTGTAGACTCTTTTTATAAAAAAATATGCCTGAGAAAAACTCTGCCCAATTATTGTAGATGTGGTGAAAGCAGTTCAGGTGCAGACTGACAGTTGTTCTCTTTTTGTTAATGGGGTGTAGTTCTGGAAGATTTTCCACTATGTGACCCACTTCGGTGTACATTCATTCAGAATGTCTCTCAGACTTGTTTACCACACCTCATGTGTATCTTCAAACTACCACAGGCCACTTTTTAGCCCAAACTGACAGTTTAGTACACTGTCACGTCTCCTTCATGTGTTTAAACAAACATTTAAGAATAGCAGATGCATCGCTCTACAATGGAAAAGTATATACAATGTTTATTAGTGTTTAGACAAGTTGGTGATACGGTGCGTTTGGGGGTCTCGGATACTCTGGACCTTATACGTGGCAATTTTTAAAACAATAGTAGAAGTGATGCTTGCCTTAGCATGTGCGAGTAATGAGATGTGCCCTTCGACTCAGAACACAGAGTGTTAATCCCAGGCATCTGTGACTGGAGTGCAGAAAAGATTGAGGTCATATTGACCTTAGAACGGAGAGACTGAGCCCGGGTGCCAAGGTCCCTGTTAAAGAGACACAGAGATTTCTACAAGCAACCAATCCATCCCTGTGGATTCACTCTTTATTACTGACAGAGCGAGAGCCGCCTTGCCGGTAGACCAGACAAAATCATGGGGTTATGAAAAGGCTTCTGCACACATAATAACATCTGAATTAACACATTTCCTCAGTCAAAGTGGAATATTGTACATGGTGGGTACCATATTTCCGTCCAAAAGAAGACTGCAGCTTTATAGACAGATCCAAGATGAAAAACTACCTTTGAAGACAGGTGAAAGGAAACATTGAAGCATTGAAACGAAAATATACGGTAGGTCTTCGCAAGAAAAAGTGCTTGCGCTTAATGCATTTTAATCCGGAGAAAAACGGCATGATTGCCGAAGCGCTGCTGGAGGATGAATAGGTGGACTACATTTACAACCACATTTTATGCAGAAAGGCCAGCACCATCGCTCATTGAAAGCTATGATGGTGAAAATAAACTCTGTCAGACGTACGATTTTAATGCTGAGGACATTAACGCGTGCGGCATCCTTTTTACATGGGCCCACGATGGCTCTCAGGCTGTTAAAATCTATGTAAAAGTCTCAAATGCACAATAGTCTGGTGTAATTTCTTGTCGTCGTTGGCTACCCTAGCCTTTATGGCTTCAGTTTTGGCTTTGGTTCAAAAATCCCACATCTGAATTTGGCCTAAATCTTAACTGTTTTTTATAATGATAACACCAAACTGAAATGGGCCAAATATAGCAGATGTGGCCTAGTGTGAACAGTAAGGATGAAATTCCTGCGATTGTATTTTAGCATCCTTGACATTTATCGGACTCGTGATCATTGAATGGGCAAACAAGCTTCAGATTCAGTACCATTACGTAATAAACTAATAATAATAATCATATATTAAATGATCTTATGCAATTTGCCAGGGTAGGGTCTTGAGACATGTTTAGAAGAGTGTCTGACACACATTTAAAATCTGAACAAACTGAAAAAAAATGGGATTTGAATTGGGCAGTACAATGCGAACCGCACCGAATAAATTCAAGTATAAAAACCCATGCATGCCATTTTCCACACCTGTAATGTTCCGTCTCCCACACAAAATGGCCTTTCTCAAAGCGTTATAACACAAGCCTTTTCATAATAACCTGCATACTGATAAATCCGTAACTGCGGTGGGAAAAGAAAAGAAAGAAATATAATTATGTTTGCCTGCGACGTGTCATGGGTATGCGAGTGGCAGAGATGATGTGAAAGAACAAGTGAAGAAGTGACAGGGAAATAGAAAGGGATGTGGAAGGATAGAAGAAAAACAATTTCAGGCCGAGTGTAATTGGAGATTTGAAAGACAGCCGTCGAGCTATGATAGGTGGATATAATGTGATTACAGGCATGCTCCCTATGGCCCGCTCAGGTTTAATCATATTGCAGGCCGGCGCTGAGTTCACTCGAGCTCCACGGCTCTCTGCTGCGTGCCCGTCTGCCAGCCGGTTTTATCTTACTACAAGTGGAGGGTTAACATATAGCCCATAACTTGCTGTCAGACGGAGCTTGCCAAATGGGCGTCGCACGATTTGTTTCATTTGCATTCATCAGCAGAGCACATTATTGTGGTTACTATGAAGTTGAGGTTAAGTTGTAGATTATCTACCAATCAATATAAACTCAATTGCTGGATGTTAAATATATGAAGTCCTGAAGCGTTCGGGCATTCAGCCATCTGAAAATGTACTTAGTATTACCCATTACTGGATGATTTTCACAATAAGATGCGCTAAACACAGTGTTTTTTTATCTCGATCAAGTCATAAAACAGCGCAGTGTTCAAGAAAATAGTGCAACCGTATTCCAAAAGTACTAGTTTTCTAATATCTATCATTTTGCGTACTGATATGGAATGGGATTTATGTAGTTACCACAAAGGTGAGTATTACTATTGTCTCGTGTACGATTGTGTACCGGATGCATCGCATAATGCAAAAACAAAGAAAGAGAGTAACCCATTTGACATGTGAAGTGACATTCGCACACACAAGCTATCGCGAGATTTAGAAACAAAGTGTGGAAGCAATTTTATAAAAAGCTCTGCTTAGTTTCTCCATCCATACACGATCCATTAGACTGAGTTAAGAGCAAGGACAGTATTTGACCTGCAGCATCACTTTCAGTCACGTTGACCCCAAAACGATTTTGAGTTGAATGCACTAAAGGGAAAGTATTGGAAGTCTTAGCCAACATTTAGATTATATCTCATTGACAGTTTGAGGTTAATAATAAAATCATTACATCAAAGCTCAGACTTGGCATTATGCGTTAGTACATAAAACTCAAAATTTTGGATCAAAGGGACTTTCAGTGATTGAGCAGGTTATATATGGGAACAAGGTGAAAATGTAGATCACTGTGTAGCATCTAGAATCATAGACATTCATTTCCGTATGATTTTATGTCTTGGAAGATGCCCGACACCCATAAAATAATATGTAATTTCCTCTATAATGTTGTGCTGCTCCGTGAGAATAACTGACAGGTTTGATTTGGTCACGACTGAAATCACAACCCTCCGCAGGGAGCATCAGCCCTACGCACATAGAGCCTATGACAACCCCACGGGTTTCCGCATCTCAACATTATTCATTCTGGGAAATTAGGAATAAAATTACATTTTCTAATCAGGACTATATATACTATCATTTACAAACCTACATAAATATGTTGTACAAGTTAATGCATGTTGTTAAAATGACAAAGTGAATTACTTCAGGTCAGTGATCTGTATAAAAGAAAGGTTAAAGAACAGATCTGTAAGAATTTAAATGGTGTGAAATAGCCCAGAAAACTGTAAATCATTGGTTTTATAAGGTCAGTGGCACAGCATTATCTATTTACACCCAACACTGAACTGTCCTTCAACTTTAAGAGAAATATAAACACAGACAGCAAAGCAAGAGCAAAAGACCAAGCTTCACAATCTGGTTAAAGGGATACTTCACCCAAAATTGAATTTCCTGTCATCATGTACTCGAGTTGTTCCAAATCTGTATAAATGTCTTTGATCTGATGAACACAGGAAAAGATATTTGGAAGAATGCTTTTAAACAGACCGATGTTGCCAAAATTGACTACCATAGTAGGAAGAAATACAATGGTATTAAAAGTGCCCCAGAACTGTTTGCTGTCCTAAGTTCTTCAACAGAATAAAACATAAAAAGTAATTTTTCCTACGAGTGAATGGGGGCAAAATCTGTTTGGTTTTAAGCATTCTTCCAAATATCTTTCTCTGTGTTCATCAGAACAAAGAAATGTGTACAGATTTGCAACAACTTGAAGGTGAGTAAATGATGACAGAATTTTCATTTTTGTGTAGCATTCTTCCAAAATATCTTTCTCTGTGATTATCAAGACATTTTACAGATTTGGAACATCTAGAAGGTGAGTAATTAGATTTTCTAGACTAAGATTGGGAAAAGGAATTAAAACTAAAAAGCTCTGAATTACAGACAAAACAAAACATAGACCAGAGTTATCTCTACTACTGCTGGCCTCTCCTATCTATCATTTTAATTACTAATCTACATATCTTAAAAAAACAATGCTCTTAAAACATTTCAAGGTTTGATCTGAAGTTGAATTCCCTCACACAAGGTTTCTTTTCGCTGACAACACTTACAAGTGAGGGTACAGCTGCCAGCCCATAGGAGAGAGACAGTTAATCTCCATCCTCATCATGCCGATGAGAAGGGGGCTGGGGGGCAGTTTCTGGTATCCCCATTAGCAAAACGGTAATTAGAAAAGAAATCACGGGGCATTTCGCGAATCATGATATGTACAGCGACTGGCCTCCACCACTTTTCTTCAATTCGATGAGCAACGGGGGAGAAATATCCTCGGTCCTCATCAAAAGTCAGTTTGACTACCAGCAGCTAAGAGAAAAGGTGTCTTTCAATACTGCAGTGCAGATGCAGTTGTGCTTCACTTCTCTCCGTTTATGTGTGTGATGCAATCATGTACCTGTGTTGTTTCTGTGTCTGCCTTGTGCTTGTGTCTGTCGTGTTCTCTATATTTCTGTGTCTATGCTGGTTTTTTCAGTTTTTCTGTGACTGGATCTTTGTTAATTTGGTGTCTGTCAAAAGCTTGTGTCTGTGGTCTTTGTGTCATGTTCTTATGAGGTGTCCCTGTGTCTATGTTGTTTCTTTGGTGATTTTGTCTGATGTTGAGTCTTGATGCTACACAACACAAAACCCTTAAATATCTTTAAAGCATTGGAACGTGTTCTAGTCATTTTCTTTCTGGGATTGGCTCTTAACGTAAACTAGGGCTGTGTCCGAAATCGCCCACTGTACCCTCATTCTCTATTCCCTGCATTAGTTCACTAATAGTCTACTTTAAGAAAACGAGTGAGTAAATTTGGATACTCGGTGCACTGGAAACGCCATCTTCAGTGCCATCACCTCTAGTTTCCTGCGGCTCAGTGGTAAGAGCATGGCACTAGCAATGCAAAGGTCATGGGTTTGATCCCAGGAGGTTCCATATAGTAAGAAACAAATGTATAATACAATGCAATGAAAGTTGTTTGGATAAAAGCGTCTGCCAAATGCGTAAATGTTCTGCTGAGACGAGGGGAATTCATTCAGTGCAAGTGTCACGATAGAGGGCTTGCAGCTAGCCGTAGACGTGAGTGTACATCGGTTGTATACTCGTTATTATGATGCATCATGGGATTGAATGAGTGCACTCAATAATGTCCGCTATGAACTCGGACACCCCTAAAATGGATGGCCCCTCAAATAGTGCACTATATAGGGGGCTATTTTGGACACAGTCAATATTTCTTCTCATGTTGCATTTCAGGATAGTGACAGTATTCACAACAATTACACTTTTATTAGCAATTGTTTGCATTCTATTTACGTTTGTACCACTACACTATGGATCAATCTTCACTCTTAAAAATAAAGGTGCTTAAAAGGTTCTTCACAGCGATGCCATAGAAGAACCATTCTACATTGTACATTCTACAAAAAAATACATTTAGTAAAAGGTTCTTTAAAGAACCATCTTTTTCTTGCCTTTTGGAACCATTTAGACAAAAAAGGCTTCTATTTTTTTTATTTTTAAGAGTGTTGATATTGACTGTCATGCACGAGCTAATCATTTAATTAATTTATTTATTATTTTGATTATCTGTTCCATTCAAATGACACAAATGATAAAATCATTTGATATACTTTCTTTCTTTAAAATAATAGCCCGTTTTTGCACACTACGCAGATTCGCTTTTAAGTTAATGTACTTAAAAACGGTGTCAAATGAACACAAAAAAAACCAGAAGGATTTATTGATTTTCTGTGTATTACAGTTGTTGAGAGGATTTTTTTTTGTGCAAAAAAATGAATAATTAATTAAATTAATCATCTGTTCCATTCAAATGACACAAATGATAAAATCATTTTATATACTTTCTTTCTTTAAAATAATAGCCCGTTTTTGCACACTACGCAGATTTGTGTTAATTTGTTAATTCGCTTTTTTAAGTTAATGTACTTAAAAACGGTGTGCAAAAAAATGAAGCAAATGAACACAAAAAAAACCAGAAGGATTTATTGATTTTCTGTGTATTACAGTTGTTGAGAGGATTTTTTTTTTATAAAGATGCATTACATCTTTCAAAAAATTCCAAACGTCGCAACCGGTTTTAAAACCTCCTGGTGCCAAACAGTGATGAAGAACGTGAAGAACAAGTGTAGAAAGTGAAATGGGTCTAATTTTGATATAACGCAAGCCCGGTGAAACCATACCCCTGTGATCCTGATCCTTTAATTATGAATGTTTTGGAATATTGTTGCAGTTACAAGCACAATCAAAAAATAGAGAAATGTTTGTCATATTCATTTTGCCTTCCCTTGTTGAGAGCAGTGCATTATTCAAGCCAACATAATTATATAATATCGTGTGCCAACTGAAACAGAGCCATTTTACAATTTTTGTCATTACTTTCCTTTTCACTCGCAGGTTGGACCACATACAGTATTCGAATGCAGAAAAGGTTGAAGACAGCGTCATGTCTTAATTTGAAAGTGTAGCACATTACTATACTTGAGCTACCAGATGCAGAGAGAATTGTTTGGATGTAAGGTACATGATGTTCAGAATCAACTGCAATGCTAACGATCCGTAGCCATGAAGAATGCACTGCTCTTACTCTAGTAAGCCGGTGGTGATTAACAGAGCTAAGAGCTATGCTAATGTACAAAGACATGTGTCTTTATTGATGGCTTAGCTTGCAGCAATGCATTATGTGCAGTGTCAAAGTCACCAGAAGCATCCCTCTGTTCTCTAAGGACAAGTACGGACGGACACTCGCGCATTCATGCACATAAATTCAACCGCAACAGAGGAAGTGTCCCAACTAATGAATTCTCACTGATACTGTCCAGCTAACATGCTTCTTGCCCCGTGGGAGCACTTAGCACCGAGCCAAACTGCCCATAAAGTTAAGCCCTACGACACAACTACGTGCCGTGAAAAGCCAAACCAGCACAAATTCAAAATCCATAAAGGGCTCGCAAAACATGCTTATAGACCAGAAAACAGTCATTAAACAAAAGTCTCATGAGACACGACATCGTATAAGCGGTAAAGACAATAGATGGATAGATTGGACCCAAAAAACCTGTATTCCAGTCTACTCTCTACTTTTTGTGGACAATTCTACAAACATATTGTATAACAGCTGGTTTCTGAAAACTAGTACCTGTTCATATCATATATGCACCTACATATCAGCCAATAATCGCTCAGTCAAAAGAGGACAGGAAAATGCAATGAATTTGTGATCAGTGTATAGAAAATGTTAAGAACCATCACCAGTTTGATATTATAGTCATTGTATACATAATAAACATTCAGAAAGTTAAGAAAGATAAATAAATCTTCAGAATCGATATCGGTGGAGATATCCGGTATCTAGTGAATATTACAATTTATAAACTAAAGCATGTTTCGCAATAAGTAGTACACCTCTCACATTACTTCAGACAAGGGAAAAAAAAGGATGCAGTACACAAATTCATGTATCACAACACACTTGATGTCTTAAGCTACTAGATGTCGGTCCACACTTTTCTCATCTTTAATGAAAGGCTTGATTGTTTAGACCCACTCCTTCTCTAATTAGTCAAGACTCTCACGACCTTGAGCTGATTGGTGGGGATTAATAGGGCCTGCCTGGAGAGGACCGCTGTGGTCCGTTTGCCGACATGGGGGAGGACTCCAAAGACTGAAACCTTGTTAATGCTAAGGAAGCATAATGTAATGTAATTAACTGGTGGGATATGAACCTCGACTGAAAAGCCTCCATCTATTAATTTGCAATTTGAAACAGAAACAAATGAGTAATAACTAAATGAGGCCAGATGACATGTGAAATGTACTGTACAATAAAGTCAAGGCGCCGTCCTGCACGCGTTTCCAACCGTGTCCGTGTCCAATGCTTGAGGCTTACCTTACTAACCACTCGGCTCTCTCGCTCTACCTCTCTTTTATGATCCATTTTTCACTGTATTTCTTCTCTTCTCACTGATCCGGAGAGCAGTAGTGTGGTTGAAGGTGACACACAGGATCGCATTGGCACTTCTTTAATTAACTTGTTCCTTTTATTCTGTGATTGATAGCACTTCTCCCGATTCTGCAGACCTTTGTTAAGATCACAAGTGAGCTTCAAAAGCCTTAATATGAGCGGCGGTCCTAATTCATCCAAGAACGGCGGCCAAGCAATACGTATCTGAAATTACCATTCCCCATTATGCAGCCTTCGAGTCATATGTTGGTGTCATTTCATTATGTTTGGAGTATGAATGGCGCATACAACAGTGAAGTAATAAAGATGTGATGGGAGGACGAGATCCCTTTTCTACCCTCTTTGCCGGTGGCTGTCCCTATCAGATTCATCCTTTATGGAACCAGAAACTTGCCCTTCACGCACTGACATGCTTAACTTCCTTTCCATTATCGAGCTCATGATGTTGGTCATGTCCTTTCGCAGAACAGTTGGGACCTCGGTGTTGATGTAAGAAGGGCAGAACAGGCGCTAATATTGGGCAAAATGGCAGGGAGATGACCTGAGTTCCAGGAACCCGGAGGTCCATAATTCTTGTTGGAATCTATTAGCATTTGCTGTCATCTCATTGCTGGAACTGGCATCACCGGAATTATTTTACCCACATGCTGCCTGCCTTGTTCATAGACAGACAGCCAATTGGCTTTTTTAAGAAAAGGAGGCAATACGTTCAAAACACATTTTACGTTTGTATTGTGATTATTTCCATCTAAGCTGGATATTCAATGAGCAAAACATTTAGAATGAAATGAAGACGAAAAGTGGTTGTTCCAAACCAAAGTGTGCAGTCAGTCGTGGAGCCTGGAGGAATACTTCCCTACCTCCCCGATAATTGAACAGGCCTAGATGACCAAATGAAAAATCCAGACAAATTCTGATTGTTTTCCATTTGGAAAAACATGGCCATCTTGCACAAGAGGGCCGATATTGTGTATTAGCAAAGTACAATTTTGATTTCATGTCGACCAAACAGTTGCTTTCTGAATTGTCTTCTATCGA
The DNA here is from genome assembly GCA_006030095.1 of Triplophysa siluroides. Taxonomy (NCBI): domain Eukaryota; kingdom Metazoa; phylum Chordata; class Actinopteri; order Cypriniformes; family Nemacheilidae; genus Triplophysa; species Triplophysa siluroides. The sequence continues at coordinate 1,885,556 of VCII01000015.1, forward strand.
ATGCATTTTATTTGTAAATCGTGCATAAAAATGTCAAAAGTAATACCCAATCCCAAAGGATTCAGCGAAAACGAAATAGGCTCTATCAAAACAGAGTGAAATGGAGCATGTTAAAGATTACAAAGCTGCAGAGAAGCTCTCAAAACAAAATAGAGTATGCTTTCCACATAAGCACTTTTAAGAGACTCTGAAGAAGTGTTTCGCTTCAGAGTCCTCCTCTCCCTCTCGCGTTGCTCTTTCTGCAGAAGTTTTCAGATGGAAGCCTCTAGCCGAATCCAGTCATCATTTCAACATGCTATTATGCTGCTTTTAAAACACCCTCTAGTGCTCAATTCAGTTGTCTACCTCTGTGCCGTACCTCACGTAAACACTTGAGTCTTTTTTTAGACATAATCTCACAATAAAATCCAAACATAAATATTTTATTGACTATGAAAGATCCAGCTTGCTGTTCCATAGCAAGGACCTGAAAATCAATTAAATACCTGTGCTGTTTTAAAAAGTCTTTGGAAAATAATGCACAAGATCTGAATTTCAGGCATCTGTGTTTACGCCAAAAAAGCAGCAATATTAAAAATACCAGCATTACTCCTGGAAAAAAAGGGGAATGACGGGAACATTTTCAAGCCTGACTGCAGCGATCCAACATCTGCAGTGTTTCCACGTTCAACGCGAGAGATAAAAATGTTATGTGAAAGGCTCTCTAGCTTTGCGTTTTGACTTTCACAAATGCCAAGTACACGCTACAAAGTTTTGAGGGTGACAACTGAATTTAAATGCAGGAACGATTATGATTCTATGTTTGTACGGAGTTCAGGAGTGGCTTCTGAAAGTATGACAGAATTGACAAAGGTAACTTTTTGGCAGCTGTAAAAAAACACATTTGGTAGACGCTCATGACCAGTGCATTCAAGCGTGTTATTGAGAATTCAAAACCTCTACATTGTAAATACAATACTCAACCTTGAACTACAGGAACTCCAGTAAACAAGAATTGGTTTGCTTGATATTCATATTGTATGTTCTCCTGACACAACATTTAGCACACGCCTGTAAACTCTGCCTTGGATTCTAAACACCCTCAATTATTTTACAAATGGCCCCTCAAATGTCGTTGATTATAATCTGATGCTAGCGTCGATCTTTTTCGGTCAGTAATTACCCAGAATGCTTTGCAGAAATGTAAACAATCTTACCAAATAAGACTACAGCAAGGTCCTTCAATAAAGTCTCTCATTCCATCTTTGCCTGGATTCTTTCAATCTTTACAGGACAAAATACCAAAGAGGAAAGCTAATTAAAAGAATTAAGGAGAATATTTGCAGAACACATTGATTTGTGTTTAATAGTCTAAAGGTTTGCTTCTCTCTTCTCTTCTACACTTTTGTACATTGATTTGGACCTGAGCAGCTGGCAGTGTCTTGGGAAATGTCCTAACCCTGCTGTGTTTATTTATGGTTTACACTCAACAGTCTGAGCCATGGCCTGTGAGAGGGAGAACGTTTAATCTTTGAGCCTGGACTTTTCTGCCGCCACTTGCACTTTCGACATGTTAGATCCCCTTTGATTCAATCACTTCTCCAAAAAAAAAAGAAATGTAAGCATGTTCACGCTCATCATAAGTCGGGATGGGTACCGAGAACCGCTACTTTTTTGGACGGTACATAATTGGGTCGATACAAGAGTATCGATAAACTTCATGACAAACGATACTGTTATCCATACTTGCGTTGTTTTATCTCTGTGTATTCAGGGGTTAAATGGCGTATTAGAGGCTGCCGCTGCCTGTCACTTTCCATCCATGAGTGATGTCCGAATGCCGAAGTTTGCTCGACGTATGTGTGACGTCTAGGGCCATATGATTTCCGCGATGTATTTGTAATCTGCTTGTTTTGCGTGTTTATGAGTGAAAGAGTGGCATGGTTGCGCTTGTGGAGCTTTCAGCGTCGACGTTTCACAACGAGGAAGCTTCCGTCAAACACCCCTTTGCGGCAGCCCGTCAAAATAAAAGTCCTTTATATGAGAACAAGTTATAACATTGTTTTTAATAATTCGGCCACGGAGTATATTAACTTACTTTAGTCAATTTAAGTAAATGTGCACGTAAAAGTATAAAAAATAGTACATATAATTAAAAAAATATTACTATTAGAAAATAGTTCTTAAATTTATGTAGACCTAAAACCAGAAAGGAAAAAAGAAATAAAGTCTACCAGCCAAATAACCATAGTGATGTAAAGTAAATATGTTGAATTACATTACACACACGTTTTGTTATGTGGGATTTTCTGTTTGCTCAGAAGCATTTGTAACCTGCAGTTCTAAAGCTCAGCTGTAATAAAGAAACTTAAAATGTTTAACATCTTTTCACGTCATGTGTTTTTGCATCAAATTATAGAGCGTAGTATCGATAACAGTATTGATAAGTACCGGTATCGATAAGCGGTATCGATATCGATAAAATCTTAACGATACCAATCCCTAATCATAAGTGTGCAAACCAAAGAGTTGAGTTAAAAAATCCTTGTAAAATAGTGAAAGGGTGACACACATTATGGAGGAAGGAGAAGCAAATGTCATGGAAAACATGGGCATCGCTGTGTAGTCGATAAAAGAGCTTCCATCTTGGCGCAGAGATAAGAGAAGCGGACGGTGTGCCATACGCGTTGATAGCGATCAAAGCATCCAAAGTTACGGGGAGGAATTCGAGATAGCCCCCCGCGCGCAGAGCTTGATAACGTCCATCCAGAAGATTTAAGCACAGACAGTCCATTAAGGAAACTTGGATGACCCCTTCCTCATATAAACTCTAAAAGAAGCACGAAACGTCAACTTAGTGGATTTTTGGTCCCTTTGAGGTATCTCAGTTCACCGGCATCCATTTTAAAAGCACCCCTATAGCGCAACAAGTCAATGTCTTAATCAGTATTTTGTCTCGTTGTATTTTGTCGGAAATATACCTGAGGAGCAACTCTCTGTGTTGTGGATCACCGCTACGCATGAACTTTACAACAAAGCCGACCTTCCATTCAGCCAACCTCGTCATTCCCTCTAGTAATAATCTCAAAGAGAAGACATTTCCTCAAAGCTCTTGACCAAAGCTGCCTCTGGCGCAGTACGAGTCAGTTCATCCCCAACTAACCCGTCCACCACGTCAGAACGCATGAGGTAGAGCTCACCACAAAGCTCTCATAGATTCTGGGTGTGAATCTCTCCCCTTTGGCCATTGCACCTTCATTTCCATTACAAGCGAGACACGAAACATTGTAATTTAGCCTCGCTATTGTTGTTCTCCTGGCTTCTGTGGATTTAATTTGTAGTGAAAACAAATACTGTAATCCAGGGGGCTTTCGTGCGAGCCAATAAAGGCATCTTTTAAGTTTCTTCGTTAAGAACATGGGAAGGTAAAATGAACAAAGGCATTTGAATCACGCCGCCTTTGATAGACATTATAACCTAAAAAATGATTAAATTGTTACGCGTGAGCTCGAATTAGCTTTCATTCGTTTGGTTTATTGTCCTTTGCTGATGAGTCCTGTGGAGTTCTATCAACAATATGAATGTCACTGAAGGGTGTTGAGGGAAACACACAGCCAGGAGCTTCGAAGGAAAAAATCACTCAACAAAGCAAACTGTCATTAACAAGCCTTGTTTGCTTGCTTTCTAAATGCACAGCAAAGGCTTGCATGCGTTTGAGGCTTATCGGGGTTGAAAAATGCATCGAAATGCATCTTCTGCATTTAACGTATGTGAGGTTATTTGTGCTGTAGACAAAAGCTCAGTTATCTTTGACTTATAACCAATTGCGTTGACTATACACAGGTACGTCAAGTCTTCTAGTGCTATGATGACAAAGAATCGGGTGTTAGACTTTTTATTGCAAGCTGAGTCATGCCACATAATAGACATGTACTGCAAATGCCAGGTCAAGCTTTATTACAAGAAACAACCTCAATCCAGATAATATGAGCTTGTTGCATGTTTCCTGTCATCTCAACATTTGGTGACATTCTGAATTGTAGCATGGATCTCAGCACCACAAATCCGTCATAACTGACCCAGAGCTCGACTCGAAGCGAAGAAGATTACACTAACTGCATGAGTCACACTTCTGCGTCTGTGCTCACTTTGCGATCAAACTAAAACGATTAGACATGCGCTCAAACATTTGCTCCACACTGAATAGGTGTTGATAGACCAAAGCCGGTGCTCATTTGCTGATAATAATTACACACGGATTATGAACTTTAAAGTCACCATGAAACCGAAGTTGCGATTGACTTCTTTTCTGTATAACGGCTTCTGAAATTAGACAAAAATGTAGGGCGGGCCTTCAGTTTGCCCTTCCCTTTTTGATTGGTTTGTTGTAAGTTGGACCTGGAGGGGAGGGCTAAAAACGCCTGGCCAATGGACCTCTTTTACATCATGTGGTGAGGAGAAGAGGAGCTTAATGTTTTTAATTAAAGATTACAGTGCAAATAATAAAAAATAATAATAATGGTGTGCACGATTAAATCATTTATCATAATCACTGCAACACTGTGTAAAACACACAGAACTTCCGTGTTTGATTTCATGGTGACTTTAAAGGTCTGTTCACACAAAAAATTATAACTATAAAATAATTATAACAGTAATTCAATGATGGTATTCACCTATGGGTCATATTTTTACATATTCTAATATAATATTATATATTATGATATGATATGATATATGATGATATGATATGATAAAAAATATCATATTGTTTAATCTAAGCTTACCTTTGCAGTTTCACATTTTAAATGCCGGTGACCATTACATTTGAATAGATTTTCACTTACAATAGTTTTTGTTCATCAGCTGGGAAAAATGACTTTGTAAGTGATCAACAGTGCTGTTCCTCTGTTTTGCTACAGTTATGATGCAGACTCCGTTAGTCTCTTTTAAAACCTTATCTTCGATTTAAAACTCCTCCCCGGACACACCTAACACATCTGGTCGCAGAGATGAATCTAGAGCACTGTGATGACAGCAGCACATGTTAAGACGTGGAGAGGAAGTGAATTGTTTGAGCTGTGGAGGAGCACTGATTGAAGAACAGCTTAAATGGCAGCAGTGGCGAGGCTAGTGAAGGGCTTTTAGCCGCCAGACTGTGAGTCTGTGTCATTAAATGTCTATGCGCATTGCATTGAGAAGTAGTCTCTGAATTAACTGAGCTCTGTTATACACCGCGTGCGCAGCCAGACAGAGGGTGAAAGGGATGAGACAGACCACTTGTAGAAAAATTAATGGGAGAAATAGTGATGCATATTATTTTTCTAGAATTTGAGAACACCAAGTCCAAAAATCAAGGGCTAAGAGGATGATATTAAGTAGCATAAATCGTTATTTAACTTGAAATTAGTGTATATGTTAAGTAGATCCTAACCTCCTATCCACCATTCTATAGAAACTATCGCTTTGATGTTTTGTGGGGTTCAATGTGCACATTCATCTGATGTTCCGGAAGCATGAGTGGTAGAGTCTCACATTAGCAGCACAAGAATAGTGGACATACTAATAAAATGAATACCTTGAATCCACTGTAAGTCACTTATCCGAAGCGTCTGTCAATTACAGTACATGAAAAAGCAGATTTAGCTAATTTAATATTGTGAACACAGTGGGTGAGGGGCTATACAGTATGTGACCCAGGACAACAAAACTAGTCTTAAGGGTAAATTTTTCGAAATTGAGAATTTTCTGAAATCTGAAGCTGAATAAATAAGCTTTCAATTGGTGTATAGGGTGTTAGGATAGGACGATATTTGGCCGAGATACAACAATTTGTAAATCTGGAATCTGAGGATGCAAAAAAAAGTCCTTAGCATAGCATTTTACTCAAAGAAATAAATACATTACGGTATAGGAAATTTACTAAATATCTTCATGGAACATGATCTTTGGCATTAAGGAAAATAGATCATTTTTACCCATACAATGTATTTTTGGCTATTGTTAAAAATGTTCGGTTTCGTGGTCCAGGGTCACATATTTAACGTTAACATGAATAAACAAACTAGCATTTTCAGCGCATGATGACGTCAACACTAGTTGTACAAAACTTTTTTACGAAAGCTAGAGGGCACTTAGCTTTAAAAGGTAACTAAATCTTACCCATTTCACCAACCAGATCATAGCTCGAACTGTAGAACATTGCGTTCGGATGTGTTATGAAGGTTGTAGATTTCTTTTACATTTGCCAGCCCCTCTTCCAGAAACGCACCTTATTTAAATGCCAATGCAACTCGTTACAGTCTAAAGATGTGGCTCTAATTAGTGAGGAGGAATGAAAAGAAAGATATTTTAACTTCTCAACAACCCCACCTAATAAAGTCATTGTATAAGTAATAATCATAATTGCCCAATAATTTTGCTTCAGTAATTCCTGGGTAGTTAAAAACTCAAAACATTTATGGCTACAAAAAATGTATTCTATAAGAATATTTAAATAAAGTAAATACTGTCAAATTAAAGAAAGCAGTAGACAGCAAAAAACTACAAATTGGGTGTTAAATAACATGTTAATCTTGACATTTCGATTACAAAAAATCTTTTCTGGCACCCCAGCTGTCGAAATATTATTGTTTTTTTACAATGTAGATTAAGTTTAGTTTTGGATGCGCTTGCACATCATTATTATCAACCAATTGTTTTCTAAAGATTTGAGGGCTATGGCTATTTTCCTTGGAGCGAGAAACAAATCAGCTCTACACGCGCTGTGCGTACCTAAACCCTAAGGTAACATTCTTATACTGTATGTACAGAGATGCAAAATCATCCATATGGATGCATTAATCGCATTAATTGACACATCAATCATTCCTTGTGCCCTCGCGTATCAGTACAAAATATCAACATATGGCTATGCTAATTTCCAAACAACTTTTGTCTTGCTTTCTATGTGGATCATGAAAATAGGCCGCCATGGTTTGACTATCACTCATCCGTCCACAATACGCCTCACGGTGTCTGCTTGAAATGTAATATATACACAAAGGAAAAAGGTTGGATGAAAACAGGAGAAAAATCATTTCTCTTGGAGGTCTGAGGGCACGTAGACTGACAAAACAATACAAATGCAGGCAGGCAGGGAAAGGTAAAAGTATAATCTTTGAGGTGCAGTATGAGCAAGAGAAACAATGAGGATATGGTCGTGGTATTATTGTGACAGTTAACTGTAAAAAAAAATCTGTCTTTGTATTTGAGATTTGCGAGTCAGTGTGAGGTGCAATAAGGACGCAGTTCTATTCATGCACATAAGCCTGAAATCAAGGTTGTTAATTTTTATTTGTTCATTTAGGCTTGTACACTTTTGTGCTTCGAGCTATTTTAGCAATAGAGCCTTTAGAGTTTATTTTGCGATAATGACCAGCTGACTGAACATAATGCCACACACATGGACTGGCCATGGACCACAAACTGTTTTATTCATATAATAGATTTAAATGGGAAGAGTTGTCGGTGCAGGTGGTCTTGCGGATTGAGCGCCAGCATGTTGCACAGTAGTGCCTCGGGTGGTCCGCGTTCAAATCCTGGCCCGTGGACCTTTCCTGTTCCCCATTTGGACAATTCTAAAGGACGTTTGGGCAGATTTCGCAAAAAACACTCCACCGTTTCTGAAATTAACCTATTGTTATGGCAGTATTGAGACCAGATTTATGTCACATAAACAAACTATAGTTGGACTTTTTTTGTGTCTTTCTATGCAAGGGACGGGGCCAAAAGTGACTGCAAAGAAAGTTTATGGCAGTTTGTCATCAGTAAAAGTCATAGCAAGTTTTTTATTTGTGTGATTCTATTGTATGATTTGTTTTTTGGCTGTTGATAATATGTCCTTTCAGGTTTCCAGATAAACGTTAAGTAAACACTTCCTCTAGTGTTAATAATTACCAGACTTGCAAGGATCTCTTTTTCTAATTTAAAGTCTACAAGAAAACAATCTGGGATAGAAAATAGCAGTCTTAGTTTTGCATGCTGAGTTTCAAATGAACAAATCAAACATTGGAGCTCAGGAATAGTCAATCTGATTTTCTTTGTTTGCTTGAGCCCTGCAGCTCAGGCGGAAAGGAGGGAAAGTCGTTCATCCCTTTGTCTGTTATTGGCCTTGCACGGCAAGTAAATACAATAAAGAATTAAAGTGAGGTTTTAAGACTGCTGAATTCAACTGAAGATGTGTCCTCTGGCCTCAGTGTGGCTTTACCCTGAAGTCATTATCCTTTCAAACATCTTGTGCATATCTGCTGAAACTTTAAAAGAAAACACATCCATGTAGAATCGAGCAATGCGGCCACAGTGTAGAATTGGGTTCTCCAAAATAAGCCAAACATTCATTTGCTCCAATTTATGAGTAATATGCAAATCGAAACAAAAAAGTACCTTGCTAGCTAGTTTTCTTTTGCCGTGTTCTTTTGTGTTTGTTTGTTTTTAGTTTTCTTTGTTAATTAACTTTTTTTTGGCTTCATACCAAACAAGATTTTAACAACAAGCCCATTACAGTTCCGTGCGTTCTGTCCTCTGAACTGTGAAATAAACTGGATTCAGTTCACAAGCAAAGTCCTGGGATGAAAAATTGAAACATTTACCATAGCAACACGCTTCATTTCGCCCCCCAAAAAGGTCTACGGGGACGTCTGGGGGTGTCGACCCTGAATGTGTTTTCTGACTGGGAAGCACACAAACAGACCAAAATAAAGGCTTACGATAAAAAATCCTGCTTTTATTCATGAATGGTAGTTTTGTGGTGGGGCGTAGACAAAGTGTTCAAGCATTAGTCATTTTCGATTTGTAATGTGTAATTTTATAAATACAGTACAATAAAGTACGATCCTCTCTACTCCTCCCGAGACGATGGGAAGAAATGTGGCCGTGCATGATTAGTTTTTCTGTTGAAGGGGTGGGTTCTCGTTTAGAACGGAAATGAGAGTACATTTAAGACGAAAATGCAACAATATGCTAATATGAGAATACATAATTATATGTTGATGATGATTTGCATACTGATTTGAGTCTTTGCTGTAGGTTAGATGTGATTGTTTAAACAATCTGTCAAACTGGAGAGTCTTTTTAATCATACTGGAGGGCCCTTTTAATCATGGTAAGCAGCCCTGCCAACACAACAAGTGTTTTCGGTTTATTATGTCAGCCTTGCCAGTGGCATATTCCAATGGTAAGTCATGAAAGCAATATAAAAATGGCCAAGAACTCTAGTGCTAAGTTTAGTGGTATATCTTAAAGACCCCCTGTGGTGAAAATCAAGTGTTTAATATTGATTATGTGTTTATGTGGTGTTTTGAATGTGCTTTAAGACAAACGACGCGCAAATTTATAATTTTAAACTATTGCTGAGTATTTTCTTCATAAGACTGCAGGATACCAAAAACAGTTAAAAAATGTGGTTTGATACTGCCCCAGTTAATGATGTCATAAACCTGTAACCAATCACATCAACTCATTTGACCTCTGCGGATCAGCAGTTTGAAGCATAAATATGCAAATATTCAGGCTAAAATGATCGCTGTCACCTCTCAGTTTCACTTTCAGCAGCGTTTGAACTGCTGAGTGCGATTGGGTGGAGGTGGAGCTAATTTGCATATGCATGTGTCTGCGAATACTTAAGCAAGCTCAGGTGTACTTTTGCATTCAAGCTATTTCAAGACAGGAAAAATAATGTTTTAACCCACTCCTTTAACTAGAAAGTAATAATAGCTCAAATCAAATTTTGTACAAATTAAAAACATCTTTATCTGCTGAAGACTCCCTGTTGTCATGGCAACAAGCAGACCTGACCGCAAGCATCATGTCCGTTTAAAGAATTCTCCACCCAATGAGAAGCTCTTTTACACATGACTATTTCATTGTAAGTGACCTTCATAAAAGTTTTGCGTCAAATCACAGAAGGGTGATTTAGCAAGACAGCAGGAAGTGTCTACAGCTGTGACTTTGCGTCTAAAATGTGTGTACGCACATGCGTACATTAGCCCTCGCTCCATCATGCTTTGACTTTTAGGCAAAACAGCCCTATAATGGAATGTTTAGCAAATAGCCCAGAAATCATTAGCTGTTTCAAAAGCTCACTGGCAAACAGGTTAAAGATGAACTCGGTCACCTGGCGTTATGCTGTAGCTTGATGATTCACTCCATAAAGTTCAATTGCAGAGCACTGAAGCAAATTAAACACACACGAGCAGAAGCCATTGAAGAAGATGTTGGTTAGTTTTTCTCCTCTGCTCGAGGCAGATGCTCCTGAATTCGAATGAAACATGCTTTCCATTTTCATCATGTTAGACACTTCTGCTTTCATCCACACTCGGCCAGGATCATCAATCTCATGCGACACGAGCCCCTCTGTCTAATGAATGCTGATACCGAATTGATTTGTGGATGGGATAAGTTAATTTTAGATCTCCGTCAAGGTCCCTCATAACCCTGATGGCCCCACGAGAGCATTGGATACATCACTTCCTGTCTCTGACGAACTACGACCATGGAAGAAAAACGAGAGGGATTGGCCTTTCCTGGAAACTCCCAGCAGGCCTCACTCTCCAATATGTGAATATCTGTACGTGTAACCTCATTGCATGTCCATTCAGGCTACTCCTATTTTCTTGGTTGGGCCTAATTGCAAAAATGTACGATTCCAAATAGATTTCCAAAACATTTTCATTTTTTTCTCTATTCCCATGTCCAACATCTGCTCTTACCACTGATTGGGCCAATAGACATCAATGTTAAGAGGTCCTGTGTGAACATGACCTTTTCACTAGTAAAACAGTATTGACTATTTTCTGGTTTGAGAAGCTGTAACATTACCAGTAAATTACCAGTTTAATGTTATGTGTGACCAAAGACCGGTATAAACATGTACGAGGTCAAAACGCACTGATGTAGAAGTCTGCTTTGGGCCAAATAACATTTTGAAGCACTTGCCATTTTTTTTACCCAAGTACAAAAATCTGTTCAGTAATATGGTTTGAAGCAATCTACTATAACGTCAATAGGTCAAGAGCCACTGCATGAATTTGCCAGAAAAATGAAAATATCAACAAAATGACAGTCCACATATGTTGTGAAAATACAGCACAGTCCTTAATACTGGTATTTTGGTACTAAAGTGCAAACGGTATCTTACAGGTAAAAACAGAACACTGTTGCTTGTTTGAACAGCACACTTGCGTATTTACCAAAGAAGTTGTTCTGGTAATTTCTGGTAATTCAACAGGATTGCCGTGTGAAAATAATGTTATGTTTCTATTTCGTGATACTCAAACAGACTGCTACTGACCACCATTAGTGGCATAGAAATGTCCCACAGTCATGCATAATAAATGCCATTTTAGGTTCTCTAGCTACAGTAATACCAAAAAAATGCATGAGGTGTGCTGTTATAATAACATTTTATACTGAGAAAGGTTTGCATTGATTTTATCTGGGTAGTTGACAAACATACCTTACCATGCGCCTATGATGTGACAGCAAACATTTAGAAAAAAGACTGTTAATTGTAGTGGAGTTGTCGGGGCGAGACCGTGGTTCGATGCTGTTCGAATCACGTAGGAGATTTATAAAAGGATTCCGCAAAAGTTATTATTTTATTAAATGTTTAAAATTTTAATGAACCTTTGCTACAATGATATATTATTCAATATGTTTATGATTTATAATATAAAATAACATAAGAGAGAAATTGATCTTTATTGCGTTAAACTACCCATCCGTTGCCAAATAAAGTACTTCAGGATTCAAGCGTAAAAACAGATTACATCATCAAAATGTACATGCAAAAACAGTGTTAAACATCTGCAGAGTTGCACCTTTCAATTGTGTGGAGCGCATGTTACGATGGGTTTATGCATTGTTCAGATGTGATAGTACACAGCTCGAGCATGCAGGCGCTTAAGTGTTTGGTGCAGCGCCGACAATTGTAATCTACATTCTTTTCCAAAGCATGTCATTGATTTATGCACAGTCAACAAGCTTCCATTGAAATGCAAAGTGATTAATCACACGCGTGTCGTGCGGTAAGCGTTTTGTGGATTTACTTATTGCATTCGGCAGTTGAACGTATTGGAAAGCCAAGGCCTAACCTCTGTGTGTTCTGTACTAACAGCCATATTTAAAGATCATTGGCTTCCTGTAGAACAGTCTTCGTTTATGTAAAAAATGATTTTTCTGGGAAAGGCTTATAAGTGCCCAGGGAACTGAACATCTGTTATTGATGACAGAAAAAGGAATGGTGTATCTGTAAAAAAGGGAATGTCAGTACCGCAGACTGACGGGGGGATTGATCAATAGCTGTGTTTGACGTTCTAGTGTCTGGCCTTGCAAAGCAGCATTGTATTGATATTTCTCAATAAAAAAATGAAACCTCCCAATAAGTAAAGCATTGCTTTATAGCAAGACATTATGGTATCAGCTGTCTGCTTTTAAAATGTATAATAGAAATGAAAGAAAATCTCCAATGCACTTCATGAATGTTCAATGTTCAGTGAACACATGATCATATATCATTTATGTAGTAACAGCATACTGTATTGATTAACGTCTTTTATGTCGCTGATATTTGATGATTGAAGATGCAAATGTAGTTGTTTCAGCCTTAATTTACATCATCTACCGAGCCATTCATATAAATGAATCTGAAAGGAATGGGCTATGGTTGCCACGCGTTGAAATAACACACGTGCTGTATTTTCTTATAAATAACAGAGCGGGTTTTCATTAAGTATGCGCTGAGGGTTACGCACCCACAGTCTTTACTGTAGGCAGAGGTCATTGGTATCTGCACGGGGTAACGCCAAGGTGTGCTGAACAATATTTCATTAAATGATAAGCATGGATATGGACTGTTTAATTTTCTTTAAGTTATTGTTCTTAGAACTTCTATTCGGTGATTTAAAAAATGAACGTGATAAAAGGGGACTGTAGAAAGAGAAAATAACACAGATTGAGTGTGTATGGCCTTGTGGTACGTCTGATCTTCCATTTCAACATGTTTTTTTATCAAGGACACAGTCCAAATTCAAATCTTCGAGCCTTGGGTTTAACAAACAATGGACTAAAGCATCTATTGTCAACCCCGTTGAATAATAACCTTCATTGTGAACCGTATAATTTACTCGCTATTATTCCATTTTAATAACATTTCTTCCTCAATTTTTTCTTCACTTTTTCTATTAATTTCATAAAGACCGTTTGACTTCCTAAAAATGTTATCACTAAGAAAAGCGAATGAGACATTTTCTTTACTGTGGATAACCCGTGGATCAGATCACCCAGTTATCTTCAGGTAAATACCGAGACTCGCAGACATGCAGTGACATACAGTGATAAATGAGCCGCTGTGATGGCTGGCGATCAGTAATGGATAGGTCTTGAACCCCCTAAGGTCTCCAACAAGCGCTGCTCTTAATGGGCCATTATAGACCTATGGATTGTCATGCGTAACCACCGCGAGTGTCTGAAGCTCAGGGGAATGATGGGATTGATATAGAGGACAGAAGCTTAGATGCGCAGAGACACTGGGAGCCAATGATTGTGACATCACTGGTCTTGTATCGTCATCGTTCGGGGGTTATTTGGTTATCGTCTTTGGATACGTCCTCTACAGGGAGGTGCAAACCTTGTATTTTTTAAATTCCCATTCTAACATACAGCGTAAAATGAATGTAAGCAGAATGATATCAGATCGTATCCAAGATAGGCTACATCTGAACCATATATATTGTTCTTTTAGGCTCGTGATTTGTGTGCAAGGTTTCATAGGCATACAGAAAAAGTTCAAGCTGCACATGTTTTTCAATAAGAACCTCTTTGAACGCCAATGAATTGCGATGAGACAATACGCAATTTTTACTACGGAAAAGAAATCGGATGACAAATGTTGACATTTTAAATGTCGGGGAAATTATAGTGTGACAGATTCAGTTGTTGCTGAGAGGCAAACAAACCTATACTTAAATCATTTCCATTTCGTCATAATGTAATACATGCTCTGATGCCCTGTAGTTTCATTTCTTCCCTGTTTGGGAACTCAATGCTCACAGCTGTTTGTGAATCAAAGCTCAACATTGCTTTCTTAGGGAGGCTGATCTGGAGGATGCAGGCTGAGCAAAGCCCAACTTCAAAGTCATTGTCGAGCCATATGGCAGCTGATAGTGAAGCCCAAAAACCCCCCCAAAAAGTCTCTTAAAATGCACTCATATGGGAATATTGTTGAGATCTGTCCAAACTCTATGGATTTTAATGCCTGTCTATGAGAGCCATGTATTTATGAATTGTGATCTACGCATTGACTCTTCATATTGATGCAAATTTACATGTTGTCAATTTTGTGTGAGACCATCATATGCGCACATAAGTAAAACGAGAATAATGATTAAGCCAATTAATACTGAATAAGACCCAGCGACCTTCACAATTCATTCACGTAATATGCATAGTATGAAAGGAAAAGGTGTATCGTCCAGCCATATTTAACCCTTGAACACTGACATCTGTTGCTCAGAACCTCTCTGAAACTTGCTTTCACTTGCTTCGAGAGATACGATATGAGAATTGCTTGTGCGAATCCACCGGAGACTATTAACACCATAATCAGATAAATTCACCATGAACTACTCGAAATGAAAAGAAATCTCTCGGTTCAGCCCGACCCGTGTAAAGGAACAGAATGTCTGACGGTTATTATAGCCCAAACTACACAATTTAAAATGTGCTGAAATGGGAAAAATTAAGGAAATGGAACGAAATGGAACAAATGCGTAAGATTACGTGTAATATGTGCAGACGGCGAACGAGTCTGAGGGCACAAATCACTTCTGTGTCTGAATTTATAATAAAAAACGTTGTGCATGTTTGACACACTGAAGAAATTCGTCCCCCATGCATCACGATGATTGTAAGTCAATGCCGTTTTAAAAGCAGTCAATATAGAAACGCTTGATTGAGAGAAGTGCCCGCACAAACTACTTATAAGTGATAGCACACGGAGTGTGATGTCATTTACAAGCATTTATAAATATTGATGGTGTCTGAAGTCGACTCCAAATGTCAGACAGCGACTAATCTAGCCTTGGCGTACAATGGGTGCTCATAAATAATGCATGTGACCGCTAATGAGGGTGACATACACTTCTCCTTCTGCAAAACGGAGCCCACTTCTGACACCAAGTCAACTTCGTGACCCGTCAATTTGGATTCTTCAGACCCTATATTTAACCCCTTTTATCTCTGCTGAATGTACGCTGTTATAAAATGCTAAGTAGCATGTTTTGTATGTAGGATTTGCTGTAATGAAGTTGACCTATGGGGAAGTTATATGCAACAGTATTAGCTTTGATTAGGACACCGTGGTAAGGCAAATGTTGCCCGATGAAACATGTGACACATGAAATGAATGACAAAAGCCATCATTTTAATGCATAATAATAAACCTGGGGTTCTTATCAAAACTCTTTAAGGGGGTCGTACAAAGGAAGAGACCAGTTTTAACTTAATTTGAAGAACAGGTGCTTTTTAAATGTTCAAAGTAAAAACACTCCAAATCACTTTGGCAAATCTGTTATAGTTTTTTGTACCTGTTATGTGGTAGAATTGAGGAACCTAATGGTGTTTTCAAGATCAAGATGAATGTACTTTGCAGACCTGTGTCAAAGAGGTAGCACGCACAAAAATGACAATTTTGTCATCATCTACTGGTCCTCAGATTGTTCCAAACCTGTATGAAATGTCTTTGTTCTGCTAGACACAGTAAGATATTTAGAAAATGTCAGTATCCAAATAGATCTCATCCACCATTGACTCCCTCAGCATCTATTTTCCATACTAAATGGGGATTGAACTACTTTGGTTCGGTTACTAACATTTTTACAAATATCTTCCGTTGTGTGCAGCATAACAAAGAAATGTATTCTGGTTTGGGGAGTGAGTAAATGATGGCTGGATTTCTTTTTTTGGGTGAACTATCCCTATAAGTCAGCATGTGCAATGACATGGGGAAAAGATCATGCCATTTAATCTTGAACGATGTGAATTTTGTTCTGTGCTGCGGCATGATTTCGAGCCTTCGAGTATCAAGGCTGAATACCGCTGGCCCGCCATCAGATGCCGAATGGCACTCCTGGTGTGTGTACATTCACAGAAAACTTTTTTTCCGAAGACATGGCGCAATGCGGTGCGGTGCGGTGCTTCTCGCCTGGTGTACAACCCTCTTTACTCTCCGTCCAAAGTCGGTCAATCAGTTTGGAACATGAAATTTGTTCAGGCTTCAAACTTTGTGAGGCATTACCACAAAACCCTTAAAGAAACTAGAAAACAAATCTCTCCAAACTAACAAGATACAGTAATGGAGCATTTGCAAATTGTAAAAATATGTGTTCGAGTTCACTTGCAGTCTTGCTATTATTACACAGATGTAGTGTTGCGGTTGTTTAACTCGTTTGTGCAAAAAAATCTCTCTAATGAATTCAATTTTAATGTATGATACAAACAGTTTCTCTCGGAAATGACAGCGATCTGATTAATGTATCTCTTTGCACTCACCTAAAAATAGAGCCGGCAGGACCAATTACCCTCTATTTGGCACCTGGGAGGACTGAACGCATGCCAACAGCCGCTTCTCATGCCATACTGAGAACAAGCTGAGCGATCAGTCACAAACCGGCACTCGCCCACCAACTGTGCCCTCTACATCGCACAAAAATAAGGATACCGATGTTTTCCGGATATCTGCAGACATCATTTTGGCTTTTTCCAATAACTCCACTGACTTACGACCAAGATCTATTCATCCACCGGAGATAAGAGGGTGCCAACCATTTTCTATTTCCTTTGACACCGTGGTGATTTCTTTCTACAAGGCCTTGTGTAAAGCAACGAGTTTGCTGAGAGAATAAATGGAGCTGTGATTGTTTAATATCCACTAGCATTGCTTTATTTGATCTTCTAATTAGCATAAAGCGGGCATTAGTGCGTGTAGATAGCAACCACAGTGTTTCAAAATGGATGAATATCACATAATAGAGAAGTAAGGCAGAGGCTATCATAAAGCTGTAAAGGCTCTCATAAGTATTACTTAATGGCATTGCACTTTAGAAAAGCACACAGCAACATTTGTACAGACACTTTTTTTCTTGATGCTTGTTATTCAATTTGATATGTCTCCTAACTTTGTTGTTCTACACATACAGTATTTATTTCTATTGTAAGACTACTTTTTTACAATCTGAGAAATGCCCAGGGAGCAAACTACAATGAAAATGCTGTCCAACGCCTTTAAAATGCTCAGAGAAAGTCATGAGCACAGTTTTGCATGTGTAAAGCAGTTAACAGTAGTAGGTTTTTGCACACAGTGTATATAACACTGTAGCGAGGAAGGCGGGGCGAGAGCCGTCAGACAAAGGGGCGGGGCCGGTGGCGTGAGTGATGATGGATATCAGCTGTGCGCACACCGGCCCCGCATTATGACGGAGGAGAACGGAAGCATAAAAGGACGAGCTGGCAGAACATTCGACGAGAGAGGACCGGGCCCGGACCTTGTGGTCGACCGTGAATTTTAATGTAAAAAAAAAAAAAAAAAAAAAGAATGTAACAGTTCAATGTAGGGAAGGAAGGAGGCGGGAACCGGCGAACATTTAAATAAAGTTTTAATAAAATAAACAAACAAAAACACGGAAGTAAAATGCCGGCAGCCACCTCACGGTCGACTGCCGGCCACAAGAACATAAATATAAATACAAACTTAAACACATGTCCGGGCCCGGTCCTCTCTCGTCGAATGTTCTGCCAGCTCGTCCTTTTATGCTTCCGTTCTCCTCCGTCATAATGCGGGGCCGGTGTGCGCACAGCTGATATCCATCATCACTCACGCCACCGGCCCCGCCCCTTTGTCTGACGGCTCTCGCCCCGCCTTCCTCGCTACAAACACATTATCGGCAAGATGAGTGGCTTCTAATAGGTCGATTAAACAAAATAAATTGACAAATTAAAATGGATTAATCAGTATTTTATTCCATGCACTTTCGCCTTTAAATGAAGTTACAACATTCCCAAGCATATGAATAGAAACCCCAAAGTCTAGCCTACACCTCAAGTCATGAGTCATGTACGCTATACATGTCTCATTTATAGAATGCAGAATATTACAAATGTCCTGCTTCTAACACATAGGGCCCTATCGTACACCTGGCGCTATCCGGCAGCTGAAGGATGCAGGTGTTTTGGATTGCTGAGGCCTTGAGGTCGTGTCCACACTTACATGTTTTCTTTTGAAAATGCATCTTTTTCTCTTTGTTTTGGTGTTCCGGACCAATTTAGATGTTGTCATGTTGTTGTGTTCACTTTAAAAGTGGAGGCTCGTGAAAACAACGGGTTATTTTTGGTAATGTGTCTCCAGTTTGATAGTGTTAATGTCAGTTACTTACGATGATACTTAAGATGAGCAGTTATTTTTAACACAAGAGCATTTTCACTTGCTTTAGCAACTTTACAGTCTTAACAGTAACTCCACCTCATTGTCCATCCATTTGAAAGATGATGTGCCTTTCCTCTTCATTGCCGTGACATTTCAAAGAGGCATCTCACATTTTAGTCATGCGCAGTACATGGATGTAAATATTCGTTGTTAAACGAAAACACTGCTTTCAATTGTAACCGCATTAGTGTGGACATAGCGTGAGACTGTTGTTGAGATCTTGATATGCAGGGGGGTAGGGGGCGGCTGTTTATGTGGGCACTGGCATCATTTTTCGCACACTCACAGCTAACGTTTTCCTGACGTAATCGCTCTTCTCCTGTCCGTGAGCGTAGAGTTGATTGACATGATTAGCTATAATGTGATAATTGTTTCTGAAAAGCTGTCTTATGCCCTCTGACACAGCTGTGTGCTTGCATGTCAATGATCACTTTCAGCTGGTCCCCTGTTTCTTATTGCTTTCTTTTGAGACGGCAGCTCTAGGCCAGGCCAACATTCTGTCTCAGAGGGGCTACCATTCTCAATTTATCCATTTTTACTATTCCCAACTCATCCCAATTTAACAGTAAGGCCAGGAAAAACAGCAGGAGACAGAACAGACTCGTCTGGTAAAATCTGCTAGAGGGAAATGTGACATCCAGTTGCCAGTCCCTGTGAAACCTGGACAGCCTCATAATGAACCATGTGTTTATCTCATGCTGTTTTCATATATGCCTATGGGCTAATTACTAGCACTCTTAAATACTCGATTCTGATTGGTCAAGTGCACCATTCGCTGTTCAGATCTTTCTGTGGTGTACAGCTTTCCACCGTCTGGAGTTTATTTTGTCGCCTGAAGTGTAACAATAAAGTTTTTTTTGCCGCAAAACATACTAAATTACGTTTAAAGCCACAATATGTAGATTTGGACCGCTAGATGGCGCACTTTCGAAACAACCACAAAAAGCGAAGCTAAATGACGTTATGTAGGAGAGTGGAGTTATGGGACATGTCGTTTTCACCATCCCGAGGCGTATGGAGATCGCCCATCATGTTCACGGACGAGGTAATGGATGAATTTTATTTTATGTCATCATTATGAATTAGCTTGCAAGCAACGTGGAATGTAATGCGGCGCATGCTGTATACGGTGGTTATACAGATGCTGTAGGAGCACCGGGTATTATGTCACTGATATATGCGACAAATACAAGGGAGACAAGGGACGGGCCATTATTTTAAATAGGAATTTCTCTGGATTTGCACATTCTTGGGAACATTCGGGATAATGTAAGAAATATATCACACTGTGCAAGTGATTTTTGGATATTTCACAACAAAATTCTTCCATACTCTCGCTTTAAGTTTACAACCTTTTTCCAGCCTATTATTAATCCTCTGCGATGTGTTTCCCCTTTAAGAGTGTAAGCCTGCCTTTGGTGTAACCGCCCACTTCTATGATTGACAGCTGCTGGAGAATGAACCGTAAACCTTCTCAAACGGTCTTTTTAAGCACATTATGCGTTTGTTCATGTCAAAGATCTCTATGATATTCTGATCTGTTGTTATGGCACCTTGCCTCAATGCTCCAATGTAGATCTTTTTACTGAAGTTACACATTCTCCTTTATAACCAGCCGTGCTGATATTCATCACAACAGCACTCTAACGGCCTGTTCAGACCGCCAGCGACCCCCAGCGACAAAGCGAGGCGATGTCATTCATTTCAAAAGAGAGTCGGTGAATTCCCGCGACACGAGCGACAGTGACCGTTGGCGACAGGAAGTGGGTGTGTCTAGCGATGCAACAAAGTTGAGATTTGCTCAACTTCATGCAAATGATGAGCGACTTTCAGGAGCGATTACCAATAGGAGTAAAGCAGCGGAGCTCACGTCATCCGTCTCCCGTCAGTGACGGCAGGGTGTGTTCATAAATGTTACTAGAGCATCCAAAGCCAGGAACGCCTTCTAACCACCTCGTAGCAAGACACTAGAGACACACAGCGACACAGTCGGTGGCGGTCTGAATGCACCGTAGCTCTTGTGATATTTCCTATTTGTGTCAATATTTCTGTATAAATCTGCTCACAGTCGCAGTAGGAGTGTAGATGGTATTCAATAAAGCCAAAACGCCATAAACAAATATTCAAAATGATAAATCTTCACACCAGGATGCTTTTGGAGAACAGAACATTTGTAACGTGCATTGCCTGCATATTTTTTGTGAATTCATGTCCTCCGAGAAAAGAACGATTTGGCACCGTGTCGCATGATTCTCACAGCCGGCTTCGGATGATGAATGAGGATTAATCAAAGCGGCGCTGAGACAAGAAGATCCACAGCTGACCAGCCAGTAATTCACAGAGATCCCACGTGTAAATCAAGCATCAACGGAAAGGCTGAAAACAGTCTTATAATATCTCGACTGTCAAAGCCACCGCAGGGGAACTGTTATCCGACAGCTGGGTCAAAACAGACCATAAATGACACTTTACAGCCAAGAAAGATGCTTTTAATATGTCAGTATCAATATTGTGTTGGGGCAATTATCAACAGCGCACGCTGCGCTGTTCACAGGAATAATGCCGACAGGCGAAGCGCAAGCTCTTCTGCCCTGAATTACAACAAAGTGCACACTTGTGACCTTGCCGGCCACCGCTATCTCTGAACCTCAGTCGCTCCTGTGTTTTTACAGACTCAGCCAGAACGCCGCGGGGAGTGAAACACATCACTCAACGCTGTGTAAAGTTAGCTGACCCTGTAAGTTTGGGGGGTATCTACACTTTCACACACAGGGGCTTTTTCATTACCTCTCACACACACATAAACCGACAAAAATACCCATGGTCTACCGCCTCTGCAGTGGACTGATAAGCATATGATGTGGTCTTCAAGAGAAACCATAAGCATTTTGTGCTCATTATCTGAATTACCGCTGTCGCTCTCACACACAGACAGCGTTGTAAACAGTGTGCTTTATAGAATGGCAGGAAGACTTGTAATGTTAGGAGTTACCGAATTCAAAGTTCTCATTGACGTAACATGTATAGAACTGCAGTACATTTTAAGTTTGCCTATGAGTTGATATTATGGGTATTTTCCAGGGCCTCGCTACTGTAGGTGGTTGTTAGGGTGTTCTATGGAGTTGAATGGCGATTCTTTCAAAGAATAGTAATAAAATGTGTTTAAGTACTTTAGTATTATAAAGGTGCCGTTCAGATGCACTTTACAATATATTACTGTTAAAAAAAAATAACAAGAAGTAGTACTTAAGGTTCTAAGCTTGAAAACTAGCAACCCAACAAAATCTCTCAACAAAAAAAATGATTTGTACATTCGTATTGTACGTATTACAATTCTGTAATGAGTATAAATTCTCGGTACAGTTCTCTTTTGCCCAAGTGGTGTTTTTGCATCATACAAATTCAACTGAAATTGTAATAATGATGCTTTCATTAAATGGTTGGACCGTGCATGCATGCTCTCGTTGCTGTGGCAACCAGGCAATAATCTCCTTGGAAATCAAATTCTGCTTTGAGAAAATAAGAAGTTGAGGGGTTCCAAAAAACATGAAAAGGTTTCAGAAAAAAGTGATTTGTTTTATTGCTAAAGTGAAAACATGACAAAACATGTTCTCAATATCAGATTGTGCCTCCAGTGTGAAATACTTTGTACTTGGAACTTACCTCTTTAAACTTTTCGGTGCCATGTTGGCAGAGGGTGGCTTCCTATGAAATAATATCTATAGTTTTTTTGTGATATCAGGTAAACCCTCTCCTAAATGGCACATTAAAAACTGTAAGTAAGCAATATACCGTATATGACATGTACATGGTCTTATTTCTACCTTTATTACAAGTCGAGAAATTTGCTAAATGAAACAAACAAAACATCAAACAAAACTTTGGCAAAGCCATGGCAAAAACGTGCTAAATGTTTGTTTTACTCAATATACTCAGTGGTTCTCCCCTTACAGAAAAGAAAAGACACATGAAATTCACATGTGCGAAAAACACGTCAACACACGTGAAACACTTTTGTGTGAATCAACTCATGGGATCACATATGCGACATGTGGTGTCTCCACATGTGATCACGTTTTTCACATGTCACCGTGTAATCACATGGGTTCTAACATGTAATCCCGGGGTTTCACCAAATTTCCTTGGGATTCAGACAAAAAAAGTGAAATTCATGTGTCTTTGATGTTTTTTCTGGTCTGGTCAAAACAACATTACTCACTATGTTTTCATGACTCATTGTTTTTATCCTGTGTGTTTGGTTAGTTTTCCATTACGCTGCCCTCAAATCAAATCGAATCAAAGGACGCACAGGTCAATTCGAGCTCAGGCATTGTCCTTGTCCCTCAGTTACAGTAAATGTAAGTGTTTCGGGGAATGTGTAAAGATAAGCAGGTCGCTGTAGCATCATCTCGGTGTTTGTAGAAAGCGTCTGTAACCAATTTAATGCATGACTCGGCACGGCATAAAATAAAACCTTTTGAAAAAAATGCTCCCCGAACATTTGAAAGTCATGTAATGCTGTGTGTGTGGGAGGTTGTAAAGGTCAACAGATGGCATGAGCAGTGCTTGACACTCACTTTGTTGCCGTTTTTAATTCGACGCTTTTCAGCCGCATGGAAGAATGATTCATTCGACACTATTACAATTTTGAGCAGCTCTCAGACTCAGGATAGGATACGAATCCAAAGCGAACGTGTTGCAAGAATGAGTTACAATCGTCCATACTTAAAATGTGTCCTTGTATCACTTGGGCAGTAAATAACCCTTAGTACCCAAAGAGTTACAACTATAGTGAGAATGAAATGCACATTTGTGCCACATCATGAATTTAAAACTGACGCAGTTTAGAAATTAACGATAAATACAATTGAGTTTATCAAGAAATGTTCACATAGGGTTTGTTTCGGGCCTCGCGTGAACTGTAAGTTGCGTCAATTTCTAAAAGCCAATACTAAAGCAGTTTGAGAGGATCGGTATCTCCTAAATCTCACACTTAGACCCCTGCGTTATTACATTATATAAAACACCTCCGAGGCTTATGCCACTCTCACAGTGTCTGTCTTATCCCGCCACCGTAAAGTAGCCCATAATGCTTTTGTGGCAGTTTTTATACAGTAGGAACCACCATCAAAGGTTCACCAGTGTGCCATTGCCTCTGAACCTCAGGAAGAAAATAAAGAAGATAAGCGAGGGTTTACAGAATCTTCTGAAACAAGGTCGCGGGATTTCATTATGAAACTCTCTGAAGCGAGGTGAAAATGTCACAGCAGTTGTGGTGGTACACGAATGGTAAACAACGGCCGAGCGACGTTTCCATTTCGCCTCCACACAGCACTTTTCCCTTAAATAAATAAAGAATACACGACTATAACGAAAGATAGAAACTCACTCTGCGATTTCCAACAGGGATATTCCTTTTACTTATTTATTCTGAGTGATGGGTAAAGAAGACTGTCGTCAACAAGGCTGTCAAACAACACCAAATTAATGGCAGACGGATATACTTGGCCTCACACGCTCTCTTTTCCGTTTGGCTTTATGGTAATTTGTTTTCTTTAAAATGTCACGGTGCATTTCAGCAGTCCTCAGTGAAACACTGCCTCTCCTATTCATCTATTTGAAGTCTATTTATTTAGAGGAAATAGCAAATCTGTCCCTGATGTGGCAGCGCTGGCCGTCACACAGCAGAACAGGTGGAAGTATCACGCAGGTTTTATCTCTGTTGTGGCGTGATAAAAAGCGGATGTTGACCTCTCCATCCATAATTTATCTGCTTTTTCTTTTATCAGTTATTTATATCTCAACAAAGATGAATGTACCCTACACCCGAAGGCAGTTGGGCTTCACCTCTTAAGGCAAAGGGATCAGTAAAAAAACAGTGTCACAAAAAAGTGAAATAAAAAACGAATCTGAGAATTTTCTGAGAGAGGTTCAGTGTTTTCATCTGCAACCGTATATGTTTGAGACCTAATAAATGCCAAAGAGACACACGAGTGTAACCCGAGGGCTTTGATGCTGGCCTGTCACTCCTAAAGGCCTGTTTAGATGGACAGTCTATACCTGGAAAGATCTGTGATGAGATGGTCTTGACAGACACAGCGCTGACTCCGAGACATACACGTAAACAGGAGCGAAACAAACTGTGAACAGAATGGATGATGTGGTCATGTACGATCTCACTTACATGAAACAAAAGGCTGAGCAGATGAATTTAAAATGCAATAAACCATGCCATTTATATACTGAGTGCGTGATATTGTCATATTATCAAATAATCATCCGCTTTGGGCTGTGTGTGTACAGAATATTTGGGTTTATGCCAAGATTTTCAGTATGGTACTGTACTTAAATGATTACATTATAAATGCATAAGCCCCTAACAGCCTTTTGTCTTTCACTTGTGATGTATAGGCAGCGTTTTGGGTCATAAACGTCCAACTCTTTCCAATTCAATCCAGCGGAATTGATCCAGTGCCAAGATGCTTCAAGCCCTGCAGCTTTAACCCTTGTGCGGTGTTTATATTTTTGTTACTCTGTGTTGGTGGGTCTACTGGACCCGCTGCAGTTTGGGGTTTTTAATTCAATCAAACACTTTATGTTAAAATAATTAAAGATGTTTACTTCCCATTTACAAGCAATCTAAACAGCATATGGTTCATATTTGCCCTGTACTTTTGTTAGATCCCATTTATGAATTGAAGTGCTCCAAGTTTTTTTGCGGGAACGGCAGGGGCAGAAACCGTAAAGTCTACACACACTCTCTCTCACACACACGCACACAAACATACTAAAAGAAGGCCCAGACAATGAAGGTACACAGAGCCTACAGTTTCCACAAATTTGTAAGGAACATCCTGTATGTAATACAAAAGTGTAAGGGGCTGTACTGTGTGCGGTCATTGAAAATTTGTCCTGATATGTAAGTTCTTCAAAGAAAATAAGCCGAAGCTAATGAGTTTGAAAAAATTGTTAACTGTATAATTTTTCTTTTGATCAAAAATGAGACCCACAGACCCGAAACACCATTCAAGATTAAAATGATCACAATTTTATAACATCTTTTATATTTCAGGCATTTCTATCAGAATAAAACTCCAAGTGTGAGTCATAGTGACCTGATACACTGATGCACTTATTGTCGTCGACAACATTTACAGCGTCATTATGTTTTGTCTTTGTCTCGTGATATAAAAAAAACGCTCTGCAACACTTTACAATAAGGTGCTGTTAGTTAACATTAGTAAATGCATAAGCTGACATTAGCTAACAATGAACTTTTTTTTTTTTTAGCATTTATTAATCCTTGTCAATGTTAGTTCATGTCAACACAGTTATTCATGTTACTTCATGATGCATTAACTCATGTTAACAGTGACAAAGTTTGATTTTAATAATGTATTAGTAAGTGCTGAAATGAACATGAATTAATATTAATAAATGATGGAGAAGTATTGCTCATTGTTAATTCATGTTAGCTAATGCATTAACTAATTGCTAAAAATAGCACCTTATTGTAAAGTGTTACACAACTTTCATGAAAGTAAAAAAAAATGAAGTGAATTGGTGCATTCTGAGACTTTTTAGTACTGCCGGCTCCTGCAATGTATTATGATCGTCACCAACATTTTAGACCAACCAATTATTTTTTATCAGACGATAATACTGCTACCACTAGGGATGGGCTTTCATTAAGCGGTTAAGCCCTGAATATTTTCACTAAAGCCCTAAATGCATTTTATCACCCTACGCATTCATGTCAAGTAATTTTTGTCACAATTCAAATAGATTGAGAGCAAGAGTCTTCTCTATACATCAAATGTATACCATCCATCCATCCATTTTCTACCGCTTGTCCGAACTACCTCGGGTCACGGGAGTCATCGGGCATCAAGGCAGGATACACCCTGGATGGAGTGCCAACCCATCGCAGGGAAATGTATACCAGCTGATGCTAATTTATTCTTCGACAAGATAAGGATTGTGAATTATTGCTGAGCCTTTCGTTTTGCAGACCACCTTGAAGAAATGAAAAGAAGCAAAAGATGTGTTGATGTTTAGGCTTTCAATTCCAAACGCCTTCATAATGCATCTTTCGCCTCCACTGGTAAGGCTCAAAATACAAACACTATTTGAATAATGAAATTTACAGCGTGAAGAAGAGATGGATATTGATAATTGAAAAGTTAACAAAAAGACGGTGTTTAATGAAACCATCTGTGCTCTTCACACATGCTTGATTCCAGTGTCTGTCACATAGAAACATGAAATAGACAGAAGGAACTCCTTCTACATGTAGTTCTTAAGACTCGCATTTGCATTCACCTGAAGCTCCATTAGCTGGCTGTGCACTGCTGCGCTGTTCAGTGAGAGAGTAGAACTCATGATGACTGACTAATGAATAACTCAGACTCCACTACACTGATTCCCTGCTGCACTTCCTCAGACCAGTGGAGGGAATAATGGTGCTTGAGACAATTTTCTAACTTGGGAAAAACGTCCAGTCATCTGTCGAGATGGAAATGAAAAACATCAAAGTCCCGACAGCATGAAGCCAAGCATATGTGTCCATACATTTGGTGTGATGAACGGATAAATAATGTTGTTTAGCTGAGGTCGGCTTCTGGTGGCACAGTCCAAAATAACAAATTGGAAACTGTGAAAGCAGAACTTGAGAAAGCGCACGAATGACACGTGGCTTAAGAAAGGAGTGAATCAAAACAAACGCTTTGTGAATTAAAATATCAAAGGAAGGAAATTCATTTTTGGGCACATTTTAAAGAGCCAGACGGTACTATCTGACTCCAAATCTCCAGAGACATCGCAGCAGAAAGAGAGAAAAGTCCATCCATCTGAATCCTGAAAAAGTGTGAACCCCATGACACTGCGAGACTAGCAGGTGCAGAATGCTGGATGGCCTTCATCACTGCCACTTCGAGAAACTCAGGAAGCATAAAAGCGACACCGTACTTCTAACTGTGCTTGAGTTTCGAGACCTCAGATCACATAGAGCTGGCCTCGGTTCAAGTTCAAACCCGCAACGTGCCACACAAATGCTTCGTTCCAAACCAAACTGAATCTTTTGTTGCTACTGACCTAAAAGGCTCAAATGCAGCTGAACCTCTGAACGTGCCGTTTTGACATGAATACAAACACAGTTAAAAAATACATAACACACATATATGCTCAAAACATATTTTCTGCTGTTGGTTCGAATTATTTTGAAGGGGTCATGGATTCAAATTATGCACTCGAAAAAATGTTGGGTTCCTTTCAAAAAGGACCAAGTGAACCTGTACTGGGTTGTTTCGACAGATGCTAAGATGCTGGGTTATTTCAACCCGTCGTTGGGTCACAAATAAACGTTTTGATCCAATGCTGGGTTAAAAATAACCAGGCGTTTTCTAGGAGATAAGACATTTACTGAACAGAACATACTGCAAGTTTCTAAAATAACACATCGTTCCTTCCTTTACCTTATGACTTCAACAGTGTGCCCAGAAGCAGTGAGAAGCAATGTGAGAAAGAGAGAGCAAGTCAAGAGCGGGAGGTCCATCTTGTTTGTTCAGCATGAATGAACTGTAAATCAGAGAGTCGACAGTGATCACTGCCACATCACCTCCGGTTACGTCGACACATCACAACTGGCCCGCCCAGTAACAATTTAAATAGCCGTCAACGACCCATCCAAACTAAGAGGCTTTGTGCCAAGAATAACAAACTTTTATGTACTTTCATTGTCTTTCATTGTAACAGTTATAAAACCAGCATCAGCGTTCTGGACTTGAACTGAACCTGTTTCAGTGCATTGCAAAGCAATAGAAATCATTGTGTTGGCTTGTAAAAGTGATTTTGCATCTAGTGCCCAGCTATTATTCCTTAAAATTCTTTGCCTTAAAAAGGTTTTAAAAAATACTTGCAGCTTCTTCTAAATTGTGTAAAAGTGTAGTTTTCTTACATCATTAACTGTATGCAAGGCAAAAGGACAATAATTAAAATTAGCACAGTGATAGCTCAGCACTTTTTGCTCGGCTAAATTGATTACATTGCTACATTTGTCAAGGAGCCGGCAATGGCAAGCAAAATTGGTTTTCTTGCAGTAAGCTCCCTTTAATATATTTCAAATTAGCCTGGTGTGGAAATCTCATATGATGCCCAGTAACGACAGGAATAAGCTACTCGGGTTTGGAAAAAATGTCCCTTTCTTCTCTATCTCACATCTTCCTCATACAAGTTTAACATTTATTTGCAAGCGAAGAATGAAATGTCAAGATTTATAATACATTTTGTGTGATCGTTGATCAGTTTTGCAGAACAAATGTAATTCACTGTGTACATTAAAGGAAAGGTTCAAAAGTGTTTCATGCATTCTGACTTTTTACCAAGCACGTTGGCTTCTCATGCTTGACATGGTCAACTTGTCAAAAGACGAGTTAGGCGTATGACATAGCATTTCTGTGCTCGATACACTCCACCACGGTTCGTATAGCTTTCGGGAGTTTTTGTCGAACATGAAATTCTGTTACGTCACAACGTTTCTTTTCTAGTCTCTTACTGGGCAATTCTACTGGAAAAGCACGACCACGCGACAACCAGCGAGAGCGAGAGAAAGAGCACACCCATCAATGTGCTTATGCAGGGATAATGCAATGATGTACTGTGTGCTCGTGCTGCGGTGCCGTGAATTAAATCAAGTCGTTCAACAACCCGAGGGCATCCGTTTATCTTCAGAACGTAATTTAAGATTAAGTAAATTATTACAGTTTTTCTCGATTGCTAACACACAATTCATGAAACAATTCTCCATTTTCTGACGACTATAAACACAAAACAGCCTTATTTTGCAAAGATTAGACCACATTCTCATTCAGAAAACACACAATACTGAAGTGTCAAGATGTAAACTCAAATAGCACACATTTATCCATCAGTAAACATTCAGTGGGAAAACTGATGACACACCAATCAGAATCTCAGGATAATAACAATAGGAGCGCATCCTAGAATCATTTACTGGGCTTTGTACTACTTACAGTAAACATACAGTATAATTACATTATGAACTGTGTGTGAGATACATTTCTCTATTCTGTATCCAGTAAACTGTAGCTTGTGTACACCCTCAAATTTGTAATTGTCAAGTTTACAAATTTGTTTTTGTAGCCTTTTTTACCTGTTCCGTATTTTTGCAGAAAATAGGATACTTTGGGCCATAATAGTATAATTGGGCCAAAGGGACAGAAAATGCTACATTTTTTTTACATTGTCTCCTATTGACAAATTGCTTCACGAAATTATTTCCTTTATCTTCTCCGTAAGTCGCTTTGGATAAAAGCATTTGTAAATGCCTCAATGTATAAGTTATTTGTGCAGTTGTATACTGTATTGTGTTGCATGACCAGTTCATATTGTACTTTGGTTTTTGAACTGTTCTTGTTTTGTAAGATCATCTTCATCTACTTTACAGTAGTGAAATGTTGTATGTTTTCCTAAAGCTCATTCTTGCATTTTGCTCTCTCTGCACTCTTTTAGGTTGTGCTAATAATCTTATAAACACTAAGCTGTCAAATTATTCTTGAATCCCAAAAAGAGGTTTTAGTAACAGTGTTTTGAACTGTTCTCACCAGTGTCTAGGACTATGTTGTAGTACGGGGTTTTTTTTTCAGCAAGTTTGAATGGTTTTGAGAGGAGAGCTTCATTTTGACCTGAAACTGATGTTTGAGGAATTGGGTGAGATGTTATGGATTTGTGTTTACTGTTTTGAGAATACGAGGCATAATTTCAAGAAATGTGTTTAAGCAATCGAGAAAAACTTTAATTAAGTTTCGATGAGGTTCGGGAGCTCCTCCTCAACTCATAGACAGCGTTGCGTTGCCAACCCAATGCTCAACTGAGCTACATGAGCAATACAAAAATGTAAATATATAATAAAGGGAGAGTAAATCTAACCATTTTTTGTTTTCATATTTTACTCAACTTCATGTTATTCCAGACCTGTATGACTTTCTTTCTTCTTCTTCAAATTTTGAAGAATGTTGGTCTTCAAACAGTATTGGACTGCTGAAATTCCATTGTATGGACACAGAACCACTTAACATTTATTTTTGGGTTCCTCAGAATCACGCAGGTTCAGAATTACACAAGTGTGAGTAAAAGATGCAAGAATTTCGCATTTTTTGAGTAACTGATCCTTGAACAAAGTAAATCAAGCATCAATTGGTTTTTCATGCGCACCTGTCTGTCAAACAATGAAATGTTTGCATACATTGTTAAGACATTCAGTTGACAATACTGATGCTACCGTGGCTCAATAAAAAATGTGAATGTTCTCTACTGTTCCCTGCTTACTGGAGCGAACAGACCGCAGGCCTGCATTGAGTCCAGGTCTGGCAGACAGAAAGAACGAGGTGCTTATGTCACAGCAGGCCATAGAAAAGTGAGAAGTGTGTAATGGATTATGAGCGGTTAATTGGCTTCGTCGGTGGCGTCCAGGTTTTGCTCCCGCTTGGGAGGGCAGATCGGCACCCAGCTGTTGGCGGGATGGAAGACGTGGCACGGTCGACTCTGTAAATAAGCTCGGGGACTTCGTTCCTTCGTCATCCTTCTCGGCGATGGCTTAAAAGCCCAGCGAGCTGCCGGCAGATTAATGCAGATGCATTCATGATATGCGCATGGCTGTTTGTGGCAATATCACGCACGCTACAGGGGAGCGGCAGCGAGTTTGCCGTGTACGCGTGCTGGATCATTACTGAAACTCAGCGTGCGTCCTCCCAGTTTCTTCAACAGAACTCTGTCAATCTCCCATTTGCCTCTTTGTCATTTGTAACCCCACCGCTCCTGCTTTCAAAGAAAATGCTTCAGGAACTGATAAAGCTTCAAGCGCTCATGCTAACCGTTATCCTTCAGGCTCGTGAGTCAGAAAAGGAAGTGGAATAGCGAGAGTAAACATGTTGCTGCTGGTTAAATGTGATGTATTGTTTCATCTGCAGTCACTCTAAGCTATCAATTTGATCTGAGCTACGTGTCCCAGCGAATGCGCGGCCCGCCATTGACGCTCTTTCTCCTCAAACGCATACGTGCACCCCGCTGATCCGGAGCGTTTGATGAAGCGTAGCAAAGCTCTCCTGCCTCCTGTTTGTGCCTCTTCATCTCGTTGTCACCTTCCGTGTAATAAAAAGGCACATCATGGATCTTCACGCAGACAAATGTAGAGCAGCCATCCAATCAGATGTATGCATTAAGCTCAGCTTTGCATTACAGGTCTCACTGTTGTGAATCACAGATCGTTCTCATCCTTCGTATTCATACTAATCCCAAAAGATAATGGACGCACTCCACAATGGCTCTCAGACTTTGCTGGCGTTTGCGGATAGCAATGTTTAATTGGTTCAGCATGCTTACAATGGGGCTTATGAAGAAAACAAAGGAAGGGGTCCAAGTAGTGCAGGTGGGCGGATATCGTGCCATGTACTGGGTCCACGCGAGTCACTGTGACCAATCCATCTGATTGCAAGCCACCAAGAGTGTTATAATTATTATAAACAAGCTCTCACAAGTCTATACTTGGTGAATTTGGGGTGATTTTACACAAGAGTTTTAAACTATATGAATCAGGCAATCTAATTGAAAATGGGCCAGAAAACATACCAGCAAACAGTCACCCAGTAGCCTATATAAAATATAGCTCTATAAGCCGAATAACTTAATGGATGTGTGCGATTATTTGTGTGCCTTGCCACTGCAGTTTAGTTAGCAAAGGGACATATATCTGATGTGATCATTGGTTGTGCCAATTCCCATCTCTCTCATTACTGTAGGGTCCAGTTTAGATATGATCACAATCCAGAACTACACCCGCCAATAAGAAATGGATTGCAAAAATAAACATTTGATACTGGCTGATAGCACAGTGAACGATACTGAACATGAGAGTTTATTTGTTACTTTATATTTTTATTCCTCATAAATCCATTTCAATGTACTGTAATCTGGAATGGTATTTTTGTTTAATATGACATATAATATTTACTAAATGTAAAAGTTTTTACTGTTTTAGTAAGCAACCTTGATACACTGTCTTCTCATACAGCTTAAATTCAGGTAATGAAAACAGGTTTGGGACATGTGTACATTTTTTTAAACGGATTAAATGTAATGTAGGTGTCATCACACTAATCATCAAGACAAATCACGTTCAATTATTTTTACAGTTATTATATAATGGAAATCACCAAACCTATATGAAAATAAATGAAAAAAGATGATACCCATACATAACAGTTTTATATCGGATAACAGTCTGATTACAAACAATAGAAAATGATCTTTACAGTTTGTATCACGTAATGTACATGTACAACAATATCTGGAATTTCTTTATTTCTCTATTATGTTTCTAGGAATGTCTCCACTGCTTGTACTAATACGTATTTACAGCTGCTTTGTAGCAATGCAAAACTATAAAAAAATGTAATTGAATTTAAATTAGTTTTAATAGTGTATGTAATGCGAAGAATTGTTCTCATGTGATCCTCTGATGCTCAGCGAGGATCCGATTATCATTGTTATGTCTTCTACTACATGTACTGTGTTTCTCCATTTTATTTGCTCACCAAAGACAAATTGACTTGCATTTGGTGCTGTGCAAGTGTTCATTTAGAACATTGGATATGACCACTGACTCTACTGCCTGCTCTCCACCCTCCTCCTTCTTCCCAGAGGATTCGCTGTTGATTAATCGAGGGGGCTCTGCTGCTCCAGGAACACCTCCAGTTCTTGGTGGTGTTCAGTGTAAATGTTTAGACAGCCCCTTGTGGTATGATGGAGTGCAGAGGAGACCCAGATGATCATTGTGCTATTGGGCCATAAGACTAAGAGAGGAGGAGGAACTTTCATTGGCCCAGACATCCTACAACAGCATGGTACATGAATTTGCAGTGCCTTCCTTATGAGATCGAGGTTATGAGAAGATATGCTAGCCCAAGAGCATCTCTACAAGGCTATAAAGACTTTTAGAAAACTTTAAGATTATGTGGGTTTTTAAAGAGAGTGGAAATAAAAGTGTTTATTTGTCCAGTGCATTAGGTGCAGCTTGGCATTCTCTAAACAGTTTTTAGGGGCCTTGTTAATGGCCGATGGATCTTGTTAGTAAAACGTTTGACAAGTGTGGGCTAAGAATGAGCTTTTAAACATTTTTAAATGCACAAAAGACAAACTGTGAGTCTTCGCTGGTTTAAAAAAATTTAACTATTCTCAGAAATGTCTGTTGCTAACATTTTTCCAAATATCTTTGTGTTCAGGGTTATGGAGTAATTTATGACATAATTTTTGGGTGGAGTATCCCTTTAAGAATAGACCAATTTTTCAGCCTATTTTTACGGTATCATTTTAGACCATTGTTATAGTGTGTTCAGACCAAACGCAACTTGCGCGAATGAATCGCGCTATTCGCACGTAGTTGGATGCTTGAACATTTTGAGTTTACTCGCTTCATTCGCGCGTGAAATTCACGCGAATTCGCGTAATGGGCGGGGCTCCAGACAGGCGGCTCCAGTCTCCTTACAAAATGACTTATGACATGGATTTTGTTTAGAGGGTAGCTGCACTTGTGTTATGGAAAACTGAAAAACTTTTTTAATTGTATTTAATTTTCTATAAAAGTAAGAACAAGAATCATACAGCTCCGATTGTCCAAAAACCGCGACGATTATTTTGTCCTCCATTTTGTCCTCCTGTTTCGGATTTCTGCCTCGCTCGCTATGTCGTCTAATGACCTCACTATAAGACCAAGCTGATTGGTTAACGCGACGCGAATTTTCGCCAAAGTTCATATTTTTTCAACTCGCGAGATTCGCGTCATTCGCGCAATTCGCGCCACTTCATTCGCGCAAAAACGCGCCGCAAGTAGGTCTATCGCGTCTTTGCATTGACATAACATGTAAATCACTCACGCTTAACGCTTCATTCACGTTTGGTCTGAACACACTATTATAAAAGTAACTTTTTCTAGTAGAATCTTCATCGGTTTAAAAAAAAGGCTACAGTATAATACATATCAACATGTCAAAAAAACTAAAGTGTAACTAATGTCAATGTCAATATCAGTTTATTTCTATAGCACTATTACACACAACAGCAGTTGACCAATGTGCTTTACAACAGAAATCACAGGCAATTTACAAAAAAACACACAAGAAATAAAAAGTTATGACATAATTTGTGGGTGGAGTATCCCTTTAAGAATAGACCAATTTTTCAGCCTATTTTTACGGTATCATTTTAGACCATTGTTATAGTGTGTTCAGACCAAACGCGACTTATCCCATTAAAATACATACACATGTGCATAGACATACAAATTTCACTTGCAGCTGTAGCATGTTAGAAGCAATAGCAGTACTCAATTTCCAAAAGCCAATTCAAAAAGGTAGGCTTTTAGCCTTGATTTAAACACAGATATTGATGAGGCGAATCTAATAGCAGTCGGTAATGCATTCCATAATCTCGGAGCAATTTACAGAGAAACCACGGTCACCCCTAGTTTTTAATTTTGATTTAGGAACACGTTACAATCTCTGATTTGACGGACGGAGAGAGGCAACTGGGCAATATTCTGACAGTAAATCCGAAACGTAAGGAGGGGCCATCGCATTTAATGACTTAAACACAATGTTACAATAATGTTATGCTTTCTCTAATAGTGTAAAGCAGCTCTATATCTCTTCTCCTCTGCTCGCGTGTGCTAGAAAGCAGAGTGGGTGGATGATGAGAGGGCCAGGGGGTGTTTGTCAGGAGAAAACATGCAGGTCATCCGTAGCCATAGAGGCTAATTGAAGGGTGTAAAACACTCACCCCGTTTAAAGTACCCCGGCCTGGCGTTCCACTTGCCCCTCGTTGACACGCTGAATAGAGAAATTGTACACTGCTACTCAGAGGAACTGTAAGAAGGTCGTGTAGTTACGGAGCCAACACCCACGGCAGATCTATTGCCTCACACATAATTAGCAGAATCCATAATTCACATGCGAATATCAAAATACGTCCATCAAATATTATTACTGTTATTACTGTTTTAAAGAGGTCATAAAGGGGACAGGGCTTAAACGAATATTATCGTTTGTTTTAGATGTCATGCAATGTGTAAACACGATTTAAGGTTCCAAAACGCTGTATTTTCCACATACCGTGCATGTTTGTATCTCCTCTTTGCCCCGCCTCTCTGAAACGTGCAGATTTTGATCAAAGCTCATCTCTGTGAAAAGCGAGGTGTGCTATGATTGGCCAGTTAACCAGTGCGTAGTGATTGGTCGAATACTGCAAGCGTGTGACGGAAATGTAACGCCTCTTACCATATTTGGCACATCAGGTTCCAAAGCAATTGTACTGACAGGTACGCCCAACATACTTGCGTCTACATTTGGGCGGTCTTAGTCAAATAATACCACGAACTGAGGTAGATTTGTGGGGGTGTGGTTACACAAGGAGTTTTTTTGGGCAGTTCTGGGTGAGCATTCGCTTTTAGATAGAATACATCTTTGCTTCCGACACTTACATTTTTGCAATTTTACGTGTCTAATACATGCAAAGACACAGAAAAACATGTATTCGCGCCATATGACCCGTTTAAAGGTTTTACCTTTCAAACGTTATTTTAGACAGTTCCGATTTAGTATTGTATAAATAGTTAAGAAATCAACTAATTATTTTCATAATACTTCTTTAAATCTAATATAAATTCTTACATTAAAATGACAACAAACGGTCTATTGCCATTTGTTAGATGGTTTCTTTGTGTTGCAAAATAGCCTTAAGATTCTGAAAATTGATTTTTTTTATAAATATGATATTAACCCTGCATTACAGTTCCACCTTCACTTTCACCCATTGATCTTTTCCTGACATTTACTAAACTTTAAGTGCCAGTGATGAGCAGGTCATCAAAGCAGACTATTAAGCCATAGGGTCCTTCGGATGCTGTTAACCTTCCCATTAAAGAAGTGTGTGTCTCTGTGTGTGTGCGTGCGCATTATGGCAGATTTTGTCAAAAACAAGCTCATTAAAAGAAAACCATTTCCGTTCACTTCTAAGCCGAAATTCATTTCACACGTTCAGTAAGCGAGAGCTGACAAATGAAATCTGATGAGACTTATCTCGTGAGCTTGTGGCCTTCACTCCTGTCAATGTTACTCTTAATTCTCAAACTGAAGTTTTGTTGCAAATGGATTAGCGCAGAGGCGTGCTACAGATTAAAGTTTGTATAGAATCAGCGGGGGTGAGGATATGTTCTCTTGTCCAAAGTGCTTAATTCGCTCGGTGTTGCTCTGTGCATTCACCGGCACACTCTAAAATTCAATCGACATACACAGAACCCAAGGGTGGAACAGGCTTACCACAGTTTAATAACTACTGACGAGTCCAAATATGCTTTTCTCACACATTGTCATGAGATTTTCCATGATACAATTCAAAAGTAGCAATAATTTGCTGTATTACACGGAATGGCCCTGAATCTGGCAAATGTATTACTTCGTTACCAGAAAGTAATGCTGAAAAGCTACCAAAATACAAATACAAATTGTGCTATGAATAACGTTAGAATTATTCAGATGCCATTTAAATAATCTGCTTGCATTGCATGTCTGTATTAAAAGTGGTTAGATTGCGTGTACTGCACGAGTAATGCTCGTGTGGCTCTTTTAACTGCATTGAAGCTACTGTCAAACAACCTTTGCGGTGACCTGTCAAAATAAAAGTGCGAATAACTTGAATAAGTTATAACACCCACATTTTACCACCCGGCCCCTAAATTATGTTAACATTCACCCACTTAGTACATTATTTACTTTAGTAAATGGAAGTTAAACGTCTATATATATATATGTTACTATATTAAAAAGATGGTAAGAAGGTTTATTAACATAAGTACATTATACCATATTAGAGATTTTTTACCTGTATGGTTCAGCGTATCCACTGTAGAGTAAAGTGAATACTTTAGTTTCCTGAAGTATTATTTCATATGGGCAAATATATTACTTAGTATTGTACAGTAAAAATAAAAACATTTGTTTTACTGATTTCATAGGGCCCTATCAAATGCAATGTATAGGGCCCTACCTACCTAGGGCATAATACCGCTCTTTACTACTTTTTTATAAATGAAAAATAAAAAAGATTTCATCATAATAATAAGATGTTCATTATTAGTCCTAGGAGACCTAAAATAAATATGTCATTAAAGAGAGGTTGGGTGATAAAAAATCAATACACTGGTACTGTGATACTCTTAGTTCCGAAGAGTAGACAACAAACATGAGCCAATTATTGATCTTTAATTATTGTTTAAAAATAATCAAATACTTTGACTTTAAGTGTGTAAAATGTGTTTTTTAAGTTTGTTAGAAAGGGCAGAGGTTTGGAAAGTACAAAGCTAGCGAACAGCCGCATGCTCATCTGCATTCAAATCACACATGCAGACAATTTACAGTGTAATTCGTAAGCAATATCTTTTGAAACTCTCTCTTATTTACAACAATCCAATAAAAAAGATTAATAAACCATAATGTATCCCAGGACTTTGTCACCACACAGAAGACAATCACAATATTGTGATAATATTGTGTTATACCAAATCCCACCGGTTAATATTTTCTCACTCAGGTTTAAATAGATTTGTGTATCAAAGCAGATTAACAGATGTGAATGATAGAACCTTTCCAGGTGATACTTTTGTTTGATTAGTTTTTGAGGAAATATGATGAGTACACACAAATTTAAACACACTATATGGGAGTAAATATTTTTTGCTATAGTTATTAACCTCATTTAATTGGTTTAATATGTGTGTTTATTAATGAAACAGGGTGTTTACTGAACTCATGAGAGAAACACAAAATAGCTCAGTTTGAAGTCATTGTACTAAAATCTTAGTGGATTATCTGTGGGTGCGAGTAAGAGAAGCTGGGATTTAAAATACATGTATAATAGCATACTTCCTACGGAAATTATTACGCTTTGTTGCACGGGCACATTATGGGTGGACTAAACCATTTCTCCCGGACACTGTAACTTTTACAGGCTCTCGCAAGATGTTATCTTATCAAAGCTATGGCACACTCAGTCTAGCTGTGTAAGAGCAGGTTCATTAAATGTCAATGCATAATCAATATCAAGAAACAAAATACAAATTCTCTACAGTACCATAGTATGCTGTACTGTATGGTACTTCACTAAACATTGTACTCGGCTGTACTTCATTACTGTATAGTGCTGTACTATACTTGAAGTGTTCATCTGTAAACATGGTGTTCAAAATTTGTTGTATAAACAAATACATGAATAAAGCAGAATCTCCATAGGTTGATACATTTACAGTATCCCATTTTTACAATACTGCACGGTCGGCTATATAGAGTTCTAATATGCTGTCTCTTATTTCTGTTTTAGCCCCAAATGTAGGTAATTAATTTCAATAAAGCATAACTAATTGCATACAACAAATACAAGAAAATTTAATTAATTAGTTAGAATATCATTTTCCCCTAAAGCTAAGAAAATGCACTAGTTGGAACAAAACATAAGGGCCCAGTATACGCCCTTGAGGAACCCTTATCTTATCATCTCATCAGCATCATTCAACAGGTACAGCGCAGTAGAAACAGTAACCAATGCCACAATGAAAGTTAACCCCAGAGGAGGATGAAAACAGAATACTTGGGGAAAAGCAATCAACCGCTCAACCTGTGCCTCATGTCGGGAAAAATACTTAGACTGAGATGAATATATCTGATAAACACCTGCTATGTTCCTGTTGAGCAGCACACCTATTATCAACTGTCATGGGAAGTTTTTTTATGTGAATAGCTTGGGACCACCAACCTGGGTTTAGGATTCACTTGGCTGTTTCTGGAAAGGTGGGATTTGAATTCGATTAGCTCCCTTGACTCTTTCACACACAGCCCGTCTCAGAGCAATGTTACAAAGAGGTGATAAATAGGATATGGAGAGAAAGTGGAAGGCATTCTGGCATGTCTTTTATTTCCTTTAGAAGCATCGTCATTCTCACACTGATATCTTTGCATCTGTACCATTCTTACCAACTGTTTCGGTCTTCCTCTGCTGGGTTTTTAGAATGTGGCAGAAGTACTTTTTTTTACTTTCACATGCTGTCATCCATAAAACCACCAAAAATCTGTTGATTCATGTAATGAACTTCCTAGATTTTACATCTTGTGCTACACAAAAGCCTAAATATAAGTTACCTTAACTGGTACTTTTTGCTGATACAGTATACACAGTGATTAGCACCAAATATATATTTTTATTGAATTAATTTATGATATTAGCATGAATGGTACAGAATGTTAAGAACAGGTATGCGTTTGCTTTTTATGCAATTTGACTTATGTTTTGCTGCCTGTTTTAATGTTCACCAGGCAAAACCCATCCCAAAGAAGGACCAAAGAAGAAGTTACAGTCTTTCAGTCTTCAGGACTTTTGAATTTGGTCCAGTAAAAATGTTACCTATCATTAATCACAAAATACAGTGTTTAGTAGTTGCTTGTCCGAATCTCTGTGCTGTACAAGAGCAGATAAACAGAAACACAAAACGCATAAGAAGAGAAATAATAAACAATTATTAATCAGATATTTAAACAAGAACAATTGATCAGACAGACAGAAACGTGTGAGAGGTCACAGAAAGGCACACTGAATCAGATCAGAAGTTAACAGAAATGATGCAAAGCACTTTGAGACAGCGATCACCCAGAACACCTCCCAAACAGCATCAATGCCCCCACCCATCATTTATACATTTTTCTGATAATTGATACTAATGAGCATTGAGAGCTGTTGACAGGTCTAAGGAACGATAGGGCAGGATTTTGATGGAGGGGTCTGGAAAAGTGATTGATGTGAAGTTTCACGCCTGTCTGATCCTGATGCTACGAACATGCTGATCTCAACTCTGATGGTAATTACGTGATCGTGTTTTATTTTTAAGATGAATCGATGCTGATTTCCAATTATCAAGGCATTAATTATTAAACATCTCCACGATCACTCATATTATGTCTTACACTTCATTTGCGGTTGAGCTAGATGCCCCAGCGGGCCAAAGATTACAGCATTATTCTTTTGAAGTGTCAACAAAATCCAGGCGGTTTCATGATCAAAACAAAACTTAGTTGCGTTCTACAGTAGACAACTTTTCTAAAGAAAAACTAACAAAGAGCCATCTGCCATGAATGTTTTACTTATGATATGCTATATAAATGTATATGACTATATGTTAGAGATGTACTAAAGTAAAATAAATATATCAGCCTTTATACAAATGTACTAAACTAATGACATATTTAGGCTTTCAGTGGTCATGACTGTACTGTATATGTGATTATAGCCTAAAATGCTTGTGGGTTTCAGGTTTTGTGTAATGTATTTAAGTCATTTAAATGTTTGAATGTATTTTTCAGATGTTTAGTTGTATAATTCTATGCTACTGTTAGATACCTCAAACAGTACTTATAGTACTTTTTTTCACATGGCAATTTACATGTGACCATGTATGTTTTTTCACACTGTCACATAAAAGTATAAACTTGCACCAGGCCCGGGGCTAGAGGGCATTGCTCACCCAGATTTTCCTTGGACCCCTCCAAAAAATGTAAAATTGACAATTAAAACAATTAAACCTGATATATTTGTCATATGTGTTATCAACTATTAAATAAGGATCTGTCAAATTAATAACATATATGTGATTTGTACTAATTAAGATAATGTTTCTGTGTGCAGTGATTTAGGGTGTGTTCATATATGCTATGTTCGGTTCGATTAAAACAAACTCTGGTGCGATTGCTCTGTTAGTGGGATTTATTTGTGTCAGTGTGAACGCTGCCACCCAAATTCTGGTGCGCTACAAACAAGCGGACCGCTGAAAAGATGGGTCTCGGTCAACTTTCAAACAAACTCTGTCGCAACACGGACCAAAGGCAACTAACCGAACCAAAAACAGAAAGTGATAACAATATACGATTTGGTAATATAAAAGGAGCGATTATTAGATATGTAACGGGGGAATTCCTGCCGCCGTTTTGACTGCATTAAACACTTCATGAGGTCTTTGCGAGTTACTGGCTTGCTAAAAATACCCTCATATACGCATATACTGAACATGTATAACCCATGCAGCACTGTGCGTGCACACAGCATTGTTTTGGATGTCCGGAAAGTTCCGTTTTAAAATATAAATTATAAAGGCTGTCCAATCACGTTGCGACTTTACATGTAAGCTGTTGGGTTCGATATCTTTGGTTTGCTGTTAAAATGCCAGTTTGAACGCTATGCCAGGATTTTTTTGGTCTTTTTTTTGGTCCAGACCAAAAGTACCAATCGAACCGAACTACAAGTATGAACACGCCCTTAGTGATGTGAACTGGGACCTGCGTAATTGTTTGGATGTATGGCTATCTGTATCAATGCTAAAAATAGTGGGGCTATG
The DNA here is from genome assembly GCA_006030095.1 of Triplophysa siluroides. Taxonomy (NCBI): domain Eukaryota; kingdom Metazoa; phylum Chordata; class Actinopteri; order Cypriniformes; family Nemacheilidae; genus Triplophysa; species Triplophysa siluroides. The sequence goes on from VCII01000015.1 coordinate 1,927,552, forward strand.
ACTGGGGCTCCGACAGTTAATGTAACGATTAGCCAAAAAAACAAGCACAATCGACTAACTCGCATTGGTCCGTGCCCTAGTCCTATCAAATAGGACCAATGTAACGTTAGAATTTGGATGGATGCATGGCTATAGATAGCTAGTAAAATTGGTGCTAAATGCTTTAAGGCTGACAGCAACTGATTTAGAAAATATATAATATTTCCATTTCATTTTCAGAACAAAATGAACCTGAGAATTTACCTCAGTAACGTTTTGTATTTTTCTTTATTTGTTCACAGAGGAGGTTAAAGGTTAGTGGGTAGGGTGGGTCAGGGTTGCAAAAGTCGAAAAATACATATTTGACTAAATTACCACACTTTCAGCAACACGCTATACATACTGTACATTTCTTCAGTTTTAAAGAGTGTAAAAACAGTACAAACTGCATAAATGATGTTGCTGATTAATTGATAGTGTAAATTAAATGTGACCTTTTCACCTTAAACACAACACTACGCCTACATTATTTATTTAAACTATCAGAAACTGTAATATGTAGCCTACCATCATATCGCTTGATCGATTGCTTTCTGCCTTACTCGCACTGCTAAATGCACCAAGTGCGTAGTGTCTCTGCCAAAAGGAGAAAGAAACGCCCTGTTTTGGAGCGTCCAGCTCATTTTGGAGCTTCCGCACCCATTTGGAGCGCCAGCAGCACTACAGAGAAGATTCAGACACATAAAACACTACAGATAACTTCCATCTATGCTGTCCTCATGAGTCCAGTAACCTGTGATGCTGTCTGATGAGCCAGCACCATCCACACAGGAGCACTAAGACTTGCTTATTGACTTAAAGATTTTAAGTATGCAGCAGTGAGCCTCACATACTGACTACAAACTGTTTATTTCCCACTGAAAACTTTATTTAAGCCATTTACACGAATGTATAGCGTTGGTTGCATTAAAAAAAAAAGGAAAACTGGTATCAAAAAAAGTATCGTTAAGGAATCTGTATCGACGTCAACGTATTGGAATCGTATCGAAAATGTTTGAAGATGCCCAGCCCTATTCCCGACATGTGTGATGTGAGAGGCGCATGCTACTATCTATGCTAGTAATAGACCTGATATATTATAAAATCTGTTATTGATCCAAAATAATACTTTAGTGAAACTTGTGACGTTATTATGAATATTGAGAATGAGACCACTGGAAACTCAAATCCACTTGTGAAGTCAATACAAAGTGATAGATCCAACAGAATGTAGAATATAACAAGGTACAAATAAATGAATATAATCTATAACTAATAAACTAAATAGAAAAATAGCAAAGAATTATGAGGATAAGGAAATAAGAAATTAAATACGACACTAAATGCATGTCTGTACGCTCAAGTCAGAATTTCATTAACTTTAGAAAATACGCATACTGTACACACACAAGTTGCTTTTAAGAAATTCATATCCTACGATCTATCACTTTAGAAAAGGACTGCTCATTGTTAGATCATGTTTAATGCATTCATGTTAACAAATACGAACTACAGTGTACCACTAACCAATTACTTTAACTTGTATTGCATTTCTTTCAACTCTTTGCCTTACTGTCTTCACTTTCAACAGTCACTCTTGTCTGAGATGGGGTCATTGCTCTGGGAACTGAGGAACAACCCCTTCCTGACAGAGTCACAACCCATTCAAAGTCATCCGTCCTAACGCAGGCGAAATGCCAGTCTGAAGGATGTAATGGGGAAAAAGGGAGCTTAATGTGATGTCTATGAAGCCCCCAACAAGCCAGGGGTCATTCAAAGAAGTCAAGACCAATTTATCGCAGGGAATCATGGGCAGGCAAGAAAATAGCAAACTTGCTTATGCAGAGCCTAATCCCAGCAGCCATCTTGTGGGACAAATCCCGAAGCATGACTTTTTCATTTGTTCCTGCCAGTTGCAATTGGGCTCCATTCTCCAAAGTCAGAACTGACAGCCCAACACATACAATGTTGTGAGAAGCCCAGCTTAGCTTCCATTACTCCTTCCAGAACTTTCGCACACCCAACACTTGTAGAAGTACTTATGTTTTTGACACGTACAATGGAAAAATATGTATTGTCTATTTGATTACATTTTCATGTATTATAGTTAATGCATAAGGCTTAGGACTACTTAAGTAAATGTTGGCTTTCGGGCCTTAATGAAGCAAATCAAGATACTTGTTCTGTAGTAACAAAATCACAGTCACCCGAGTGTCTCGTATGATACCAACACTGTATTGTGGTACTGAAGTACATCTTTGAAGTCTTTTCAGTGAGAACATGAAGGTAATACTTTGACATGCAAGCACTCGCTGTGTGTCCTCAGCCAGTGGCATCTTGAGGCAAACGGTTCCAAATCAACTGATGTCGGACTTACAGGAGCAGTAAAGTTAATGCGGGCCTTGTCAAATGTGCTAATTTCTCCCCTCAGGTTTGGATTCTAGTTGAAGAAAATTTCTGCTTGGAGACCGCAGACAATTCCACTTCATAATGGAGCTTCTCCAAGCGATACACACGATGTTCTCTATAATACGTGCATATCCTCTGAGAGGAGTAGCGGTCCTTGTGAATAAATCATTCAGGTGCTCGCAAAACACGATTAATATGCTCAAATCAGTCGCACGCCCTCTTTCCATCCACTTTACTGTAACATGCCCTCCTTTTATCATTGGAGCGCTTGTTGACAAATATGATGTTGATGTGATATCAGAACAAGTTGTTAGTGCTCGCCCAGCTAAATGCTGCCGCACGTAGAGAACGCCGCTAGTAAAGAAACAGCTTGCTGGGTCTTATCAAGGTTTCATGGGCAGATACGCTGGCTACGGGCAACAAATATAAGACATACAGCTTGTTCATAATGATTCAGTAGAGCTGTCACCACCAGCTGTTAGCTAGCCCCTTTCCCTGCTGAACCTTTTGCCCACTCTATGACCCACTCCCTACAGGGATCCTTCAAAGAAACCGGCACTGGTGAGCGGTTTACTAATGTGTTTCATAGAAAAACTGAGCGGTGACAATACATATTTTGGTTGCTCTGCTGCGCAACAGTACTCTCTGCACCTTGAGCTTCAATGTTGCTCAATGTGAGTGCACCTTGGCGGTGACATTGGTTTCGAAACCTTCTCTTCAAATGTGTAAATAGGGAAATAAGAGGCATACCACCCAAATTCATTGAAGTGCCAATGTATGCACTACACAAAAAGTGCACCAAGGGTTTGACTAATGCTGCCAGTTGAAGTGAAGAGCTTGCCATTGGCATCCTCGTTTCTTTGTCTATAAGAACACTGTCATTTAATGACTACATTAAGTGCCATGTTATGAAAAATTAAAAATGATCCTGGCACCTGCAATAATTGTCAAACAAAATAATAGCATTGTGTAATACAAAGGGGGACTACAAAGAGATATGAAACGCTTGTTGATTCTCAGGAATAAATTCATCTCACTGATCTGTCAAGAACGATCTCATCGGGACGGTGTGGAATCGTTCCTTACCCTGGCACTCTTCCATGGCGAGGGGAGGTAAAAGTCATTGGCTGAAAGCAATTAAACAGCTCCCTGGTGAAAGATAATGCACGTCACCTTTATTCACATAGCGTGCTAGCAGCTACAGGGGAAGATGCTTTGTCCTTATAAAACATGACCTTAAACCTCACAAAGAAACACCTTTTAAACTATAACATTTAGAAGGAACATAAATAATAGAATAAATACAAAAGTAAACTGGTGATTTCCACAGAGCAGGTGTATGTTGAAACTGGAGAAGATGTTACATAATACACAATGATGCAGCGATGCCAAGTGTAACTTTTCCAGTAACAAGATGTTCATGCACAACATTTGTTTTATTTTCTACTATATCTAAATTTAGTTAAATCTGTATCTGTTTCCTTTGCCTTTTAATCACCAACTCTGAAACAATACATTTAATTTTATTTTATATATCTAGCTTTATATGGGTTGAATCAAATGATGTCTACTAAATTAACTTTTATTACCCACCAAATCACACAGGACAGGTCATATTAAACAGCGTTATTAGCTTACTGTTGCCAATAAGGGTAAGAAGACAGTTTGAACTTTTTCACTTTCATTTATTCTGCTGAATACATTTTTTTTTACTTTTTGCAAATTTGTATATTTTTGTTTATCTTAAAGAAGATGTTGTTAAAGACCCAGTGAAATCAAAATGAAATTCCACCGTCACCGCCATTTGCCGGAAAAACAAGCCTCTGGTTCACGTGCATTAGAGAGAGCCCCGCCCCTTTCACTGTGAAAGCTGCGCCTCATATCAGCCACTTGTTCCAACATTTATTATGTACTACATGGTGAATGATGCATAGTGCACTAGATAGGGCATGATCCAGACAATTTCGCATGAGTGTCAGGTGTCTGGTTAAGAGTTCATACCTGGTTCATACGCGCAAATCAGCTGAGAAACTAAATGTATCTGATCCGTTTCAAGTCTACACAGTATGTTGTGTGTTAAGGCTATATGGAAGAGATCTGACATCGCAGCCTTGATGAGTAAAGGTGAAGACAAACGCCAGTGTCACTCGCAACGAAAAATACAAACTTCAAATGACACATTACTGATCTTCCTATTCCTTTCGATAGACTTTTACACCTGTTAAATGTAGCTTTGCCAGGCTGTCCGACTGTGTGCCATAAACTATACGCTATTGGTTATTTTAAAAGGGTTCAACACAACCAATAATGCTGCGCGTTCCAAGGCATTGCAGTGGGCCTTTAATCCCTATATTTTCTAACCTGAGTTACTGTACATGAATGACATAAAGAGAGTACATAAAAGAGTGGATCTGTTCAGTTTAAATGCTTGATGTTATTGTTAGTGCTTATTCAATTCTCCAGTAAAAAGTCATTTGATGGCTACAGTAGTGTATATGTTTGTATTTCAACGGCGTTTTTCACAACACATATTTTCCCAAAGCAGCTTTACAGAATAAGGCCTTCCTCTAATGATGAGAAGTCGGGTAGGATCCAAATGCAGGCAGGTTTAATATAAAAGTAACATCCAGGGAACCCAAGGCAGAGACAACCGCACAACAAACACATTACAATAACAGCAATACCGGACAACTGACAAGGGAAACACTAGTGATGGGCACTTTCGAAACAGGCTTCATGAAGCTTCGAAACCCGTATTGAATCTTTTGTATCGAATCAGTGCTTCGAAGCACATATATAACTGGCTAAGTCACGTGATTTTTAGCAAACGAGGCTTCATTACGTCATTACTGTTTCGAAACGTTTCAGAACTCTATGACATTTCGCCACTAGGGGGTGTTGATCTGAAAATAAACTCATAAACCAGTGTCTGTCTGTAACTGATTTTCTGTCAATCAAGAAATAAAAAAATAACCATGTTTGTAGTGATCTATGGACAGTGATCATCTCGGCATAAGTATCACTTAATGTGAAATCTAGACAAATTTGACCTAACAAACAGAGCCATGTGTTGTGTTATACATTTATATATATATATTATATATGTGTCAAATACCAAATTATCCAACATAAAAGATGAGTGCAGTAAAAAGGTCAACTGTAGCCTATGGGACCAGTTTGAAAACAGCCTTGGGTGTGAGTGATGGTTAATCATTAAACTTATCAACGTTGAAACACATGCACTCCTACATCTTCTGTTCTTAAAAACTTGAAATAATAAACCATAATAAATAAACACTAGTTCGGATGATGTGACGACGCTTTACCCAAGATTCGAACCTTTGACCACAGTATGCCCGTGGGAACACTAACCACTCCCCCACACAATCAATCAATATTAGTCACGAACACACAGATTTTAATGCGTCGGTCTAAGCCGTTGTTATATAAGTGTCTTAGAGCAACACGCAATTGACCACTAGGTGTCACCGTGGAGACGGGTGTCGGAATGTTTCGAAGCCTCGACACGATACGGCACATTTGATTCAACTGTTTCACGAAGCCTCGCTCTGCCCATCACTAGGATGACACAAGGGCTTTAGTGGACAAACTAATCAGGGAAACAAGATACAGGTGCACACAATCAGGGCGGGGCGATATAAAACAGTACAAAATGGCAGACAAAGCACAAAATGGAGGACAAACTCAACAAGACACAGACAGATTTCGTGACACTTACAAATCGCCCTGTTTGCAAGACAAAGGTAACAATGGTTATGACAGAACCTGGAATTGTTGTGGAAAACATGCATTTTATTGTTTGCTGCTTTGTCAGGAGGTGGCTTGTTAGCACAAAGTTTATGTTATTGCTTCCTAAATTTGACCAATTCACTGTAGTCAGCTGTATTTTTCCTTGTTATTCGTACTTTTTTATATTTGTTGGTTACCTTTCATACATTTTAAGTTTCCTGGCAGGTGAAAAGTAGATTTACACTTAACTGGCCTTTTTTTGCGTACAGCCTCCTCGCTACCCTTGCCATAAGAGAGATCCTCTGTCAACAGCCAAATCAGTCATCCAATAAGTAACCTTACGACTACAACAACTGACAAATGTAGAAAAATGAAGGAAATAAAAACATCCCCAGTGGCATTTTGCTTATCCAATCAGGCTAAAGTATGGCGATGTCCATTAAAGCTGCGCGGCGCTTTGCTGACTTCAGCAGCAGATTGAGGAGTCGGGCTCAGGAGATACCCTTGAGGGTGTCGTGTACTGTAACACACACGCTCAAAACACTCGCTGGAACGGAGCCAACGCCGTAAAGCACCATGTGAGTCTCGTCTCAGATGGCGGTGAGGATGATGAGTTTCGATGGGGAATTACAGATAATTGGCTATGCTAAGATGAGAACATGCGTCCATCGGTTTTCTCTATTTCTTAAGGGTCACTCAAGGATACTAGCATTCATATATCTCTTCAGTCGTCTTTACTGTACTGGTATTTAAAGGGATCAGTGAGCAGTGATGAAGAGTTGAGCTGGAGGTAATTAAACTGATCTGCAGTGAAGCATCTCATGGAGGTTTAAAGACCCCTGAAAAGGCTTTGACGAATGCAATTTTCTTTTCCGTGTTGATGTATGTCCTATTAAAAGACGTTTGATGCTTGATAGATCAGAAGTCGTTATACTTTTTTTTTAAACATTTAATACCACAGTCTAGCTGAACTGTAACTTTCTACTTGCTTCTGTCAAAGCAGCTGGCATTAAAAGACATGATTCTAAAGATTTACATTTCTGTGAATAACATGTCAGTAACGATTTTTATTCATTTTATTCCGAAAGAGAATGTACATTTCAGTTAAATATGTGAAACGATCATAAGGTAGCAGAAAGCTTTTGAGGAGGCTCAGAAGACTGATTTCTGGGGTGACATTGTATACAGTATATATGATATGTGATAATACAATCTCTCAATCAGTAAAGATTTTCTTTTGTTGTGCTATTGAAATATGTGGGCAGTTTTTTAGTGGCGATGGCTTCTTGAAGTTTTTGAGACAAGAAAATACAGAGCGGGACGGCATGTGATTGATATTAAAAGAGTTATTAATAGCGCCATAAAGCCACGTCTGACAGGCGGCTTTCTGTGTGCGCTCGCTCTATGAAGGGCACTCGCGTTAATTCAGGTTCGTACCTGAACGCTTTGATACACTTCACGTAGGGAATTTTTATGTAAACACAGTTATGGTTATGTGAATGTGGACGGATTGGATGCGTGCCAAAATATTGTGTTACAAATCTGTGCATTGTGTCTAAATGTATGACACAATGTTTTGACAAGCATAGAATTTTTCCCCAGCTGTTTAAATTCATATTATTATGAGTATTATCACTTAACGTTTAAATGCATTCTATTAGAGTTCAAGAGGGGTAAAGGTCATCCTATAATTGTTGGTACAACAATATGTAGATTTGGACCGCTAGATGTCGCACTTTCAAAACAACAACAAAAATCGAAGCTAAATGACGTTATGTAGGAGAGTGGAATTATGGGACATGTCGTTTTCACCATCCAGAGGCGTGGAGATCGCCCATCATGGTTCACGGACGAGGTAATAAATACATTTTATTTTATGTCATCGTAATGAATTAGCTTGCAAGAAATGTGATACTGATACTGTATAACCACTTCCACATTTGCGTGTTGCCGTAGCTTCTCCAACCTGAAACTGGGGGAATTGCGGAGCACCGGATAATATTACGTCACTGATATGCGACAAGTACAAGGGACGGGCCATTATTTCAAATAGGAATTTCTCTTGATTTGCACATTCTTGGGAACATTCGGGATAATGTAAGAACACAACTGTATGTAATATATCACACTGTGAAAGTGATTTTTGGAAATTTCACAACAAAATTCTTCCATATTGTGGATTTAATAAACAAAAAACTCTTACATACTTCATCAAAATTGAATAGCTGAAAACCAGAGTTTTAAGTGAAATAAACTCTCTTTTTTTTAACAAAATGTTTATATTTTTCACTCTGTGTGTATTGCAACAAACTTAAAGCAGTCCTGCCCACTAATGGTCATGCAAATACATGTAGAGCAGTATAAATGGTTCAGCAAAAATCTCCACCATTTAAAAAATGTCTACTATCATAGGGTATAAACCCTAATGTATTTGTGGCAGAATGATAATAACAGAAAGGGAAAATATATTTAAAAAAACATGCAAGTGATGTCACATAAATCATGTTAACACACAGATACTGCATGTGCACTCAGGAGTAAAGTAGGCGACGTATATACATGTCCAAACACTTAATCATTCCTTATGAATGTCATTAAATTAGCTGTGTGCATGTAGCAGTTCAACTATATTGTTATTTTCCCGTTTAATGTGTTTTCTGTCTGTAAAGATAAATGCAGAAACGCTGATGCGCAGCTTTGTGTGCTGTTTTCAGATGAACTTGTTCACTGGAAGTCCTCTGTGGCTGTTTCTTTAATGTAGTAATGCAGGACCCACCTGCCCCAACACATGCATTAAAACGCCCCCACAAATTACATTCCCCACATGCTGCGCTTCTCCTCACCCCACTGCTCGCACTTTATTTGTCTGAAGTGGCATACGATATCGCTCTCTCCCGTCTCGCAGGAACCGCATTCGGCTTTGTCACCTGCAATCATTTGACTCTTACACCTACACCTGCCTGTCTGCCTGCACGCTTATGCTGCGCTCTGTCAGTGTACAGGCGTAGCCTCTACCTCTCTCCAAAAATTGTATAACTTCCATGTATGGTGAAATTGTTTTGGCATTCCTGGTGGAACGATCTGTACCCTGAATCTGTAATTGTCTAACACAGGTACCCAAACATACCATACATTAAATACCATACGGAAGTATAGAGTGTTGTAATAAAGCGTTATAGGAACTGCAAAAATGACTGTTTACTTGCTGTACTGTCCTACAGGTATATTGAGCACAAATACTGTTGCTATGGGAACCTTTTTAAGCAAATAAAACTGTTCTCACTAAATGCCCGTTCACGCCAAGGACAATACTATAAAGATAACTTTAACACTAACATTGTTTATTATATTTTTCACGCTGCAGTTTCACATTCTGAATACATGAGCTCTTTAAATTCAAATGGATTTTGATTGATTGTCCCTATCATTATAGTTGTGGTGTGGATTCTGCTATTTAAAAAACGTTATAGTTATTATCCTTATGTTGTGTTCAGACCAAACGCGAATGGCGCGAATGAATCGCGCTATTCGCGTGTAGTTGGACGCTTGAACATTTTGAGTTTACTCGCTTCATTCGCGCGTCAGATTCGCTTCATTCGCACGTCAAATTCGCTTCATTCGCGTCATGGGAGGGGCTTCTGGCAGGCGGCTCCAGTCTCATTTCGAAATGGCGGACATGTTTTTTGTTGAGAGGGTAGCTGTGCTTTATGTGCTATGGAAGGCTGAAAAACGGCGTAAACTCGTGTGTGTGTGTGTATATTATATATATATATATATATATATATATATATATAGCTCAAATTGAGTAAAGAGCGTTTTTACAATTTACCAGATTATCCGACCTCCTCACTCACCTTCTTTCAAACAAGATCCTTTTTATTCTTGTTCCAATAAAAGTAAGAAAAAGAATCATACAGCTCCGGTTGTCCACAAACAGCAACGATCAATTTGTCCTCCATTTTGTCCTCCAGTTTCGGATTTCTGCCTACGTCGTCTAATCACCTCACTACTAGAGCAAGCTCCTGATTGGTTAACGCGGCGCGAATTTTCACCAAAGTTCAGATTTTTCAACTTGCGCGAATCACGCGAACGCGCGATTCGCGCCGCAAGTAGGTCTATCGCGTCTTTGCATTGACTTAACATGTAAATCACTCGCGCTTGACGCACCATTCGCGTTTGGTCTGAACACAACATTAGTGTGAATGCACCTTAACTTGCAGTCTAATGCTTGGGGAACCCTTTAAAGTGGCCAGGGCATACACACTATAGCATACACTGCATTAAAAGACTGTTTGTGCTCCACTAGCTGCATTGTGTTTAGAAGAGATGGGAGAAATGAGTTGAGAGGAAACAATGCTTACACTTTACGATAAGGTTGTACTAGTAATCAGAAAATGCGTTAGCTAAAGTGAACTAACAATTAACAATAGGTTTTCAGATTTGTTAATCCTTGTTGATGTTCATTAATGCGTATACAATTGTTCATGTTGCATTTCATGGTGCATTAACTTCTGTCAACAGTTTCAACGTTTGATTTTTTTATAAATGTATTAGTAAATGCTAAAATTTACATGAAGATAAATAGATGTCGTAGATGTATTGTTCATTGTTAAATAATGTTAGCTAATGCATAATCCTTAACAAATACGACCTTGTAAAATGTTACCGAGAAAACGAATGTTGTTTCTTTCGCAAAATATTTGCAAGAGAACAACCAAAGAAAACCTGTGTTTCCTGAAGAAACTTTGATTTTGTCTCCACGAATATGTTGCTGATTTTTCTCCTCACCACAAACAAGACTAACAATGCAAGGATTTACTTGGAGAATGCAAGCGTTTAGAAAAGTGCTGCTCTGTCGTGCAAGAGGTTGATAAAACTTTTTCTGCAATGTACTCAAATGTGTGTATTTGCTGACTAATGAGGCCAGTCCAACAGTGCTTTCAGAAATCCAATTCGCAATATTGTAGAATTTTTCCAGATTGAACCCCTCAACCCATAATTCATTCCCTTTTCTCTCTCGCTCTCTCTCTCTCTCTCTCTCTCTCTCTGTTTACTCACCCAGTTCCAGCTGGCTTTCTCTGTTCAATCCTACGTTATGCTGGTTGGCCAATGGTCAGTGTACAGTCCTCCTAAATGCACATGACCAAGTCAAGCGGCACTGATTTATTAAATACTCTGCCAATATCGATCTCCTGCTTTACTTTACGGCTGAGCTCATGATCTGTCTCTGATACCGACAATTACTTCATCGCTGAAACCACAGAGGTCTGATCACTACAGTGGGAGCTGCAGCCACAGGCTTTATTCACACTGCACCAATTTCTGATTTGTTTTTCAACCCCGGTTTCGAGGACTGAATGCCTGTACCATCATTTTCCAAGTTATAAAATCAGGTCCCTTTATTTAAGCCGTATGCCTGCTTATCGGTTGCCATGGTAATGACTTAAGCGTTAGCATGATGCCAAGAGGTTTCCTTCTACAGCAGTCTAGGTTGAACAAGACACATGAGGCAACAGGAATGGCACTAAATGAGTTAAAGCGAGAGAAAAAATGAATCAATTTAGACACAGGTAGAGATGTGTAATTATGTGTAGCGTGGGTGGTGGAACTGCAATAAATGTTCCATTCCTTTTTCGGGAGAGAGCCCCCTTAATAAGGGTGACCATACGTGCCATTTTTTCCGGACACGTCCTGGCCAGGATTCCGGGTGCTTCCTTTGGAGGTTGCGTTTGTCCACCGCATTCGTCATCGAGGTTCATACATTTCAGTAAAAAACATTATAAAATAAACATTTATTTCTCTTAAGATATATAATCATTATAATGTCATTCTTACCTCGAAATATAACTGTCGCTTTTCTGAAATAACACCTGAAAAAATAAACCTTGATGACATTTGCAACCTCGTGGACAAATGCGACCACGAAGTAGCCGAAAACTCTGGAAAAAAATGGCATGTATGGTCACCCTACCCAAATACACTGCTGAGCATACAGGAACTTAAGAAGTTAGATTTTACATTCGAGAGCCTAGATGAAAATTATTAATTAGTCTCAAATCTCAAATGCATGATTACAAATTAGACAGACGCTTCTCAGAGACAACCGATCATGAAACATTCATCTCACTAGCGTTCAAAGGAAGGTCATCAGGATAGTTAAGGATTCAGGTCTGCTGATAAACGCTGACCCGTGAAATAACCGCTCATCACTTCCAGGATTTTGGATTTTGACAAGTCCTCAATCACGTTAGGCCGTCAACATCTCCATGTCAAAACAAGCATTAGGCGGATGTGGTTGAAGCCCCAGCTGTGTGTCATCTCACGAAAGAGCAGATTGTACATGTGGAGTGTGTTCCATCATGCAGGTTTGACAGATCAAAGAGGACAGCCTCTGCCCGCCATCCACAAGCTGTCACAAGCATTCTACTAAACGCCCCGGTGCCGCGCCCACTTCCTCTGCCACGGTAACGGCTGCTCTTTGCCCAAATAAATGATCCGCGACAGACAAGAAACACTTGTCTATTAAAATGACAATACCCCTTGAGTGTGACCCCATGTCGGCCCCGCGTCCCACCAGAGTCTGCGATGACAGATGCCATCAGCATCCCACGCCATGTTTCTCTCTGTGCTGTTGGATGTCCGAGAAAGAGATCGATTTTCTGTTCTCCTCTGCGTGCTCTTTCCCAATGCCTGGCAGTTTATTTCCCAACTGCACCATGATTGTAGCGATTGCAAAGCCTACTGGGTAGAGACCGGTAACGTGAAGTGCTTTTTTGCTTTCTTAAGAAAGCTTTGTCACATTTTTTCACCTGATTTTGAAGTGCTATTTTTTCCACATGCTGCATTTCTGGAGAGAATTATCATAAAGATATTCCACTTTGAATCCATCATCATTGTCTGGATCTCCTGATTAATATAAATACCTAAAAACATATTTTAGATGCTGATTTCTCTATGATGCAAGTTAGTGATCTAATATATCGTTTATAACATATACAGTAAGCCTGCGTGTCCAACAAAGTGTTTTAAGGTGCTTAGTCTGAAAATGTCGGCTGTGGGCGCCTAAGAGGATTTTTTCAGCTGAGGCGCTTTGGTTGCTATGATACGGAATATCCGCTGAAGTAATCTGGTACTAGTACTAGTAACTCTCAGCGACTGAAAAAAAAAACACGGAGCGCTCAGCGTTGAGCATGGACGAATCAGTACTGCCTTGCCATTGCATTTCCATTACAATTAATAAAAATAAAAAATACACTGACCTCTAAAAAACGCTTTGGTGGACACATGGCAAAAGCATTCAGAACTAAACATCTGTGGTGCCAGGGTGATCCACACTGAAAGAATACATCTACATGCCTTCTGATACTTTTTGGTCTTCTGCAAATCTTCATAATTCTGCCACTCGACCAGCTTGCATTTGAGAAGGTGACACATAATATATCCTGATATCTGTGCGGGGTTCGAAATCCTCAGAAACGTCATATATCTCATTTAAACCAGCAGTCTGGTTCCTGTAGGTCACGCCGCTGGCACGAGCGCGAGATGAGAAAAGGGGAGAAATGTGACTTTTCCATCAAAGCAGCTTGAGGTGCAGTCATTAAATCTGTGTTCTATAAATACCCCAAGATGGTTTCCTATGCATTTTTTGCATGTATTGTTTTTGGTTAGAATTATTTGTACCTTTCATCCCGTCCTGCAGATGTTGCCGAATCAGTGACAGATCCTGGTAACAGCTCTCAAACAGTGCACACGTGACACAAACCGGGGTCACTGCTCCTCACGTATCTGTCTCAGACATGCACTCTTCTTTATTACTGGATTTATGAGATTGTGTCTACTTTAAATTCTGACACCCATCTCACTAAAAATAAATTCTATCCCAGCCCCACTTTTCTTCAGATTGCTGTCTGTGCTTTCCCCACCTGTCTTTTCCTTCTCACATTCACTGATGTCAGTCTGTCCGTCTGCGAATGAGAAACGTCACCTCACCTGCTAGAAACCATAGTTCCAAGAGGAACAGGTGTTTTATTAGAGCTGTTCAACTTTAGTTGTAGTTTTTAAAATATTTTTTCTCCTTATTGCAGATTTTAAAAATGCTGATGCATCGCTGTATATTGTTTTTGTGTAGAATCTGACATGGACAAGAATATAAAAAAATGTGAATATGTGAAAACAAGGTAAACATGGCACATGTTGCAGTCAAAATGCATGTGATCAAGCGATTGTATAATAATTGAAAAATGCCAACCGGATCTCACCGGAATTCGTAGCTATTTTATTAGATGGCTAATTCGTAAGTTATGAATCGTTAAAAAAATATATGATTGCTAGAAAAAAGCCATCCTAAGCCCCACCCCTAACCCTGCCCCTAAAACGTTACTGGCGCGAAAGCAAATCGTACTTAAATGTACTGATGAGATGTACAGAAGAATTTGCCAAAGTTAGCCACCTCATAGTTATGTTTTTGAAGTGAGATTGTGTTGAATATGCTGTTTGACATTGTAGTATTAACAAATGTATCAATATTCAATCAAAATTGAGAGCTTGTATATCTTAATTGTGTAAAATTTTAAATCAGAGGCGCTGCTCATCCATAGTATTTACCAGGACCAATTGATTTCAAAGATCTGAGGGACAGTGTTTTATCCCCCTCGGGTTACCACTGAATTCGGTTTGAAAATCAAAACCTCCACCTACAACGTTTTCATCCCACGTCTTAAATGATTTTAGAAGGACACACACCTCCTAGATGTACAATGACAGACCCAATATTTATGATCGTGAATGTCTTTATCTAAATGCCTCTTACTGTGAGGGCTGCTCTTTACTTAAAAGCCGCTTAAAAAGAGTACCTTCATCCTCACCTCACCTCTGCACTGCTAGCATGCTGATAAGGTGTTTTCATGAGGAAAACGATACCGCTTCCTAGGAAAATGAAACTGTCTAAACAATGATTACTAGGTGTGAGTGATATTCTTTTTTAATGGGAGTGCCGCCTTTTTAAAAAAACATTTATTCCACACTCAGCGCAGTGCTTTTTCATTACCAAAGAATAGATTTTTTTTGGTCAAACGCTGTGGTTTAAGTTGCTTAAAAATGCTGTGTAGGAAGCCCAGTCGACCTTCACCCAAGATACACAGGGGTCTCTGTAAAAATCTTGCAGTTAAGTGTGGCATTAGTTTTGGGTCATGCCAGCAATACTTTGAATAAGTAGCTCTTTTTATGATAATGCTTGTTCCATGTCTTTGATGGGTTGTTTAAAACAGCAAAAACCTTTTTAACATTTCAGAAAAAGTTTAGTTAAGGGTGCTTGCTATTGCCATGCCCTGTACGAATCACTTAGGGGACATTCGTGTTTCGTCTTTTACATACGGCAACATGTCTACAAGGGTGGCAGCTGCCCCCTACAATGAGCTTTGCCACCTCAGTTTTCACACTAACGCTGACCCTACAGTCACGACTTGAGTAATAATGTACTGTACAAACAGTTTTTGGATAAGGTTTATGGAGGGCATCATTTCAAAATCTATCTGAACCAGTGGCATGCACAGACCTCTGCTAGGGCAGGGGTAGAACGACCAAAAAAGGTAACTTAAAAATAAACTACTTTCACTGCAATGTATACATTAACAAATGCCATTTAAAGTGTCTAAACAGGTGCCGTAATGATTTATTTAATAAAAGTTCAAACCAAAATAGGGAGATAAAAAATACTATATTGAAAATAAATATTGTTAACTTCTATTTTACTGAACAAATCGGTCAGAATCAAGAGGGCAATCATTTTGAATTTGTGTAACATATTGTTAATATTTTATGGTTGTATTATATAGATGGAACTGTTAACTGTCATGAAATCAAATATATTTGATGCTATATACGGTAGAGAATTGACTTACTGTACATGCGTTTTCCCAAACCATTCAACTTGACAGCATTAAAAACTTCAGAAAACTCAGAAATTCACCTTCCATTAAAAGTCGATATTTTCCCCAAAGAATGAATATGCCAACCGGGCATAATTAAGACGTGACTTATTTAGACGCCTCTGATTGGCTATTACTTATTAATCTCAACAGATCCGTCTTTCACTGGTTGTAATGCTAAACCCAGCAAAAACGGGCCAGCTCACGCAGATCTACATGTAATGCTGTAATCGACGTTTTCATTCATTTTCACACTTAATTTCAGTCGCGACAGTCATTAACAGTAGTAATATAGTAGTTAGTAATATAAGTAATATATTTCATCTAATTGAGCGCGGTGCGTTTCTTCCCCATTTATCATACATTTGGGCACATATTTGTTCTTTGCCTCAACTAATTTCCGATCTTGCCTGTAACTAATACTTAAAAAAAGCACACTGGGACATTGAATTATCTTGAATTAACCTGCACGTTGTCGCATTAGCTACAACAGTATGGCAAATACATTTCTTCTGTGCCCCCTGGCCCCTCCCCTGTGCACGCCACTGATCTGAACCACATCCAAACCAGGCCTCGAAATCAATAATATTCCTAATGCAGACAACACAACTGCAAAAATGAAGATTTACTAAATGTTTAGGTATTGCCACCCCTCATTGTGCTCTTGTCCCCCTTTGCCACCCCATTTATAACATCCTGGACACGCCACAAATCAGCAATAGGATAAGTGATGCTCGACTTATTAAAGTGCTTAAAAATACATGTGAAATGTCATACATACTTTTCCCCGTAAATTGCATTTTGCCTTGTGTAAACGCTCTATCAGTCTATAAACTATCTGTAAACCCGAGTCCTATTCTCTCAACATTTTTGCAGTCTACTAGGCAACAGGTTAATCCCAGTAAATACAACCATCTAGCAGATTACTGGAGCAGGCAGAATCAATCGATGGGAGAGTGGATGACCCAGCAGCAGGTCTGAGTGCTCAAGAGTTATAGTGCTTAAGGCTCTGGGGCCACACGGGCTATTGGGAACGTCAGAGGGCCCGATATTGTGTTTGTCACGAGGAGCAAAACCAACCAAAGAGACTTAACTGATTGCAATCTAAGAGAGCAGAAACTGAGAGGGCAGACAAACAAGAGTTTACAAATGGCCGATGTAGAGCTGTGGACCGCTGGAGTGTTTGTCTGTGTATGTTGAGGATGCTGAGGAAGATGACGGACACGAAAGCGAAAGAGTGAGATGGACAAAGGTGCCTTAGCAATAAGACATCACAAATGCGATCAGATTTGATTCTCCTAGTCAACAAGATCCAATTTGGGGCAAATTATAATATGTGGGTTTATCTTGAGGAAAAAGTGCATTTTATGTGTCTCCTTTAGAGAGACGGAGCTAAATATGTAATGAAGGTACACCCGTAGTGAAAAGATTTGCATGCATTAAGAAAATGATTATTTGACAAAGGTCAAAATAAATGAGAAGAAGCATTCTAATCCGGATGGGATTAGATTTGTTAGAGGATGCCAGAGTTAGTCAAAAACAAAAAGAAAAAAATGTCCTGTACGTCTGCAAAACACAAATCTGCTCAGAGAAGGCTAAGCTCTTCTGAATAAAGCTATATAATGCAACCAATGCCTGATATTTCAATAGGAACCTAAGCATTCCTTGTCAAATTCCCAAGTTATGCGACAGCTACTTGTCTAGTCTGTCAATTAAATACATCATAGTCCACTTGAACTGTTGGACTGAATAAACAGAAGTCATTTTTTCTGAGAAATTAATTTGACATGAACCAGAGGTGCATCGTGGGTATCCTCAAGCCATTGAGTGTGGATCATTTATTGTGATGCATCTATATTGCCATGGTTTCAGACACCGCTACAAACTGGCTATTACGTCAAATAGTGCCATATAGAGTAGCTGGGTGAATTTGGACACAGCCTATGTCAACAATTTCTATTTCCTTTGATGTTTTAGAAGAATCTGAATCAAGACAGATTTCTGGGATTTTTTACTCAACAGAAATATCTGAGACCCAAGAGACTTTCTATCCAATAGTACCCTTTTCTTGGAGAAGCTAATAGAAGTTAAAGAGAGATGTGATTTTTCTTTCCTATTAGACCAGACAGTGAGCAGACAAACAAGCCGACAATTAAAACAAATGCATTCCTAACAATAGCAAACGTCCATCTGCTGAGAGAAGAAGTCCTCTTTGACAGGTCATAGAGTCTCGCATCTCAGATAATTCACACTGCAGTATGCACAGCCACAAACATGGCCGAGGTTTGGCACAGAAGGCCAACTGTAACACAAGCTCTTCCCCCCTCTCTCTCTTACATACACTTTCATTCACACACAATTTCAACATTAATTCAATTCTTCTCACACACACTCTTTCACACTGAGACTTCCGAGCTGAGGAGACTTATGCCCTTTCCTTTTTATCTATCTATCTATCTATCTATCCATTGCGATCATGCTTGAAGACAAGCCTCAGCTGGATCGTGCAATTTCACAACAAGTATTTTTATTGCTCTGTATTAATATTTATTTACTTTGTTTTAGAGAATTATGTCACTTGAAATATATAATCTCCCATAATTTCAGCCAAACACAAATTTTTATAAAACATATATATATCTATACATACAGATAAAATGTATAAAAAATAAATGTATATAATGCATTACAGGTAAAAAAAAAAAAAAATGGGGTACAAATTCCATTATTAGTCAAATATTAATTACGTGATGTGAGACAAGGTGGTCAAATATACAGTATCCTATTACAATACAATATACAAATCTAAAGCACTTTCTGTAGTACAGAGTATAGACTTAACTCAACACTTGCCCACATGTCTCACTGATAAGGAACTGCATGCTCTGTGAACAGCATTCTTCACATGCTCGGTGAGCTTTAATGTAAACGCATTTATTTATGTCTGAAGCATCTTTATTCCGCATCTAACCTCCAACCTGTGTGCATTATATCTTGCAATGTGAATGCTGTGTAATAATAGAGCAGTCGCTCTTTACTGTGTCATTCATAATAATTAAACAGTAATATTGACAAGACTAAAATCGCTTACTGCTCAAGGATGGATCATTTGTGTGGGAATATTAAACCGTAATAGCTGGGTATTAAAAAACTCTTTCCTCTATTGCGTGTAATGGGTTTCTTCATTCTTCAATATATTACTGGTTGTTGTTTACTTTTTCGCAAAGCAGGCTAATATTTACGCAGGCTCAGTTGCATTGTTTTCCATTTATTATTTATCAGCATTACTGAACTTTTAAATATAAATAAGTATAGTATAAAAGCGTCAATAGCGGTAGACTTCGGTTTGGTATTAGTAATGGCTTTACACAGCCATGAAAAATGCAAGTGCATAAACAAAGCTGAAGTAAGCTACGAAAAGGAGGTATAATGGCTGCCTCTCCACTTGATTGTGACACCAGGTTTTTACTTGACGTGACTTTCATGGTGCTTTTTGATGCTTTTACGAAGCTATTTTTGTCTGTTTGCTTACCATAGAAAAAAGAAAGTTTGGAATGACATGAAGAGTAGTTGATTTTTCAGGGGCACTAAACTTGTATTGTAACCTTTATTCTTCTTCTTCGATAAAATGTGTTACAGAAATACATAAAGTATTTTTCTTTTCACTGACTCTGTCACATAATGTGATGCCTAATTTTGACAGGCAATCACAGTGAAACTGAAATTAGAACAAGATTATTGTGCGACGTAAGCAATCGCTACGGAGCACTTTCAGCATCTAGAGATGTCATACAGAGAGATGTGCTGACTCCAAAGTGCAGTGTATCCGACACATTCTGTACACCATTTGAGAATATCCCCCAAAAAGTTTTTCACCTTTTAAAACTTCTGGACAAACTTCTGGTCACGGTAAATGGAGATCATTGTACTTCTGCCTGGGGCTCATCAGTAACTGCCAAGAGTTCCCAACAACGGTCAGAAAAAAGCGTGCACACTAGGGATGGGTATCGCTATGAATATGATCTTATTACCACTCTTCTCAATACTATGAGAAGAGTGGTAATACAATACTAAGTATATATTGTTTCTGAATATTTCTATTGTTTGAAAAAAGTCATATAAGGATGGTCAGAGATGCCTCTAGGCCAAAGATCTTGGATATGTGCAGCTCCTCTGCATTTTATTGCGAAATATGTGCCTTCCCTGTTGAAAAAACAGCATATGCTGGTTAGGTATGTTTCAAGCAAGGTCATGTGCTGGTCCTTAGCTGGTTTGAGCTGGTTTAAGATGGTCATGTGCTGGTGCTGGTTCTGCTGGTTGAGCTGGTTTAAGATGGTCATGTGCTGGTCCTTAGCTGGTTTGAGCTGGTTTAAGATGGTCATGTGCTGGTCCTTAGCTGGTTTGAGCTGGTTATGAGCTGGACCATGAGGAGAAAAATGTTGTTAAATTTGAGCGACTTTGCTAGTCTGACAGTATCTTTCTGAGGTTGCAATATACAGCAAGTCACCGCTTTGGCTAAACTTCAGCAGAATTTACACACCGTGGAGTTGAATAATATTTTAACAGTGTTTGAAGGCGTGTGTGTGTGCTGACAGCGGGGAAATCTCCAGCCAACAGAGCACCACATCCAATGAAAATCTGCTACCGCATCAAAAAAGATGACATAAAAAAAAAGAAAAAATGATTGATCAGTGGCCTCCAAAGTCAAAAAGGAAAAACTACTGTTCACCGAGAGAGGCCTTGATCTCTTCTCCGTATGTACTCTGTGTGTATATAGAAGAACAGAAGCAGCGCTCACTGCACACATAGGAAGAGGTGAGCTGTACGGCAGAGACTGTGTGAGCCGCATCGATCTCCGAAACGCGCATCCAAACAAACACACACGCGTAAAAACGACGGAGAGGTGTGCTCGTCCGCTGACATTTGGATGCTCGACGGGGCTGATTTTAAAGGCCAAGCGCAGCAGCTGACCTGGACACTGTGGGTGAGACAGTCCGCTGTGACTCGGCAGTGGACTCAAACTAAAGACCACAGCGAGAGGAAACAATGAGCCAATTATGGAGAGGATACAACAAGAAGCTGAAACTAAACTGACTCTGGCTCAGTTCTGCGGGAGGCAGCGGGGGTCAAAGCTTCACCCTGCTGTTATGTGGTATCCTTGTATAAAGCTTATTTATTAATCTGATAATACATCTAAAAATGATTAGTGTGGTTTGATAATTGAGATACAAGGTCTTGATGAATAGCAGATTCGAACCATATTAAGATGTTGACAGATTCTTATTGTTCCATAGACATCATTCATTATCACAGTTACCCATTAGGGCTTCATATTGGCTGATGGGCATAATTAAATAATATATCAGAAAGGATCTGGCATCAAGGGATATTTTGGCTGTCATCAACAATAACCCAACATCAGCCGTGAGCCTACAATTTAACCAATATTTCTAGAACAGTAGGGTCACGATATAAGGATGAACCGTTATAAAAGACCTGTTATAAAATCTGCCTAAAATATGCACCTGAACTGCCTCTATTAGACATCCAGGGCATTTTGTCAGAGTATAACACACCGGGGGCAACAAAAGTGACCATTATTAAGATCGTCACTGGCACATTTCACATTAGCTACAAACACCCAGTGAGCAGTGCTAGCATACACCCTGTCACTCTGAGTCGGCCAAACTCCATCCCATGAGTCTCTTTGAGTTAATGAATCTGTCTGAAGCTCTCTACAGTGCACATGCCTGAATGCATTCACATTCCCGAAGGCGTGCATGTTCAAACACTGCGGGACGGAAGTTAATATAAACAAACCTGTCAAGCAGTGCTGCGATCTAAACACGGCCCATCAATCCAATAACGTGACAAATCTTTTGTCAGGTCAGATCTTAATGAAGATGTATTGCACGTAACACTGGCGACGTACTGCTACACCTACACTGGATAAAAAATGAAAAGCAAAACATGATAGGCAACTGAAGATTGTTTAAACAATGTTCATTCTAAATGTGTAATACACCACGATAAAGTGATTTGCCTATGTAGACATACATGGACATCGCATTTGGGGGCGTTTTACTGTTGCTGCGAAGGGTCAAAGGTGCCACCATAATGGGTAGGGCAAGACTGCCCTATGAACAAATATAAGTGAACAGTTTTATGTACATGCAATTGTATTCCATTAGGATGTCTCCAAAAGTGTTAACCAAAAAATAAGCCAAATCACTGCTCGGCAAGCACGAAGTGGAAACGTGTATGTTTTTAAAGGGCAATCTTGCCCTCCCCAATATGGCAGCAGGTGAATCTCTGGATAAATCTGAATGAAAATAAAACACTGAGAGACTGTTTATTTGTTGAGAAGACATGTGCATAAGCTTTAATGAAAACACATTGACCGGTAATAAAGAATAATTCTGGTCATTATAAAATGCTGGAGCCAAAGTCATGAAAATGATTGGCTCCTGTTTCCTCTCAACCTGACAGCTGGTGCTCCCAGACATCAGGCATCTGCTGTTGATAGCTACCAAACATTAAGTTCTGCATGCTCTAAAAACTGCGAGTCACTTACCCAAAAGCCACAGTGGATTCCACAGAAGATACGACTTCCAATTTCATTGTCACTTTTAGGAAAACTGGCACAAAATGTCAATTAAGCTGTTTCGATTATATGAAAAGGAATCTTGGCTTCATTCGTAAACTGTTACAGTAATGCGATATTTTGTTGTTTTTTCACTTTATTAAATTTGGATGGAAGATTGGATAGAAATATAGCTAGTCACATCTCAGTGGTTTAAAATCTCAGTCCACGTAACTCTCCGTCAACTCTCATTACTCATTTGTATCTTTCCAAAACTATGTAAACATTTATTAATTCCAATAA
Organism: Triplophysa siluroides; assembly: GCA_006030095.1. Lineage (NCBI taxonomy): Eukaryota > Metazoa > Chordata > Actinopteri > Cypriniformes > Nemacheilidae > Triplophysa > Triplophysa siluroides. Next base: position 1,950,541 of record VCII01000015.1, read on the forward strand.
CACCTATTTATCAGCTTGTTTTCAAGTGTGAGGTGTCATTTATGTGTTCACTTGACTTCACAAAACTAAATGAAAACTTCACAAGTAGGCTTTACATCTCACTAGGGCAGTCCACATGAGAAACAGGAGTTATGTGAGCTGGAGTGGATGTGGAGAAATTTGACTATCGTTGTGTATTGATTTGTTGTGTCTGAACTGCTTACTAAAAGTCATATTTTTTTTCTTTCCAGCATTTATTTATTAAAAGCATATTTAGTTAATAATGTGAAAAAAAAGACAACATTGGCCCCCACTGACGTCTACAAGACACGAACCCATTGAGACATTTCTTTAAATATCTTCTTTGGTGTTCCACAGAAGAGACAAACAGGTTTTGAACAATATAAAGGTAAATAAATGATGAGAGAATTGTATTTTTGTTACACGCTCAAATCACTGCCGATAGCCGTGTCTCAGCCACACGTCGGATTAGGCAATTTGCATTGCGTCCGGTTTAGATACAGCCTATGAGCATTGAAAATAGTAATGCTTTCCCTGGCAAACACTTTTCGCAAGATACATTATCACTCTCTATGAACTCGACAGACCTTTGTCAACTCTGCGAGTTTCAAACCACATCAACGATACGCTCGTGCAAGTCATTGAGTCAATGAAACACAGAGTAAGAAAAACACATATTGGGAAGGGCTTCAGTGGCACCAGGGTTTGGGGAACATAAGTGAACATCCTGTGCCTACTAGACTTGAAAAAGCGCCGGTCCAACTCCTACACCCTGCTCCGATGGCTCTTTTTCTACAATAACACAATTAAAGCCAAGAAACTGAGTGTTCATTGGGACAAATGTGCGACTTGGAGGGAAACCCAGCATCGATTTTAAGTTCAGAAGAGATCATTAGTTCTGCCCATGGATTTTCACATTACAGAAATACAGGCCCACTAACACGTGAACACAATCGCAAATGTTTTGGTAAAATGAAAGAAAAATGAAAACGTAATACAGGATTTTTTTATTACAAGCACAGTTCCAACTCGCAGGTAAAGCAGATGTATTTTGATTAAGCTGCAAACTGTAAAATAATGTGATCGATATAAGTCATGCAACTTATCACTACTCAAGAACATGAAGTGATTATATAACTGATATAAAGGAAAAACCCTTAAAAGGGATAATGTGTCATGATTCTGACTAGACTAGACGTAATGACCAGTCAAAATACAAGACATAATACTATTTTGGGTCAGTTGTTGACATTTACATTTATGCATTTGGCAGACGCAGACGCTTTTATCCAAAGCGACTTACATGCATTATCCTTTACATTTTGTTTCTTAGTATGTGCTTAGAAACCCCTGGGTTGGACCCACGACCTTGCGTTGTTAACGCAATGCTCTTACCACTGAGCTACAGGAAAGCTATTGTTGAAAATTAAATTGATTTGTAAAAAATATTCACTTTTGAATCAAATATGCTGGGCATTCCTCTGAAAGAACGAAATTATTTGCTATTCGTTGAGGCTGCCTTATAGCATTTTCACCAGAATATTTTTTTTTTGCGTAATTTAATAAATCCCCAGAAGCTCTAATAGTCCATCTTTAGCGTAGGAGTAACACAACGCCCCCTCTCCTCCTTCATCTCACTTCCTCCTCATCCTCTCCACAGTTTTCTATCTCCAAAGACGAAAGCCCTCTGACCACACTGCTGTGAGCAAAATCCATTCCACTTCATTATTCCGCGTTTGACGTTTTTCAATAATGCCATTTTTTTTGTTTTTGCTGCTGCTGTTCATTTGGTGGTGCATTGGTAATTGGCAGTAATAAAGATGATTTTCAGCCAGCAGAGAGTTTTAATGGCGAGTTCCAAAAGTGTTTTAAATGAGCATTTCACTTTTAAAATGTAAGTCAAATAGTCCAGCATGGATGTGGGACCTGCTTCTGAAATAATATAAATCAATGCCTGACAGTCAAGTCCATTGTAAAACACTGAGCGTTGGTCAGAAGAAAACAATTTGTTATATCAATATGCCAAGATTAGATTCAGATTTTTATGAAAATGAAAACGGATAGAAACTGTTTCATTTGAAGTTAAAGAAGTAATTTACTGTATGTATAAAGATATTGTTTAATACAACATTGTGATGAACTCTAAACATTCAATATGATGTCTTTTCAAGCCTCACGTCTTAAAGTACTGCGATTAGACGTCAAAGACAACGTTTCATCTATTTACAGTCGTATGTATGGTTGTATGCTGATTTTTTTAATCAGCATGATGTTTTAAGAAGGCCATGGGTCGTCTGTGATACAGAAGTGAAGTCGTCATATTTAAAAGAGAGACAATCCAGAAGTACGAGGATAAGTATTTTTAGATTTGTCTATTGACTCCATAGTTTTTCACTTCATTAGGGGGTGAGTGTTATTTTTTTTTAGGATTCGGCTCAGTCTTTACAGTGTGTTTCACAGTGTGACAGCACTGTTTCCACCCCCACACACACAGTGTGTCATGAGTCTAGTTGTGGAAAGCAGAACTTCTAATCCACAGAAAATAACCTGAGGCACTTCAGTAAGCAGCATTGCAAAGTCAAACTATAGATGATCTGAAGCACCTAGTTCATCGCTCATCTCTTATTGTGATTCCTTAGGTTAGTGACCAGAATAAAAATACTGACTGGTTTACAGATATGCTAAACTGTAACTTTGCAAGATCAAATGAATAAGAACACAATGAAGAGATTCTGCTATATCATGTATATAACAGTAGATTTAATTTAAATATATATAAAGAAAAAGCAGAAATATATAGCCTATGCAAACTGTGCTACAGAAGGGTAATTCAAGACTAGACAGATTTGTGAATGACAACAGGAGCAGTTTAGTTTTGCACAACACATACAATGTAAACTCTTTATAGTTCACTTATAGTTCAAAATAAACGTTTTTTCACAGCGATGCCACACACTCTTAAATAAAAGGTTCTTCACAGCAATACCATAGAGGAACCTTTTGGTTCCATAAAGAACCTTCAACATCTGAAGAACCTTTCTGTTTCACAAATGGTTATTTGTGGCGAAAAAAAGTTCTTTAGATTATAAAAAAGTAAGAAAGAGATGGTTCTTTGTGGAACCAAAAATGGTTATTCAATGGTATTGATGTGAAGAACCTTTCTAGCACCTTTATATTTAGGAGTGTAGAAGAACATGTTGGTTCCATAAAGAACCCTTCAGTCAAAGGTTCTTTAAAGAACCACCTTTTTCATAATCTGAAGAACCTTTTTACCACAAAGAACCTTTCGTGAAACAGACATGTTAAAGGTTCTTTATGGAACCATTTAGACAAAAAAAAGGTTCTTCTATCTATGGCATCGTGTGTAAAAGTATAACTGCTTGTCTTATGCTGTTGAATGATAATTGTGTTCAAAAAACTCAAATAACCCCCTTAAAACTTGTTATTCTGTATATCAGTGGCTTCAGATCATTAAACGTCAAGCTAAGGCAAATTCCAATAAAATCATCTAATTATACATTGTCAAATTAGATCAGATTAGATCTTCCAAGAGACAGCCCGGCGCTGCATTTGCTTCATAATTAAATAGGATACAAAACAGTGGGTCCTTTTTCCAGTGAGAGGTTATGTCAGGTTTCTGAGCTTTGTTTTATGCAGTCATGTGGTGTGGGTTTGTTGGAGACCTTTTCATACCAGGGGTCCCTGACTGCTGTCAGACCAGCTGAAAGAGTGAAAGAAGCCGTCTGTAGCCTCACTAGACCTCCATCCACTCATCCAGACACAGGCAACTCAAAAAAAGAACAGCATTAGAGTCAGGAGATGGGCCTGCCGTGTTTCATATAGACTGTTTGTTTGCATAAAGCTATTGTGGTAAATTCATGTTAAATTATAGCACATTATCAATTGCATTCATTTCGTTCTTTGTTCGCTCTTTCTCTCTCTCTCTCTTTCATCTTCACCGCCCCTCACTCGAGCATCAGTGTGCGTGGGTTGAGTCTTCAGTGTTCAACAAGTATTCTCAGCATGAATATTCATGCTTCCTCCCCCTTGTGTGAATGTGAGTTTTAATCTTTGAAGTGGCTCATGAAGGAATTACTCGCCTAGTCCTCCACCTTCGTAATATTCACAACATGCACAAACAGAAATGTCCCTATTTATTACAAGTTCCAGGTCTAATGACTGGTTTGATGAATGATAAAGCTCTTTAACTTGAAAAAGTTGCAGCAACGCATGCTTGTGTTTCAAGGGCGGTGCTGAAGCAGCAATGGTTTCTGCACTCACAGTCATAGCCGGGTTTCCATCCAAAGTTGCGAATTTAGCTTTTGCGCAAAATTTGAATATCGCATAAAACATTTGCGAATAAGCAACGTTTCCATCCAAGTAGTCAACCGTCACTTCCTAATACACTGGCACAAAATATCAGTAAGAAACGTAAGAGAAGCCAGTCAATATAAAAATGTTCATCAATAATTACTTGGACGAAACACAATAAATGTGGTGCTTTTGTGGGTGCCTGCTGTTTGGAAAACGCAATCGTGACAGTTCTGGGAGGCAATTACAGAAATACTTTGACAATTTTGCTCAGGCATTTAAGAGCAGCGCTATTATTGTTTTGATTTTAGTTGTTAGTCATGCTTTGGTCATTGAATAATTTATTGGTTTATTTTTATGTTGCTATATAATATTAATTGATTTCTATATTAGTTTTATTTTAGTTTTTGTTTATTATGATAATTTCAGTGCTTTAAACTTATTTCAGTTTGACCATAACAACATTTCAGATGCTTTGCAACAAGATCAGTACTCTGGTTTGTCAGGTTACTCCTGGTGCAGCTACATGACTTTTGGAGGAATTTATGCGTTCCATCTCAAAAAAGAAAAGCACCTCAAGCAAGCGTAAATTTTTTTTGCAAAAAATTTTTTTTTTTAGAAATTTGCCATTCCCATCACTTGTTTCTGATGCGAAAAACCCGGCCAATAACGGGATGACAGTGCATTGCTAATGGCAAAATGTACATGAATTCATATGTGGTGATGGAATTACCATTTTGCCTTTAAAGCATAAAAATTTAAACAGTCATGATGACTTTCCAAAAACACAAATTGAAGACAATCTGACGTATGACAAATCATTTTGATCATTAAACCACAAATACACTGGCATGCTTTCTGCTTATGTTGCATGTGAAGGTAAAACGATCGCAATGTGCTGTCAATTAGAACATTTAACAACTAATAAAAGTAGTTTTTTTTCTAGGGGGTCCACGGTAAAGGTAAATATTTAAAAAGCGGACGGACGGACGGAGACACTTTTATCTAGAGTGACTTACAAATTAGGCAAACAATGGAAGCAATCAGTGCAACAAAAAGGGCAATGAAACTGGTCTCAGTTAGCCTAACACCCCATATACTCAAGCAAGTTGCGAGAAACAAGTTTAGAATCCATTTTAAACAGAAATTCTGTCTACGCTGAAAGTGGTGCGTTGATGTGACAAACGCCTTGTCCTCAATGATTTCGATCGTTTGTTGTTGCGTCACATCACGCCGCTCGCGTGTGGTGTAGACCTGACGTAACACAGGACACGAGTACTGCACAAAAGTTCACACGCTGGGCATAATTTCTTTCATGATTTTTTCAGTGATTAAATAAGTTCAAAGTGCAGTTTTGCTTTGTTTTCCATATACATATCTTGTCTAACCTGTATTTAAAATCGCTAATTGTCCTACCCAAATATTAATGAAATCAAAGACAAGTCCAATGCAATGCCCTAAGGTCATATCATTTCAGTGAGCTACAATTAGCCTAACGCAGTACATTAAAAAGCCACTGGTTTGTGTTTGTCTGGTTGAACATCAGTTTGTTAATACACGGTTTGCGAGTGTGTAATCAGCTGAGGGTGAGTCCCCAAAGCATCACACCAAAACACGCTCGTGATTTTGGAGAGATGCTTATTTTCATCATCAAATCAAGAGAGGCATCTCAAATGACTTTGCATTAAGCATCCTGCTATGCTAATCGGCACAATTAGCATAAATAAGGGGAAAAAAGGAAGAACAAACTTCTAGGGAACATAAAGCGAGAGCAAACTACACAGGCATTAGATAGAGAATAGTTATGAATCATTCAACACCATGCCGGCACTTAAACGCATTGACGGGTTATGTGCTTTGTGAACTTATAGGTTGCTCTTTTTTTTCTGTCAGCAGCCCTTCATAATTCATGTCATTTTTTTCTGCAGGGGGTTTCGCCATGTTCCTGGACTCTGCCAGAGCGCTGACTAAAAGCTTGGTATACAGAGGTAATAACTACCCGCTGGTATGATGAGACAATCGGCACTTAATTGCTCATTTTAATGGCGAGGCCGTGTAGCCCATAAGTGAGGTGTTCTTGCCACCTACAGAGAATGGTATTCTTAGCCACTCTGTCATTATGTCTTTAAGACGACAGCGTTGTCTTATCTTGCTGAATTTCCTTAATAATTGATGTATTAAGGATAATGGAACAATATAAGTAATGATAGACATCTTTTTCAAGGTAACCAAAACATGCAGGAGGAACATGATACATTTTGAATTGTCCGTTTCGTTCAATATTAGAAAGCATGTATAAAAATGTTCAATCGATTTGCCCTGTTCGGGAAACCCCACATTAGAGTATTGTTTCAACACCCTTATGTTCCATTTCTATAAGGGTGGTACCCTAGAAGCTCGCAGTGTAGCTCACTAAGATTTGTAACTGAACTAATACAAAACGTACTTTCATATATAGGTTTTAAGTTTTGTATATATGGACAAAATATAAATGTGAAAGTTAAAAAATGTCTAAAACAGTGCGTCTAATTCGCATACCTTGGGTCCTACATAGTATTCGAAAAAGAATTACGTCCCAAATCATAGTATGCTGAAATGAGTATTCTCAAAGTACCCAGATGGTCTACCGTTTCCAGTAAAAATTTGAAGTGCAGATGCATGGACACTCAAACGGTTGATATTACCCACAATGCACTGTGAAAGGGCATAAAGAGTTTAGTGACGCTTCACTTCATTAATAAAATTAAATAAGAGATGTTCTGCATTTCTTATTTAATTGCATCCCTTATTTAAATGTATGTAGAGAGTAAACAATAAATAAGAAAAAATGAGTAAATAAATACTTAAATGCAAAGGAAAGCTGTACTTTGATGTTCATGACGATCAAGTTAACTCTTCTGTGTTGTGTTAGTATGTCCCAGGGCATTTTCCGTAACAAAAACAGTATATCGTTTAAGTGCATAGTATAGGCAAATCTGTGCGCTTGTTACAGGAACAGACTGCCCCCAGTGGCCGAAAATGGAACTTGCTTATGTAATATGTCTAACATTGTTATGTATATACTATAATGGCATCTCTTAACTTAATGTATACGGTCACTGACAATAACTACATAAGTAAATAATAATTATTATTCCGTTTTTACTGCAAACAACACAGACACACAATCTGCAAATCTAGTTTTGAACCCCTGCCTCCAGCCCTGCTTGAAAAACGATAAACCTCTGGGTCATATGCATTTGTTAGATAGTTCTTAGTTAACACAGCTCACCAGCCTATGATATAAATGCAAGGCCCTTGCGGGAAAAATATTTATCATTGCTAATTAGTTTAGCAGGAGAAGTCTTGGCGTGGGTGACTAAATATTCTCATTCAGGATATTACCAAGGGGCATGGCATTGTAACAGCAGCTCTGCAAGTTCAGAGGAGCTTTCACACTATATGTTTCCAAACACAAAAAGCCTCATTATTGTCATGCAGACTTTCAGCAGTTCCCTACGGGGCCGCACACCACTGACCTGAGAGCAAATTATGTATACATCCATCACAGTATGACATCACCGAGTCAAAAGACAAGCACATCATCACGATAACCTGGCCCCACACGCCATCGATGGAGCACAGAAAAGTGGAATAAATTCCTCCGATAACAGATGGTAGACACATTTGTCAAGATGTTCTTTCAAAAAGCGCTCAGATTTAAATCAAGATGTCTGCAAATCCTACTCGCTTTAATACGTCCCACACAAATATGCCATGTTTATTTTATAATGGAACCGCAATCTTTTCTGAATGGGCTCATTCAAAAGGATTGTTCAAATCCAAGCAATATCTCTCGACAAACATGCTTAAATCAAACAAGAAAAAATAACAGTTGTATGCATTAATAAGCTCAGTACAAATATAAGGACACACTGACACTATAAATTAATGAAAATACGCATTTCCAGTGTATATATAGAGGTATAAATATTTGTTTTATTACAATTTGACATTAAGACAGCCATAACGTTTTGAATGTAATAAATTATTACTCTTCACAGTGGATGTTATTTATCCAGGCCTCATAAATGTAACCAACACCCATGATCAGATGTGTTCGATGTGAATAAATGTTTTTTTAGTAGAACGGCTGTAAAGTTAAATTCACTGTCACTGCTTTCAAGCGTGTCTCTGCACATCACTGTCTGTTTCCTTATCCAAATTATTCCAGATAAACGTCACATGTCTTCTGCTTTGACAGACACTGTTGCCTAAATGTGCAACAATCATAAACACGCAGTACAAAAATACCTTTTTTTCCTTTTTTGTGAGCAAGATAATGAATCAGTAGATAATGTGATTTGATTTATATATTGCTGGAGTTCCCAGAGTTTAGGTCACCTTCACGTATTTTTTATTAGTTTCTTTTTTGACTAAGAATACCGCTCTCTGTAGGTGGCAAGAATGCATTAAATGATGGGCTACCATACTTAAAGATGGCAGCTACAGTCTATTTCATCTGACCTGCTAATTGTGGAAAAAACATCGACAGATACTAGAACTAATGAAGCCGCATTAAAATAATCTCTCAGTGAGTGTCACAAAAAATCAAACACTTCCGTAACCTTTATTTCAAACTTCTACATTTCTAGGCTATAATAGGATCTAACAGTTGTTTCTAAGGGAAAGAATAATGGCTGTCCTTTAAGGTACTCATTTCAGAAAGAGCATCTTTTGGCAGAATTGGGTTCCTCCCAGGGGTGATGCTCTATTCCCCTTGACTTTTAAGTGTGTTTAGTAGACTCATACATCATCAGGAAGAGACTCTCAATAAAAGCTATGGTCCCATTGAGACCCTTTGCCCTGACAGGCACTCCAGGAAGGACCAGAGACTTTCCCTCTGGTCTTTTAAGTGCACTCGTAAGAAGACATGGAAATCCCCAAAACAGGGAAACAAATGTGTACAAGCATGTCTTCGGTGTTCTATCCTTCTGTGTTTATTCCTTTAAGAAACACTTATTTGGGATGGCTAGAGCACTTCACCTGCCATCTAAACTTGAAATTGGATCCAAGCCTTGTCCCTCTGCTATGTAAAAGAGTCAGTTCCTATGTGAATTTATGAATCCAAATATGACTTTTTATATTTAATAAAAGTAATGTCAAGATTACACTCATATAATCTTTAATATTGGTGTAATTTTCTTGTTTCTATTGTTCTTTGCAATTTTCTGAATTTAGTTGTTCAAATCTGATGGGATGAGCCACGTTCAAAACTTCTGTAAAACAGCAAATATGTGCGCACTTGTGACTGTCCATCAATTGTTTTCTATATTAACATTCCAAAAATATTTAGATAAATGTAATTACAGTATCACGTATAGTTCAATGCATTATATTATTATTTGGAATAACTGTTATGGTAATTCTGATTTATTTATTTATTGAATAATAAATTATCAATAATACAAAAAAGAAAAACGCCTTTAATACTAAAAGTGCTATTTATCACATTGCTTTTGCAGCAGTTTTAGAAAAGCAATTTCATAAAAAAGAATCAGATTCCTATAAAAGGCTCTGAGTTTGCACTTATTTAGACTATATTTTACTGGAACAGCAGAAAATGGTGTAAAATGCATGTTAACAAAAATAAATGTAAAAATATAAAAAAAGGGATCTGAAGTATCACAATGTTGTTAGAAAAAGAGTCCCGATATTTATATAGCAATGTATGGGCATTATCATGATCAAATTACTGTAAAGCCAACCTCTCCTGGTTTATACCCCCAATTGCAATATACATTTAGCAACTAATCTAAATCCAGGAAAGTAGTCATCGCTAAAGCCAGATAGGTATGTCATTATAAGACATCGCTTGTCATTTCTTGAGAACGATCATTAGAGGGGAAGAAAAGTTAGCTCTAAATCAGCTACAGTGGTTACTATCAAACAGGTCCAGACACGATTAATGTTCTTATCTCAGAAACACCGGATGGCAAAAGAGTTGCTTTCAATGACATCATAGGCTGATCAGATCTGTATCCACACACATCTGAAGCTTTCATGGTGAACTGCTGCACACTGGATTCATACGAGCAGCGTATGTCAGGTCCCAAGAATAAAAACAGCAAGATATTCACATTCAGTATTTGTGATGTCAGGTCCTCTACATTCCAAGTGGGTCTTCATCTCTGATGTGCACAAAACCAGTGCAGGATGCACTTTTTTATCTTAGCTGTCATTCATGCACACGTTTGATTTACAGTTTGTTTAGGTGCCGTTCCCCACTAATATCTCACGGCATGCCTGCTCTCCTGGATGCCATTATAATGCATTACTGCATGCGGAGCACATTTTAATCAGGGCTTACGTCAGATGCACTGCAATGGAAACTGGGAAAAATTTGGCAAATTAATTATCTCGGGAACGCGGCTTGGAAGCACCGGGCCAGCTAATGGATGAAGCCGCGGCACAGTCACGGCAGTATATCTCCGCCTCAGATAGGACTAGCTGTGCACATTCAGATGTTTATCCCTTCCTCAGCTATGCTTCTGGCTGTTTAAACTGTAGTTGCTGTAGTGAAGCCGCCGCAGCCTGATTAATTCCCCCGCATTGTTTCCTCTCTCGTACAATGGACATCCTTCATGAAAACTGTCATCCGGCACTGACTGTAACGATGCAGGGACACTGCTCGATCCCTGCATCTCTGCTGTTATTTGATGTGTGTAGAACAAAAGAACAAAATGATGGTGTGCTCACGCAGATAAACGTGCTTTGGACTGAAGCCTGTGCCTTTTATTAGAGCAAACTGGGTGATATATTAAATCAGACACTCTTAAAAATAAAGGTGCTTCAAAGGGTTCTTCAATGCCTTTTTTTGTCAGAATGGTTCCATAAAGAACCTTTAACACCTGAAGAACCTTTCTTTTTCACAAAAGTATTCTTTGTGGTGAAATAAAAGAGCAAGAAAGTTACGGTTCTTTAAAGAACCTTTGACGGAACCAAAAAAGGTTCCTCTATGGCATCGCTGTGAAGAACCTTTTAATCACCTTTATTATTAAGAGTGTATATTATTTTGCCGGTGATAAAAAAACGAGACAACGTTAATGCAAATATAGCATTTCTTCCCTTTTTATCCAAAACGTTTTTTAAAGACTACATTAGGGCTGTGATGGTCTCCATGACAACCGCGCCAGTGTCATTGGCGGTGCGCTTGTCACTGACTGTAATCTAATAGGAAAGTCAACAATTCAAGACTGATCGAACTTTTCCTATTGGGCAACCTCAGTGACTGATCCATATGGAGAGCTTCCTAAAGCAAACAGGATCGTGTTAATCACGCAGCTTCCGAACACAGAACTGAGATACGAAATGAAAGCAACATTTGCAAATGATAGCTAAACTCCAATTACGCTCCATCCTAAATACAGCAGCTAAGCGCGAAAACATTCCACATGGAGGAATAACCGAGCGCCGTCTTTCCAGGGTGGACAAAGTAGTTGTTTTTGCAGGAACACTGCAATTCGGCAGTCAGACGGCTGGCTCGGGTAACAGGGTAATTAACCTCATTTATTTGTCTGTGTTGAAAGTGCGTTTAAGGCCCCAAACAGAGCAATTTAGTTGAAGATCTAATCACAGAATCAGAGAACCTCAATATGCTTCAGGCTGCGGGCTTCACGGCCCACAGCCATCCAGAGACATTCAATCAATGCAAAACTTAAAAACTTTTGCTCAATGGAGGATTAGTGCTCTGCCCACACAGTCCAGAATAAGGCTCCGTATGTTAGGGTGTCTCGAGCGTGTGTGTTCAAACACGCTTCATTTGTATGCATCCCACGCGCTCGTGCCGACGTCAGCAGACAAAATAGTTTCAAACTGAGCAGTGCAGGCCAGAAATATACATGTGAATGATTTCTCAAACCTATATCTTTTAGTGGACACGGGTCCATGGACCTCGTCTATCTCAGCAGCATCCAAATAACCCGGTTACTACGTCATCTCAGAATCATGGGCTGGTGCCATAAGGAGGTCAACATAAACGTAATCTTGTATGTTTTATGTAGTTGTTCAATATAACCACCCACATCTGGCTATGCAGGTGACAATATCTGCGCGTGTTGTGTAATGGATTCTGCATGTAAATGTACCATTCTCCTGGGAACACTGTCAGAGACCAGGCACGTCGATCACAACCCATTAGTCCCTGTGGGTAGCTGAAGAACCTATAAACTCTTATGACTTTTGGCTTACTTGGTAGTATGAACACAGTGTCTATCAGACAGTCGTGCAAGCCTCTACATTTTCTGTAATATAACATCTCCAATGCCTGTGTCAACTAGTCATGGCGGTGAGACTTTTATGTTCAGTGTCACATTGTATTTGTGTCTCGTTGTTTTTGTAAGGTAACTTGAAATCACAAACCGATTTTAATTGTACTTTCTATCTCAATGTTGATCAGCTGCTTGAAGCAGGTGCTCTCAACATCCTTTATGACAACAAAAACAGCATGAATCTGGCATTAGCTCCGGCTTTCATTTCTACCCTGCATCGCCAGCTGTGATGCCCTGCTGATGTCACACAGCATGTGGCAAAAAGCATTTACATTAAGTTAATATTGACTTACCCAATGGTTAACTTCTCACTTTTCTAGATGACAAGTCGATTAGAAATATTCAAAATAAATAAATAAAGCAAAGACAAAAAGCGAGGAAGCAATGAAAGTGGCACTCTAATAACCATAATAGAACACGTGTGAATCCATATTTCTACTTTTCCTCCAACTGGAGTGCTATATCAGTTTGTGCACTCTCATAATGAAATCTCATTATGCCTCACTGTGAGTCTTTTGAGGAGAAAGAATAAATTAGTGGTTAACTAAGAAAGATTTTAAAAACAAAAGCTATCCAACAAAGAATCCATTTAGCCTAGGTCTGGAAATGTTGCACTCCTTTGTGTGAGCAGACGGTTTGCGTTAAGCTCCAAATCTTTCCTGACGTCTCAGACACCCTAAGAGATCTTGTGGGATTCATCTGAGTTTTATTACAACTTCACCATTTGTTTCCGCCGAAGATTTTGCACTTAGTGCAGAGCATTAAAGGAGCCTGAAGATAAGCGCGAAATAACACATTTGTCAATTGCAAAGGAACACTCGGTGAGTAATAAAAATTCAGAACGGGTGTAAGTATTTAAGATCAACTTCTGGCGATAGACTCAAGCAATAGGCTGGTGTAAAAAAGTTATAATTAAAAGTTTAAAAGTAATAATTTCTTCTATGAACAAAATAAATACAGAACAACAAATACTACCATGATGTGTGCAGAAAATATAATAAATATGAACCTGATATGTGCTTGGCAGGTGAACGGTACCATTCAATTAAAATGTCCTCTACTGCCAAATAAATAAATCAAAACAACAACCCAGCACACAATATGGGGTACTGATATGAGAAGGCAACTGTGACCACTGAAAGGAAATTCTGGAATGGTCCATTCACTTTGCCAAAATAAACAGAGCATTCAGTCAGTAGAGCACAGCATTCACGTGCTAACATATTTACCACCTTTCCACACCAACCATGCCAAATCTCACACCGCACAGCCTGATCAGACATCTTGACTTTAAAAATAATCAATAAAAGTCTTTTAAGGTTCATGATTCTGTAAAACAATTGGTACAAATCATCATGAATACTTCTGTGAAACATCTGTAGGTCATTAGGTTGAGTTTCATCTCTGAATATGTCAACCGCTACCAGCATATTGCCTGTGAGATCCTTTAAATCCCTGATGTCTCCACTTCTGTGTGAAACAAATCAAAGACGTGTTGTGACAGTTTCATTCTCGCTGTTAGTACAAGCTATATTAAAGAGAGTTAAGTTCCCCTGTGCCATACATGTGAGGTCACACAGAGCTGTCACGAAAAAGACTTTTCTCCAAGCGTGATGGTGCTGTTCTTCAAGCTGACATATGGGAAATAAAACACCTTAACCCACTGATCATAACCCACACCTATCAGACTGAATTCTGGGAACTTTGGAAAACCTTCAATGTCAAACAGTCGGCACTAGATAATTGGAGGCTGGCTGAAAAAAAATGCAGAATAATAGAAGAGTCAAATAACAAATATAACTGCTGCAAATTACACTAGACAGTGTAGCTCATTTCGATTGATCCCCATCAAATAGTCTGTTAAACTAACAGAGACTTTTCTGATACAGGATATTTTCTAGCGGAAATAATCATAACCATCATCAACATCATCCTCTTCTCCTTCAATCCCAGCATCATTAACTGCCATTAGCCCATTGAAAAAAGACATTCTCTTTCTCCTTGCTTTTCAAAACGATCTTTTGGAAAGCTCAGGCCTCAGAGCACTCATCCTCAACTGCAATTATGTGGAAAATTGTTATTGAGTCCTGCTTGACTCAATACCTCCACCTAGCTCTTCTTTCACAGAAGACACTGCTGTCTGGACTGTGGGTGAGCTTCAGGTGGCGGTCTTTGAATGACAACTTTTATGCTGGCATTAATCAAATATATGTCCATTTTCAAGCCATCTCAAACACACGCTCAACACAAACAGATGACGTTTTTCGTTCCGACAAGGCGATGTCCTGCAGCCATCACGTTACACACTCCAGTTGTTATTCAAGCGGGCAGATAACAGCCTTGATGTAAATTTTTTAGCATGTACACACAGACATCAGAGAACGATGCAGTTCAAGAGTCATGAGACGATGATTCACTCACCTTCCTGGACTGCCTGAAAGGGGTTGTTGGGTTCAATATATTTTATGGAGTGGGTGATTTTCTCACTCTGCAAAATGTCATCGTTGAGGCTGAGGTCAGAGATCGCCAACTGAAACACCTCATCATCCCGTGCGGCGTTCTCTTCAAAAATGGCACCTGCGGGCATGTGCAGATTGTTATCTGGGTCTTAGCGGAGCGTACGAATAAACAAAGGCAATTGTTAGTTTGCATACAAAGCAAGGCACCGGCTTAGCTCATCTCTACAGTGCGGACTCAATGTTTTATGCATCTTTGCAGAAAGGTGGAAATGCGTTAGCCAACCCTGAGCATCTGTTTATTGTCTTTTCTAGGAATAAAATAATCAGTAATAGATTTTAGATAAATGTCAAATGTCTGCAATTTTCTTTTATACCAATTGGACTTTCCATAAAAATTTTGCATGAAGATGAATTCATGAATTCAGATTAAGATATTTGTCCAAGCACATTTAAAGCTCTCCCAGCGACAACTGTAAGTTAGCTTTTTGTAAGCCGATTCGCTCAGTAAATGGAAACACTGTGGCTCTGTGGTCCTATCAAAACATTCATGTTGGCTTAATGAGTTTTTTTGGCTTTGCTTGACAAGCAATGGCAGACCTGGGCAATGTTCAGTGTTCATTCTTTGAAAAAAATCTTTCTTTCTGCAAGACCAGCATCATTCATGTCTTGCCGAAACAGGCAGCCAATGGGATGGGCAGGTGGACAGGTGAAATCTGCTTGATGTATCACTGCAGTGTTCATCTTATTTAGCTGAAATAGGGGTGTCGCATCTGCTCATTCCTGTTGCCAGTGAGAACAGGCCTGGTCAACACGTACTAGCCTCTCAATTACCAGTTTTGGATGGTCATTGCCTCTGTAAATCACCACACCGGCCTGAAATCACTTCATGTCACCCTCTCCATTCAAAGGACGGCCCTATTTTTCTTTTGCCCTTCGGAGCAGAATTTGGTCAGGATGATAACATGAGCGGATGTGACAAAGTGGAAGTATTGGGCACTGGAGAGGCTGGCATTTGTTACTTTATGTGTTGTGCACCTGTGAGCCTTGCCTATTACATGGCCAAGGAGACCGCCTGCTCTTCACTTAAAGGATAAGGGCTGCGTGAAAGATGTGGATTTTTTTACCTAGATCCATGCAAATAGAGAGTTAATTGCTGTATATAATGACAGTCTTTAAATACAATTAATTTTCCATATGTGGATATAAAGCTTCTCAAAAGGTCATTTCACATTAATTGTATGCATTTTAATGTCTAAAAGACAACAGAGGGTTGATCTTGCCTAGCTTTCCTGTAGCTCAGGGTTAAAGCATGGTGTTAGCAACGCCAAGGTCATTAGTTCGATCCCAGGGATTGCACAAACTCCGAAACAAATGTTTTGTATAATGTAATGTAAGTTGTTTAGGACAAATATGTAAATGTATCAAAGTTATATGTCAGCTAGGTAAGAGAGAGAGGTGATTGTACAATACAAAACAATACAATATCACTCGTTCTGTTCTAATTTGTGTTAAATTTGTGAGATGTGATTTCATCCAGCAGCCAGTACTGCACCATATAGCCTCCATCTGCTTTCATGAGCCATGAGTCATGACCACCCAAAACACATCAATTCAATGATAAGTAGTTTTGTTGTTCGAATGAAACAACACTAACACAAACTCCTGTTACATTTGTTGAAGGCCGAATAAACTTGACACTACTTGTTGACAAATAGTTACTGCAGAATTCTTCAATGGCAAAACATTATGCATTCATTTCATTACGCATATTAAATCCCCTCTCTGCATTAATCGATTGCTTTGGCCAATTTGAATTGGTAAGAAATGAAACGCAAAGATGCAATGCGACTTCTTCATGCCAACTGAATAGAGTTCCAACCACCCTTGCCCATCACCCTCCTTCCTCCTCTGCGCTGCTGATCTCGAGCCGAAATATTTCTTCACGATTGGTGAGATAATCTGAATGCAGAGGTTGTCCGGTAGACGCAGAGGGGATTGGTTAAAATGACATTTACGGCCCGGGATAACCAAGAATAAGCATTTGTCCCTCGTCATTTATTTACTTCGGCAACCTTTATTAAGATTTCCCTCACGTTCCATACAAAGTTCAATCTTATAGATGGGAGGGGGAGAGCAACCCACACACATTGGCTTACTTTGCCTTATGACATGACGACTCCTGGCTTTCCAACTACCTAAAATGTCTGATTCAAACAATTACGCGTTCGTCGTAAAAAACTACCAAGACTTGAATTGGATTAGGCTTGCACCTGTCAATGCAACGGATCTATCTCCAATCTCTACAAGAGAGACGTTATCATCACAAGTGGTCTGCTCAATTGATATTCAGCCCGATAAGCATGGCAAATGTCCAAAGGTTACATAGAATGGATATTTCAGATCAACCATTAACGGACCATTCACTTACATCGGAGTCCTTAACATTGGTGGCCGATTTGTTAGCATTTTCAACAATTTGGTGTCAAATAACGCCTTTGAACAGCTCACTCCTTACCGATGTGAATGATGGAGTCCGCTCCCGCCGAACTGCAGTGCAATATCCCAAAAGAAAGGCATATTATCAGCAAATCCATCTCCGGTTCCCTCTGAAGCCGCTCATCCACACGATCCTCAGATGTCCGTTAATTCCCAATGAATGAGAAAAGTACGTGAAAGGAGATCAAAATACACTTGTGACGGAGAAAAAAAGTGCTGCGGCGCCGAAGGAAATCGCTAGCGTGAGGAATACCGTGAGAGAATACGGGGATATAGAAAGGAGAAGGGCAGGGAAACGGTCGCCTGTTGGAGGGTAACGGTCGCTTCAGGATCCGGTGCGCTCTCTCCGCAGGTCTCGCTCTTGCGCGGCGCTCGCGGAGTCTGAGACACATCACAAACTCCAAACTACGGAGGAGGGACACCCCCGCGCGCGCGCGCTCGAGAGCGAGAGAGAAAGCAGGCGCGAGCGCGCGTGCGGAGAGAAGGAATTGGGCGCGAAGCCGGAGGAGAGGAGAGCGGCAGAGCGCTGAGGTTTACGCGGTCACCGATGCGGACGTGTCTATATAGGGGCTCCGTATGCTTTTATGTTTAACTTACAGAGGTGTCCACTCGTGCAAAGGGAAGACGGAGAGGAGAGTGGTGGTTCAGTCAGTCGTCGCACGCGCAACGAAACGGTAACTTAGTTTTGCGTGTGTAATTGTAGTGTCGGTTCCTTCTCGCTTTTAAACGACCATTTCGTGGCATGATGAAGTACACTTGGTCGCTGCACTGGCACGAATAGGAATTTTCATTATCTCCGCTCACGCGGAAAGAAGTCGTCGCGAGACGGAGAGCCGCACTCAAAAGTCCCGTGAAAACGTGGGGATTCTCGCACGATCTCAGCACACGGCGAATATCTTCACGTGAGCATGTTTGCTGTCAAACACTGTGTTCAGAAATGATGTTACGGAGACGATCGTCCCGGTAAAGACTAAAACTACATGATCCCTACCACATGTGCACTAAATAAGGTAACCTTAAGATGTATTTCGTTTTGTAAATGAATTAAACTGACTATACTCGTCGTTTCAGATAAGAAATAATGCTATTTCGCTTTAATAGTGTATAGACAATGTGTGCATGGTTTATACACAACAACTAAATGTTTTACAACATGACTATTCCGTAATGAGGTGTCTGTACATAGCAGTGCTTATTCCGGACTAGTGTTAGTTGTTCCTTTTGTTGGTACCAAATTAAGGCTTTTAAGATGTCAGTACTTCGTTAAACTTTCTGCTGTTATCTAGAAATGTTGATATCAGGATGTTAAGACAGTGTGACAGAATATGCGGTTGAACGGAACGCAAAGTGAAGCGGAGGAAAAGAACTTCAGAGAAGCAACTGATGAGCAGCGTTGACTTTAACCGTCCACATCAATGGAGTTGCCGATCGACAGAGGCAGAAGGAGCGATATTCTTACTCTTACAATTAAAGGATATTTCTTGCAGCTGAATATGAGAACAGAATTGTCCTTTAATTGTTTGGCTAAGTATATTTGATGTCTTTCAGCACCACGCACCGGTGGACAGCTCCCATCAGTGTCATCGGGCACGAGCAGACCTACAATGGATCGATAACCAAGCTAAAAGCGCATTTTCTTTTTCATATCCACGATTGTATCGAGAACACAAAAAATCCGAAGCTCAATCACTAATTCTTGTAATAATTGACGCCTCGTTGCCTTTTGTCGTTTTATGATTATGTTTTCATTGTAACGTGTATTGTTTAATTGCGCGGAATATTAAATGCGTGGTGTGCCAGTGTCTTACTAAACGTGATGAGATTCAGAATGTGTTAATTTATGCACAGAAGATCGTTGATATAACATACATTATATAGCGGGTCAGTGCTTGTTAGCCTATGTTCATCATGTTCTGTCTCTTCTGTCTGGTAGCGAATAATAAGAAATATGCTTCTTGAATATTTATTGTTGCATAGTTTAAATACTGTTGTATACTGTTCAATGCTGCTTTTACATGCAACGTGTAGCAGCATCATGATTAATGTATGAATCTGTCTAATGTTTGAAGAAGGCCTTTAATAGACCTCGCCAGCTGAATTAACTAACAGTTACTTTCAATAAGTGAATGTAACTAATAGCATTGGAAAGCAAATGCATAAGCAAGTCCAAGGATGATTGATGTAAATCAGTGTGCATGTGATCCAATAAACTCCACAAAGTAACATTGAAGCATTTGCACTCTGCCTTTTGATTGCCTGGGGTTATTTAACCTCTCTACTTTCTCTGTCTCTATTCATTTCTCTCTTTGTGTGAACTGCATTGTATTAATATAATTAGAGCCATGAACAATTACAAGTTCTGGCCATAGACAAGACTGCAGAACTAAATGTTTCACTGTAAAAAACAAACCGTGGAATTATTCTGCTTTAGCTTTTCTTTCGGTTTCCTGAAATAAAAATGCATAAGACAACATATTGTATTACTATTGTGCAAAGTTTTGGAATTCAGTTCACAAATACAGTAGATATTCAGAACTGTACACAATGCCTTTCAGTCCCCAAAAAGTTATTTTTGGTTTGCTTCTTAAACGAATATGCCTTGATCCTTTCTGCATTTTAAATATGAACCTAGTTAGTGTTCCAAGCATGAGCACCAGTGAGGTGTTAAATTGGACAGGTACTGAGGTGTTGTGGGCTGCATATCTGCTCCAAACAAGTTACACCTTGCTCACACATTGTCAGCGAATAAAGCCCAAAAACCTCCCTATGATGCTAGGTGACAGTTACTGGCACCGGTGAGTGATGAATTCACAATCACATTGTCATTTGAACCAACCTGATGGAAAAGGCATTGCATGGCATGGTGAGCATGTATAAATGATTCTGGTAGGGTTAAAAGATTGTCTGAGTGTGTGCCAGTCTTCATTGAAAATTAAGTATGCTTCAGTAGCCATACGAGTTGTACTGAATATGGTTTAAATGTCAGTTCTTACAAAACTGTTGGTCCATATAAATGCAGCATAATGGGTATGGGTCTGGAGACAGAACGTGGGTATATCTTATGCACACAGTGTGATTGAACAAACTCAAAATGCAGAAACCTATAGGCTATATAATGAACGTTCAGTTCCAATAGTAGACCACACAGGTACGCCTTTAAAGCATCATAATGAAAGTTCATTCGTGCCAACAAGTTTGTCATTAATCTGTAAAATCTACATGTGCTATAGCTTTTATTCTAATTTCATTATCAACTGTTAAAAAACTGTTATCTTCAGTAAAGGGCAATAAATCAAACTTACATTATGGTAATATATTCACTCCATTTGTTTTAACGGGCAAGAGAGCAGCAGTATCGCAATCTGGCCCTTCAAGTTCGAACGTTTTTAGAGGGGAGGTGAGAAGATGTCCTATTTTAAGAGTTATTACAGACACTCTGGGATAGATCCATCAATTGCGTTTTGGCAGCTAATATAAATGAACATGCTACTTTAAAATAATCACATGCCTTATATGAAAAAAGCATATGATTTATAAAAGGGCAACAAGGGACACGTTTTGATTTTGATTTGTGTATTAAGTTAATGAGGATTGAGGGAAATTAATTGAATCATTAGATATTTTAAAAACTGCTTAAAGTTTAGAGGAATCTACGTGGCAAGTTTTTCATCCACAGAATTGTGTTGGTTTAGTCCAAATTGAAACGTTTACCATAAAGAGCATTTCAACAATATACATGGTAACGGCATATGAAAAAAATCAGTGTAATATCAGTTCATGGTGTTAATATGGCTCTCCAAAAAAAAAATCTGAAAAAAATTGTGCTTGGACACAAACACTACAAGACACATTTGACACAATGGCTGGTGTGAAGTTATGATTGTCTTCAACATTTTATATATTTATAGTGGACACTTCCATCAGTCCACCGTGTCTCACGCTCCAGATCACTAAGAGCTACTTAACAGTTTCATTTTTATGCTTTGCTAATCGCACAGCCTGTCAGACCTTTATAAATGATGCAAGAAAATACTACATAGTTTGAGTGTAGTCCGGTCAAGTTTTTGATCCACAGAGTTGAAGCATTTTCACTTTCACACACACTTTCTCTTTAGTCATCCCTTTTAATTACATTATAGTATGCAGCGTGTTTGTTCGATCATCCAAAAGTGTTTTTGTCAGGTGCTGCTGGGTGGAAATGCAGGGCAGAATAAAACATTTGCTTCACAATATTGGTGCATTTCAACTGCAAGATAGAACTTGTCAACTTGCAACCTTGCTTTGAAGAAGAGTGTGAGTGAATTGGTCTGGTGCTGTACACGTGTGTTCAGGGCTTAAAAGAGATCCTGTAAGTCAAGCAGAAAGACAATAAGAAAACAAAAGATTTACGACGGTGTCATTCCCCTGTGGTGTCTAAGTCTGATTCCATTATTCAAGTCTTCTTTAATGCATAGTAAAATACACACATAAGAGTAAATGTTTGGCATAATGAAGTGATTTTAAAAAAGTAATTAAAGGAATAGTTCACCCAAAAGTCCTCACATCAGTTTAAGAAAATATTTGCAAAAGTCTTCAGAACAACATTCTTATGAATATTTAAACAAAAAATAGTCTACATTTAAATCCGTAAACTATAGCCTATTAATAAATAAAAACTGGCACCTGCAGTTGCCAGAAAACCTCTGTAAAAACATGTAAACATGACCATTTCAAACTGTGAAAGTTGTGTATATGTTACTATGTGTTCTGTATGTGTTTTAACAGTGTATTTGTTGTATATTATATAAATGTTAATAATACTGATGTAAAAAAGGAAATTTGCCATTCAAAATGATTGTAACATTATTTTACTGTATTTTTACATGTGAATTAATTTTTCACTTTCAAATATGTTAAATTATTTTAAAGTTAAATTAAATGTACTGTCTTGTCTATTACAGCTTTTCACAGTAGGCTATGTGGCAGGTATGTACGGTTAACTAATACACACATTTTTACTGTAGCATTTTTTACTGTGGCATTTCTTGCGAATTCATCCCAAGACCTTGGCATTTCTAGTGCCATACTCCGTCAGTTTAACTACAGGAAATGCAGAAAGAATGAGGTTATAGATATATATGTTGTCTTCACTGTCAGAAAAACAACCCGGTCGATTTTGCGTGCATATGATACGCCAATGTTTGCGTGCACCTGGGGGGAGAGCAGCCATTTAGAAAAGTACATGAAGAGGAAACACTGAAATAATTAAAATAATACCGTTAGGTTTAGGGTTAGGGTAGAGGTTATAATATGCACGCACGCTATCATTAGGTTTAGGGTTAGGGGACAGGTTAATGAGACAAATTGCTGATTAATATGCACACACGCTAAATTGGCGTATCATATGCACGCAAAATCGAACTTTGGCGTACGTATTACACGATATTGCACAGCGCTTGTTATTTATACGCAACTCATGAGACCGGGTTCAAAAAGGTAGAAAGGCTGTCACACTGGACGGTACCCTAAGAATATACTAATATGTATCATTTAAGTACATGTATAGATCATTTAGTACCAATATGTACCCTTCGCGTACTAATATGTATGTTTTAGGTGTAAAAATTTACTTTATGAAAGGGTCCCACCCAATGATAGATTTTGTACATATTGTCTGAGAGTGTTGGTATATTATTAGTAGTGTACTTGCCTCTGTGCATCCATGAAATTAATTATATGTGTAATGTATGGTGAGTGGTATACCTTGGTTCTGATTTGAGGACGAAGTGCAAAAATTTGCTCCATTCATTCGGCCAACCTTCAGGTGGAGAGAGCAGCAAAAATGAATAACCATCTCCTTTGCTTGCTTTCTTGGCAGGATACTGCAGAGGATGTAAGCGGATCTCCTGTAGAGGAGTAGCTGTCGTCCTCTGTAAAGCACATATTCATTATTGTCCAACAAAAGCTACAGGTGCCTTTTAATATTTCTCGGCACAAATTCAAAGAGCCCATTAATGGGTGCCACTGCAATTTGAGATAGATTCTTATGTAATGATCAAACTAGAGGACACACAAGATTAAAGACAACGAAGAAGTATTGTGAGCCTACAGCATCATTCAGCAAGAGCAGTTCAATTATTAAAAGAGAGAGATGCTGGTTGGTATGGCAGGGTATGTTGTAACAGTCAGGCAACCATTTTGAACCAGAACAAAATGAACTCGAATGACCTTCATGCCCAAACGGTTTGTTGAAATAATCACATCTTTTTAACACAAGTTAATACATTTTGATGAAAGACTATGAAAACAAACATATAGTGTTCTTTTAGAATGCAGGTGGATGCAGGTGGATTTAAAGAAAATCTATTTTGATTTCATATTTTTTTAAAGAGATCCAGCTGCGTTGTGGCCAATAGCTGCAGCGTGTTGGACTGATGTCATGAGAGTTGAACTAAGGTTGAGGGTCAGGGACTACTCACCACTTTGTCTGTTTTCAAAGAAGAATCTTTTGTAGGTGCACCAGGAGAAGAATTCACAAAGGCTCTGACATTCTGTTCATCCAACAACAACTCTTTTGTGTCTCTTGCCCTCTCTGATTTTCTGCTGAGGAAAGGAACTTTCATTTTCAGCCGATTTCTTTTCAACCAGATGTCCGCCTAGAAAAATATTGTAAAATCTATCATTTTAATATGCATTGATCCAAAGCTGAAAACAAGATTTTTAAATTTATAATGGAAAGGAGGGCTGCGTGTCCAAGGAAAAGTCGCTGCCCACTGATTATTCTGGGTGGTTGCCTGCTGGACTAGACCAGTATTGTAGGCCAGCTGTGCATGCAAGTAACAATTTTGCACCGCTAAGTATGTCCATTGCAACATCAAATATTGCTGAAAATGATATTTTAATAAAAAATATTCATTGAGGCCTCTGACCAGTTTGTTTGGCAGCCCATACATGTTAATGGAAACCAATTGGATGCCATCCATTATTAAGCCGTTCAGACTTCAATCCCTTAGAAATATATGATGATGGCAACATTTAGACGAACATTTTACGAATAAATTCTTAATCACAAAACTGTACTTTCTGCATGTGTCATCCTGTGACTCATGCATGCCAGATTTCAACACAGAACATATTGAAAATAAATGTCGAGTTGTTTCATAAGGATTTTTAGTTCACCTTTTCAATTTATATTTACATTTAATGAATATGCATTCATATTAAATTCATTTGTAATATTTATTAAGCCTCTAATATGCACTTTATGTGCCTTATTTTAATTTAAAGAAGAAACCTAAAGCCTTGCTCCGGTCTCTAGATATGGCTCAGCAGGGCAGTGTTGGCTTGCTCACCGGGAGACTGCATCTATTTATCTATTTATTAATTTATTAGATATTATCTATTAGAATGATCTTGCTTGTTCTATAAACACTATGCACTGTGCTGTGTTTTACCTCTGTGTTTTCTTATTTGCTCCTGTAAAGCTGCTTTGGAACAATGCACATTGTGAAAAGCGCTATATAAATAAACTTGAATTAAATAGATTCTACCTATCGCTTTTTTCATGCGAATTTCAGTCACTTTTTATTGCAAACATATCTTCGAAAGGTAATTCCGTGCCGCAATATGTCATTTCACGAGAGGTGTCATCCGTGTCCGTAGTGTGCAGGGCGAGTTACACAGCAAAGTTTAATATAAAAGGTTAGTGGATTATTCAAATTCACTGGCTCCAGTATGAGCAATAGTGAATACCATAACCAACAGCATTATTGACAGCTCATTTCCCCTCAATGACCTTTTGAACCAGATGTCGACACATGAAAACCAGCACTGAAATGCCTATCATTTTTGTTCTTATGAACCTATTGTGCTGCATGGCTTGAAAAAATAAAACAGCCATAGAGGAACGTCCATGAGGAGGACCTTGTCAGGTAGCACTTGCATGAAAACTGGATTCAGGCAAAACCTGTCAGCCGTAGACCTTTTTAATGTCATCAGCTGGCAGGACTTGCATTGCCGACAGCACCGTCGTTACCAACCTTCATAAGCCGAAAAGACTACGCGTCATATTGTATTAAATACCGGCTGATGTGTTTATTAAGTTCTCTGGCTATGAAATCCACATAGATGCTTTTTACACTAATTTGATATTTCCATAAGGGATGATCCATTGGCACACTCTATAATTCTATGATCCAATTATGCATTAGTTCTTACGAGACACTGAGTAGAGATACTGGCTCAGTGTCAAAGACACGTTTAGATGATTGAGTGCTCAAAAATGTAGACAGTACTCTCTCGCGATATACAGTAAAAGACGTGCTGTGCCTCTAAATAAGATTTTGCACGTGAGAAATGTGCGAGGACAATGTGTGTGATGTTTGCAGGTACGTCAAGTTTGTCTCAGGGCACCGTTCAGGGTCAAAAGAGACCACCCCCATGTTATATACAGTATTATTCTGTTGCAAGCATACTATTTGGCTGTTGTGCACACTAAGTGTGTTCTGTGTGATTGACAAATGGTTGCTTACTGGTCAAAAAGTTCACCCCAGATTTCTATAAAAGGTCTGCAATGTCTACACTGTGTTGGCAAGACAGTCACAGTTTTTCATATCATGGGCTCAGTTGCAGGAAACCCTTAGTTCTGATGGCAACAGTATTAGGGGTAGTGTTTTAAGTCATGCTAACCCCAGCAAACATCATCATACAATCTGTTTCAAAAACAGACTGAAAGAGAATTATAAAGCGATTTTAGAGAGAAGATACATTCCCAAATGCATTAGATCACATTGACTGCCAGCGCAGCAGAGAATGAGATGTTTTTCTTTAACCCAGAGGAAGGGCAGTGGTTTGAGACTGGTTGCTCGAGTAGATTTTGATCTAGCAGACAAACGCAGAGCTGAGGGCTATCAAGCGCACAAACCCCACTCTGTTAAAAATGCAACAAACAAAATCATTTTCATGAGGAGTGTCAAACAGAAAGAGTCGGCCATTAGTGACGCCCACCTGAGTCGCGAACGACCTCAATCTGGACAAGCAGATTCAATACACAGTTCAATACACAACAAAGAATCTAGCCTTACCTTGTGCAACAGAATAGTACATTAGCACATGTAACTACATATTAAGGAAACATCCATCATTTCTTGATTTTCATATTTACTTGATAGATTTTAGATTAGTTTTTTCCTCCCGTTAATATCTCCAAGGACACGTGTGATATACTGTAAAGGTGTAGGATAAAGAACAGTAAGGGTAAACACATGAAAGGCATTCAGAGGCTATAAGGCTCACAGATTTATATCTCTTGGTCCTCGGTTCAAACCGAACCAAAACACAAGACTGTGATGTCATAGATAGATGTAGCTTTTCTATTGTCAAGTGACCTCATTAAACAGAATCAGAGCAGGATTTGTGTTTGGCTAGTGTCTAATGGTGGCTGCGTCTCAATCAGCTCCCTTGTTCAGTAGTCAGGGCACTGACCAGGTAGTCAGCCATTTTAAGGGCTGTCTCAATAAGCAAAATCCTTCCAGTGCACTCAAAAATTTGTTCCCTAAAAATTTCCACAACGCGGCGCAAAAACCAGGGATATGTTCCCTTACCGGAAGTCACATGACAAGGTTTGTTTATTTATGTCAACATTCATTTATATGATTGTTTTATTGTATAATAATTGTATTAAATAAAAGATTTGTTGAATTTTGTTGTGTGTTCGTTTTATTAAATAAAACTGTTAAATTTTATTGGAATGGGTCCTGTAGTTCGGTCGCATTAAAACAAACCGTCATTGACATCTAGCGGTTGAGCTTGGTCTACATTCCAAATATTGGAAATACAAGTTTAGTCAAGGAACGGTTCTTCTCGGTTTCTTTTGATTGTTGTCTTAACATAAATAATCTACAGACACTTTATTGTTTATGAATGTGTACCGGAAGTTAAGGTGGGGTCACAAAATGCGCATGCGCAGGAACGATTGTTTATGTTGTTACGATGAAACAGTCTATACTGTACACACAAGCTTGCTGGAAAAGAGCGTTTGGGTAGCCTGCTGTTCATTTTGTAAAGATTACTCTGTGGATTGTTCTTTTGGTTTTTTTAGGGAAGGTCCTTTTATTTTGTGATCTAGGTTAGTTACATGTTGTGTCTTTCTTTATTACGGTAAAATTATTTTGTTTGTTATTTTGGCCTTTGGTCACCCTGAAGGCATTGCTCTATCTTTCCATGTTTAAAAATAAATCTTCAAGTCTATAGCTATGATGTTTTTTTTATTTGGTCTGGCGGCGGGGGTTGGAATCCACCGCCAAATATATTATTATGGTTAAAAGGGAATTTAAAACATTTACACAAGAGTATTCTGTTAAACATCCAATACACAGCCCCGGAAAAAATTAAAACATCATTTTGAGACCTTTTTTCTGTTTAGGTAAAAATCATTTTGTTTAATTCTGTGAACTACTAACAATATTTCTCCCAAATTAAAAAAAATATATATATTGTTTCTATTTGCATTTATTTGCAGAAAATGAAAACCGGAGAAACAGATGAAAATAACCGAAAGATGCTCTGTATTTTTTCAGACCTAAAATACACAAAACAAGTTCATATTCACTTTTAAGCAACAGTAATGTTTCTACACGTATGAAGAGTTTGGTTCCAAAATGAGGTAACTCAAAAAAACCTGAAATCTGTTTTTTTTATGTGCATTCCAATTAATGTCAATCAAACTGCAGTCGGTTTGTTTTGATTTGACCTCATTTCGGAAAAGTAAATATATCATATATATACTGTATACTGTATAAATACAGCCGCGGAAAAAATGAAGAGACCATTCCAAATTTTAATTGACCCAGCCTTTCGAGATGTATTGTGATCATTCAAGTCCAGTGTTTGTTGAATTTCAATAAAATCAAATCTGAGAAGTAACAGAAAGTCATCTAACAGCAATGAAAGACTGACAGCATGACAAGACGCATGAAAACTGTGATAAAAATTGAGGTCATCACATCATTTTTTTACTTTCCCTAAATATTTACAGTATATAGCATATTATACGTGTACGGGTGCGAGTGTGTGTGTGTGTGGGGAGTGGGGGGGTGGAGACAGAGTTCATTCCTATAAAATTCCTATAAAGCCAATTTCATTATTAATAATTATTAAAAAAGGAGTTACTGTATAACAAAGGCTATTTGGCTACCTTAACCACTTGCACTGACAAATTGTCTTTAGCAGTAGAGAATATCACTTTTGCAATTTGTCAAAATAGTATACATTACTATTTGCATTAAATACAAACAATATTGCTCATTTACACTATTACATAATTTTCAAAAATATTTATTGTATATTCTATACTTAGTGTATTTTTTTATTTCATAATTTCAGCATTATACGTAGGGATGGGAATTGATAAGAATTTAACGATTCCGATTCCATTATCGATATTGCTTATCGATCCGATTCGATTCTCATTGGGTGAGGGAATAAGTACAAATTTGTTTGTTTGTATTAACTCGCTTTAATATCTGATAAGAACATAGCACATACTCAGAGTATACACAAATTATGTGTAGCAACCTCAGAACAAACCTAAAAGTTGGCTACAAAGTAAAGTCCAGGGACCTATAGAATTTTTCACATTCATCATTGGTCCAGACAAAAAAATTAAATAAAACTGCCATTTAAGTGCCATTTAAGTGCCATAAAAACTAAAAACACAGACTAAACAGTCAAGGTCATCATCATCTAAATTTGATTGACAATGACAATGGAGATTATTATTCATATAGTAAAAGTTTACACAATGAAATGGCGCTCACATGAACTAAATAGAGAAGTAACCTTCGGCATTAATAGCTGATGACGTCTCGTTAGCTCCGCTGCTGCTTGACTCACTTGTTGTTGCTGTGTCGCTAAGTAGTAGTGTATCAAACACGCGACAGTCCTGCACATGAATTGCGTGCTGTGTGGCCAAATGTTTCTGCATATTGGAGGTAGTTCCCCCCTTTGCCGAAATTAAACTTTTACAGTTGTTGCAAATGACCGCATTGGCGTCTTTTCTAGTGAAATATAACCACACTTTAGATCGCTTCTGCCTCGATTACATGTTTGCTGCGTAACCAAAACAACGCAGCGCGTTGACACATTTGCAACGAGCGGAACCGATAAGCGGAATCGTTAAGCAGGTACGCTAACGGTTCCAAGGAATCGATTCACTTGGCACCGGTTCTAAAGAAGAACCGGTTCTCGGTTCCCATCCCTAATTATACGTTTTACCAAATATGCATTTTTCCCTATACTCTCTCTTTTAATTTTCTTTCCTTTTTAATTTTTTTTTTCTTTCCTGTTTATTTTAAAAGATTTATATAAAGGTGCTTTGCAACAATGCAAACGGTAAGAAGAGCTATTGAAATAAACTTGACTTGATCTTCAGACTTCAACAGAGTGCCGTGAACAGTCACTGCCACAAATGATTGCTTTCTATAACACATATACAGCATTCAAAAGTAAAATTTTGTGTAAAACATCAGGTCATGTAAATCAGTCATTTCTTGGAATACAGTAAACGGTTAGGATGTCACTGAGATAAAATCCTCAAAACACAAGACATCTTTCAGCTCCTGTGCCAAACATGTCCCAGTCTTCTCCAAACCATCGACAACCAAGTCCTGTTTGATGTGTGTTCAGGATTTGAGGATTTGTGGTCCTCTCACATCTCATCACTGCACTCAGCCCTTCACACGATACGACCCTTGAAGAGCAAAAGCTGTAAAAAATGCAAGCAGTTTGACACGATTTGAACTTGCGTTGTTGGCAAATGGCCACAAAGATCCAGCTCAAATGAAATTAGTGCAATATGTGATTTTGGCAGCCACATTAGGCCCAGTCCAAGAGTCTTATGCATCAATATCAATTTATAAGATTAAAAGGGCTCATCTAGGATAAAGTTTCTTAAGATATCCTCATGAATATTCTTTATGTTTAAGGAAGAGCTAATCCTAGTATTTAAAGGAAACACACTCCATATTCCAACATATAAAAAACAATTCTGTTAAGATATGTTTATAAGTTTTTGTGAGTTTTTCTATGAATCAACTTATTGCATGATCTTTCTACGGTCCAGATAAATGTCAATAAATCAAGAAATGCCTGTGTTTAAACAAGAAACAAGATTATTAACCATATTATTGCAAATAAATTGGGATTTATTGTCTGTATTCTGCTTTAAAATCAGTGAATTTGACTGAGAAGTTGACTTAGGAAGAATGTGCAGAATTTATTAAAATCCCTAATATTATAGAACAATGATGAAGAACATATCATACCAATGTCAAAATCCAATCAGTCAATGCTATTCAGGAACAGAGTAGTATATTTCATAATTTATTAAAGGGAGATTTCAATTAAAAGGAGATTCCTCTCAGTATTTGCTCACCCACATGTCATTTCCATTTATATACTCATTTAAAATACTCCATGTGATCAGAAATTTCATGAAACACGAAGATATTTTTTAAGCTGCAGCAAATTGGGATAGGAATGAGGGCGTTCAAGTGCCAAAATGATGGAAAGCACTAGAAAGGTATCATTGTCATGTTAAAAAAATGCATTTGTTCTACTTAAAACGGGGAAAATAAGACTAGGGTCCAACGGGAGTGTCACAGTACTGCCCCCTCCCAGAAGGCGCGACCTCACGCCGAACAACAACCGGGAAGGGGGGCTGGGCGTCCTGGAGACACTTGAAGGACAAGACAGGGAGTCTCCAGGACACCGACACTAGGGAATCCACCACAGTGCCAGTAGCTCGGGAGGCCTGGAGGGTGCGGGCCTCACCGGAAGCCTGGAGGCAGGGCTGGGTGCCGGCCGAGTAACCAGCTGGAAATCCGGCTGAGAAACCGGCTGGAAGGCCGGATGAGTCGCCGGCTGGATCTCTGGCTGGACAGGACAGGGCGCCGGCTGGATCACCAGCTGGACAGGGCGCCAGCTGGATCACTGGCTGTACAGGACAGGGCAGGGATTGGGCAGTGCTCTCTGGCAGTGGGTTTTCGCAGCCGGGGAGCGGGCTCTGGCAGCTGGGCAGCAGGCTCTGGTGGCTGGGCAGTGAGCTCTGAACATCCTTGGAACCCGGGCGGGACCGGCTCTGAACACACTTGGATACCGGACGGGATCGGCTCTGAACATCCTTGGAGGCCGTGTGGAACCGGCTCTAAACACACTTGGAGACCGGCTAGGACCGGCTCGAAAACCAAGTAATTGTCAAACACATGGTACAGAAGCCCAGGGCTGGTCTGGAAAGAAAAATCAGCCCTGGCTTTTTAGTCCTCATCGGCCCTTCCACTATTTCTGTCGACAAGGGGGGGGTCGCATGGTCGGGTCTGTCGACCGGAGGGGGGGTGGCATGCATAAGTGTCTTCTGCATTCGTGTTGTGTGCATTCGCATTTATAATACGTCCATCTGAGCGGCCCAAGCGGGTAAAATCCCGGAACGCCAAATGGCCAGTCCACCACCGCATAAGCCCAAATCTCACTTTGAGACGAGCTTTAAATCTCCGTTTACGCATATAGTTAACATGACCTATAATATAGGTTGGTGGCCTCCAAGACAAAAAGACTAAAAGAGAAATGAATAAAAGCTTTAAAGAAGTAGAACGAATGAAAGACAATGTGGTTACATAAAAGCACACATGCACTATAGTTTCAGATGTTTCTGAAAAACAAAGCTGAAAAACAGCCTGCGGCAAACTGAACATAAAAACCAAAACTGTCCAACGCAAACAGAGCAAGGTCTTTCTTTTCCTCACATCTGTACTGGGTGTACGAGTTTGTCACCATGCATCTGGGATCTGTGCAATACTGATGAAACCTAAATGATCTGTTGTTTCTACAAACAGTCACACAAAGCTCCCCTGCCCAGCAGAATACAACCATTCCCAACACACAGATAAAACAGACTGACGTTTTTACAACAGCTCCATTTTAAGAGAAACACAAACAGCCTTCAAATGAATGTTATGTATTATAACTATTGCTACTAGGACATAATGTCCCCGTTACCTGACCAGGGGCCTCATTTATAACCGTTGCGTATGCACGAAACATGCCCTGAAAGATGCGTACGCCACTTCCCACGCAAAAGATGGGATTTATAAAAACAAACCTGAAGGAAAAACGTGCGCACCTGCACGCAAACACTGACGCATGCGTACGGACGTTTTGGAGACAGCAGTTTGACGATACCGATGGTGAGTTAGTGAACTCAAGTTAGATTGCAGAAAGCAAGCGTGATAAAAAATTATTATTAGCTTTAATGCCTCACACACATTTAATTTTACCTTAAAGATCCAAGAGTTTTTTGCGCTTGTGTTGAGTGATACTTGTTTCATGCACCTAAAATCCAACTCAAAACTTCAATCTAAATATTTGTATCACGCTGTCTCTCCATCACTCTATGAGTGCATGAGGAGGAGAGGATCCGACTGCATGGATTACAGGAAATACGATAACTGCAGAACACAGTGTAAATAAATACTAAATATATTTTCCTTAAATACTGTGCATAATCATAAAATCTGGAAATACATCCGTTAAGCTCTCGCACAATCGTTTCTCTTTTAGTCCTCGTTTTCAGTCTAACTATGTTGGTAACAAAACCGGAATGAAGAAACATTTGTCGTTTACAGTTACGTTTCCAAATTTGATCTCAGGTGAAGGACACCGCGTTAATGATGTGATTTTAATGAGGTGTTAATGATCAGACTAAATGCTGTAAACATTTAAATGCTGCAGAGAACTCCTTTGGCTTTAGTATAATTATAATAATATGAATTATTAATAATTATAACAATTATTAATTAGTGAATCTCATGTGTGGCCATATGTGACTTCGTTACAGAGATAAAGGATGGGATCGTTTTATTTTTTTGCAGTTTTACATTTGCATTTTTTTTACTTTTCTATGGCATCTGATGGTTGGACCCGGAAACAGCATTCACGAGGTGCTTTGCATTGACTATTTATGGGTAAAAATGGGCGTTTACAGGGCGGGATATGAGGCTGATTCACGTACGCGCACTTGCAGGTGATCTATGATTTATAAAGCGATTATTGCTTACTGGTGTGCATACGCGTGCTTTTATAAATCCGAATATTTTTTGCCGTCCGCTATTTAGGGCTTTCGGGCGCTCGTACACTTTACGTAAGGATCCTACGCACAGTTTTATAAATGAGACCCCAGATCATCACCGAAAAAGGTGTCCTATGAAATTACACCTGGAGTCTGGTATCAGAAACATTCTATCAACCATTTTGGAACTGTCAATCTTGTTTGATGTAACAGATCGGGACAAAGAAGCCTCTGGGAGCATGTGAGCTCTGGTTGTGCTATCAATCAATCAGTGCTATCAGGACATCATTTTCCTGTGACTCCAGAGAGATCAGTCACGTGGAATTTAAAGCACAGGTGACGAATGTTTTCGCAGCTGAATTCCCCATGAACAAAGATGGCTTGTGTATTTCTGAGGCTACATACAATACATCAGCTGGGCAACTGCAGTTGAGATGAATGGGAATGTTAATGGATATCTCCAGGTGTTGGCGTTTGGGCGACATGCCTTTGGAGGGCTGGATTTTGGAGAAGACATTGGCATAATTGCAAAACTGAAACGTTACAGTATACCACCTTGAAGAAAAATATGATTTATGGCATGAATAGGGTCCTATTACAGATCAGAATTTTGACTTTCTGATGTAAAAAATCCGACCTCTATATTATACAATTCCAAATCCGTCAAGCCCTGGAGTCTGACCTCTCTCATTATCTGAAAGAGTAGTTAAGGTTTGTGGACAGAACATTGTTGGTTTGAAGTGAGACCGGGAACAACGGTTACCGTGGTGACTGGAGATTTCCCATGCATGAAGCCTGCCGAGATGTGAGAGGAGATAACAAAAAAACAGAATAAAACCAAAGAACTCCGTAGTAAAATCTTCACAACTGTCAGCCATAACACCACAACGAAATATCCTACCTGAAAATTGATTTGTTTTGCTTTACCTCAAATAAATTGAGAGCTGTGATTTGCAGGGTTGCTGTCAAATTAAATTCAAGTAAACCAAATCTTTAAAACAACAGCGTGGACTGCTCTGAAGTGCTTGGCATTGGACCGGAATTTCTGAACAGCAGGGACATTATATAGCCTATGAAAGGCCGCCCGGTAAGAGGCTAGCTGTAAGACTTAAAGTAACTGAATAAATAAATACAGCTTTTTTGTGAAAATGCAGGTTTTGTCAATGAGTTGTTTGAGAATACTGATTTAACAATGTCATCCAAAAAATATAAATCTGAAAAATGTATTTGCACCGGTTGACGTGACATATTCAATCCTCTATGTTTACTGATCTGTCATGTATTCCTTTGTTTAGTTCATCTTCTCTCAGGTGTTAGTTTTGCTTTTTAAAGATTTTATAAGTTAACTTGGTTCTGTCCACAAATCCTTGACATAACGGAAAGATTGTCAAAATACCCTCACCTGCATATCAGTCACAGTTATCATTGACAAATCTCTCTGCTGCCTAAAATTCAACCTCAGTGAAAGGTAACAATTTGTTTCTGTTGAGATACACAAATCAGCACCTGTCTTTTGTGGCATCCCGAAAACACGGTTTTCGCCTCCCTATTCTTTTTCCAAATATATGCCCTTGGGTAAATAATCCAGTGACTTGTTCTCAGATGCTTATAATATTCAACTCTGCATCTCAGGTCCACATCCATATCTTGTATCTACAAGAGTTGGTTTATAATTTATTGAGTAATTTAATTGCTTGAATTTAGTATCTGAGGGGACATGACCTTCATGGGCAGGTCCGTGTTTGGGCATGTCATTGGCATTGACAGATCATCAAGTCATGAATCAATTTCTCAGATATGAAGATGATTAATTCAAGAAGAAGTCTATTTGCTCTGAATAAGTAGCATGCCCCTGTATGCAGGTATTGTTCATTTGGGTAAATCTTTTCAAACTGCTGTGTCTTAAATACCTGAAGCCTGTTGATAATAAAAAAAAAGATGCGCTTTTTGATTTGGCTCGTCCAAACTTCCTGTTTCAACAGGAAATATGCCGAAAAATGACATTTCATGAGGTCTCTAAATAGCTCCACATATTTGGAACACAATGATAGTTTTAGTGTAAACTATAAAGCTTGTGCCTTGACAGGATTTTTTCAGGAGAAAGCCTTTATGACAAGATTTGCCATCTTCCAGTGCTAAGCCAGAGGTTTAGTGGTGCTTTGGAAGTTTGCCATGATGTTGTACTATGTTGACAATCTCTCATCGCATTTCTGAATCCTAGCAATTTAGAAGCCCGACAATGGAAAACTCCAATACAGCTGAACTGGTTTTAGTTTATCTTCTTTTACTCTTCTATTTTGAAGTCAAAAGATAAAGCTGTTTTTTCGTTAACGGTACAGGAATACAGGCATCATTGCATTCAAATGAAAACATTAAAAAATGAATGTAAATGTCAAAATAAAGCTTCTAAAGGGTT
The DNA here is from genome assembly GCA_006030095.1 of Triplophysa siluroides. Taxonomy (NCBI): domain Eukaryota; kingdom Metazoa; phylum Chordata; class Actinopteri; order Cypriniformes; family Nemacheilidae; genus Triplophysa; species Triplophysa siluroides. The sequence continues at coordinate 1,986,631 of VCII01000015.1, forward strand.
CTTCCACAGTTCTATAAAGAACCTCTACATCCACAGAACAAAAAGATTGATACACAAATGTTTTGGAAAAGGCTTCTACATAGTATATAAAGAAAATAAAGAAATGGTTCTGTCATGGTCCTGCCTCCTTGTTCATGATTTTCCGGTCTAGTGGCGGGATCATGACAGATCCCTTGTGTCTAGTGTGAGAAAGACATGGCATTGTTTGTATTAGACAATGTTTTTTTTCCCCCACGTGGGAGGTTAAAGTATCAGTCCTGTCCGTATTGCACCCCATTGTGGGTTTTATTTTATATTTAAAAGTCTTTTTGTTACCCCGTACTGCTGCCAGCGCTTGGGTTCTTTCTCTAGCTGTCACACCCGCCCGGACATGACAGCTACCCTGACAGGTTCTTTTAAGAACATCTATGACTATGTTTTTTCGGTGTTATTCTCCAAATCTTTCAAATGAAAAGATCTACTACAACTACGTACAGTAGTACAGTAGACTACGTACGAGGGCTAAAACACAGCTGTAATATTGTGTGCAAAGTGCATAACGTTGCAGTCAAAAGTTTTTGGGTTTGAGTTGTTTGGTTTCAGCGTGGTTTGGTAACTGGTAACTACTTTTACGCACTAAACAGTCAGTAAAGAAAAAAAAACATTGCTTAAATTTAGCTACAAAGGAAAAATTTAAGTTCAATAGAGATATCCCAAACAGACTTATTCATTTTCTCATACATAATGCAATCCTCGGCATATAAAATATTGATTAAATTAATGTGTAAATTTGGATATGAATTCAGAAGTGTGATGGTGTGATAAAAGGTAAGGAAAAAAATTACTGTGCCACTCTTCTTTTATTTGGTTGTGCAGGAGTAAGAGTCCTACCCAATCTCACTTCAATGTCGAGCATCCAAAATCGAATTAACCAAAAGCAGAGCAACAGTTGCCTTGTTTTTAAGTAAGGTCAAGTTTTTACTTTTATTCAGATGTGCCAGTCCTTTGACGTCCCACATTTCAGTGCGCTTCGATAAGAAGCAAAAACATACGAAAAGTTAGCAATCCCTTGTGTCTCAGACATGTTTGATGGCTGCTGATACTGAAGGATCACAGTTTGGATCAAATTCATATTAAACTGTAGTGCAGTTAACAAACTGTTGAGCCATTTTCAGTTATATCACATGCCCCTTAATAAATGCATATCAATATTCCATTGATATATTGTTATGTTATGAATTATGAAATTATATTATTATGTTATGAGATATTGGGATTATAACATCTAATACTAAGCGAATCTGAAATGTATATCGTTTTTTATATCAATGATGGTAGCTTTTGATCCATTTTTTCAAAATATTTTAGGGAATTATAAGCTCCTTTCCTCATAAAACCATAGCTGTTCATTATATTGTTGTGAATATTTTCTTTCAAATGAATAGGAACCATGGTCATGTTTGTCTTTTTTCAATAGAACAAAAGTCTTCTTTTTACATAGTTTCACTTCACAACAGGTGCTTTTCACAATGAGGTCAGTTGACTTCCGGCTTTCCACAAAGCAGTGCATCTTTTGATCCATTTGTATGTAAGTATGTAAGTTAGTTGTTATATATGGTAAAGTTCCCATTTTTAATGTTTATGTATTTAATATCATGTTCTTTTGATAATATTGTTGATCATCTCCCCATTCTGTAAATGCTTAGATGGCTGGTTACAGTAGTGGCAACAGAAACAAAGGGTGTTTTGATGCCGACCTGTGCTGTATCAATAAAGCGTATGGAACACTACCCAGCATACTTTTTATATTGATGTGTAACCACTAGTGATCGTATAATTCTGCAGATTTTATAAAGATTTCCACATTGTTTATTAGAATAAATCTGATAACAACACAAGGAAAATGTGTTTCACGTGAGGCTACTGACAGTGTAAATATTACATCTTTCTTTAAAGAGTAAAAATATTTTAACACAAAATGAGTATTCTGCCTGTAGCCTTGACAGAGTTTCTGCAGCTTGGAGTTGTCTGAAGGTTTCTGTCAGAGCAAAGGGAAAGAGCATGCCTAAAGCTTTATGAATAACATCAAGTTGTTTTGACCATAAAGATTTTTGTCTTTATCAGAATTTCTGATATTGCAAGATAACCACATGTACTAAATCACACAGACATACTGTGGCCCATTTTTGAGAGGTCCAAGTGTTATGTAGACAGACTGCATTGATTCGGACAGAATGCACATTTTGTGGTTCATCACTTTCTTTCGTGATTGCTATCACGATGTGAACATGCTTTCTGCTAGCACAACACAAGTCTCGCTGCAGGCTTGGGCGTGTGCAATAGGCCCAGAGACGGAAGTCACACTTCAAAGTGGCAAGATGTCATTACTCCCAAATATACATTTACATTTATGCATTTGGCAGACGCTTTTATCCAAAGCGACTTACATTGCATTATGCTATACATTTGTTTCTAAGTAACAGAAATAGATACTATAATTTTTACATAATGCACCATGTATCATATAAATTCTATTTTAAGGACAAGTCATCTCTTATATACAGTACATGTTGTATGATGTATATTTATGAGAGTTTGAAAACAAACATTGTCCCTTAATGTTTGTCTTTTGAAGATGCGATGTTACACATGTGCAAAACTGCATGAAAAGAAATAACATGTTAACAATATAAGGTACTTGTATTGTTCTTGTCCATTGAATGCATCTTAAATTGCATTGCTGTAGCTTACATAATACGTTCATTCATAATATATCAATTTGGTAAATTATTTTCTTTATAACTTCCTTTTTTGACATTTCTATGTCTGCCAACATAAAGAATTGGTTGAGAATATGTGTACAATATTGTACAATGTATTTCTACAGCACATGTTATACAGTATTTGAAATAAATATTTGAATATTGGTTTATCATATCACATCATTCCTGACATGGAAAATAGTTCAGTTAAGGCAAGGTCAAAATCTAGGGTAGCTACAAAGTTTTTGGACCATATACTGATATTAAATTACTTTTCATTTGTGTATTAGCGCACCTGACATTTTGAGTTATGTGAGGCGCTGGTATTGATTTAGTCCTCATACATAGTAACACGACTAGTATTTTACCAGGCCTACCGGGCCTTAGATTTAATAATGCCGCCCTGTCGTTCCTGAGTGCAGTAATAAGTAATTTTCAGTCTCTGTGGTGGCGCCGGTGTCATTTTGGGGGCTTGATTAAATGTAATCTATATGCAGTAATGGCCTCGCCAGTCAGCTGATCCATATTTGTAGTATGTAAATCTTTTACGCCACGCTCTTCCTTCTCTTCCGCCCTGTTTTTCTCCTACCCGGCAATTTACATATCAGAGAAGGATAATTTATCCTCCCCTCGCTGCAAGACAACAGCAAACACGTTAAAAGTGCAAACCTATGTTTTTCTGAGGCTACGACGGAGCATTTGTTGTGATCATTTTATTGTGGGTTTTAAAGTATACAAAGCACTTTGCACTCAGTATTCATCTACCGTTTTACGCCGATGACTAGAAAGCAAATTTTGTGTCTGTGCCTGGTGCATTCATCAATAAAAGAAACTTGATGTGAGAGAATACTGAATACATGTTGAATCTACTGTTGGAAACGGCCTGGCCTTCAGAGTCCTCCAGCCTAGTGGACCACAACAATGAAGCGTGTGCTTCTGGAGACTGATTTGTTTTCTGTTCATGCTATGTACACTTCTTTATTCCAGACAAATGATATGCAAATGTGGTCATTTAATGCTTGTAAACACAAATATTTGCAGGTCCAGTTACTACTAAGGGGTTAAATATGAACCCCCTGATAGAAAATGTTTATTCATCAAACATTGGTACCCTTCTGTAGCACACTGCTGTATCTATCTGGAATAGAAATAGTGATTTTAAACAAAGAGTGGCAAAGTGCACTCTACGGTACAAACAGTACACCTTTACAATCTATGCCAATAATATATCAGCAACTGTATTTTGATGCTGTCCATTTATAGAATTGAATCTGCAAGTGTATTTAATATATGAATTTTAGAATCGCTTACCTCAGCCAAAATGAAAATAGGATTTGCCTACAAGGACTTTGGAAGAGTTCCCATTGCTTCGAAATATATGGATATGTATTCCAATCAGAGTTCAACAAAAAGCTTCTTTCTTTTCGAATCCTCTGCGTCATGGGTTCTGACAGCACATGCTCATAGAAATGTAAATATTAGCTATACATTAATCTATGATGGAAAGAGAATGAGCAAACAATGAGTGCTTTTACATGCACAAAATAAACGGATATCTATCAAAATTTCAGCTTAAGAAAAAGAAAAAAGTGTACATGCATAGTAATAAACCAGCTACGCGGAAAACCCGGTTAACACGGAAGTTTGAGACTTGCCGGGTTTGTCGCGTACAGTGACATCATCGTCGATAGTCTGTTTAGTAAGTAAAAATGCAGCGGGAAAACGGTCAGAAGCTGTATTTTTATATCTCTCCTCATGTCCTGCATTTGCAACAATAGTTCTTAATTTTGACGTTTCTACATCAACTGCATGATTCCAGAGCGGACTTTTATGCGTTATTTTACTATTACTTCCGTTTGGGACTTTTTACTACTGCGGTTTCAGACATGCGCACATAAACAAAACTGAGAGAAAACCGATAAAGGCGTTTACATGCAGCGCAAAATCGGAGTAATGGGCAAAAAACTACCTCTTCTGACCGGTATTCTCCAACTCCCCAGAGTTCAGTAATTCAGTTTTACCGTTTTGGAATTTATTCAGCCAATCTCCGGATCTGGCAATAGTACTTTTAGCATAGCTTAGCATAGATCATTGAACCAATCTGACCAACTGCTGCACAAGGAGCGTGACATCACTGCGCCTGTTGCGGCCGTATTATGGCAGCAAACTACTTTGATTATTACACCGGAATGGGAGTATAGTTCCTAATCATATCGGCCTAGAAAATCGCAACTTTTCATTTTCCGCTAGTCTTAGCACACGATATAAGAACTCTTTGGGAATTTTTGAACGCGATGCTACTGGTCTAATTTGATTCAATGATCTATGCTAAGCTATGCTAAAAGTGCTATCGCCTGACCCGGTGATCGGCTGAATAGATTCCAAAACGGTAAAACTCAACTTATTAACTCTGGGGGAGTTGGAGAATGAGCATATTTCCAAAAATTGGGAGTTTTCCTTTAAGCCGTTTATGACCTTTCCCCGTTTACATGACCTCACATATATCAGCTTCTTAAGCATAATCGGCGTAAGACTGTGCATGTAAACGCGCTCAATGAGAAACCTTTCAGTTGTAGGTGATGTCTATGTTGTTATCCACTTCTAAAAATAAACGTTCCTAAAAGTTCTTTCCAACAAGACCTGACTTAAAGTTTGTGTGTAAATTATAGCACATTATATGTAGCAGCATGATTTTGAGCTTCCATATTTATTTTGCACAGCATTTACCAAGAGCTCAAAAACAAACAGTCGCCAATAATTATTCTCTGGCTGTAAACAGCAATGAGCTGTGGAAAGTGTGATTAAAATCTCTTTACAGCAGCTAGGCAATTTTGAGTTATGAGTTGTGTTTGAATAGATCAATAGCTGAACACTTGATGGGACTTCATGCAGAACAGCAGATATCAGATTAAGACCTAAAATGGCTGCCTTTCACGACAGACTGCGTTTCTCTCAAACAGATTCAGTATCCTGCAAGGCCTCACACATCACGACCGAGAACATTTCCCTTCTTTTACTTTTCCGTTTGTTTGGATTCGGTTTTCGAGAGGACCAAACTGCACTGCAGGATTTGTTTTCTATCTCATGAGCTCCTAAGATTAGTCAGACTCTTGTGAGCTGTCATCCTATACATATATATGAGGCTTCAATCTGGCTCTGCGGGAAACATTTGAAAACAGATAGAATGTCCAAACTATATTTACCGCAGGGTTTGTTTATCCTTCCTCAAAGCCGAACAGAACTGCTGCGAATCCGAGACCTTGGAGTGGGATGTGATTTGAGTGCCGTTTCCCATTCGGACTTACCAAGCAAGTGTTTTGTAGACGCTACCTTAAAGATTTACACATGCAGAGAATTTGAATTCATTGTGTAGGAAAAACAACATACAATGTCAGATGCTCAGAGTCGAGGGCTGTTCATGTTGTTCCAATAAAGCCCTCAGGAAACAGGCATCTTTAATAATGCATTGCTTTAGGAAAGTGCACTACTCAAGGCTCCAGATCCCTTCATCACTGCCAAAATCTGAAGTCTTGAAAAAAAGAACACCTGAGAGAACACCGTTTATATTTCTGCACTCCTACGGACCTCAAAAACTTTCATGGAAAGTGATTGCGTGGTTATATAAAGCTTAAACCTTTGAAGAGTCAGAAATAAATAAGTACATAAAGATTTAAACATAATACAGATGCAAAAATAGGACCAGGGAGAGTGTGCCTTTCTATGAGCCCGGCACTTTAAAGGATAAAATGAATATATTAATAAATAATGTGATTGATTTTTTCTTTCTTTTTATGTATTCACAAGGTACCCAAACATGCAGGCTTTGAAGGTGTCTATTTTTGCACTGTGTTTTAGTACCGAGATGAATTAGATATGAGTACCAGCTTCATTTGCGAAGTCCAATCAGACTCTAACTCCACCTGGTGCAGATATCAAATCATACATGTGAAATATATAGAGCATATTGTTGCCCCCGCTATTGATGAGTTGGGTAAACTTGACCTCAACTTTGACCTCAGGTGGTCAAATGCGTTGGTGCATGCTTGTAATTCTACTCCTTCTGTTGAAATACAGATGCGGTACTGAAGACCTGAGCAAGTTATACTGATGTAGAATTATACATTTTGTTGCATATTTAATGGCTGTTGCTATCATAAAGCGCTTTCATAAAAATGCCTTTTAAAGAAAGGTTTGAATTCATATTGCTTTTTCTTGGCCCTATTGAGTTGAAACGTATAATCCAAAATGCATCTAATCGTCACACATTGACTCCTTGGAATTTTACCGAGAATACAAACAAATTAATTCTTCAAAGTAAAAGACGTCATATCCCAATTTTTGTTGCAGTAATTGCAAAAGCCTACTGGATAAATGCACCTTCACTGTAGTTAGTGATGTTTTTGTTGTCCAGAGCTCTTCTCCGCAGTCAAAAAGATGAACGCTGCAGAAGGTTGAAGAATCCACCCCAGGCAGTTCGGAGAAAGAGAAATATTCTCCACTCTCGTAGATGTAATAAAGATGGTAAAAGAGTTTGCAGTAAAAATGTGTCAAAGTAATGCTAAAAGTCTTCATTATTCAAATTTTGTACACATGCTAAATGTAACATTATCACGTCTAATACCATAACAGTCCATTTGCCAGCAAGGAGCAGAAGTCACCGAGTTCACTTCATCTACTTTTCTATACGAGCCTTCTGCTGGATTCGGCTGATGGCTGCTTGCAGCTGTATCCCCTTCTTAAGTCGTGACGTCAGAAATAACATTTCCGTTTCCAAGCCTCCACTCGTTTCAAGACTATTACAAGCAATTTATGAGCGCTGTTTATTCATGTCCGACAAGTAACTTTTTTATAAAGTCAAGGTGTAACCACAGTCTCCAAGATCATGTCACCAATTTTTTAATGAGTCATAAAAAATGAATTGTTGTCTGGCCATCTGGTACTTCGAAGTGAGGTAACAGTCAGTTAGAAAGCTGTTAATATGTAAATAAATAACGTCTTATGTGTCATCAATACGTCAGTATTGTGCGTTTAGATGCTGTAAATACGTCAGTGTTTTGCGTTTTATTGTTTGTATAAACATAAGTAAATATACGTTGTGTAGAACCACATTTTACATAAAATACATACAAATTCTCATGAGACCACGTTGGGTTCTTTGGTATACAGTGTATGTTAGTGTAATTTGTTGCTTGCCTTTGCCATCTGATAGAACGACGGATAGACATCAGACTTAACAAGCCGATTGGTTATTGTGAATGATGACCGCACACATTTTATGAGTGGGCTTATTCTGTCTTTGTTCGACACCTCATTTCGACACTTTACTAGAATCTCCCAGTTTCAATACATGCCAGATTTTAGACATCAAATCTGTGAGAAGCCATGAGATGTGGTGATTTTACCGCTTATTTTACCACAAATTTTAATACAGAGTTGCAGAGGATCTGCCTCTTGCATCATTGTTTCCTCAGTCTTTCTATCTTCATTGCCTCAGATTCAGACTACTAGTGCCAGCATGGTGTGGTGTACCTGAAACTAATTGCACCATAAATGCTGGTCCACGTCTGTCTTACATGGGACTGTTGTGGATACACACGCTGTCCTTGGCACCCAGGGAGACTGCAAAATTCTCTGTGAGACTGTGAGAAATTCTCTTCTCACACCTCTGAATTAGCTGTTCAGAACTGACCTTCGCTTACTCCAGCTCAACAAGGACATCAAACCTGTGACACATTTGTGTGTTTCTAATAAAGAAAGGCATTTAAAGCATGTGACCACCCCTGTGACATAATCCCACAACATCACAATAATCCCTGTTTGGATTTATATTGAATTAATGTATAAGCAACATGGTTGTTTACTGAGTATTCCTTGCTTCCTACATACTCAAGGGGATCGCATTTACTGTCATGTCATTAAACATGCTTAAGTAGATGACTAGTTGAGTACTTGTTTAAAAAACTTGAATTTACATCCAACTGCATTAACATAAAATATATTGAGAAAGTTATCACAAGGGCTATAACTCTAGGATATACCACTTACCACTGCTGGACGGAACTAAAGTTAATAAAAACGTCAAAGTCGTAGCTCTTTTGTTCCTTGTTTATTTCTGCCAAACGCCGTGTACTGAGGTGGTACGCAATTACCGATGGGTAAAATTCCCTGTCCTCATCCTGTGAAGTGATGAATTGATGTGTGCGTTGTCGGCGTGTTTGCAGTGGCCTTAAAAGTGAACAAACACGAACCCTATGATTTGCAATACCCCCGTAAATGGCTGAATGCTCGTGAAGTACACTTCACAGGGCACTGACGGGTGTTTAAAACCGGCCCTGGGTTCTGTGCTCTGGCTTTATGCTCCCTGTTAACGCCCCTGTTTTCTGTTATATATCACCTGGGACTTCTACAAGTTATACAAAGAGCGGCTTGGTTTTCCTACTTCACCAACTCGTACATGCTGTACTTCAGTTTTTGATTTTCCTATCAAATGCATCCAGATGATTAAATTGCTTTTTGAAACATTGACTGTAAACATCTAACGCAGTGAATGGTAAATTAGATGTTTAAGGTTGCCAGAAGAAATGACTCATCTCAAGGCATCAACTCAAGTGTGAGGTAAATTACACTAAATGTGAAAAGTCAAAGCCCCGCTGAAAGTATGCGTGTCTACTTTTTTTCACTTATTCTTGTCACTCCTCCCTTGCTGCTCACTCAGACTAAACAGATTCACGCCGCATGAAAACAGTCATTAAAAATACTTACTTTTCAGCGCTTTAACTCTACGGAGGATCGTGAGAACTAAATAAATCAGATAGTCGGCCAGGTTTGCCGCAGGCGGAATATTTGCTACGCGAGCTGGATCTGATATCTTCATGATCAGGGCCTGTAGAACCTACCAAGGAGAGACCTGATAATTGCCATTTATCTCAATGGCAGTTGCTTGGTTGTCGCAGGAAACCTCAGAAGTTCCCTGTCATGATTCTGCCGCATCAAGTCATGTCTTTCTTGGTCTTGTGGCAGAGTCATGGCAAAGCCTTAGGTTTTGTGTCGGGAGAGACATATTATTGTTATCATGACATAATATGCGCTCTCTCCAGTCTCGTCTTTAGCCCCGCCCCTCTCGTTCCTCGTTAAGCTCTCCATCAGTGTTTCATCCCTGACACCTGTCCCTTGTTAATTATCCCTTGTTAGTCTCCCTATATAATATCCTCGTGTCTATTGTCCTGTGCTCATTCGTTGTGCTTGTTTTGCGTCTTTGACTGTGTGAGTATTTTCCTTGAATCCCCCTTGGATTACATTGCCTTGAGTTACATTACCTTGTCTCATCCTGCCCTGGCTTGTGATATGACATTGTGTCGTTGTTTAGTTTCTTAGTTTTTTGTCCTGCTGTTTTTGCCCCCACGTGGGAAGGATTTTGGCTTCTGTTTTATCTGTAGTCCCATCCTCATTATCCCATCGTGGGAGTTTTGTTTTTGTATTAATAAAATCTTTGTTAACCCCTTCAATGCTGCCTGCGCACCAAAGAATTGTATTAAAATACAAGCTATGACGTGAAATCAGCTCAGAACACTTCAACATTAGTGTCACGTGTCCTTGTCACATTTTTCTGCACAGTGTAATTAGGCATTTTAATATATATTAAAAACTAATTTTCAGTACACATTAACAATAGAGTGCCTGTAGATTATTTGTGATAACAATCAAAAGAAACCGAGAAGAACTGTTACGTGGCTTAACTTGTCTCTCCAACCTTTTTGAGTTTAGACTGCGATACCAAGCTCAACCGCTAGATGTCAATGTACCATACGTGTTTAAATGCGACCAATTACAGGACCCATTCAACAAATTGTTTATTTAATAAAATGAACGTCCAACAAAACAAAATTCAACAAATTGTTTGTTTAGTACAATTATTATACAGTAAAATATCATATAAATTAATATTAACAAAAATTAAATAAAATATAAATAGTTGTATTATCCCTCCTTGAACTGCCACCTTACCGTGGTGGAGGGGTTTGAGCACCCGAAAGACCCTAGGAGCTATGTTGTCTGGGGCTATATGCCCCTGGTAGGGTCACCCAAGGCAAACAGGTCCTAGGCGACGGGTCAGACTAAGAGCGGTTCAAAAAACCCTTATGATGACAACTAATTGGAGGACCGTGACGTCGCCCGGTATGGCGCAGCCGGGGCCCCACCCTGGAGCCAGGCCCGGGGTTGGGGCTCGTATGCGAGCACCTGGTGGGCCGGGCCTCCCCCCATGGGGTCCGGCCGGGCACAGCCCGAAGGAGCGACGTGGGGCCACCCTTCCCGTGGACCCACCACCTGCAGGAGGGACCGTAAGGGGCCGGTGCAAAGTGGATCGGGCGGCAGTCGAAGGCGGGGGCCTCGACAACCCGATCCCTGGACGCGGAATCTAGCTCTAGGGACATGGAACGTCACCTCTCTGACGGGGAAGGAGCCTGAGATTGTGTGTGAGGTTCAGAGATTCCGACTAGAAATAGTCGGGATCACCTCTACGCACAGCTTGGGCTCTGGAACCACCCTCCTCGAGGGAGGATGGACTCTTCACCACTCTGGAGTTGCCCATGGTGAGAGGCGGCGGGCTGGTGTGGGTTTGCTTTATAGCCCCCCAGCTCAGCCGCCATGTGTTGGAGTTTACCCCGGTGAACGAGAGGGTCGCTTCCCTGCGCCTTCGGGTCGGGGATAGGTCTCTCACTGTCGTTTGCGCCTATGGGCCAAATGGCAGTGTAGAGTACCCGGCCTTCTTGGAGACTCTTGGAGGGGTGCTGGAAAGCGCCCCGACTGGGGACTCCGTCGTTCTGCTGGGGGACTTCAACGCCCACGTGGGCAACGACAGTGACACCTGGAGAGGCGTGATTGGGAGGAACGGCCCCCCTGATCTGAACCCGAGTGGTGTTCTGTTATTGGGACTTCTGTGCTAGTTACAGTTTGGCCATAACGAACACCATGTTCAAGCATAAGGGTGTCCATCAGTGCACATGGCACCAGGACACCCTTGGCCGGAGGTCGATGATCGACTTTGTTGTTTCATCTGACCTACGGCCGTATGTCTTGGACACTCGGGTGAAGAGAGGGGCGGAGCTGTCAACTGATCACCACCTGGTGGTGAGTTGGATCCGATGGCGGGGGAGGAAGCTGGACAGACTCGGCAGACCCAAACGTACTGTGAGGGTCTGTTGGGAACGTTTGGCCGAATCACCTGTCAGAGAGATCTTCAACTTCCACCTCCGGCAGAGCTTCGACCAGATCCCGAGGGAGTCTGGAGATATTGAGTCCGAGTGGACCATGTTCTCCACCTCCATTGTCAACGCGGCCACTCGGAGCTGTGGCCGTAAGGTCTCCGGTGCCTGTCGAGGCGGCAATCCTCGAACCCGGTGGTGGACACCGGAAGTAAGGGATGCCGTCAAGCTGAAGAAGGAGTCCTATCGGGCCTGGCTGGCTGGCAGTGCCCTACCAATGCTGTTTACAGTGGAGGGGGGCGGCTGTTGACCTCGACCGGGGATATCATTGGGCGGTGGAAGGAATACTTCGAGGATCTCCTCAATCCCGCCATCACGTCTTCCATTGAGGAAGCAGAGGCCGAGGGCTCGGAGGCGGACTCGCCCATCACCCGGGCTGAAGTCACCGAGGTAGTCGAGAAACTCCTCGGTGGGCAGGGCACCGGGGGTGGACGAGATCCGCCCTGAGTACCTCAAGTCTCTGGATGTTGTGGGGCTGTCTTGGCTGACACGCCTCTGCAGCATCGCGTGGCGGTCGGGGACAGTGCCCTTGGACTGGCAGACCGGGGTGGTGGTCCCTCTTTTAAGAAGGGGGACCGGAGGGTGTGCTCCAACTATCGGGGATCACACTTCTCAGCCTCCCCGGGAAAGTCTATGCCAGGGTACTGGAGAGGAGAATCCGGCCGATGGTAGAACCTCGGATTCAGGAGGAACAGTGTGGTTTCCGTCCCGGGTGGAACACTGGACCAGCTCTATACCCTCTCCAGGGTGCTGGAGGGTTCATGGGAGTTTGCCCAACCAATCCACATGTGTTTTGTGGATTTGGAGAAGGCATTCGACTGTGTCCCTCGCGGCATCTTGTGGAGGGTGCTCCGGGAGTATGGGATTCGGGACCCTTTGCTAAGGGCTATCCGGTCCCTGTACGACCGGAGCAGGAGCTTGGTTTCGCATTGCCGGCAGTAAGTCAGACTTGTTTCCGGTGCATGTTGGACTCCGGCAGGGCTGCCCTTTGTCGCCGGTTCTGTTCATAATTTTTATGGACAGAATTTCTAGGCGCAGCCAGGGGCCGGAGGGCGTCGGGTTTGGGGACCACACGATATCATCTCTGCTCTTTGCGGATGATGTCGTCGTGCTGGCCCCATCAGACCAGGACCTTCAGCATGCACTGGGACGGTTTGCAGCCGAGTGTGAAGCGGCTGGGATGAGAATCAGCACCTCCAAGTCTGAGGCCATGGTTCTCAGTCGGAAAAGGGTGGCTTGCTCACTTCAGGTAGGTGGAGAGTTCCTTCCTCAAGTGGAGGAGTTCAAGTATCTGGGGGTCTTGTTCACGAGTGAGGGAAGGATGGAACGGGAGATTGACAGACGGATCGGTGCAGCTTCTGCAGTAATGCGGTCGCTGTACCGGTCTGTCGTGGTGAAGAAGGAGCTGAGCCGCAAGGCGAAGCTCTCGATTTACCGGTCAATCTACGTTCCTACTCTCACCTATGGTCATGAGCTGTGGGTCATGACCGAAAGGACAAGATCCCGGATACAGGCGGCCGAAATGAGCTTTCTCCGCAGGGTGGCTGGGCGATCCCTTAGAGATAGGGTGAGAAGCTCGGTCACTCGGGAGGAGCTCAGAGTAGATCCGCTGCTCCTCCACATCGAGAGGGGCCAACTGAGGTGGCTCGGGCATCTTTTCCGGATGCCCCCTGGACGCCTTCCTGGGAAGGTGTTCCGGGCATGTCCCACCGGGAGGAGACCCCGGGGAAGACCTAGGACACGCTGGAGGGACTATGTCTCCCGGCTGGCCTGGGAACGCCTCGGTGTCCCCCCGGAAGAGCTGGAGGAAGTGTCTAGGGAGAGGGAAGTCTGGGCGTCCCTGCTTAGACTGCTGCCCCCGCGACCCGGCCCCGGATAAGCGGAAGAAGATGGATGGATGGATAGTTGTATTAAACACTAGCCAAACACAAACCGGAAGTTAACTGGGGGTCAGGCGTGCGCGCGTCCGATGAAACGGTCCATATAAATATATATACATACAGTATATATATATATAATATAGTATATGTATTTGGGATCAACGCAGTTGTGAGACTGTCTATTCCTTAGTTAAATGTGTTCATCCTTACATTTCCAAATGGAAAAAGAGGAGGATTATATGGAATTAATAAAAACATAAATGTGACAGAAAGAGGTATGTAGAGAAATAAAAAAAATGAATGAGCCATTTATTTTTCCTTTAACTAACAGAACAAAATTATGTTGGAAACATCCTGTTTCTTACATTGGTCAATAACACAAGAAAAACATGCATCCCCTTAAGCCACTACGCAATTATAAAAAGTACTTCTTCTATCAAGATAATAAGCACATCTTGTGTGTATTTATGTACAATGATCTTGTAACTTATCATTCAAACATCACTTTCTCTCTTTTGGCTTTGTCTTGTGTTGTCTCTCAGTGGTGGTTATCATATTGAGCCTTTCCACTAATCCTTGTGTGAAAAATACAGTTTTCTTTTACGATCCACTAACTGCACAGGCCTGATCCGCTCGCTCATTTATCATGCTCTGTGTGTCCATATCTGTTCTGCTTAAAAATTCAACCCAATAACATTTACCATAACTCTGTGCGGTGTTAGTAATTACAACGGATCAGAACATATCCTTATCCTATCTGGACTACTTGAGAATCAGTGCCACACCACTGGGTGCTGCTTTGAGCTGCTTTAATATATTTTGTTCCCCTGTGGACCCGCATGCTGCAAGGAGGCAGTAACAAAGAGAAGTTTCCTCCTTTGAGCAAAGCTGCTTTATGCTTTGACCATCGCTATAAATTCATCTTAGACTGGTGAGAGTTTTGCTAGTCTTCCCGGCAGGAGAAACAGTGAAAAAGGCAGGAAGCGAAGGCAAGGATGCTGTGTATCATTAAAGAGACGAAATGCATTGAAATATGTCTTTGGCTATGTGAAGAATACCATATTTGTGCAGTATTATTTCAACAACAATAGTATAAAACAATAAATGTGTAGTTTCTGCACGAAGCACCCAGATGTTATATTACTTTATATTGCAGACACTGTTTGCACTTTCCATTTATAATGTTACAGATGAATTAGTTCACTTTGCAATATGTAGACACTGGTCCAGAAGAAGGTTATTTTAGTTCACTATAATTAAACATTTGAAACGCTTCTGTTCATTAAAATCAAATAAAATGTTGACCTAAAAATTATTGGGATAACGTAAACTAAATGAAAAATGTAAACGTTGCCTCAAAAATAAACTGAAATGAGTTTAAAGCATTAAATTATAATAATGAACAAAAAACTATAATAATAATTAACCCATTTTATATAGCAACATAAAAAATTAATTATAAAATGATAAAAGCATATACCAAAATTGCTAAAACTTTAACTAAAATTAACAAAAAGGCTAAAAATAAAAGCTGACTGAAAATATTAATAAGACTAAATCAGATTAAAATCAAACTATAATAACTCCAGAAGCACTACGGTTTTTATTTATTTATTATTAATATTTTTTTATCTTATTAGTAAATCTTAGGCTAGCTAACAGTTTGACCAGAGTATGTGTACTAGCCTAGCTAGCCGGTTGAATCCCTGCTAATTTCAGCAGCTATTCTGACACTTGTTTAGTATTAGTTCTGCTTCAGAAGGAAAGAAAAGGAAAGAAAAAAAACAAAAAATATTCAAAATTATTATGGAATATTAATTTGCCTCTTGTTTGGCCTAGGCTATATCATTATATTTTATCCAGACAATGCATAGTATTAATTATTTCATTTGTCTATTTCTAAGATGTCAGGGAAGAGTCAAATGCGCATTATTTCAAGCTTCGCTCTGAAGGATCAGCTCCCTAAAAAGGTGCCAGGTCAGACTGTGTAGGTGTCTATCCCTCTCTCTCTCACACACACACACAAACCTGCACTAAGACATGCCAAATTAAATAAATATTTTTTTGATATGCACGAATTTTATGTGTCACATTTTTCAGATCAGCCCCCCGTCCCACCCAAGACCGAGGAAGTGGCTTAGCTGGCTGAGATTTTAGCGTCTAAGCGGAAGCACGTCATCGTCCCGTGCGCCTATACCCCATTCCTTTCATGTTTTCAATATTTTGCTAAACATATTTTTGTGTTTGGAATAACAAGGACAGATGGGTTGTTTTAGAAAGAACTGTGTTTTTGTAAGTTTGTTGTTGAATGCTTTAATGTCTTCTACGTCTGCTGTCCTCACCACACAGAAATGGCACTAAGTTAATTACTGTGCATCTGTAGTGCCTCACAGCTGAGGTGAAGATGTTGTTTTTCAAACTCTCTGCCAGTTTCATTACTGCTAATGCTAGTGTGAGCTCTCAGCAACAACACTGACTGTCAATGCTGTGGATGTGTGTGTGTGTCAGCAGGTTTAGAGTCACTTGAATGTAATATTAGTCTAGTAAACCTGGAAGCAGAATAATTGGGTAAAATGCGTATATAGTGAACGCTGTGTAGAACACAAAAACATATCCCGCGGGGAGCATACTTATCAATTTAAAAGCTGGCAATTTGTAGGTCCATTTAGAATGATTAAAAATGCATGACAAAAGTATGTGTGTCCTGGCAAACCCTACAGTGGGGACAAGATAGTAATACCGGTCATTATTGACCTTCTGGGGACATTTTTGGTCGCCGTGAGGAAAACAGCTTATAAATCAACCAAAATTTTGCTTCATTATAAATGTAAAGTAGCAGAAAGGTTTTTGTTGGTTAGGTAGAACATGGAAACCCAACATATGTGTTTAAATAATGATTGATGCAGAAATAAATGGTAACCCGTTCTTTTTGTGTCAACTAATAATGACCTCACTACACCCCAGTGTTCTGGTTCATTTTTATTCATTTATTTATTTCATTTTTACATTACATTTACATTTGGCAGATGCCTTTTCCAAAGTGACTTACAGTGCATTTGAGGTATACAATTTATCAGTATGTGTGTTTCCTGCTAATGCAATGCTCTACCTATAGCATATATTCACATTCGCAAATAATAGAGTGCCTGTAAATTAATTATGATAACAAGCAAAATACTTGAAGACCAAGAACCGTTGGAAGGCTAAACTTGTCTCTCCAATATTTTGAACCTAGACTGCGATTCCAAGCTCAACCGCTAGATGCCAATGTACCATAAGGTTTCTTTAAATACATCAAACTATAGGACCCATTCAACTTTTTTGGTGAAACAAATTGTTTATTTGAATAAAATGAACAAAATTCAACAAATCGTTTATTTAATACAATTATTATACAGTTAAATTGTGATTCAAATTAATAACACATACAATAAATAAAATATATATTTTTTTATTATTAGACACTAGCCAAACACAGACCGGAAGTTACTGAAACGGTCTATAGTGCTTGTCTAAGTCAAACATATAAATAAAATGAAGCTTTGAAGCTACAAAGCAATATAAGAACAAATTGTGGATAAAAAGATTTTATACTCATTTTTTTAAATTAGGATGTTTATTACAATCTGTGTTTGACATCTTGTTAGATCTATTCATTTCTTGCCTAAATGATAAAATGGGTTTCAAGTTCTTGGCGCACTAGCAAGAGAATTGCCTTGTGGTGGAGTATTGTGGCTATACTGTAAATGAATTAGAGCTCTTATTATGGTGATTTCTACTTGTCTTTTGAAAGGTTTTGCAAGAGCTTTTTATTGACTATGGCATACAATACATGCCTTATTCTGTAGGTTAAAAATGCTCATTCTGCTTGGTAACAAGGTACTTCAACCAAGGTCTCTTTCTGCTGTTTATCGGAACTGAATCAGACACAAATTCATGTGCTGTGCGTAATAAATATCAGTTTTACAATGAACCCAACTAGTTTCATGAAACCTAGAGAAAATTTGACAGGTTGTATAATTAAATAATGTGGTACAGTCATCAGCAGTGTTGGGTGTAACTAGTTACTAAGTAACTAGTTACTGTAATTAAATTACTTTTCATTTGAAAAAGTAAAGTAATGGATTACTCTTTGTTTTCCTGTAATTTAATTACAGTTACTTCTGATGTAATTAAACTAAATACTTTGTGTAATATATCTGTGTGTGCAAACATGGAATTGACATCAAAATTCAAAGTCTATTTTAAAATCCATGCTTTAATGTATTATTCTCACATTTGTAATAATTTGGTCAGTTAATAATACTACTTTATGTAGTTTTATATATTATGTATTTGAATGAATTAAAAGAGCCGTTTCATGTCTATCCTTGAATCACTTAACTAATCAAGGTTGATATAGGATATAGAAAGTAATTAGTAATAAGTAATTAAATACTTTTTGCAGAAAGTAATTTGTAAAGTAATCTAATTACACTATTGAATATGTAACTAGTAACTAGTAATTAATTACTTTTTCAGAGTAACTTACCCAACACTGGTCGTCAGTTTGTCAGACTGTAAAATATTGTAGATCCTAAGTCAATTTATGTCAGATTATGTCGCTTTCCTTATGAGACAGCTGGAAAATAATCAAAAAACTAATCAAGAAACTCATGCACATCTCGAACCATACAGTTATTATCAAAGTCACAGATGACACGACTGTACTGGGTCACATCAGCAAAGACATTGAGTCAGTATTCAGAGAGGAGGTGCACCTGCTAACAGACTGCTGCAAAGTCAACAACATGTCCCTGAATGTGAATTTAACAAAAGAGATGGTCGAAACATGACGGCTCCTACACAGTGATTGTCATAAGCACCAAATTTGTTACCTGGTCTCATACCAACACTATAGCAAAGAAGGCCCAGCAGCCTTACAAAGGCTACTGTCTTGTTCAGAAATTGTATTGGATGCAGCAGATATTGAGGATAGCTGAGAAGATCTTCAGATCCCTTCTCCCTCCATCACAGACATTTACCACATGCTGTACCCGTAAAGCCATCAGTATTCTGGGCCCCACACACCCCTCTCGTGAACTTTTCACCCTCCTGCCATCTGGCAGAAGGTACAGAAGTATTCGGGTCCTCGCGGTCGGACTGCCTTACAGCTTCTTTCCCCAAGCCATCAGACTTCACAACTCCAGATGACTGATGGGTTAACAATCAAACTCCACACTGGACTGGGCTGAAACCATTCACTCTCACACTTTATGTACTGTAGTCCTCTGTAGTCTGCGTTAAATTACTATTATTGTTGTTTATCCTTTTTATTTATGAATTGTTTTTAGTGAGAAAAAATATTCAGTTAAGATTTAGGCCCCACCAACACAGAGACCGCGCTTCTCAGTGTTAAGGTCTTTGCACATCATAGACCACAACATGTTAGACTTGAGAATAAGCTTGAGAATTCTGTTGACATTTGTGGATAATAATTATCATGATTTAGGTCATACGCCTAATCACCATCAGTTAGTGTGTGTAAATTGAAGATATCTCAGATCAAACACAAGTGCCACAGGGATTAGTGTTAGGTCCTCTGTTTTTCACAATGAATATGCTGTGTCTTTAAAAGACAATTTAAGAAAACATGGAATCAGTTTTCTTATGTACTCGTGTCAGTTTAGTTAGCCGGAATGTTTTAGTAATATAAACAATATTTTACATATTTTACAAATTAAAACAATAGTTCTGTTTTAAACAATGTGTATTATAAAATGCAGCAATGAAATAAACTTGACTTAACACTGACTGAACATCAGAAGTTCAAATAACACAAAGGCAAGTCTGCAAACTTTATCACCACCACTAACAAAGTTTGCCATTCTACAAAGCTGTGAAGATCCCTAAAATATGCATCAAGCGGATACAGTATATCGGTCATAATCATACAGTGTGCATCCCACTTAACTATAGAACATTTCAATTTGCTAAATAACAGTTCATGTAAGTTCATTCATAAATGTCCCATTGAAATGTGTCAATGGAGAAAGAATATTCGATGACACAAAACATTTGTTTGATTACCTTTACAGTCTCACAGTTGCTTTAGTTTAGATCATCAGATTAGATGTTACATTTATGCATGTGCCAGACACTTTTTTTATTCAAGGTACACTTATCCGTATGTGTTCCCAAGGGATCAAACCCACGATGACCTTGGCACTCCTAATGCATGACTAGTTGAGCTACAGAAACACTGTGTTTTGGTCTGAAAAAAGGTTTTATTAATGCCATCTAACTTGACAGCAAGGCAGCTGATTTTATTTTTTAATGGAATTGGGCAGTTCACCAAACATTAGATAATAGAAAAAAACACCTAGAACAACATAAGTGAGTTAGTCTTTAATCACTCTCTCAGTACTGCCAGTTGACAGCACTCCTGTTATCTGAAAGTGTTGCGCTTTTGAATGCGAAGTAAATCTGTTTGTACTTGGGTTCAACTTCAGCACACTTGTTCACACATCAGAGGCTTATTCAGGGCCTTTCGATCCCATAATCACATTTCACAGTTCTTGGATTGTTTGGCTGTCGATTTCAGAGAATATGGGCCAATTAATTAGTTATTGCAATTAAAAAAGAGACTTATTTTCATGTGTGCTACAGTAGGAGGTAATTACAGGTATCTATGTACCGACATTAGTTATAATAACTGACACCTTTTGTTTGGAGGGCCAAACAACATCTACTTCTAAAGCACAGTGCATCAAGGCTACGGCAGCGAACCTGCACTGCTCTAGCATGTTGTCTGAGATTTATTTTCCCTGAACACAGCATTTCCATAAAATCCTGACTATGGGCAAATTAATCCCATAGTTCATTTAATGAAGGGTTGTCAAGGTCATGCAGAACTGTGGAGTAATTGTTTGGAATTGTAATTAGTGACTGACAGTTCTATTCATCATAATTCGTTGAGACTATTTCACTGACTTCAGTCTGACTTTAGTGTTTCACAATTGCTTTTAGCAATAGGACATTAATTCTCTGATTGACAAGTTTTGAACACAGGAGGTATTTCTCACCGATTTACAGCTGTGGATGTTTAATCTTTATTTCAAAACAATTTTGCTTTAAACCATTGGGTTTAAAGTAAATTATTATAATCATTTCAACCCAAAATGCTAGGTTGTGTCATGATTCTGCCTCATCATGTCATGTCTTTCTTGGTCTTGTGGCAGAATCATGGCCCTTGTTAATTATCCTTTGTTAGTCTCCCTATTTAATGCCCTTGTGTTTACTGTCCTGTGCTCGTTCGTTTTGCTTCCATGCCTTGTTTATCTTGCATCGTGAGGTACCTTGTTGAAATTATACCCTGTCTTGTTGTTGTATTTTTTAGTCAAGTCCCTGTCGTGTTAAGTTTTATTTAAGTACCTTGTCCTATTGTTTGTTACCGCATCGTGGGCTTTTGCTTTGTGTTTTTATTAAAGTCTTTTGTTGTCCAACCACCGCTGCCTGCAATTGGGTTCTTCCACCTTGTCACACCCCGGTCCTGACGGATTGTTTCTACCCATGGTTAGATCAAATATTAATATATTCTAGGTTTATGTAAACAAGTGGTTTGTTTGTTTTTTACCCAGACATGGGGTAAAACAACCCAGGGTTTTTTAAAGTATGGGGTAAAACTGGGTAGATGTTCACTCAAGCAACAGCACACCTCACCCCAACAAGCTGACAAATTCATGATTTTATTTATGAATGTAGTACAAACAATGTGAAATTACATAATAAAGAATACTTCTGGGAATTTTAGTTAACACCTCACCCTAAACATAAGCAGTTTATTCAACAATACATGCACACTCAAAGGACACCCTAGATACAATAAGAGGCCAGAATTCTTAAAGCTTCTAAGAAGGCTCATAATTTAGATTAAAAACTTCTACATAGGAGTCTTAGCTTAAAAGTGATTCAGGATCAATCTGAGAGCAACTCTGAGCAAGGAAAAGACAATAACTTTTATCTTGGTGAGGAGGCGGGGCTGACCCCGTTGCTATGTCTTTTGAAGACTGTGATTGGTTGGTTGGCCAAGAAGGAAAAAAGAGCGCTTTTAAGTATGGGGTTGTTAATTTGAAATTGCACATGTCATTTTTTTTCTGCTTTACCATACTCACGCACACATGCATATGTTCTTTATTTTTTATTTACCATGCCGTTAATGTCAACGTATTGTTGCTTCCAGTTGCTAAATATGTTAATGTCTGCTAATCTAATCAAAGCTGCTATACAAGAAAACCAAGATTAAACCAAAGTTGAACACACACAAAAACAATTAAAAACATCTGATAAACCTTTAAAGTAATATGGGAATTGTCATGCATTGCAACACATTTCTTCTCACTTTTCGTGTTCGTCCACTTTCTGTTCTGCTAAAGAAACTCTTAAGTCTCTTAAAAGTCCTCCTCGCTTCTCCTAAAATGTTGGACCTTAAGAGCTCTTTTAAGGGTTAAGATGCTTTATGAATCACTTTTTTCTTTACTTGGATCTTTTCTGTCATTTTAAATGGAAACGCCCACATGTCTATGTCACTAGGAGCAACTCTCACACCGTGCAACTCTCACACTTTTCAGCAATGTTTTGCAGGAACAGCATTATCAGGCTACGTTGCACCGGTCATTTATACTGTAAGTTCTTTCATAAATAAACTCTTAGTAACTACTAGCTAGTTTGTAACTTTAAGTCTGTTCATTATTCGGTTGCACCATTTGTTCCAACCCGATATCACAGGAATGTGTATGTATTTCACGAAGTGCCTAGTTGGTATGAATAAATACGGTGTGAATTGTGCAAAAATGTACGATAGTTCGAAAAAAGCAATACCGAAGCCCCTCCGCTAACCCCGCTAATGCCACCGTACTAAACCTATGAATGAGATTGAACAAATTTGAATTAGCCACCCCATAAAGTACATATGAATTCCTATGAAATTGTGTTGTTTGGTCTTAAGACGGAATGTAGCTGGCAGTTCCTGAGCTCTCTGTAAAGTAATGTGTAGTTGTATAATGTGAAGTTACTTCAGTAAACCAAATAGCAGCCTTTATATTCATAAGCAAAAGTTAGCCTATGTAAAGTGTTGTGAATTTCGGTTTGTTCTTGATTTAGACTTATCTCATATAATAACAGTAAAAATAAGTTGTATTAAATATAATCAGAATCAGAATCAGAAAGAGGTTTATTGCCAAGTATGTTTGCACACACAAGGAATTTGTTTTGGTGACAGGAGCATCCAGTACTATAACACAATAGAATACAGTACACAGATGATTTAAATATTTAAAGGGCCTATGGGTATACAAATTAAGAAGTACAATACAATAAACATAAGATAAAGATATAGAGAGTAAAGCTATGTGTCTTTGTAAATATGTACAAGAAAAAATAAGAATAGACTATTGTAATACAATGTATGTGCTATATACAGCAGAATGAAATATAATTTCCAGAAAAAGTTGTATAAAAATAGATAGTGTATTATCTGCATGATATAATTCATTTTGCACTTAATTATTATTGCACAGAGTTATTAATTGCACGGTGGGTAAAAAACATTTAACGGTTCAAGAGGTAGATGGCCTGAGGGAAGAAGCTGTTTCTGTGTCTGGTTGTTTTGGTGCTCAGTGCTCTGTAGCGCCGACCAGACGGCAGCATTGTGAAGAGATGACGGCTTGGTTGTGAGAGGTCCAGGGGGATTTTCTGAGCCCTTTTCCTCACTCTGGATGTATACAGTTCTTGGAGGGTGAAAAGGGGAGCACCAATGATCTTCTCAGCAGTCCGAACCGTCCTCTGTAGTCTTCTGATGTCTGAGTTTGTGGCTGAGCCAAACCAGACAGTGATGGATGTGACAGACTCTATGACTGCTGAGTAAAACTGTTTTAACAGAGTTAAGAAGTAAGAAGTACAACCTCTGCCTGATCATGAATAACATAGAAGGTATTTTATCAAAGGCACAGTTCACCCAAAAATTCAAATTCTGTCATCATGAGTGTGAGTGCATCACTTTACGGCCCCTGAATAAAAATCTTATTTTCTTAAACTTAGAAATTGAATTAAACCAAAAACATGTATAGTTGTACAATGCTGGAACATCAATACTTTTGGTGCTTGGTCTTATGTTTCTGATGTTTGATTGCATAAAAGCTATGATACATTTCTATATTTTACAAATTGCCACAACATCTGTGGCCCCCATGGATTCATCTTGGTCCCCCCAGTTTGAGAGCCACTGATCTAGTACCTAAAACCAGCTTCAGCTGTGTGTTTGTGGAAACAAGGTATCAGAGAGCTATTTTGATCCCTGCATGAGAAAGCCAAACACCTCAGCTGCTAAGACCAAAGCAGACCACAACTCTCTGATGTTTACATCAGACCGAGTCCTTTGTGTTACTGTGTAATGAATGATTCCACCTTCGGTGCAAAGAAATGTTTGCTGTGAAAGTGGAATTATTATATCTTCACAAATACAAACCAGCCACAAAAGTGCCACGTTGAAACCTTCTTTCATCAAAAGTGACAGACTGCCTGAATCTAGTCTGAGGGTGTCTGTTTTTCACACTTTCTGAAACCCACCCTACCCCTCAGGCAGAACCAGACACTGCATGTCCATATGAGAGAAAGGGCTGTTCCGCAGAGACATGGCATTACTCTATTATTTAAGAGCGGAGTGTATCAAGCTGTGATTTACCCATGATATGTCTGTCTCACACGTGTCTCTCACACACACACTGACACTTCATTAAAACCTCATTCACATTGCAGCAGCTTCAGAAGCAGTCACTGTGGTGAGGGGTGCACACAAAGCTGATTTTTTTCATCCCTTTAATCCCGAAGAGTTTCTTAGAAATGAAGTAGAAAAGTAATGAAAACGGACATAGTTTGAGTACAAATGTAAACAATAGGAACAAAAACAGAGATCAGTGAACACTAGCGGTCAAAAGGTTAGGATCACTTAATCATTCCTTATTGCTCTTGTGCCTTATTATTCCTTCTTATTATTGTTTTAAATATACAGTAAGAGTAAACTCATCCAAACACTTTAATAGCACAACTGTAACTAGAGGATTTATGTGGTGAAAAAACTCAATCAAAACTGTGTGATATTTCAGCAACTAACCCTAACCTTGCCTTGAATTATTTGCGAAAATGTTCTCTTGGCATTTTATCATGCAGCTTCTTGAGGTTTCACCATGTGATGCTTTTAAACGGTTCGTCAGCTACTGTATTATATAATTTGTATAGAACTACGTGTATTATTGCCTCTTTTGCGTCACTGTATTTCTTCTAAGCTGCTTTGAATAAAAGCATCTAAATGCTTAAATGTCGAAAAGTTCATTCTTAACCTCTTGTCATTTTATCAGCCAGCCTCTTGAGGCTTCACCATGGGATGCTTTTAAAAAGTATTTAATGTATTATATTTTCTTCTGTCTTTTTGGTTCATTTCCATGTGCTAAAATACTGCTTTTTTGTCCATACTGCTAAAATGTGTTTCTTTAAAGCAAAGGCATTGTTGATTGAGTGAATTATTTATTTAGTTAGTTAGCTTTTATAAAAAAAATCAATAAAAATGAATATGTTGACAAAATTATATTTTAGTCTTTAAAAATGGAAATTCTTATTTTGGTCATGAAATATTTCAGCGTTTATAGTAAATAGCTTACCAATGGGTCATTTTCTTCATAATCTTCAGTTAAAATCTGAAAATGCCCTTCCACCCTGAAATGACTATCCATCTCAAATGCAAATTAGATGGCTTGGGCGGAGCATTCGTAAAGTCCTCCCCTTCAAATGTCGGTCTGCTGCCAGTTTCATTTCAAAATCAATGCAACAGCTGTTTTTACACATCCAATCAATTTGCATAAAAAAACGCAAGCCACGCCCACTCATTTTCTCCTTTGAAATTCCTCTTCCCTCGGAAGTGTGTCAAAATACGGAAGTAAAAACTACAACTTCCGGTTCATGGCACTTTAAAGCTTATTACAAACAATTAAATATTCACCTTTAGATTATAGTTTTTCACGATCATAAGAAATATTTCAGGTTGGCTCGTAAAAAATCTGTCACAATCTATAATTACCCGTCACTATGGTGCAAGGTGGCGTTATGTGGTAATTAGCATGTCTGTGACATTATCTAAACATTATATAAATATGCTGTATTTTAATACAACGGAATGCTCAATAAACCCGTTGTTGTTTATATATATATATATATATATGTAATGTTTTTGTTGTCAGACTGTCATGGTTCTGCCTCTTCTCGTCAGTTATTTCTTGGTTGAGGCAGAATCAGAACGGAACTCCCTGTTATATGTGGAGAGGCTTTTTGGCGCTTTTGGCTTGCCATACTCTCTCTCCGGTCTGCGTCTGTTCCCGCCCTTTTGTCTCGTTATTGCTTGTTTATTAGTTCATGCCCCGTGTAACGGAGGCCAGCTAGTGAAGAGCTGTGCAGTGTGTAAACCTCACTCCCGACCTCAAGTGACGCTCTAGCGACAGACGCTAGAGACTGCGGTCTTTAGCCTCCTCGCTAGAGCGCCCGACTCCCATGCCGGACCGACCCGGTTCGAAGCCCGCTGAGAGCGGTGCAGTTCGTTCCGGTTACATTGGTGCCGTGACCCGGATATGGGAGTGAGGTTTAGGGGGGTGAGTGTAACGGAGGCCAGCTAGTGAAGAGCTGTGCAGTGTGTAAACCTCACTCCCGACCTCAAGTGACGCTCTAGCGACAGACGCTAGAGACTGCGGTCTTTAGCCTCCTCGCTAGAGCGCCCGACTCCCATGCCGGACCGACCCGGTTCGAAGCCCGCTGAGAGCGGTGCAGTTCGTTCCGGTTACACCCGCACCTGTCCCTTCTTGAGTTCTTCCCCTTTAAATAGTCCTCATGTTTCATTGTCCTGTGTTCGGTCATTGTGTTAGCTGTGTACTCAGTGTGCCACGTATGTGCTACCCGTGGTGTTCTTAGTCAATCGTGCCTCAGTGATTGTTTGCTGTTTTCCGTGTCCAGTCCAGTCCAGTCCAGTCAAGTCCAGTAAGTGTTGAGTTTAGTTCTTGTCTAGTGTTTAGTTAGTCTTCATATCGGTATTATCCCTTGTGTTTATTGCTTTGCCCTCTCGTGGGTTTTTGTTTTGTGTTCTTAAACAAACCAAGAAAATGGTTTTATATTCGACCCAAAAATGGGTTAAAACAATACACCATTTTAGCTCGAAACAACCCACCATAGGTTAATTTGCAACCCAATGGTTGGCTTCATTTTTTTTACCCATCTCTGGGTTCAAAATAATTTGACCACAAGACCGGCTGTGCACGAAAGCTTTGGTTAAAAAGTGGGGCCATTCCAACCATTAAAACTTTGCGGTGACAGTCTGGCGCTTCAGATTCGCAGCCTGTGAGTATATTTTCATTGTAAAAAAGACTTTGCTACGGACTAACGCGGGTTGAGTTTGTAGTGTGTTTGTGATCTGCAAATGCAGATACGCGCGCAACATGAAATAAGACAACATAAGTCCTAATAATCAGTAATCATGTTCCAACTAGAGGCAACATATGTCGTGTTTATAATGGGTTTATTGTCTTTGTTGAGTGGTGTAACACTGGTTGATCAAGAAGGCTCAAAGCGCTCGCGTTATTTATAATGTTACCATTCCCTGCTGTAATGCCAGCTTGTTTCTACCTCACACAAACTCTGTATGATGTATATGGTTGTTTGTTTATAATCTTTATAACGTCGTATATAAAAGGTAAAACAGTTAGCTATAGTTTTTAACTATTTAACATAATATTTTTTTAATACAACCTTACCAATCCTTTACATCCTGCTCAAGTCGCGCTGGCAAAGTTGATGTATCGGCTTGATCGTCTTCATTCTCCGTATCAGATACTGGCTGGAATTGATATAAGGAAGTCACGATGACATTATATCACACAGTCAGTACAATTGCTTTGGAACCTGATGTTCCAAATATGGTAAGAGACGTTACTTTCCATCACACGCTTGCAGTATTTGACCAATCACTACGCACTGGTTAACTGGCCAATCATAGCACACCTTGCTTTTCAGAGCGATGAGCTTTGTCAAAAATCAGTGCGTTTCAGAGAGGCGGGGCAAAGAGACATGCACGGTTTGTGGAAAATACAGCGTTTTTTAACCGTAAATCGTGTATACATATTACATCACATCTAAAACAAACCATAATATTCCTTTTAGCCGCGTCATATGACCCCTTTAAACTATAATCTATCCTACATAATACTTCTCATTTCATCCCCTAACATTTCCCCATGGATCTGCTGCAAGACAAGACTGCCTGCAGCATTTTAAGGCATCATCATCAGCAATACTCCAACATAAAGACTGTTTCAAAAGTTATGGCACATTATTTATTACATTGTTTTGGCTTGTTTACAGTTTATGAGAAAGGCAATCCTAAAAATCATTGCATCAAGACTGGCCGGCATCTACCTCCCACTATGTTCTTGATTTCATCTATTTCTCATTCACATTTTAGTTTCACAATAGCTCCGGTAACTTCGATTATTTTACCTTCTTTTCTCTCCATATCTTGCCTTCGCTTTCTTTCACCAGGTGTTCCTGTAAATCATTCCTCACCGTTATTAGATATGTCCATTCATTCTCTTCTCCATCTCGCTTGTTCATCCATCTTTAACAACCCTGCGCCTTCCCAGCAAGCCACTTGTATGACTCATGCTACAATTACTGCTGTACACAATAAGCGTTTGAAGCACAAATATGGACACATGGTCTCTCTGACCAATTTTGTTACACATGGCTTTATTTGATGACCACTTTCCCTTCGTTCCCCGTCTACGTTCAGGCACAGACAGGATGGGAAAGCTGTTAATAATTTGGGATCCCTGGCAAACATAAAACCCACGTGCATTATAGACACTGGTGGCCTACTTCTAATCCAAGTGGATTCAACATTGAGTCAATTAGCAGCCGATATTAACATGATTGACAAGCACCTTGGATAAGCAAGATGATCACAAGTCGTCAGGATTGTCTCATTGGACAATAGTAACACAAGTACTGTACAATAATCTTGTTTGTCATGATATTGTGCATAAACATTGAATTGAAGAGGTCAGCAAGTTATTTTCCTTTATTTCAGCAAATTACTCTATTTCGAAAAAAATAGCTACCAAAATAAAACTAAATCACCTTTTGGAAATACACAGGGTGCATATGTTGCTTTGTATCAATACAATGGAAGTCTGAATGGAAGTCAATAAGGACAAATGTTATTTTGTGCTTTGCAGAAGAAATAAAGACATACAGTACATGTTTCTTATAATATATTTGTATACCGTTATATTTCATTAGATGCAACCATTGAGGCTTGGGCATAGTACTTAAAGTGATACTTCACCCGAAAATGAAAATATTGTCATCATTTAGTCACCTTGGAGTCAATGGGGGGGCATCGGAATCTGTCTGGTTATAAGCATACTTCCAAATATCTTTCTGTGTGTTCATCACAACAAATACATTTATACACATTTAGAACAACTCGAAGGTGAGCAAATGATGTCAGAATTTTCATTTTTGGGTGAAGTGTCCCTCTAATCTGGCCATTGACCAACAGCCAACAACACTTACATGTCATAAATATATACCTAAAGTAAGTGTCAGAAATAAAAATAGTTTTTTCAGTAAAACTGAAGGCTTGTTTTTGAACCATACAGTAAAAGTAAGTAGGTAACCATAAAAGCACAGTAGGTCATATGTTTGTGTCAAATGCTTCAATTTAAGAACTTTCTCAGCTGAATGTCTGCTTTTGACAATTTGATTGGTTTAATTGCAATTATAAATCACTCTAAGCTCCTTATAGATTTAAAACATACCGCTATAGCAAATGTAGAGCTCATTTTAGACACACTTAGACCCACAGGACACTGTCTGGAGCGATTTAAAATATCCTGTCATATACTGAATAGATAAGCATAAATGTACTAAAGTATACAAATGAAATAAGAGTCAGTCCTGAATATACTCTTGATCTGAGGAGAAATGTTTGAGTTCATATTGATATGGTCAATATTATTGACTTTTGATTGCTACCTTGGCAAAAGTGAGCTCCGTTTGTGACATTGTTGAGATCTCCTCTGAGACTCTAATGGAGACATTTCTGTGATTTCACAGTCTATTTCTGCAGAGAAATGTTGTATTTGAGACACATGATGCTTAAGCAAAAGTTTCCATTTAATCTCATCAAGAGACGTAACTGAGATATTAAACTGATTTCTTTCATATTGGTGTGTTTCCTCTTCCTAGATGGCTCACAGGAAATATCTCAAAAGAAAATCATGCTAGTTTCCATTTTTGTCCTGGAAAAAGATTACACAATTTTCCATTTTTTGCCAAAGCATTACCATGTGACACAATGACAAAACGCACCAGTAAAATACCATAAAACAAGTTCATGTGGCTTTTGGACCATGTTTCGACACTCATTAAAATAAATCAAAAGGTGCCATAGATGAATCCTTTTTGGTTCCACAAAGAACCATTCTGTCAAAGGTTCTTTTAAGAACAATCTCTTCCATACTTTTATATAATCTGAAGTACCTTTTTTCACCACAAAGAACCTTTTGTTAAACAGAAAGGTTCTTCAGATGTTAAATGTTCTTTATGGAACCAAAAGGGTTCTTCTATGACATCGAAGAACCTTTTGAAGCACCTTTTGTGAAGTCTTCTGAGATGATATGGACCTAAGAAATGTATGTCTTCATGCAAGTCTTTTTTTCTGAGTTTTGTGTCATTCACACAGATCTTTTCAGTTACAGATTATCCAAACTTGTCCTCCAAGCCACCAGAGGGTATTCTTTGGAAATCTGAAAATAAGTAACGATTCGATTATCTGTCTGCTCACATTCAATTTTAATTTTAGTCAAGTCTCTTTTCTGTAATAACTCTGTTTGATTAAAAAGTTAAAAGACACTGTGCAGTCATAAGCTATTCCTTCTCTTTGTGACATCACAACAAGCGCCTACTGCACACCGAATTCTTTAAAACTTGTTTTTCCATGCCATGTCTCACTTTTTGAAACTAAACGAAAACCATATGTGTAGAAACAACAAGTGCGATTTGTTGAAGAGTAAAACAGAGCCCCTTATGTTTTGAAGAGTTAGATTGCATTGCGCACACGCTGATCAACCGAACAGAGGGAAACTGAGCACGTAATGACAACGCATTATTCCTCTTGCACTGTAGCCAGTCTCTGAATCCCACAGCCCCTTATAAATTCAAATCATACCAGTTCGGCCTTTCAGAAAACATCACCCGTTCCCACCCGGCTCAGAAACCAGCACCGCCGGCAGGCATCAATCATCCACTTCAAATAGGACTCGCTGTCAGCTGCAGAAACCCATCCTGTCCAGCAATAGCTCAGAGGCACTGGTACCCACACGAGGGGTGACGGGACACATAAATGATTCCATGCGATGACATTTTGAATACGAAAGGGATACATTTGATAGCACATGTCAGCTAACGGCAAAGTAGCGTTCTGTTCACTCCAAAAAGGGTCCTATGCTAGGTAAATATTGGACAGAACACACTGCTGGGATGAAATGACCCAATGCTGGGTGATTTTTAACTCAATTGCTGGGTTGTCTTTACCCAACCATGTCATTTTAACCCAGCAGTGCGTTCTGTCTAATATCTACCCAGCACAGGAGTGTTGCAGACCACTTTCAGGAAGTGAAAGAAGGGACAAACAGGAAGTGATTCTTATCATTCTTTTTGGGCGCTGCAATAACAATGTTAATTGTTGGTCTACCAACACATATGAAGCTTTTCCAGTTTCTGTTTGTGAATGAGGTAGAGCACAGCGATTTTCTGTTAAATGAGACCGATTTCTTTCATCATGGGGCAAAATCCACAGTAGTGTCATATGCTAACTGTTAGCCATTCATAATACAGCATTTGTGATAAATCTTACGCATTTTAATCATTTTAAAACATTTTGGCTTATGAGTGGCAATGTAGAATTAACAGAAACATCATGCTAATTATGTGTGTGTAAGAAAAGAAAAATTGTTCAAATTGTGTACGACTGATTTGTGATATAGCATGTTTATTTTTATAATACAACTTCAATTATAATTTAAAAAGAAAATAGGAAAAAGTATCAAATTTTAATGAATAAAGACAAAGACATTCATTTGATTCAACTCCGTCAGATACACTAAAAGCATCCAATTGGATCTTGATGCTGTTGTTGAACAGATAAACGACAACAGATTAAATCTTTAGTTGTCTACTACTGGTGTTCGGTAAAGGGAAACATAACAAAAATGGCGAGACAAAAATTGCCAAAAAAAATCACGCTGGGATGAAGGAGTTGACTGATGTCAAGAGAGATTTAAGCTACAAATACTATATAAAACTTAAGAGACCATGTGTCCTACTGTTCACCCACAATAAACATGCAGAAGGGAGGTGTTTAGAGTTATAGTGCATTCATTCTGCTTATTTAATTAGCATTAGAAAAATCCCAAAGTGATGACAGAACTTTAATATAATATAGAATTTAACATTTACTATATGCATTGTTCTGTCAATCTGTGTCAATTTAAATATGTTTTGCTGAATTTGTCATATTTTTTGTACTTTTGTTTGACATTGCAATGATGACCGGTCAAATGACATGTATTGTAAGTACTGTATAGATAATGAATTCAAAGCATTAAAGATGCTCAAGAATAGTGTTAAACTAGACTGTTTATATAATATGCAACAGATGTTATTTAGTGTTCCCTCCACGTTCTGATACTATTATCAAAATGACCCCAGTTTCACTCTAAAGAAAGAACAGTCCTAAATGTCCTTTTTTTCACCCAGCCATGACTGTGTATGAACTCTGACTCATGAGTTTGTTTTGATGTCATGTGTCAAAATAACTCTGTCAGAATGCCTCGCCCATGCTGTCAATCATGACCAAAGTCTAAGCTGAGATGTTAGATGTCAGACAAACTGGCATTAAAGACACTTTATGTCACACAGCCTGCCTTGGGTTTTCACAAGATATCACTGGGGTCAAACTGTACAATATGTCGAGCAAGACTGAAAAATAATATTTGAATTTCCAAAACCGTTTATATACCATTGTGTGGCCTTTCTAATGAACATGGGCTATTGGGCTAACTTCCTATGCGTTTTGTTTGGGTGATAAGAGTGCCCTCTTCTGGTTGTATGACTTACTGCACCTCCCTGCAGTCCGTTGGCTGTTGGACACATTCCCACTGCATGAAGCCTCAGACTGCAGCCAAAACAACCTCATAGTGAGCTGTGATGTTCAAAGTCTAGTCTCTGTTCTTTCAGTAGCATTAAAGCACTTTTCCTCTGAGCTAACACGGTAATGACAGGCTGGGTCGCAGATATTTATACTGCACAAACATGGTGAGAGAATATCAGAGCTAAAAGAAATACTGTAATATATCAAGCATAAAATCTGATTAAAGGCAGAGCAAGCCTTCAGTATTTCTGTGCACAAACCTGCACTTTCTTTAAGGAAACCTGTATTACCCCTACTTGCTCCCCGGGCGCTGCAGTGATAGCTGCCCACTGCTCCGGGTGTACGTGTGTTCACCACTTGCTGTGCGTGTGTTCACTACTCACTGGATGGGTTAAAAGCAGAGGTATATTTCGGGTATGGGTAACCATAACTGACAAATAGGTCACTTTAAAACTTTAAACTTTAAAAAAAATATGATTCTTTCTTCTGCGGAACGCAAAAGAAGATATTTTGAGAAATGTCACAGTGCCACCATTGACTACCGTTGTAGGAAAATGTCAAATGTTGTCAAAAGTGTCCCATAATTGTTTGGTTCGCTACATTCTTCAAAATATCTTCTTTTGTGTTCAACAGAACAAAAAATTACAAAGACATTTTTCCTACTATGGCAGTGAATGGTGGCCAAGAACTGTTTGGTTACAAGAATTTTTCATAATATCTTTCTCTGTGTTCATCAGAACAAAGACATTTATACAGATTTGGAGGGCGAGTAAATGATTTTTCATTTTTGGTTGAACTGTTCTTTTAACCTACTATCCTCAGCGTGTAGGATGGGGAAATGTGAAATAGCGACTGTCAAGACAGCATTGCATTGACAAGAATTAGTGTCACTTACTCCAGCAGTTTAATTTCTCCACCCCCTCAACCTGTTCTTCTGTACTGATGAAACAATCCAACACTGCTCTGGCAAAGCGGTCCGGTCAGTCTGGTGATTGCCTTTGGCTACAGCTGGTGACGTATTGGGAACTAAATTTATCCCTGCAGACCACGGGAAGCCTGCCTGGGTTCCGGTCTCTCGCTGAGGAGCTCGCAGCCCACAGCACAGCTATGATGAAGAAGGTGATTAGAGCGAGAAAGAGTGCCGTTAATACTGCATGAGGAAGAACGGGAGAGAGAATGGTGCTATGGCTTTTGTAAATTAGGTTTAACATGTCTCTTAGCTTATCATCCTACTTTACTCGCCACGCTTTAGAGGAGGACAAATGAATCCTCCTTTGGCCACAGAAAGACTACAGTATAATCCTCATGGTCCTGAAGCTCTTCTTATCCGGCCTTTATTCTGCAGTAGATCCGAGACCATATATATTTACATTTAGGCTGTCGGTTGAAGATAAATGGCACAAAAAAACAACATGTTAAAAATGTAATGCAATAAATAAGTTGCCCTGTTTGCCAAAAATACAATTATGTAGAGATTGTACAGATGGATTGGAAAAAATATGTAACATTGGCCTAATGGTTTTTGGATATTTTACTGCAAAATTCTTACAAACTGTACAATACTATATATTATACTGTGAATATTCCAATCAAAAACCTTAAAATATATAAAAGAATGCATGTTTGCTTACTAAGTGGAAAGGTGGTCTGTTCATGACACCAAATTGTCAATGTTTCAAATTGAGATTGCAATAGAAAATAGGATCTTTTAATTTCATGTACAATACCGTAGTAGAATAACTGGATCAGGCTGCTTAACATGATTTCCTATAATAGAGAGTGCCACTGTGGTTTGATAAAGCATGAAATGTTGTAAGTCAAAAAATCTGTTTATATATTTAACTTCTTAAACTT
The DNA here is from genome assembly GCA_006030095.1 of Triplophysa siluroides. NCBI lineage: Eukaryota > Metazoa > Chordata > Actinopteri > Cypriniformes > Nemacheilidae > Triplophysa > Triplophysa siluroides. Next base: position 2,021,654 of record VCII01000015.1, read on the forward strand.
GTATCATAGCGTTTGCTTCTCTGATTCGTTAAGCCCCTGTCATATGAGCCATTACCTGAAGGTGACTATGACCAGCCTCGCAAGGGCCGTGGAAACAACAGGCTTGTTTGACTTCAAGCTGCGCTGCGTACACGGATCGACACGGTGACATTACCGCAACGCGAGAGAGAATCCAGAGCCGTATGCTTTTAAATAGCTCACTTGAAATCAAACAAGCCTATTAAGGTTAATTACCTCATCTAACATTATAACATATATATTTTCCTCGCCATCATGTTCATTTTGTACTGCTCGGTCTGTGACTAGTAACCAATTATCACTAACAACCAACTTTTGTATGCCCATACAACTGTTTACATTTGTGTGCGCATGCCCAGCGTGTCTGAATGGTCATGTGACGTGCGTTTTCAGTAGTGTAGTGTAAACGCAGGTTTTTTCTTAATGGCATTTGGAAACGGCGGTATAAACGAGGATCGTTTTCGTACGACAAGGGGCTAATGTGAACACCACCTTAGTTTCATAAGTCCGACTTGGTATAGTGGTGGAGTGATACAAATGGTGAAGCGGTTTACGGATACTGGTGGAATACCGCATGGCTCTCAGCCAATCCGATTCGAGAACTAGAAAGAACTGTTGTATAATTCTAAATAATCAACATCCATCAACTAACACCACAATCACAATAAGTGTCATTTGACATTTTTCCAAGATGGCGATGACTCTCTAAAGGTGCTTAAAAGGGCACAGCGATGCCATAGAAGAATGTTTTTTGGTTCTGCAAACAACCATTTAGTCAAAGGTTCTTTGTAGAACCATCTTTTTCTTACATTTTTGTGATCTGAAGAACCTTTTGTAAAAAAGAAAGATTCTTCAGATGTTAAAGGTTCTTGATGGAACCATTTGGACAAAAAAAAGCATTCTTCTACGGCATCATGAAGCACCTTTATTTATAAGTGTACTTTTATTGCATTATATATTTAAAATGACAATCTGCGGCAACATTTGCATGAAATGGTTGTGCATAAAGGAATGCATGTATGTTTTCACCCGTTTTGTTTGTCTATGACCCACATGGACATAACATTGCGTGTTTGAATTTGATTGACTTTAAACGGCTTGGAGGTTGGAAATTAGGTCTGGCGTGTAGGATTTCTTTGACTATAACCAGTGCTTCTTAAAGTGTGGTGCAGAGGAGGTTTGAGATTAATTTTCTTTTGTCGCGGCCAACAAAAAGATGATCTTGCAGACGGATGAGAGTGGCAGTTGTGGGTGAACAGTAAACCTTGTTTTCCCATTCATACAATCGAATGTTTTTTAGAAACCGAATACAGGACTTGAGTTATATAGAAGACTGTAATCTGCCTTTGGAGCTTGACAGTTACAATAGCCATTCTCTCATCCTAACAAATCAGAAGAAGAAGCAGCATGAATGAGTACTAATGAAAACTCTTTTATTATTAACAATCACAGAATTTTGATGTGCAATTGAACCGCACAGAAAGTACAGAAAATATCAACGTAGACCTTCTAACAAAAGTTTATTTGATCGGGGGAGAGTGTAGCTTCTCAAAAAATCTGTTGAAGTGAACCGTGCATGTTTCATACAGTAAAATAAATATAAAAAGCTTGAACATCATCTGAAATTGTATTTTGCTGCTTTTTCTCACTTGGAACCAGCTTGGGGAGGGTGAAATGGGACACACAAGTTCTTTTGTTCAAAGGGCAGTGTCATCCAAAGGTACTGTAGGCTGATCTGGAATCAGCTAAGAGTCATCTAAGTGATACGCCTTTCAATCTCTTAAGAAGAAGCTGTCTCTAATTACTGTGCTTTAACAGAGAGGTCATCCAATTCTATGGTAATTATGTACTTTGCCGAAATAGTTTGAAGTGCGAATAAGCGAATGCTGATTTGTCATTGCTTAAGAGTCAAAGGTGTTCTGATTATTGTTGTGTTCTACTGTACATGTCATGCCAGGTGCCTATTATTAAAAAAGTCTTCTTTTAATAAGCCAAATGTGACTATCTATCATGTATTTGAAATGTATTTTTGTCAGAACAATATGCAGTTGACAAGAAAAATCATCTAGAAGCCTGTTCCATCATTACATTTGCTTGTTAAGGTGACTTCTCCGGGGTATATTGTGTGATTAGATGTGATGTATCAGGAAACTGTAACTGAACTTTAGCAGGAAAGAATGTGACTAGACTTCCATAGTAGGAGATGAGATCAGATTAAAATAGGCCTTTAAAACTACATAATGGCAATTAAAATCATGCGATGATAGAAACTTGAAAATATCACCTTTAACACCAATATGCTAAGCAGATTCTTACATTTTTATCTTTGCTTATAGTTCAAAACAGGTCGAAATGATACAGATTGGGTCTGATGAGATTTTCTACCTCCACAAAGCCAAAAATACATTTTTGCTCAGCGAAACATTCAGATATTCTGACTGTGAGGAGGCCTACAACTCACAATGCAATCAAAGTCACCACAGGGCACCTACATTTTTTATTTTACTACATTAACAATGGCAGACAAATAATAATCCTTTTGTCATTAAAGCTTTAGAAATTTGATCTGTGTTATTCATTTGGCAAAGTGTTTCAGTTACTGATGCTTTTTGATAAATCATTCACCAACCACAACAGTGTTTGTACTGATATCTGAAAGAAATTGTTTATCAGTGTTGGCTAGCGCTTTTCCTTCCTAATATATTTTTAAAATCTGTATTTTATGAGATTGTTGAAATGTTCTTGCTACTCGAGAAAAAGGAAACATACATCTCTGATCAACATGTAGGGATGAACGCGGCACAGCCTCGTTACGCCGAAGAGGAACCAGGCAAGAAGCGGATCCACATGCAGTTTGAGATTTTAATATACACTCACCTAAAGGATTATTAGGAACACCATACTAATACTGTGTTTGACCCCCTTTCGCCTTCAGAACTGCCTTAATTCTACGTGGCATTGATTCAACAAGGTGCTGAAAGCATTCTTTAGAAATGTTGGCCCATATTGATAGGACAGCATCTTGCAGTTGATGGAGATCTGTGGGATGCACGAAGCTCCCGTTCCACCACATCCCAAAGATTCTCTATTGGGTTGAGATCTGGTGACTGTGGGGGCCATTTTAGTACAGTGAACTCATTGTCATGTTCAAGAAACCAATTTGAAATGATTCGAGCTTTGTGACGTGGTGCATTATCCTGCTGGAAGTAGCCATCAGAGGATGGGTACATGGTGGTCATAAAGGGATGGACATGGTCAGAAACAATGCTCAGGTAGGCCGTGGCATTTAAACGATACCCAATTGGCACTAAGGGGCCTAAAGTGTGCCAAGAAAACATCCCCCAACATTACACCACCACCATAATTGCATTATTGAGAAATTGAACAGGTGTTCCTAACAATCCTACAGGTGAGTGTATGTAACAAAGCTATAACAAAACTTGGCGGCTTCCAAACGCTAACAAAAGTCCAGGAGGGTGGTGAAGTGGAGGCGAATTAAGCGATTTTCGCAAGTAAATTAAATACAAAGTCAATGCAATGACGCATATAGATGACATAGATAGACATGCGAATGTAGCGAATCGGGCGCTGTGATTGCCGCGACCGCGAAGAGCTCATTGACACCTACTGTTTGATGGATCCGGACGCGTGAAGACACTCCCTTTGCGTGATCTTTTTTGCGTCACTCACGTGAAAATGACAAACTATGCCCCGCGATGATAAAAAGCGTGGAACGCGATTGTTCGCGTTTGTTGTGAACCCAGCATTAGTCTCAGGCTGTGCTCTAAATTGAATAAACTATTGTCAAACTCATCATCTGTCAACAGCTTTTCATCTACAAGCTTCACAGCAGCCAATTTTAATGGTCATTTATGGTCATTTATGTTGCACTACAGGTTCTTTATAGTAAACAAAAAATGTTCTACAGACAATAAAAATGTTAGAAATGGGGGAAAACTATTTTTCTGACATTGCTGTGGAAAACCCCTAGCTTTTTAACACTTAATTTTGACATTTTTGTCATTAAATGTACAGTATATATGTGACTATATTTTCTTTCATTTAAATGTAAATGCATTCACCATGAACATGTGCTTTTAATCTCGTCCAAAATAATGAGTGCAGCTTTACACACTTAAAACAATGCAAGGTTTTGTGGCTATTAACCACAGCAGAAAGAATTATAATTTATTCAGAAACAAGGAAATTGAGTTGTTGACGGTCGCTGTGATAGTGGAGAACCAATCATCTCTAAAACAAAGTGAAATATTAACAAGTCTCGTCCTGACATGTAAACCAGCGCTGCTTTCTGCATGGGAGTTGAGATACATATTCATGGCAGTGTTTAATTATGTATGTCTATGCTAATGCTGATGTCTTTGGGTTCAGTCAGTGTTATTTGAGCGATAGAACAGCAGGCAAATATGAGCTCTTGGTTTTCACCAGTAATGAACCAGCACTAAGTCATTGGCAAGACCATGTTGAGAAGGCAAATAGAGGACAGTACCTGTACTTTTATAGTTGGTTAGACATGCAGGCAGCATTTGATAAGCTTTTTAAATCAAGCAAGTGCAGTTTGAACCAACTAACCTTGGAGGAACCTCCATTTGCTTTACAAATTTGCAAATCCTATACACTAGAATTGACGGCAAATGTTGATATTTGAACCCTTTCTCTGAAATAAAACTTTGGAAGAAACAAATTGTGTGTTTGGTGGTCGCCTCACTTAACCAGGATTAGCAATGTAGTGTTTTTTTCTTCACGCTACAACTACGTGTTCGAAACATTAGCTTTCAACTAAAAATTCTCCACGATTTGTGACCGCCACGTCATTACAGTGTATGAAACATGCTGTATACTCCTTCACTTTACATACTATTAAAATCTTTAGGAGGCTGATCCTGAAACAGCTCCATGTTCACAGACCATCTGGACGGCTGCAGGCAATCTTGGATCTAGATGCTCCATAGCACCTACTCCCACCTGGACAAGTTTGGCAGCATTTTCAGAATTACGTTTTAGTGTCTTCAACACTGTCTTGCCTTTTGGTACATGTAAAAATCATCGCAGGTAAATGAGCTAAAGTTTGTTGGATCCCAAACACAGTCCCAGGGGAATTGGTAAATATTTTACGATGTGGCTTATTCGTATGAATTTGTTCTATATGAGAACATTTTAGTGAAATTTGCTTTTGCGCATATGATGGACAGGTCTTGGGTTTGGGGTTAGGTAGTATTGCTTTTTTCTAACAATTAAACATGTTTGAACATAAATTCACATTGTAGAAATTCATTCCAATTAGCCACCTTGTAAAACAGTTGCTTTATTTTACCATCTGACATTCAAAACCATGCATTTAGTCCAGCTTAATAAACTTTTAAAAACTGTTTTAACAACTATACCACCTAGTGTATATATATATATATATAAGTCAGTAGCCCGTTTCACACATACAGTACGGTCATTACTATAACTAATAAATTACTGTTGGCAGTCATAATAGTCATTGCAACTCAAATCGTATTTAAATTGGTGAACCCTGAAATTCAAAGTATGATACATTGATATGTTTGTTGTATTTAGACAATACTGTATAATATTGTCACCATGGCAACCAGATAAATTGCTCTTTGATTTGTTGACAAATTAACTTGCAAACGAAAGAAAGTGCTTTTGTTCCCAGCAGCTAAAACCCACCTTTCGGGACACCTTTTTTTCACCCTAGTAATAAAAAACATCTACAGGCGAGACTGGACAGTTTCAGAACGTGGTTCGTAAGAACAATTATGTAGCCTAGCTGAAGACTAGAGATGTTCGGGGGCATCAATAGAGGTCCGCGGACTTTTGTACAACATTGATAGCTGTCCCCTGAACAAACGTGCAAGTGTATGCTTGCCTCCACCCGCTTTCATTCTCCTGTGAAACGTTCCCATTGACATTGATTAATCTTGAGGCATGTTTAACAGGTGGGCATCTGCTCTGTGCGTGCCTGGTTTCACATGTGTTCCTGATGGCCGCTTTTGAGGTGGGCTTGTGGTCAGTGGTGCAGCGGTGCTTCAGGGACTCCCGGAAACCAGCTAAAGAGCTAATGACCACAGACAACAGACGAGACTGGTAAGGAGAAATCAATGGTCAAGAAAAACAGATGGAGACTAGGAATAAGAGGCAGTAACATAAATAAAGATATAAAATGTGTTAAATGAGAGTGGAAAACAATGGTGCCAGAATTGAGCAAAAAAAGGTGATGGTGAAATGAATGGTCTACACAGAAAGGTGTTTTATTTCTTAAACATTGTGTGGAAGGAAACAGCTTTTTCCAAACTCGGTGGCCACCATGTTGAAGTCACATGACCTTTACTCGCTCTATCTCAGTAATATCTAGAATCTCTTCAGAGAAGTCTGTTGTTGTTAATTAAAAATCTGTTGTTATTTACTTAACCTAATGTTAGGACCCGTGCCATCTTTAAACCCGAAGACAATTGGTTTGTTTCCAGATTCTCACTCACAGTCACGGTGCTTGAGTGACATATAAAAGCTGTTGGATCATGGGGTCCTGTATTGATCTTGTTCTGCCGTTTTTAGTCGATATAAATAAATCCAATGCTGTTTGAGTAAATTTTGCTCTGTTCCTTTTACAAAAATCTTAATGATTTTTTCTTTTATGCATTTTCCTTTTGTATTTCTTAATTTCTGTGCTGTTTCTTCTTATGTCTCTGTTTGTTGTAAAATGTATAAGTTCCTTTGCAACAATGCAACATTTTAGATTATTTTATTTAAACAAAGCACATTTTTAAAGCTTTCCAGTGAATAGGTGTCCTAAATAGAATTTTCATTTTAGGAAAAAAACGATTCACTTTTACATCTAGCGAAAGACGTACAAAATGTACAGTAACCTATTTTGTTCCTCAGAAACAAATGTGTTCCATTTCAAAACAAGTTATTAAAGCTTAACTGGTCCTTAAGTAAATGCAAACTCATTAGTTCACCAAAATAACAAAAAGATCAAATACGGTAATGGTTTGGTGTTTTTCTCGGCACATAACCTAAGCCTTAAACAGCACACCCACAGACCACCCGCAGTCCAATAAATGACCGGCTGATGCATAGCTACTGCATACAGAACTGGCAAACACTTTCTCAATCTGGCAGCTTTTTATCAGTCGACCTGGAAACAAAGTGTTTACAAGGTACAGGGTTGGTACAATACGTGTTTTTGAGGAAAACTAATCACTACTGTCGCCACAGTTTGGCAGGGAGTTTGTTTAAGGAACAAGTAGATGCTCATAAGCAGAACTTTCAGCTTTGCTTTGTTTTATCCACGAAATTATTGGGACAAACAGGAATTTGGAAGATAAGGTTTGCACACATTATGTTGTGCCAATCGCAGCACTGCTGTGCCATTATTTCTTAGTTTTTGTTTTAATGGCGTACTTTTTACATTTACAGTCTCTTGTGAGAGGGTCTTGGCCAGTAAAAGCTGCAAAGTAGACTTCATGCCAAATGTTCAATTTCTGAGAATAATTTCCAAGTACTTTCATTAGTTCAGATGTTATGAAAGTTGATATAGTCATTGTTTAAATGAAGGCATGTAGTAAGAGAGTAGCTCAGCAATAAACTACAAACGTAAAGTTGAGATATATGGATAAATCTCTCATCATGTTATCTTCACAGGTTCCTCTGAGAAATGTGCGCGGAGGCTGAAGGCAGATGCTGTTCTGTCAAACAGTGAATATAAATGCTAATCTACAGCGGAGAACGATGATGTGACCTTGTGCACGAAATGGCTCTTCGTTCATTTTACAGTCATCTCCAGAGAGATACGGAGCCACTTTCATTTATTGCCGGAGATAAATGACCCTGTACTCCACTGCCAAACATCGTCTGAGCATTTACAGGAATAACGTTGACTCAACGCTCACGACCCTGTTACGCAGCGCTGCATGTCTCTACACAAAAGAAACACAGACACACTTGTGTTATTGAATACAATGATCAAAAAATAAAAAGGGCAGAATCCGACTGCGACTGACATGTAGTCTGACAGCTGGCCGAGAACAGAACTCAAGGTCAGTAAATTGCACAGACGCTGGGGCTTTCAGAAGGGCTTTCCCTGTATTTATGAAATGGAGAAGGCTGGTAACTACATTGTGATAAAGATAGCGCTGGCAATGTTTGCTCAGGCAAGCAGCACTATTTCTTAGTTTGTGTTGTAGACATGAATAACCCCCCCCCAAAAATGCAGTTTGAAAGTATTTTTTTATATAATGGTATAATGGTGCTTTAACAGAACAAAGAAAATATACGACATTTTTCCAAATATCCTTCTTTGTGTTCAACCAAATAAATGATATGTATACAGGTTTGGAACAACTTGAGGGTGCGTAATTCATGACAGAATTGTAGGTGGCCTATCACTTTAAGACGTGTTAAAGAGTTTAGAAGGAGCACAAAACAAGGCACAGTCTCCAAACAAAACTTGTGGTGTCAAAACAATACAACAGAAAGATGCAGAACAACAAATTCCAATAAAATCTATGGATTGCTAATACTGTCTGTATGCAAATACACAAGACAATGGGGTTTACAGAACACTATTTGAGACACTTTGATTATGTGATTTATATCTTGAAATATGGCATATAAGCCACATTCAGACCTTCGGAGAAGGTTTAAAATCTGATATTTGGAAAACAAACAAATACAAATCAGAAAAATCTGATCAGATTTCCTCTACATTGTAAACAAAGCCTCCAGGAGTCCAGGGAGTGACTGCCTCTTTGGTTTACATATATACCGTATAGAGAGATTGGTTCCAAAATTTGATAACTCAAATTGCATCATGTTTTTTAATGTTATAATGTTTTTATTGTGTTAGTTAGCTGTATAATTTTTTAGTTGTGATGTCTTAAATCAAAACAAACCAACTTCAGTTTGATTGATATTAATTGGAATGCACAATAAAAAACTGGTTCCAAAATGAGAGAACTCCGTTTTCAAAATCTTTCAAAAATCCTAACTCTTCATATATTGCATATAAGCACTAAAATATTGTTTAAAGGGGCAAGTTATTCCATCTTAACCAGTGTAAGTAATGAACCAAAGTAATGATGAACCCCTTTTTTAGAACCTTAACACCATTGTCATTGTGGCTTTATCCTTTTGTATTCTTAACCACTTGTTTTTGAATCGTAGTGCACTTACACTTGCAAAACCACGCTCTCTTTTATCATCTTATCAGAAAACACACACTTTTGGGCGGCTCGTAATTGCTCAGCTTGACATCCTTCAAAAACCATTGATCAACACTCTCAATAATGTATGATAACATGCATCAGGATGATGATGCATGCTGATAAACTATTCCTGCTGGTTTATCAACTAAACTTTGCCAAACAGCAGACAGTCAACAATTCATTATTTAAGTTATCTGGTTCTCATCTAAACTTTGAAAGATGTTATTAAAGTGCTAGAAATAAAATTACTTGATTAAGTTTGAAAAATGTATCTTGTTTATAAACCACACAGCTTGGTTTTAAAAGGAGACATTTATGTTTTTTTCTTTTACATGAGACACAAAACGAAATGTTTACTGGAACGTTTTGTTATGCAATAAGGCTGCTTATATACACAAAAACCCACCTACACTATAAAACAATACATAATCCGATTGTTCATAACGTAAGGAATACAGTTTTCGGGTCTAAGCCTTAGTAGTTTCATGTGAGGTTATTTAAACAGCTTTTTATGAGCACTATTTATTCATAGCACACATTTTAAGGGAAACCTTTATAAACTCACGGTGGACACTACAGTCTACAGGCTCATGGAAACGCCAACATGAATATTTTAACAGGACATAAAAAATGAATCACTGGCTGGTCATCTGGGATTTGACTATGTGGATAAAGGTTAGTATCATGTTTTTTCTGTAGTTTTACAGCTCACCGCGTATATATTAGCATCGTGTATTGTTTGCCTTTGACAAGTATTTGGACTCAAAAGCGCATACGTTACAAATCTTCTAAAGTGAAATGGTAATACCTTCGTGTTTTGAGGAAAAAAACGAGCTTAATATTCACTTAAAATCTTCGTTGTACCTCTTAAAGTTCATTTTTGCTAATGCACATTCAAACGCATCCTACTGTATGTTGATGTTTGAGACAGCAAACAAAAGACCACATATTGACATCCTGGAAAAACTGTAAAGACCATTCCAAATTTTAATTTCATCAGCATTTCGAGATATATTGTGATCATTCCAGTCGAGTGTCTGTCGAATTTCAACAAAATCAAACCGCAGGAGTGACAAAGTCATCCAACAACAATGTGAAAGACTGACAACATGACAAGACTCATGAAAGCTGTGATAAAAATCCATTTTTTTTAATAAATGTTTTACAAATTTTCCTAAATATATGAAAAATACAATAAATAAATATGTTATTATTATCTTTGATACAGGGTTCAAGTTAAATCGCTAAACTCAAACCCTGTCTTATCTTTCAGTGAAAGTAATTCACACTTTTATCTCGTCACGTCTGGATGACTGTAATGCTTTGTATCTGGGTGTCTTCATTGTCACGCCTTCAAAGAGAACAAAATGAAGCAGCAAGGTTGCTGACTTCTCCAGTTTCATTTCCTGCAAATATGTGACCGCGGATCACAAAACCAAGTAGCACAGGAACATTTGAAGTAAAAGCCAAAAATACATTGTATGGGTCAAAATTATCATTAGGATATTAAGTAAAGATCATGTTACATAAAGATATTTTGTGAATTTCCTACTCTAAATATATCAAAACGTTATTTTGTGAGTGGATGGCCTGCTACAGTGCTTCTTATTAACAACTTCAAAGGCAATTTTCTCAATATTTTGATTCTTTTGCACCCTCAGATTCCAGAGTTTTAAACAGTTATATCTCCGCCAGATATTGTATCTAACAAACCACACATGAATAGAAAGCTTATTTATTCAGCTCAATTTTCAACCCATAAGACTGTCCAGGGTCACATATAAACAATATTTTTGTTTGAAATTTGGGAGAAATATTGTTAGTAATTCCCAGAATAAAACAAAAATGAGTGTCTCACCTAAACACATACCTATAAATAGTAAATTCAGAAAAACTGAAAATAATTCTGAAATGGTCTCTTATTTTTTTCAATGGCTGTATATGTAATAATTGTTACATAATGGGTGTGGACATATATGTATATTCTCATTCTACTACTTTTAAACATATAGACATAACCTCTGTCATGTATTAATAAGGACAACCACACTCAAGATAACCTATGTGTTTTAATTCGTTGTAAAGCTTAAAACAAGATTGAACCTTTTAACACATATTTTTCCAATATATATTCCAATAATATTCAGATGCCTGAATTTATTGCATGTACACATGGCCATGATGATCTGCTGAAGTCCAAACTTCAGAATGGGAATGGAATCTAAGTGACTTTAAATGTCACATCATTGCTTGTGCCATCCTGTATGTGCAGGTTTGAGTACTTCAGAAACTGCTGGGATGATCACACACAAACATTTCTAGTGTGTACAAAGAATGATCGAGGAAAACAATTGAGTGATAGTTTTGTGGGGAAACTGCTTGGAATGAGCAGTGTATTAAAATGACTGTTGCCTCTATAAGAATGCAGAAGAAGACCTCTGAATGCACAACACATTGACCCTTGACACAGTAGAAGACCACCGGATTACACTCGACCAGCTATATGAACGGGTAGTGAAGCTACAGTGTGCACATGCTCATGAAGAAGATTGGAAAAACGCCGTCTCCTCTGCTGTGACATTTCAGATGCTTAGGTCAGAATTGAGTGTAAACAACATGAAATGCCACAGAGACAATATCCACCATTATGTTATAAACACATGAAAATGGACCATTTTGAAATATATGCTGCGTATATTTTACGTACGTGAAATATATCAATTATTCGTAAGATCCAGACATACATAAATCTTGCATTCCGATTGCCATGCGTTATATCAGAATGTTTTACTGGAAAGCTTTGAAAGTATGCAACAGAGCAGCTATCCCTTTCAATGATAATACATCTCATTAACATGCAGTTTGTCCATGAAGCTCTTGTACGTTTTTGCTGCATTATTGTACTGAAGGAAAGCAAAGGCCACCTTTTTAAACAGAACTGATTTTCCTTCTTAAATAAGCCTTGAATTTCCTTTGTGAATATGAGAATCAAAGGCATCTAAGAGAGCCAGAAACATCTCTTGATGTTTCTTCAGTGTCTAACATTTCAAAGCCTCGTCTGTGTTGTTACTGGTTATTTGGTGCATGAAATGAGGAAACTTAATCTAATCTAATTATACCGCAAAGGAAATAACCATCTGAATGACAAATGAAATATTTTCTCGTCACACATTGTTTGACAAATGTATTATTTTAGAACATCACTGTTGTAATGTCTCCGTTCTACAAGAAGCTGTCACAGATTTATATTAACTCAAAAATAGTTATAACGGACATTAGTAATGGTCTCATAATAATTGATCAATATATAATTGCATATCTGATTTGTTCTACGTGCACGACAGGTCCAGGGGAGATGAAATAGATTGAATTAAACTAATACAATAATAGTGATGAAATACAGTTGAGACAATCCATAAATGCAATATCTCTATTGCAGCAGCCGTAGTGCCAGTATTGTGCATTGGTGAATTCTACAGCACGTCTGTTTGCAGATGCTTTGTTTGAAGAGCTAACAGAAAATGATTGCAATATCATGACGCCTGCACTTATTGCTCTCTCTCTTGAGCCCTTCAAAAGCCAGAATAAAATAAATGCTGTTTCAGTTGGTCTTAGATCCCGATTTCAAAAGACTCCAGACAGCTTATTTAAACATGAAGATCTCTGTGTGCTCCATACAAAGCTTCTGATAACCATGTTTTGGTCAACATACTCACAATTAGTTAATGCACAGTGAACTAACATAGAATTGCATTGGCATTATTTAACATTAACAAAAAAACATTCTCATTGTGAGTTTTGTGGTAGCTAATGTTTTCACTAATGTTAATAATAATAATAATAATATATAAATAATAATAAAAAAAGAACCGTATTGTATGCTTTATGGATCCTTTCACTGTATCTATATTTATCTCCTGATGTTGGAGTGCATTAAATTCACCTCTATAATGCCATAAACTGTTAAAATACATTTGTCATGAAAATACAATGAATAAAAAGTTAAAATATAAAAACGGATGAGAAACAAAGCACTGCAAAGCAACTTTCTCAGAAGGACATCTTTCTTAAAAAAAAGAAACCCTTTTTTTAAGAATACACTCTTCATGTAAAAATGTCAATTACTGCATAACACCCCGCCGGGGAAATCATGCTCAACCTGGCAACCTCTTTGGGGAGTAAAAGAGCATGTTGTAAAATAAGCAGTGTGCAACAGTCTGAAGCAAGTTGAAACACTAGAAGAAAAGCAATTATATTGGACAGAAGATCTGAAAAACTACCAAGATAAGCAAGAAAACTAGGAGAACAAACCTCTCTACTCTAATCAGCCTGATGGAGTAAATGTTGTATATATGTGTACCACACAAGAATAAACCCTTCTGAACTTTGCCACCTCCATGGACGAGTTGCTGAGATTGACCTTTCCATCTAAACACACATAGACTCTTCACATTAAAACATCGATTTATTTACTTGATTGTTTTACTCATACAGATGGTGTGCTTCCACAGTCTTGACTTAACACTATGCTGAACACACACACATCAGTGATCAGGCTAATCGAAGGCTAGTAATTGGTCAGTATAGAGCTCTGGACGCACACACCGACCTACCGGCGCCTGCCAGCAGTGTGAAATGAAACAAATAAGGGCTCGGAGGGAACCTTTAGAGAGCAGAGGTCAGGGGTCAGTGGTCCTGTGGGGTCCCACCTCTCTCTCTCACTCTCTTTATCCACCAACATTTCCTAGATGTCCAGATGTTTAGTCCAAGATAAAATAACAAATAATAGAATCATTTTAGAATCATTAGAATATTTTTTTACTCTAAAATAATAAATAAGAAAGGCTTTTCATTTCTGAATTAATCCAGGGTTAAGATTAATTTAAAGTTAACCTTATTTCATTTTTTTTATGTATATTTGCAATTCCTTGGTTAAAGTTATGTTGTTAACTAGCAGCCATTCGCTTGCATTGGTTTTGTGTGCATACAATAATAGTGAATGAGTGGCGGAGCTGTTCAGTTACCAACTTTCTTCAAAATATCTTCTTTTGTGTTCTGCTGAAGAATGAAAGTCATATAGGTTCAAATGGCATGAGGGTGAATAAATGATTACAGAATTTTCATTTTTGGGTGAACTATCTCTTTAAGGTTCTTCTATGCATATTGTGACAATGAAAGCATTGATTAAATATAGCTGCAAGCAGCAATCACGGGGTAAAGCCAAACCAATGCCCAAATGGAAATATTTTGGACGTTTCAGATGATTAGATTTTGAACACCAAGACAACTTTTATATCAAGTCCGCCTGAGCCAACAAATGTACTATAGTGAATCGTATAACATTATGTTGATTTTTTCATGTGTTATAAGCATTTTAATACATTTATTTATACCTCTAGACCACTATAACTGTACATGTCCTCTCAGAACTTCACCTTGATGAACCATACAAAGTTTCGTAGCGGTTTGCCATTGCGTTTGTAAATTACTGCATTTTACGGTAAAATTCCAAATGGGCAATGCCCAAAATAACAGACCGAGGAAATGTCATATTTTGAAAATCAAGTTTAAAAACACAGGGAAAGGCAGTTAGAACACAATCAAGTTGCTTAGGACTTTTGAACACTAGGTTGCGCTGTCACGAAAGATGTGCTGCTGATGATGCATACCAAGTTTCGTGTCAATACACAAGTGTCGAGAAGATACAGCCACATGACCCTTTGGTGTGCTCGCCTTGAATTCGTTGAGGCTGTATACGAGAACCATTTGATTAGTATCAATGCACAGCTCCAATAGATGATTTGCATTTACATTTTAAGAAATATCTGTGCCTTTAAAATGACATCATCGTTGTGCATCGGCATTCCGTGACGTTTAGCTATTGCTACAAATATACCCCTGCAACTTATGACTGGTTTTCAGGTCCAGGATCACATATGTATTTATAAATATCTGCTGTATCGAATGATTCAGAATACATAAACATTGATTACTTAAATGCTAATAAGTTACATGGGGTGTTCTTACATCAAATTAGCAAGTAGAAGTTCTTCTTTAAACTTTTCTGTGCGTTTAAGGTTTAATTTATTAACTCCAGTATCGCAAAGCCGATTTGAGTCCCAATAGTATTTTCTCATTTAAAGTTAAATATGACTTACTAAACATGGGTGTTACATTTGCTGGCAATTTCTGTTTGGAAATCATTTCCTAGGCTTTGTAAGTAAAGCCCACTCCAATTTTCTTCAGTGCAGTTCCTGTAGAGATGTTTTATCATTTTTCTGGAGTATCCTCTGATACAAACATCTCCAAACCATTACAACCAGTAAGCTGGACTGTTGTCATGATGCTCTTTTAATAAAAGAAACACATTGCTAAAGGGCTCATGTATTCCGAAACGTTCTACTTTTCATTCATCTGTTTATTCACAGTTATTTCAACGTTATTTTCTTTTTAACATCAGATGCGACAGATGAACATCTGCTAACTATTCCCCCTTCCACAAAAATCAGCGGAGCGGTACAGAAATTCACGATTTGATGTTTATGCCATTGTACTTGCAACTCCAAAGATCCTAATAAATGACCTGGCATATCTTTATTGCTGTTTGCTTTGCACAAACCCGAAACCTGTGGCTGATAGGGTATCTCTGGCATGAACGTCTAGCTCATGTCAGGCTGTGCGCTAGGATTTAATGAATTGTGACAAGTGTCTCTTGCAGCAATGTGGACAGCTAGGAGTTTTGGCTCGTGCATCCTGCAAAATGTGGCTTCGCTGGCACCACGTGAAAAGAAACTGCTAACGTCGATTCATCCTGTGTCACTAATCCCCTCAATGAAAATTTGCTTTCATTCGGGCTGGTTTCGCTCTGACAGGCGTGAATCCACCCCAATTTACCCTCTGCATGGGGTTCCCCCGAACGCACCCGCCCCGAGCCGGTTTGATCTCGGGCCCGCGCCCTCGCCTCAATGAGGCGCTTCATTAGCTTTAATATGTGAAGTGTGCCAAGACCTGGCCAGCCGCAACACAGTCAGTGCATGAATATAACCCCCTCCATGAGCTAAGGGAATCTTCTTTTGTTGGTCTTGAACATTGCAGTATGTGGAGAGTATGTGCGTGTGAAGGGGGGAACGGGTGGTCTGCGCTGGCGGTGTGTGTTCTGCGCATAATTGGATTAGACTGAATGCTGCGGATGTTGACTGTCAATTAAACCTTTATGAACTGCACATTATTGCCTGAGCATATTTCATATACAATGAGCAGATTATATAAATAGAGTTTGACTTTATTTGGAGTAATAAATCGATTTGTTAAAAACTTGTTTCTTAGGGAATTGGTTTTGAAAATGACCACAGGCAAGACAATCACAGAAACATCACGACAGTGATTATTTTAAATATAAACGTTTAATTCTGTAATTGTACGTAATAAATGTAAAAAATTTAACCAGCATTTTCTTCGGAAATTCTCAATACCGTATCGCGCCCAACTACGTCAGTAGTTAAACAGAGTAAAATAAAATATTCCGATTTTTTTACATGTTCTACTAGATGAATAGTTCTTAAATGACAAATAAAAAATTTACAAAACATTGATGTATAATAAAAATAAAGCAACCGAGAAAATGATTGATGTTCTTATCCTCCATAACATTTTTAAAGGACAGTTTACGCACTGACACACACAAATCTTTCTTTAAGCTTAATTTCGTTTAAAGAAACGCATCTACCAGTACCTTCCAAATGGCTAGCAGGTTAACAGACAGTTAAAGTTGAATATTCTTTTGTCATACTGTATACGCGCCAATATTGACCATCATTACCGATACCGGTATTTTTCCACATTCAAAAGATTCTAATTTTCTAATAAAATATTCTTCATTAATGTTTTACGTATGATAAATAAAAACATGGGCATCAAGGCTTCACTTTTTTTAAAACATGCTATGGTTTTGACATTTTTACACCATTACGGTAATGACATTTTTAAGGTCTCATTAAAAAAAAAATCGAACCTGTTATGTTTCGAAATGATCGACTTTGTTTTTAATGCACGAAAAGAAAATGTGTTAATGCAAGCATATCAAATAATATGTTTGACATTGCACCATGATGTACTGTATGTACGTCAGCTCAGCTTAGAGAATGTTTTAAGGAGGCTTGGCATAAAATACAAACGCCACAGAAGCCATATTAATAACAGATAATCAATGTATGATTTACTCCCTGCAAGTTTTCTCTATATTCATCATTCCATGATGTGCTATAGTTTTCCGTTTTGCCAAATAAACGTGTTTCATTTCGTACCATACGCCTCATATATCGATGGTTGATTTCATGCCATAGTTTTGTCAATTGAGTTATATCGCTAAAACCAAGGCACGTGGAATAACGCAATAATGAACAAGTGTCCAAATTCTAGACTGTTAGTGTAGCTGTTGCGCGGGACAGCAGAAGTAATGCGTGTTTACATGCGAGTGTCAGGAGGTCCAGTCGGTGATCATTCACACGCATCTAATCCACTTTTGATGAACTGGGTTAATAGACTCCCTGTGGTCACTATCAAAGACACTCATTTCTATTCATTTCTCAGCGCACACGACGCTCACACACCCCTCATCGCACGTGGGTATAAATACAGCTCTTCCGTCCTCTGGAGTGTCAGCCCATCCTCTCAAGTAAACCATGCTCCGTTCAGACGGCTCCTGCGCACAGTTCATCTGGAGGGAGGCCGAGAGAGCCTGTTCAGACCAGCGTGCACACAACAGGGTGAGCTGTGACCCCTGTGCTCTCGTCCAGCTCCGGCTCTCAGGGTTAACGTACCCCGATGACGACCAGAGCGCCATCGCCCGAGCCCGGAGACGCCGCAGACTGGCGGCTAACGCCCGCGAGAGGAGGAGGATGCTGGGGTTGAACGTGGCTTTCGATCGTCTGAGGAGCGTCATTCCTAACGTGGAGAGCGACAGGAAGCTGTCGAAGTCTGAGACGCTGCAGATGGCGCAGATCTACATCAGCACTCTGACTGAACTGCTGGAGGAAAAAGACTGCGACCCCGATTGCGGTTACCCCACATTAATGAGGGGCGTGGAGGAACAGATGATGGTGAACAGTTCAATGGAGGCTACAGTAGGAGAGGAGACCGAAACAGAGGAGGAAACGGCTTCCAACTCTAGGATCAATTCATTTGCTGGGAATTTCAGGCACCCCAAGTGCTGTGACCCCAAATCACATGAAGACTTAGAAATGAACTTGATGGAAAGAAGCAACGGCACAAGATGACTAGAGATTTTTGTATCTTTTTTGTAACTAGATTTCGTTTTTTTAAATGCTTAAATATTTTTGTACACAATATAAATATTTTGGAATCAATGAGATTTTTGCTATAATGCTAAAAATAAATATTTTGAGAGGAAAAAACTTTGTATTTTCTTTTTCTCTTCCACATTTTCTAGAGTGTTTCTGTGATAACCCTTCACATCTATCGCACAAATATAGTGATGCTTGTCCTCGCAAACACCGGCAAAATAGTTTATGACACAAAAAAGACAAAAACAAGAAGTACTGAAAGTAGCAATTTTTATTTGCGTTAAAATTATATACAAGTAACCAAAGACATTATTTTTGAAATTGGTACAAATTTCATGTTCCTGCAGTTGGCTTTTCGATGACTCTTACCTCAAAAAACACAACTGAGAAAAATGCGGTATAAAATAAAAAGGGTTCAGAAAAAAGTAGTCTATCTAGTTCTCCAACAGCCAATATTTACAGGAGTATATACAGTTCATGTGGCTTCATTCATGTCCAGCTGTGCTGTACGGAGCTCTCACACATACACACACTGCCTGACCGGGCCCGGAACGGCGTGACACAACAGAGACTCGGCCTTGAAAACACCCGACAGTGCGTTGCGTAACAGAGGAGTGAAAACCAAAGCAATTTAACAGTGAGAACAAACACAACCCCAAGAAACACAAAGGAACATGTTTTACAAAGATCTCAATGTTCATGCGCACAGCCTGAACTGAGCTGCATGCGCAAACGTTCATTTCACAACAGACAACGGCAGCAAACTGTCTGAACGTTTGACACCAAAAGAGTCAAGCCTATCGTTGAGGGCGTTTAACGGTGATGTGAACAAACAGTAGCATGCTTAGAAAAACACTGACTAACATAGAAAGGATGAAAACGGTTCGGGTCAAAAATGTGTAACATACTGGCCTGGTCAGAGAGCTTAAGACATCAAGTGTTGAATTCAATTTTGAATGTTTGTTGCGTGTTCCGTGCAACGGTTTTGTTGTGACGAGATGGTAACCGTCATTCTGCAAAACTCTCGTAAGGCAGCAACGTTCCCCTAACAGAACCTTAGCAGTACCACATGCTTAAGAAATGAGTTACTATCTGGCCACAACTTCAACCGCAGGACAAGATTTTTTAAATACACTTTAATTCAAATACATGGTCCTGCTGTAGTCTAGAATTTAAACTCAGGTCACGATACTTCTGGCCCTTTCTACCTTCGGCATAACGCATGATTTCAATGTACAACCTTATGCATTTTTACACACGCAAGGTTTGGGATTCAGGGTACTTAACTTCACATTTACAGTTAGCATTATGAAATCCGCACCATACGTTTTACGGCAGATTTTTTAAACGTTTAGTTTCCTGCCAGCGCAAAACGAAGAGACGCGATTTATTCATTCACAGACCTTTGACACGGCGCAATCGGTAAAAAAAAGAGTGGATGGATTTGAACCAGGAGGGCATGACTTTCCGGCATTTCAGGGAGAAGAGAATCTTGAAGGGTGTTTTGGATTTGCCCTGCAATAGTTCGGGTCAGTACTGATCATTTGAAATTTACAGACGATGGGCCGACATCCAACTCGCAGCAGTTTTATGAATTTTCTGCCACTCAGAAAGTGAAATTACAAGGCAACAACATGAACTTTACAAGAGAGGGACAGAATAACAGTCTATCACTCAATGCTGTGATGATGAACAACCTCTGACAAACTTGAAATCAAAATGACTCTTTTAATAGAGTTCAGTGTGTGGTGTGCTTTACACGTTGATCCGCAGTCTTACTGAACGGGCGATGATGGCTTTGTTCTCCAGGTGTGTCGGGCAGGACAGGTGTGTGCTGAGGTCAGTGCGTGTGAGCTCCACGAACACACTAGCATTGTTCAAGATAATCGATGACCCTGGAGATAGACTTCTGCCCCGTGGTGCCCACATCACACTATAAGAGACAAACACCATTCAGTCAATAAATAGAACTCATTTGTTTACATTAACAAATGATGATGCAGAATGACTGGTATGCGCTCAGATACTGATATTTGGGTCAAAAATGATATTTGGGGGTTGGCGACGCAACATTTCTCCGCCGATTATTCAGAGTGATATCTGCCAATACCGATTCTGAAGATTGAATTCATATTTCTTAACTTTCAAAATGTTATTAATACTTATTACACGGCTTATTTGAATGCTTGATTCTGATTGGCCAGTCGCGATATTCCAAGGGTTGTTATTTTCAAATAACAACCGCTCAAAACTAATAACACCCTGCAACCCGGTTGCTGCAAATCATTTTGAGAGGGGCAGTATAATATAACACAAAAAATAATTATTAATACGTCTTTTAATAACATAAATGACATTATATTTACAAATGATTATACCAATTTGTCTGTTCGTGACGTTTGAACGTCGTTTCTTACTTTAAAACCGAAACCCGCGGAAGGTCTGCATTCAGTAAAAATGAGCTATTATAGAAATGAGTTTTTTTCTCATGTGGCAAGTAGCCGTGTAATAAGCGGGATAATGTACAAGCAGCCGGCTGTTATAGCAAAATCGGCCCCTTCAGTGTGATACAAGACTCTTCGCTTCGGGTCCTGATCACACTGTCGGGGCTTATTTCTGCGATAACAACCGGCTGCCTGTACATTATCCCTTACATATAATGACTATTCATTCTGAACATCAAACTGGTTTGTTTCTTACCACTTTCTTAATACAAAGCCTGTCTTTTTTCGATTGACAGGGTATGTTACGGCCCTGATCATCAGCTGTTTTTAATTTATCGGCCAATAATTGCTTTTATCGACGATATCAATTATTGGCCAATATGACGGCGATCTACACCTAATAAAAATCTACATTTTCAGGTTTCAGTTTCATCATTTAACATGATCTTTATTACATGTCAGTCATACCACGAACTGTGCACTTACTGTGAGGTTCATGAAATTCAAGAACTTCTTAAGCATCTCAGTCATGACTGAAAAATCCCCTTTCGGCAGGTTTTCCCTCACAGTAGTCACAATCGTCTGAAAGAGAAACAGCGTTACAAATGACAATAGTAGTTAAACCTTATACGAAGTGTGACCAGATGGTCCCTCCTTGCAAATGCTTTAATGAACCTAAGCTACACTACAAGACTTTTAAAATCTGAACAGATCTTTTTTAAACTAGACATCATACACTTGCAGACTTTTTAAAAGTTTCAGATAGAAACACACTGACTGATCAAATCTGCAGAATGTCCAGACTGAAAATCTGGGCAAAACCTGAGCAAAAGTCTTGTAGTGTATTTCAGCCTTAAACCGCACACAAAATAATCCTCCAAGAAGTCATTTCTTCTCCACACGAGTTCACTTTGAAGGTCAGTTTATTTCTGTTTTCCTGTTTGTTTTTTGAGAAACCACAGACATTGTTCACATTCTAAAGGTAAAGAGAGCGAGATTAATAAACAAGTATAAATGCCCGCTTCACTTTTTCTATTCAAGCCACGTTCATTATTGAGACTGATAATGACCGTGTACATCAGTCAGAAAGCAACAAAGCTCCTTGAAAGTCCATTACAGGTTATCCTACAGCACACCTATTAACATCCTAAAAAAAATCCATTAATACTGTCAAACACGCTGTGCTTTCTTCTGAAGCTTTACAACTGCAATTTAGACAAATACCAAAGTAACTTAAATGCACTGCGCTGGTAATAGCTCTGCTCTTATTGGTCAATCCTGGGAAGGTTTTTCCACTATCTCTGGGTTAACAAGAACGTCCTCATAGAAGAACAAAACTCTAGACGATCTCTCCTGAATGAAGTATAATGGTGTGTAGCAGTTGTGTGGGATACTTACAGGGTTCCCCTGGCACAGACAGCCCAAAAGCAGTGCAGTGTATGATGCCACAATACTGTCCTCCATGTGTTTGCCAGCATGTTGAAGAGCTGCAGTCACAAAAGAAAGTTTCATGCATTTTTGTATTCTGTGTAATCTTCATTTCTTTAATAAGAGTTTTGATTTAAAGACTATGTTTTACTTTGTTAAAAAACAATTTTTGTTACAATGACAGGGAAGTTACAGCACAGTGACATTTTTTTGACAAATATATTGAATTTGAAATCATCCTCATCATTAAAGGGATAATCCGTCATAATCCGCATAAAATGCATGTTCATGAACGTAACTGCGTGTGAAGGTCAAATATCTCTGAAATATGTGTGTGTACCTTTGTTGAGGTCTAGTTCTTCGTCGTCCTCTTCCTTCTTTTTCTCTTCCTCTGTGCTTTGGTTCTCTGAAGCTATCCATTGGATCCCCTCAGTGGTTTCCTTCCACTCTCCGCTCTTGTCCAGCTGGGGTTTGGGTGCATCATTGATGAAGTCATCAGTCTCCGTCTCCGCCAACATGGCTGCACGTTCACGCTGGAGGAAAAGCTATTTGCACACAAAGCTCTATTAAAATATATACGAATTATTTTATATCAAGCTAACATATTCTACTCTTACATGGCCTTATCTCGGATTTATTAGCTTACATTTCAGTAGCAAACCTTTTTATTTGTGTATATGAATTAAAGACCGGCCTCTGCATTTAATTTGTAGCAGCATAGATCACACGGTTACTGTGTTATTGTGTTTCTATTACTTTCTATAATAGACGCCTTTACTGTTAGTAAACACAGTGACACGTTTTTGTGGGCGGAGCTTAGGTGGAGGCAGTACGATCCCCCTGACCGCATTACTAATGCTAGGTAGCACGTTTTGTTTGTTTGCTTGCTTTTTGACAATGACTAGGAAAAAAATCGGATACAATTTTAACATGTAAGGTCACTCACTATCTAGGACTTTTTAAAAGTTAACTTTAACGCAAGGAACTCAATGGATCCAGGGGCGAACTGACAGGATTACCTCCAGTTAAGTGGCCTGACATCTACACCCACCAGATAAAGAAACCAAGCGTGTATAGTAAAGATAAACTGAGAGCGTATACATCTATAGATGCCTGTGTGTAATAACAGTGGCAAACTTTAGCAAATGCATTTACCAGAACACAAACCTGAAACATAACATGAGCCTTCTCACAGTTCCCTCTCCCTTTATACTAATACACTTGTGACAACTAAAGAAGAGATGACAAACAGTCTCCATTATGTTTAGTTTCTAGCCGATAGTTAACTGCTAGTTCTATAACTAACAAAGTTAGCTAGCGTACCCTATGTTTTCAAAAGTTAACGTTTCTGATTTGGGCATACGTGAGATATTTTTAGACACAAATCATAATCCACACCAACAAAAGACAGTCGTTTTTAATTTAAGTGTTATGAAGTGAAACACAGGCCTTTTTGATGATCGTTTCTGTTCAGTCCGCTCGTTTTATTGTGTTTAACTACAGCTGTCGTCAGTGTTTTTGTTTGATAATGGCAGCAGGTATGTGTTAAAATATCGGGTCTCTGTGGTGTGTGTGTGTACCTTCACTAGAGCAGCAATGGCACTGAGTGACCCTTCGGTCTGCAGTTGATCTTTGTCAGAAACACACATAGAGTCCCAGACTTCACTTTCCATCTGCAGCTCCACCAGACAGTGTCTGTTCCTCGCGCTGTACTCCACCAGATTAATGAGCAAGCCCAGACCCTACACACACACAAATATAACACACCTCACTTAGACCAACAGTAACCACAACACTAATACCAAGCAAGAAATCGCTTGGAGGGTTTTTCTTTTGAATTCTGAATCGAGTTATTTAGCCTCCCTGGTTGAAGCCAGAGATAAAACACGTACAGACTCTTATTTAAATAATGAGGATATGTTTACCAAACAGGCTCTCCACTAAACACTTTTAATATAAATATTTGATCCTTTTATTTCCTTCTCAGTGCATCAACAATAATAAACAGCTACTTAAATTTAAATATATTATATAAAGTTGATTAAAATATAACTTGAATATACATTTGACTTAAGACCTTTAAAAGCGCCCCCACAGGAACCTCTGGGAATACTAATTCAAATGAATTACTAAAAATGATGTAAAGAACAGATTGACTGAAATTGACAAATTACAAGTTGAGTGGCAAAAAAGAATCGAAAATAGAAAAGAAACTAAATAAACCGTCTGTAAACATTAACCATAAAGATATTTTCCTTTGAATTACAACAAAATGTACTCGCTAGACTTAAATGTAATATTTTGTAAATATGAGTAAATCCAATTGATTTGAATGAATTTACTAGATCCAAAATTGTATTACACAGAATTGTCAAAAGTGAACACCGTACGTAACGCAAGTGCGTCATAAGTAACTGTAATGAAATAACTTCAAAATGAGGAGGAATCTTTGACTTGACACCCACCACTGTTTCTGAGCTCTAACTTAAACTCATAAATCTGGTGAATCCATGTGCTGGCCGTATATGAACTCTGGGTGTATACAAGTGGACGTGTGTGCTCACCAGGACTCTGATGTCGAACCTCTGCTCCTGCGGGAGGTACTGCGGGACCCTGAGCACACAGTTTAGCGACGTGGTGAGGAAATCCTCCTGCTCGCCCGTCTTCGTGCTGCCCCACTCTACAGACAGACGGAGAAAGGCACACAGTCAGTGCATATGGGAGATTAGTGCTAGTTAAGCAGAGATGTTCTCTGTCTGTCGTGCTTCGAGCCCCTGCAGTGGGGGAGCTCACATCCAGCTCAGAGCTTTAACATTACGCCGAGGGGTTTGGCAGCCATAGAGGCGAGTAGCCATCAATCAGTTTCAAAACGCAAAACCAAACCCATTCAAGATGTCTGCAATACGACCTCACGCTCGACCACATGACTGTACCCCTAACAGATTCCAGCACCTTTGACATGAACAAATCAAGCGGATGGTTTGCCGCATTGCTTCTTGTACTGACCGTTGTCATGTGTGAGATTAAGCAGGACTCCGATGATGGCGCGCATGCAGTCCTCCACGGCTTTCCCCACATTACTGTTACTGCAGTAGGGCAACGGCGTTCCGGATGAGCACAGACCTCTGTTCACCTCCCGACTGTACCTCTGGATCATATCTTCACAGTGACTCAAAGCCCTAAAACACACGTGTAACAGAAAGATCAGTCAGTCATGCTTTGAACTAGGGATGCAACAATACCCAATTTTTCACCCACGGTTTTCGGTTCGGATCGGTTCTGATGGCTTCGGCACATTAAAGTATTTTTTCTTTGTTGTATACTTATGTGACAGGAAAAGTTAAATGTTAAGAATACATTATTTTTTTCTTTATTTAACTTTACTTATTATCTTTAAGCAAAAATCTACTTGAACAGTAAAACAAAGACTGCTGTGAATTTGTACATCAACATGCCAGTAAAATAAGCTTCTTGAAGAGGTACACATCAGAGTACTTAAAACAACGTTATCTTAAACTTGTGATTGCTGTAATGGAAGTAAACGTGCGGTGCGCGTAACACTGCCAGAACACCCCACTGATACAGCTCAAGCCATGCTGAGATTTGCAAAGATGACATGCAAAGACATGCAAAGATAGCGCTCAACGGGAAAGGCCAAAGATAATATATTAACAAGGTGCGCCACTGCGATTGCAATAAATTGGAAGAAATGCAATGCTAAATAGCTGCCTGGAGGTGCTCTTGCTATGACGTAAATAGCTGTCCGAGAGGCCCAAGAGTGGCATGACTTTCATTAAACAGACTTTAACGGTGCCGTACACGTTTTCTGCATGTGCCTTGTGAGAGCAACGCGAGCGTGCTGCTTTCGTACGCAGTGTAAAAATACATTCTTGATGTGCCAAATTCGGAGATTATCACTTTAGTACAACGGGCATACAATAAAGCCAGCCTGCGTCTCTCAACAGACCTGTAGACAGTCTCTATTGAGATCAGACAGAGAACAAGTGTGAAAGAGAAACACGGCATCCACGGCACATTCGCTACAGTACCAGATTAATCCAAAACACCACTAATGTGCTTAAGCATAATGAGGGGACATTAGTGAGCGGGTTCTAGAGGTTCATGCGTTCATACATTCGTGAAGTCATTATTATTAATGCAGGCCTGTCACGCTCTCTAATTGAATTAAAGCCAGCTGAAGGAGCTCTTCCAGCTCTGTGTGTGTATCTGTGAGACGGCTTTGTTGCTCCTCAAGGTCCCCGTCATCGTTCCGAGAACCCGCGTTTAGCTCGGGCTGCACGACCCTGTCTAGAGAGCGGGGTCACCGGCTTAAAATTACATTAGCAGCGGAAGAGAGGCCAGACTGCCTCGGAAAAAACACCAGAATGAGCTGTATTTACCGTAATACATAATTATAAGTGCTTGACCTTCACTGTGGTCTCATTCTATGGTTTGCTTTAAGTGCTCAGAATTTGCATAGAAATGTAAAAAAACGATTGTTGGATCTTTCAGATCAAATCTCAGCATGGCTTGAGCTGTATCAGTGGGGTGTTCTGGCACAGCAGCTCTGTGCTCACGGTCTTGGCCGCTGGTCCGCTTGATAAAGTGTTCCTGCTGCTTTTGGGGCGGTTAATGAGTCTGGACTCTGTGCGCTGTAATGAGGAAAGCTAGCGGAGAGCACACGGTTGACCTGCACCCTGCCAGACTGCAGTGGATCCGGCTTACTGCCAAAAATCTATTAGAGCGAGTCAGAAAACCGCCGCAGGTCTACTGCTACATTACTGTCAAGCGACGAGTCGACAGCGAGACTGCAAGTGCACTTACTTAGCTGAAGACACTATGAGTTGAGAGTCCTTGTAGGCGATCAAGTAGGCCTGGTTTTCTGGATTGTGAACGGTTACCTGTATCGAAAAGTTAAAGATATGATTCACAGTACACCTCATAAAAAGCTTCAAATGTTAAGTTCAAGGAAAAAGCTTAAGACTTAAATCCGTAAAACAATACGGCATACTTAATAAATAGAACACAAAAACATTGTCTACATGATAGGGCTGATGTTCCGATTCACAAGTTCTCGATTCGATTCGATTCTCCATTCGAGTCAATGAATATAGATTTAATACAAATCCTATAGATATTTCTAAAAAAAGATCTGTAAATATCAGATTACAACGGTGAATTAAAAATGAAATGAAGAGCCACAAATCTGTATATTAAACTTTAAACACACTTAAGTGTATTAAAACAAAACAGTCGCATAACTTGATCAAACAGGATCAGGATATTTTACATATAAGATACAGTTTACTTTTTTTTCTCACAAAATTAGCTGCAAAGAGAGGCTGCAATCATATGAACCGCTGCCTTTAATGTGAAGGTGATGTTAAATTCGTCAACATAACCGCATCTGCCATGTTAATTATGCAATGAATGAACAATACGCTTGTAGCCTCCACCCGTTGTAAAAGGAAAAGTGACATCTAGTGGATAGTAGTAGCAATATCATTCATGTTAATGAATGGTCAGTGCTTGCGGAACTATGAAAGAAATAAAATCGATTCACGGCTTTTGAGAATAGATATTGATTCATCTCTTTTTCGCCCTACTTCATGACCTGGGTTAAAAGCTTGGTTTCCCCCATATTAAAGGGATAGTTTATCCAAATATGAAAAATCTGTCATGAATTACTCATTCTCAAGTTGTTCCAAGCCTGTATAAATTTCGTTGTTAGGTTGAACGCAAAAAAAGAAATTCAGAAGAATGTTTGCAACTGAACTTTTGATCAATAAACTAATTTAGGAAAGCTAACAGTTCTCGGGGACCTTTGACTACAATTTTTCCTGACATTCTTCTAAATATCTTAATTTGTGTTCAACTTTTTTTGTGTGGAGTATCCCTTTAATAAACACCGTATATGAGTTTATGTATTAAATACAGAATTCCTGCAGCTCAAATGTAAACGTAAAAAAAGAATCTTCCAAAGATAATAACTCCTGAGAAAGCAGCAGAGGTAAACCTACACTTTCTAGTACACGCAGACATCTCTCAGCCCCCCACAATGACGCCACCAGGTTCTCTTTATCATCTTCTCGGCTCAGGTTCTCCACACACTCTTTCACTGTGGAAAACAAAACAAACACATCTGTCACAAATACAAACATTCTGAAAACCAAAAAGAAAGATTTCTTAACCACCCAGCTGCTGAAGAGCAGATAATGTGCCTCATCACAAAAGTAATTTAATTCTAGACAGATTTCAGCGTTAACGTGTGTGACAGCTGTATACCTTTATCTATAATGTGATCCAGGCCTCCAAGAAGCCTGAGTTCTTCTTTAAACCAATCCCCTGCTCTCTTGGAGGTCAGCGACAACAGCGTCTCCATGGCTAAATGTCCGGACTGCAAAAAAGATCACACATTAGACAGAAGGACATCGCTTAATATATTATGATCCAGCATATCACCCTGTTCAACACTTAACGTGGAATATAGCATATAAAGTGGCATTTTCAGGTCTAGTGCTTTTTTATAGCTTGATGGGCTCAGCTTGATTGTAAGGAGAAGAGCATTAAGTAATTTGCATTCAATGAGCAAAGGCAACTATCAATTTCCAGCCCAGCCCAAAAAATATGTTCATGGCTGTCACAGACGACTCTTTTGAAAAGAAAGAATGGCTTCACTCAAAAATGAAAATGCAAACAGTATGTCTCTCTCCCATGGAAATAATCAATTAATATTTTGTTGAAAGTAGATGTTCAATGAGGCTGTAAATTCTGCCAGTCTGTGGTAGAAGTCTGAAACAATTTTAAGATGAGTAATCTGAGTAATTCAGCATTTGGGTGATCAAATCATTTCGATTAAACAAAATTATAAACACTTTCTATGAAATCTATGAAAATAATGGCAAAACAACATTTCTTTTGTGATGGAGCAGTGAAATGATGGCAAAATCTGAACTACTCCACCAACTCGGCCACAAAACTTTCCCTTAAACCTTGAAAGCGAATCCACGAGAGAGCAAGGAACAGAATATTTCTGAAAATCTTAAAACACATTTCTGCCCCTCACGGTCAACAGAATGGCAGAATGATAAAAAATGCATCACAAAAACCAAAACGGATGAATTGCAGCTGTAAACAAGCGGCTCCAGCATACAGGAGAAAGCGTGCGCTTACTGTGATGTTCTCCAAGTCAAGATGCTTATTGTGGACAGTCTCACAGAGCTTCCGAATCTTCTCTTTGACTTTGTTCATTTCTTTCGCCGTAAGTTGATCGGCTGTGGATTTGTCCTGTTCTAATTCTAATAACCGGATCATCAGATCCAAACTGGCCCGATCCAGGTCCATGTTCAAGCGATCTCTGCTGAGAATATACATCAGCGAGGCCGTACACAGCGCTAGGTTCTGAGGAAGGGTGAAAACAGAAAAGAAGAATCAAAGAATGCAAGAGCCACGTGATGAAATCATTTGAATAATGACATTTGCGGCGTTTTCAAAGGAAACCTCTTACCGGGTGCTGAGGTGCATCACTGATGGTTTTAAAGACCTGAGCCACTTTCCCACGAGCCCTCAGGTGCATCCTAAAACTGGGCATGGCGCATCGTGTGGCCAAACTAATAACACTGCACAAAAGAGATATGAATATAGCGCAAATCGAATTAAGCATAGGCTCATAGAGTAAATAGTGATGAAGGAAGAGAATGTGTTCTGTACCTAAGGCAGCGTGTGTTTAGGGGTTGGCCACTCTTCAGACCCGTGGCAAGATACTCAAAGTCATCGGTGAACTCCTGATTCTCGCCGAACTCAACCACGTCATTGAAGTGCTTTACATGCTGGACGACGGTGTACAACTGCAGAGAGAGAAGACACTGGTGATATCTAAGAGAACTCGAAGGAAATACAGTGTGGTTACAACACAGAAGGTTTAAAACCACGACCGAGTTAGAAGACTACTGAATGTCTATCAAGTCACAAAGTGTCTTGTTTCCTACGAGTTCTTTTCTAAATCTGACGTAAACTATCCACGATTTAGTTACGCTAGCTGGTCATCCATGCTTGATGATTAATATTCCAGAACTGAGATCTCTATGTGGGCGAAGCTTACAGATGATACGCACTCGGTAGCGCTGTGTGTCAGACACATGTCCCGCCTCCTTATTATTCCTAAGAAACAGCCTATCGTGACATTTGCAAAACAGTATTTGAGTCTTGAACGCCTTATTTAACTAGCAACAGCAATTCTTAAACCTCTTGCTTGTTTGATATTGTTTTATCAACCAGACCTTGACTGAGTTTTACATTTTCTATGAAACATTTTCAACATTACAGGCTACAATAGCTGTTGAGTCAAAATGTTGGCTAGAAACTGCTCTTTTGAAACAGTTGGGGCTGAAATGTGTGTGGGTTTGAATGCCGTTTCACCATTCAAGGATTCATCTGGCATCAACGCCTTGTGGAAATATACGAGTCTTTGTGTATTACTATATTAAAAACAGCATCTGTGCCAGGCTTTCCAGCGCGCTGCCGTTTTAAGTCATTCAAATTCAACATTCATTCAAAAACAGCTGCACTACTTCGTCTGCATATTAAGATTAAGCTTTATGCCTTTATCATTGGTTCCACGCCATTGACTTTCAAATTTAATTGGCTCCTGCTCAGCTTTCTGCTATAAAGTCGCCAAATATTCAAATGTGTCGCGCCCACCAAATATCTCATCTCAGCAGAAAGCATGTGCCCAATAGAATTGAATTGCTACTTGTTTTTCCACCCAAATCTTTAGCTAAAAAGCGACAGTCAATTGTATTCTCTGCCTTTACACCCTTTAAACTGAGTTTAGGTGAATATGGATATTTAATATTTTCCCACACCGCATTCCATCGTATAACGGCTTTCTGAAGCGCTGAAGAGCTACGGTGCTTTCAATACACTCCTCTGTTTGTACTTGTGGCCAAACATTTCTGAACAAACCAATGGTGCGAGTTTGGGAACGATCGGTTTGTTTGACTAATGACACATGCGGGGAGCGTTGAAAGTCGGCACTCACCTCCTTGTGTTCCTTCCTGCACTTGAGCGCTGTGACCATGTCCTGGTAAGGCTCTGTTGGGATGGTGACGGACTTGATGACTTTGGGAGGAGGGGCCGGGGCTTTGAACACCCCATCATCCTTGTGCGCGTTTGACTCTTTGCTGGCTCCTGACGAAGCGGCCTGTGCAAAAATCAACAACTCGGAATTAAAGCAGAACAGCATGTTTGTGATTTACATACACCCTGACGCTGCCAACAACCAACCCACTGCTGCTTATGTAACGACAACTGAAGATAGAGCTAAACAGCATTATAGATTCTAGAACAAGACGATTATGCGCCACACGCTTTGAAAATGAATAATGAACTGTTTTGAAAACTCTAATACCCGTGGCTTCGTTTATAGGAAACAGAAACTGAGGTGCTGAGCTAATGGGTACGGTCACATGGGTCTGGGTGCATCATCCCCGTAAGACTTTTTTACATGCAAATGATGCATTCTGCACACTCTGATTGAAGCACATACAGTTTTTTTTCTTGTCAATTTCAAGTGCACCACATGACACCTATGGAGCAGCAGCTTATCACATGACATTTACTCACCCCCAGGCCATCCGTGACGTAGGTGACATTTTGACTTGAGTAGAACAATAAATAAGATGTTTTGGTAAATCCGCTGCCCTCTGTGCTTCATATAATGGGAGTCTATGGGGTCCACCTGTCTAAGAGTTTCTAAAGCACATAATTCCAAAAAAAGCGGCTCCTGGCGACATCTTGTGAAGCAAATCGTTCGATATTTTCATAAAACTGAACGTCTTTTTAAATAATATTAGCCATACTGTACAGCCTCAACACTCCCTTTCTGCAGGTGGTGATAAACGCACCAGACGCTGGTATGCAAATACTACAAGAAGAAGATTGCGATCGTGTGCAGAGGCTGCACAGTATGGCTAATATTATTATATAAATTATATTATATAAAATATTGAACGATTCGCCCTCACAAGACATCAACATGTCGCCAGGAGCTGCTATTTTTGGAATTAGGTGCTTTAGGAACTCTTAAGACAGGTGGACCCCATAGACTCCCATTATATGAAGCGAAGAGGGCTGCGGATTTACCAAACAATCTCCTTTATGGTTCTACTCAAGAAAAAGTGTCACCTACATCTTATAAGAAAAAACCTCTTAAAAAAACGAGTTATTAAGAGCTTTTCAAGTTCAAAGAGCAGATTCAAGCAAAAAAAAAGTTATCTGCACTGCTCCTGATGACATATTGAAAAAAATAAAGTGAAAGAAAAGGGTTTGCAAGTATGTGAATGTTGCTAAGAGCAGAGAACTATAAATGGCAGCTGAAGGCAACATAAAATATTTCCTAAACAAGGGCCAGGGTGTGTACAACTTTCTTTGTGAAAAGACTTTCTTTGTGAAATCCTGCTAATAGCCATTTAGGCAACGCTTTGCCAAAAGTTACAGTCATTTTAATGCCAGATAATGCTTATGTAATACGGTTACAGAAATAATATCAAATCAAATATATTTGGCCTGATTCTGAGGACAAAATGTTCATACTCTCTCCAATCTGCTACAAAATCACATTCGGGTCTATCTTCGTTCCATCACACGTAATGTTCACTCCAATCGAATCTCACCCCATATTTAAAAAACTCATTCAATCTTGTTTCTTTTGGAAAAATGTTCCATTACCCAAGTAAAATGGGTCTGTTTCACATTGACTTTAACAGCCGAGCTCTGGGGCTACGCTATCACAGCCCATTGGCTCACTGGTCTGCTGACAGATATTAACTGAGAGAAAAATGAGAGCGGAAAATGTGTTTCACATTTATTCATGTGAGAGTCCAAGAGTTTGGAGTTTTGACTATACTATGTGAAGTGGCGTGTGATTGTGTAGGAGTTGTAGTATCATGAGTTCAAAAGGGTGGAGGTGTTGGTACTCACTGGAGGAGCCTGAGATCGGGATGGAAGTGAGGGCAGTTCTTCCGCTTCTGGCTGGTTCCAGTGTCTTGCATTATACACAGCTTTAGTAGGCGACTGCAGAAAACATAAAAACACATTGATTTAATGACACCGATTTCACAGGTTCACAAAGGTTTGTACGGTTAGCAAACGCTGCTTCACCACAGTGTCTGAGAGAAAGTGGGATACAGGTTTTAATTCAATGAATTGAAGTGGCAGTAGTGGATTTCATAATGTCTGCAAACGTTTGCGGATTCAAATTTATTTTTGAGGAAAAAATATAATCTTCTGTAATTCGGTTTCAATATTTGGTTGACACTTTGTCAAGAAGGTGTCGTTTTGCACCCATTTAACATTTCTGCATTAAGCACCACAGTGTTATACATTTTCTCTCCACCTTCCTTCGTATTCATTTAAAGGTTTTTCGCGACTAATCATATGCAAAATAGAAGCTTTTGTTTCCATTACACGCATGTTTACAGTGCAAATTATGTATACATAAATATATCAAATATATTTAATATATATAAAAAAATTCACAGATAAATTATATATTAAACATTTATATTTATAATACAAATTATATAAACATATATACATAATCATTATACGCTGTAAAAACGCATAGATTATGCAAACACATTTTTTTTTGTATACGATTAGTTTCGGTTTAGGTTCACTGACCAAAAAAGTGCAAACACCACCTAACATGACATCTGAATTTGACCAATAGCATCGGTTATGACGTTCTTGTTTCAATAGATTTTCTTTGGGCCACAAAACCCATTTATTGATTATTGATCTGATATTGTGACCGCACTAGAGATGTAACGATATACTAATTTCACATCACGGTTATCCGTATTATCATCGTTTTGTTCAAATGTGCTGGAAAATTCCAAAAAGTACTGTTACCTGTAATAAGTCTTGATAAATAAAGTTTGGTATTGATTTTACTTGTTAAAAGCACTTTTTGTTTTCATGAACATCCAATAAACAACATTAACATTAATCATGGCACAATGGGGGCCGACAGATAAAAGTTTCTCTTGTTCAGGTTGAACAGAACCTCAAGTTAACCAGACGTTTATTTAAACGCAACACAAATCAGAAAATCGTCTGTCTGCATGTGTGGTCAGAAATCGGGTGTACTTTAGGACCCAGGAGACACCTGCAGTCATAAGCGTGGTTCTAACAGCCTTAAAAAACACACAACATTTACGAAACCAACAACATGGTGGTAAAAGGCTTCCAATAGAACTTGTGGTGGAACTGGTGTTAATAAATCAAACCCAACATGATTTAGGGCCAAATAAAATGTGAATAGAGACCTTGGGGAAGGAACTGATCTCGAGTTCGAAACTTCAAGCAGATCAAACCAGTGTGAAAACTGAGAATACATCCAAAACCACTCTAAACGTAAAGATAATTGTCTGTAAATACCCAACCTTCTGCTACACTTTGTACAAAGATGGCTTTATCCCCTCTCCAACTGTAATCAAGTCTGTAATTAAAAGTCATTAAGAAGCGCTACATCTCTCGGCTTGTTTGTGTTGGCGGAGTGTGAATTGAAGCGTAGGTCATTTGTCTCAGCGGGAGCTGTTCAAAGCAGACTGCAGGAACACTCTGTATGTGAACGACTCGCTGAGGATGCCAGATTGAGTCAAACAGCAGGGACTGACTGTGCGCAAACAGCCAAGAGAGGAGGGGGTGATAAAAGTGAACTTGGCAACCGTAGGAGACGCAAAAACAGTGCGTCGGGCACGCCAAGGTTGGCTTATTAATAATAATGAAAAGAGAAAGAGTCTGGCTTTGAATGCTCCTCTGCTGGAGACGGGTTTTAATCTTCTGTAATGAAGAAGTGTTCTTTAATATTGCGGGGAGTCAAAGTCGAGCTCCACCCCGCACAGAGCTCCTCACGCTGGGTTAAAGGCGTCTTCCAGAGGGAAATCAGAACTGCCCCCAAAAGAGTTTTTCTTGAGTTGGAATCCCCTTCTTAAGTCTGGGAATGATGCTGCCAAGAAGTTAGATCCATCTAGTCCTGTTGTAACCATGCAATAAGCAACTTGAGGCCATGTTCATTATTTTACCATTATCATTATACATACAGCACATAGTCTAATGGCCTATAGCTTTAATATGCCACTCCAAAGGCAAGTGCACCAGCCATGACACAGTATTTTACATTATTCAACTGGCGTGTGACAAAATTGGAATATTTAGTTATACTTCCATCGAGTGCTTGCCGCAAACTGCATCACTCACAGAATCAAAGTGAAATTTCCCCTTTGCAAAATCTGGACCCTGGTTATTAAATTGTCAACAACTGTCACGACTGTGTCCATTAGAACTAGTGGCTTAACGGTAGCATCATGTTGCCGCACAGATTCTGCAGTTACAACAATGAAAGACTAGTTTGTGCAACCCCAAATTCACACACAGCAACATTACACACTGCATGAAATGTGATTTTAAGAACACTGTTACTCTATTATCATGTCAGTTTGCTATGCCCACACATCTTTCTCCTCCAAAACAGTTCCACATTTCAGCTTTTATTTCAGAGGGCTCCATGACTGACAGTAAAGTAATGAATGAGAGATCTGAGCTTAAATAATACTTTCTGCTTCATTTACACTAATTTTAATGATACATTAAAAAAACACAAAATTGTGTTTCTCCAGTACCGAAAGCAGAACCGATAAGTGCGGAGCTTATCGATGCTCCGGTCTTTCATAAGTTAGCCCCGGGGCTCTTTTAATACCCGGTTTCGGTACCCATCCCTAAACAGCACCTTGACCTAAAAGCGGTTGCATACCGGACAAGACAACATCCACATTTACAATGTCCGCAATTCACATTTAAAGGGGTGATTTCACGAAAAACAGACTTCTTTCCATGTTTAAATGCTAAAACCGGGTCTCTTGTGCATCTGCCAACTCAGAAAACGTGAAAAAAGACAAATCATTAACCTTTTTTATGTGAGCCTATCCCTGCAAGCCTTTGAGAAAACGAGCGCTTCAGAAATCGCTCTCTTAATGACGTAAGCAGCCGTTCTTATTATAATATTTCCGCCCCTTTTTCTTAACGTGTCCACCCATTGCGTCACCACCGTAGTTGTTTTCACATGAGTTAAGTTCCAGCACCATGGCAAAAGTAGCAAAGCTTACGAACCGTTCTGTTTTACAGAACGAACTGTTCTGTAAAAAATAAGTACCGGTATTTTTTACGTAAGACCCCAGGGACCTACGGTATCTTAAAAGTAGATAAAACGTCACTGTGACATGTTTGTCCGTTCACTATTAGAAAGCAATGTCTGTGGCTTGTAAACATGCGACGGGATTGTCCTGTGTAACGTTAATTTGACCTAGAGAAATAGCGATGCGTTTGTCTTGAGTATCTTCACTTCAGAAAACTGTGTGTATCGTTTGTAAACACGCGACGCGGTTCTCTCTACCGAATGCGCTCGTGACCGGACCAACCGGGACCGGAGGGGCTTCGCGAAGGGCCCCGGGGGAAACCGGTGTACTTATCGGAAACAATGTGTTTGGTGTTCAAAGACGAGACCTTGTTTCCCGTTTGCTTTATGTGACCAATACTTTATTGTTTTGTCGCTGGAAGCACAGGCTCACAGCCGTGCCAGCGTTTTCAACTGAAAAGGGGGCGGAGACTAGCAGCTCACTTGCACTTAAAGAGACACGCACACCAAAACAGCGCGTTTCTCCTCACATGCAAAAGTGGGCATGGTATATTTAAAGATCTGTGGTGTTTTTTGAGCTGAAACTTCACAGACACATTATGTGGACCCCTATGATTTATATTACATCTGTGCAAAACTAGAAAAAAAATCACCCCTTTAAAAAAAATTACAGCAGTATTACCCATATTCTGCACTATTTGCGAACCTGAAACACAGTTCTTGCATCAGTACAACAGTCTTCTTTATGACGAAGCCAAATAAAATACATAAACACAAGCAGTCAAAACACAAACAGAACGTCTAACGACTACATTGTCTTTAAACAAATGAGAATTCAATGTGTTCAACAGACGGTATTTGGTAGAAGAGTCAGATGAATGGAGTATCAGGAAAATAACCGAGTATGTTTCAGCCCACGCTGGAATAATGAGGCAGTTTTGACTTTAGCTTTTGTTTACAAGCCGTCACACTCATTTGGAACAGCTGTGAACAAATGACGATGCTGAAGAATTAAAAAACTAAACACTCCAGCACCTCTGCACTAACAGCCATGCGCTCTAATTAAATAAGCTTCAAATATCATAAACATGTCTTTACTTAAAGCGTTAAAAGATCAGGAAACAGGAACAAAGGCATTCCAGATTCAAATCGTAGCTGGAGTAATTCATCAACGATCGAGCCAGTCTCCTACTGAGCCCCTGCTGTCGGCTTCATCGCTGTGAAACGCCTCCTCGCAGCAACAAACCCAACTGATGGGTTTAAAAATACATGGCCAACAGCCACCGGACCCTCAGAATAAAGAAAACACAGTGTGGGCAGAATAATGGGTGAATCACTGATGCCACCATTTAAAAATAAAACAATATACACAGTTGGATGGTCAAATGAGCAATAGACCTAAGTCAGGGGAGAAGACCAGGCTGTCAGAGGCAGACATCCAGCGTGTTTAATGGTTTGTAAATGTTGTTAAGTCATTGAAACTTTGTAAATATTTTTCATAAAGACTCCAATAGACAAAACACTCATTTCTCACCATGGGCTGTTATCTAGGAAGAAAGATACATGTACCCCAGGAGGTTTTTCAATTTTGTGCTTAAGGAGTGATCATTGATATGCCATTGTTTTTTTGTAATACACTAAACAGCTGGGTGGTTAAATGCGGAACAGACTTAAGTTAGACTTGGAGTCTAAGGGGTGATTCACATTTCGCTTCTAAAAACTAAGCTGTTATCTTGATTCTGGTTGGCCAAACGAATCCAGGTGCTGGACCCAAGACGTTTCAGACGCTCAAGAAAGACCCCCCTCATGGAAAAAAAACCTCCTCAGATTTACACGATTCACATAAATGACATATTTTTTATTAAAATGGCAAATTTCACAGAAAAGGGACTAGTTTGCAAGTATGATAATGGCAAAAGCTAACAGGGTGATATTCTGAAATTATTTTTACGTTTCAAGTTCTGAATCAATCATAACTCCAGAGTGGTCTGTACATATAGAGCAGAGGCTGTAGTTGCCGTCATAATGGCAGAGCTGACAGCGGGGGTGAGCAACATAACAACATTGCTTTCATCTGCTTGGCTTTTATCTGTAATGACAGTAGTGTTATGCTCCTTTCACATTCTGCCTTCACTATACTTCTGCTAGTCGAAATACACCAAAGGACAACAAATCAAACGTCTACATCATTTCTTTAGACGATGGCACCATTTACTGGTGAAATGGCCAATAAAATCCCTCAGCTCTGAATGATATGATGCTCAATGTCGCAATCTTCCCGAAACGCAATAACAAACCAACAGTCGAACAATAGGGAAGACGTGCAGAATATGAAGCGTTGGTGTCAGACTCACCTTTTTAGGCCCGCTGAAGATCTTCCTGTTGCTATCCTTGGCTTTCTCCTGAGGTTTCACATGAGCCTTCCTGACTGTCTCAGACATGGAGGGGAAGTGGACTTCAGGGAACTCCAGAGGATCTGAACCACGTAAAACTGCAAACATACATACAAGGCTTCTGAAAATATGTTCTTTGCCTTGCTGACAAGTGCAGGCTGTTTATGCTATGAATACGTGGAATAATAGCTGAAAAGATACTTGTTTATCTATTGTTAGGCAAAAACTGCTTGCAATGCATGCCGAGACAAACGCACAAGTGTGTGTGGGGGTATGTGTATATACTGACCGTGTTTAGGGCCGTGACTCTGACCTGCTGCGTGGCTGCTCTGAGCATTCTGCACCTCTTTGGGTTGAAGACTGTCTTCATTTGTCTCCATAGGAACCATCGGTATTGCTATGCCCACCTCTGCTTTTCTCTTAGTCTTCCTCCTTTCAGAGGAACCTTCCTCTTCACTGTCGCTCTCACTCAGGTCATCAAAACCAAAGTATTTGATCCTGTACTTGGAACATCCTGAAGATGACTCGTCTTCATCCTCAGCCAGCAGGTCTGTGTCATCGAACCCGAAGAGCTCCAGCTTACTGCCCTTTACTTTGCTCTGCGCGGGTCCGGATCGACTGGAAACCCAACAGACAAGGAGTCAGAACCGCTACTATGCACATACAATTACATGGTGGAGGGAGGAACTGAGAGGAACCAATGAATTATAAAATGAAAAAAAATTTGATCTACATTTGCTTCAAAGTTGATCAGTGATGTTAAGCTCTGTTTAAGAAATATTGCAAGGAAAGCAACTTTCTTCTTCCCATAAATACAAGATATAGATCCCTATAAATTAAAGAGTGAAGAAAACTACCAACTCTCTTACCAATTATTCATTCACTATTAGACACTCCCTAACAATTAATAACTGAAAAAACTAAAACAAGACTTATCTATCAGATATTTGAATGATCAAAACTAGCAAAATAATAATAAAAATAATAATTTTTGCAATCTCAGAATCATTCAATCATTCGTTTTAATTCTCAATGAAAATCTATTAATTCGATCCTATTAACAAATATTAGTTTAACAACTCAATTTAGTAACTTTATAGGACTTAACTTGCCTTAATGTAGAGTAAAAAAAATGTGTGATTATTAGTGATGCAAAGAGAAATATCTGGACACCGTAGACAGAATAATGAAACTATACATAGCTTATGTACTAAATTATATAATGATAAGCTCAATGGATGTTAAAATAGCTAACAACGTTAACTAATATCCTTTATAAATGTGAACAATACTAAAACCCTTCAAGTTGTCTGTGAGTTCAGATTTTAACAATTACAATTAGGCGACAACCTTACAAAATATGTAATGGCGTTTGTATTAAAACCATAATATGTATCAGGCACGAAAGAGAGTAATGACGAAATGAACAGTGGCAGCGTCATCAGAGGTTAATAATTACATTTTCATATACTAGAAATGACAATGATTAAACACTTTACCGTTCACCAACAATAAAATACTGGATCTACAACTACTGACACGCTTATGCACCACATTATTACCTGACAGGTTTGATTTCAGTCTTCTTCAGTCTTCCAGCATCCACTGGGTCAGCCGCTGGAGAACTGGATGCGTATTCCTCCATCCCGCGGTCCATTGAGTCCTGAAAGGTGACATTAAACATGGAAACACAAGATGGGTGCAGCACTGTGTAGTCTCTTGTCCGACCTCTGCTCGCTGCCGTTTTTCCGATACCATCAGACCCGCTGTTCTGTGACACTTCACCGAAGCTGTGACCAGAGGCGCTTCCACTGCCATCTGCTCCGCCAGGCTGCTTGCCTTTATTGGGTCTGCAATACGTCCTGCAGTTAGACGCCCTGAGCAGAGACTGAGAGTGGTCTTTGCTTTCCGACGGCTCGACGGGAACGTAGAAATCTCCCCGGTCGAGTTTCTCTAAGTAAGTCTCAGTGGATGTTTTGCCCTGAGAGCTTCTAGCGTAACTACTGGACGGCCACATGGTAGATGGAGGGTCTTCAGGTCCGGTGTAGAGGGATGTGGAGCGCGCCCCGAGACCGACCACAGCGCTCCAGGCATCATAGGAATCCTTGTCCTCTGTTTTTTCAGACTTTAACGTGGTGGTCTGGGCTAAAGGTCTCGTGTCGCTTTCACAAGGGTTTTTGTACCACGAATAGCTGTGGCGCTCTGTGCTCTCGATGGACCAACTCGGGATCTTTCCTAAAGAAAATGAAGTCAGTTGTAAAACGTCAGTCAGATGGAACAACTTTAAACATTCAGCAAAACAACATTCATTCATAACGGTTAGATATAACAACTAAGACACTGAAAGGACTGCTTTCATTTTTAGTTCCATCACAGCTGTGCGTTAACCATTTCTAAGACTTCACAACATTTTTGTTAAACTAATTAAGGATTAAGTAAACTCGTTCGATGAAGGATCCATCAGACTGACTCAAACCAGTAACTCCTTGTTAAAATATTACAAGGAGTGTTTTCATAAGATCCACTATAGAAAACAGCTTATTACAGTAACGTATTAGTAGTTTTTGTCTGCAACTCATTAGGACTACAAGAAAAAAACCTATTTTACCCCTAATTCTGAAATCCAAAATCTTTCTCACATGAGCTTTATATGCTTAGGTCATGTGTAAAGTCAGAGGTCATCCTTATGCTGGGATTCATATCTCATGTAAACGTGGTG
This sequence comes from Triplophysa siluroides, assembly GCA_006030095.1. NCBI lineage: Eukaryota > Metazoa > Chordata > Actinopteri > Cypriniformes > Nemacheilidae > Triplophysa > Triplophysa siluroides. The sequence continues at coordinate 2,063,388 of VCII01000015.1, forward strand.
CATACAACCTTAACAACAAATTCATGTTTATAGTTTATAAAGTCTATTGGTTGACTGGGAGAATGTTTCTGGAGCTTAAAATATGGGGAACCGGGACAGTCAGGATATTATTTAACATAAGTCTGATTGTGTTCAGCTGTAAATTATATTTACAAATACACCTGGGCTGGAATGAGGGTGAGGAAATATGTGCATATGTTGACATAGCAAGTTCTAAAATGTTCTTTCATGTGTTCTACGATGTGTTTGACTAGTTCACAGATCAAACTAAACACACTGCTAGTGGTCTTCAAAACAGCATTCACATCTTGGCAGTGAAAACATCATCTGTAGTTACAAAACACTCACACATCACTCACTTCCATTATTGTACCCATCCACCACTTCACCAATACCAACAATTAAGTCTATTTACCGAGAGTTCGGAGACAGGACAAAACAAGAAAAAAGCCAATTGAAAAACAGTTTGAAAAAAAAATACAAACCCCATTGTGGTTTATGGAAAAGAAAGTCTGCATGAAAACGTAGCATTAGAGAGGCTGCAAAGTCTGAAAATCATCTGTTACACAAGAGCACTTACACAATGAGTTATGTCACTGCTTTCTGAACATTTCACTATTCATTCGGTTCTCAAAGGCCAAAATGAAAAAAGTAAGCTTGTATCGGTCACGACCACCTAAAACGTCATTCTTTTAGTAAACAATATTCAAATGACGAGTTGCCATTAAGCAACCCATTACTTTTCCAAGGACGAATTCTGAAAATAACTGTAGCCCAATATGTATGCAAGAGACCTATAAAAGGCTTTCATATCCTACAAAAAGTCTGTAACAGACATTTAACTCACTAATTCCTTATAACAAATAACAGTCAAGATCATATAGGGAGCGGCGGAGATGACGTATTTTTGTATGCAAACCAAGGAAGCGAGACTTTCGGTTCCGTCGCTCTAAGTCTATGGGTTTTTTGAATGGGTTTTTGGTAAATCGCTTGGTCTGTGGTAAACAACACCTCTACATTTTTTTTTCTTTGTGACGACCCAAAATACAAGTTCGCTTAATTTGACTTGTAGTAAATTTATAAACTTTAGTAAACACTAAAGTATACTTAATATTTACTACCAAGGTTTCAATATACTATAGCAGTGGTTCTCAAATGGGGGTACGCGTACCCCCAGGGGTACTGCAGGGGGTACGTGAGAGAAACTGACATTTATGATAATAGTATTTTGATATGAAATTAGGACTACACAAAGATGCATAAAAAATTAATAAATTTAGATATAATAACTGTTTGACTCTCAATTTACTGAATTTTAAGGTCAAATGTTGTTGTCTGGTCAAGGGGTACTTGGCTTGAAAAAATCGTAAAAAGGGGTACTTAAGCCAAAAAAGTTCGAGAACCACTGTACTATAGTATACAGTATTTTTATGGACAAATGTATTTACTACTGTATAGTAAAGCACTGAAGAGACAGAACACAGAAAAATCTTAATGGAAAAAACTAATTTGCTAAAAACTAAAAATGATATGGCCCTAGTTTATCCATTTGTATAACGTTAATGTCCTTTTTCAGTTACCTGTCTATTTATGTGATGACCCGCACTTGTGTTTTTTTAAAGATGCTAACAAACGTATACTTGTGATGTTTAGCCTGTGCTATAAAACTTTAAACCTCTGTAGCACCTCTGTGAATAAAAGGGACTGATTAGAGACACAAAAACCTCAGCGATTATTTTACAAACCTGAGAGTAATATTAGCATCCTTAAACCCTCCCAGAGAAGCTGCATCTGTATATTATTTTCCTTATTCCAATATTGCAAACACACATTCCTACATCACACTGTAACTACAATAGTAGCTGAAATTAATACATTTTTTATTGTTTCATTTGCTGTGCACTAGAGCTAGCAAAAGTGTTCTTGTTATATATTTTGGATCTTGCATTAAAGAAAATAATGAATTGTTTCACTAATGTCTCATCAGGTAATAGGATGATCCAACCAAAGTCAAAGTACCATACGTTGGATCTTTGAGAGACCTTACTCATTAGCATGCACTGTTTTAGAAGAATCATCACGGAGCGAATAAAGACAGAGGGTGATGAGTTCTCTGTGCTGTGCCCCTAAATGAGATAAGCAGCACAAGGAGATCAGGCCAGACGCTACGCTTCGCGGGCGTCTAAATGTTCTCCTTGTATTAACATTGCCACTGACAGGGTGTCAGTGTTTTAAAACTTTCCTCCAAGTTCACCTCATTGATTACTTAGTCAGCCAAATGATTTGCAAGACCCTGGAGGAGTACCGACCTGAAAAAGCAATTATGGAGAGGAAATGTAAAATAGGGTTTGAGCCAATTAAAGATTTTCATTTCTTGGTCTGCAGAGAGCTTCAGGCTGTTGTATGAGTCAATCCCGTGTATCCATTATGCTGGTATTAAGCTGGGACTTACACAGATATAAAGCTTGTAATGCTGGTGTCCTGAGCATTTACAGCAGAATAATACTGTGCCAATGATGGGTGATCCCTCAACGATGTTTTCATTTAACGCAAACATATATGAAAAAGAAAGTTTATGTCAGATCGAATGCACTCCTGAGACCAATGGCCGAGCAATTACTTCATTGAAATCCCACAATTATTACCACACTGAAATTAGCATTCTACAATTATCCCATTAGCATTTTGTGCCACAATTAGGTATGCAATGAAACTCACTGATGTGATACTTTGTTGGATATTAAGGGAATACGACAGCAAAACTCTTCAAACAAAAAAACCTTCAGCAATAGCAAGAGAGTGATATAGACGTGAAGCTATATAAATGCTTGAAAAAGAGATATGAAACTCTTAGTTCATTATGTTAATAAATATTTTAAACAGACATACTTATAAAGACATGTAAAAGATGCTGAACATCTGTCAGAAACACCTGATGTAGTCAAGTGGTGTTCACCAGGCAAACACCATCCTAAGTACAAAGCCGCTCAACCAAAGAAAACCACCACAAACAGCTGACAAGCACTCGAAAGTGAGGCTTTCCAAATCTATGATATAAGTTCTGTGTTATAAGCTGCTTTGTTCTGAATCTTTGTTATGCCGAAAATAAACGGCAAGTGAATTTTACGGTATTAAGATGCAGTCTGCCTCTGTAAATCAAAAAGGTGCTTGTTCAAACATTACAAAGAGACGAGCAAACAACCACAAGTAACCCAAATCTAGGCCAGGTGTGCAAGATAAAGTGCATGCACCCTTCACATGAAGTTCAACAGGTTAGGTTTCTTTCAACAATCAAAATAAATTTGACAGCCCAAAACAGCATTTGATTTGGCATTGGTACTGGAGCAAACACTTGCCATACCTCAGACAAGCACAACAAATAATAAACAAGGTGACATGGTGAACTTCACAAAACAAAGAAATTAATCTAACTGTACATGAAATGCAAACACCGCAAAGAGCTGACATTTATAATAAGTGGAGAAAGTGCTTCAGGAACATAACGTACCTGCAGCAGAGGTGTTAAAGAATTTCCCAGGATCCTCTGGCACTTTGTGAGCACTTGTTTCACTGCTGAGTGTGAAAGGGGCCCTGCTGGGGGGCCACGGCCTCCACACTGGCCGGCTGATTCACCCTGCTGTTGGGCTCCAGCGTTAGGCTGGCCTGAGAGACTCCGATGGATGTCACCTTAGGCTTGGGCTGGGCTACGTTACGAGATGTGACCGGTCTAGACTCATCATCACTGTCAAACCCAAACGGATCCTCTGAGGCGTCACCTTTCACGACCTTGGACCTCTTGTTCCGGTCAGTCACCTCGATCTTCAAACCAGGCCTCTTTGCTCCCACCTTGGCTTTGTAAGTTGTTTCACCCCATTTGGTGCTGAGCGTGGCCCTTTTGTTGGACAACACCTCGTCAAACTTGGAGGTCCCATCTCCCCCTCTTCGGCTATAGGTTTTTCCAAATCTAGACGTCATTGTGGCATCTGTCTCATATTCCCTGTGAAGAGAATGAAAAACGGTTTCATGAAAAGCCCACATAACTGCATGTTTTGTAACCAGAAGCTGATCTTTGACAATGTCTCATGTTTCAACAGTGTTATGTCATTGACTTGTCTGAACCAAAAAGATCTTAGGATTGGCCATTATAAAAAAAGATTTAAACTCAATTCAACCACCACTTGCATTACTATGCTGACAAGGAGGAGGACCATTACTACAAAATTCTTGGTATGTGTGATTCTAACTTTAATATAGTTTAAAAGCACAAATAATGAAACGGGCTTAAGTCACTCTGAACAACACCAAGAAAAACAAACCTGAAGCAATACGCTTCAACGACTGATAAATAACAAGCTTTAATTTCGGCAATAAAACATTATTTGCAATAAAACAGCAGTGAAGATTAAGAATTAGCTAAACAAAATACCAGCTAACATCAACACTAACGAAAAGTACCGTTATTTAATATTAATGGTATTATGTTAATACTGACTGATACACACAATACGGAGTTGACCCTGGGGTCGTTAACTTGCTTTAACAGCAAAACTCCACAAATATTTTAAAGCTTTCGAACAAAACATAACATCTTTACATTGACAAACACTAACGTTGATTTAATAACAGCACAGAAATAAGAGGATGCTAGCGACAGACTGCCATGCTAATACTAGCCATTGGGTTAACGTTAGATTGTATCAGGTCTCTTCTGTTTTCCCGACGTACGTTACGTTTTTTGCCACTTTTCTTTCCTCCTTACGCAAATGACGCCACTAAACCGACTTTCTAACCTCTCTTAAACCCAACATGTGGCTGAAACAAGCTCATATCTATCCATGTTGATTCAAAACACCACAACAATGCTAATAGGCTAGCATGACTATTAGCGTCAACAGGCTAACATGCTAATCAGACCATGTTATGACATATTTGCCATAAACCGCGCAATTACACGCCCAATTACAGACTTACATTTAATGTACAATTTAAATCAAATGTATACATTAAATATGTAGTGTCTGGCCGCTTACTAAAAGCCAACGGAATAAGAGAAGAAGGTGTAATACTCGCCTGGGTGGTGAAGAGAGTGAATCCGGGCCTCTGAGCTCTAAACACTAGATAAACAAACGCTCAGAACGGATGATCACTGCCTCACACACACTCTGTCAACACCGCCGTGAGTGTTTCTCAGATACGTATCGCGACTTTCAGGAATATGCAGAACAAAAGGCTTTTATTTAGGTTTTTCTTGTGTATTTCTGCCTCGATTGTTTCGATTCTGAAATACCAACGGCCTCCATTCGCCTTCCCCCTCCTTCGCGTTTTCGCGTCACGACCCTCGGGTTGCGACACGGGCGTAGAGACATTGTCCAATCAGAGTCCTCGGTGGACGGATGTAGGAGGATTTTCTAGCATGTGATTGGTCAGTTTAGAAAGCGAGTTGAACTTGAACGCAATGGGCGGAACCCGTTTCAGTTTGAACTGTGGGAATTGTATGCAACGCTAGGTCTAGTTTTAAACAGGTTATATTCCGGTACAATAATTGTTTATTATAAAACAGTCATGCTTTTATTTTTTCATGTATATTTTTTATGTGTTTTGCAAGTTTTATTGGATCATATTGTAAAAATGTGTGTAATTCGATACTTGACAGGTCAAGTGACCCCAACATCTCCTAGCAACAGGATCTGTCAACAGTAGATATGGGCCCTAAACACTACTAAGGTTAGTGTCTTCTCTATTCATCCATATCTACAATACTGCCAGAATTTGTTCAGTGGCTTTAAGTCTTTTAGTTGAGATGAGCCGTATAGCCTTTTTTAATATACCCTGAATGTTTGGGAACATGATCAGTCAGGACCCCTGAAAGCATTTGGAATTAAAGGGAGTGTATATTCACTGGAGTCCATTATCTTGCAGCAATATGCATTCCAGACCTCATACAAGGTGGGTTATTTTGTCATGCATTGCTTACTATTCTTATTAATCATATATAATAATTATGTTTTCCTAACTGGTAGAAAACAATGGGTAGCACTACCAGAAATAAATGAAGCTTAAAAATCAGATTTTTTGTCAAATATATTATTTCCTTAAAATCTGTTTTTAAATTTGGTTTTGCAAATGACACATAACAAACCTATTTATTTATTTCAGGTTGATCACCTCCCACATATCACAGCAAAACTCTAAACAAGGTGTAAGTTTGAAACATTTGAGCTATTTTCGCTTTGCAATACTGGTACAAAGTTGATTTATTTAAACGTTATTTAAATACCACCATGATTATTATTTGAACAGTTTTTCTATGATTGTAACAGGTGGCAGCTCGCTCACTGCTGTGTCAGCGCACACAAACTGGGCACACTAACCGCTGGCGGCTGACGGGCACTGTGGGCAGTGACCTGTTGGGGCAGGCACAGGTTCGGCGGGCAGAGGAGTTTGCACTTCAATTACCAGAAAGGAAAATCAAATCAGGTAAAAGATGTTATCATAATACATTTACAAATTAATGATGTTTGATTTTTTCTAGTGTTTTGCAGACTGTACATGGTTACACTTCTGCAAATTGTGGTTTAAATAATTACAAAAGAAAGAATAATACTATGCATAATATCATAAAACATGTTTAAAATCATAACATAACATGTTGTTCTTTATATTTCTTATTGAAAAACCAGCATAGGTTTCACTGCAAAAAAAAACAAGCCCGCATTAAAGGGATATTTAAAATCGTGTCACCCAAAATTAAAATCGTGTCATCATTTACTCACCCTATTGTAATTTCAAACCTGTATGACATTTCTTTTTTTCAACAAAAGAAGATATTTTGAAGAAAGTTGGTTACCGAACAGCATTGCACCCATTCACTTCTATTGTATGGACACAAAACCAATGCAAGTGAAAGTGTGGCAATAACAAAATTCTTGAAAATATCTTTGGTGTTCTGCTGAGGAAAGAAAGTCATACAGGTTTGAAATGACAAGAGAGTGAGTAAATGATGACACCATTTAAATTTTTGGGGGAACTCTCACTTTAACTGTACCCTTTTATTAAGTAATAGAAATGTTGTGGAAATGTTTAATAGCCTTTTTGTATCGAAGACATGAAAGTACGGACATGTACAAAAACTTTGAAATGTGAAATATCTGTTCAAAATCTATCAGGTACTATGAATTTAGACTATGTCAAAGTCTTAGCTGGACTTTAAAGGAATAAGACGACCTCCTTCTTCAATAAAACTAAGTACACAGAGCAAGATATCAACTGGTATACACACTTCATACTGTGTAAAACATGGGTGTTCATATTTGACATCAAGGAGTGACCAACTTGCCTTAATGATCTAAGCTTTACCCATGAGCCACAGGGGCAGGGCGTGTGCACTATTGACTCTGCCAGAATCCTAACACTGTGTGCCAGCCTCGTCAACCTGGTGTCACAAACCTGGCATGAATTTAGAGATGGGCACCTAGAGGGGTCTGGCACCAGGGGGGTTTGGACCTATTGGCAGTTACGCATATGAATGCTCAATACCCAGCAGAAAATAAGAAAGACAGTGTGGCTTTTGATTCTAGTGCCAGATTTCTGTGGGTGCTTTTTAATCCAAATAATCAGAAAACTGTGGTGAAATGGTGGTGCACATGTTGAGAGGCATCTGCTTGTGTTGAATGCTTCTTTTGGTTGTCGTTACTCTATATTGTATAAATTTAAAGTGATACTTCACCCAAAAAAGAAAATTCTGTCATCATTTACTCACCTTCGAATTGTTCCAAATCTGTATAAATGTCTTTGTTCTGATAAACACAGAGAAAGATATTTGGAAGAATGCTTATAGCCAGGAAGATTTCCCCCCCATTGACTACCATAGTAGGAAAAAATACAATGGTAGTCAAAAGTGCCCCAGAACTGTTTACTGTCCTACATTCTTCAAAGTGTCTTCTTTTGTGTTCAACAGAACCAAAAAATGTAATTTTTCCTACTATGGGAGTAAATGGGGGGCAAGATCTGTTTGGTTATGAGCATTCTTCCAAATATCTTTCTCTGTGTTCATCAGAACAAAGACATTTTACGGATTTGGAACAACTCAAAGGTAAGTTAATGATGACAGAATCTCACTAAAACCCATTTGAATGTGTTTATGTGCACTATGACACATCTTTCCACTGATCAAGGTGTTTTTAGAGTTAGTATTATTTAGTATTGTTTATAATCAACGGATAACACTTTACAGTAAAGTTGTATTATTTTGTGAACATTAGTAAATACATTAGCTTTAACTGAACCTAACAAAAAGCAATATCGTTTTTCTCTTTTAATGTTAAAGCCAATGCAATTGTTCTTGTTAACATTGACATCTAAATGCTGAAATTAACATAAACTAATATTAATAAATGCTGTGAAAGCATACACAGTTAACAACTACCACATTATTAAAGTGTGACTATAAAACTTTTTTCCAAAACATTTTACTTATTTAATTCAGTAGCCAATTAATGGAAAATGCCATAAGCATTCTTAGCAGACTGTTTGTGTAGTAAAATTATCATTTTATAAGGTAGCTGTGCACGCAACGATTAACATCTGTTTTCATGAATTACTTCCCAAAAATATCATTTCAAAATGTAGCGTCGTAGTTATGTAACTTCTTTGTTTTACTCTTTAATAGTCCTACATCGAGTCTTTGTTTCATTAATGCATTAGCAGCCATCTGTCACAAAACAAAGACATATGTTTGCTCAAACATATCTGGATCACTTCATTCTATTTTTGAACACACAGATTTTCTCTCACTGTGTGTTATGTTGCAGCTGACCCCATGGCACTTCGCTGGCGTGAGGATACCACTGGCAGCACACAACCCCCTTTGCCACGACTGGTTCGCCCGCTGTCAGCCAGCCAACACACCAGTGTCTGGTATGCTGCCAGGAGCAAGTGGACTTCCATGACAACTGTTTAGCAGGAGAGAGACGGCTGGTGGGGAGAGAGGGAGACAGTTTATCTCACTCTGGAGATACATCTGTGGGATACCTACCATGCCACATGCATGCTATCACTAAGGAGCGGGGCGGATAGTGCATTAGAGAATGACAACTTTCCATTTGGCCAGGAAAGCCACAGGACACTTTGCAGTGGGGCACTGTGGGTTCAGAGGGGATTAAAGTGACAACGTGTGTGTGTGTGTGTGTGTGTGTGCATCCACAGTTAATGAATGCAACATTAATGTCTCTCTTTACCTTTACATATAGCAGTGAAGTCACGTGGCCTTCAAAGCTTGACACCCCAGAGAAGCAATTTCACAATGTCTCTCACAGAGTGGCCGGTAAAGCTAAACCAGGTATTACTAACTTAAGTATTGATGATTCCATCTCATTACTAATTCAGGCAACCAAAACACTATTGCTCTTATAGATTTATAAACTCTTGGGTATAACTCATCTTACATTTGTGCTACAGAGCTCAAATTGTGCAGCTTGTTGAGAAGGTGCTTTTAATAAGATATTAGATATAGGCTTGGCACACAACAAAACCCCCATAGGCATTAAACTCTTTAATGCTAACAGTGTTAAGATGATTTAACCACTGCCATAATAAAATAAAACTATAAATAATATCTGTATTCTCTGTGCATGTTCATAGACGCAGTGCTAGAGTGTCTGGGGGACAAATGGGAGTTAAGTTGCCCTTTCCTGAATAACTCTGACACATTATTTGAGCTGTATACCGACAGCAAGAGGGAAAGAGTTGCTCAGCTTCAGGAGAGAGGAGGTATGGTGGCCATCCATTTGCTTTTTAGACTAACTTAAAGTTACATTTGAATAAACATGTCTTTTGCTATCGAAAGGATGCTGAATTGAACAGGTGCTAAATGTTGAATCAAACTGATGTGATTATTTGTTTTCATAAAAAGGTCTTAAATCCTTAAAGGGATACTTCACCCAAAAATGTTAATTCTGTCATCATTTAGTCACCTTTGAGTTGTTCCAAATCTGTATTAATTTCTTTGTTCTGATAAACACAGAGAACAATATTTGGAAGAATGCTTATAACCAAACAGATCTTGCCCATTGACTCCCATAGTAGTTCTGTTAACACAAAAGACATTTTGAAGAATGTTGGACAGCAAACAGTTCTGGGGCACTTTTGCCTACCATTGTATTTTTTCCTGCTATGGTAGTCAATGGAGGGCAAAATCTGTTATAAGCATTCTTCCAAATATCTTTCTCTGTGTTCATCAGAACAATTAAATGTATACAGATTTGGAACAACTCGAAGGTGAGTAAATGATGACAGAATTTTCGTTTTTGGGTGAAGTGTCCCTTTAAAGCAGTATTACACAGGATAAGGTCTCATAAAATTTCAATTCAGTACATCAGATGACATAAGTTTTGAACAACTTTTTGTAACCTAAAGCAAAAATGAATTTGTTTAAACTAGTTTGTAATAAAATGAATGATATTGAAAGTAAATTACAGCAATAACAATTATTACATTATATACTTAATTATTCATCACTTTATAACAAGTCACACATTTATGACGATAACTAATTTAAACATAAATAAAATTATATATCACACTTTATAATTCACTGAGAAATAAAGTCGGATCACCAAAGCTCCAAAAATCTAAAAACAAATGTAATGGCAGACCTTCACATAGAACTATAATTCACACTCTGTGAGGACTGTGTCTTTACAATGGAGTTTCTAATATACAAAGGATAACAACTGAGAAGCATTATTGCCTTATAAATAATGCAAAAGGGAAGATGCATAATTAATAGACAATTTTCTCTTTGTTTTTATTATTACAAATTTATGAGCTTCTTGAGTCATTTTATCCATTTAATCATTTAACATTCTTGATAACAACTTGGTATTTGCATAAATACAAAAGTATGCTGGCCCACCCTTGTGGATTGTTTGGCTTAAGACAGCTGAAAGCAGACACATGAGCTTGTGTGATTTCTTCTGATCGCAGTGAGTGGACAGAGCAGCAGAGCTGGAAGTTCTCTGTGCAGGTATGGGAGAGGTCTGGTTAATAAATGCAATCTCAGTGGCCCACTGACTCTCCGCTTGCCTATCAAAGACTCCTCCATCACTAAAGAGGGTAAGTGCATAAGTCAGCCACCACCTCTTGACTTGCTGCCACATCAGTTTGTGATCTGTGATGTTGATTGATGACAGTGGAGAAAATGACTGCTAGGAGTAAGAATTATGTAAGAATCTCTGGTCTGGTCCAGCTCTGTCATTTGTCCTGCGGACGCTCTATGACCCCGAGGAACGGCCGGATGAATGGGGAGAGGGTGTGATCTCTGCTGCAATGTTACTGGGGATGTCAGATCTCTTCCAGAAGTGAGTGTTGAAAGATCATTTTTTATTCTTCAGATGAGCATTTTTTTACTTAGGAATGTTAATAAAATGTTTTTCCCACAGATACTGAGAGACATAAACACTGTATTACCTAAGATTGTACGTAATGTGTCAGATTTAATACTAATCACTGATCTAGTACTTAGTCCACACCCAAGAGTAGTTTGCGTGTCCGGCACTATTGGGTGGAACCTGATGTGACATTTGGCACTGCATTTATTTGCAAAATATTTTTCATAGAAAATCAGCCGTGTTCCACCCAGCCGTGTTTCAGCTACAGCATGGATTATAGTTCTTTTGGTCATGGGTGCATCAATTTCCAGTATTTGAAAGCAAAAGTTCTACACGGTGGAAACCTGACATATTTTATTTAACCCATTTTTAAATATATAATATTATATTCTACATTAAAATATTATATCCTGAGACTGATGCAAAATGTAACTAACATGGATATGATTGACAGGTGTCTTACAGAGATGATGACCAATATCTCATCCTCCACTGTGTGTCGCTTTCATGAGGTGTCCTGTAAGGTAAAATTCAAGAGGGTTACGGTAGGCCGTGTCATAACATCAGAATGCGCAACAACATTTGAAGATTTTTGAGGACACTATCATGGTGTTTTTCTATAAATGATCAGCAGGGGGAGACCTCATGTCTGTGTTTTTCAGTTTAAAGATACAGCCCTCCAGAGAGCGAGTGAGCGATGGCTCGAGCTGTTCCTAGTGACCGATCTCTCCTGTCACGTAAACCTCAAAGACTTGCCATTTGACCTCCTGCTCAAGACCTTGCATAGTCCAAGGTGACATACTTTATCATAACATGGCCATTTCTAGTGTGTCGGTGATAAATCACAAACGTTGCTATCACCATAATAATAACGTCATAGTCTCGAATGTTTTTAATGTTAGGAGTCTCACAGCCTGTCAAGAACAATCCCATAAGTCATATTTTACCCCAAAGTCTGAATATATTTAAAAAACGTTTGTCGTCATTTATTCACTCTTAAGGCGTTCACAACCTGTTTATGGCTCTTTCTTCTGTGGAACACAAAAAATATATATTATTTTGAGAAATGTCTCAAAGGGCTCATTTTGGGTGAACTATACCTGTGAAATGTCAATCTCTGTCTAACATTCTGTCTAACACCCCCAATTGTGTTCCACAGTAGAAGAAAGTCATATGATTTTGGTATAACATAATATATTTGATCTTATTTGTATATTTGATTATTTTGTGGTGAACTAGTCATTTGATTTTCATTTCGAGTTTTGTGGAATAAAACTGTTCTTGACTGGTTTTATGAGATTTCCTCCATAACACTTAAAACTATATTGAAATACATATTGACATTAGATGTATTCTGCATCCCAGATTTTTCTTGCATTTCCAGCAAGTTCACTAAGCACTTTGCTGTACTTGAAATGACCTTCCGAAGACATAATGACTATTAAAACACATGAAAATGAACAGATGGGTAAATCAACAGGAAACTAATAAGGTTACTTTGTCTTTTTTGTGTAGATTGTTTACACTTGGTGAGTATGATCTCTTGAGAGCGGTACTTTATTGGCTTTACCTGCAGCTGAACCCCCTCAGAACCACCTTACCTGCACACAGCACCATCATCAACTTCTTCTCCAGGTAGATATCTTCCTGTATATCCATTACAGATTCACTCTTATAGTGTAAAAGGCAACATTTAACTACCTGCCCGGAGTGGCACAGAGCAGATGGTACATTAGGATTATTCCAAACATATAGTGAATGCAGAATGTGTTGAGGATAACAGTAATTCAGTCACATCAAATGTGCAGTGAACCACGTCCATTTGGAATAACCTTGAAGCTGCTTAGCCGGTTTTGTGCACATATGTCGTGTAATTACATCGCCTACCTCCACAATGTGTTGCTCTTGTTCAGGGAAACAGGCGTTTTCTTGGAACAGCCTCACGGACAAAGATACATCACTATATTTCAAGCTCTTCGACTGCATGGCATTACAGAATGTAGGTGATATTCTCTATAATAATATAACATCTGATCATTTCACAACTAACATTCTCTGCTATCTGGATTCTGTCAAACGGATAGTTCACCAAAAAATAAAATTGCTGTCATTATTTATTTTCCTTCATGTTGTTTCTGTATATTGGAACAAAAAATATATTTTGAGCAATGTCTCAGTGTTTTTCTGTCCATACAATGGAAGTCAAAGAGGGGCAGTGTTGTTTGGTTGCCAACATTCTTCAAAATATCTTCTTTTGTGTTCTGCAGAAGAAAGTCATGCAGGTTTGGAATGACATGAGGGTGAATAAATAGCTATGCCATTCCTTAAAATACAATACAATCCAGGACCATAGAAGTCGTAGAAAAGTGGTTTACCTGCTTTTGAGAAATACAGAAGTATTTATATTTAAATGTTATATAGGTTAAATACTGTATATAATCTTTATAGCTTTACATGCTCAGAATCTTGCCCACTGGACCAACAGCACCCACTCAGTGTGTGACTATCCAGGACAAACTTCACCAGCACATGTAGACAATTATGACAATGATGTGTGTGATTATGTTGAAATACTTTCTCTGATCCTAATTTAATGTGCTAAGTGTTTAAACAGGATGGCATGAGGTGATTTAAAGGGACAGTTCACTAAAAATGTAATTCTGTCATTATTTTTTGGTCCTCAGATTGTTCCAAACCTGTATAAATGTCTTTGTTCTGATGAACACAAAAGAAGATATTTGGACAAATGTCAGTAACCAAACAGATCTCATCCCCCATTGATTCCCATAGTATTTATTTTCCCTACCATGGCAGTAAATGAGGGATGAGTATTGTTTGGTTACTGACATTCTTACAGATATCTACCTTTGTGTTCAGCAGAACAAAGAAATGTATAGATTTGGAACAAGCTGAGGGTGAGTAAATGATGACAGAATTTTCATTTTCGGGTAAACGATCTCTTCAAACTTCTGGCTTAACCAAGGGTCTGTAAGACCACTAGTTTGTCTGAACATGAAAAACAGGTGATATATTATCACGCGATATCTGTTTGTCCACAAACTTTATTATGACTTCATAGAGATTCAGACAAACTCTAAATGTTTAACTTCAGCATGTAATTGATCTTGCATTGTAGTCAAACTGTCAAAACAATACTTTCATCTGGTGGATGATCATGATCCACTTCTCAGAATTTGAGCAGAGCGTGTAGAAGAGAGTGAATGTGTACAGTGTGTAAATGTGTTTTTGTTATGATATAGCTGTCAGAGCTGATCTTTCTGAGATAGTTGTGTATTTATGTCACAGGGCAGCATCTGCAGGAGCTGCACAACATCAGAGTGTTTCCTGAAGCCTGCTTATTTCACATCCTGTCCAATCATTATCGCAATGTAAGTGAACACAAACACACACTGTTAAAAATAAGTGTGTATGTAAGCGATGCAGCAAGACTTTTGAGTTGCTTAGCTGGTTGAAGTTGAACAATTAAATTAATTCATGCAACACACATTTTTTTCATTTAGCTAAGTTGACAAGTTCATACAAAAATTAAACTTTTATTATTAGAATATACGTATTCTTGACTTAAAGGTCCAGTGTATGACATTTTAGCGACATCTAGAGGTGAGGTTGCGAATTGCAACTGACGGCTCACATCACCCCTCCCTTTTAAAGCACTACGGTGGCTGACACAGGACTAAGATATCGTTAATCTTTTCGCTTCTTCTTTTAATGTATTTACAAAACGCGCACTGCAGAGCAGTTTGTCCGTTCAGGGCATGTTTGTCCAACATGGTGAATTCCATGCAAGGGTATTCGCGGCATATGTAGATAGAAATAGATCATTCTAAGGTTATAAAAACATAACACTTCATTATGTAAGGGGTTTATACACCTCTGAAGACATAGTTGGGTATATTATATTTCATTTTTGTCAATAGATTCTCCAAAAAAAATAGAGATTGGACCAAAAACATAACTGCAACACTTGCAACTACTGGAGTAACATTACATCATGTTTCATCATTTAACATCATTGTTAAAAGAAAGGTTAACAATATGTGACCCTGGGTCACAAAACCAGTCTTAAGTAGGACAGGAACATTTTAAGTAAAAGCCAAAAATACAATGCATGGGTCAAAATGATCGATTTTTCTTTTATGCCAAAAATCATTAGGATATTAAGTAAAGATCATGTTCCATGAAGATATTATGTAAATTTAATATCGTTAATATATAAAAACGTTATTTTTGTGAGTGGATGGTCTGCTACAGTGCCTCTAATTAACAACTTCAAAGGCAATTTTCTCAATATTTAGATTTTTTTGCATCCTCAGATTCCACAGTTTTAAACAGTTATATCTCCGCCAGATATCGTCCTATCCTAACAAACCATAGATCAAGAGCTTAATTATTCAGCTTTCAGATGGTGTACAAATCTCAATTTCGAAAAATTGCCCCATAAGACTGGTTTTGTCCATGTTCACATATGTATGGATCAATCGTATTCAAATTACAAATAATATATAAGTTGACTAAATTGAATAATTCTAGATTGAGTCTACAAAAAAAAATTTGGTTCAATTTTCTTTATTTGCTTTGTTGTGACAAAATGTTTCGCTCGCTGGATGAAGCGTGGGCGTGCTTTTCTGGGAGAATTGTCCAATAAGGGACTGAGAACCCTCATTACGAAACAGGAATCCATGTTCGAAAAAAACCTTCCGAAACCTGTACAAACCCTGGCGGAGTGAATCGAGCACAGAAATACTACGTCATACGTTCAACTCGTTTTTTGACAAGTCGTTTTTCACAAATGTTGTTTTTGGAAATGGTTATTGTTACAGTTTCAGTACTTTTTATTGTAGAATTGTGTGTGGTATTTGAGCTGTAAAGTTGTCTAAATCACCCTTGCAACTTTTGTAGGTAAATGCACTTCTGGTTATGAGTACAGTAATTCCTGCATTTTTTTTAAATGTAATTCTAGTTGGCTTTACACATTGAGGGGTGAAGTTATTTCCTAAAGCTTAGCATGCATGTATTGAACCTGGAAGGTTCCTTTAAATATGTATTAAAAATGATTGCTTCCCTTCACACTAAATGTGTGACGGCTACTTTTTGGTCTGTATTTATGAAGTGTAAATGTCTATGATATCTCTGTAGCTTCACAAGGGGGGTGACATGACGGTGACTGACTTCTCCAAACAAGCAGTACGATTCGGAATGATGGTTGATGGGGTACGGTATGACTTTTAAAACTTTCACACTGTTCTTCAAGCCATTTGTAATGTCATACATGGCCCAATCTTGTTTAGCGAGTGTCTCAAGCTAAAAAAACACATGCTTTTCTGTCCTTACATCACCCGCTTTTATATTGGACATCCAGCCTGATCAAAAGCGACAGTTGCATTTGGCAAAAGTCAATATATGCTTAGTCTTTAATGTCTGTGCTCTCCATTTGTATGCTTTAGAGCTGTGCTTTCTGTGTTTATGTGTTTTCACTGTTACACTAGGAACAAGAGTGGTGTACAAAAACCATCAACCTCTATGGCTTTTACTTTCTACTCAAAGCTGTTAGCGTGGGTGAATCAGATACATACAGCTTCTCCATTGAGGTCAGAGCTCTCACAGCTTCATTCACATCTAGTCCTTTGTACCTTTTAGTTTATCCCAAAAGTCTCTACCAGATGGCAGTTTGAGGTACAATCAATGAAAAGGACGCGTTCACTCAAAAATACGTATCATTTACATTTACTCACCCTTATGTCCTTTAAATCCCAACCCATGTGACTTTCTTCTCCTTTAGGAGCATGAAATGTGCACTGTTAACCTGAATGTTCAAAGTAATTTTTATATACATTTTATATACAAAATGATGTACAACGTGAATATTTTAAGTTCCTGTAACTAATTCTTATTTTTTAGTAAGTTTAGCTTAATTTAAACAAGTTCATTCAAGACGATCAGTTGCATTCTGCTGCATTAGGAGAGTAAATTTTGAAATTAAGTGTTATTTTATGAGTTTTTAGAAAGGAAAAAGCCTTGTTAATGATGAACGTTCTTTTATCTTGGACATTTTGAAGATTTTGTTGTATTTTTGGGGTTAGCATCATCCAGAAGAGTGGTCCTTATGCTACACGCTCTGTGAAGGCTGTTAGTTAATTGTTGATGTAGCTGAAATGTTTAGGTTGTCTTAATAAGACCTTTCTTTTATTTAACTGTAAATAAAAAAGTGACCTTACTAAATGTTCAAAATGAAAAGGAATTAACATTCATGAGTACAACAAACTCAAAACTTGATAGTTCTGCTTACTTAAAATTGGAAACATGATAACTCAAAAGATTTGATGCAACTGATTACCTCAATTTTTTTGTTTTCCCAACTTAAGCCAAGTTCACATTACACAACGTTAAACGTCGGCCGATCGCTGAGCTGTTCAGACTACATGACTTGATCTCTGTTAAGTCTGGAGTCTTTAAGTTTGTTCACACTACGTGACACTACGTAAATGACCTGCAGCAGGAGGTGACACACTACGCGAGCTGTGAACAATTCTTGACTCAATCCGGTACCCAAATCACGTTTTGTTAAGAAAAAATGCGAGAATTGGAACGGAAAATTACATGAAAAACATGTGACGCGGGAATTGTTTACGTGAAAATGGACGTCAGAAAGAAATTTGCGCTTCAAGCTGTTTGTTTGATGACCTGCTCGGAAAAACCTAGAAAAAAGAAAAAACAACAGATATGGGTGAAAGAATGGATCAGCAAAACGTAACTTTGTATTAGCACCTATGTATTATTGCTCGCTTGTATGTCGCTTTGGATAAAAGTGTCTGCTAAATGACTAAATGTAAATGACTAAATGCATACGGGGGCAGTTCCGGTGACCTCAACCCCCGTCTTGCTGACATTGAGCTCCAGATATTTATCATGTTAGATATTTGTCTGGCGTCTGCGAGGCATCAGGAGTCGTTTACTAGTTCACACATAATGATTGGCGAGTGCTGATCGCACGCTATTTTGCCCCGGATCACATCCCGGCCTGTCGGCGAGCTCAACGACTGGCAAATCGGGCTTAAATCGGTCTTGAAAATCATGTAGTGTGAACTTGGCATTATCCGGATTTACAGTGTGAACCTTTATCTTAGTAGCTTTTTTGCCACATAACTGAAGTAAAAAAGAGACTGGACTAGATAGTAAATATGGATATTAAATATTAATGCTCTATTTTAGAGAAGCGTATGAAAATGATAACAGAATGATAATTGTGTGTAAACTGTTTCTATAAGACATTACCCACACTGTAAATATAAATAGCATTTCCTTTTTCACTCCTGTTCTTCTCTCCCATCATTTCCTATCTCTCTCTCTCTGTTTTGTAGAGGTTGAGACACTGGGACCCCGCTTTGTCTCAGTCTTCTATTGTGACTCGTCCGTTCTGTATGAGGGCTGATCGATCAGTGTGCTATCACATCACAGTTCAAAGCTACTTCAACGGTGAGTTTCAGGAGCACAGCAGTGGAGCTGTCAATCAAGAGTTTGGCTTATGGAAGCGTTGCTGCAGGAGCAAGGTACAAACATATGCACAGAGACAATGAAAATAACACACCTTATGACAGAAAGCTAAATTACTCTGATTTCTTTGATTCTTTTCTTCACCAGCCATTCCATGTTGAAGGACTTTCTCCACCCATTCTGGTGACCTTTGCACTAGCATTTCCATTTTGATGCTGCCTCAACAGTTAAAGACACTATTAAAAACAATCCAATAAAATATTCAAAAAACTATTATAGCACAGTATATTATACTTGTGTACTTACTACACATTCTCCTTAATCTAGAAAAAGGGGTCATATGGCACGAATACATGTTTTTCTGTGTCTTATGTGTGTAATAAGTTGCCCATGCATGTTTTAGACACGTAAAATTTGAAAAATGTAAGTGTCGGAAACAAATGATGCATTCCATCTAAAAGCGAATGCTCACCCAGACCTGTCTGAAACGCCTCGTGTAACCACACCCCCACAAATCTACGTCAGTTCGTGGAATGATTTGACCCAGAACGCTCAAATGTATACGCAAGTAAGGTGGTGTGCCTGTCAGTACAATTGCTTCGGAACCTGATGTTCCAAATATGGTAAGAGGCGTTACATTTCCGTCCCACGCGTGCAGTATTCAACCAATCACTACGCACTGGTTAACTGGCCAATCATAGCACACCTCGCTTTTCAGAGCGATGAGCTTTGTAAAAAATCTGGGGCAAAGAGGAGATACAAACATTCACGGTATGTGGAAATACAGCGTTTTTTTAACCTTAAATCGTGTATACACATTACATTACATCTAAAACAAACCATAATATTTGTTTGAGCCGTGTCATACGACCCCTTAAACCAGTGCACTATTGCATTGCCTGTCAATGGCATCATGTCCCCTTATTCTCAGTGTTTGTCTTTATATTCTTAAGCAACTTCATTTTTATAAGTTACATTAACTCAACCACTTGACAGCAAAAAATGTTTTACACTGTATGTGTGTTTAACTTTACAAATGACATCAAAGTTAAGTGAGAGTGATTTGTAAGCAGTACTGTCGATACTTGTGATAATTTGACACCGTGTGTCGTGATCAATCTGCCCAGCACCACATGCAGTAGAACACGTCTTATGACAAAACCAGTGAGTCTTGTGTAAATAGCTGTAGTGTCTAGAACACCACTCTGTTGTTGTATCTGTTAAATCATGTTGCGACATAACGGTTACTTTATTATCCATAAACATTATTCGTGAGTCCTGTCAGACTTATTTTAATAGCTCCAATCATTCCATACTCCTTCAGTGTCATCATGCTACACTCTGTAGTTGTTGCTGCGAAAAATGACATATTATGCTATAAAGGGATAACTGAAAAATGTAAATGAAAATTCTGTCATCATTTACTCACCTTTGAGTTGTTCCAAATCTGTATACATTTCTTTGTTCTGATGAATGCAGAGAAACATATTTGGAAGAATGCTTATAGCCAGACAGATTTTGCCCCCCAAATGACTAGTAGGAAAAAATTACTTTATATTTTTATTTGTTCTGTTGAACACAAAAGACATTTTGAAGAATGTAGGACAGCAAACAGTTCTGAGGCACTTTTGACAACCATTTTATTTTGTCCTACTGGTTGTCAATGGGGGGAAAAATATCACTGGTTCTAAGAATTCTTCCAAATATATTTCTCTGTGTTCATCAGAACAAGTAGATTTATACATATTTGGAACAACTCGAAGGTTTTTTTGGGTGAAGTATCCCTTTAAATAAAACTGATGTTAACCCAATGGATTATTTTAAGATTTATTTAAAAAAATGTATTGTAAGAGAAATTATATTATTAGATTTAGCAGTACTACTGACACAGTATTACAAAATGTTCCCTGTTGCAAGGTAAATGTATAATCATCCAATCTATAAGGATGAAGAAGGCAATGCAGAATTGTATGTATGACCATGTTTGAAATGCAATATTCGACTACACAACACGGCCTACTATTTAAAAACAAATGGAATATGAAAGTACACATATGCAAAATATGGCAAACAATTCTAACAGTTCAGTTCTAACATAATTTTAAGTCCAATATTGTTTAAAAATGTTGAAACTCTTGTCACCCGTGCTTATAATATATATACCAATGTGTATATATATATATATAATACAGCTATAACAACCATTTTGTTTATAAAGCTAATTTCTCACGTGTTGGCCTACATCTCACACACTGGCCAATTGCAGGCTTTCGTCATTTGGCTCATGCAACCTCAAAATAGTTTTCCTGCTCTTGAAATATTCTGCATTGCTATTGTTTTCAGGAGGTCCAAATTGAGGGAAGAGGAAGCGTGTATGCGTGGTGTGCTCTGTGTTTTCACATGGGCAAACTGCCATTGAGGAAGTAAAGTCATCCCATTACAATACATGCTGGAAAATGCTCAGCAGAGCAGTGCGGATATACAGGAGCCGTCCACACACTACTGCATGACTTCTTGACCTGATTGCTTTAAATAAAGTTACACTGACGCTTTGACCCACCAACAACTTCCCTGACCCAAATCTCAATACTGAAGAGAATATACCAGCACGACTTTACTTGTTACACTTATTAAAAAGATTATGAAGCAATGTTTTTATCTATTAACCAGAGGGAAACAAAAGGGTATTCATTTGGAAAAAGGTTTCACATTGACCAATATATCAAAACATATATATATATATATATATATATCATTTAGAAAAAGTAGAGACTTATGCTTATTACATGTTTCTGCCAGTTTTCACTTTGAATGCATATAGGCTACACATTGTCTTTATTATGTTTAGTGTATGTGAATGCAGGTCACTACCCTCTAATAACCTATGCTCAAATCTCAAAGAACAATGAAACACTTGCCGATTCTCCTGTAGAGGATTTCCCATGGTTTGGAATCATGCAATACTGCTTCCTTCACTTTAAATCAGTGGTTCTCAAAAAGGGGGCCCCAGCTGACTTCCAAGGGGGCCTCAGGATGCCTAATAATTAAAAATGAGACAAAATGAGCATTGAAATCAATTTTAAAACAACTAAAAACCAAGATATGTCTTATTATTTGTCCATTTTTATGTTGAATAAACAATTTTCCATTTAATATCAAGCTCTAAAATATTTTATTGGGTTGAAATTTTTAGATTTTATGAGTGGAACGGGGGACTTTGAATATTGTTGAATACAGTGGGGGGGCTTGTAGTCAAAAAGCTTGAGAACCCCTACTAAAGTAATCTAAGAACAACAGTGTTAGCATCATACACGAAATTATAACATGAAGTGTGCATATAATAGCCCAAAATGCTATCCAGGTAGCCTACTAAAAGGAAAAGTGACAATACCTTTACATGTTATAAACAAACAATACCGTTTGTTTATAACATTTTGAGAATTATTAAGTTAGCATAAGCATTGCATGATAAAACTGAAACAAACATGTTAGGTATTCATTTAGTACATAATAACAGGTATTTGTATGTACTACAATTCCCACTATCCCGCAATGTATAATGAAGAATGCTGCGTTTACGTTCTCTCGGAAAATCGATAATTCCCACTTCAACCCGGAAACAATGTATGGAACGGTGCTCTTTTAATGTTAGCAGATAAGTTATTTGTAATGTTTTAATGCTACTAAATACTTTTAATGTTACTAAATCCACGTTAGTTCCGGATTGAAGTGGGAATTATCGAAATTCCGAGATCGCGTGACAGCAGCAGAAGTCAATTTTCAATTTTTCAATTTCAAGATACATTATTGGCATGATTGCGTGTTCTTACAATATTGCCAAAGCATTGCACATATAACATAAGACATACAATAAGTACAAACAATAGATTAAAATTAAAATAAGGTGCTGTGTAAGGCATAAATATAGAATGAAATGTCAAATTATGTAAGTAAACAAATGAAATATGGAAATACAAAATCAATATAAAAAGCGGATTTCAGGCAGAAACATGAGAATGTAATAAAAGTCAAGAGTGTATATGTGCATTGATTGTAGCAGATGAAGGCAGCAGTTTGTTTCTGAGGGTCTGAAGTCTCTCCCGCCCTCGTTGTGAAGCTGCGAATCCTAGTATAGCATAGGTCTGCTCATAAATATTAGATTTTTGACGTACAGCTCTTAACTGATTGGCTGAGGACAAACGTTGTCACGTGGGCGTTAGTCATATGCCGAATCACAAGGTAGGCCACCTAGCAACGTCAGCAGCTGCTAATTAATAATCATGAGTCCGTCCCTTGTTCATAGTAGGATTGGTAATTCCGCGCTCCGCCCGTCAGCTCAGCTGCGGGAAGACCGTCAGTTAGTCAGACCGTCGAAGTTTTAGGCTGATGGGCTGAAGCTCCACCGTAAACGGACAACACACTGCTACATACGAGTTTTTTACAGCTGCGTACGAGTTTGTAAGTTATCTCTACTTATATAAATGTGCTATAATTCATTCATATTTAAATACTACGCTTGAATGGTGTCTTGTGGTGAAGTACATATTTACCTGAGGGCTTCATTACGTTACCTCACCTTAAGCAAAAACCTGTCGCTCCAGTTAGAGCTTGTTACATTATTTACTCGATATCTGGAAACATAATATAACCATTTTGATCGATAGATTTATCATGTCTGGAAATGTGGGATTGATGCGTTATGTCTGTCACTGTGTCATGTCTGTATGCTTGTCTCAAAGCCTAGTGCACTTCTCTACATTTCTGTCTATCGTGGGCATAAACAGTGAGGTAAAAATTGTCCCAAATCGCAGTCTGCGTATTTTACTGTACAGTACAGTACAGTTAGTAAGTACTGTGGTAGTACATCGTGCTATTACTTTAGATATCACAGTAGTGTAAATGCTCCATGGCGCTAACTGGTTATCATAGTCCTGTTCCACACTATTTCCACGGTCACTTCAAAGACTATCACGGTACCAGTCGTACAAAAACCATGGTAGTAGTTGTACCATGGTACGCTCTGGTACTTTTTCTTGGAGTGGGAATAAGGTTTGAGGGATGAGGTGAATGGGAAGATTTTCAGAGATTAATTAGGAACTTAAATATTGGTCTGTCCTTTCAGAAATATCACGTGACGTCATATAGCTCACGAGTTGTAGTACTATGCACCTATAGCTTTTCACATGTTTCATTAAAAGCATGTTGTTCACATTGTTTCCTTGTTTCAGTTTTTACTCTATGCTGCAGTCTGAAAGGTCCTGCCATGCAATCCCATTTGACTAATGAATGACGTTATAAACTATGCAGATTAATGCAAAAGGGATAATGAATTAATCTGACCATTTATTTAACAATATAGAGGTCTAAACAGAGTAGACAAGTAGGTGTAGAATCTAATAGTTTTGGAAGAAAATAGCAGGAAACCATGTGAAAAATGCAGAGTAAATGGTGTCATTGCGTATGACATTATACACAAGGTATTTTGCTAGATAAAGATGTGCCTGACCTGTCAAACAAGTACGTCTAGTGTACCGAAATTGAGGTTCCTTGAAATTACTCTCTCCAAAAAAAGTACATTAAGCCATTTTTATGGTGTGATGGAGTGAATGAAGTACAGTATGGTGTTGTGACATGTTAAGAATGGTACAGGTATTACAGTCCAGGGGGCGTATTACAGAAAGTTTCTTATAGGTCTTAATTTAAGATATGCTACGTTGAATTATTTTTCACAAATTTGAATTACAGAAGCAAATCTTAACTTGGTTTAAGATTCCTATCCTATCTTACAAAATCATATCTTTTCTCTAGTAAGGAAATCTTAAATCACACCATCAAGCTCGGCAATCCACTTTTAAGGTCTGTTACCAAGCAACCAACACTGTGCGAGCTACTGATGAGATAAACAAAATGGAAAATCAAAACCGGACAGCTTTTCATTTTAGTGCCGCGGAAATAGAAACTTTAATAAGT
The DNA here is from genome assembly GCA_006030095.1 of Triplophysa siluroides. NCBI lineage: Eukaryota > Metazoa > Chordata > Actinopteri > Cypriniformes > Nemacheilidae > Triplophysa > Triplophysa siluroides. The sequence goes on from VCII01000015.1 coordinate 2,088,257, forward strand.
TTGGTAGAAAAGTCGAAAGCGGATACTATTTGGTAAGTTTTCACCTTCACTCACTCACGAAGACAAAGACAGGGAGTGGGCAAGAGTTGCAGTGTCCGGCTTTAACCGGACAGGTGAGGCTGTGAAGAAAAGTTTACCACCCTTGCAAGCGAAACAAAAAAGAAAGCGTCCCTACAGGCAAGGGAGATGAAGAAAACGGGAGGGGGAACAAGCAAGCTCCATCGCTTACACTTTTGGAAACGCGAACGTTGGGTGTCATTGAGAAAGTGCACTATGAAGCTAACGTTAAAGTAAAAACAGGTTGTTATGCGACTTTTTAATTTAAGGTACTGCATTAGGCATTAGTCACTATAACCGGAAATGCTCTGTGACGCGTGTTGTCCTCTGTAAGCTGGTTGCAGTTTCTGTGCTAACTGTAATGTCAAGTTGCACCGCATTCTGTAATTACTTATAAGTGTGTTGTCATCACACATGTAACACATCTTCAGGGTCCTCCGATAGTCTTTCTTCCATTAAACATTCTTCATTTTCAATTATAAATAAATGTAATGCTATTGTTGGACAGCGTAATTGTGAGCGGTTTTTCTGTTCGGTTTTAAATATTTTGAAGTTAGGACAACTGTGGTGTTGTCCTAAAGCTAAGACCGTTTATAGGATTATTTGTCAAATTAAGACTCTTCTGTAATACACCTTTCCTATCTGTAGTTAAGATAAGATTATGCAGTTAGGAAACGCTGTTCCGTAATAGCTTTTGTCCTAAATGAGGTCCTAACTGAAATAACCATGGTTACCGAACAGATAGGATAAGAATTTCAAGTTACGATCTTTCTGTAATACGCCCCCTGAGATTTACGAGCACAGCAATATTATACTTCACACTAGTTTTACAAAAATGTAGTTATTCTAGTTTTCTCATTTTTATTGTATGATAGCAGACAAGGACACTTCGTCACCTTGGAATTATACATTATACAGTTTTCGGTTTGATTTGGTTCCGATTTGCTTGGCGCATTCAAGTGTTATTATTCTATGCTTATGTGACAGGAACTATAAGAAGTTAAGACGAAAAAACGATTTGTGAGTGGACTGTCACCTGAGTGGTTGCCATTGTTGGTGTCCAATTGCTACAGTGTTCTGATTGAGTAGTTTCTAGTTTGTTGCTTATTATTTAACTAGGTCCAAACTCTGTTTTCGCTATAATCTTTTTTTTCCTGTAGAAATTGCACAATTCCCTTTTTCAATGTGAATATTTGGGGTTTTATTTTCTGTTTTATCTTCTGACAAAAAACATGGTATATGAATATAGTAAATATTCAGTCTCATGATAAAATAACCTTTACTCCCCCTCAGGTTGTTCCAAACATTACTTTAATATTTTAATAATATTATTGCTTTTTGACTGTTGGTATCACGGTGTTGCTTGCTTTGAAACATACCTTACATTTTTTCGTAATGCACATCTGGGCCACTAAACTTTGCAATTTAGAGAGAAAAACAGAAATGTTGCTGTCCAGAATTACACTGCTATTTTGCATCATTTCTTATTTGCTCTGAAATAATGTGATATAAAAAATAAAAATAATATTCAGTTAATTCTGTAAAAAACTATGATGAGGCCTGTTTTGGTTTGGCAAGATAAAATGCATTTTCCACATTCCAAACATCTATTAGCCAACAGCACAAGACATACTGTTAGATCAGTAGTTGGGAACAGATCCTGGGGGAACATATTTTTTGACATTTTATGAAATGTAGAAATTTATGCAATCAAACATCAGAAAAATAAGACCACCAACCAAAAGTATTGGTGGTGCAGGTTTAACTGAATTTGTTTTTGGTTTAAGTAAAATCCTAAGTTTAAGATTATATATCTTTATTTGGGGGGCCACAAAGCGATGCACTTTACACAAAGGGGGCCTTACAAAGAAAAAGTTTGAGAACCACTGTGTTAGATAGTTCAGAAATATATATCTTTTCATCTTTGCACAAACCACTGCACCTGTGATATGTTAGTCCACCTCTCATTCTCTCTTCCTCTTTACACAGACACAAACTGTGACTTTCAAATGGGCCTTTTTCTCATGTTTATCATGACTTTATGGCTTGCACTTTTTTTAAGTCTTCAGAGTTGACAAGTTTCCAGTCTGGCTTTTGTCTCTCCGCCCTAAAAAAAAAATATTGCATGATGCAAACTGCCAATCAGGACATATTTTGTTTAGATTTCACTCAGGTTTCTTAGCTAACAGAAAACAGAAATAAAAACTGAATTTCATTGTTTGTATATACAAAAATGAGGTTTAAAATAAAATAGATGTTTTAAGTCTGCTACTTACTAACATACTTGCACATAACTCGTTTTATTTTTTCATTAGATGGCTGTATGTGCAGTGATGGATGCTTTGATAGTTTCAATATACACAACTTGTAAATCATTTAAATTCCCCATTAATGTGCCATTTGACCTATAGGTGGTCCATCTGTCAGGGCCAGTATGCCGTTCTGCACCATCCCTGTTCTGCACCATCCCTGTTCATTAGTACGTACACAGAGGTTAAGCACTGGATGGACCAAATCATTCCCACATCTTTGATGGATAGAGTGGGAACATGGGAACAGGGGAAAGGAAAGCTCTCATGGCCCTGGAGATCACAGTCATAGTTATAGTATGAAAAAGTAGTTTAGTTAATTCACTTCCTGTTCACAGGAGATTGAAGTGCACAATGCATGACATGATCTTGTAAGGTCCAGCAGAATTTCAAATAGGAATGCACCGATATGTAGATTATGGCCGATAACTGATAATTCTTTAACATTGGAAGCCGATTGCTGATATGTTGGCCGATATACGGTATCTAAATATTAATTAGGGATGCACCGATATGTACATTTTGGCCGATAACTATAACCGATAATTCTTTAACATTGGGAGCCGATAACCGATATATAGTATCTAAATATTAATATAAAATTCCCTAAGACTGAAACAAAAGGCAAAAAGTGGACAACTGATTTTATTTCAAAACATTCACTGCGGAAAACAAGGTAACCATTAGTTCTCTTTTTTCCCCTGAAAATCATGTACCAAGCCTACTTTGCACTAATTAAAGATTCTTTAACTTTTAACTTTTCTGGTATAATGTTTATTTAATAAACAAATTATAGATGTTCTTCCAGAGCAACCTAGAAATGTGTTCTTAATAGCCACAAGTCTAACAGGTGTCGAGACTACAACTAACATATACATAAATATCTACATACTGTATCTACATCAACAATGTTTTGCTAAAAGTAAATGATCATGCCAGAAAGACAGTACTGTACTGGATTTTAACTGTGAGCAGCGTGCAGCTGAAGTGGTTTAACCAGAGAAAATGATTCATAATTTATCAGCCTAAATTTTATTATCGGCCTATACGATAACATTAAAAATGACCATTTATCGGCCGATACCGATATGGCCGATAATTTATCGTGCATCCCTACTAAGTAATTCAAGTCAGGCACAGAGACTGAGGCCGTTTTCAGATTGGGCTCGTTTTGCTGCGGTCTGAACTTGAGTGCGATTGTTCCCGGCACCCCCCGCAGCGTTGGTTTGGTTCACACTCAACTGGATTCTGTCGAACCCTGGTGTGTTTGCGTTTGTCTGACGTCATAAAAAATGTGCACGGCACATGATAGAAAACAGAACACGTTGTGTGTTTTTATTAATTTGGTGCTATTATGCACAGTTGAGTAAATTACATTTGGGTTTACTGTATGCACGTTGCATGCGGACGGCTTTCTGCTCCTTACAAACAGACTTTTTCGAGGAAACAGGGTTTTACCGTTGACCTGCCGCTCTGATTCCACTTGCAACGCAGAAATACGATGCAGGCTCACTCTTGCTCGGATCAAAGGTAAATCATCAACAATATCATCTCTTACATGTGTTTTATTGAAGGAAATACATCGTAATCGCCTTAAACGCATGCGCAGGTCACTTTACTTCCTCATCAAGTGCGCACCCGGGTCCGTGTCGCTTTCATATTCACACAAAATGCACCGAAGTTCATGGTAGTCCCGGGTTCGGTACCTCGTGCGCACCCGAGTTCGCTTGACAGCTTTCACATTAGTAAGTTTCCATGCGAACCTTGCCCCGTTCCGAACTAAACTACAAGTGTGAAAGCCACCTGAGATAATGTACTTAATAAAAGCTGGAGAATAAAGCCCGCTACACCTTTTTTTTTACTCTTATGGTTAGTCCGTTTGTCAGATTATGCGATTTTTGGCTCCGAAATTCCTTGTCACATCTAAGAAACAATGTCAGACTATAAGTTGCCTTCAGACTATGATGTGCATGATGTCATGGAGAAAGGCAGAACTAGTGAGTGACTTCTTCAAACAAGAGCGTAAACAAGCAGTGCTATCAAAGTGATGTGTTTTGTACTGGCAGTCGCATCGTCAGAATGAATGATTTACTAGTTGAATGCTGCAAGTACTCATTGGGTTGCAAAGTGCATCCGCTATTGTTCACCAGCAGCATTTACCTTTCTGTCAGCACCACTGTCATTAAATATTTAAACAATAGCATATATGGAAGGTTGGCGGAATGAAACTGTTATGGGCAAACTCTTCGCCTGGCAACTTAAATAGGACAGAGTCTAGTGTGTGTTGTATGACTATTGGTAAACGTTGATTTGCTGCACCTGATGGGATCGGCTGATGCAATCTAGACTCACGTGACCTGCCAGAACTAACGCTACGCTTGATTTTATCATTCTGTTGTGGTATTTTCTTGAGGAAACAAAGTCTTGTTGCCATAACTCCTTGAAACTTTCCTTCATTGCATAATTCCACATAGCAGCACAAATATCATTGTTTCTCTTTCAGTTTACTACGTTTGAAAGCTGTACAGCATTTGTGCTTCCACTGGGTTATAGGTGTAACAAACATGCTAGTCTTTCTAGTGTGATGTAATGAAACAGTTGGTTGTTGTATACTATGACAAACTATACGGGGCAAAAGGATCTCATCTTGTGTCCTGATGTCCCACACATTGTATACGAATCCCTACGATATCCTACGACACAAATCTAGTCAAAATCAGGCTGCATTCGTCTTTTAGCAAAACTATTATTTTACATCAGCAACTTTACATCAGGTAGATTTACATCTACCTACACGATTGAAATCACTATGTGCATTCATGCATTTAGCTGTCGCTTTTATCGAAAAAGGGACTTATAGTGCATTCAGGCTATACTTTTTTAGCGGTACGTGTATTCCCACAACACAGTGAGCATGTTGTTAAAGGGACAGTGCACCCAAAAATGAAAATTCTCTTATCATTGACTCACCCTCAGATTGTTTCAAACCTGTATACATTTCTTTATTCTGCTGAACACAAAGGGAGATATTTGGAAGAATGTCAGTAACCAAACAGACCTCAACCCCATTTACTGCCATAGTAGGAAAAATAAAAACTGAGAATGTCAGTAACCAAACAGACCTCAACCCCATTTACTGCCATAGTAGGAAAAATAAAAACAATGGGAGTCAATGGGGAGGAGATCTGTTTGGTTACTGACATTCTTCTAAATATTTTCCTTTGTGTTCATCAGAACAATGAAATGTATACAGATTTGGAACAACTTGAGGGTGAGTAAATAATGACAGAATTTTAATTTTTCGGTGGAGTATCCTTTCAAAGTCACCATGAAACGGAAGTTGCGATTGACTTCTTTTCCGTATCGTGACGTATATCTGAGTGAAAATGTTTCTGAAATTTGAAAAAAAAATGTAGGGCGGGTCTTTATTTTGCCTTTCTCTTTTTGATTGGTTTGTTCTAAGTTGGGCCTGGAGGGGAGGGCTATAAACGCCTGGCCGTTGGACAGTGAGTATAGTCCTACATGTTTTTTCTTGCTTACGTCATGGGGTGAAGAGTTGTTGTTTAGAGGGGGAGAGGAGCTTAATGTCTTTGGTTAAAGATTACGAGTGCAAATTAATTTTCAAAAAATAATGGTGTGCACAGATAAATCATTTATAATAATCACAGCAACACTGTGCTAAACAATTTGAATGTTTTGTTTGATTTCATGGTGACTTTAAGGCTCAGTTGTTGACATGGATTCATTGGTTTCATCCTTGATATGAAAGCTCAGTTCGTTGGCTATTAATTTTGCTTTTTCCCCATCGCTACCAGTTTGAATCAGCCTTTATAATGTAAAGCTTACAGTCCAAACAAATGAGGAAACTGTGAATTCATGAGGGAAATACAGGGGGTCTAAAATGCTCATTAAAATTTGAAGGACAAGTTTTTTCCAACCTGAAGAATTTACGGCGGCTAGAACATTTGCTCTGTTACCATAGTGCTGTTATGACATTTCAAGAGGCTGCAGGTAAATGTGAAATAAACCAGTGTCTACGGATAGCTGTTGTAATGTGTAATCAACCCATTTGTAATCATACAGTGTTGTGTGACATGGTTTCATTACCACAGGGGTCTAATAAGAAGTGGGTGTCATTTCTACGAAGCGTGACCTCACAGAAAGTTATCATTATTTTTACTGACAATTAAGCACAAAGATGCAACAAAGATCCTCTAATCACTATCTTCTCCCCTATCTTTCTCTCTCTGTTTCAGGGTAATGCACAGGTTTAGAAATGCCATACGTAGATCGACAAAATCGAAATTGTGGCTTTCTAGACATCGAAGAAATGGAAAACAGCGGCAAGTTTTTGCGTCGCTACTTCATCCTGGACACGGTGGAGGGCAGCCTGGTCTGGTACATGGATAACCCCCAGGTATCCAACCCTTTTGGTCTCACTTATTTTGGTAGCATGTAACTAAATTCAGTGGCTCATCATAAGGGTTTGTTTATTTCTCTAATAGTTGCTTAAATATGTTAGTATGGTGTCCATCAAGAGAGTAGTTATCAGTCTAGTCTAGTTTTACATGACTACAGATCTAATGCATTTTTAATGCTTAGTGTACATGAAATACTACCGTATTTGAAAGCAGTCATTTTTTTGACGAAGACAACTTTTTTGTAATTTACTTCTTATGAAGTTTACTTTTTGTCAGTGCACAGTATAGACCAAGTGTGGCTTGACTCATGAATATCAAGTAAATCGTATGACTGCTGTTTGGCAGCGGATGCATGGTCGTTGTCATAGCTGTTTTAGGCGAGGCAAGGCAAGTTTATTTATATAGCACATTTCATACATGAGGTAATTCAAAGTGCTTTACATAAAATGATTGACATAGAAAAATAAAATACAAAATGCATAAGAAATCTTTAAAAAGCAGATTATTTAAAACTACAAATACAACTTTTGAATTTAAAATACAATAAAACTGAAATAAAATGTATTTAAAATGTGTGTATATATACAAAAGATAAAAAAAAAAAATGTACACAAGCCCCCAGTCATAAAGGTTGCTACACCACTGCTTACATGAAAGTAATGGGTAGACATATGGCACACCATAGTTCTGCTGTAGGACAATGTGGCATGTGTGGTTTTTGGGCTGTAACTGTAGAGGGTTACACATTTAGTGCTGCCAGAAACAGGAAAACGGTGAGTATCGGTTAACCCTATTTTAGCTATCATTACTATTCCCTGGATATGCATCATATTTGTGTAATGTTAAAATGACTCTTTCACGCAGTTTCAGAAAGCAGTTTACACAGGTACTGTGTGTTTGAGACATATCAGTTTGTGAAACTTGTCTGAGCGGATGTAGAGTTTCTCATGTGCTTGTGAGTTCGGGTTTTCCCCTTCATTAATTACACTATGGGGCCTGCCATAGTCTAATTCATTCTGCCATAGTTTCAAAACCAACCCAAACATTTTTATACTTCTCATAACAACATATCATTGTGTTGTCTGTTACCCATATTGATTTATTCGTCGCGGCCTGCCACATTATCAACACTGGCCGCCATGCAGTGATTTTTCATGATTCCCATTTACATTTTATTTTACGATTTAAAACAGCTTAATTCATTGTAGTCACACGACAGTGAACAAATTAAAATGTGGCGGTGATTTCAATATGCGTTCCTCCGTGTACTTGCCTTTCCACGTAAACTTCAACAGTCACAGATGCTATTTACAGACAAGATGGCTGATCGAGTTTATAATGCCATAACGAAAGGTTAGTAGAGTTTCCCACACGCCCTTTCTCTGTCTATGTGCTGGGTGTGAGTCTGTGTGCGAGCTCTCAGCCTCCCTACGGTGCGTGCGCGCGTGTGTTCTGTAGTTGTAACTCTGTGTAACAGCAACAGTGTATTCTCGCATATTTCTGATTTAGTCCCAAATTGTCTGCGCTATACGCGATCTACAATAAAACTATCTCATTTAAAATAAAAAAAGCCCTCGTAACACAACAACACAATGATGAGAAGAGCATCGGCAGTAAAGGCTGTGCGCTGCATGAGACAAACAAGTAGGCTAATATAGCCAAAATCTCCTCATATATCCGCTCTTCGATGTAAAATGTGATTTTGTCAGACGATGTCGTGTTTAGAAATCAGGATTTTAACAGCAGTTAAAGTAACAGCTGGTTGGATTAAACACGAGATGTTATTGGGTCGTGTTAAGTCACTAATTTATACTGGTTTTATGTCTGACAACAAAATGAATAATATGTGAAAATAGCATCCAGTTGTGTTAAAATGCAATATAATGTGATTGATCAGAGAGTAGAAGCAATGTCAAGTGCCAAAACTGGACCAAACGCAACACGGTGTAATGACGTCACAAATATGCTAGTTATTGTGTGAAGTAATCAGTCTCTCAAAAATCTGTGGGAAACACTGGGGAAAATGATATGAGTGCCATGGCTTCTGGTGGGTTTTGTAACCTCATAAAGTGTTGAAGAGGATTGATCCATCTCTGCCTTCAGACCACTGTAACCATTCTGAGAGATGTTAATGTATTCCCATCTCTGTTCACATTTACTTCACTTCTTTTTTATGGATGCCCTTGTCTGAGACATCAGACAAGCAAACAAATGTTTCTGTTTCTGTTACCTGGAAGAAACTTAAAGTAAAAGTAAAGTAAAATGTCTCATCTCCCTGCTTTTGAACTGTACATTCCCGCTGTATTGAACACTGTATTTGAGATTTTTTTCCTTGTCATTGTTTTCCCATAGAGAAGGTACATTTTAAATGTGTATATCTGCCTAAAGGGAATTGTTTCACCTTGGCATACAGATGTAAGCCCTGAAACAAACTAAATTGTGCTAAACGTTAAAGTCAGATGACTGGTAATGACTGCTAACCATATGAATTTCCTTTTGGGGTCTTTTTTAGTCTTGGTGTGATACTAGTCTCTTTTGTCTGTTAGACTGATGCTGTAAAATCACAAATTTGGAAATACTTGAATTAGGTTTGGCAACATAATTTCATATGCCCTGATCTATTGTTTTTTGTGGGAGGGTTTGAATACGAGAGAATATGTGGTTTGTAATTTAGCTCTAAAATCCCTGCTGACATGTTCTTTTAGTTAAAGTCAGCACCTGTCTGTTTGTTTCTATATAGTCTTACTGGGGTTCTTTCAAAGGACTTTTTTCTTCTTGTCCTTCCAGCTTCTGCTCAATTCTGTACCAACAGTCGCTCCCCCCAGACAGCATTTTTTATTGATGCTTCATCTAAATAATTTACTTCATGGCATCTGTATGTGCTAAAACTTTCATAAACCTCTGTGCAATTCCTCAACTTTAGAGAGAATGTTGTACTCTTGCTCTCTGTGAATTCTGTTCAGGTCTGGCCTAAAATACAACACACACGCACATACTTCTTACATCATTAAAGTCAGTGTGTATCCTTTGTCACAAATGTGTTACATTTGTGTATCCTTTCACAATTGCAGGTGTTACTACTTGCTCTGAACTCTCTTTCTCTCTGCAGAATCTTCCAGAGGGAACATCTAATGTTGGCTCCTTGAAATTAACATATATATCAAAGGTTTGTCATTGTCATCTATCTATCTATCCATCCATCAATCTCTCTCTCTATCTCTCTAATATTAAGAAAAAAACAAATTATGTGGGAAAATGCCTTACAGAATTAGCAGAGGTCAGATGTGAATGATCATATGAATGATATAAAGAAAACGGCAACCTAGATAACAGCAAAAGTAACCTTAAAGCAGTTGGGCTACAGTAGTTGCTGTGATGTCGGTATGGATCAAAATCTCAGAGAAACTTTCCGAGCACATTGCTGAAACCATGCAGTTCTGAATACAAAAGTGGGGCAAACCAAGTACTATAGGAAGGTTTATCTAATAAAGTACAGGACAGATTTATGCAAAAGTGTCCCTTAACTACCTCATGCCAAAATAATGCATCTTGCAACAGTGTGTGCATGACACGATAATATTTTGTCATTGAAGGTTAGTGATGCCACCAAACTGCGACCAAAGGCGGAGTTCTGCTTCGGTAAGCAAGGGTTTTTTGTCTTTTAAACAGTCTGTGGAAGATAGTGTCAACAGAGGGGCTTGTCAGACCGTGACCCCTAACCCAATATATTGTTTTTGAGAGCAGGGCTAAACATTCTCTATTACAAAGAAAGTAGTCTTAACCATTTTACATGTATGCATTTATATAAAGCGACTTGCAGTACATTCAAGCTATGCATTTTATCGGTATGTGTGATCTCTGGGTCTTGAACCCACAACCTTATGCAATTTCTTCTCTTTTAGATAAATTTGTTGCAGCCTGTTTAAAATAGTTCACATAAAAATGAATTGATATAATCCTATAACTATCAAAGTTTACAAAGGGGATCCTATTGTGTTTTATGTATGAAGTTATACAGATGACAGATTGTCTATGTGAACTGTTACTTAATTTGCTCATCTGTCAAAAGCTCTCTAATCCTCTTCTCATTTTCAGTCATCAATGCTGGAATGAGGAAGTTTTATCTTCAAGCAAATGATAAGCAGGATTTAGTCGATTGGGTGAACGTGCTCAACAATGCCACCAAAATCACAGTAAGTCTGATCCTGAATCAGATTCAGTTTTAAGGATTTATCTACACTGCAGATACATTGTGGTGTACATAAAATACAAATACAGATCTAAATATAGCTGCAAGCAGCGACACGGGGCCAAGCCCACAAAATGTAGCAAGCACAGAGCAAAAAAAGGCAGAAACGGTAAAGCCATGATGAAAAAGGGACAGATCAAGAAGAATAAGTGAAAACAAACTCAAGCGCACAATTTACACACGGAACACCAGAACCGGATTTTAACCGCTGACCCCAAAGACTTAGCGAGTCTCACCACTGAGGGCTACCGAGCAAAGCTGATAGCGATATGTGACAATAACCAAAGTTGTAGCTATGACACCGCACAGCTACAAGAACAGATATGTTTAAGAACAGCCAAGAGTGTAATCACTATGTACACCTGATATATACAAGCAACACAAGTGCCTCTTGGGATTCGAACCCGCGACCTTTCGGTCTCGAGGCGTGTGCTTTATTTGATGAGCCAATCAGTTGAAATAGTGTACTTTGCCTGCCATTCCTGAAGGGGCTGAAATGAGACAGTAGAGCAAAAGTAACAGAAATAAAGTGAACAGAAGGAACAGATGTCAGAAGTGACGATGAAAGAAAGAATGTAATTTTTACATGTATTATAAACCACTTTAAATTGCACTACATACATGTACTCAAGAAGAAAATTTTAGTTACATCCAGAATAGTGCAATACGAGAAAGATACAATGTCACAGGTACATTCACCTTTGCAGAGGTATTTCTAAAAAAAAAACGCCCCAAAAATCAGTTCGGCCACTTCTGTTCGGCTTCGTCCAAAGATCATACGAGCGGAGCTTTGAAAAAAATACACCAATTTTGTTAAATGAGCAGAGAATTTTTTAATATGCTTTACGATAATGGTAAGTACTACATTCACATTCAATATTTTGGTTAAGAAAGTTTCATGTAGTAATCAGTTAATTTTACGTCTGTTCTGTCACAGATGGTCATCAGTCTTTACAATGCATAGTATTTCTGCACAAATGGTTTGTAACCTTTAATGTCAATGCAGCAGTTTATGTACATTTATGAATAGTTTAATGAAAAATGTCAAATAAATTTTTTTGTTGCAATTGTCAGTTTATTGTGGGTCAGAGCAAGGTGGTGTCGTATGTGTATTGATCAGTAGCCCAGAGGCACTATTGGCATGCCTACAGAATGTGCTTTGTAGTGTCAGTCTGTACTAGCAGGCAGTGTATCACTGCATTTGTCCACATGAGCAGCGAGAGATTGCAGATCAAGGCTCTTCAATTAAACCAATCCAGTCACTGCATTGTTTGTATAGCTCAGAGCCTTTTACCCAGCAGTATGGCCATCAAATTAAATACTGCAAGTAATATGCATGTTATCAGGGTGTCCGTGGGGTCTTAAAAGTTTTAAAGTTGAAAAAAATTTAGAGAAAATTAAGACCCTTAAAAAGTATTAAAAAGTCTTAGATGCCATTTAACAATGTATTATATCTTTTTATATGTTTCCAAAGCAGCTAAATATATGCTAATATGCTAAAGTTTGCCTGAATTTAATCATTGCGTAGGCGAATAGTGGGAGGTCCATTTACACCCAGTTGTTACCCGTCAGATCCCTGCACTCTGCAAACAAACAACGTCTTGTAGTGCCATTCCCAAAAAGTGAAAAAATCACTCTAGCGCACCTCCTCTGGAACTGTTCCACTTTTGTGGAATGATCTGCCCGCTGCTACAAGATCAGCAGATACAATATTTTTTCCTACTATGGTAGTAGAAGATTCCCAGAACCTAAAATTGCTAAAACTCTTACAAATATCTTTCTTTGTGTTTAACAGAACAAAGAAATGTATACAGTTAATTTGAAACAACGTGAGGGTGAGTAAACGATGACAGAATTTTCATTTTTGGGTGAACTAGCCCTTTAAAGTGTTGCCAATGTAACCGAATAACACTTGAAGTGGTGATGAGGTCTTAAAATGTATGGAAAGAGTCTTAAAAAAGTTCTTAAAAAGTATTACATTTAGCTCCATGTTTTCTGTACATAACCTGGTTATGAATACTGTTTTATTACTTTATAAAAGTACGAAATACCTGTGAAATATTATGAAATAAAATTGAATATTAGGATGTACTGTATTTTAAATGCTAGGTAACACTAGCTTTTCAGGAAGGTGCGCACACTTGGAAACATGATGACGTCTAGATATCAAGCTAGTTTGTCTGTCGTAGTGTCTCTGAATTGTCACCCGTGTCTCAGATATACTTGCACGTACACATTTGGGACTCTTTTTAAACTGTGTCTTCCACTTGTTAACAACTAGCGATGGGTAAGTCACAAACTACTCACCAGCTCAAAACAGTGAGACAGGCTTAGGCCTAGCTGAATCTTTGTCATTTGGGAATAAGATTGCATGGCTGTTTGAATCAATATTGCAGTCTTTTAGCTATTCATTATGCAGCTATTTTATAGTTTTCATGTTTTTGTGTTTCTTCTCCAGGTGCCAAAGTCAAGTGAGCAGTGGTCTCATGCATCAGAGGTGGTTGCCGACGCATTGGGTGCCACGAAACAAATGTCCTATAAAACAGAGATTGTTGCAGGAGTTCCCATCATCACCACCACGCAGGTCAGCAGCTGTTAAACAGTTTAACCAAAATGTTAAGTTAGGAAACACGATATCTACTAATAATATAAATACATACCATAATCGTGTAGGGGTAATCAGTCTAACTATCTGTCGTAAAACCATTTAACTTTCCCTACGTGATGTAAAATAACGCAGGAGTCAGTCCTTACCAAAATGTGTGGACCATCTGGAGATTCCGGTTCTCTGTCCAGCCCAAGCTTGGCGATACTTTTGTTCAAGTTTTTATTATAATCCGTTTCGTAATAATAATCTCAAAGGAAAAGACGTTGTTAGCAAGAAGGACACATAAGGGAATTAGACGCCGGAGACACGTGTGGCGTGCTTTGCCATTTCTCTCACTCCAGCCCTGCCTACTTAGCGGCTTTATGCGTCCCAGGTGAGTGACGTCATCTGGGCTCTTTCTTAAACATGTCAGTCAGCACTATCCCTACTACTTCTAATGCATACCTAACAGTACTACTACAAAAAAGTATTTTGAAGATACCAGATGCAGTGATACTTTGCATGGTGCACAATATGTATTAGCTGCTTCAAAGAATATCATTATCGTCTTATGTGTTTACAATGTCATTGAATAACCATTGTACATTTGGTACTCTCTGTTGTCGAACCGCAGAGAAAGACAAAAGCCACGCCCACTATTTTACTATTTTTTATATAAAAAATTTCACTCAGTATTGCGTCAAAATATGGAAGTAAAAATGATCGCAACTTCTGGTTAATGGGGACTTTATTTTATGTTATCAGGAGAAAGGGGAAGGTCTGAATGGAGCTGACAGGAGCGGATCTAGAAAACCTCACGGTGCGCTGCCATATTACCTGAGCCGTAGTAACCAGGACCAGTCGGTGATCAAAGCCGGATATTGTGTTAAACAGGGAGCTGTGGTGAGTCAGGAAAATGTGCATGCACCAATGACATCTTAAAATACTGTTTAGGGAGGCAGCTCACTATGTTTCGGAAAGGAGCGCTGTCTAAAGTGAATGATTCATAACAGTGGAGATTTTCCTGCAACTTAACAGATTTTAGTCCATGTTTGAAAATAAATAATAGAGTATTACTATAATAAGCATAAACCGTAAATGCAGTACACACAAATAGGAGGTAAAATAGTCCAGTAAGGCCTCTGTGATACCTTAGTTTTAGTAGTTTTAGATCTAGGATTATATGATTTATATGTGTGAGTGCTTTTTTGTCTCTGTTTAGATGAGAAACTGGAAAAGGAGATACTTCATACTGGATGACAAGAACCTCAGTTACTTCAAATCAGATATGGTCAGTCTCTCTCTCTCTCTTCCTGTACACAGTCAGAGTCGAGCATACTGATGCTGTACAGCTTGAACCCATTGACCTGATTTGCTGATGATGTTTTCATTGTGTTTTGCACCTGTGCGTCTATGAGGTCACATCTGATAAGTGAAAGTCTGGCCCTTGTTATGTTTCTGGCATCTGAACATATGTCCAATCACATTAAACATTAAGCATCTTAACACATGTGCCCACAGAATTGGAGCAGTGAATGCAAAAAGTGAAAGGTTGTGGCCAATAGAGGTGTGCCTGAGTGGGTTCACTAAGCTATAGTGTTTGGACACACTGCGAGTCAGGGAAAAGCTTTGTAAATAAATGAATGTTTTATTTTTATTTTTCAATATTTAAAGTGCAAGTTTCACTGAATAGGTTGGGTTATTACTCTATATTATAATTAGCTTTATTGCATTAACAAAAATAGCTAAGCATGGTGTGTGCATGTGTGTGTGCGTACACTTGTCTAGGTGGTTGTTTAAACTTGTTCAGTGTTGTAAATTCCTCTAGCTGTGTCTCGGCAGGGCTAGCTGCTCTTCTTAAAGAGACAGTTCACCCAAAAAAGAAAATTCTGTTATGCATTACTCGCTCTCTACTTGTTCCCAACCTGTATAAATGTCTTTGTTCGGTAGAACACAGAGAAAAATATTTGGACGAATGCTTGTAACCAAACAGTCTTGGATCCCATTGACTATCATAGCAGGAAAAATGACAATGGTAGTCAAAAGTGCCCCAGAACTGTTTGCTGTCCTACATTCTTCAAATTGTCTTCTTTTGTGTTCAACCATGGGAGTCAATGGGATCCAAGAACTGTTTGGTTACAAGCATTCTTCCATTTCTATTTCTCTGTGTTCATCAGAAAGAAATTTATACAGATTGTGGCAGAATGATTTTGTCTGCATCGGTATAGTGAGTGCTACACAGAAGTCAGAGCTGCCCCTTACATTTGATAAAACAATGATCAATGTAATTACATGCCACCCTTGAAGCACTTTACTGAAAGAAAGTGTAAAATATTCTACAGCGCTTCTGCACGGTGTTCTGCTTCCAACTACATGTGTCAGTTTAGGCGCCACCCACAAATCTAAAAAGCCGCCCACATACCTGAACACTTGTCATAAATTATAGCACATTAAATTGACATTCACAACCCTTTATTTTTTCCCACTTGTAAAACAAAAAACGAAATAATAATGGGCCAAGGCAACATTCCTTTATGGAGTAATTTCATAGTTTGGTGGTTTGACAAGCTGCTTTGGAAGCATATTTTGCTATTGATAGATGAGAGATGTGCTTTCCCACTGTTTGCAGTTGCAACTACGAGTCTGTAGTGTGTTTGCTTCGCCTGCTCCTGAAAGAACACAGTTTTGCAAAGTTTAGCTCCAACCCTAGTCAAACACACCTGAAGCAGCTGATCACCACATTCAGGTTATCTTGACTACAGCCAGGTGTGTTTGAATAGTTGAAACCAGACCCTGCAGGACAGAAGCCCACCAAGAGCAGGATTGACGCTAACTGCTTCAGTCATACCCAAATACATGAACACTATGATTCTCTCATGGTTTTGGCTTTTTACTCCCAGGTTAAAGCCACATTTTAACCGTAGGTTGTGCATCTTGACACTTTAAATGCAAATTGTGGTGCTAAAGGTATAAAATGACTAGCCTATGAAAAGTATGTATGACAGTGTACAATATGGAGCAAGACAGCTAAAAAGTTAAAGAACAAACAAAATGGAAGTGTGTGTGTGTGTACAGTATTACTAAACTTACGGAGACACTGAAGTGGACAATTGGTTGGCAGTACACAATACATGTTTGATGATGGAAATGGCTTACTTTTGTGCTGTAGTGCTTTTAAATCATTGTATACAGTTAGAAATTGTTTTGACTGAGGGGGCTAAACAATAGAGAGTTGTCCCACTCCCGTTCAAACACACCGCTTCCTGTTAAATGTTTCTGACAGGCATTTTTCCCACTAATTCATAGTAGTCTAATAATAATATTTCATATTTTTTTAGATGAAATAAAAGTCTATTGAAATTTGTGTCACATTTGCATTACAATACAGAAAGTGTAATGTGCTTCACCAGATTGTGGAGCTGTGTGTGTGCGTTTGTGGAGGGCAGGCATATTGCAACATGTAAGGATGCAGGAATGAGGTTTGGTGAAAGGCGAAATCATACAGTGGACGTCAATTAAGGCTATTTCAGGCCTGATAATAACAGGCTAACTGCAGCATCCTGCTCAGACCTGTACTTCCCTCTCCACATGCACTGTTATGTTACTGTAATGTTTGTTCTCTGCTCTACAGTGTATGTTATCAAATGAAGACAGTGTTCAGAAAGTTAAATAAGGAAAACTCTCTGTTTGATCCCGATTGTGTAGGAGCGAGAGCCGCTACGACTTATCCCACTGAAAGAGATCAACAAGGTGCAGGAATGTAAGCAAAGGTTAGTCATACTTACTGTTGTTTTATTTGTTTACAGATTGGTTGTATCATTTTGGTCTGAATTCGAAAGTGCACTTTTTGTGTTGTGTGTACCCAGTAAAAAAACAACACCTGTGAATTGGCTGGAGAGTGTCAGGTTATAATTAGGGATGCACGATAAATTATCGGCCATATCGGTATCTGCATATAAAAAAATGTTTTGTCTGATATATTATAGCTGAAAAATCATTCCTTCTAAAGCTGCATGCTGCTCACAGTTAAAACAGTACAGTGCTGTCTTTCTGTCATGATTCACATGATTCACATTCACTTACAGCTATTAGCAAAACATTGTTGATGTAGGTACAGTATGTAGATACAGTATTTATGAATGTGTAAATTATAGAAACATTGGTTTCCGTCTTGAGCAGAGGTCGCGTTAACTGAAAATTCTCCGTCATTGACAGATTTTATTTACCAGTGACGGAAAAATCTGAAGCCGTCCATCATTTTGACGGATTACAATAAGGGCAATTTGTAACTGCCCGTTTTGTCATTTCCCTTCATTAGAGCGTGATAGTAGGCTACTACCTAGGGCTGAACCATTTTGAAATGTTTTATTTATTTTTTAACAAATTTTGATTGCGATTTAATATGCGATTATTTTTTAAGCACCTTATCTTCTGTATTATTTAATAAAGAAAATCTATAAATCATGGTAACCAACGCAATATTAGACAGATTAACCATAAACTATAGGCCAGTCTTAAAATGATATTAGTTGATGCATGAATTGATTGACATATTTTTATAGAACTACCCCAATCATACTGGTATATTGAATGATATGTAAAATTTCTAGCCATGTAAACATGTAATAGTTATCATGACATAAAGAACTGACAAATAAACTTGGTGTAACATGAAAGTCATTAATCTCAGAAACTAAAGTGCAGATTACATAAATATAAAACAAAACTGTGATTTATAATGCAGTCACTGGAATAAACATGATAAACATGTTGATTGCACTTAAACACTGTCTGTTAACTTACTAGACAATCTTTAAATAAATAAGTAAAAATATACACTATTAATATATGTATTATCTTATATATTGTCTTTTTTTATTGTGTTATTGCTGCATGACATTAGTAGTCTTGCCCCTTGAGGCAGCATTACTGTTAGCACACACAATACCTGACACTGCGCAGCATCATCCACTCAAAATAGTCCCAAACAACTGACGTGCTGTTGCTCTTTTACACTAAAGGTTCCACAGTGCCACGTTCTGTCGAGCCCGAGGCCATCGTACAACAGGTCAATGTACAAATTCATTATTTTAAATGCAGTCGCGGCGCGCATGTGGTGCAACGCGCTCTTCACCCGCGGCTCATGGTTCAAATACAGAAGCAAGCCGCAAGCACGGTAAAATCTCTTCATTCAGCCCTACTACTACCCCTGCTCGCGAAGGGACATGTGTTTCTCATTCATTAGCTAAATAATGCCTGGTCCATTTTGGAAAAAGCGCGCGCGGTCAGTGGAGATTCGTGGTGCAGATGTATCTGTCACTCAGCCCCCACGTCGTCATTTGTTTATTAAATCAAAAATATACCAGAAAAGTTTGAAGGTTAAAGGATTGTTAACTGGTTTAAAGTAGGTTTGGTACATGATCTTCAGGGGGGAAAGAGAACTAATGGTTGCCTTGTTTTCTGCAGTGAATTCAAGCAGCAGCAGTTGTCCACATTTTGCCTTTTTTTCTGTCTTTTTTTTTTTTATACTGTATATCGGCCAACGTATTGTTGTCGGCTAAAATTAGCAAATCGGTGCATCCCTAGTTATAATTCAAATGTGAATCTTTAGGAGAGTGTCTGTAAAAACGCTGTATGACAGCTGGAAGAGCTACTGTATACTTTTTGGAAAACAGCTTTTGCATTTCTGTGTTGACTTTCTTGTGAGTGTAAACACTGACTGTGTGGCACTGTAAAAACCTTTATCTTTTGTTTGTTTGAGAGGCCCAACATGTCAAAGTCTCGACCAATCATGTGGAGGCGATAATAGGTTACACACTGACACCTCTTGTTTATGTAAAAAAACCTGACAAACATCTTGATAATAGCTGATTCACACTTTTAATAACATGTACAAATATAATTGAACTGTAGGGAAGTAACAATATTATCGATATCGTGTTATCGCTATAGCAAAATTGTGGTCACATGACGATAGGTCTTCCGGGCCTAACATAGAGATTTTTATTTTACAAAAGAGATTTTTAGGTAATTTGACCCATCTCATACTATAACTCATACCTCTTAGCAACAGTTATGCTTAGAGGATAAAGAAAAGAGGATGCTTATGGCACGTTTCCAAGTCATCATGTGTGCGTGGATGTTATACCGAGGTGTTATCGTGCAGTGATATTTTGATATTGTTACATCCCTAATGGATTGCGACCTTTAGTT
Source organism: Triplophysa siluroides (assembly GCA_006030095.1). Classification (NCBI taxonomy): domain Eukaryota; kingdom Metazoa; phylum Chordata; class Actinopteri; order Cypriniformes; family Nemacheilidae; genus Triplophysa; species Triplophysa siluroides. Next base: position 2,108,093 of record VCII01000015.1, read on the forward strand.
ACGATTGCAGATTGCACTTTCCATCTCTTGCTTTTCAGTGATATGGGTGGATCAAACAACCGTTTGTTTTATTCTTTTATTAATAGTCAAGCTTGATTATTGAATTATAACAAAGTATTCTTGTTTCAACAGCATTTTACCCATAATCTCTTTTCGTATATTGATTCATATTTCAGGGATGTGATGATGAGAGACAATCTATTTGAACTGGTTACTACCTCGAGGACTTTCTTTATTCAGGTAAGGATTGTACGATTCATCTTAGTTTTCATATGCTTTGTGTTCTCCTGTGTGGTATATGTATTGGTCTGTCCTGATACTGAAGTGGTTTCTCGCTAGCGACCACCAAAAAAATCTTGCTGCACTTTCTCACAATTGTGCAACCTCCTCAAACCACGGATATAAAAGTCTGCACACTTACATGTGTCCGAGTCCTCTCCCGTCTTCTGTTTAGACTCTAGGAAAAATAACATTGGCAGAGCGAATGAGTTGGTATAAATGAGCCAGGCGTTGAAATAGTAATTTGTGAATAGGGTAAACAATTTATGTTAAATAATCAGATGTGTTTGTGTTTCTCTTTCAGTCTGACAGTCCAGAGGAGATGCACGGTTGGATCAAGGCTATCTCTGGAGCCATAGTGGCCCTAAGGGGCCCCGGACGATCAGCAGCCTCTGTAAGAATTCACTTTCTCTCCACTAAGAGCGGGTTTGTGTGGAATTATGTTGCCAGCCATCCTGTCCATATCCAAACAACCATTTTTCTTTTTTGTGCCACTTTGTTTGTTGTTGGATCAAACTGCCAGTGATTTAATCTTAATGGGCCAGTCCCTATCCACTTTCATTGTATTGCAAAACACATCACACAACATTTTCCTTTTGTCTTCCACATAAAAAAATACTCATGTGGGTTTGGAACAGTGGTTGGGTGTATAAATCGAAACGGCGAGACATGAATAAGTCATTTTAAATGATGTAATTGTGGTCTTAAGCAAGATCACAATGCACTGTTGATGAACAAATATAATGTGTAGTATAATAGTGACCGGATATTGGAGAAGGCTCCAGGAGAGACAGGACCTTGGTGGACAGCCATACCTTCTGTGTCCCGTGTTTCACAGACACAATGATGTGGAGGTCGGTGGAAGCGGATAGCTGCTGCGGACCATGCAACCCAAAGATGTGGTCTGTCTGGGAAAAAAAAGTCAGTACTACAGTGTTGCCTCTCGACTGGGGAGAGCCAGAGACACAGTTAATGGTGATGTGTGACCACGGGAGAGAGGGAATAGGCCATGGGCTGGTGGAGACCAATGGTTACACCCCTTCATTCTAGTCACAGACTGAAAAAGTCAACACGGCTCAGGACCAATGGAGAGCCACCAGAATCGCTGACATATGGTTGTCAGCAATCGCAGAACTCCAGGATGACACACCAGCCTAGGTTTGTGTCCCCACTGGAGGATGTCGGCACACAGCATGGCCGGTGAAAACAGCCAACCCGTCGCACTCCACAACCAGCCTCTCTCACTACATATCCCAGGTGAGAGAACACACTACCCTCCCGCTTAGAAGAATAGCCTCTGCCTGGGTCTCCTCATTGGGATCCTCAAACTGATGGGAGAAAGCGTCAGGCTTAAGGTTCTTCAAGCCGGGCCTGCCGTGAGTTCAACCTCCTGGCGGAAGGGACATCTATCCACTGTCAACACTGCTCCAAAGCTAGTTTCACAGCCCAGTTCCTGGTTATCTTTGTCATATTTACATTCTGTTAGGCTCATGCTGATAGGAGAAAAAGGCGCATGGATATACCTCCCCGTCCTTTGGAGATTGCTGAGAGCAGACTGAACCAACACTGACATTCTTTGCATCTACCTCCACGATGAACTGCAACTCAGGATCTGGGGTCTCATTTATAAAACTGTGCGTAGGATCCTTACTAAAAGTGTACGTGCGCCCGAAAGCCAAAAACGGCGTACGCCAAAAAATATTTAGACTTTTCAAACCGTGCGTACGCACACCTGTAATCCATATTCGCTTTATACATCACAGATCATCTGCAAGTGTGCGTACGTGAATCAGCCTCATATCCCGCCCTGTACACGCCCATTTTTACCCATAAATAGTCAATGCAAAGCACCTCCTGAATGCTGATTCCTATATTAATAAGGCTGGCATCCAATCCGCTTGTTAAGACTGACGTCACACCTGATCCCATCTCTGTAACGAAACTATTAATGGCCACACATGACATTAACTTCGATTTACAAATTCATAATTGTTATAATTATTATCAATTATTATTATTAATCTAATTATTATTATAATTATTTTCGAGGCAGAAGGTCTCTGCAGCATTTATATGTTAACAGCATTTAGACTTACTCAAATTTGAAGAAATAATTATAAAAGACGAATGTTCTTCATTCCGGTTTTATGAAAATAGTAAGGACTGATGGCGAGGACATAAAGAGAAACGATTGTGCGAGAGCTTAATGGCTGTTTTCCAGACATCTAATGATTATGCACAGTATTTAAAGGTCCGGTGTGTAATTTTTGGGATGATATAGTGATAAAAATGCAATATAATATACATACCTATGCCTTCAGAGGTGTATAAAGAGCTTACACAGTGAAGCCTTAGAATTAACTATTTCTATCTACATACACCGCGGGTCCACTTGCATAATTCGCCATGTGGATCTTTAAAGGATATGAAGTGAAATTAAACGTGTGTGAGGCATAAATGCTTATAATCGTTTTTAAAACACTTACTTTCTGCAATCTAACTTGAGTTCGCTATCTCACCATTTGTGTCGCCCTTTGTCTCCAAAATTCTCCCGTCAAGTTTGTTTTGAATAGATCAAAACCATTGCATGGAAAGTGGCGTATGCACGTATACAACCCCGTTTTGTGCATACGCAGCGTTTATAAACAAGACCCCTGGAATAGAAAGAACAGGAGCAGAGATGAAACAAGACTTTAACTCATCAAAAGTTTCCCATGTCTTCCACTGGAAAGCGACTCTCAGGGGGCTCGGTCCTTGAGGTGTCGGATCAACCCGGGATATTGACTTTGATAATCAAGAGCGGCATGATGAAGATAACCGCATGGCGCCTGCGGCATCCCGTTGAACGTCCTGAAACTGTGCGCTGAAATCTGCCAGCTGGGAGGAAAGGAACTCTCTCTGAGTGGGTAGCATGCAGATCAGAGAGAGCACCATGATGGGCAAGAGCTGTATGCACTTCTGAATCCATTTTTGGCCAGACTGTACTGACAGAAATGAGGCAGAGATTCAAATGCAGATGCAGGCATTGACCGGGAGACCGAGAGCTGCACCACTGTACCATCACAATCCTGTGGCGTATTGCTGTATTTAAACATGATTCAATTCTTTACGACAAAAATGTTAAGGTAAAAAAAAAGCAGGCATGTAATTATTTTCATTGAAATTAATCGGTAATTTACCAATTTAACCATGTGGAAACATATTACAGTAGAATATTCCCCATTTGTTAGACGTGGCCACTCAACTGTATCCTCTTTCTGTACATGTCTTTCTCTCCTTTCTGGCGTGTTCGTGCCTAATGAATGTGCGCTGTGTTGCAGATGCGTCAGGCCAGACGGCTCTCGAACCCTTGTATACAGAGGTATACAATCTGCAATGGTGAATGCGCCACGTATGTGTTGATATGAAAATCCTTGCGCTTTTCCCCGTTTGTTTATTTGCACCCCAGTCCTCTGCTTTAAGTTTCGAGATCTTAGAGCTTCAACTAGATCTTAACAGGTTAGAGCTGACTCCCCTAAACAAGCCTCCTGTCATGCTAGAGCTGACCCCCATCACCATCTCTATTCCCACAGTCACATCTTTAATATACATTCACATCATTTTGTCGTAACATCTCATTATTTTCCGATCTGTTGTCACACTGATTCAAGCCGAATATTTTCAATAACACTTAACAGTTCTTCGGTTCATTGAGCGTTTTTTTCTGAACATTATTCTAACCTTTGAAATATAGTGAGTCATTTCCATAAACTGTCATAATATTCGTATCTGGAATTTGCACGTTCATTTGGGACACTTGTCAAAAAACAGCATTGTTAGAGGTGAAGTCGTTTCTGCGGCACTAATATTACTATTTTACGGATGTTTCAAGTTTATTAATCATTTGTACAGATGTCAGTGACAGTGACAGATACATTGAAATGCTTTTGTGAGGGCATAGGCAGTCTACAGCATTACAATAGTAAAAAAAATGTAATAATATAAAAATACATAAAGAGAGAGAGGGGAAAAAGTGAACACAGTTAAGGATAAGAGATGAGAGATATATATATATACAGCATAACAATTTACTGCATATGTGGCAAAAATATAGAGAGAATTTACAACAAAACGTCCAGTACAGTAGTTAAGGGTGTATAAATGAGTGGTTCGTGTGAGGTATTTACATAAAGAATTGAATGATCAGGTGCAGAACAAGAAGTTGTACAACAATGTTTTACGTGAGGTGTATGTATTGAATTAAGATGTGTGTGCAAAAGTAACACGCGTGAAAGGTAAAAATAACACAGTTTTTTCTTACCTAGTATTGTTTGTGTAGTAGCAGTATTTTAAGATTGAAAAATATGTCAGATTAGATCGTGTGCGATAAAAATAGTTATCTTTTATGCTTTTATTCTTATCTGTTAGCTTTGAAGATAGTGTATACCTAACATTTATATTTAAACATTTTCTTAAGTTGTTTTTTGTCCCTTCACCTTCAGGTCTAATTCACACATTTTAAACTTGTTAAAATGCTGCACAAACAGGTCATAAATAGTTCACTGCTGCATTGATCTTTTGGACTAAGAATGTCTTTATAATTATCAACATTTCATACACATTTCACTTCATGACTCCAGTTACTTAACATGCCATTAACAATCATCCATTGCAAATATTCATCGGTGTTTACTAAGCATTCTCTGTGTTTAATGACTGAGTTTCCCAATTGTTCTCTGTGGTAAGAGTGTTTACTAAGTATGCTTAATGTTTACTGACTGTGTTTACAATTTTTTCTCTTTTTTACTAAGTATTCTATGTGTTTGGTATACCTACTCCTTTTTTGGCAATAATATACCAAATGTATACATAATAATAAAAAAAAGAACAAAAATACACTGTTAAAAATGTCTGTTGAAATTACACTCTTACTGGCAGCAGGTTGCCAGTAATTTATAGATTTAAATTTATTTCTTCAACAGTCCTTCTCTAATCTGAGTCTGAGAGCCATGCGATATTCCACCAGTATCACCTTCGAAACCGCATCATTGTTTGTATCACTCCGCCACTAAACTAAGTCGTTTTATGAAACTAAGTAAAACACACATTTGGCAGTGTCTCTTAGAGCAATTCACAGCTGTTACAGTAGGTGGCGGTATGCATCTGAACATGTTGTTTGCGACCCACCATATAAACAGAGTGAGAGAGAGAATTTGCTACTGTAAGCAAGTGCATGTTTACACTTAAAAAAATGGCAATAATGCATTTTCGGATTTCTCTCTCGTTCCTTCACACGCACGTGCTGTCTGGTTATTTCTCAGTATTAACTTCACCGAAGCAGCACTGCGCTTAATTTAAAGACGTGCCAAATTGGAATTGTAACGGAGGTTTATTTTAACTGTTGTGCTGGGCTTGAATACGGGAAAGTTTTAAAGACACTCCAATGTTGTTTCTGATTTATCTACAGACTTGTGCCATCAATCTGTTGTATAAATGCAATATTGCTCTCGTAGTCATGTGATATGGCTCTGGCCTAATCACAGCCATGATGATATAGAGCACTATCACACTCCAACTTGAGCGATATTGCTTAGTAATTTACTGGCAATGGTTTGTTCAAAGATAAATTAACATTAAACATTTACAATTCTTTAGTTCAACAGAAAGAAAAACTATAAAACTCTGGGAACCAGAAATCTTCATCAACCTTCTTTTTCTGTTTTTTCTTCGGATTTTGGTTCCCAGAATGCTTTGCAAAGGCTGTTATTTTATACTTTTTCTCTGTAAAGATAAAGACTCTTTAATGTTCAATGTGAATTTATCTTTGAACAAACTTTTGACGATAAATTACATACATTTAAATCTACAGTAAGTTACCGGCAACATGCTGCTAGTAGGAGTGTAGTAAACAGTGAACATTTATGCATTGCATGAGGTCACCGTTTAAGTGTTTCAACAACTGACCAATATTTTCTCACTGCTGAAATAACTCTTCTGTCATATGTTTATTTTTTTCACTCAAATTAACATCTGTGAAACAAAAAAGAGATTCTGGGTGGTTCGTTTCTGTACAATAACAACATTCAGTGACCAGGGGATGTCAAACGCCAAAACTGACAAACAAGGACTAGAAATGTCTCATGGGATGTATTTCCTGTCATTTGAGGCCATGTAAAGCTATTGTTTGAGGAAGAGCCCAAAATATTTATATTTATTCATTTCTCAAATCTCATTCATAGTACAACAAAGCTATTGTTTAGTTTCAGAAGACCTACAGATGGTTTCATCGGACGCAAGGTCCAAAGTTCACTTCCAATCTGTGTTTGGTTATTAGTCTGGCTAGTCGCTAATATAACAATGTATTTTATGTTTAATTCATATTTATATTTTGGTGTATATTAATTGTAGTAAATGAAAGTAAAAAACTCAACAGTTTTGATTCTTTGTGGAGGTCTACCGGAAATTAGGTTTGGGCCACAGTACGTTTCTTCATGTTGTTGCCTCTTAAAGCGTCTGTATAGTTTGAGAGTTGGACTGATTCCATTATGTTTTATGGGGAGTGTGTTTTGGTGCTTGACAGCTGTTGGTCACTATCTGCATTTGCTGTAAAAGAGCAGCTTGGCCATTCTAATATACTACTGTTTAAAGCGATACTTCAGCCATGAATCCAAATTTCCCGATGTTTTACTCACCCTCAAGGCATCCTAAGTGAATATGACTTTCTTCTTGAAGAATAACACCACGTATCCTTTTACTTCCAAGCGTTAGAAGACCTTTGTTAAGACCACGTAGCCGTGTCGAGCCGTTCTTTGATCGATGGAGCTTCAAAAAATTGGCCCCCATTCACTCCCATTCGCTTGGAAGAAAAAGGATACGTGGTATTATAACTTCGACTGCATTATTCTTCAAGAAGAAAGTCATAATCACTTAGGAAGCCTCGAGGGTGAGTAAAACACAGGAAATTTTGATTCAAGGGTAAAGTATCGCTTTAACATTAAAGTCAGATGACATAATTAGGCTTTTTGTATGAAATATTGCTTTTAGAGACTTATAGGGATTTTATCTCCCCAAAGCTCTTTTTAGTCATCTTACATTGTTCTTAAATGTATGCTTGCATCTTGCTTTCCTAGCACGCTTGTTGCTATGTTTGCCTAATGTCAGTCTCTCATTTTTACTTTTCAGAGATTAAAATGTCACACCTGAGACACTAACAATCCAAAAACGGGTCCTTCCTCTATTCCGTCAGCTGTCCTGCTGTATCCCACACTGAGCTACAAACTCCCCACTTGCTGTAGCTTCCGCTGCCTTTACTGTCTCCTGATGGCCACGTGCCCATGGCTACTACTAAACTTTCCGCTGTAACAACTGCTTGAGCTGCTCTTGAGTTTTTGCTCTACCTTCTCCCACCACCGAAGTATATTTCTGTATTCTGACTGATGGTCCACTCTACTTCTGAGCCACAGATCTGGCCAGGTGTTGTGCTGTTTATGTAACCTCCACGCTCTCTCTCTCATTACGCCATTTCCACAGGAGCCCGTCGAACACCCCTCCATCTACTACGGTGAACCGAGTGTCTCAGATGGTGCCGCACCCCTCCCCATGGAACTCGGTTACCCAGAATGCCGTTCCTCCTCGGGCCCTCAGCATGGCGTGGGAGGGGCCAGACCTCAGCGGCCTGTTGCCGGGGACGCGATCGCGTTTGTCGCTCCAGGAGTCGTCCCAAATGTTCTTCAAGTAAATACAGATTCTTCTTCCCCTTGGCAGCCACGAAGCAGCGAGAAAGAGCCTTCAAATTACTCTTCGGATGAAGAACTTCAGCTACAGTGGTGTAAGAGTATACTTGCTTTAGTACGCATACACAAATAGCAAATAATGACGTGTAATTTCACAAGAGGAATGTGAATAGTTTTAGCCGAGTGCATCTGGACACGGACAGGGAGTGAACTGCACATTAGGTTCATAAACCCGGAGAACTTAAATCGATTGAGAGGACTAAGACTTTTATTTCCATGTAAAACTCAACTGTGTTACCATTTCCCATCTATATTTTTGACTAAGCTATTTGGTAGAGATGTGAAAGTTTTGGCTAATATGATCACTAATAATTATTTTTGCTATAGTAGATACTATACATCTATAATGTTTGTCCGTGTATGAGAAAACAATACTGACCGCATAAAGTTAAATCACTTCAGGAATAAGGAATGAAAGGATAAAAGTATGACAGGATGGTTTAGTACTTTTGAACCGTGTCAAGACTACACGGCTACAATTGAAAGTCTGTAAAGAAAAATATCAAAGCAATCTAATGTTATCTGTAGGGCTACTCCGAAATTATTTTAAGTTTTTCTGAATTTACTATTTATAGATATGTGTTTAGGCAAAATGATCATTTTTGTTCATTCTATGAACTACTGACAACAGTTCTCCAGAATTCCAAATAAAAGTCGTAACTTCGTAATTTCTATTTATTTGCAAAACATTGAAATGGGACAAATAGCTCAAAAAGGTAAATGTTTTCAAATCTTGAATACTGCAAAAACACATTACTTATGTTTTACATGTATTTTAGGAACAGATTTAATTAAAAAAGCCTGATTTTTAATCACAGCTTACATGCATCTTGGCATGCTCTTTCACATTGTTGGGTGACTGTCACTACTGGATTTGTGAATTCAATTGACACTGGACTGGAATAGCCACAATTCATGCAGAAATGCTGATTAATGGCATATTTGGAGTGATCTCTTCATTTTTTGTTACAGGAGTTTCCTACAGTACTGATATAGCTGATGGATAAAAAACACTACACATACAGAAGGCCAATACATGTATTAACTTCTGGTTTTAGAGGTATCGTAACAAGATCTCATACGTTTTTGTAGGTATTCTACTAAATGTGGTGCTTTTCTTTATATACAGGATAGGCTTTTTGTCTTAATGTTCCTGCTTTTGACCCACAGGGTCAAGGCGAACATATTTTTGTCACTAACCTTTTCTGATATTGTTTGAATGTTTTATAAACAGTGTAAACTGAATTTTAGAAAAAAACGGTCAAATGATATATGTTCTGATATATGTACAGAAAATGTATTTGTGTTTTACATGTCTAACACACTGCCTGTCAAATGGTGTTTTCCTGAATGAAGGAGGTGTTACCCTGCTTCTCTTCTTGGGAGGAAAGTATTGTTTTGGCAGTTTAATACACAGAAATAAACTGATAAACGGTTGATCATGCCCAGATCGAACAAATATAACACAAACAAATAAAAAATAGCCATTTAAAAAATACAATTCTGCTTTTTTATGTGTTAATGGTAACAAATCAAGTGTTATCTAGATTCAGTGACCCTTATGCTAAAGATTGAATACTTTTATAATACATTTATTTTGCTGTGCTATGTTGAGTTACCTGTAATGTTTTTGGCCTCACAGAGTAATACATGAAAGATGTTTCCTATCACAGAGTGTGCGTGTGTGCTTAACTATAATTTGTGGGCATGTCGAATTGTCCTCATTTTTGTCCATATTTTTTAGTAAGGCTAAGGGGTAAGACTTGTGTTAGAGTCTGCAGGCTCTACTTAGCTTTGTTTTAAAACAATAGTTTCTATTTATTTGACAGGGTAAACATGGGCGTGTGAGTTTACTTAGCTGTGTTTTAGTAAAATGTAACGAAACCTTCCTTTTTATGTTAGTATGTATTTAAAGCTCCTGTGAGGGCTTGTTTGCCCAGAACGGTTTTCCACAACATTCACCGCACAGCTATTAAAGTGTGCCTGAATTCTTTATCTTTCTTGATGTCTTTCCAAACCATACCTAATATTCAAAATAAATTGCGCATTATTTATTTACTAAGGTCAAATTAAAACAGTCAATTCAATAATGTTTCTGCTTGTTGTGATTATATGTTCTGTGTTTGCACTTCCCTGCTTAGATTTAGCATTTTTCTGTAGCACTTATGATCAATGGCCGGTTTATTTCAGGGTCCAGTAAAAAAGGGTTTCGTTTGCGAATCAAGTTTTCCCTCAAGCTATTTACCAGGTTGTATTGCACCGGCATAAGGATCTCTGAAGGCCGTTGAGCGGAGTTGCGTTTTTGTTGTATATATTGTATACAACAGCCAATGCTCCACACAGATCTGATCTCATCATCATCCAGTCTGTCTGGAATGACATGAATAAACAGAACTGAGACGGACTATATCCAGAAGAACTGTGGTAACATCTCCAAGATGCTTCAAGAAACCTTCCTGCGAAGCTACAATAGTGCTAAATGTGTTAGACACTTGCTGTAAAATGAGGATGCTGTCTAAAAAAATGTAATAGATTTTCTTTATCAATTACCTTCTATTTACTACATTAAATCAACATTTGGTGTGAGCATCATTTGCATTTAAAGCAGTTTTTTCCCTAGGTGCACTTGCGCATAGTTTTTCAGGTACTGTAGCTTTGCAGGTAGGTTCCTTGAAGCATCTTGGAGACCTTGCCATATATCTGTAAATGTCCTGTTTAACCACCTGTATATTATGTTCATTGTACATACCCATCTGTAAACTACTTCCATAATACTGTTTTTTCCTGCACTTATGCAACCGCTGTATATCCTGCACTTGCTGCTTTTGCACTTCTGGTTACATTTGAAAAGCAAGCATCACTGTATACAGTGGAGAACTTCCTTTCCACCACAGCGCAAACACAATAAAGTTCAATCTAAATTTTATAATTACATTAAACAGTAAACATTTTGATGACGCAACAGCACGTTTAAAGCCAATGCGAGCACAACCTTATGCTAGCATTATTTATTAGCATGTTGAAAGAAATATCAGAAAATCCAGGACTGCACATTTTCCTATTTATCCAAATGGGAACTTTATTTCTTAAAATTCTGTCCAGCTTACATGAAAGTTTATTGGAGGCACTTTTAATGTTAAACGTTAATGAAAGTTTCTTATTAAAAACAATGAAAGGGGAAGAAAATAATGAAACATTTTATATGTATTGATTGGCTATAGGTACAACACACACCATTTACTTTATATCACTATTTGCATATATCACAGGATCTACTATAAAAACATCATACATACTACCATTTACAATGAAACTAGGCCTGTTACAATTCTAACACAACTTTAAAATGATTCAATTAACTGTTATGATCATTTCACGATGCACATCTTTGCTATACTACTACTTTGTGGTTAATATTTTACGTGAGTACAGTGCATTAAAAATTCCATTTAAGACTTTTTCCACTGACTCACTTTCTCCTCAACATAATATATTGCACGATTGAACAGCACCATGGGATTGTAGGACCTGCTTGAGCTTTTCTCTTCTCTTGCGCATGCTTTGCCCAGCCCTCTGGGAGCACTTCACCACTGGAAACTTTACTCATAATCTCTGCCTTCTTCCTGACTTTCATTAAAGACTGGATGCGATCTTGAAATCCAGCCTTGGCTTCTTGTTTCTCAGATTCAATCATCAGGTCTATATAGTCAGGTGCGGAAAGAGGGTTCGGTTTGAGCGCAATTTCTTGCAGTCGCTGCAAGGAGTTTTGGGAACTTTCAATGAGTTGGAACACAATAATCTGCACATCCTCAAACTCCTTTTCAAGCTTTTCAAAGATCTGTTCTTTTGACATGATCTCTCCCTGTGCTTCCTCATATCGCTGTTTTAACTCTTTATATGTTCCTTTTTTCTTCTCTGTGACATAGTCCCATTTATATTCTTGATTAAAGTGAACATTCCAGGCACACTTTCCTGGACAGACCCGACACTTTCCGTCTTTCATGGCCCAGCACTTGTGTTTGTCCTTGTCATCTGCAATGCAACATGTATCATGACATGTGAAATGACATGTTTGGCAGTTGGTCAGGAATGAGCCTGATTTGTTTTTGACTTGTTTTGGAACAGTTACTTCTACTTCATATTCAAAGTCCTTGTTTGCATCCATTTCAGCCTTGTGCTGTTCCAAAACGACATTTGTCTTCTGTATCTCATCCAGTTTTGTCAGGCCAGCATTGATCTGGGGCTGGAGACCTTCCACAAGCAGTTCTAGCTGTTGCCGCTCTTTTAGGACCTCCTGTGTCAAAGACAAGCTCTTTGTTTTCATTTGCTCAAGGGATTTGAAAAAGTTTCTCAAGCTAGAAATTCCCAACTTCCAGAACATTTGACCAAAGTCTCCAAAATCCTCCTCCTCAGCTTCCTCAGGTTTATTATTAGTAATAAACAACGCAGAGTTATTAAACCTGAAGTAAAGCGGCTCTCCAGTCTTATCAGTGGAACACGGCACCTGGGAAACTTTGATCGCCTCAAGAACAGGAGGTCTGTTCCCATCGGCAAATGTGACCAGCATAAGGATGTTTTCAGCAATATCCTTCCCGAATATGGAAAGAATGGAGTCAAAGATGTATTTTTGTGTATGCGTCAAACGGGCCAGTGAGGCCTGTACTACAAAACACACGGCATCAATGTGATCGATCCCTCCGGGTTGTGAAAAGAACTCATGAATCTGCTTTGTGATTTTCTGGTCGTGTGAAATTCCTCTGGTATCACCGAAGCCTGGTGTGTCCACAATGGTCAGACTATATGGGACCTGGAAACCATTCATGTAATTAATTTTATATGCCGTGATGGCCGATGTCTGACTTTCAGTCTGGGATTTCTGCTTCCCTTCATCTATTAATGTAAAGCGGAAGTCATCTTCCCATTTCACACCCAGAATGAAGTTGATCATACTGTTGATTAAAGTGGTTTTTCCTGCACCTGTGGCTCCAATCATCATAATGGTCTTGTTCTTCTTTACGTTGTCTTTTCCAAACGTGCTTCTTCTGCAGTGTCCATCACTGTTCTGCCATGTTTCGTTCAGGTGGAGTTTAAAGATGGGTAGATTTGCATTGGGTGCATCTTCCATTTTACTGCTCATCTTCTTTTTAATATGACTAGCAACACTTGCTGTGGTCCCATCACTCTCCTTGCTGTGGTCTTTTGGTTTTTGGGATTTTGGATTATTTTTTCCTTTTTGGATTTTGCTGCTCGTGTTTCTTTTGGATCTTGGCATATTCTCAGTGACAACAGACTGATGAATCCCAGTTAACCTTGAAGAAACAAAACACAATAATAATGAAACAAAAGACTAACATTCATATGATAAATATATAATTAACATTATTTGGCCAAATGTGGAAGTATTTAAATACTATGCAGTTCTTTTTTGTCCTCCCAATAAGAACCGTGGTTAAATTGGGGAAATTGTTCAAAATAAAAATCAGAAGACTTTTGCGTGTGCACGTGATAGTTTCACGTGCTCATGAGTTACTGTGAATGTGCCTGTTATGCATAAACAGGCCTTTAGATTGCAGCAGTTTAAATTAAAGGTAGATACTGTGCAAGAGATGTCGATTTAGAAATGAATAGGCACACGTCTATATGCAGTTGGAAGGGATATTTTAAAACATTGACGTAAAACATGCACAATGTGTATTAATGCATGAAGACTGTGATTTTTAGAAGGTAAAATTCATTACATAGCTTATTAAAGGGGTCATGACACGGCTAAAACGAATATTACCGTTAGTAACATAAACTCCTAAAAACGTGTGTTTGCGCCATATGACCCCTTTAACTGCTACTGTATAGACCAGGGGTCTCAAACTCGCGGCCCGCGGGATGATATTTTGTGGCCCCCTACTTGACATCAAAGTTTAGTGTTAGTGCGGCCCGAACGTTGTTCTCAAACGCACCTTTTTCTTGCCACGCTTAGCACATGCGCTGTTAATGCAGCGTTAGAAAACTCCGTCAGTTTTTTTTACTTTCACTTTCTATATGACTGAAGTCAGGGGCGTCCGCAGGATTTTATCTCAGGGTACGCACATAATCCCCACCCAATATAAAGCTCTCAAACACGCAAAAAACAAATACTCAAGAAATGCCACAACTGTTTAAGCACATCCTCGCAGTTCATTTTAATTTCAGGTTGAATGTTCATTACTGGAAGTCCAGTAAGCCTGGTGTCTTTCATCGTGTTATATTCTTAAAGTAAATTACCGCTGACAGGCGACCTTTGTTTTGTTTATGCTCGGAAGGCTGTATCACAGATCATCCTTTGAAATGTTGCCATGTTCATTTATTTTTTATGCTTGATATTTGGTCTTTACCTCATAAATGTCAGCACTTTATTTGTATAAAAATATAAAAGATTTTTTATATTTATTTTCGTTAGACTTTGTTGGTTGTTTTTATCTATGAAGATCTGGCAACATGTTACTTTAACAGATCGTGAGAACAGCTAACCATACACACATTTGATTTCACAACATACGCTATTTATTTATTTACTCTTATTCTCTCTTGCTTTCTCAATATGTCATGAGTAGAAACGTTCATGTTGAGGAACTGTTAATAATAAAGATTGAGAAAACTGTAAAGATTGAGAAGACTGGATAAGTTGTGCTCCTCTTTTTTGGAATAATTGAATCCCTTTTTTTGTGGAATACTTAATGCGGCCCAGCATGACCCAGACTCTACCTCCAGCGGCCCCTAGGTAAATTGAGTTTGAGACCCCTGGTATAGACTATTATGTATGAGAAGAATCCCGGTGGCCTTGTACATTGTCATATAAATATACAGTAAGTGATCATGGCATTCCTTGAAAATCACGAATCGGTTACGTCAATTTCATAAGCACGTACAGTGTTTGAAGAACGCGCTGCACGGTCGGACCACCAGCGTGCATATAATGACAACAAGCTTGCATTTCGATGTGTTAAATAAGCCCAATAATCTTATTTTATTGACGATGTAGATTATATGGTTATATGAGATGTTTTATGCGGGCCATTTCCTTGTAGTTCAAATTATATAAAGTTTTAAAACAAGTGAAATCGTTTTTAATTTAAATATTTATTGTCCAATGCAGAGCAGGTGCAAGAACGCAAGGTAAAGCATAGGTGACTTTTCTCTTTTATAAGAACGATTAAGCCCAACCAGCTTGCCAAGCACATTTAAATGATTTATACTTCAAGTCCATCTTATATGAAAGAACTCCTGTGCTGTTTCGTTTTGCTTGTTTGCTAAATTTGCTTTGTGTCTATCGTATACTCTGTCTGGTTCAGTATTGTCATTGCCAAGTTTACCGTGTCGTGGTCCTGCCTTGCATCAGTTTACCTTCCCTTCTGTTTGCCCCCTCGGGGGAAGTTTTTTGTTTGACATTTGTTTAGTAGCCTCTCTGTTCTGTTCAGTTACCGTTTACCCCCACTGTAGGTCTTTATTTTGCCAATTAAAGTTTTGTGTTTCGCTTACGCTGCCTGCGCTTGGGTTCTTCCTGCACATCCCTGACAATATCTAGTATATAGAATGGTACATTGAAATAAAAAATATTGGAAAAAATTGTTGTGTCGTTACATTTTATAATATTATTATAATATTTATTAATATTAATGAATTAGAAAAGCTTTATTTGCCAATTGTGCACACACAGAAAAGCAACGTGTTGTGGTTTCAGGAGCTCAGAATAAAAAAATACAGTATAGACAAACACAGGAAATGGAAAAAATAAATATATAGAATAAAATTGTCATGACTCTGCCTCATCATGTCATGTCTTTCTTGGTCTTGTGGTCATGGCAAAGCCTTAGGTTTTATGTGGAGAGAGGCGTTTTGGCACACTTGGCCTTCCACGTGCTCTCTCCGGTTTTGTTTCTGTTCCCGCCCTCTCGTTCTTGTTAACTCTCCATCAGTGTTTCATCCCCGACACCTGTTCCCTTGTTATTATCCTTTGTCTGTCTCCCTATATAATATCCTCGTGTCTATTGTCCTCAGTAGCATAACTTTGTTTTGAAAAGTGGTGGGGACAATGGAGACACAAACCATACTTTAATAAATTGCTTCTGTAATAACTTGTTGGGAATATTCATGTAGGTGACCTCCTCTAGAAAACAGTATAAAACTGCGCAGCTTCAGTGGTGTAACGGTAATGCGAAAGACGCATGACAAATAATATGGAGACTGCCGTGAAGCAGGTACGAATCCGCTGAATTTACTAGTCTAAATTGTCACATCACATATCAGATCTGCTTCCATTTGTTTTTAAACTATATGATGTTTTTATCAATAGTTAATTTAAGCATGTTGTGCTTTATTATATGTAAGGGTGGCTGTTGCCATACGTTATTAAACTTATTAATTCGTGATCAAATAAACACTACTGAAACAAATGTTTTTTCCCCATGTTAAAAATTTAGTGTTTGACACAGATGGGTCAAGGGTTGAGACGTTTGGGAACGCCCTGCTAATAAGGACAAACATTCAAGTATACAGGGGAAACGGGTCTTATTTTGTCTTATTAATACGGGCATTGCCGGATAGGCAAAAATATACAACGAACTTTCTATATTTAGTTTTGAACTCATTAAAAACTACAAAGTTGTGACTTTTTCCATTTATTAGAGTATCAAAATGTAATTAATCTTGCTACCGCATGTAGAGAACAATAAGGACGAATATAGCACCAAAGTGCAATGAAGCGCAAAATGTTTGGTACATGTATGACTTATTACTGTCTGCGCTTGGGTTCTTCCTCCACGTAACTCTTGACAAAGATATTATACATCAAAGATGAAAATAAGTAAGATGTAAGAGGGACAGTTAACTATAGATATGCAAAGTAGGTACTGTATAACAAAACTGTATACTGTATATACATAATTTACCCAATTATGCATAAACCGTATTGCATGCTCTGCACTAGAATATTGCACTTTAAAACAGGTAGGTACTATTGGATGTGCTTAATATTTAGAGTGGAGATGGGCTGCCTAAAAAACTGTTCTACCAAAGTGATTTTATGAAACCTTGCAACGCATATGGAATAACCGTTTTATTATTTGGGACAACGCCCTTAGCTGTTATAAAATGCACTGTAACCCACTGCTTTGCGGGGCTTATTGCTTCAATACAACCTCCATTAGTAACTGGTATTATTATAAGGTTTGGAAAAAAAAATAACAATTTTAATACAACTTTTTTAAATTGCTTTGTAAAATTAAAGGCTGTTATATTTTTAAGCTGCTATAGTAAACCGTGTCTTAAATGGAATAGAACACAAAAAGGTAACTTACCTCAACTGATGTTTGCTCTTGACACTGAACTTATGCTGTAGCTGCTTAAAGCCTGTGCAGTGATATCTATTGTATTCATACTGTTGCTCCGCCCAACGGACAGAAGCACAGATGAAGTTTCACTTTCGTTTTCTTGTAAATGTGAGTCATGACTGCTTCGCGTTTATGGGAAATAGAGAGTGAAAGTCAAACATGTCAAGCATCAATATTTTCCAGTTTCTGTTCTGTCCCTTGAACAAGAGCTATAAAGTCAATATAGAGGTTTTATGCAGCTGTAACTGTTTAATAAAGAAACATAAAATGCGATATACTGCAATACATTTAAAACAGTATAATTAAAAAGTAAACGAAACATTTTTTTGCAAAGTTTATAAAAAATAAGTTTATACCATTGTACTTTTAGTATACTTCTTTTGTACTTCTTAGAAATATACCTTAATTTACTCTGAAGTGTACTTCATTTTACTGGATGAAAAGTTTAATTAAATTTGGCCTATACTTGTACTTAATCTTTTAATTGAGATATACTTTGGATGTATTGATGTATAGTGTTTATTAAATGCTTTTTTCACAAAGTTAGTGGTGCTCTTCTTCTTATTCTGTTTTTTTCTGGACAAAACTTTGGTACATAATTTGTCCCGCAGTGTTTGTCGTAGACCCATAAATGGGATGTAAAATTGAAGAGAGGTGTGCTATGACTTTTATAAGTGATTGTGCATATGATGTTTGTCTGTAAGGGAAAAAAGAATAGACAGGATCTATGCGAAGCTATCGAGCCATGCCCTAGCAATCATTCAGAGCACCCTAGAAACCACCTTGCAAACTTTTGCAGTGACCCTGAATGCCTTAGAGACACCGTAGCAATCCCTTTTGAGCAACCGAGTGCCAAGTTTAGCCACAGGAAGTAAAGTTTATTTCTTCAGAGCTTTACATTCTTCAGAATCTTCACATTTTCTTTTAGTTAGTCTTATAACTTGCATCTTCTAGTTTACACAGTCACAAGTATGATTTGTGCTGGAATAAAATAAATACTAATATATTGAACTGAAATGCTTACTTGAGTAAGCATGAGTGCATTTCATTTATTTTTATTTGACTTTTTTTATATTTACAAGTTTGAGTTAATTGGGACTACTCGTGCACAGTTACACTGTTCAACCTGAAGGTGAAGTTAATCTGAATACTGACTGAGTGAATGAAAGAGAAGAAGCATGATAAGATATGTTAGTGGGGGTGTGTGGTGCGCTGCTCTTGGAGAAAATGCCCCTCATAGACAGTACACAGTAGTATCTATATGGTGTGTGTTTGCGGTTTCATAGAAAAAACATTATTTTATGAAGTTCATAATGGCGGTTTAAAACACAACAGACATCAGTTACATGCTTTAATTGTAAAACTGTTACATTTCGCGTAAGTCCATAAGCATTTTGGCCTTAAGCACCACAACTTATGTCACTTTAACTGCGCGTAAGCAGCGCATCATAAATAGACTCAGCGCCAACATGACCGCAGCACTGAAGCGCTTCCACGGCAGTATGAATGTTCTCATCTGTTCTACTTCTAACAATAAGTTTCCTTTTCAATGATTTCTGTTAGATAAAAAGCAGGCGCTGATAACACGCTGGTTACATGTGCAGTGAACAACAGGCTATCCTCTCTTCCCCATTGCTCATCTGACATACCTCTGAACATGACGTACAAGGAACCAGCCAATCAGAGAGCTTGTATCATCTCTTTCGGTTTAGGTCATTTACATTGTTTAACCTCGTTTTACCAATGCAAGGCCCCAAAGTGTCAGGGAAATGCTAAAGAGAGGCTAAAAGGAAAAGCTAAATGACTAAGCTAATCGCATAGCAAATCAGAAAAGGAAAGGCAGCGGGGAAATGCAAATGCAAATGGTAAAATAAATATTCTTTTAAATGACTGATTAAAACTCGTATTCCTAGTTTAATTTGTAAATCCAATAATTTAATCTTCTTTTTAAATCGCATTTTCAAATATTTTTGAAATTCCACTATTTATAAAGGAATTAATTAATGCACTTTAAAATGATGTATTTATTTCGTGTATTATGTTGTTTTTTAAAAGTCAGTTTTATTTGAAGTATTTATTAATGGATTAATATTTCATTTATGAATTATTTTTACAATCATGCTTTTTATTGCCCATTAAAACAATAAATAATAAATTACTTTATAATTTCGCCTATTTATATTTGAATTAAAACATGAAGTTAAAAACAAATGGATTTATGCCTATTTGTATTGTAGAATTAGTTATTAAACAATGAAATGCTTTATTACTTTACACAGGACTCTTGTGGTCCTCCATAAAAAGTAGCTTCTAACTTGCCGATATAGGAGAAGCTCTTAAAAATATTGGCAGTGTCAGTCCTAATTTTAGAAAAGTCTTTTAATTGACCTTAATCACAGGTCCTACTGCCGGTACACAAAGCAGTGTATCATTATTTCCAGTAGCATTGCAACACATTCAGAAGTAATGGCTGAATCCTCTTGTCGGTATTATTGGGCGTACCCAGCTGCTGTAATTCCAAACAAAGACACCCTTACCTCAGTTTTCACAATTCCTGACAGAAAAAAGAACTTAAGAACACATGGGTGATACTGATACGGCAGGATGAAGGTCCTTATTGTAAAATAATTTGTGGGAGTACATTCGTGTGCAGTATGCATTTTGAAGCTGAGGATGTTTACACCTCAAAATTGGAAGTAAGCGGCTAAAATCCGGTGCTGCACCGATTTATTTGGAAAAATTGGGGTAAAGACCCTATTCCTCGACAATAAGCCTTTGAGTGAGCTAGTGCTCACCTTGGGGTTGATGTTCATGATATTCCACCGGCTGAAGTGGAGGAGGTACAACCCGAAACCAAAACAGACCACAACTACGCACATCACCCTTTACCTTGTAAGTACGCCGATTCACTCTGCTGAGAATTTTTACAATGTTAATTGTCGTGCTAATTCATAGCGAAAACGGATAAGAATCGATACACTGCTTTGACGAGCACTTCCAATGTTCAATTCCTCTGTGATAAAGGTCAATTTTTTCAATGCTAAAACTACCTCCTAAATCTGTGAAATGTTAGGAGTAGCGAAGAGGACTCCAAAGTCACGAAGACCAACTCACAACAATCCTAAAATGACTGTAACACCGGCAATCTGCGTTGAAATGTTAACAATTTTTATGACAATGAGCTTAATAATAAAGACTGTTTCCTGTCCTTTTTGGCACGCTCAGAATGTCACCGGTTGTACCAATTTATCCTCTTTGCCGTGAACATTATGCCCAAAGAGCTGGGCAGGTCCCAGCCTGTTGTAGTCGTAGCCGAGTTTTTGAGATAATGGACTTGAACTCCATTGGGGTCTCCCTGTGCAGGTTTAAACCCTGCTGACTACGGTTTCTTTGCTCCCCTGCTTTGATGGATGCCCCACTTAATAAGCAGCTTTACTTCTTTACCTCAATTTGCTACCACAGGATATATGTTGAGAGAAAACAATACAGCCCTAATAGTCTTGTGTGGAGTGTCTTGTGCAGAAGCAAGATTACTAAACTTAAAGAGCCTTAACGTTCTCTGTTAATAGACTGAAACAGGCAACTGCTCATTCTGGTTTCAAGCAATATTTTTTCTATCTCTAGACTAAAAAGTAGTTAACGGGATGTGATAAGGAAATCCCATCCTTCTTTGTCAGTGTTATCAAACTACCAAGAGCAGTCTATCTTTCTGTCTTCTTGGTCAGTTGATGTCATCTTCTAGGGGCCGTGGCGCATAACCTTGGGGATGAAGACTTCCAAGAAATACAGAGGCGGAAAAGGGCAGACTGCAATGTTTCTCTGTGGGTCTACAGTGCTGCATTAAGGCTCCAGTCTCTTCGTGTTCAATGTGTTCAAATCCTACCACTGCCAGCTGAAGCTTTAAACAGCCAGGGTGGCTTCAAGCCGGTTTACGGGGGCAGCTTGTAATACGTGGCTGACTTTCATTTAGCTGCGAACCCTCAGAGCCAGATGAGCCGGTTCATGTGTGCTTGATGAAGAATGAAACTACTGGTAGATTCACCTCCAGGCACATGTTTGAATACCCCTGCACTGAAAAGGCACATAGAACTCTTAAGCACGAGAACCTTATTAGCTGATTTAGGAAACTGCAATTTATACCTCCAGAGAGATAGGTTTGAACACCCTGGCATTGAATAGGTACACAGGACTCTTAAGGCACAGAACCTTAAAAGTTACGGACTGCCGGCGAACAGTGATGAAGAAGGCCTGCATAGTTTTGAGGTGGTGTGGCCGCAGGCAAAGTTTCTCTGTGGTAGCGTGGCCGAGTGGTTTTAGGGGTTGGATTTAGGCTCCAGTCTCTTTGCTGTTGTTGGTTCAAATCCCGCTGCTACCAGCTGAGTCTTTACACAGAGAGGGTGCCCTCTGGCAGCTCCCTGAGATTAACGGTGAGGGGTGTTTTTTCATGTCTTACTTTGAACACATGAACTTGGGGCTGAAGTGGTTTGTTTCCCCTTACAAATTGAAAACATAAGCCTATTACAATGCTTTGAATATGCGGCACTGAGGCTGTGTTGTCCTGCAACACCATGTAGCGCTGCTTCTTGTGTTTGCTTAAGAGGGTTATATTTAACAAGAAGTGACACACACGGCTTGAACGGATCACCTCAGTTTACTATTCTGTGCCATTCATTCTCACAACGCATGCACACATCGGATAACCACATAACCTAGGGGCAGAACACAGGACATGCAGGATATAACATCCCCCTCTTTTTAGAAAAAAACTAACTCTTGTGCACAGGAACTATAAGTAGAAAGAGATGGCTAACACCTAAGCATGAAAGTCAGTAA
This sequence comes from Triplophysa siluroides, assembly GCA_006030095.1. Taxonomy (NCBI): domain Eukaryota; kingdom Metazoa; phylum Chordata; class Actinopteri; order Cypriniformes; family Nemacheilidae; genus Triplophysa; species Triplophysa siluroides. The sequence goes on from VCII01000015.1 coordinate 2,130,339, forward strand.
CAAAGTCCTTCAGATATGCAGGATGAGCCCTTTTTCGGACGACCCTCCGATGGTACCGACTGTGGCACATCCTGGGCATCCTGAGTATCAGCAATCAGTGGCCAAAGGGGTCGAGACCCTACTGCTGGCAGAGATAGTTGTGAGACCTCCCTGACAGGGGAACCTTGAAACGCCCGGCCTGGCCATGGCTGCACTGCCATTGGTAATGGCGGTAGCAGAGGAAGACCTCCGCTCTGTGCGGGTCAAACACTAGGCTCCCTCGCCTGTGATCACGTAGATGGGGTGAAAGGGGTTGCCACCTTCCGCAGTCTACTAGCAGGCCAGCAGGAGCCATCGCTCAACAAGAATGTAGCTGACGCTAATTGCCGAGCCACCCGGAGAGGTTTGGACCAAAATAGTGCCATTTTGTTACTACGGCAGGGCCCCCGAACCCAGTCCAGAACTGTTATCTTACTCCGTTTGAACTTATGTCTCTTGTCAAAGTAGTCCTTCATTTGTCTCTGGTTTCAAGTTACAGCAACTTTGGCTGCTGCCCAGGAGCTGCCTGCCTCTGCTGGTAACAGTTCTTGTGGTATGAATCTGTCCAATGGCAATTCCATCTCTCGGCCAAGTAGAGTTGATAGTGATACTGCCTCAGACGCTCACTCCATCTGTGTAGACACAAGGGCTTATGTCCTGAGACAGAGGCTGAAAAGAGCGTGGTCAGAGCCTGATGATCCTTACGGAGGTTGAAACATCGACCATATAGGAAGAGCCATCTTTATGTCGGCCACACACATGCGAGGGCCTCACGTTCAACCACAGAATAGCGCTGTTCCGTGGGGGTCAAAGCTCTGGAGGCGAATGCTATTGGTCTCTCTACCCCGTCTTGCTCCTGTGACAAAAGGGCCTGTGTGGAGGTACCACAGGTGACAATAGGCAGACTGTCAGGGTCGAAATGGGCCAGGACAGGAGGTGTGGTCAGCTGGGATTTCAGTATTCAAATTGCCTCAGAGCATGCTGCATTCCAGTTCCATGTCTCCTCTTGCTTTAGTAACTGGCGGAGTGGCACTGTGGTTTGGGAGTAACGCAGTGGGAAATTGCATGGACGCCGCAGCGCGTCCTCAAAGTGCCTCGAGCCGGTCCTGTCCGGTCTTCCAGTGGTCTTCGAGCCGGTCTCGTTTGTCCTCCCAGACTTCTCCAAACTGCCAGTGCCTAGCGAGAATCATTCAGACGGCGAGGAGCTGCAGCCTGAGCCCACCACAGACACCATGTGCGTCTCTGCCGCGACGTGTGAGCCTGCGCCATTGGGAGCGACCGAGCCCACCACGGTTGCGGAGTATGAACAGCCTGTTGCTGACCAGGTGTGTATGCCGACTGCAACTGTTACAACTGAGGAAGTACCTGGACTTTGCGTTATGTTACATTCATGTTTGTCACCCATTCAGTTTCCTTCGTTTGTACACAAGGACTTGATTTTCTGCACGCTCTAAGGTGTACTAAATGACGATTATTATACGTATTCCCTGACTGAAATTGATGTTTTAAATAACTAATTTCATGGATGTGATCTTGATAGATCTGGTGGAGAATCATATTTGGTGAGCTAAGCTCATCATTATTTTAACACGCAGCTAAAAACGTTACAAGAGATTGCATAATTTGGGTTTGAAGGTATCCTTCATTTGGGTTCCTGCACAGGTAGGTGTAGAGGATAATGAAGTAGTAGATAATTTTGGTCTTTTTTATTTGTCTTTTTATGTAAATATTAAGAATAACTGAGGTAATTGTCAATAATTGGATCCACACTACAGTTCAGAAAGTGTTGGTAATGCACCTAAGCTGGTTTGCCAACCACCAGTAAAACTCAAGAAGAAGAAGTAAGGGAGGTTTGTTTGGCAAAGGAAGCATGGCTTTCCTTTTTGGTTACCACAAACTGCTATGAGTCCTGATTGGGAAACTTTGGTTTAAAGATCTATCAAATAAGGACTCTTTGTTGCATCTAGCATTTGTAAGGCCTCCTTTCACTGATTAGTGAACAAGAAGGGATTACCATTTAGGAGCTGTAACACAACTTCTCCATGTGGATCTAGCTGTACCCTTTATGGAGGTTTTTGTTCACTTATTATACTGTGTGCAAGACGGCCATCTTCAGCTTCATCAGTCTGTGTTTCATAAGCTTGAACTATATCAAATAAAGACTTTTCCGAGCATTTCAGCTCAGGTACTGTTGTTATACTGTATCCATAACAGGATGATTTTCTCAAACTAAGATTTCAAGGACTGTAGATAAATACCACTTTTTACATCCGTACAGTTTGTCTTAGTTTTTTTTGTTGGTTGGTGTGTTTTTATAAAATGAAGAAAAACTAAATTTGACTGTCTGTCTGTTTCATGTGGTTTAGGTCATGGCTATGTAAAAAAGTTGCTGGTTTCCCTCTTTAAAAATCTGATTTATAGCAGAGTCAATCTAAGTGTGTTTGAGTATGTTATATCACATGAGAAATATAATCTTAAATGAGATTATTATAATTAATGCGTGAAAGAGTTCATTACATTTTGCCCGAAACATTTGTTAGGTTTCCGTAAAATAAAGACAAAGCACTTTGCTATTTTGATTGCAAATCCCCAAAATTACAGATTTCATAAATTTAAGTGTGACTCAATAAATAAGGGGGGCCCCTGTACAATAGTCCATATAGTCCAGGATGCATCAGAAAAAAATAATCTGCTAAATGCAATAATGTTACAAAATCTCTGTTAAGTCATGTCATGGGTAACAAATTGTCTTTCTTGAAATTGAGTTTAGAACTTGAATATTTATTTTAAGTATTTCTACTGAGCAACCGCATCATTTTCCCATAGATACCATATAGCGTAATGAAATAACACTTACAGGCAGTGCTTGAATTGAACCAAATCTTATGGGGGTTTTTAGGTGGGGGTTAGTCTCGCAATATATAATTTATAAAAATACACAATATTTTGATAATAATATGCATAGCTATATACTATTTATGAAAAACAGGCTTACATAAAAGAACAGGCTTCTTTTACTGTATTTTGGATCAAATCAGTGCAGGCTTGGTAAACAAAAATGACTTTTGAACAGTAGTGTACGTCCAACAGAATAATTCTAGCATTATTTACCAATGAAGTATTTACTATTTTCCCTAAAACAAAACTGGTTGATTGACGCTTCTACCTGATCTGAGGGACCCCTCTAAGTCTATTTTTTACTTCTTATGGGGGTCCCTAATGCCTTATGGGGGGTCCTGGATCCCCCCAGCCTCCATTCAATTCGAGCACTGCTTACAGGTATTGAAGCAATAGATCTGCAGGCATTAGCAAATGTATGATGTTTATATACTGCCCTCTACAGATCATTTTTAGCTTATTCAGGATGTTAGTTTCACAGAGAAAGTAAAACATACTGTACTGTATGTAGAATATTATGTAGTTTTAAGCAACATACATGAGAATATCCAGTTTATTTTCATAGCGGAGATAAAATGGTTTTGACTAATGTTAGAAAATTTTGGTTGTAGTATTTAAGAGTTTATTATATTCATACTATGATATAAGCACTGGTGTGGTGTGTGTGTGTGTGTGTGTGGTGTGCATGCGTGCGTGAGTGTGTTGAAAAAAGATATCTTATATATATCTTATAATATCTTATATTTTTTATACATATAAAATATGTATGAATATTAGTCATATCCAGTCAATATTGACCATTACTAAGGTGATGATGGATGACTTATGAGTTGTTGTTTGGCCATCATTTGAATAGTCTTATGGTGTAGTTCTGTAGCCATAACAGTTCAATGAAACAAAAACAATAAAATCCTATCATCATTTACTCACCCTCAGGCTGTAGCTTTTAAATCTCATTTGTGCATCCACACATTCAAAGTTCCCACCAGGTTTGACATGAAACATTATTAGTGCATGATAGTATTATGTATTATGACCAATTATAAGCAGAACTTTCAGGCATTCCAGAACTGCTAATCTTTTTATAAAATATAACAAATGATACAGTAATTTATTTGATCTCATTTGTATAGTAGGTTGATTCAGATAACCTTTAAACCTCATTAAATATAAATGTAAGGCATTCCATTCTACAGAGAGGAATAAGAATCAGCAGCACTTTACTTAAAGCCTTTATGTATAATGCATTATAAAGGGTTAATAAATGGTATAACGCATTATTATTGTTCATAATGTGTGTTGTAATACATGAAATGTTGTTGTAAAAAATGATGACCAAATTAAAAAAAGCAAATGATTGATCAATTCAATGAATTGATAAGTGTTATGATGTATTAACTGTAGTTACTATTACTCATGAGACATTACAATGCATTAAGGTGCATTACGAGGCATAATTAATACTTTATACTACGTTTATAATGCATTATACACATATGCTTTAGGTAAAGTGTTACGAATATTCACGGACACACCAGGCTCCACCCCACTTCCACGCCCTCACCAGAGATAGGCAAGGCAAGGCAAGTTTATTTATATAGCACATTTCATACACAAGGGCAATTCAAAGTGCTTAACATAAAATGATTGACAGAAAGAAATAAGCTTTAAAATGCAAATAATTTAAGATCACAAATACTTTTTAAGATTTTAAGAAACAATAAAACGGCAATAAAATTGATTAAAAATGTGAGTGTACATATAAAAAGAATGAGAGCAAAATAAAAATAAATTAGAAATAGAAGTGCAGTTGATGTAAACCAGCACAGTGCTCAGGTTGTGAATGCACAGCTAAACAAGTGTGTTTTTAATCTGGATTTAAAAGTACGCCTACTGTTGGTGAACGTCTGATGTCTTCTGGAAGCAGATTCCAGCTACGGGTGGCGTGATGGCTAAACGCTGACTCGCCATGTTTTGAGTGAACCCTTGTTATCTCTAACTGATTTGATCCTGATGATCTGAGAAGTCTGTTTGGTTTATATTCAGTGAGCATATCTGAGATGTATTTAGGTCCTTGACCATTGAGTGATTTATAGACAATTAATAATACTTTGAAGTTGATTCTAAAAGTAACTGGTAACCAGTGTAAGGACCTGAGGATTGGAGTGATATGCTCAGATTTTTTGGTTCTGGTCAGAATCCTGGCAGCAGCGTTCTGTATGAGCTGCAGCTGTCTGATGGTCTTTTTGGGAAGACCTGTAAGGAGTGTATTACAGTAATCCACCCTGCTGGTGATGAAAGCATGAACTAGTTTCTCTAAATCTTGGCTTGAGACAAAACATCTGATTTGCTTATTGCTTTGACATGACTGCTGAAACTAAGGTCAGACTCTAAAATGACACCAAGATTTTTTTACCTTACTTTGTGTCTTTAGACCTCTTAAATCAAGGTATGTGTTTACCTTGTTAGTTTCATCCTTTTTACCAAAAACAATGACTTTGTTTTTATTTAACTGAAGGAAGTTTTGACACATCCAGCTGTTAATTTCATCAATGCACTGGCAAAGAGAGTCAATAGGCCTGTAATCATTGGGTGAGAGGGCTAGGTAGATCTGAGTGTCATTTGCATAGCTGTGGTAGGCAATTTGGTACTTTTTCAATATTTGGCCAAGTGGGAGCATATATAAATTGAAGAGGAGCGGTGCAAGAATCGAGCCCTGTGGAACACCACAAGTCATGGGTGTCCAGTCAGATTTGTGGTTGCCTATGTTCACATAGTAACCCCTCCCTTTAAGGTATGACCCAAACCATTTAAGTACCAACCCAGAAAGCCCTACCCAGTTTTCCAGCCTATGTAGGAGTATGGTGTGATCTACCGTGTCAAATGCAGCACTGAGATCTAGTAAAACCAGAACTGATATTTTGCCTGAATCAGAATTCAATCGAATATCATTAATTATCTTTACGAGCACTGTCTCTGTGCTATGATGCTGACGGAAACCAGACGGATAATTGTCCAGGTAGCCATTTAAGTTCAAGAATTTGGTCAGCTGATTGAAGACAACCTTTTCAATGATCTTGCCTATAAAAGGAAGATTTGATATTGGTCTGTAGTTAGACAGTAAGGTTTTGTCTAGATTGCCCTTTTTTAGTAGAGGTTTTAGTAGAGATATTCTTATTATAGGGTGATGAAAGGGTTCCAATTGGAGAAACCGTAATTTCTAACAAAACCTATTGTCATCTATGAAAAAACTAGCATCTGGACTCCTTCACGGCATAAGCATTTACCAGCACACCAGTATAAAAGCACACCAATGTATATATTTATAACAGCTAAGGGGGTTTTAGGCACAATGCCATAGCTGTTATAAAATGCACTGTAACCCACTGCTTCTTGGGGCTTATTGCTTTATTAGCCACTATTGGATTACTTACCTGTTTCCACGAACCTACCGCCCGGTGTTCTCCAGTGATCTCCAGCGATCTCCACATGGCTGTATGTCTGCACCAATGCCATTGTCCACCAACTCCAGGTTTGTCAATCTCCTATAGAGACATCATATCAGCATCATCATTATCAATCAAAGAACTCTCCAAGATATCATTACTAACCTGATACTGTTGCTTATCTCACCTGTTCGTGTCTGAGTCTTCATACTTGACAAGTTGTATATGGACTATACTAATATGGTGCCCATTTTTTATTTAAAAAACTGCTAAAAGCCCCAGACCCCATTAACTCGCTTTATATGGACTTTTAAAAACACCCAACCAAACATGTGTGCTACAGTAAAAACTGAAATAAAGATTTGATGAGGAGTTTTTATTTTGGGGTGAAGTTTTCCTTTAAGTATAAGCAACGGCCTTGATATGATTTCTCTTTCCTTAAAAAGTAACAAGGTTCAAATTACAGGGCCAAATGTTCCAGGTATTAATCTTACCATTTACCAGTGCTGAACTCTCACAGTTTCTCTGTGTTCAAAAAGACGGAAACAAGAGCTCATATTTGTCACACTGACAATGGCATCGACTCAATGTAAGTGTAATAATACTTTCAGACCCTAAGGGACTTGCTACGGTTCAGTTCATAAATGACAAATGTTCTATCAGGACCGTTACTTTAGCACTAATTCTAGTATAGAATAGAATATAATTTGTTTGACACAGCAATTTGCATAATAAGGACCACCAATGCATTGTGGGTGGGAAGAAGACAAGATAGTTACTGGTGTCCTTTGATTTTAACGTAGAGACAGCTCTACACGTCTTCCTCATGTGGAGCACACAAATGAACTGTTAATTCTGCTTTTCGTGTAGTAATGGTCTGCTTTATCCGACATAATGAGCTCCTAGCAAGAGTGCATGTGTTGGTTAAAGCACCAGTGGACATTTGGCTTTCTCTGATAAACGACTTATTGAATTTAAGCCAAAGTTCTAGTTTTATTTCCTTGAATAAATGTCAAAACTGAGTAATAACGTTGAAATAAAATTAACTAAACTAGAATTGACTTTTATTAACTTATATTTTACTCTAATTGTTTCCTTGATATGGGAAAATAATATAACGGTAAAAGGAACTGATGTACCAAAAATAAAAGTTGTTTAAGGGAATGTGATTTCTGGTGTGAAAAATGTGACTCACTTGTCCTGGGGATTGTTTCAAGGAACTATGGGAGGAGTTTTTATTCCCGGAATGCTGCTCTCTGTCGGACTTGAGCCCAGTTTGATACTCTCACATCATTAAGAGAACAGCCCTGATGAACGACCTTAGAGATGGCAAGACAGACCGTGATCTATTACAGCAATGAACAACATATGAAATAATTCTGTGTGCGAAGCTGTGGGTTTGTGCACTTTATGATTCATGTTGCTGCTATCTCATTGTGTGTGTCCACAGACATCCAGATGTGTGAGAGAGTGTGTGTCGGTTCTTTGTGTAAAAGAATAGCTACTGCCCTGGAAGGAATCAGCACAACTTGCAGCTGTGAGGCGTACAAGAGAAATCAATGTTGAGAAATATAAAAAACGAGAAATCTACCTATCCATCTAGCCCCCATGAGTGGCTCCAGCATGGTCTGTCATTGCTGTGGCTTCAGAGGGCTCCCTCTGGTTCTCCCTGACCGGTATCACCTTGACCTTGTTCCCTTTGACTCCCCGGAGCTCCTCATTCCTTCTTACTCCACCTTGGTCACTTCCACTGGCTCCGCCACTGTCTTTAATCCCCCAGCCCAGCCTTGGGCCTCTGAGCTGGTGATGTCGCCCTGGTTCCTCATCCCTCGGTCTCTACCATGGTCCCAACCCACCTGACTTCACGTCGGATTTCAGTTCCCTGGCTCGGCCCTGGTCCACACCCCTGAAGGCCCCAGTGTGCTGTTACATAATAACGTTGCTCTACCAAACTTTGTAATTGCAAATTAGACCTAATTCGTGTGGAAGATGTAACTTTTCAACTTGACAAAAGCGTAACAAAAGCATGATGTCATCATAACATTTCCTCTCTTTCAAATTCCCTTAATAAACTTTCATAGTGAGAACACACTGGTAACAGTAACTTCAACAAATACTTGATCTGGAGGAAAAGGTGTGTTCCACTTCGGTATCAAAGATTTTTAAGGAAATGTGCATAATCTTTACCCTGGCAAAACTGCTTCTCGTATGTTTGCCCTGCTTCCAAAATCCAGGGTTGTTAGGTTGCAAGTGGGCCAAAGAAGCTCATTTTATGTATGTAGCATAAAATAAAAAAATACATGGATTATAATCTGAAATATAAGAAACAACAACTCCACTGATAGGCTTTGTCAACTCCAGTACATACAATTCAAATACCATGTTGACCTGATAAGAAAGTTATAGATTCAAATCCCAGGACATCTAGATGTAAAAAAGACCTCCACAATTATTAACAAATGACTAGAGGTGCCCAGGATATACTAACCCCATGCGAATAGGCCTTAAAACTAACAGTCTGTTTCTCTGTTACGTGTCCACAATGTAGACTGAAAAATACAAAACAGTTGAAATGTTCAGTTGCTGTTGTTTAAATAATGGTATGTTCCTGAAATCTTGATACAGTGGATGCTGTTTGGTGTTCTCTGACCTGACAGTATAAACACGCCACATTGAGCAAGAATGGTTTCAGAGCAACACACTGACTGAATATCAAATGAGTTCTGCAGTTGGGTGGAGCCCTGTACACAGAGCCAAGCTCTTCTCTTTACAAAAAATCCCTTTGCTTATTTATTTATTACCAAATAGAGTTTTCATTTACCACAATCTCAGATGTTTCAAAGATTTGTGGAGCTGGCGTGCCACCATGAAGGATGTAGTTCTCTTATCTATTCATGTTCAAATTCTTACACAAGCAAGAAAAATATTAATAGTTTTTACCCAAAGATTTAGCATTTTGCTTCAGAAGACAGTTAAGTATTAAACACCTGGAGTCGTATGGATTACTTATATACAGTAATGGATATATGCCCTTTTTAGAGCTTCAAAAAGGAGTTCAATTCAAAAGCATTACAAAGGCAGATAGAGCCAGGATTTCTTTTTATATCACTCTGATTGTGTTTGACTGAAGAATGGATGATGTATACACCAGGATGGTATGAGAATGAGCGAATTATGGAGAAACATTTTTTAGGAATTTTTTTAAATTAGGAATTTAACAAATTTGGTATAATAGACTTGAATTCCTAAAATCATACAGATTAATTATGAAACAGATGCAATTCATAACCTTCTTTTGTCAAAAATGAACAACAAAGTTTGCGTTTAAAACAGTGTTCTTGCCCTATCCCTGTATGTAGTGGTATCGAATATGATGTGTAGTAAATGTTGAGCTGTCACATACGATTTAGCAGAAATATTAGTTTGACATCATTTTACAAAAGAATTACATTGGTAGACCTCCTGATCAACTGACCATCATCTGAGATTTGTAACATGCCTGAAAGAGAGCATTAAGCTCAATTGAGATCAAACATTAAAACCTAGGATGCAGATGAAATTTGGGGGGCTCAAAGTTTCAAAACCTAGTCAGCTGCTAAACACCTTTTCTGGCCATATGATCTGTGCTACACACCAAGGTGATGTTTCGGGCATTATAGTGTCAAAATCTACCTAGACAGCATCTTGGGCACCAAGGTCTTGAAACCTAGTCAGCTAGCCACAAAGCTAGAAAGCATTTTGTGAGTCATAAAATCTAACAAGCTTCTTGGCCATGCATTGTAGACACATTTAAGGTGCCTACCTATGTAGCATTTTTTTGTACTAGTATGCTCTCAGTATCATCTACCTAGATTGTTTTATTTAAGGCATTTTAATCTCTGAACCAGCTCGGTGTCTGTTTTAAGCAGCATTTTTAGACCGTATCTCATCTAAAATTAGTGAACTTCCTAATCTGAAAGCATTTTGAGGTCTGACGATTTAAAAATGTACATACTCCTTGTATATACTTCCATACTTCCAAGTAAGTTATTGTGTAGACTGCATTTGGGGATTATATTAAATCTGCACTTTTATGGGACTGTGTAGCCTAAATCCTTCCACAAGTGTGCATAGACTAGTTACCATAATATTTAGACACATGTTGGGGGCGTTACTTATTTGTTTACCCTGCATCTAATCCCACCCACACCGATCACGTCACATATAACCAACCAATGAGCGGTGCTCTTTATACTCCCAGGCTATATAAAAACTGTCATGAAGCGAAAAATAACGGGCACTTCATAGCGCAAGAAAAGAAACCAACTGAAGTTTACGCGTACTACCTTTCTGTTTGTCCTTTACTTTACACCACTAAGCTACTTTAACAGGTTCCATTGAGGTTATTCGGGCTGTAGCTTTTCATAATCAAAAGAAGAAATTGGTTTTACAAAATAATTATAATGATGCTTTTATGGGTTATCTGCGCGTCTCTGGTCATGGTGCCGCTGCTGTGTGACGCGCGCATCACCAAGCGCTACGTGATCGGCTGTCCGGAGCGCTGCGATAAGAGTTTATGTCCGCCTGTACCGGCCGACTGTGTCGTCGGAGACATCCTGGATCAGTGCGACTGCTGCCCGGTGTGCGCGTCCGGTGAAGGCGAGCCCTGTGGAGGCACGGGGAAACTTGGAGACCCGGAGTGTGGAGAGGTTCTGGAGTGTGTGGTGTCTGACGGAGTCGGATCCACGGCCACGGTGAGGAGGAGGGGGAAGAGCGGCGTGTGCGTGTGTAAGAACCCGGACCCGGTTTGCGGGAGTGATGGAGTGTCCTACAGAAACATCTGCGAGCTCAAGAGAGTCAGCAACCGGGCGCAGAAACTCCAGCAGCCGCCGGTCATCTTCATTCAGAGAGGAGCCTGCGGGAAAGGTAAAACCAAACGTCTCATAACGATCTGCTTACATAGACCTTTTGTTTCCTGATGATCTTGATCGTTTAAAAACGTATAGTTTCTGCCTATATCAATACCGCGCTTTACGCATCATAACTGCAACCCACATTGACAGTATTTTTGGGCATCAAAGTCTGAAAAAACTACTGAGCTATTCAAAATCAGGTGAGATGCCTATGTAGACACCAAGTTGGGGCATTGTGATCATAGTGATGATGCCCACCTAAAAGTGCCTATACTGCATCAAAACAGTGAACTTCAGACTGTAGTCTGGTAAGTATCAACTTTATTTTTAAGAGTGACATAATACAAAATATAATAAATAAATACTGTGATAATGTGTCTTTGAAAGACTTTTGTTTGCAATATATATATATATTAACACATTTTGTGTGGTTTGATTTAAACTATAGGTCCTTTTTAGACAATCAATGCAGTGAGATTATGAGATTTGCCAGTTTGTCTGAAGCTCCATTACCAGGAAATAAGCCCAAAGGTATCTTGAAATTAAACCTGGCATTGGAAATATACTTATGCTAATGAAAAAACAAACTACACAAAATGAGTTCAAGACGTTTATGCCTGGACACATTCCCTGCAATAGAGGTTAGCAGCAGTTCAGACAGATTCTCCTGAAATCACGAGATAACAAGTAGATTCCAAAAAAGGCAGAGAGAGCAGAGCTGACGGTGTGGTGACCATCAATCTAGTGGATCTATGTCATCTGGCCCAACGTAACTTTAGCAAGGTTTTTGAATTTAGTGTTCCCTATACCGTCAAAAATACCTCCATTCCAAGACCTAAAGGGCTGCCGATCGACAGCATTGAAAGGCATTCAGCCAATGGGCATCAAGCCAGTTGGTATGTAAGCTCTAGGGTGTGTAATCTTCTGGTCTCAAAACACGCACTATAGTGACTGATGGAAGGGGAACGTGTTTCACCTTCTTGATAGTGTGCGGGACTTCGATGCCATCTTGACCCATGTGGACCCAGTAAAAGCAACATCACATGTCTCCTCTACCAGTCATATAACAATTCTTTTATGAGTATTTATGTCCCGAGAGTACTGTAAGTCGAATGCACTTTTGTGATTAAAACTGTACTGTTTGATGTGCCTGAGCTTTACAAATGAGTAAATGAGTTTTTGTTTTCAGTTAGGATGCTGCCTTTGAAGGCAGCTGCCCATGTAGGCAGTAGACAGCAGAAAAGCTCACTAAATTAATAGAGGTACAAAATAAATGCATTTCTTTCCAAAGTTAATGGTCCAACACAATCTTACTGGAATTCATAACTATTTTGCTAGGTGGCTAATTCATATTAATTCGTACAGTTTTTTTCGTAAATTTTAGTGCGATTGCAGTGACGTCAGGTTGAGGGGAGGGGCTTAGGTGTTGCGTTTTCCTAATAATTCAATGTTTTTGTGTTCACATGGCACTAATTCCTACGAGTTATTAGTAAATAATTATTACAAATATCTATGAGATCAGGAAGTTCTTATGACTTACACAACCAATGTAATTACTTAAATTTTACCTTTGTGTCATTGGGTATAATGATGTCTAAATCAAGCCTCACAAATCTTCGTAACTCGCACGTATTCCCTTTTGGCTTATTAGGTTATCACTTCAGCCTGGGTTCACTCACAGTTTGACCGGCCAAAAATAGCGCTATACAGTCTAGAGTGTGTGAGCACAACACAGTTACGCTAAAACCTCATCGCAGTTCTGGTGCCAAAATTCTGTTTTCCCTCAGCTCAAGTCATTACACTAAGACATCTCCCATCACATGATGTAATGTCCATCTGGAGGTCCAGAAGCTGGATATTATCTAACAAACCTTTTCTCTTAGGATTCAGATCCAGGTCAAATTTTACAGTCCTTGAGCTCTCTTAAAGCGGCAGTGCGTAGGATTGGCCTCTTTGTCGCCATCTCAGTTTGTAATTGCTACTGCAGGTGATGTGCGGAGGTATTTCTTTACGTGAGTTGTGATTCGGCACTGCTCAACTGCGCAGATGAGTCTGATGTTTTGAGTCGTGGCCTGTGACACTGGTGGTCACTGTACATCAGTAGCGCATAATAAACACAGATAACACGGCAGATGATATTACACGAAAATAAGAACATAAACCGACACAAATAAAGCAAATGGAGCTGCCAACACTGCCGTTTTGGCCGGGAGTCTCCAGTTTGTTATTTCTCATTGAAACTCCCCTAACACGAACCGGACAGAAGATCCCCGAACGGGGGTCTCAAATGCTGACAGGGACGGTCATAAATCATTGTACATCATCAACTATATATACTATATGCAAAGCCTTGCCATCATATCTGGGATATAAGTCTGTTAATTTGAGTTAAATCACAGGCTTCACTTGTCCGTGCTAACTCGCGCCACATGAAATACAGATGTGGGGAGATCATTTCTAAATCACACGAGGTCCCCAGATAATACTAATCCCGGGCGAATAGGGCTTAAATTACATTTATCATAATGAATATAAAGAGAGAAAGAGCAACTGATGAAACCGTACCCGTCTGTATTAACACAACCAGTGCGCTACGTTTTTTGTGTTCTCTATAATCAATATTAATTCTTGTTTTCGCACGAGTCTGATCACATTCCCTGTTTCTTTGTAAACTGTCATCAGTTCGTTCTTTCTTTTTTTTCACAAATGATGAATCCAACACCAATGTCAACACTGCTTGTAGTGCTACAGTACTAAATGCCGCCATAAATAATACTAAACGTTGTATGAAGTCCTACCCAGCAGTTGTGAGTACACGCTCTAAACTGCCTGTCACTCGCAGCATCCACACGCGGGCTAGCAGCCGGATCCTCTTCGTTCTGTGTACGAATGTGACGAAATGACGCATAGACGAAAGACACCATATAAGGATCTCCGGGACAGACGACCCGACAGGGCAAATTACAAATCAATGACACAGTTTTAAACACCGTTCTTTCATGTACCTGCTCAATAATTGGTTTTAGCTCATTTTTACTCAAAAGAACTTGCGGACTGCCGCTTTAACCTACAATCTCAAAAGAAGACATGTCAAGTAAAGCCTGTGGCATAAGTTTTTTTTTACGCACAGCCTTGCAAAGTATACTGCTTTTGATTCATACGTGTACACACGGGTTTTGACGCATGCGCATTACGACATATTGCAATATCTGTCCGGGCCTACAGGGGTCAGGTTTTCTTCAACTACATTGAATTGATGCTCCCAGGTCACGGTTGCCACCTGGTGGTTACTGCAAGAAATGGAATGCGCATGCCAAACCTGCGTGTACTTTATACGCGAAGTAACAAAATTCCGGTGGTGCGCGTACTATTCTGATGACGAAATTTGCGTCACACGCACTGTACGCCATCCCTCGCGTACGCGTAAAAAGGGAACTATACTTCAGTCTAAGGGTCATGCCAAAATACTTTTGCATAGTTGTACACCCAAATGATTGACAGTGCACATAAAAATTCCATAAAACTGAGAAGAAAATATCGATTTACTGTAATTGTTGACAGACATCGGTTCTTGAAGTCCCCGTGAACCGGAAGTTGCGATCGTTTTTTTGCGACATTTATAAGCTATTTACTATAATTAATATAAAAAAAAGAATTGTGATTTTTTTATTTTTTGAGCAAGAAATTTCAGCCTCACACATTTTCACTGTGCACAAGTACAATATTTAACTGTAGAGGTTAAAGCACAAAGAATCTCTGTCAGACATTAGCTGGAGAAGGAAGTCTGTCATGTTGCATTAAAGCCAACACATACATACAAATATTCACTTTGGTTTGCCCCAAGTGCTGAGTTTGCAGGAGGAAGTGCATACAGTAGCATCCGCCCATCTTAGCCGGTGGCATGTGGTGTCGAATGCATGGAAAGAAACTTTTAAGGATCTTTCATTGACAGAGCAAGTCTTGGATCGGGCTATGTGCCAATGATGTGGAAAATTTAGCAAAGAGGGGGAATGGGGGAACCTTACCTAGTGTTTGAGCCAAGAGATTTCATTGACCGAGTGCTTTATTAGTTTCTAAATTAAAGAGAACATTTTAGCCAGTAAGAAACAACCTCGCAACATCTGGATAGCAACAAGCTAAAACACCTCCAAACGCCTAAGCAACTGCATAGCAATTCCCTGGCACCATAACGCCCTAGCATCTTGGCGGTGAGTTTTGCAAGAGGTTCTATGTAACTTGAGAAAAATAAAATGCAGAACTAATTTAAGCTTGAAAGACCTGTTCCCTTTTATAGGCACAATTACATATGAATCCACTTTTATCCAAAGTACCTTATACTTTCATCGTATTTAAGAGAAACACATTTCTTCCAAAAGATAAAGGTGTTCACATAACGCTGCCATTTTCCGTATCTCTTTGTACAAACTAATAGGATTTGACCTACTAATAGAACACAAACGACATTACATCACAAGAAAGTCTATTTGCAAACCTCGTGGTTATACTTGCTATCTTTTCCCAATGTAAATCAAAACATGTTTAAAACTGAGTCCATCTATTATGCTGGCTGTCTTCCATCCCTTATATGACAAAAACTAAGATCAGATCAGATGAACAAACTTGTGAGGATTGTGACGTCCTATCTGGCTTTTGCATCATTTACTTTAAAGGGATAGTTCACCCAAAAATGAAAAATCTGTCATGAATTACTAATAATTGTAAGATTTTTCCTGCTATGTTAGTCAATGGTGCTTCAGAATTGTTGATTGCCAACATTCTTCTAAATATCTTTCTTTGTGTTCAACAAATACATGTAAACAGGTTCGAACAACTAGAGGGTGAGTAATTCATGACAATTTTTCATTTTTAGATGAACTATCCATTTAAATAACTTGTCTTTGTTGACTTGAGCTCAGTCAATTTGCCATTTCACACTAATGAATAGCCTACAATTTATTTGTGAAAATAATTGAATGTAAATTGTACTGTAAACGTCTCTATGTACAGTCTGTTTACTTTGTAACTCTTTATACATGCAGCTTTGCTTGGCTCAAACAAATAATTCAAGAAGCACAGCTAGATGTCTAGATTATGTGTCAATCGATTGGCATTTTGTAACGAAACGAAAAACAGATTTTCCACTAACGTCAGTCTAGTAATGTATGGTAATTGGGTCAACACACTTGTCTCCAGCTGTTTTCTATAACAGAATAATCAATAGAGTGCTGGGCCAGGAGTCTCTACAGATGTTCACATGATCACGTTCAGCTGCCACAATAGAGCAGCCCTGCAGAGCCACATTATGAGAAGTCATAAGAATGACATTAGAAGCTGTAAAATGGCTTTCAAGCATGATAGGATCATTTTTCCTCATGATGGCAAATCAAGAAAAACATCTTATCGGAGTAGCAAGGCGTCAGTCTCCAGTGGTTTACAAGGTTTATACCAGCATGTGGCTGCATTCATGAATAATCGGGTGGTCACACTCAAATGTACTGTCGGTTAACACAGCCTTGCATTCCCCTGCTGGTAGGTGCTGTTATCGCACCATCTAGATGTAAATGTCTTCTTTGAAAAAGGTGCAACATTTAGATTTCAAATATTTCATTTTAATAGAGTGGTGGATAACCAATTTAGTACACACAGTTATATAGCAGTCATTTACACGGAACCATGACTACGCTATGTAATCCCCTCCCCTCCCTTAGCCCATAGTGACATATATTAGCAACCCAGCTGGTAAGTTTAACATAATGTGAGTTTGTCCTGAAGTAGCACTGGGATAATTGTGGTATGTATGTTCCTGTAGAGTTCAAGTGGTGGAGGATGAAGTGGAGGCCAATCTTCCACAGACCTGTTGGGCATGTAGGCAAACTGAAAGGGGTCAAGGGAGGGTCTGTGATGGATTTGAGGTAGGAGAGCACTAGGCGCTTAAATTATTTTTTAACAGATGTCCAAGCAAAGGGTCTAAAGTCATTTAGACCTATGATCCTGGGCTTTTTGGGGACGGAGATGATGGTGGAGGTTTTCGTAGATCCAAGTCAACTCAGATTGTTTTGTAGGTAAAAACGCACAAGAAAATGTTTTTCTACTCCATTGTTGTCATGTAAATATACCGTCAGACTGTTGGCCAGACACATTCCCTACTCTTCTGCGTGGAGGTATGGAAGACATTGCTTTAGTTAAATGAATTCCATTAACATGGAAAAATGCTGGGGAAAACTCATGATTCTGTCAGGACCTGCCTGTTAGATCCATTATGGTTAGAAAATTAGAAGGACCCTGGGAAGGCATCTTCCTACGCAGCCAGTCATCAAGAGGGTACTGTACCACATTTAGCGCAGATAAGCTTACAATAAAATCTTGAAGGTGAAACATGAAAAGGGGTCCAACGGTGACGTTATATCTCATAGTGGCCAATTGGTGTAAAAAAAAAGAAATAAAAACCTCATGTTGTCGAAGAACAGATGTGACCATTTCCCGGCCCTCTTATATGCCCCCAGAGCATAGAACCATTGGTTGAACTCGAAATCACACATACAACACGAGTGTTAGATAGTGTTCCAGCAATGACATAACAATTCAAATGTTCTTTCACTTTAAATGTACAAAACCCTCTACAGACTTGGAGCCATTTTAACATCAGGGCGGGGAAACAATTACATTATCAAGATTCCATAATCATGATGGAATGTGTAGAAGGGAAGGGCAATTCATTATATAGACCTACAAATATTTCTATCAACATGTTTCTACAATAACAAAATTCCTATTTACAACCAGTTTTTCAATGACATTGAGAAAGGACATTTCTCTTGGGTTTGGGGTCTGATACAGTTTCATTCATAATAGCAAAAGACAGCAATGGATCTGTAGCTTGGTTGCATACCAATGTTGAGGGCTGTGTTTGCTTTGGTAAATGTACATTGACGTTTTAAGCATCTGTATTGCATTAAAAGTAATTGCCACCTTTTACAGCCGGGATAGTGAGTTGTATTTGCTAATGCATCACGGCAAACATCCCAGAAATGAAAAGAAGGTCATTAAGGTTTTGGGGTTAAGGTGCTATTCACAGAAGATTTCAAACAGTGGGTGCAAAGAGCCAGACACACAGCCGTAGGGAAGAACCAAATAACATGCTACCCAACAAATAAAAAGATTGCAGATGTGTTTGCACGCAGAAGGATTGTTATGCAAGGTAAAAGGAAGTGTTATATTTCCGAAGTTATAAAAGCCGTTGACTCAGACCCAAGTTTTATAAGCACTTTTGACTGCCTGGACACTTTAAGGATGGGTGCAATTATATAAGTCTGTACCACTTTCTTAAAATCCGACATGAATCTCATTCTGGTTTGTTTTTGTTGGCTAAATTTGTGTTTGTGTTAATAGGTCTAAATTGGTTATGGAGATCTTGAGAAAATTGGCCACTGCTTTTCACAATTTGTGAAAAAAAAATCTGAAACTGCTGAACCGACCGATTTGTAAGCATTGGACATTGTGGCGGGGGATTTTCAGGGCATGAGTATTAAGATCCAACTTGATGATTTCCCAAGATGCCTCTATTAGACAGTTAGAAAGATCCTAAATTGTACGTAAACCATCATTGACGGTATTCTATTGTAATACATCTCTGATAAGAGGCTTTTTGTTTTCCATATGTGCTACAGGTCATGAGGAAAATCCAGATAGTCTCCGGCACAGATTTAACTTCATCGCTGATGTGGTGGAGAAGATCGCTCCAGCTGTGGTTCACATCGAGCTGTTCCGCAAGTACGGCTTCCTGTCTCCTGAATCACACACTCCACTGACCCCATTCCTGAAGGATGTTTATATAAGATAAACCTTCAACACAACATCCAGAATTCTCTATCATTTTTCTGCACATGAGAAGAGTAGAGTGACTTGACTCTTACGAATTTGTCATTAGCATGAAGTAAAGTTAACAGCACAGTTATTTAATAAGCATACAAATCTATATGCCTCAATATTTGGTACATTTTAATTAGAATGTCTTAGTATTGAATGAATGGTATTTTGTTTAAGTTGTTTTCTTTCACTGAATAAGGCATCATGTGTCAAGGGTAAAGTACGGCCAACAAATTTGTACGCTTTAGAAATCATGCACTGCATGCGAAACTCTGCTCCAAGGGCCAAATTCTTTTTTCAGATGTGAAACCAAGAACCGTTAAGCTACCATCATCGTTTGGTGTTCTGTTCTGTGGAATGCAGATAATGTTTCGAAAGGGTTTCTCATCAAAATGATCTTCAAATCCCGTCTTCTTTCTTTCATAAGGATGGTGTTCTCCAAGCGGGAGGTGGCAGTGGCCAGTGGCTCTGGTTTCATAGTGTCTGAAGATGGTCTGATTGTAACTAACGCTCACGTTGTGGCCAACAAGCATCGGGTGAAGGTCGAGCTGAAGACCGGCGCCATCTATGATGCCAAAATTAAAGACGTGGATGAGAAAGCCGATATCGCCCTCATCAAGATAGACGCTCCAGTGAGTACCTGCTGATTCATCCTCAACCAACATTCATCCTACCAACAAATCCGGAGCGAAGGTTTTTCAGAGACAACACAAGATCAATCCCAAGCTCAGTTCCGCAAACGAATATGTAGACACATTTCAAAATAGAACAGGAATATAAAGTGCCAACTAAGCAAGGCAGAGGCTCTTGTGGCATAGAACCCAAACGCCATTAGGTGTCAGGGACAGTCGGTGGGCCGGTTCTCCTCTGGCCAAATAAACGAACATGGTGAGATTTATGACTAACTGTAGAGAAGGGCAGAGCTGAAATATGTTTTACTTGGCTTGTGTTTCGTGTAGCTGAGAGGATAATGGACCGGCTTTAGAGGGAGGTCACTTCGGTTCAGGAAGAGACAGACTTTGATAAGCAGTGTTGAATGGCTCCACTAAACAACTCTGACTCCACACCCAGACACATCACGAAACAAGTCAAGAGGTTCGCTTTGTGGCTTTGGTATACATAACATGTGGACCTCTACATTATAATCTGCACTGGGTTTCATGACGCAGCATTAGCAAAAAGGAATACATAGGAATGTACTGTTTCTCATTGACATTAAATTACACACAAAATGAAAGGGACACTTCACCCAAAAATACACTTCACCCTTCGCCTTCGAGTTTTTTCAAATCTGTATACATTTATTTGTTCTGATGAACACAGAGAAAGATATTTGGAAGAATGCTTGGAAAGATATTTGGAAGAATGCTTATAACCAAACAGATCTTGCCCCCCATTGACTCCCACGGTAGGAAAAATTATATATATTTTTTGTTCTGTTGAACACAAAAAAATACATTTTGAAGAATGTAGGAACGCAAACAGTTCTCGGGCACTTTTGACTACCATTGAATATTTCCTACTATGGCAGTCAATGGGGGCAAAATCTGCATTCTTCCAAATATTCATCAGAACAAAGAAATGTATACAGATTTGAAACAACTCTAAGGCGAGTAAATGATGACAGATTTTTCATTTTTGAGTGAAGTATCCCTTTAAGTATGTAGCTATATTGAAGAGAATATGTGATATTGCAAGGAAATGGATCCTGCTATTCAGAGGTCTGATATTTGATATCCGGGCTACTGGTTTATCATGAACTGAATTGTCCCATAAATAAGTAAATGTAATAATGTAAAGCAAGGCCAGAAATTTTATTTAAGCTTAATGTGCTATCAAACATAGTCAAATGTGTCAAATCACTGCAAGTGAAATGCAACGCTGCCAGCACAGCTACAATACAGTTTTGTGATCTTCAAAAAACGCTTTGTCTTGTTCATTTCCAATGTCATTTACATTTTAGTAACCCGGAAAGCCCACGGCCACAAGTGACTTACTTAACAATACACATACAGACTTACATAACAATACACATGGTGTTAATGTTAAGGGTTTGGTGGTGGTATCCGTCCCTTGTGCCGGCAGTCAGAAGTGCCACGTCGCTGTAATTCAGCCCAGACTCTCATGCATAGTTCTGCCGTCCTCTGGCTCAGGTTCTGCTGAGTCGCTGCGGTACTGTGAATCATTTATATTGTGTAACTGTCTCATATTGTGTATGGCTTGTGTTTCCTGACAGACGTACTTCTGTCAGCCAGAGAAATAGGTACAAATTCTTTCTGTTATTAAATGAACTGATTTGAAATTGCCGGAAAGTCGATTCAGCAGCAGCTGTTTAGGACACAAAGTGTTTTGCAGATTATTTCTGAGGTTCTCTGGAAAAGCACATTTCAGTACTTATATCGGTTGATTCTCTGTTCCTTGATCTGACTCTTGTTGTTATAGCTATACCTACAAAATTAACTAGAACGTTGCATCGAAAATCATTACTTAACTACCCATGAAACAGCCTAAGCAAACCTCGATCTAAGCAAATTCACTAAACTGTTTTGTGAATTTGCTGCTGTTTTTAGCCCAGAAGCATGTCTCATATCAAACATTAAATGCACTGACACAGTGCTGCACTGTATTTTTGGAATTTGAATTAGTCTCCAAAGTTCAAACTTTTGTAGATTTTGTGCAAATTTTTAAAGAACTTATTCATTTGTCATGTATTGGTGTACAATCACAATAATTCATTCATTTTCTCATTGCGTTTTATCATCTTTTCTATAGTAAAATGTGTACAGATGTGTAAAACCGGCAAGAGATAAACATACCCTGCGGAGATGCAAAAAGAAAACAGATACCAGCGAAGCATGTTAAAGCATGTTGCGGATTGAGTTTCAGTTAGTATCTTGTGAAAGTTTTAGACAAGTATACACAAGCCAGTTCAGATGAGGAGAAATAATGAACTTTTGAGGATGACTAAAGCTGGGTCTCCTGCAGTCAGATCTGGGTCATGATATTTTCTGAACAGCAGTTTATTCGTGTGAATATTTGAAAGTGTATTTGCCTGTTGTCTCGGGGTCAAAACACATCTTGGCAGGAGTCTGTGTGTGTCTGTACGTGTTTTCGCTGCGGGACTGAGCATGTTAACAGATCTTTGTTCAACAGATGTTCTTTTGACTACCAAACATTTTACTTGTTGATGAATAACACAGATCCGTTGGTTGTTGAGCTCATTCACATTCAGGAAGTGCCGCTTTTTAGTCTTGCACAAAAAAAACACTTCGAGTACCTGCGTAAAATTACAACCTTGTGATAAAACTAACCAACATTACAAGCTGATGTTGATTTTAAAGATCGGTTCTTCTACATTAGGATTTGTAGCATGTGTCTTGTATGAAAAAAAAGTATTCTTGTGTATTATTTCATTCACAAAATACACCACACTGTCCATAAAGGACAAAGTACTGACTATAGCCTATAGGCTGAAAAAAGCAGGATGTGCAGGTTATGCAAAATACAGGTCAGGAAAGTAGAACATCATTTGTTGCATTGTAATTCGATGCAAAGTTTGGCATTATAATATAATACAGGATTATGGCAAGCCAAATTAGCTTTAAACACACATAGATAGCATTATTCTTTGCATCTGTATTTTTACTATTTTTACTGCCATTGTATTTTTTATACACATATATTTAATCACAGAGCTCTACTTAAATCTTGTCTGCACTGTGTTGGGTTGTGTTGGTTGTTAGCATAGCTTCACAAAAACAAAAGATCTGACAATACCGTGTGCTTTATAATTTGCTGCTGTAGGAAATCCCCTGTAATCTTGATGCTGTCTCAAAACACCAGTCAAGATGTACGACCGTCTGTAGTGTTTAAAGCAATGGAAAGTCTCAATGGACACATTTCCTTACTGAAAACAAATCCATATTAATATATTATTCACATCTATTTCATGTCAGTGAGAATGAATAGACAAAAGAGAGTTATGAGGTTTCAAATGATCATATTCATATGGTGAATGATATTCATGTAGTGTACTAAAATGCTGCCTTTTTTCTGGTCTTACATTAGTGCAACATGTCTATGGTTAATGTGATGTATCATGTTGTCGCAAAATTGTCTCAGTAAATATAAGTTTGCTTGGACCGAAGATGCAGCAGCAACGGTTTGCTGCTAACACCTGATCTAATGCAGTGTGACTTCTTTGCAAGATCATTTGAGTCAAACCATTTAGTTTGACTGAATCCAAGATCATTTGTGGTCAACTTACCCGTCTGGAATTTCCCACAAAGGTAAATTGGGAAAGCCTCCTGGCAACATTCCTGTCTCATAAACCTATGCATTGGAAGGATAGTTTAAAGCTCTTTGCTTAATTGCAAAGCCAACATATTCCAGGGGAACATATTCTGGCACTGTCATAACTTGCCTTAAGTTCTTCACATGGCACAGTTTGCTTGAAATGGGCACAGCTAATGGAAATATGCCTTTCAGTTCATAGATGTCTTCGAAAATCTGGGTCAATCCTTTGAGGTTGGTGTTAGTTCAGTTCTTGCTCAGGGCCTGGACAGCTCTTCTTGACTCTTTGCCAAGACAAAGAGAGCCCTTCAACATCTCGCTGTTACTCATACAGATGAGTACTGTAAATATTATCTGGGTAAATAGCAGCTGGAGTCTTGGATCTAGTTTTTTACCATTTAATTATTTTCGTATACTTTTCCAGGGGTAATGCAAACCATAAAGCAAGTTCACAAGCCTTCATGTTGGCGCTGTTGTACTTAAAACTTACGAATGCCAGTTTGGTGACATAAAAGGAGTCTCGGAGTACTAGTGTGTTTGGCAGAAGTCTGGCACATAGGCACACATTTGAAAAAGTTTGGTCTTGGTTTCCGAGAGCGGTCTAACCTTTTTCTTCCATGATGGGATAAGACACAGCAAAATTGGGTCAAGCTCCCTGTTGCAAACAAAAACCTGTTCAGCATTATCAAGTTTGTTATTCAGTATGAAAACGATAGGTAACATGCTCTAGTGACATGATAAGCCGGTTTACCATTTTCTTAATAATTTTACTTTTTGTTGTACCCCTTTTTAACGTGTAATGTACCTGATTGGGCATTGTAATCTGCAAGGCACAAAATCTGTACAAGTGCTTTAATTGTTGTTTTCCACTAAAAAAGTGAAAAAATCCCTTTAAAAGTGACAAATGTGTGATTAAGAGTCACGTTTGAGCGTATACGTTCCCCATTCTTTTAGCATTCAAAGCGATCAACATATTTAGAAAAAATATGTTTTTTTCATGGCAGTGATACTAAAGGCAAAAGTTTGGCAAAAAAACAATCCATGTCATTTTTATTTACACAGAGCCAAAGCCAGATATTTCAAACAGTCAGACCGACCCACACCAGGGTGACTGTGTCTTTGGAAACGGTACAGTACATCTGATATACTGTTGCCGAGAAGCAGTCGATGATTTCTGGTCTTTCTGGCAGAACATGGCTTTAGAGCGGATGTTGAGAGCTCAGCTTAGATTGATTTACTCTAGAAGGGGTTTTGTATACACCGCACATGTCTGTATCATCCTGAATCATCATCCTTTTTAAAACGGTATAAATTATTTACAAACAGTCTCATCCAATTTGTGTTTATGGATTAACTTAGATTTGGTGTATATAGATTAAGATGCATATTTCTGCTGTGTGTAATTCTGCTTGTTAGAGAATTATAGATTTTGAGGCCATGCGGAGATGACTGGCATTGGAACCTGTTATCCTCCAAAAGGAAAAGTAAGATAGGCTGTTTGAAAGCAGCTTATTACAAAGATACATTTTAAAATGAAGTTCCTTACGGCTGTCGCAAAATAAATGATAGTGTTGTGTTGTGTTGAGTTGAGTAGTGTTGCATGCAACGCCATAAAAGGACTTTCACTGTCGCTGCAATCAAAATGCAGATTTGTATGTAATGTGTGAACTTTTTTCAAAGGCAGGTTATGGTGTAAAGTGAAAGTAACTGGTTATTTAAAAATCTTTTTTTATAGTCACACCTCAACTTCCTGTTGAGAACATTTGGGTCCTTTGGTCGGATGGATAGATTGACCATCTTCAGCTCCTAAAGCTCCTCTCTCATTAAATCAGAGTTCTTTAAAAATCACGGTCCATGTTTATTTACAGAATCCAAAACCACAAAGGCAAATTCATAGCTTAACAACTTGGGCTTCCCCAGTGCATTAAAAGGAAACCGGCCCAGATTTATATACCCATCAATTCCCACTATTCCCTTGATAAATGTAACATCTTGAGGCTGTTGAGTCATAGCGTATGGCGAACTTAGAGTCAAAACATCAGTAGATCGGAACTGGCTGAGATTGAGCTGTAGCCTGATTGAAAGTTGTTTGAAATCATGGCAGTTGTTTGGAGCAGTGATACAGTGTCCTGTGATTCACCAGTTGAGATATTTATGTCCGTGCAGGCTGACATTGGTAGTTCACTTCCTTTTCTTCGATACTTTCTATATTCACATCAATGATCCACTTGTAAAGAGATTAGAGGGATTTAGTGAAGCAAATCCTCTGCTACGTGTAACAGACGACGCAAGCCGATTAAATTGTCCTGCATGCTTATCAGTGGTGCGGTGTTTTATTTAGTTCTTTTCTAAACAGACATTATGCATTAAACAGCAGGACACACTTGCAATGCTTTTTCAACCAAGTCAGCTGCGCTCTTAAAAATAAAGGTGCTTCACGATGCCATAGAAGAACCTTTTTTGTCTTAATGGTTCCACAAAGAACCGTTATCACCCAAAGAACCTTTCTGTTTCACAAAAGGTTCTTTGAGGCAATTTGTTTTTCTTCAGATCATAAAATGGTAAGAAAGAGATGGTTCTTTAAAGAACCTTTGACTAAATTGTTCTTATTGGAACCAAAAATGGTTCTTCTATGGCATCGCTGTGAAGAACCTTTTAAGCACCTTTATTTTTAAGAGTGAACCTTGTTTCTAAATGAGGCCCTATTTATCGGTGTCCTTCTATCTTCTAAAATAAGATAGACAAAGATCGATTTTTGCTTTCGGGCCAAGATCCCGACAGTTTCCCACAAAAAGTGCCAACAGGTGTCTTGGTGATCAGCTTTATTATCATAACCGACCCGAGGTGTGAAATAGCTTCATGTTTACTGTGGCGGTGTGCATCTGTAGCACTGTCCAAAATATCAGTGAACTATTTTATTCCCCGCATAATAAAGAAACAACCACCGATGATATCTATAAGGCAACAACAATGAGATTAAATGGAGAGCAAATGGAAACTTTTGCTTAAGTTTCAGACTCCTGCATCTCAAATAGTTCTGTTTCAGAAAAGATCTTAGCAATGTCTGATTCTGAGCTCAGATTTGCCACGTCTGCAGGGAATGCATACAAAAGTTGAGTAATCGAATACAATATTCATGTTCAAGTAATTATTAATTTTACATACATTTTTTTTTGCAGATACACACTCTTTATGCATTTTAACAATTGTCTTATTTGATTTCTCCTAAGCCATTTTTCCTCTGGCTTGATTTCCCAAAATAGAAGACTAGTGTCATTCACTATATAGTGAATAAGATACTTTGAGACATAACCATTGGCAATATGTCCACATGTCTCTCATGTAGTACTTGACATTCTGATCGTCTTTCACTGGTTTCAGATTCTCAGCTGGAATGATCGGCACTAAATATTACTGTCCTGTAATTTCTGAGAAAGTGTTTTGTGTATTCGATTTTATTCGGAGGCATTTCATTTCAATTCAAGAAAATTCAACACCGCTGTTAAGTCTGACTGATTACGATCTGTAAAAATGCAACAATAAGAATTGTAAAGTACACTGTAACACTTTACTGTAAATGTACAGGTAATTTCTAACAGTATTGTACTGTATTTTTACAAGACAGTATCAGACTGTATATTTAACAGAATGGGTGTAAAAATACAGCAATTTGCTGGCAACCCAGCTGCCAGAATGTAAATTGAAAAATAAAAGTACAGCATGATACTGTATCTGAAAGCTACAGTCCAATACTGTAAATATTTTTTACAGTTGTGGTTCTGTAAAATGACAGATTGTGGCTGGCAACCCAGCTGCCAGTATTTTACTGTAAATTTACAGGGAAAAGTTTTACAGTGTAAGCATTCACCATTAAACAACATTATTATTAATCTTGTTTTGCTTCTGGCATGAAACATGTCTTTATTGACATGCCGTCAGATCAGAAAGTCTGCGCTTCTTAGGTTTTCCATTAACTATGACATTGTGGTGGTGTCTGACTTCAATAATTTTTTTTAACTTAGCTTTGTATGCTGTGGTAGGCTATATGAGACCAGTTTTACTGCACTAACAGTATGCTTTTTGTTGTCCTTTTGTTGTTTACCTCATATGTAAATCGCTTTGGATTAAAGCGTCTGCTAAATGATTAAATGTAATGTAAATGTCTAAATGCATTTAAATGCAGATGTGCTAAGTTCTAGGTGTACACTAGGGCAACTAACAGACATGAACTGAAAGCCACAAAACTCGATTTCCCATCTAAAGCCGGTGCAACTAAGTGACGGTCTGTGCACATAATGCATATAGTCCTACATACAGAAACACATATAATTTGAAGACTAAATTTGGAAAGGCTTGATTCAGCGCAGGACGTGCCCTGCTGGCTTTAAGAACGTGATTGTAGGTTGTCACATGTATTCGGGGATGGTGGGACTGAGCGTAGGCGGCCGGGTGGAATAGGCGTTTGTTACATTTAGCCAAACATCGATTGTGCATCTGCAAACAAGACCGCCTGGAATGCACCGTAAACATTCTCATGTACTCCTCCACTAGACTTCATAAAATATGGGCATGTCCTCCTCTGACCTCTCTTACGGTTACACATTACTAGGGCAGCTTGTTTAATAATAATTCATTATTTATGAATCGATTTATATAAAATGAATGGAATTGCAGTTTACGATATAGCCCCAAATGCTTTATCGGTGTATTATACAGCTACCACACAATAAAAATATTAAGGACAAATTTTAATGATTTTTTTATTTATCATTATCATGAAATACCATATTTCAGTTGAAAGTCATAGTCCCTTTAGCATATGTTTGAAAAGTTTGTATCCCGGAGAGATTGAGAACACACAACAGAATAAAGTGACTGTACATTGTACATTTTATAAAATGACAAATCAAATGACGTCAATGACAGTCCAGTGCCACAAACCCATAATTAATATTTGATTTATAGCAGCTCATTTGAAACTCTCTTCTTGATAAGGAATTACTAGATATTCCTACTAGGAATCCTGTCGCATTTTCCCTGTCTGGAAATATCCTTAGGCCACAAGCTGACAGCTGTACATGCCACAACACATAAGCACAAACACAGACCTATCACGCTAGACTTTACTTTTACACCACAAGACTGTTACAGGACAAGTTGTAAAAATTTTATTTATATTGAAATGTTTTTTATTTTGTAGCCCATTCTTTAACTGAAATGTGACTATCCTGATTATGCAAGCAGAATCTATTTTTAGGGGATTTGTTTTCTTCAGTTTTTCTCTCTCTTCCTGTTGCCAGAAGGAGAAAAGTTTAAAAACCCTCCGGAGTAAAAGATAAATCTTATGTCTCATCGGGCTGATATGGTGACTTGCAGGCATCTTGTGAACTTTGATTCATTCATGCCCAGCTGTTTGCTCCAAGTTTGTAGAATTCTTGGGTTGGTCATAACATCCTCTGTTATTGCTTACAATTAGACTTATAAAACTAAACAAAATGTGTATGTGATATATATTTCCTATATTTATCATTTGTTTCCTATTTTTACCATTTATGAAGGGTATGGCACCAGAGACATACAGTATTTGCTTACCGACACATATAATGTAGCAAAATAACCAGGGTTGTGTCAATTTGTAAATGTCTTTAATTGTACTTTCTTTAGGAAGTTTAACATGCTGAATATGAAAGTCACATTATTTTTTCCATAGACGGTACTAAATATTTTTAATATTTTCACACATTTATACATTACGGTATTATTACTCGTACACAGAAATGACACTGAGCTCAAAACAACAGTTTAACATAACCGTTACTAAAAATGAGTCTTCACAATTGAAAACTTACTTAAAATATGTGAACATTTTTACAGTTATTATTTGCAATGTACCGATATATCGTAATTAATGATATAAGCTCAAAATTGATCACATTGATGTTACATGAAAATAATATTACCACAATAATTAGCTCCACAGAATGGTACAAGAACTATAAAAAGGTCAGACTCAGAAATGTGTTCATTGACGTTTTACATCATAAAGATTTTCATAATTACCGAAAAACGTTTGGTTTAAAGAATAGAAGACAAGTTCCTATAGGGTAAAACATCAACACAGCCTTCCTTCATCTTGACATCAAACGTCTAACATTAGAATCAGACGGATCAAAAGACGTGCACGTCTGCAATGAAGAAATGAATGGTTATGGATGGTCAAGTGAAGGCTTAGATATTTACCCGAAAGATAAGAGGCTTTTTGAAGTGGATGATACGGAAAATTATTGTTATTTAATATGTGCCAAGGAATTTTATGAAACAACCTTTAATTGTTGATACATATAGGTGGTACCTCTCAGCATCATAACGTGTCTTTTCAAAACATCATAACGTTTTATTAAAAGAAACAGTATAGATGTTCTGTATTTATAAGTTGAAGATTTCAACATCTTTTATCTTGCATTGCAGATTAAACTTCCAGTGCTGTTGTTGGGCAGATCAGCTGATCTGAGACCAGGCGAGTTTGTGGTGGCAATCGGCAGTCCGTTCTCTCTTCAGAACACGGTGACCACGGGCATCGTCAGCACAACCCAGAGGGGCGGCAAAGAGCTGGGACTGCGTAATTCCGATATGGACTACATCCAGACTGATGCTATTATCAATGTGAGCTAACAAATTCATATTTTTAATAACAAATTGACTTTTTTACATAATCTTTAATAACTATGTAATAATTGTTTATAATCATCTCAGTGGTCTTTTTTCATTGACACAGATATAAATATAATGAAAAAACTCAATTGTATGTATGGTTATGAAATACAATCAGCCGGTGGTAAAGAGCACTCGGCGGATTATGACACTATGTCTCTGTTTCAGTATGGTAACTCAGGAGGACCCTTGGTGAACCTTGTAAGTTCCTCTTTTGTTTTATTCGTATTATGTCTTCCACATATGTAATCAATGAAACTAGAGTCTCACCACGGATGGTGGTCTCGTTCCGGGGGGGTTCACCCAATACAGACCACGAGCACAATCAATAATAATTATGGCATAGTGTTTTTATGAGCTGAATGATCCTTGAAACATGTTTTGGCAGAGGCATTCTGTGTTGAGTCAGCCGTGACTGTGAACACATGCATTAATTGCAGTCATATTGTGACATAAAGACATCTGTGCACTCCAGATGTGCGGCGGGTTTGTGTGAGTTTGCACTTACGTTGCGACTGTTTTTGCAGGACGGTGAAGTGATCGGAATCAACACGCTGAAGGTGACAGCGGGGATTTCTTTCGCCATTCCCTCGGACAAGATCCAACAGTTCCTGGCTGAGTCCCATGACAGACAATCTAAAGGTCAGTAACAACAGAATAAAAACATGTAAATAAATAAATACAATTTAGGTTCACAGTATTGCTAAATAAATCTCTAGGAAAAACAGCCACGAAGAAGAAGTACATTGGTGTGAGGATGATGACGCTAACCCCAACGTAAGTCACACGTGCTCTCTGAATGCTGCTGATGACATGCGTCTTGATGACATGATTCAAACATATCAATTATTTTGAAATGTATACATTAGCAGCCGGATACATGCAAACGTTACATTCTTGTATTTTCTTATGTATCTGGTAGACTTGCTAAGGAGCTAAAGGACAGACAGAGTGATTTCCCAGATGTGACCTCTGGAGCTTACGTCATTGAAGTTATCCCAAAAACACCCGCTGAAGTGTAAGTAGCACACCACAGGCCTGATATCAGGGTTGCCAGATCTGCAAAACTAAATGTCCCAAATACCAAAACTTAACATATTTTATATGCTTTACCGAAACGCACGTTTTACAGTCACTGTTGTGTATTTTATTATTATTATTAACACTGTAACCCCCTACTGGATACTTTCTACATGAACAAATTATGAACTGATATCTGGTGATTGGTATCCTGATAGCTGTGACTAGGGTATTTTTACAAATGCACTGGCAACCATAAAGATTTGGTTTAAACCACAATGAAAATGAGTGAAAATGAATTTATTTTCATATTTAAAGTTTTATTTAGCTATTATTACTTTAATATACAAACCTGTATAAATGCAAATGCTTGAAATAGATTTGCTTATTTATGGAAAGCCCAAAATGACAAAACTGAATTATTTTTATGATCATGCTGAGGCAGCCACCCAGCTTCTCTATAGATCAATTTCCATAAAGATTTTTTACCCATAAACAAAAGTTTGTGTTACTGAAAGTAAAAGATTAAACACAACTACTGTGACAGTATTACCCATTTACTTTTTACTAAAGTTTTAAGGTAAGACACGCAATTTGGTTTATTTATTTGTAAATATATTGTCACATACGTTATTAAAAGACTTATTTATATTTCATCTTTGTGTAATATTTAACTGTCCCTGTCAAAATGATTTGCTGCATCCTGGTTGCCATGTGTTATTAGTTTTGAGCGGTTGTTATCTGGGAATATCAGAATCAAATATTCCAGAGTGCCACGTGATAAATAGTAATAAAACAACACGATTAATATAAAGTGTCAAACAAAACGCAGTATTTACTAAACAGAAATAAAATACATATGCATAACATTTATGCATTTGGCAGATGCTCTTATCCAAGCTCGAGTCAGAAATAGCATGAAACCCCATCACTGTTTTGTACTGGGAATTCAGCAAGACATCCTCTTCTGTTTTGCAGCGGCGGTCTGAATGAGAGCGATGTCATAATCAGCATCAACGGTCAGAGGATCACATCAGCCAGCGATGTCAGCGCGGCCATCAAGAAAGACGAGACTCTAAAGACAGTGGTACGACGGGGCAATGAAGACGTCATGCTCACCATCATTCCTGAGGAGATTGACCCTTGACCTCCCTCACGCTCATCCATGAGCTGGCTCTCAGACTTTGACTGAGTGTGTGTGCAGAGCATCACTCTTTCTTGAATCTGTAGTACACTTTAATACCCCGACGTCACCCAGCCTGAAGCGCTTAGGACAGAAAATGACCTTTATCACTTACTTTTACGCAGATACAGAGTCATTTTCCATCTTTTTGTATGTTGTACTGTTAGAAAACGAGCCCTTTGTAAATTTATGCAAGAGTTAAAATGTAGTACTGGGTAGTTCATTGATATACATGTATATTATTTGTTCCTCATGTATTCATCAGCAAGACAAATGTGTGTATTCAGCTTTTTTACATTAACACTTAAAACTTGTCATGAACAGAGCGCAAAAAAAGTACATACCCAGAAGTAAATATCCCATTAGTTTCCTCTATAGAGTCAATGGTTTTTAGCAATGACCTTTCCACATACAGTAATTCTACCATAAGCTCTGATATGTTCAATCATTGTCATTTGCCTCAGTAGAATCCAGATTCATGTGATTTCAGCTTCGTTTAGAAATAAATATGTCACAGTAGAAATTGACACCAGAATCCTTAGAGACCTACCTGCACGTGCACAGGATTGTGGGATATGCTGCGCTGCCTTAAAAAATCAACCATGAAGGTATGTCAGGCAGGAGACAGTAAGCGAGGCAAGCATTCGATTCTGGCATTCCCTGATGCCTTTTTACCTTGGACTGTATCCTCAGAAGGCATCTTTCAGCATTCAGATGCGGGGATGTAAGTGCCTCTCTTTAATCTCCATCGATAGAATCTCCTACTAATACGGTATGTTTGTATAGGCTACAGTATATCTGAATATTTTGGCACTTGCTTTGAAGATTATCTTATCTCTCAATTCCTTCTCTTCCTTGTGTCTGTGTGTCTGTCCGACGGCAATTTCAGAAACGGAATTAAAGAAGAGACATTTTTAAAGTGTTTTTGTATTCTGGTGTTTTACAACACAGCAGACTCCTTAAATCTTGTCTTTTTACAAAATGTTTTGAATAAGGGTCCTGTGGTGTGGCTGTGCTTCCTCGAGTCCTTTACCCATTCTTTTGCTTCTTTAACAAAATTCCAATTCGATAGAAGTATAAACACTTCCTGTCATGTTTGGATGTCATGCTTGCATACACATTAAAACCTTTGATCAACATTCCGTAAAAGATGAATGGTTCCTAATATGGTTCATAAATCCACTCAGATGTATCAGATTCATTACTCATGGTCTGGCTCTCCTTGTAACCTCGAAACAAAATAAGTAAAAAGGAATCATAAAACTGTCACTTGTTTTTCATTATTATTGCTTTTAAACAGCTATTCTTCAAACCAGGCCAAATCTCTGAGCCCAGTGCTAACGTTCTAGTACATTGTGTTGACCACAAATGATCTAAAAGTAATTGAATATGATTTCACCAAGACATGGATCAAATTGCTTGTCGGCAAATCCGATTTTCGGGGTTGGTTTAGGTTTCTAGCAGAGGTTACGGGCCTGTTATTACCTTTATTATTAGAGTATTTATTGGTTTGGCTTGGTATGAGGTCTTAGTGTAAAGTTTGGTTTGTGATAGTTTTAAAGCAATCGATCCTTTATCGTCACTCAGTTGTGAAATGCTGCCCTCATTTGTCGGTTTATAGAAAGCACAGTGTGTTGCATACAGATCTACAGGGAGTAATACAATGCAATTCAATTCAATTCAAGGCACCAGTGTTACATAACATAATAAAGCATGCCTGAGGTCATCTTGGAAAAATGCGTCTGCCAATTTTGAAAATGTAATTACAGTATTGTTTCAGTGGTTTTGCGGCACAGAAATACAAAAAAAAGTGAATAATCCCAGTGCCTTTCTGGTCCTGTACCTTGTCAACTTTGCCTCTCGTCCAATCAGATTTGAGGACTGAAACGAGCAATGTTGCCAGATTGAGAAGATATAAAGCAAACTCGTTGCACAAGACTGCTCTCTCATCTGTTGCGTGTAAGCTTATTAGATCTAAGTGATAAAGTTGGGGATGTTTTTTCCGGACTACTTTAAAGGATGACTTCAGGCAGTGACTCAGGAATAACAGGCGGTTTTGCATTCATTTCCTCTCAGGAACAGCTTCAGTTGATCTTGGAAGATGTTGAGTGGACTTGGGTCGACTTGAGTGTAGAGATGGAATAAAAACATCCAATATGAGACGCAGACAGAATGAAGTCATTTAAAACACAGACATATTACACTGTTACTCGCTATTGTGTTTCTTTTCTTTCAGAACCAATATAGGCAAAGTTCAACAGCTTAGTGTAACTGTTACATCATTCTCAGACGTCCCTTTGCAGTTCATTTCTAGTAAATGGATGAATCTCATAAAATATGTCTTATAGCTCAAAATAATACAAATAATTGCATTAGGAAAATTACGTCTTAAAGGTCCAGTGTGTCATATTAACAGAAATGCAATGTATGAAGAGGTGTATGAAGGTCTTGCATAGTGAAGCGTTGTGTTTTCATTACCCTAGAATAAGCTTTCTCTATCTACATACGCCGCGGGTCCACTTGCATGGAATTCCCCATGTTGTTTCTACAGTAGCCCTAAATGGACAAACTGCGTTACGTAAATGCGTTGTCGGCTTCAGCAAAGAAGCAAAAACGTGACAACGTCTTAGTTCTGTGTCAGCCACCGGGGGGGTTGGAGTGAGCTGTCGGTTGCCATTCGCAACCTCACCAATAGATGTCGCTACATTTCATACACTGGACCTTTAATAAAAAGTTCCTTTTTGGTTTTGGATTTCTAGAAGGACTGATGCAAAATATGAATACACTTAAATGAACATTTAGGGCAATTTTCTTTCTTCATAACGTGAGTGATAATGTGGTTTGCACGAGGGACACTAATGATTCAGTCGGGCCGTTTGACTTCTGGGACGCTAGCGTGGGTGTCTGCACAAAAACAGCTGCTGTTCTTCAGTGGTACCACCTCCGCCACTGACTCATTTCTCTGCTGTTACAACCCCTTCTGAAATGGATGTCGGTCAAGAAAACAACGGCTCTCTGTTTGAACGAATCTACCCAGTGAACATCACTGTGGTGTAGACAGATGCTCAATCTGTGTCCAGACTCACATGACAGGGCAATAGTCAGAAGGTCAACACTTCATCAAGGTGGAAAGTTATTTATAGGGTTCTTTAAAACACTACATAAAAGTAGAAATTTCAGTTCATTCACCGTAAATGTTTTATGCTGAATTTCCTTTAGTTTGGAGTTTGTTAACTCAGCCGTGTGTTTTTAACTGATGCTAGGTTTTCCTCTTCATGGGTGATGGGAGACTGCCAAGAATATCTCAGGTTGATGTTAGTAATTGATAGCATGTCATGAATAACCCGAAACATTCATTTAAACAATACCATTGCCAAGGCATAAAAGTTCTTTATGTAGCCTAGGTCAAGACCATATTTTAAAGTGTCACAAACTAAAGATTAATAGATATATAACTGTAATAAATGGTTCGTTTTTAGTATAAATAGTACTTTTTTTATTGTCCTTAGTTTTCCAGTACAGTCAGTGTAAACATATTTTCACACAGGCAGATCACAATTACAGTTAATACTTGACCCTTTCATTGCACCAGAGACCTCTGCTGTCCTATAAACAACCAGCGCAACCACTGTATTTGTCCAACTTTTATATTTACTGTGGTTAACATTTGTACCAAACTGTGAGAATGAGTACTTTATAATAGTCAGAATAGTAGAAAAATAATTATTGTAGCAGCAATCAAATAATTGAATAAAAATAAAATATTACAAATAGTATCAACAGTAAAACACATTAATAACTGTTCTTTTTGTAGTTGCTGCTACAGTTTCTGGACTAAAGAACAAACTGAACAGCCCAGTAAGACAAGTCTCACGGGAAAGACTCATAGATGAGTGATTGAAAACCATAACTCCTTGGCCAACAACAGTTGGAAAAACATAAACGTTAGAAATCTGTTATAAAGGGTTTCTGGTAAATTCTTGTCACATTTTCTATTACAGAACACAAGTAATTTAGAACCAAAGCTCAGGCATTACGTTCTTCCCCTTTAAATGTTCAGGTTAATCATCGATGAAGCTGTTGTTCATTGGTGCTGTGGCATGTGTGAAAGCGCCTGCTGAAGCGTGACCTCCAGTCTCTGCTGAAGAGCATCAAGACGCACGTCCAGATGCTCTTTTAACCTTTTCTCCATCTCCTCCATCCTCTTCTCTACAACCGACTCAAGCATCTTCTCAAATCCTCCGCAGCACATGTGACTCTCCCTACAACAACACAAAACAAATTGACATACATTGAATGGACAAATGTTCTATAAATATATCGGACACACCCATTCAAGGCATTGAAACACTGTACAAACAAACTGGTAAGTTGAATCGTGAACTTTTCACACATTGTTTCTTGGTTCAAGGTGTGCACACCACAGACAAAATCAATGGCAATACCTGTGATGTATCAATTTTGTCCAAAATTCCTTTAAAATGTCTCTATAACATCAAGTGAAACACATTAGTGTTACCATTCAGACACTGTTGTAGTCACACATCATGATGAACCGGTGACCACAGCATAAGCACCCACTTGATTGGCTACCACGACCGTGATAACTGAACTTAATTTTCCTCAAAACCGCACGTGACCCACACTTACCGTTCCCCATTCTTCTTCCTCTCAGGAGATGTGGCTTCCTCCAGGCGGAGCTGCGTGACCTGGCCGCAGACGCTCTGTAGCATTGGCAGCAGCTCTGGGTTGATCAGACTAGACATGGCACTTGGTATCTGATTCTGACTGCTGGTGGACAGAAGCTGCTCAGGACCGGTCGGTGGATGTCGGCCCTCCCCAGAAGCCCCAACTCCTCTTGACAGACAGCTCAAAGCTCCTCCTCCCATGAGGAGAGGAATGAATCCACTCAGCATGTCTGATTTATTCTGAAGACAGAAAACAGAGGGGATGATTGTTCGTTTGCCAAGCCTCAAAGAAACATCTCAGTCCACAACACGAACCAAATCACAAAGACAAAGGGGGATTATTACCAGATCGTACAATCAAACGTATTATGTTCAATCTACAGTGTGTAATACATTTATGAGACCATCCACCTGTCATAACAGAGAGAAAACACAACTATTTGAAGAATGTACTTCTCTGAGGAATGAGAAATTAATCAAGCAGAACATTCAAGTATTAAAATGTCTTTTGCTATTAAGGAGTCCAAGTAAATAACTGTAACTGGGCATAAGTATAAAAAACAATGCGCTGTCGAAAAAAAGAGTTCATTTCCACGAAAAATATTCAAATATCATATTAATCTTATTGTGCATTCCCAGTACTATCAATCAAAATGCAATTGGGCTGTTTTGATTAAGTAATAATTAAATAAATAAAAACATGACAACATAGTAAAAAACATAATTTTTGAATAGCCTATAGCGATAATCACCTGGGAGAGACCATCAATGCTTACACTAACCAAAATATACGACTTTTCACCCGTGAGTTGAATGGAGCAGAACTTGGAAAACTAACCATAAA
The DNA here is from genome assembly GCA_006030095.1 of Triplophysa siluroides. Lineage (NCBI taxonomy): Eukaryota > Metazoa > Chordata > Actinopteri > Cypriniformes > Nemacheilidae > Triplophysa > Triplophysa siluroides. The sequence continues at coordinate 2,168,198 of VCII01000015.1, forward strand.
TTGGTGTTCATGTTAGAAGCTTATGTCTTGTTGTAAGTACATTACGCCAACTGGCACTAAGTGGAGCGATTAAGCAACAAGAACGGTTTTGCGTGATGGTGGAAAAGCTCTCCATGCTTTAATTACAGACTGGATCCAGACCTTCTGCTGGCTCTGTACGAGCTCCATCAGGTTTTGAGCCCCTGGTGAAAGGGTGGTACCCATTTCTTCCATCATAGCCTGCACGCGCTGAAGGTCAATGCCTGGGTCCAGGGTCGGGCCACCCTGCCTTTCTTTACGTGTCTCCAGTCCCACACCCACATGGGCGATAGCCACAGATGAACGCCCACCAAAAGACAGCAGCTGTATAGAGACACCCATGATGAGCAAACAGACACCCGTGTTTGTGCTTTTGTGATGATGACAGAGTGGATTGTATTTTGTGGTTTCCATACCTTCACCTCACATGATGCGGTGGGGCTGTCTAACACCAGAACAGTGCTGTAAAAAGGACTTCTCTCCTGAGGACTGATAGACAATAATTATATTCATATTAATTATAATTATATTACAATCAGTAGTTTGAAACATTTAGTTCACCATCATGTGATGTAAATCTATAATGTTTTTACTTCTTTGAAGTTATTAGAATTCATTCTTTACTTTAATAAAAACTAAAACATATTATATTACACACAAAATAATTTATGTAAAGCAGTTAAATATTATAATATTTCTAAACACTTTACTATCTGCAAACAATTAGCTTTTTTAATAAAACGTGTATTTTGTTTGTTTTAATGGGACAAAAACGATTTGTTATTTTTGCTCAACAACTTGATGGTGGTCGGTCACAGTCAGACCATTCGTCAAAATGTCAAACTAAATAAGATTATCAAACAGAAACACCCATCTAACAATGATCAGAAATATTTTAATTCGCTAACATGAGAAAGAATATTCTTTAAAGATGCTGATCGAGGCTAAATGTGTGTACCAATTTCAGACAACTTATTTAAATTAAGTGGCTTAATTCTAATGTCATACATAAAGGTGATATAAATAAATACTTGTGTAATTATTATTGTATTACTTTAAATGTTTATTAGTGGTTGAGAGTATAAAATGTGTGAAAATAAACCTTTTTTATATTATAATAAAATAATTATTTATAGCTGAAGGACTTGATAGTAATGAGGAAAGAGTTTTCAAAATACCCATTATTGAAGGATCTTTCAACCTCCTCTCCGCGACACGTGCCACAGTATTCTCCTGACCCCGAGTACACTTCAATGGTGCGACCTTCACTGACAACATGAATACTGATGATCAAATATGCAGAGTTGGGTGGACACAGTAGTGTAATGACACAAGGCGCGAGTCCGCTTCAGCTCTCTCCAGACAGACGGGTTCACACCTGTGAAGTCACATGTGCACAATATGTTACATCTGACGTATTACAGGTATAGCACCTCACAGATATGGGTTTGAACTGGACCCTAAGGTTACATCCTTACAGTATTAAGCTCAGCTCTTTGACCACTGACCTGTAAAAAGCATCATTTTCAAGCCTGCAGTGATCACTGTTTCTGATCTCTTGTGTTGTAGTGAGAATATCAGACAGCTGCTTGTGTGATGGGCACAGCCATGAACTGCATGCAGAGATCAGATCATCTGTACTGGAGTTCATCGTGGTCAATTCTCTTCACTGACAGTCTTACGACATTCAATAACCATGATATCAACTAAAATATGAATATTTCATGTATGTACCTCCACAGGTCCGTGTATGAAGGGTTTTAGACGCATATTAAATAGTCACGTCCTTAGCAAAATAACGCGTTATTCGTTTAAAGTCAGAGTTAACATATCGACATACTCCCGCAGCGATCTTGTTTGGCTGTTTTCCGGTGAGCAGCGTTTAATATAACAATGTGACCATTCATATCAACATCACACGCTAAACAAGCAGCGACCACTGAAGCGCCCGGACCCACAGAGTCGCCCATTCATATGCCTGATTGAAACACCATACACTCGTCTAACATAGTCAAACACTTCGTAAAATATATATAGTGAAATATTATTAAAATTATAAAACAGTATGATATCGTGTCAGTCTCATTGACGTTATTCCAAAAAATAAAATAGAAATTACGATTCAATTTGCTTATTTAAAAGACACACCTGTGATTACTGAACAATGAACATTGAAATTTAAAGGTCATTTAAAATAAATCGGAATATTAATTTAATTGAATTAGTTTTTACAGGTTGAGTACAGGTATCTTAAAAAAGTGATATTTAAATGCCTCTCAATGGAGGACTGTTTGTGGAGAACACAAGCGTCCTCTATGGAAATAAAGCTATATTACAATAAATGTCACTTGCCGATAATGTATCGATAAATATTTCTGCTGATGCCGTCTAAAAAACGCAGGTATAATAAGGTAGATGCTATCAAAAACACCATATAACATACAATATTACCTACAGTTTCCCCCCATATTAAAGTAGCCAAAATATTTACATTTACAGCTAAAGTGTAGTCAAAATAAAGCATGTATTCCCAAATAATACATTTCTATCTAATCAAAAATAAATACGTGATATGCAGCGGATGTACGTAATTTGTGGAGTCTTTCAGTGGAAAGAATGCCGCTCCACCTGTCTGACTGCTCGTGCACGCCCCTCGCGAATGTCACTGCACCTGAGCGTCTCTTCTGGACGCTCGAATCTAGACTAGCAGGATGACACGGTATATTCACGTCTTCATTTTCCTCCTGGCCAAAATCGCGATTTATCACGGTAAGAGACCTCTACTTAAGTTCTGATACTTTCATATTTGTTAGTTTGTTTACACACAATGTAGTGAAGACAATTAGAAACAAAGAAGTTTCGTGTTTCTCCCACCACAAGCCACAACAATTCTACAGTAAAAGCCCCGTGACAATAAGTGTCGACGGTAAGATATGTAGTAAATATAGTTAAAATACGAGTAAAAATAAGTAAGTTTAAACCTATAAGTAAAAAAATAAGTGATTCACCGATAGACATGAATTGGCTTATTTAATTCATTCAAATAAATTACATTAAACTACATAAAGTAGTATCATTAACTGACCAAAGTATTACAAATGTGAGAATTATACATTAAAGCACAGATTTTTAAGTTGGACGTAGAATTTTTATGTCAATTCCACTATTGCACACACATATATTACACAAAGTACTTCGTTGAATTACATCAAAAGTAACTGTAACTAAATTACAGAAAAAATAAAAGTAATCTCTTACTTTACTTTTTCAAGGGAAAAGTAATTAAATTACAGTAACTAATTACTTAGTAACTAGTTACCCCCACCAACACTGACCATCATAATGTTTTACTCTACCACATAAAACTAAGTATAAATGCAATACATAATAATATCAAGAAACTATATGCTTATTTGAATAAAAACAATCCTTCATTGCACTGATATTAATTTGCAAATTAATCATAATAAAGGCCTATATATATTTTTTATTGTTAAGAATCTATTTGATATATGTGTTGATTTTCTTATTTTCCCCTAAAGCCACAGATCAGACGTTATATGTGAAAAACTATAAGGTGGTCAAACCTTGGCTGGTTCATGAGCGCTGGAGGAGAAATGCAGACACATCACATACACCTGAAAAGGTACATTATAAACCACTGTTCACCCCAACTGGATATAAGTTACTCTTCTCTTCCACTGTTTTAAAATGTGTATGATTTTAGGAAAGACATGCTGACAGTGTTACATACTCGATCAGCATTAATGGCAGCGAGCGATTACTGCATCTTACAAAGAACACGTAAGACATATGACTGAAATATTCACTTTTTAATATCACAATTCCAAATGCATCTATATACTGTATGTATTGGTGACATTTTCAAATAAGGCTTTAAATAACATACCGTATATCAGAGGTAAAACTCAAGTAAAACATTTTTCAAGTATCTGTTTTTTTATGGTATATATTAGACTTTTTACTCTGCTGTATATTACCATTAGTTAACTCTTTAGGTGTCACAAGCTAATAATGAATAACCGTTTTTTGTACAGAATTTATTTTAACTTGGTTTCCATTGCTCTATGTTTTCTCCTTTGCCAGAGATTTTTTGTCGGACAACTTTGTCATGTTTTCCCAGGATGCACAGACAGTGAAAATGCACACCGAAAAACCTGTAAGAATATGTTTTGTAGGATATTGTGGTTTTATGTAAAAGCCCACTTTTTTACCCTCCACTATCTGAGTTAATATGTCTTGATCAGTTAATGAAGCACTGTAGGAAATCACTTAAGTCATTATTTTGAAACACTAACAGTAAACCAAATAACAAATCCAGCTACATTTGAATCCAGTTGAAATGTTTTAAAATGTTCTAATGTTTTGTTGCAGGTGCTCTGTCACTATCATGGGTATGTGGAGGGTTATGAAGACTCTCTTGTAGCTCTCAGCACCTGTGAAGGTCTCAGGTATGAACTTCGAAAAAACGTACTATTCATATAAGTTAAGCATTTTATTCATTATTCATTACATTATGCTACAGCAAGCTGCTAACGTGTGTGCAAGGCAGCTCTGTTTCAAAAATCTTCTTATTACCACAACTGCAAAATTGTGCGTCACCAAGCGAAATAATGACTAATGACTATTTTTAAACATGTTTCCAAATAATCCTACTATGCATTTTGTCTTCCTTATGTATTGTCTTGTACATTTATAATATGTTGAGAATAATCCTCAGCTGATACAGGTATGTCCGGAATTCTAAAAACTGTTTCCTCAATTTGTACAATATATTTAGTACTTGTGCCACACAACAAACGGCAAAATCCCACGCTTACTTTAACAGTATTGTTTTTTTGCTTTAAAACACCGCTATTATATTTACTTTTGGAAATATTACTCCAGTTTGAAATTTGACCAGGCACGTACAAACAGTTAAATATGTGACTATGCAAACATTACGCTGAAACTAGGGTGTGTTTTTGTGTGCCATGTTGCAGGGGTGTGATTCTCATAGGTAATGAAAGCTATGGAGTGGAACCCGTCCCGCAGTCCAAAGCCAACGAACATCTCCTCTTTCTGTTGAAAGACAGTCAGCAAGAGCCGTTTGGATGTGGACTGGCCAATGAAACGCATCAAACCGAAGACAACTCGCAGCAGCCTAGCATGTCTATGTTTTTAAGGGTTAGCAAGATGTCTCGTAAACGCAATGTTCACATTCATATGTCCACACACACTTATTTCAAAGTTTATTTGAATCTGCAGGAGAAACGAAGCTTGCCTCAGACCAAATATGTGGAGTTGGTATTGGTAGTTGACCACTTGAGGGTGAGTATTCTCCATTCGATGTTTTCTTGGTATTGTTTTTAAATGATTGTTTTGTTGTTGTGACCGGCCTTCTTATTTATTATCAGTTCAAGCATAAGAATTATAATTCAACTGCAGTGCGGGATGAGATGGTCCAACTGGCTAACTTGTTAGATTCGGTAAGAATTACAGCAACCACAAGTCTGTCTTATGCCTTTACCGTTATGGCTAGCATGTGCAATACTATATTTTTAGTCACAGTTTATTTTCACATTGACCTTGAATTTAATCAGATACTACTTAAAGGTCCAGTGTATGAAATTGAGCAACATCTAGCAGTGAGGTGGCGAACTGCAACCAACGGCTCACTCCGTTGAATATGACATTACGACACTCGTTCTCGCTGCCGTGTGGTCACGTGGTTCATGGAGCCCTCAATAGTTCCAAACAAATCCGTGCTGTCAACCTATTTAAATGAATTTTAGCGAGACAGATAACAGCAACTATATTTGCTTTTTGCTAAATACATTAGAATACACTGAATACTACATTGACTACATTTATAGCAGCATTTTGTCTGGGGAGTAACATGAATATAAGATCTGTGAATGTATAATAAGATAATATAAGATATGTCCGCCAACTCGTTAAAATTTATAAACATGCCGTTATTTCACCGACTGTAGAGCAAATGCGTTTTAGAGACATTGAAATGAATGGGCTTCAGTGCAGTTTTTTTAACTATTGATCGCTCCATGACACAAGTTACTTCCGCATTACATTCTTCCAACGGACGTCTATGTAATTGTCGTAGCTCTGTTTTTCAACACCTCTGGATAGGAATAGCCAGAGGCGGACAGAGTACACAGCTTCATTACTTGAGTAAAAGTACAGATACCCCTTGCAAAATTTTACTCAAGTACAAGTAAAAGTACTACAGTCAGAGTACTTAAGTAAAAGTACTAAAGTACATGTTTTTAAAAGTACTTGAGTATCAAGAGTACAAGAGTACATTTTCTAAATATTGCATTACTACTGCCACGGTGCTTACATTTATGTACAGAAACGTCCTACATGGAGTTATGAAAAATAATACCTTGGAGAATGTAAAAGGAATTTAAAGTAAAATCAAGTAATTTTCGTCTTTTTACCATGTTGCTTTATTTAACATTTCTCACTTGCCAACAAGGCAATAGCACAAGGGCAACGCTCTGACAAACCTCTGCCAGAGTTTTAATGGATTTTTGCACCCACATTTGAACCTGACCGTGTTAAACACACAGCATACTCAAGAACATCAAAGCAAATGCTCAGCTTACATTAATGTGTAATATTAGAAAATAAAATTCAGCTAACAATTGTGTGTACATGTGAGTTTCTCTGTTTTTTCATCAATCAGTGGTGGTGTTTCATCAAAACCTAGGGTATGGCGAAATTTCCTCAGACCATACAAAAACGAACCACAACATAACCAAATGATACCACATATATATAACCACAAAACTTAAAGAAAGTAGTAAAAAATAACCCACAGCCAGATGTTGTCATAACCACCACCAACGACTATGTTAATCGACTATGAGACTAAAATATAAACCAACCATTGATCAGATTCAGCAAACAAGATTAAATATAAAACATGTCTTACCTTGTCGCAGGATTGTTTAGCCTTGATTCTTTTCATTTTTAAGCTAATCCTTGCATAGCTAGTGGCAAATCCCAAAATCGCGCAAAAATACATAAACAATAAACTGCGACTGCGCTACAATGTCTTTCCGTACAATTTTTTTTTTTTAATTGTTCACAGATAGCGTTTAACATTATAAATGAAATACAATAACAATAGTGTAAATTATTCGATTTATTAAAATTATTAAATGGATGCCAACTAATTGGGAAAATAAAGAACTCCCCACTACCCCTAACCTCACCATACACTTGATTCCAAAACCACTGTTAGCCATTTTGTAAGCAGTTTCTTTATTTTATTGAAAATAAATGCCTGTATATGATCTAAAATGTGGAAAATGCAGACAAACGAGTTCAGCCAAAAAGAGCTTTGAACCAACATTACGATGATGTCACGTCAAAACTACATATCATCTGTCTTACCGACTACGTCAATGAAGCTACTGGTGACTTAACGGTGTTCATACATTCTCAAATACACATGCTTCCGACGCCTATGCTACATGTACACATCAGTGTAAAGTAGTTTAATTATCTTTAATGAATCTCATTATGCACACTTTGTTTCAACTATTTTTTCTGAACGCTAGGTTATAGCAACTGCCGTACTCCGCCATACGCAAACGCCGCCCCTGAAATCATTAAACCTAAACCAGCAAAGGCAATATAGCAATGTTCTGACACACCTCTGAACCTGACCGTGTTATACACACAGCATAGAGCAAAGAAGAGAAAATAATAATGATTAAAGAAAATCAGCTGACCGGTCGCGATGTTTTCAAGTCAAAAAAAGATTTTGAAATATGTTATATTTAGCATTTTATATGACGCTATTGGCTATCCTTACCTTTATTCATATAAAAATACCCCAAATCGCATGAAAATAACACACAAAACACATATTCTTCAATCGTGCATTTATTAGCTTCTTGTTTTGGTGAAGAAATGTCACTTTCGCTTTATCACGGATGTCCGGAATGAGGAAGTGTACACAGGACGTGTCATGCAGACGAGGTCACGTATGACTACGTGAGATGATTGACAGCTGTACAGCAAATGATAGAGCTCTGAGGTCTGGGTGATTGATTGCTGAAAGGCTGTCGCAATAAGTGGCTCCTGCACAATCCAATCATGTTTGAGATGGAAAAAACAAATTGATGGTTTCCGAGATTTTTCTTTTTAGAAGTAACGGGTACTTACGGTTATGGATAGAAATGTAGCGGAGTAAAGAGTACAATATTTGCCTCTCAAATGTACTTGAGTAAAGTCATGAGTACTCCCCAAAAATGATACTCAAGTAAAGTACAGATCCCTCAAAATTGTACTTAAGTACTGTACTCGAGTAAATGTACTCCGTTACTGTCCGGCTCTGGCAATAGCTCATTCTAAGGTAATAAAAACATAACGCTTCATTATGTCTCTACACATCTGAAGACATAGAAACCATATTATAGATGGTTTCCAAGCAACAACATAAACTTACGTTTCTGTACATGCGCACGTTTGTGGACGGAGCTTAACTTCTGGTACACATGGGCAAAGAATAAAGTGCCTGTAGCACAAGCAAAAGAAACCGAGCAGAACCGTAACTTGGCTAAACTTGCCTCTCCAATATTTAGAATTTAGACGGCGATACCAAGCTCAACTGCTTAATTTCAATGTCCCTTAAGGTTTTTTTATTCGACATAGTAACACGACCCATTCAACAAATGTGACCCTGGACAAAAAGGAGCACGGGAACATTTTTAGCAATAGCCAAAAATACATTGTATGGGTCAAAATGATTGATTTTTCTTTTATGCCAAAAATCATTAGGATATTAAAGGAGGGATGAAGTCAAATCACAATTTTAACCAGAGCTTTTGTTATGTAAGAGGGAATCGTATTCAAGCGAACATCATGTAAGTGTTAGAACTGAAACGCCCTTGTTCCTGAGATTACATCTGTTATTGACACCAGGCCAAGCGAACGCCAGGATCTGGAATGCACCTATCTATGACGATATTGATAGGTGGAACATCGCCTCCACAGAAAAATATCAACTCTGGCCCCGCCCACTGGTTCGCGCATGACAATTCTGAAGTGGCGCGGAAACATCCCGTTGAAGATACCTAAATATTGTGCCACCCCTGGTAATAATGGAGGCTGTTTTGAAGTGTTTTGGTATCATTTCGGGTGTTGGGTGATATCCATAAGTTACCGGGAGTCTGTTTGTTTATTTTCCACGTGATCGCGGTGATCTTTTGTCCGGTTTGCTATCACAGGTCTCAAATGCTGACAGGTACGGTCATATATCATAAAACGCAATAGAGCTATAGGCTTTACAAACTATACCCAAAGCCTTGCCCTCACATCCAGGAAATAAGTCAGTAGATTTGATTAAAATCATCCCGTGCGAATGCACCACATGAAATACTGATGTGGGGAGGTCATTTATAAATCACAGGAGGTCTCCAGATAATACTGATGCCGTACGAAAACTGTGAATGGTGCTAAGGTGTAACCTAACGTTACGTCTCTAACCAAACTCACAGAAGGCTCAAACTAAGCAAACTGCTATCCAATCAGTGGGCGTTTACTTATAAAGTCTTCAATTAAAATCGAGCGTTTGCAGAGCTGTCCTCAAAACCAGGGTAGAAAATATCCTATTACTTATTGATTTTGATGTTTTTGAATGTAAAAACCACGCGAACGTCATAAGTAGACCTCATACAACAGTATAAAACAATAAACAAGCACAGTTCAAGAGACCTTTAAGTAAAGATCATGTTCCATGAAGATATTTTGTAAATGTCCTACCGTAAATATATCAAAACTTTCTTTTTGTGATTATATGCTATGCTAAGGACTTCATTTCAACAATTTTAAAGGCGATGTACTCAATACTTGTATTTTTTGCACACTCAGATTCCAGAGTTTTAAATAGTTGTATCTCTGCCAAATATTGTCATATCCTAACAAACAAAACAATTTATTCAGATTTCATGTATACATCTCAATTTCAAATTGCCCTTAAGACCTGTTTTACTGTCCAGTGTCACAAAATGTTGATTTAATAAAAAAATACAATAACATGCACAAATAGTTCATTTAATACAATTACTATATAATAAAATAATAATATGGATTTCATTTAAATATTTAATTTAGCCACTAACCAGACCGGCGCATGCGTCCTGAAAATTTCCATTTCTTTCCTCAAAAAAAATGACACTTTGGACCTTTTAAGTATTTTACTTCATTACGTACCGTACGTTTATTCAACTACATTTTACAAATCATTTTTTTGTGTTTTAAGCTTGAATTTCAAAATAACTTGACTTACTTAAGTATTAAAGTACTTTATTACGTTACTCAAGTAAATTACGACTCTGTGTGTATAGACTTACAGTATATAATAGTGTGGATGTGTGGCTGCTTTGATGTCTGTTTCAGTATTACAAACCGCTGAACATCCGGATAGCACTGATTGGTTTGGAGATCTTTACCCAAGATAACCCTTTTAGTGTGGAGGGCAGTGCTGGAGAGGTGTTGAGCAGATTTGTGAAGTGGAGGAGGGAAGAACTTTTACCTCGACTCAGACATGACGTGGGTCAGCTAATTGTGTAAGTTCCACTGTATCATGTAAATTAGATGTAAGATGTAAATGATTTCAGCACTTAGAAAATAATTTGTTGCATCACGAAAGTATTTGCAGTATAGGCATTACTGGAGATCCCGAACAAAAAACTACTATTAATGTTACTGCCAACTGAGTTTTGGTCCAAATCAACCTTAGGTATGAGGTGTATCATTTCTGTGCCACTATCAGCACCAAATAAAACTGGAAAATAATGATTTCTTCCACACGTGTGGCCAGACACTCCCCATCAACAGATAATTTGAACAAGATTAAGATTTTAGATGTTTGTAGATTAAAGAGATTTTGCAAATGTTCTGAGTAACGTGATCTTTATCTCTGTTTCTTAAAGAGGTCGCTCAGGTTCGTACCCTGGAGGTGTGCTCGGCATGGCCTTCGTAGGGACCATGTGCTCTGCTCACAGCAGCGGAGCAATCAATGTGGTTAGAAAACTTACACTGCATTAAGAGACCCTTAAGTATAATAATACTATTGGCTCTGCTAGAATAGTGTTGAGCATGCTGTCGTCTTTGGGGTAATTGTTTTCTGAAGGCAGTAATCTGAACCCAGCATGTTTTATTAACGAAAAGGTGTGTTTGTAAAATGATGCTGAAGGGGAGCCAACAATTACTGTGCACATGTTGAAATGTGACTTAATCGGAGCCTAATTTATTTGCTTGTTTTCTAAAATTTTCTGTGTTGTCACATTCATTAATTGTGCTAAATGTAGTCAATTAAATGCATAACCTGTGCCACACACGTAAGATGACTGTTATGTTCTGCTCACAGTTCAGCGACAATTCTCTGCAGTACTTCTCTACTGTGGTGGCTCATGAGCTGGGACATAACTTGGGCATGAACCATGATGTCGATAACTGTGATTGTTCTGGGAAGAGTTGCATCATGGCACCCTCCGCCAGGTCAGTGACTTGATCATTCCTTCGCTGTACACTGTACACAACTGTTTATACAGTGTTAACAAGTCAATGCACAGACACTCCCTTAACATGCAGATTATGCGGGCCGTAATTCTAGCGAAGACCATTCATAATGCCACACCATTAAATTATATAGAGAATGATATATGAGAATTGTATGGAACCTCAAATGACATTGCCCCCTAAAACAAGGTACATAAAGAGACAACTAATGATGCACTAAAATAAAAAAATTGATGCCAACAATATTTAACACACTAGGCTGAAAACCAACACCTGAAAATGCATATTTCAAGTTTGCATTTGTTTCAAGCAACAAACAAGGTTGTTGGGAAAGGCTTGAAAATATGTTTGCATTTGTTGCCCTAGTTGTTGTTACTTTAAAATAACAAACTAAAACTACAGCGCTAGCACACAAGACATCATCGCATTATCCCTGCATAATTGTTGATTCACTATAATTTCGTGTTGTTTACATCATGCACGTACATGCCGATTGCTAACAAAACACAAACATATGACTTAGTTTGACTAACCACTTGCAGTTCATGACCGGCATCTCTTAGCTGTTTAGCTATTACTTTCAAACGATCTCCAAATCCAGCGTTATGTACACCGTTTATATAATATTCATCACTGAAATACAGTGAGCAAACAAACAAAGCTAAATTTTTGTAAGCCGAGTGAAGCGGGATTGATGGGCGTGTTCTTAGGGACTAAGAACCTTTGTTACAAAACAGGAATCAAAACTTTCCGAAACCTATACGAACCCTGGCAGAGTGAATCGAGCGCAGAAATACTATGTCATACGTTCAACTCGTTTTTTGAGCATGTCAAGCATGAGAATCCAGCATGTTTAACAATGACTAGAGGTCAGAATGCGTGAAACGCTGTTGAACCCCCACTTTAACCAAAATTTCCATCCAGTCCCACTTCGCCAGAACTCCTTTATACATACTAAGTGAGTTTTATAAACTATAAACTGAAGGAAATATCTCATCATCAGCAGCACAAAAATGACCTTTATTTATATTTTTGGCCAAAAATTTCAGTCCATCCTAAAAAGTATAATAATGTTAAAAGACATGTTAGAGTGATAATGTGTTGTTGTTATTATTACTTTTTATTGTTATTACTTTTCAGCAAAATATTTTTATGGTGTCTTTTCCACAAAATATCTACATTTTATTTAATTATTGTACAGTGCTTGCCATGAGATTAGCACTAGAAAGATAAAAAAATGATATTTTATTCCAAAATTGTTTGAATTGTCTACCACAAAATGCTCTTAAACAAAATGAAAACTAAATACAACAAATGTTCCTCTTCTGCGTGTGTTACATCGGCTGGGTGTCTGTTCAAATTCTCATTTCTTGTAACAACAGTGGATCGATAACATTCAGTAAATGCAGTGAGGAGAATTTCGAGAGACTGATTTTTAATGGTGGTGGGGTGTGTTTGAAGAACCCGCCCTCTTCTGGCCACATCATCACTGTGCCAGCTTGTGGGAACGGCATTCTGGACGTTGGAGAAGAATGTGACTGTGGCAGCCCGGAGGTGTGGTAACAGTACCTTGCCGGGTACCTCAACTTCATCAAACTTTATTTTTGATGTTTTAGACAATATATCTTCATCTGGAAGTACTGCATGAAGACAACCAATTCTCTATCCGTTTAGACACCCTGGACCTAAAAACAATCCTGTTTCTACTGTTGGTTCTTAGCAGTACTTTTGCTGTAGAACATTTTAGAATGTTTGTACTGGCCAAACAATCCAGTCAGCCAAATCCTTCCCACCTTACAGTATTACAATTGTGTTTTTATGACTTGCAAAATCCTCATAATGTAAAAATGTATTGCACAAAGGTCTTGAGTTTTTTAACCTGAAGGTATCATAATGTAACCCAATGTATCATAATGCACAGAACACAGCTTAGAGTTAGACTTAATGCACAATGTTGAGATTTTTGTGGTCATGTTGTGTTACAGGAGTGCAAAAATAAATGTTGTGATGCCGCTACATGCACTTTAACAAAGAACTCAGCCTGTGCCACAGGAGTTTGCTGTGAAAACTGCCAGGTGACGTCACACACACTCATATAGTAAGGCTTTTGCTTAAAAAGAGTAAACAGCATTAAATGCAAGCGTGATTCCGTTTTTCTACAGATCAAAGTGTCTGGATCCCCCTGCAGACCGTCGGAGAACCCCTGTGACCTTCCCGAGTTCTGTAACGGGACGTCTGAGTTCTGTCCGGGAGATTTCTACCTTATGGACGGCCTGCCGTGTGCCAGTAAAACGGCCTACTGCTACGAGGGCCGCTGTCAGACGCTGGACTATCAGTGCCAACAGCTCTTTGGCTCAGGTAGATCACGATGTAGATTAGGCATCTGTTGGTCCGCCTTTATATTCCCAAACATCAAATTCTTTACGAAGCATATTTTGTATGGATGAATTCTCCTCTGTTTCTCTTTCTATGTAGAGGCGACTAAAGCCGATGAAAAGTGTTTCAGTTATGTCAATTCACTCGGTAATGATTTTGGGAACTGTGGAAAATCTGGCAATCGTCTGATTCCTTGTGTTGAGGAGTGAGTCCAGATCAATTGAATCTGTTTTAGCCACATGAATAATCATCCATACCGTATTTCAATTAAAACCAAAAATATTATTATGATATTACTTGACTGAGTGATTCTACACTGCCACAGGAAAATGTCAAACATTGGATATACAACATTTGTACTGCATTTGACAGTTATTTGTATATCTGTACAGGAACGCTATGTGTGGGAAAATTCAGTGCCTGTTTGACAGCAACAAGCCTCCGGCAGGAGCCATAGTCAGAACACAGATATTAGAAGGAAATATCAAATGCGTGACCGCTGACTTTGACATGGGTACGGATGTGCCAGATCCAGCATATGTCAAGACTGGCTCAGTCTGCGCTCCTGAAAAGGTAGTGATAGATAATTCATAGACAACAAGTCACTCGTTTTCTAAGCTTATTTTGTACTTCTCATGCTAAAAGTACATTTACATGTACATTTTCATTTAGACATTTAGCAGATGCTTTTATCCAAAGCGACTTACAAAGAGTTTAGGATTAATAAGCAATATAATGATTGACATATTGATAGCCATAGTTAGTTCCTGAATAAAGCAGACTTTTGGACTGAAATGGTTGAATAGTCTGCTGACTGACAAACTCACTCAAAACAGTCCCTTGCCGCCACCTACTGGATGGAACTATGTAAACTGCACTGAAATCGTTGAAAAATCCCCACAACACTAACGCAAAGACTGACAACCGGTCTTGTCACAATTTTTGTTTTTAATATCTAATAATCCAGTTTCTTGCAAGTCCAGTCTTTTGGAAAAAACATTATTATCACAAAGTGTCAATCATCCAATTGTTTTAGGTAAAATAGTAAATCCTACATTTTTCTAAATAATGCTGGAATTATTCTGTTGGACATACACTACTGTTCAAAACTAATTTCTGTTCACCAAGCATGCATTGATTTGATCCAAAATACAGTAAAAGAAGCCTGTTCTTTTATGTAAGCATGTTTTTAATAAATAGTATATCGTTATATTATGATAAAATATATTGTGTATTTTGTATATTGCGGACTAACCCCCAGCCCCACCAAAAAAAAGTGACTTGATTCAATTCGAGCACTGAACCACACCCCCACAAACCTACGTCATTTCGTGGTCTGATTTGACTAAGACCGCCCAAGTGTATACGCGAGTAAGGTGGGCGTACCTGTCAGTACAATTGCTACAGAGAGAGAGTTTGTAACTATTGTGGACAATATTGTAAATGGGTGCTGAATAATTGACAATATTAACATATGTGTAGTATTAGCACAATAAAGATAATCGTGGTTTTTAATATCGTTGTTATTGTCAATAGCAGTATATTGTGAAAGCTTAAATACAAATGAATAACATCTCTCTCACACACAGGCGTGTTTGGAGTATACCTGTAAAAATTCTTCATTTCTGGATCAGAGTCAGAAGTGTGATGCCCAGAAACAATGTAAAAGTAATGGAGTAAGTTATTAACAAAGTAGCAGTTCAACAGTGACTATTTACATGAGGGTCAAGAATGTACTCGGAGTCCCATCTCTGCTGAAAGCTAAAAAGAAAAACAACTTGTTTTTAAGAACTCTGTTTTGGATTCCAAGAACAAAGAAAGTCATAGGGGGTTGAACGACACGATGGCGACTACATTTTCATTTGGCTGAAATTTTTAATGCTTGTTCTTGGTGTTGTTGTTAACTATTCATCTCTTAATGCCATTCCAAAATAATATTTTTATTTATGTACCTTAGATCACCTTAAAATAAAAACATTGTCCTCATTTATCCACTCTCAAACATTTCAGACTTACAGATTTCTGCTGTACACAACGGGAGATATTTTGCAGAATGTCCAAGCCGAAGGGAATGTTTATGTCCAAAAAGGACATACATCTATCATAAAATCAGTTCATATCAATAAATTCTTTCGAAGCAATACAATCGCTTTAAAGAACATCTCTCAAATCAAATCCTTCATGAACTTCATGTATACAGAGTCAAAGTCAACTACTGTGACACGTGAATAACACCACACCTCAATGGTTCAGTATTCAGTAACTTTGAATGTACCACTTGAGTAAAATAGATTCATTTTACGGTAAAGACATTGTTCAGAGTATTTTCTGTTTTGTTATACAGAAGTCATATGAATTTCGGTCATAAGATGACAGAATGGTGACAGAATTTCAAACCGTAGCATTTTAAAACACTTGATTTAAACGTGAAGTATGATGTTTGTTTTCACAGGTGTGTAACGATCAATTTAACTGCCATTGTAATGATGGCTGGGCTCCACCCAACTGTGACAAAAGCGGGAGAGGTGGAAGTATTAACAGCGGCCCTGCACAGATCGGTAAGATCACGCTCTCTCTGATGAATGAACGCATCACACAGTCACATGTTTTTAATGCTTGTATTATATCTTTCTTTTAGATTATTCGCTCAGAAATGGTCTTCTGATCTTCTTTCTTCTGGTGGTCCCAATTCTGGTGGTCTTAATCATTGTTTTGCTCTACGTGTTTAAACGGGACAGCCTTAACCGTTGTGTCAAGTGCGGGACCTCTAAAAGGAACAGGTCCGTCACACAACAATGACATTTCAATATTAATACTTATGGTTTAAGTTGTAAGAAAACAACATGGAAAGTCTGGAGATGATTTTCCACTGATAATAATGTCAATTAATAATATCTTACAACAGGTCATCTAATGAAGCAAATGGTCCAAGGAATGCCCAGGCAAATCCACAATCTAACGGAAATGCGACAAGAACGTCCACCCCACAGTCAATGACGCAGGTACAAACAGAAATCACATTCATACATAGGCTGTTAGCATTGTGTCTGAAAATAAGCTGCAGATGTTCCAGAAATGATTTGCGCATATGTTCTACTTGCAAAATCATTGATTCTCTTTGGTAACTTTCTCTATGCTTTTTTCTCCTTTCAGACAAACGCGCCATCACATCTAGTGAATACCACAGTATCTCAACCAAGGTAATGTAACTAAAAATGTCTAAACATATTTATTTGTAGAACTTTGACCTTCCCCAACCCTTGAATTATTATGAACGTTTGCCAGATCAAACTTCCCTGTAGCTCATTCTGTTGTGTTAGGGATTAAAAGTACTGAACTTCTTATGTGTTATGGACATGAATTATTCTTCGAGCTCTTTAAAGAAAAGGTTCGCTAATAGTTTTTGAAATGATCTGTTTCTCTGTCTCACACTGGGGCACTACAATCATATCTGGGGCCATCACCATTGTATTATGAATGACCTTAACTGCTTCTCTACCATTTAGACAAGGACCAGGAGTGCCCAGACCAATCCAACCCAGATAGACACAAGTCCCAGTGTGAAGGCATGACTGGGGAAATTGTCTTTGTCTGTCGAATCTTTTTAAACCAACATTTTTGAAACAGATGAAGGATTAACGTTGTTTTTAACTAATTATGACGAATGTATTTGCTGCTTATAGTTATTTAAAAATGTTTACAAAGATTTGTGTCAATGTTTTTGCTATTGTAAAGATTGTACTCTGAACACACATCAAGATTGTTATTCTCAGTAGACTTTTTCATCTGCCTTGTGTTAAACAGCACTTTAAAAATTTAGAAATGTAGTTTCATAACGTTCAAAATAAGGTTGACTGGTTATTTTTATGGACTGTGGTCTTTTGTGGTGGTTGCTTCTTTTGGCCCTGTTATCACAATTCCACAGTGTTAAATTGTAATGTTATTTAATAATGAATAATAAAAGACATTGTTTTATTGATTAAAATATATTATTTGCTAACTTCCTTTATATTTTGAGTGTCTGTTTAAAATCTACATGCTACAAGTGTTGTTCTTTATGTCATTATTACTTTTTAATATTATTCTTGCTTGAATAATTATTTTGAAAGGCAGTTCATTGATCTTTGAAAAGTAAATAGTTTGGACATCAAACGATTATTTCTTTATTTTCAACAACTTTCTTTTCATAGTGTGAAAAGCAATTCAAATGTATTAAACAATTTTATTTAAAAAAAAAAAAAATGCAGAAAGCATTAAAAGAGCAAAATGTGTATGATAAATGAACTAAGGGTATATAGGTGAGTGTGAGTACGGCGCGTCGGACGGTTCAGTCACACAATCGCGTTTGGTTGCAAGAGCAGTCATGTCGGAGCAGGAGTCTCTAAAGAGCTCCAGCGCGAGGAACCGTGGAGGAGTGCAGCGGGTGGAGGGCAAGCTGAGAGCAAGTGTGGAGAGAGGGGATTATTATGAGGCCCACCAGATGTACCGCACGTTATTCTTCAGGTAAAACAGCGTTTAATACAGTAATAATGATCAGCAGCCCGGGCCCTTTCCCTTCCAGATCTTTCTTGTCGTCAACCGTGCCCGCTCCTTGCTTGTGCTGATTGGTTAGCTGCTTAGTCCGTCCCTGCCCCTTCGGCCATATCTTCTCTCTGATTGGCCCGCGTCGACGTCAGTCAATAGAAACGATCAGCGCTTGTCCCTTTTAGCAACATGCTAATGTAAAGAATGTTGCACTTAACATTTGCGGAAGATCAGTAACTCCCAACCAGTTCAAATACTGATTACATAGAAGAAAACAAAACTTTGTTTTATGACATTTTTACGATTTCGGACGTTTGGTTGAATTTATGCATTCAAGCAGTTAAGCTAGTTATCCATTACAAGCAAGTGCAATGTGACATTTTTAATGTACACGTAACAGTTGTCAGTTCTTTCTGTAATAATCACATAGATTTGAGTGAGTGTGATATTAAAACAACAAAACACTAACAGCCACCCTATATGCCTGTCATCTATCCACCTGCTGTATTCATAACATGACCTGACGTCTTCTTTTTCAGCATCATAGCTTTCAAAGCAAGTTTGGGTTCTGCCTGAATTATAAGCATCATAGCCTTTCACTAGTTTTAAAGGGATAGTTCACCCAAAAAATATCTAAGGGTGAATCAATGTTGACAGAATTTTCATTTATGGGTGAAGTATCCATCAATATAATCTAACTAGGTGGTGTTTTTCATTATCAAAGACTAAACGCCTTGTGTGACATCTAGTTACATCATTGGGCCTTACAGTCTAAAAACCTGGACCGCTTCCTTCCAAAAATGCATTTTAGGGGTATCTTAGGCCCCTGTGGTACTCAAATGTGTGGTCTCAGGTTGACAGGCATCAGAGATTGAACACATCAGTAAGATACAGTATGATTGTAGCTTGTCAATTTGGGATCTGTTGGTAGGAAACAAAAAACAATGTTAGTCCCAATGACGGCATAGATTGATGGGAATTGGTCTACTGTAGATTTCACATCCGTTCTGGACATAGTCTCCTTTGTACGTTGATATGGTAATATTGTTTTGTTTTTAATGAATAAATGCGTATTAATGTACTCACATGTTGTTTTGGATGCAGGTATATGTCACAAGCGAAGCACGCAGAAGCCAGAGAGTTGATGTACAATGGAGCACTACTCTTCTTTAGTTATAATCAGGTATGTTTTGCTTTAAAATGTAGCTCAGGTATTTTTACAGGTATTAACTGGAATCTAACACATCTTTGTTTCTGAAACATTATTTTCAGTCTAGGCTCCAGGTCTTATCTTGAAAGTAATTTATTTATAATTGCTGCTGGCCTCATAGGAGTTTCTTAGATGTGTAGGAATTTGCCTTCAGGCCCATGTGGGTCAAAGTGTCCTCAGGGTAGAAATGCCTCCATAATCGGCCACTAACGTTAGAAAAATGTTGAAAAAGTTCTAGATATCATGGGAATTATGAAAGGCTTAATGGAATAGTTCAGCCAAATATGAAAATTTGCTCATAATTTACTCATGTCGCACCAGATGTATTTGATTTTTTCTTGACTTTCTTTCAATTGTTCCTGTCATGTAAATGGGTAATTCTCATGAAACATGAGATGATAAATCATAAAACATACAATTCGGTAACTCAAAAATGATCGTAATAAACATAATTGTGTTCTCTACCTTGCACAAAGCGACAATAAAAAAAAAAAAACGAGTTATTTCGGTATTTTATTGCTTTTTTCGATGAAATTCTCATAATCGTAATGTGTCCCGATTTGTCTGAGTGCATTATATGTTGTAATGTGAATGTAAGAGTAAAATCTAAAATTGGATGCCTGTTCAAATGACAAAATATAATTGACCGAATATAATTCTATAATAAAATGAAGAAGCAGTGGAAAAAAGAAGTGTATCGAAACCATGACTGAGATTCTCACCCTCCGTAACATTTTACATACACGTACTCAAATATATTTACATTAAATTTGATTTTATGTGAAGAAACACCTCTACCAGTATCTTTCAAATGGCTAACAAGTACCAAAAAGTTAACTGATTACTTCATAACTTTTTCAGTTAAAAGCTTAATATTCTCTTGTCATGCTGTGTACATGACTTTTTTTATTCTCATTACCGAAACATGTTGTTTTCCATATAAAAAAAAATTAGATGTACAATTTTCTGTTAAAATATACTTCTTTAATGTCTTTTTATGTATGATTATGAAAATCTGGCATCATGGCTTCTTTCTTTAGCAAAAATGCTATGGAATTGACTGTTTTAAATGGTTACGGTAATGAGAAGTTTTAAGACCTTTTTGTAAAAAAATTAAAATTGTGTTAAACTGTCAAGTTTTCAAATCAATGCTTTTAAACTCCCAGTGAAATGAAAAATGACAATGCCTATTTTTTCATGAAATACTGCAGCGTTTATTGGAAATCTAAATTCATCAATGTGGAACATTCTCTTTTTAAAGTTTTTGTCCCCGCATAATCTTTATTTAAAATCTGAAAACGCACTTCCGTCCTGTAATGACTGTCCATCTTAAATGACGCATGTTAGACGGCTTGGGCGGAGCATCCGTTAACTCCTCCCCTTCAACTTTCAGTGTGCTGACAGGTCCATTTCAAAATGCTGTTTTTATACATCCAATCAAATCGCAGAGAAAGACGAAAACCACGCCCCTATTTTTCCCATTAGTAATTCCCTTTCACTCGCAAATGCGTCAAAATAGAGAAAGGATAAACGATCGCAACTTCCGGTTCAAGGGATGTCGAAGATTGTTTTTAATGAATTAAAAGGAAATGTGTTGATGCGAGTGTTTAAAAAAAATCATGTTTCAACCAAATGTGTTTATTAATATATAGTAATATTTTAGAGAGGTAGTCAACTTGAGGTAGTAGGTCTATATGAGCCCTGTTCCCATCTTTTTGCATGGGAACAGGCCTCGTGTGCTACTGGGAAAGTTCACTGCATCGGTGCTAAGATCTCTGCACCAATATCTGTGTCTTAAACAGCTAAACAGTGCTGCAGATCTGTCCATGCTGGTACTAGAGTCACTGGAGAAATCTGAGGACAAAGTAGATGATGACACATTAGGTGAGTTTAACTCCTGGTGTTGTTCATTTGTCAATGTCAGTGGTGTGGCAGCTGTATGTAGTTAGATATGATATTCAAATGAATGAGATGTGCTTTAAATGGCTGTGGCTCAATATGACGATCACTATCTAGAAACTCACAAAAAGAGACTTAAGAGCTGGTCCGGCGCGGCTTACTTAAGTGTAAAGTGAGAGAGCTTTTATTTGTGTAATAATATCACCGTGTTTTATTCCAGAACATTTGGCTAAACTTTACAGCTTGATGGACCCAAACTCCCCCGAGCGAGTGGCATTTGTCTCCAGAGCCATCAAGTGGTCCTCGGGGGGCTCTGGGAAGCTGGGCCACCCCAAACTACACCAGCTACTGGCACTCACATTATGGAAAGGTGCGACAGACACAACACCGACCTTCAGTCACCGAAGATGTATTTAATGGGTTTTATTTACTCCGATGTTTGTGTCCAGAGCAAAACTACAGTGAATCGCGATATCATTTCCTGCGCTCGTCGGACGGAGAGGGTTGCGCGCAGATGCTGGTGGAATATTCGTCTGCGCGAGGATTACACGGGGAGGTGGACATGTTTGTAACACAGGCCGTTTTACAGTGAGTGAAGCTTCTGAAACGCAAAGTCTTTGAATCTGAAGAATCATGACGCCATATTTAAACTCAAGGATTAGAGCATAATATCTTGTTAACGTTCTCAAAACAAATCCCTGTGTTTATGGTGCACAATATCTGTGCATGTGTATGTAAGATTTAGTCAGTTAGGTTAAGATGTCATTTCATGTTGGTTTTAAAATGACCCGTTTAACCATGCACACTTCTGCAGGTTCCTCTGTCTAAAGAACAAAACGAGCGCGTCGGTGGTGTTCACCACATACACACAGAAGCATCCGTCTGTAGACAAGGGTCCTCCGTTTGTTCAGCCTCTGCTTAACTTCCTCTGGTTCCTGCTGCTGGCTGTGGACGGGTGAGATGATGCTCTGGGTGTCTGTGTGTCAGGCCTTCTGGATGCTCTTTGTCATTTGATGTTGTGTATATGTGTGTGCTTGTTTCCAGTGGGAAGTTAACGGTCTTCACGGTGTTATGTGAACAGTATCAGCCTTCACTCAAGAGAGACCCCATGTACAACGAGGTTAGAATAATGACACAGTTTTAATGGACCTCATTTGGGATCGTAGTGCTCAGTTGCAAAAAAAAAAGCAATGATACTGATCAAATGTATTTCTGGACTGCGCTGTAAATCTATGGATAAAAGTGTCTTGAGCTTGCATAAAGCAGATTGTGTTTCACTTTAAAATACTTAACATGTGGTGCTGCATGTGTATGAGTTGTTGAACTGTTTATAACAGTATGTTCTTGTCTTGACCTCTGACCCCAGTACCTGGACAGAATAGGGCAGCTGTTTTTTGGAGTGCCACCCAAACAGTCATCATCATATGGTGGTTTGCTAGGTAAGACATTAGTATCATCATCAGTACATTAGGTAGCACCTGACAAACTGTTTGAAAATGGTCATTTTTGCATTTCAAGTTGATGACACTAGTGTTGGTACAAAAATCATATTTAAAAACTACGCATGTTAGCATTAGACTAATCTGGTCCTTGATTGGTCATTTTGTAGTGGTCGATACATCTCCTGACATTCCATTTTTTATACAATTGACCCCGACCGATAAATCTTGGTTTAAAAACATTATCCTGTCAATCCAAAGAGTAAAGGAGAATGCTATGAATTTGTGCTCTGTGCATCGACAATGTTAAAAAACACCACCCGTTTGATGTTCAATATTAATAGTCATTATATAAATGAATGACATTATTCCTGTTTAATGTGTTTGCGGTAGGAAACCTATTGAATAGTCTCATGGGCTCAGGAGAGGAAGAGGACGGTGAGGAAGCTCTGGAGGACAGCAGCCCCATTGAGCTGGACTAAAACATCGGCGACCAGAGACACGCTGGTCCCCACATCACAGATCAGCCCCGTACAAACGAGTTCTACAGAACTGAACAATGACCAATCACATATCCGTTCGGGCGATCTTTTTCAACTCCTTCCTGTTATTGTTGAACTTTGTTCTATGAATTTTTTTTAAAGAATGAAGCTGCAACAATATGGAACTTCCTGGAGTTTTACTGAACAAAATTGATAAAAGGAAGAAGCACTTCAGATTCAGTCATTGTGACGTCCTCTATTTGTAGTTCCACAGAGCTGTTGGTGTCAGGGACCTTTGATTTATGGGAGGGGCCACGCTCCTGCGTTCCTGTCCCGCCGCGGAGGGTGGAGCTAGCTCATTGTATTAAAGTAATTCATTTACTCTTTAACTTATAATCTATTCTAATGTACTTTGATCAGTTTTACAGGATGATAGCTCACTTCGCAGCGTGACTTGGTTTTGCGTGTCTGTGCACGGCTGGGTCTTACCGGGGATATTACGGCATCCCGGATCTTCACCACTTCTTCTGTTACATTGTGTGCGTGGGGATGAGAAAAGCACAGATCTTAAACGCGTGTGTGAGCTGTAGATGAATGCATGGTTAGTGACGATCGAGTGTGATCAATGTATCGGTCACCAGCGGGCCGCTTCAGTCTCTCTTGAGGTGCGATTGAGCTTAATAAAAGAATGAAATGGATGTTACATGAATAAATTTGTCCTGTTTTTCAATATCAGTTCACCTATAAGAAGAACAGAATCATTTGTGCGCCTTTTGTGTCGTTATTTTTAGTAATTCAAAGCTGTTCTTGGTAGATTTAATTTAGTGCATGAAGTACTTTTAATCATGTTTTAATGATGCTTTTTGGTTTTAACACTCCCTATCCACTTCCATTGTATGAAAAACATTAAACATGCGAAACGCACAGAAGTTGAGGGAGAGTTTGAAATGACATGTTTGGCTAAACCCTTCCTGTCTTACTGATATTTATTTGAATGATAATGTTAGAAGTATAAACAGATATTCTGTAGGATGACATGTCAGTTGTGTTTGTATCTGGGAACCTGCTCATCACGCTTTTTCTACATTAGTGTCTTGGTTGGATCAATCATACTACAGTGTGCAGATATCTGAAGAAAACACAACACATGTTGACATTCCATTATGTAGCACTGTTCTTTGGCAAGTTGAGGTAACTTGACAATTTCAGTGATTTCCTTAAAAAAAAAAGAGCTCTGAGCTTATGCTGGTTATTTGAGAAAACAATGTTGATATTTTAAGAGTGATTCATTTAATAATTCATTGCTCATTATTAGCCAGGTCATATACATGGTATTATATACTGGTAATTGAACAACTTGACATGTATTTGGCGTGACACACATTTGTTTTACCTAAACATTTCAATTGATACGTAAAATCCTAAAAAAACTGAAATAAACCCCCGTCGACTTCCATGTTATGAACACAAAACGTCTGAGACATGTTCCAACTGTTTTTCCACACAATACAATGTGCTGTGTAGCATTTGAAGATCCTCTGATGGCTTCAACATTTAGATCAAAGGGACATTTTTTCGCATAAAACAGCGAGTGTGAAAGATATGATATAATAAAACTAATAACAGACAAAAATGAATAAAATTTGTGACTTTCTTTCTAAAACAATGCATCAAACTCTTGCAATAAGGAATGTAAAGATAGTTTCCCCACTCCTCCTAGTTGTAAGTTTCCTAACAAAGTCTTTCTGGGCTACAAGTAGACAAAACTGAACCCAGTCTGTTGTCTTGTCTTATATTTAGGGTTTGGATAGAGTGTTTTATATAACACCTTGACACAGACACCGGTACAAAAGAAGTGCAAACTGACATTGTAGAATACTTATCCGAATGTTAGTAATGAATGAATGTATTATTTCGATCAATAATCTATTTTTAGTATTGTCAAAACACTTTAATGGTGCATTCTGGGCATTACACAGTGTCATACGGCAGTATATCAGCACCGTGAGACCCCACACCTCACCTCGTCATAACACATTTCAATTTCTGAACGTGAAATGTCTGAACCGTCTTCGCCACAGAGCACCTGCTCATGACATCTTCCTGATGTCGTATAAAGTCCGATGCGTCTCATCAGAATGTCTCAAGCTATGGACTGCAGTGACAGACGTGTGGTCAGATCAGAGAGATGAGTCATTTCGGCCTGCTGGGCCTGCTGTTTGATGTGCTCCAGTGTCCGAACCTACAAGAGCAGAGAGACGGTTAACACTTCACATTTACCATTCAGAGCAGGCGTGCGCGCCAGACTCACCGAAGTGCGTGTGTCACAGAAGCCGTGTTTGTGACTCAGATTCCAGAGGTTGGCGGCTAACTGATTGAGTTTGTTATTGCGTACATCACCGTGAGCCAACAGACAGCCAAAAAGAGCGAACGCCAGACCACCCTGCCTGCGCACCCCCTGAAAAAGCAGAAAGGGTTACGGTTTAGGATGGGCATCCCGCTATACTCCATTACATTCACAGATCCCTTGTATATCTATGCTCAGCTTTCGTTAGAAAAGGAATTATGGCCGGATCTGTACTTACATCATCTCGCCCCAGACCCTTTAAATGATCCAGAACCTGACCGATCAGAGTCTCACACAGCTTGTTGATCTCTGCTATAAACTTAGGATCTCCTCCGTAGAGCGTTTCATTTGAATCCACTGAAACAGAAACACAGAGGCAGGATTTCAGATGAGTCCGTTATGTCCAAAAGAAGCTTTGCTGCTGGGTATAGAGCATGTGTTACCTTTAGGAATGGTGTAAAGGTAGTTTTCTGGCTCATGGCCGCTAGTAACGGCAGAGCGCTGATGTAGACACGGACTTTAGCGTCGCTGTTGTCCTCCCAGGTGTAATCCTGCACCATGTTCAACAGTCCTCGCACCAGATACAAAACGCCCTGCTCGGGGTGATCCTAAAGAGCAGAACAATCAAACTCACGAACACACGAGTATTTCTGCAAACATTTCCTGATGTATTACCGGCACCACCAGCAGCGTGGAGAGAAAGTTGTTGATGAAGTCGAGCAGAAAGGGCTCAGAAGAACGCTGTTTACCCTCCACACTGATGGTACGTGGCACATCTGGCAAAATACTGACGGCTGCTTTTAGAAACGCATCAGCTGAGAAACAAAGAAATATTTTCATTTCAGAGTCGGTCCTCTTTCTGATCGGAGCTCAGTTTTGTGTTTTTACTTATTCATTATTCGGTAACACTTTACAATAATGTGCTATTTGTTAACAATTAGTTAATGCACCTAGCTAACATGAATTAACAATGAGCAATTTATTTATGATAATTCATGTTCATTTCAGCACTTACTCATACGTTATTAAAATCACTGTTAACATTAGTTAATGCATCATGAAGTAACATGAATAACTCTATTGACATGAACTAACATTGATTAGGATTAATAAATGCTAAAAAACGCTAATATTCGCTTATGCTTTTACTAATGTTAACTAATAGCACCCTATTGGAAAGTGTTACCAATGATTTAATACATCATTTCTATGTATGGGAGATCCATCGCTCACCCTGAGACAGACATTGGTTGGCCAGCGTTACCTGCCCGGACAGCAGATAGAGATTCAGACGGCTGAAGATGCTCGTGAGGGAGGGAATCGTGATGAAACTGTACGCAGCACATGCCTGAAACCAAACGACACCAAATACAATAAAAATCTATAAAACCGCAAACATTATTCAGGGTTCTCACACATTTTTAATCAATGAAACCGGATTTCCTGAACAATCTAGTCATGTGTGATTTGTTGATATGGATTTTACAATATCAATACACTTTGAAAATTTTAACAACAACCCCCCTATTGTGACCTAAATATCAACTATAATTTAAGATGTTATACTGCACATGACTGTTATAGGTCTTGCACTCTCAGATTTATGCTCATTTAAATCATTTGAAGAGTTTATTTCCAAAATGAGATAACTATCAAACTTTTTTTGTGCATTCCAATTAATATCAATCAAACTGCAGTTGGTTTGTTTTGATTTAAGCCATACTACTCAAAACACAGCTAGCTAACACAATAAAAACATGATTTTTGAAGATCTCTCATATTGGAAACAAACTCTTCATGTTCCAGACAGGATGACCGTTATTGTGACTGTATTACAATAGCCATGTAAAGAGAATTAAATGAAATATAATTCTCAAACCCTTAACCCATATAGTTTTCGTAATGCGCATAAAACGAGTGAATCATGAACCTTACGTTAAGGAGGGAGAGTAAAACTAACCCTGACAAAAGCAGCTGTCTTACGGGAGTGACTTCCCTTCATCACACGGTTGGTCTCCATGGCTAACTGATTGACCGTCTGTAAGAGACACAAGATGAACATCATCAGCACACCAACCAAAGAACTCGAATCTCTTCTTGCAATTTTAAAGCACGTATAATAATGTGCTTTAATAGTCTTAGTCAGCACTATAATAGCCCTGAAGACGCAGATTCTTCCCATCGGTCACAGCTGTCTGCTGCTAACACACACACGTGCTGAACTCACGGCGTTCATAGATAACACGCATGCAGTGAAACACGCTGCTCACATGTATCAGATGAACGATGACGGGCTCAAGGTTACAGAAGGTCGCACGGGCTTCCACGCAGAAACTCAGCTGCTGCTCAAAATCTCTCCCAAATGACACCTGATCAAAAAAAAAAGTTTTAAAAACAGAATACACAATTTTTGTTACAAAACATTTGCTCTTTAACCTAAAATGTTTAAATCCCACAATCTTCCCCTCTGTCGCAGTTCTGACATCTCTTTTGTATTTCTGGAATACTCAAACCGATCCGTCACATAAAACAAAAGAAGATATTTCGAGAAATGTGTGTGGTTCAGTGTTTGGTTACCAACGCTCTTCAAAATATCTTCTTTTGTGTTCTGCCGATGAAAGAAAGTAATTTCAAACTTTGAAATGACATTATGAGTAAATGATGAAAGATTGTCATTTTTTCATCTCTTACCTCACTTCCCGCAGGGGATCAATAAAGTTCAATCACATCGTATCCCAATGACATTCCGTGCCATCCTGTCCTATTGCATCCATTTCACTCTCTCTTTTTCATCTCTATCCAATCACATAACAATTCAACCATATCCCATTCTATCTCCACCCAATCCTATCATAGGAGACAAAGAGATGCTCAAAAAACCGTCTCACCATCCGTATGAATCCATTGATGAGCAGAGCCAGAGCTCTCTTCTCATCATCTAGAGTCAAAGCGCTGAAACGCACACAAACACACACACATCGGTCAGTGCAACTCTCTGTGTTTATGCGACAACAGCGGGAGCGTCTGACACACAGCTCACTCACTTGACCGAGTCGTGCATGGTCTTACAGATGTGCAGCAGAGCGTTGAGTATGACGGGGTCTCTCGTCGGCTCCTGCTGGTGTCTGAATACAGGATTAACATTAGTAGAACAGTGACCACGGAGATACACAGAGAAGACGTAGTTATTAATGTGACAAACGTACTTGATGAAGACTTCCATGATGCATTTACACACCTCCACCCGGACACTGTCTTTCTGAAACATGTCCAGAAAGGGCAGGAACTTTTCCTGCAATGACCCAAACACATGACGCAGTAACTAAACGTTACTTCCTGATTTAAGTTGTGCGAAAATAGAAAAACAATGACTTCATTAATTTAGACTAATTATGCCTGTTTGTTTTCTGATATGCATGTAATACAATGTTTATTAGACAAACATTTTTCTCTAAATCCAACACCTACTGTCAAAACAATCAACACAGCCATCAAAATTGTTTATTTGGCCACGAAGCATCACAAAATGTCCTTTTAAGCTTCTAAAAATATACTGATAGCAAAATATATTGAGTAAATCCGAGCATTCTGGGGGAAAAGGTGCTCCTACAATGATTCATTGAAATAATATAGACAAAGGTTATGTGGCCCAAACTTATCTTCCGGTAAACATCCGCAAGAAATCAATAACTGTTATTTGATTAAACACAATTAATATACAATAAAATCTTAATATAAATTTCTATTCTTACAAATAAAATATAAAATAAATTGTTATACTATAACTAAACAGAAGTTAACTTCGGATCAGGCGTGTGCGTCCAATGAAACTATAGATTAAATACTAATCAATAGAATAATAAAATACAAAATAGAAATTAAACAAATGTTACTAAATAATAATGATCACATAGCAATCACTTGTGTTTGCTTCTGGAATTATGCTATATGATGTGAGTCATAAAATTAAATGTATAATATAATCCTTTTTTTATTTTGGTATCTATAAATATTGAACCTTGCTTTCTTAAATTACAAATTCACATTCTATTTTCTACCTCAGTTCAAATGTAACGATGTATATCATCGTTGTCCTTGTAAAACCTCAAGATGTCCAAATAAAAAAAATGATCAAATACTTTTTAATATTTTAGACTGGTTACATATTCGTAAAACCCAGAGACAAACATAAAGGGTGCCTAATAATAACGATTTATGGCAAAAAAATCATGGAATATGGAGACATGAGTTTTCAGAAGGACGGCAGCGATATGTCATTTCAAATTTAAGACAAAGATCTGTCTGTTCATACCATAGAGAAGAGCAAAGAGAAATCATGAAAGTATGTGACGATCTTCTTTATCACCGACTCCAGCTGAGAGCACAAAACCACATCATCAGCACTGTTACCTGACATCATCACTGTATACTTCACAACATGGGTTCACTCAAAGCATCTTTGTCTCATATACCTGTGGATAAGCGTCCTCGAACGCTCTGTCTGGAGTCATGTGCTTGATGATGTCAGCGAGAACCGTGTTCACCTCCCGTTTCTGTGACACGTCAAATGACACAAGCAACAGTGAGGGTCAGATTTTTCAAAATAAAAGCGTAACACAGAGCGAATACTCACAGTGAAGTGACGGCAGGTGAACTCCACCCAGATCTCTGCACAGCTCATATAATCCTGATTTACAAACACAACCAAGATAGAAGTTTATTTATATGCAATTCACAATCGTGCAAGAATTGGCAATGCAAAACTTTCAACAATGAGATGTTTACCCGTGGACTGCGCACTTTAGTAATGACCTTCCAGGCTTCATTGAGTACAGAGAGTCTCTCGCTCTCTGGAGGATCGGCACAGGACAGACTGCGGCCCAGAGACGCAAACAACAGATGCTGAGGAGAACAGACGGAGACAGCATTAACACTCGTGTTTACAGGAAGGAGTCGAGCGGGTGTGAGCTGTCCGTAATGTACGTCTGACCTTGGGAAATCCTGCTTCATCACAGTCTTTGATCATGCCGATGAAGTCTGTTGCTCTCGCAGCCACAAATTCAGCCCGAAACGCCCACATGACAGAGTTCAGGAGAAGAGCGCTATGAGAAATAAACCAAAGCAGAACTCAGGACACATTGTGTCAATCCACACAAACGTATCTTAATTCACTTAAACATTGACATTTTATTATTATTAACTGAAATGGGAAATCAGGGTTCACTCTTTGGACAAATACAAAAAGTGAAACACAATTTAATACCATGTAAAATGGCATGTGAAATAAAATATTACAATGCCTATTTTTTCATGAAATATTGCAGCATTTATTGGAAATCTAAATTCATAAATGTGAGTCATTCTCTTTTTAAAGTTTGTGCGCCCTCTTAATCTTTATTTAAAATCTGAAAACGCACTTCCGTCCTGTAATGACTGTCCATCTTAAATGACGTATGTTAGACGGCTTGGGCGGAGCATCTGTTAACTCCTCCCCTTCAACTGTCAGTCTGCTGCCAGTTCCATTTCAAAATGCAACAACATTCACAACTATTTTACTAGGTTGTATTTCATTTGTACATTTTAATACAATTTGATTTTGCAGCAATAATAGTTAGATCTGTGGGCGGGGTTAAGGGCGGGACTTCATGGTTGCTTTTTCTAATTATGGCATGTCTTTGTACGACTGACACCATCCTAATTAATAATCAATTACAAGATGGCTAATTTGTATGAATTTCCATGAAATCAGGCTGAAATGTCCCCTAGTACATTTACATTTATGCATTTTGCAGACGCTTTTATCCAAAGCAAATTACATTGCATTGTATTATAAAAAAATAAAATAAAAATCGCACTATGTGCAATCCCCTGGAATCGAACCCACGACCTTGGCATTGCTAGTGCCATGCTCTTACCACAAGGAGAGTTTCAGGAAAGAAGTAAAAGATCTTACTTGTTGCCTAACTTCTTGCATCTCTCCATCATCTCTGACAGTAGAACCTTTAAAAGAAAAGCAGTTTCAAGACATGTCTTATTAAAATAAGCTCGCAAGGAGCTTTCATTTCTCAGGAATATAAAAATGGAGCGCAGCCTTGAAGGGACACTTCACTCAAAAATGTAAAATTCTGTCATCATTTACTCCAAATCTGTATAAATGTCTTTGTTCTGATGAGCACAGAGAAAGATATTTGAAAGAATGTCAGTAACCAAACAGTTCTTGCCCGCCATTGACTCCCATAGTAGGAAAAATGACTTTATATATATATAAATATTTTTCTGTGGAACACAAAAGAAAAGACGCAAACAGTTCTGGGGCACTTCCGACTACCATTGAATGTTTTCCTACTATGGGAGTCAATGGGGGGCAAAATCTGTATAGTTATAAGCATTCTTCCAAATATCTTTCTGAGTTCATCAAAACAAAGAAATGTATTAATTTATACAGATTTGGAACAACTCAAAGGTGAGTAAATGATGGGTGAGGTGAAGTATCTTTATTTAAGAGTGTGGTTTTGTGTACCTCTGGTGCTCTGTACGCCACACACTGCAGGATCCAGTGTATGGCAGGAGAATAGAGCGTCAGATAGACGGGAATCTCCACCCGCTGCAGCGCCAGCTGATTCTGAACACTGTCGCCATGAATCTGACGGAAGGAGGCCAGCAGGTCGAAGAAGTTCTTATTCAGACTGTCCTTCAGGTGCGGCGCAACCTCCATCCCCACCTGACAGAGGAACACCATGCCTCCGTCAGACGTTTCGCTTGGCATGTTTAATGTGTTGCTAGTGTGATCTATAGACATGTCCATAGTGCAAATAGTGATGCCTGCCTTAGCAAACAGCACTTAGCGGAGAAGAAAACAGAGCTTTATATCATAACACGATGACAGATGGCGACTCGTCTCACCCTGCATAAGTACGCTCGTGCATATACGGCCACCAGCGGATCTCCTATCCCTCTGATCATGGCTGTTAATCTCTGCAGTGTCTCCTGAATCCCACTGACACACAGACAGAGAGAAGCAATAAACCAAACACCATTCATACTTTAAACACAGGAGAAGTGCGACATTAATGGGATACCTACGTTTTGGTTAAAAAGCGGTTGCACTTTAAAAGTGCAGCTTCAACATATCTGTGGCAAAGTCAAGGGCCAATGTAACATTCTGAGCTGATCATTCATAGGATAAATGGTTAAACATGATGTGTGTGTTTTTTCTTGAATCCCATTTTAATATGCAAAGATGCTAACAGATTTCAGCAGTTTTTCGTTTTTAGCTTGTAATGGAATGAAAATGACGATGCAGAGAGGATACAGTCGAGAGATGAGCTCTCTGATGGAGGCGATTTTAAAGAACCAGTTGAGACATGTTTCTTTAGCCGTGTCATTCACATCATCAGCACTAAATGAATCTAAATACATAAACAACAGCAGAAATAAAATACAGAAAGGACGTCATCTCTAGGTCAGGTTGCGATGATGTATATTTTTGTACCTGGTAGAGGATGAGGCTCAGCACACATGGACCAGATCCGGTCATACACCAGACCACCTGCACAAACACATTTTATAGGGACTTTTCATAGACATAATCATTTGTATAATGTACAGGCTGTATATTGTATTCCCTACCCCATTACCTAACCCTTACCTTACCATACGTTTGTCGCATGTTTACGTTTTCAAATAAACATCATTTAGTTGATAAGATGTTTTCCTTGTGGATTTAAAATGTCCTAGTATTACAGACGGTTTCATCTTAACAGCGCATGCGCACATTTGTGACCCCACCTGAACTTCCGGCACACATTCACAAACAATAGGTGCCTGTAGATTATTTCTGATAACAATCGAAAGAAACCGAGAAGAAGCGTTACTTGGCTAAACTTGTCTTGTTTGATTTAGACTGCGATACCAAGATCAACCGCTACATGTCAATGTACCATACGGTTTGTTTAAATGCGACCGACCTACAGGACCCCTTCAACAAATTGTTTATTAATAAAATTAACATACAACTTCATTCAACCAATCGTTTATTTCATACAATTATTATACAGTAAAATAATAAAAAAAATAATATAAAGATAAATAAAATAAAATATAAATACTTATATTATTAGACACTAGCCTAAAAAC
This sequence comes from Triplophysa siluroides, assembly GCA_006030095.1. Taxonomy (NCBI): domain Eukaryota; kingdom Metazoa; phylum Chordata; class Actinopteri; order Cypriniformes; family Nemacheilidae; genus Triplophysa; species Triplophysa siluroides. The sequence goes on from VCII01000015.1 coordinate 2,202,188, forward strand.
TGGAAGTTAACTGGGGGTGAGGCCAGCGCACGCGCGTCCGGTTAAACGGTCTATACAGTTTTGGTCATCTTTGTAGGGACATTTGGTCCACATATTGTGAGGTTTACCACACATACACATAATTACTATACGGGCCATTCTACAGAATTCGTACAAGCTGCTGTCCCACATCAAAACAACACATTTAAAAAGCATTCAAGTATTCAAATCTTAGTTGTTTACTAGGATCCTTCTATCATCTTTTTAAACCCACAATAATATTTATAATATATCAGTATGCTTAATATATATAAAATCATAATTTATTGGGTCCTTTCAATTGGTGGGTGTCCAGAACCCAAACCCCTAAATTTCAATTTATGAAAATTATATTTAAAATAATTAGAATTTTTTTCCATTGTTGTTTTTAAAAATATATTTTTGATGTTTTTAAAAAAGTGAAGTTCAAAAAATATTTTATTTTAGATTTTATTTTTAAATGATATATTTTAATGACATGTTTATTTTATATATATTTATGTAAAAGAGTGTTTTATGTTTTGGCTGAGATTTTAGCCACAAGCCTACATTTTTTATCAAGAATCATTACTGTGTCCCTCTCTCTAACAGCTACATGGTGAGTAGATCTGTCTTATCATTTTGAAGTAAATGTGTTCAAAACTCTGAAAATCTGTGTGTAACTTTAAAGAACGTCACTCCAAACATCATTTTTCTGCAATTAAGCGTGTACATTTGTACATCTTTGAGCTAGGCTCAAAAGTATTCAAAAATTACCACATCGACGGAGAAGCATCACTGGTTCTCATTATTTCAGTAGTGACAAAAATTGTTTCGGTAGTGACAAAAAGGGACACTTTATCCTTTATTTGGGGAAATAAACAAAACTCGGTACATTTATGCAAATCATTAGTATTTTAGTATGTTTGAGTAGTGATGCACTATATGAGCTGTAGGTTTTCTATTAGATATTTACTGTCAGATGAGTGTTTGCTATATGTGCTGGCTGCGTATGTGCAACATAGTTAGTTATTTGTATCAACATAACAAGACATAATCATTTTAAATATTAAATAATGTGATCACTACCAAAACATTACCATCACTACTGAAAATGTGTGCGTCACGACAGAAACATGAGATGTTTTGTCAAAAATAAAGCATATTAAATGATCAACTAAAATATTATGAGAGTGTTTGGTTCAATGTATATATAAACTAACGAATCCTTATCTTTGAAATCGGTATGATGAATTTTATGTCTTTACAAAGAAAGATTGGATTAAAAATACAACAAATCCCATAAATTACACTTGAAATATTGTTAAAATGATTATTTACTGTTATTGATTCACATGTAGATTTATATTTTTTAAATAGAGAAAAATATATTTAGAAAGTAGATTCAAACAAAATCATAATATGTAAATATAATCCTTCCTATTAAATTATATATTCTTGTGAAAAAATTTGGGGAGAGGAACATTTTACCAAAACTTTCTGAAGTTACAATATGAAAATTAACTGCACAATTACTAGAAATGTGTACCTTTGATATTATACAATTTGCATACATAAAAAATTCTGGGATTTATTTTTCTCAAGATTTTTTCAATTATAATTAATAATTTATTACCAATTCTGTAGAATGGCCCATATAGCCGCTGTAAAACTATCGACAATTATTAGAGCTGTAAGTACACTTCTCAGTTTATATAATTGATCATATTTTTTTACATATTACAGTAATGGGAATGACGTTTCTACATAATATTCTGCATAGAAAAAGGCTTAATCTCTTTCAAATTAAGTAAAATATCATTTTTCTTTTTGAAATATAAATGAATAAAAATCAGAAAATAATTGAAAGATGAATTTTATTAACTGGGAGGCTACAGAAAAGTATCCACATGAGTCTTACTGTATGTAGTACAGCCGATCAAACAACACAACACAAATAACACCACAAAATTTCCTTCAGAATATCACTTTGACGGTACTATCACATGTTGTGTGTCTTTTAATTGTCAAGTTAAGAAACTATTAATGCAGAAAAGGGTGAGAATAACATAGTGAGCGGCTCTTACCAAATGTGTCCAGGATATCTGTGATGAGGACAAACTTGCTGGGATAAAACTGAATGACTGACGTATCGGACAGCAGTTTAGAGCACTGACAAAACAAAATACAAGTCATTACTTCAGTGGAGTTGCTTCAAAATAAAAGATTATTATTACAAAATATGACTTTTTAATCAACTATTTTTATTCTTTGAATAAGAGAACTTGTATGCACAGAGCAAATAGTCACTTTTAGGTTAGCTGTGGTTTCATTTTGTGCATCCGTTGGATGTAATCGTGAGCATTTACGCTCTCATACCTGGATGACAATCTTCAGGGCTTTGACCTTCTGGTCTGAACCCCAGGCCTCTTTCAGAGACTGATTGAGTTCTTCAATGCGGTTCACATAGTCCTGCTGGGACAGATTCAGCAGCTCCCTCTGAGAGCCCTGCCAACACACACAGACACATTCATACACACTTCAACATAACACATGTAACTAGCTATTAAACAAGAGTAGAGTCACACCTCCTCCAGATCATCCAGCTCCTCCAGACGTGTTCGCACCTTCTCCGACACGGCCGAGCTAGGGCTGGATGCTTTACCTTCATTAAACATGCCTCGTATTACATACAGAAAACATGCATAACCAAAAGACAAATAAAACAGCACTCACTCTTGTCTGAGCCCATGAAGAGGTTCTGTGGAGGGAAAGAAAATCTGTCATAATGTCTTTTAGAAACTCACAACAGAAATGAGCGCCGATGAGACATACTATAGACAGCTTCTCTGTGGTGGTGAATCTGGACAGAATCTCTCCACGCTTACATGACCACGGCTCAAAGTCCGAGCCCACCTCCTCCTCTTTATCTTTACGTTTCCTGCCCAACTCCTACAGCGAAAACACACACGTAAAAGACTAGTCGGAGCAGATCAGTTATCTGTATTCACGGCCAGTTTACCCCGGCAGAGATGCTGTGTGGGATAGTTGGGATCTCAGACGCCGCAGCAAAGAGGGACAGTGGGTCGGTCCCATCTAGCAAAGAGCTGAGCGGATCTGGAGCCACGGAGCTGGAGGACGACGAGGTTGATGACGTGCTGCCTTTCCGTGCACTACGCCGGGCTTAGAATCTGTCACCTGAAGAGAAGTCAAGCATTACAAAAATCTACAAATAACTCCAATTTCAGACTCCTGCTGGATAACCAGTAGGATTGATAGGAGTCGGGTAATAGCTTGAATTCGATTCGAGTAAGTGGTAAGGAAAACTGGTCCCTTTAACAGCATCTACGGTACAAACCCTTTCAATACTAACAAAATCAACTATGGCCATTGGACCTGTTATAAATGCACAGTACACTATAGGTTAAATAAAACAGTTTCGTATGGACTCATGGTGTACCGTGATGGCTTTGAGTGGATGATAGTCACTGATGTCCACAGCTGAAGCCTCCAGACGACACATCTGCTTCTCATATTCATATTTACGACAGCGAGAGTGCCTGTCATCACAGGAACACACATTTATGTCTTTAGCAGATAGGCTTTTTCCCATTGCGACTATTTTCTAGTATTATAATAATTAGACAAAACTATATTAAATATTGGGGTACAGTATAGTACTTACTAGTATACTACAGTATAGCTCGGAGCAAAGTTAAAAAACACAGTAGTTTTTTTCAGAATACGTCATTTTTTCTTTTGGGACATCATCTAATGCACTTCTATCGCTCCACTATGGTCATGTTTTGTATGGTCATAAATGTACAGCTCCATCAACAGCAACAATTATCCACTAGTACTGTCTTCATTGTTTATCAAATTTATAAATATCTGTCTTCAGATGTCAGAAATGTTTATAAAATGTCAATATTTCTTACCATTGAACGGAAGCCATGTTTAATCGGTATCATGTGATGCGGTGGAGCAAAAGATAAAAGTCCAATTGTCATAATAAAAGTCACCACTTTTTATTCTGCCTTCGTTTTTTTTCCAATCCTATTGTAATTATCACAGCAGTGACGTCGAATGTCAAATAAAGTTCTGTTTATATATTATTTTGACATGTTATATATTTTAAATTATATATTTTAACATTTATTTTACAGTGTTTAAAGTTAACATGTAAATGACATGTTAATGAGTGGGCATACGAGTTTTTAACACAAGGGGGTGCGCGCTGCTAGCAAGATAACGTTTGCATTTGTGTCTATAGGGTGAAATGATTTAATAATAAAGTACTTGTGGCATATTAGCAAATGTGTTAGTAATCAATAAAAAATGCATTATTATCAAACAATCTACATTTACAAATTAATTTGAAGCATTTATACATTGCCTTATCACTTGAACAACACCTTCACTTAGAGCAGTGGTTCTCAAACTTTTTTGGCTTAAGTTCCCCTTTTTATGATGTTTTCGAGCCAAGTACCCCTTGACCAGACAACAACATTTTACCTTAAAATTCAGTGAAATGAGAGTCAAACAGTTATTATATCCAAATGTATTAATTTATACATTCTATTAAAAGACTATTATCATAGTTTATTGATTTTCATTATTTATTCCTAAATGTCAGTTTCTCCCCGCAGTACCCCTGCAGTACCCCTGGGGGTACCCGTACCCCCATTTGAGAACCACTGACTTAGAGGAGCAAAACACCAAAACACTCACAGCAAGCTCCTCTCTGTTCATCATGCATTTTTGACTTGTGTGTTGCTATTGTTAGTCCGCCCAAAAGCTTGTATTTAAAAAGTACATAAAATGCCCTTAAAGTCACCAATGAAATTAAACAGGAAAATCCTCTGTTTTACACAGTGTTGCAGTGATTATAATAAATGATTTATCTGTGCACACCGTTATGTTTTTTAATTCATTTGCACTTGTAATCTTCAATCAAAAACATTAAGCTCCTCTCCTCTTCTAAACAGTAGATCTCAAGATCTAACAGGCGGGTGACATCAAAGTACAGCGAGAGCGATTCAAAAACCCAACCCAACATTTTCTTTCTACTTTCAGGAGCTGTTTCACTTGGGTATACGTCATTGTATGGAAAAGAAGTCAATCGCAACATCCGTTTCATGGGTGACTTTAAACTAGCTGTATAATCAATGTCAGGACAATGTGTCCTGTCAAACACTATGGGGCAAATGGTGCGAATACATCTAATAAAGTACGCCACAGACACAGATTGCCTGGCATTCATTCAGAATCACTACAGGTAAAGAAATTGTATAACAGTCACGGCACTTCCTGTCTTCAAACCTGATTAATGAGAGCCAATGCCAGAGTGCTGATAGAGAACTTTACTCTTTTGATCACTGCCACATCAGTACCGCTCATTGGATATATACTTACTTACACACGTTTTGCCTTTTTACTCCAGAAGCCTTTGAAAAACAGCCCAAACTATGTTATTGCTATCTTAGATTTAACATTTTCAAATGAATGACTTTTGAACAAGCAATGGCAATACCATGCTTGTGATCAATACCCAAAGCCGAACCACAGCCGTGTTGCGATTACACATTAAGTTACTACATTAAAGCCCGGTTTCACAGACACAGTTAAGCTTAAACCAGGACTAAGACTTAGTTGAATTAAGATATTTATGTGGCTTTTATAAAAATGCCTTAGATGAATACATTACTGGTGTTTTGAGACAAAACAATGGCACTGATATATTTTAAGATATTTTTGGGCAAGTTATATTCAGTTAAGACAGGTCACACATTCATTTTAGTCTGGGCCTAAGTATGGTTTCTCTTACAGCAAGGTCAAACATGCATTGTGCCGATTGTGCCAAAAATTAGCTAGACAGAGCATTACAATTCAACTAAAATTGGGAAAAAACAAATCATTACCTTTTACTTTTGTACAAAAAGTAAATCTGTGATCGGTTACCACTTACATAGCAGTACAATATTATTACTGTAATTTGTAGTCCTGTTGTATCTGGCCGGTTAATTATCCTCTCATAACACACAACGACTTATATTAAAGGGTTCATAACAAAAAATCTTTTTTTGAGATCAAATGTTAAATGAGAAATAATCTGGTAAAACCAATCTGCAATGGAAGCTCATTCTGAACGTTTGTACATCTGTAATGTATAGATCAACACATGACCGGAAGAAGTAGCACAGACATTATTCTTGAACCAAAGACCTAAGGTTACAAACTTTTTTACGTGATGAAGTTTTATGCTTTTTACCTGTCTGTCTGTAGCACCTGTATTCTGCAAATCCTTCTGAAGGACACCGATGTTAAATATAAGTGGCTGAAGTTTGTTTTTAACGTTAGTTCTTGAGTCTTTCCCTGCCAGCCTTTCAAAAAAGAATTGCTAGCCTGCGCCAGCGTTTTTTTTTACATTTTCACTAAACTTTGATGGCTCACCGTACATTTTCTGTGATGAATATATGGACAAACAATATATCAAATGAAAGAACAGAGTCTCTTCTATCTTCATTTCTTCTTTCACCTCTTGCTCTTAGATGTGGGTAGGTTTCTTTAAAAATGCATTAAACAGCGAAGATAATTCGCTTTCTGTGTCAAATACTCCGCCCAGATTAGACCCAGAACAATGATTAAAAACAGATCAAATATATACCCACTAGGTTCAGATATTTTTAACTTTTTCCAAAGGTGTAGAACATCGCCCCCTGCTGTACAACAGAACAAACACTGATTGCGGTTGATTTTTAAATATTCATCCTCACAGACATAACTAAAATGTATGATAAACAATATTCCCTTTATTTTACTGTTACTGTGTTTAATCCATACCTATGCTATATGCTAAAAGCTGGTATACTCCTACTTATGTCATTTAAGAAACAAACACAATAAAAAAGTGTACAGTTCATTCTTCTGGAAAAGCGTTTTTCAAAGCTATTGTGTCATAAAATTATTTCTAGAATAAAACTGACCCTCCCTATTAAGGCCGCAAGAACCCTTTCACACATCTCATCCCAGTTTACCATCTCAAGCCGAACACATTTTATGAAACAATTGAGATCGTTGAGGTATTTTGAGATTTAAGGTTTCCTAAGATCAAGAAGAACACAGTACACGAAAACTGTTTTCTGCAACCGATTTTATATCTTCTGTGCACATTTTTGTGAGTGTAAATTAATATTCTTTTCGATGTTAATTTTTCTCCGTGAAAAACATCAGTCTGAAATAGAACAATTCACTCTCTTTTTCCTTTCACAGGCATGAAGAGAAAAAAGAGGAAGTACATTTGCATCTTTACATCAAGTCCATGTCTCATTCAGTTCAGTCACAATCATTTTTTCTTTTTATATCTTTATATATATTTTACTTGTATGAAATCATTGTCTGTTTGGAAACAGAAGTCCATAAGAACGAGAACAGAAGAAAGGTCCCATCCTGTCATTCCTTTTATAGGTTTGTCCATGATTTCCTGCACGCAGTCTTTACTCCTCCAGCGGCATTCCTGCCTTCAGACACAGGGACTTTGTAATGGAGTGTAAACGTGGAGCGATCGAATCACAGTCTCATCTCTCCGAGGAGAATCTGCGGAAGGAGGGAAGAAAAACGGCTATGCATCTCCTCGGATCCCCCATTATTGTGAGGAGCACAGGCAGAGCAGCGGGAACATGAGACTGTGCCTTTGAACACACGTCTGCTGTCGAGTCGGGGAGGGCACGCGGCTGTCCGTCGGTAATGGCTAATGATGCCGATTGTCAGGGTGACTGTGTGGCAGGGCTGCTCTGGGCGGAGCTTGGAGAAAGGGAGGGGCTACAGCTGCCCGAAGGCGCGCCTGCGGCCCGCGAGCTGACTCCGCCCGCAGAACTCTCTAGACCCTCTGAGTTCTCCAACATCTCCTGGATGAGAGGAGGCATGGAGCCGGGAATCTCCATCTTGAGGGTGATCACACGCTCCGCTCCTAAAAGAAACAAGAGATTAAAAGTAAGCATTTGTATTGTGACTTATTAGAAAAAAGCACCTCCTTCAGTCTGAAATTCCCATGTTCTTAATTTTATCAAAATGAACCGGCATTAAATTCTCATGTTCACTACTGGCAACAGGACAACTCACCCTTGGCACTGATGCTCCTCAGGTCCGTGATCTTCATCAGCATCTTGGGGAACATGTGAGGTTTGTGTGGCCTCCTGTTCCTCACGTAGTTCTTCAGTGCTTCCAGCAGCGGCTCCTGCAGTACATCAACCTTATCTGCCTCCTCCAGGTCCTGACGATCTGCAAACAATCACATTACATTCAGTGTACACATCCTCCCATGATCTCTGGCCTTCTGCTTGTGATGGGCGAGTTCCACAGTAAAACGTTAACAAACAACCCGGGGAACTGTTGCAGATGCTTTTTAGTTTCATCTCATGAAGCGTGTCAGGAACATGCGTGGGTCATAGTTCTAGAGTAAAAGATGAGAAATGATATTTTGCGCAAAGGGGAAATTATTTTTTGCATTACGGAATTCTTTTCATGACAAATAAACTCAAATTACTGTAATGCTGCTGCATTTATAATATGGTAGTTTCTATAATAATAGTTTTGCTCCAGATTTTACATTGACTTACATTATAGGAGGGATTACCCCATAGCGTAGCTACGCAATGTTGAGAGACCGCTCTCGAAAGGGAACCGAGGTAGCGATAGTAGTCGGAGACGTTTTGTATTTCTTTCCACTGGTTGTGAGGCATGTCATGCAAACTGTTCTGTTTTTAAATCTTAAATGTAAAAGTGGATTTATTTTACTATCTAATCATACACAATAATGTGGTCAATACAATGACACAATGGTTCCAAAATTTGATTTTTACATTTTTTCTAAAATCATGTTTTTTTTGTGTTAGTTAGCTGTATTTTTTTAGTTATTAAGGCTTAAATAAAAAAAACCAACTGCAGTTTGATTGATATTAATTGGAATGCAAAATAATAAAACATAATTTTTTGAAAAAAATGTCTCATTTTGGAACCAAACTCTTCAAATATACTTAGTATTTTAAGATCTTGTAGGATGATTTTATCTAGAAAACGTTAAATTTACATCCAATAACTTGAGCTGGGTTTTCACACATGCATCATTTTCGGAGATTATTATTTTTTCTTACCAGTTGAATTTAAAATGTCTCTTTGATTCTATTCATTTCTTTTGATTTTGAACTGAAACGTGACCTTCCCATGTTTCAATGCGATTCACCCCATCAAACGTCATCTCTATTTCATTTCTCTCAGACCTTCATGCATTCAACATCACCACCACACCACAGGGTGGCACTAGAGATCCATAGAACAGACAATGGCACCATCCGGAGTCTATGCACATCAAATGTCTAGTCATGTACTGTAGTCTTCAATAACCAGAGGAGTGTATGTGCGTACCTCCACACAGCAGGCAGATAGCACTGAGCAGTCCCGTCTCGGCGTCATCCATCTCTAGCGGCAGCAGCTGATTGGCGAAGGCAAACACCAGGTCTGTTAACGGACCGAAGCCGGCGTTGTGCATCTGCGTTCGGTTAAGCGTTAAACCGTCAGAGAACGTCATGGTGTCCTGCTCCGGCGTGTAGCGCGTACAGATCCGCAGGATCTAGAGACATGAAACCGCAGACTTATGTGTTTGGTAAACAGCACAGCGCACACAGATGCCTAAGTGCATGAAAGTCACCACTCTTCTAAAATGACACATGCAAACATGACATTGAGCGCAGATCCATCAGGGATGCAGGTTTGGGCGTGTTCTTACAAGTATGTCGAGGCAGGCGGCCTTCAGCAGGGTGATCTGGTCTGCGATGGAAAGCGTGGTAAATCCCGGCAGCTGCTTGGCAAACTCCACTGTCTTGATGATGCACTTTGTGGAGAGCTCGCTGAACTTATCCCACAAATTCACGTCCAGAGACACGCGCCGCTCCGAGCTGTTACTCTATACACAGACCAACAGAGACTATATTTAGATACACTACTGTAAATGTTTTATAGGTGCATCAATAATGGCTGAAAGAGGGAACGCTGGGCATCAGCTCTCACGAAGACACACGCAGGGGGTTCTGGGATAGCTATTACTCACAAACGGAGACACTTTTTGGATGAAACTTGATTCATTTAAAAACTTTTCCAAAGATTTTAAGAGTCATTTTCCCACAAACGGAGATTTTATTATTCACTCACCGTGGTGTATTTGCCGAGTTGACAGAGTGATGGGAAGGTCTCTTGGTGGGCTTTCCTGATCCTTTCAATCATCTGCTCGGTGTCCGGGCTCAGCGAGTAGCTCTCTGTACATTCCTGCTTCTTCTCCTCCTTCTTTTTCTTGTTCCTGTCGTTTCTCACTGCTGGAGAGAAGAAGAGAGACCGTGCATGCTGACTCCGCTTATTCCACTGTGTGTTTCTCCCTTTGCTTCCGTTTTGCACGGGTACACTGAATTGAGAATGTGCATCGAAATGCTTGAACTCGAATTGTTTTACTTAGAACGCTCTTTTGAACAAACATGAATATCACAGCACCCATGGTACAGTTATACAGCCTTTAAGCCATTTCATAGTCTCCGACAGTGCTGGGTAAATTACTCTGAAAAATTAGATTACCGTACAAATGATTCTCTCCAAAAAGTATTGAATTTCTTCTTACTAACTGCTTTCTATACGCTACATCAACCTTGATTAGACTTGATTCAAGGGTAGACATGAAACGGCTTATTTAATTCATTCAAATCAATAATAAATAACAACATAAATTATTCTTATTAACTGACCAAAGTATACAAATGTGAGAAGGATACATTAAAGCATACCTTTTAAAGTTAGACTTATAATTTTGATGTCGTTTCGACTATTGAATACATTACACAGTATTTAGTTGAGTTACATCAGAAGTAAAAATAAGAGTAATCCCTTACTTTACTTTTTCAAGGGGAAAGTAATTGAATTACAGTAACACTGGTCTCAGATCACTGCTAACAGCAGCGCAGACTGTGAATATAAAGAATGTGTGAACGCTTTTACGCAGGTGTTACAAAATAAGTAATGTGCATCAGTGAGAAGTTCATAATAGTATGAATGATTTTCAAAATGGTGTTTTTAGGCAGAAATAAAAGAGGTGAAAAGGGAAAGCGGTTTCAGGATGTACACTGTAAAGGTTCTTCACTGCGATGCCATAAAAGAACCATTTTTTTTGTCACAAAGAACCTTTTGTGAAACAGAAAGGTGCTTCCGATGGTAAAGCCTCTCTATGGCAACATTTAGACAAAAACGGTTCTCCTCTGGCATCGTGAAGCAACTTTATTTTAAAGAGTGGAAGACAGGATATGATGAAATCGTGACAGATGAGAGAAAACCCTTGAGAGTCTGTGAGCAGATGTTGTGAGATAGAAAGAGAGATAGAGAGGTAAACGTGTTAGACCCAATAGAGCACATCTGGGAAGAAAAGCCAAGAGGGGAGAAAAGGCGAGAAAAAAGGTGTTAAATGGAGAATCGAAAGACAGGAAGTAGAATTTGCCATCAGCAACATCTCAAAACTCTCTCTTTCTCGATCTGCAGGGGGTGTGTTTGTATTGTGATGAATAGTGCTGGAGGATCAAATTGTACATAATGCTGATAAATCACCACAGGTTTCATTAGACCCACAGCTAATCACATTATGTCACACACACACACACACAGTAATGTCACAGCATTATTTCCTCTCAGATCTCTGCCAGCGTTCAGATCTCAGGACCCTCTCTGTGTTCTGCTCTCAGGCCTCTGGAGATGTGGAATTAATTCCTAAATAAAAGTGGCTCATCGTAATGTGCATGCATTAGCCTCAATGATAGATCGCCATGGCGATCATAAGCCGCAAAACACAATTTAATGAAGTCATTAAAGAACTATTAGCCTGCCTGCACCATCACTCATACACAAGCTGTACTGCAGAGAGAGAGAGAGAGAGAGAGACTGCCGGAATCAAAGGGCTTTCTCCCGGTGCACGAGGGCTGTTTTGTGTGAATGGGATTGTTACTGTGTCAACGCAAAAGCACACACCTTGAGGACACTCGGAATGGAGTGCATGGGGTTATTTTTGAAGCTTGAGATGAGGCGGGCACAATCCGAACAGAAAAACCCAAAACAATTCTCCACTTCTAAATGGGGATTGACTAAACTAGTTTTTGAGGGAACTTAACTTTTCACGGTAGCCTATATATCTTCATTTATATTTTATTTTGTTTATATTTTTAATTTTAGAACAAAAATAAGCCCATCAAACCTATGAAATAACACATCTGTAACTGTGGGAATTATGTTGTGACTAAACGCATCCAAAATAAATGAACTCGGTTATATTTTAAAAAACAGTGTTTCTCAAACTGAGGTACGCTAGTACAGGGCTTTTCAAACTTTATGATGTCAAGGACCCCCAAATATAATTAGCCTTTTGTGTGAGGGACCCCCTTTTCTAAAATATATATCAATCTATATATTTTTTCTGTGTAAAGAAACGTTAAAAATGTGTTAGATAGATAGTTAATAGGATATCATAAAGACAACAACTTGTTTCCAAACCTAAATAGTTGGCAACAATTTCACTTTGAGTCCGAAAAAGGAAACTATAGTTAACCAGATAAACACTGGACTATTTCCTAGAAAATTTCTGGGGGACCCTTGCAACCTTCTGGAGGCCCCCTGGGGGTCCCCGGACCCCAGTTTGAAAACCCCTGCGCTAGTACACTAGTTGGTATGTGAGACGACAGAAAATTAAAAACTCCCTATATTCATTTACATTTCGTGTTTTAATTACAATGTCAAATGTTTATCACATGATAGAAAAATATGGAATAAATCTGCTCTCCTATAAACCCCATTGATGTATTGGAGAACCACTGAGATATTAAAGAGATTTCCAATCTTTTCTTTCTCTATGGGCAAGATAACATGATCAAAAACACCTATGACTTGTTTTGTTTGTGCGCTCCGCGAACAGTCTCACGGAAGAGTCATTCGTCAAAGGGACTCGGTCGCTCTCTTCAGTTTAAAATGACCCGATAAGTAGCGTCTTCCTCCCGCAGTGCTCTTCAAGGACGAAAAACAAGGTTTGAAATTCCCTCTGTGCACCTCTACGGCTATTTCCTATTTTCATCTAAACATTATTCTTTTGCTGCCTTGAAAGCACAGATATTCTCTCCAGAAAATGTAAATCTAGTTGAGTTATGTAACGGATGCACTGATCTGTATTGTCAAAGCGATGCATCAGTGCATTTTTAAACCCATAATTCCCCACACGTGTCTGTTTCAGTGTGTGGCTCTTGGCAGGGATAATTTGAGAGGAGAAAATTAAAGGGCTGGCAGATCGTCCATCACAAAGATGAAATTCAATGAAATGATCAAAATGTCAATGTTTCCTCCCCCCCTCGCTCTCTACCGCTCTTTTTTCACAATCTCTCCTTCTCAGCAGCAGCGGGGGATGAGTTGTGAATGCATTTGTGCCGGAGAAAAGCGTGCGTGTTTCGCTGAAAATCGATGCGTGCGTTTTATCACGGATGCTTTGTGCATTGGCATGCATGCGGTTAGTGAAGGGTGAACGTGGTGCCGTGCATCATTTTGTAAACGTGCTATGAGTCAAGGGGTATGAATTTATATGAAGTCACGTTAATGAATCGTGTGTGGGGGGATGCAGTGCGTCTACTGCGGGAGAGATCAGATCAGACGCTATCTGCTGACTGTTTTGCATTTCTGCGCAGCTACGGTAAAAAGATGTAATCGAAGATGTAGGGGTGCATGTGTTGACCTTCAATAACACAATTCAGTAATTGAATTCTACAGGAATGCAATGAACCTAAACCTGTTTTCATGAGATTCAACCAGTTTTATACACATCTGAGTTTGTCTCCGGCTGTCTTGGGGTGATGCATCACACACCCATAGCTCCACATCTGCTCTACACCTGCATATACCGTACAGTGTATGCTGTATGTGTGTGTGCATCTCTCACCTCTCCCAATTAACTTCTCAAATCTGACAGAACCTAGCCGTGGAGAGATGTGTGCTAACATAGCCGGAGGGGAACACTCAGTCTGTGTGTGTGAATACGTCTGTGTGGCAGGATGATTTTTCACAGCGGATGCAATATTTCCGATGCCTCACTCACATTCTTTGGACATTCCTACTTCCAGGCACTTCTGCAGCCGGCAGTACTGGCAGCGGTTGCGCGTCACTTTGTTAATGATGCAGTTCTTCTCCCTGTGGCAGGTGTACACCATGTTCTTCTGGATACTTCTCCTGAAGAAACCCTGTAAACGGACAAACATGCGATGAGCGGCGCAACACGCGACACCAGAACCGTGTCATTTTAAAACCAGCAACAGTGTTTTTTCGTCTTCCGAGATCCCCTACAAAAAGCCATGAATCTATCAATAAAACTCGCAGCGTTTGAATGCACATTACAGATATTGAAGGTGGAGTTGGGGAGGAGGAGGGATGCCGCAATGAAGGGGCTGCTTATATAAGCCTTCGTTATGACTAACACAATTCATTTGGTTCTTTGGTGGTATAAAATTATCCAAATATGTTTTGGACGGGTTTAACAAGATTCATTCATATTTACTGTATATACATGTGGATCAAAGACGAAAAAGGGTATAAGCAGTAAAACAATAAGTGTAATACGGCTTTGAAGTATTGGTCTTAAGAAAACGTTTTCTGTTTAATTTAATTTATTTTTTTATTGCCACTATCCTTTGCCCATTTGTCAAAAAGAAGTTTTTACTCATTTAAAGCACAACAAATGTAATATGCTTTTATATATTTTAATACGTACAGTCAGAATAAGCATGTTGATTGAATTTGTGCATTAATATTGTGTTGCACTGAATGACGATATAACATTACTTCTTTTTACTTACATTTAATGTGCTTTCTATGGATATAAGATCACTTTGTAAGTCTGTGTGTCTCTCACCTTGCATCCTTCACAGGCACTGACGCCATAGTGGTACCCTGAAGACTTGTCCTGACACACAAAGCAGGGCTTATAAACGCGAGGAGGAGGGGGTGGAGAGGGCGGGCTGGGGACGATCTCCTCTGAACTCGTACTCTGGGTCTCGATAGCTGTGAGAGAGAGAGAAAGAGGTCTTACATTTATATGGAAACAATTACAGTGTCCTTTTAACACTCCAGAAATGTCCGATAGCTGCTGTTTCGCTTGGAAAAACTCAGCATTTCAGCATGTTTAACAAACATGTGTATTTGTCGGAGAGGCGTTTTCTCGAAATGATCCCGATGCATTAGTGCTCACACCTGCAGCGACACAAATACAGAGCAGCTGGTGTGTGATGGAGAACATTACGAGCAAGATCGAGGATGCAGACGATCTGAACGACCTCCTCTGGAGGAACTAAGTTTCCATCAGAAAGAACAGACAATCTGAACAAGCTCATCTGGAGGAAGTATGTTTCCATCTCACAAAGAAAATCTGTTTCCATCACAGAGAGCAGATGATGTGAACATCATTCATGAAACACGCGCGACACATTTGTGCTGTTCATAATTATGTTATCATCACACATCAAAACAACAGATCAGCGCTGTTAAACACGACTCAAACCAGTGGCAGCAAGACGTCGCTCTGATCCTACAGTGTTTTCCTACTGTTCCTGCAATGAGCAAATACAAACATCTATTACTTTTTAACACTTTAAAGAGATACTTCCCCCCCAAAAATGAATATTCTGTCATCATTTACTCGCGTTCGAGTTGTTCCAAATCTGTATAAATGTCTTTGTTCTGATGAACACAGAGAAAGATATTTGGAAGAATGCTTGTAACCAGACAGATTTGCCCCCCATTGACTCCCATAGTAGGAAAATTACCTCATCATTTTTTTGTTCTGTTGAACACAAAAGACATTTTGAAGAATGTAGGACAGCAAACAGTTCTGGGGCACTTTTGACCACCATTGTAATTTTTCCTACTATGGGAGTCAACGGGGGGCAAAATCTGTTTGGTTATAGACATTCTTCCAAATATCTTTCTCTGTGTTTATCAGAACAAAGACATTTATACAGATTTGGAAGAACTCGACAGAATTTTCATGTTTGGGTGAAATATGCCTTTAAGGGCTGTTCAATGATGAATCGCGATCCAGAATAAAAGTTTGTGTTTACATAGTATTTGACTGTGTATATTAATTAAGTATTTATAAATATACACATACATGTATATTCCATTCCATTCCATTTTCTACCGCTTGTCCGAACTACCTCGGGTCACGTGCGGATACTTAAGAAAAATATAAAAATCAATAAAGTTAAATGTAATAAACATTGTATATACATTTGGAAGAGTTTGGTTCCAAAGTGAGATAAAAAAATCAAAAATCTTTTTTTTTATTGTGCATTTCAATTAATATTAATCAAACTGCAGTTGGTTTGTTTTGATTTAAGCCTTCATAACTAAAACAATACAGCTAGCTAACACAATAAAAACATGAAAACATAATAAAAAACATGATTTTTGAAAATATTTAACTCTTCAAATAGTAATATATACATGCAAATATTTCCTATATGCACATATATTATTATGTATACAGAAACTTTTATTCATGATGAGATTAATCATGATTAATCGTTAACCAGCTCTACAACAACAGACGTCTGATTTCATGGGGTTAGCAGCATGTTTATTAGTAAATACAGATGTTGCATTTTAACAGCCAAGGTTTTTATGATTTCAGCGATGACCTTCTGTATTAAGCAATGTTTCATGCTTGCTTTTACAGTGCTAACACTTATTCAGAAGTGAGGTGAAATACTGACAAAGATAATCCAGGATTACATTAAACCAGAATGGCCCTCAGCATTTAAACTCTAACAAATCGGTGTAAGCTCCATATATTTAGACTATATTCACTTTTATTATAACTTTTTATGTATTGCATGTTCAGACTCATATTAGTTCTTGCAGAGCATCATTGCTGTAGTTTCACTGCTAAAAGCTTGCCACGATGACATCATCAGCATGTCACCATCTGAATGAATGTGATCTATTTCCTGCCCTAAAAAAATCACAGGCAGAAAAAGAAGGTCAGGACAAGAAACATAGTGAAGAACATGTGGAGGTCGACCCAACAAATACAGCTAATGATATCACTGAGTTCTGTGTGTGCCTAACAGGCACAAGTTGTATTTAAGGTGAACGTGTAGGTGTTTGTTAGCTTCTTTGGTTAATCTGGCTGTCATGTGTATGTATGTGTGCGTGCGTGTCAGCTGAAGCGCAGGGCAACTGAACTTGCGAGCGCAAGTTAAATTTAGATCTTTTATTTACACATCACTGCAGTTCGGCCCTGCCGGGCATATCACACACGCGATGACTGCAGATCTGGGTTGTAAGAGCACCCACACACACAAAGACCAACAGCACACACACACTCTGTCAACGCGCGTGTTCCCGTCTGTCTCTCTCTCCGGGCCGGAATACTCAGACAGACGTCCAGGAACGGTGATGGAGTGAAGGGCTGACTCAACAGAGAGAGAACGAGACCAGAACCAAACCAGAGCGAGAGCCGGAATGAACTGACCAGAACGGACGAGAGAATAAAACAGCCTGAAACATGTGACAGGCGAGAAAAGCACATGCACACATGAGGCAAAACATCCGGGACATATAAGACAACGTTTGTTTTGAGCTCATCTTGTGTGGTGAAATTGACAGCCTAAAACACTGACATACAGGAGGTAGAGAAAGTCAACATGGCATCAAAAGCCTATTTGCCGTCTTCGTAAGTTTCTCGTTTCTTTCTGTGCACAATTTTCCAGTTATTCCAAAGAAACATGTTTACTTTCGTCAAAATGTAATAACTTGCTCTGACTCAAAGATAACATTGTTTTTTGCTGACGTACTCAAGGCCAGACAAAAATGTTATTAACCAACTGAATAAACTGTAAGTGATATTTGGCTGTTCTGGTCTGTTAGTGGAGCAAAAGGTCATGGGTTGAAATCCCAGGAAACACGCAGTAATAAATGTATAGATTGAATGCACTTTAAGCCGCTTTGGATAAAGGCAAAAAGCTTTCCCAAATGCATACATCTAAACTGGGATATTCAATATTTTAATATCCATAAAATGACACACCCAACACACAGATGCACGCATACATCCACAGTAGATGAACTGGAGAGACAGACATGCGAGATGAATGAAGTGAGACAGAAATAAACAAGAGCGATAACTGTGTGTGTGTGTGTGTGTATGTGTCATGTCAACCAAATTACACACAGAACACTTATGTAACTCACCACATTGCCCATTAACAAAAACCTCTCTCACTTCTCTCTGGTGGGCTTCCATGGCTTAAAGCTAAAGTATTTTTTCAGCACTAGTGTCATTAGATGGAATTGCAAAAATAATGATTGTTTTCAAACAGATTTTCTCTAAACCACCCCTCCCCATCTGCCATTGGTCTTTTTTTGCCATTGGCCAGAATGCCTTTTTACAAGTTTTTATACATGGTGCTTTTTAATCTGTAAAACAACAAAAAAACGTTTAGTGCTGCAATTCTTCAACTGAATAAAAAAAGCACATTTATGAAAGAGCATTTGGTTTCTAGAGGCAACACTTCAGCAACTTATGAGTTGAACCTGAGGTCAGCTTTTCTTCATTCTTTGTAATAAAAGTATATTTCAGAGACATGTATTTCAAACTCCAAGTCTCAAATGCCAAATCCACCAACTACTCAGACTTATGAAATCTTTATATGTGTATTTACATGGAAAGGTCAGGACACCACTACATACACTTTTAGAGGTGAATACTTGTGCGCACTTTCTTATCTATCTTAGATCCTGTCTACACCAGTGCGTTTTCATTTGAAAACCTAGTTTTCGTTTTCAAAACGCTCTTCGTCCACACTAGCATTTTCAAGCGTTTCCCAAACGCTGCCCATCCACACTGAAACGTCTGAAAACGCTTACATACATGTACTGCGCATGAGTAAAACCCTAGACATGTCAGCATGTGGCATTTCTGTCAGGAGTTTATTTACTTTCTACATTATTATGACGTGGCAATGTGGAGCAAAGACAGCGTTTTTTTAAATAGACGGACAATGAGGTAACTTAGAGAGGAGTCTTTTTCACCACCCTTTAACACAAGACCATAAAGCTGCACAATTGAAACTTAACTGCGAGTAATTAAATAATCTGTCTCCTAAAATACAGTCTAACGTATGCATGAACTGACATCAACGCTATCAAACAGGAGAGCAGACGAAACAACTGCGTCACATGACTCAAAATGTGCATCGTTTTTAAACCCCTCCGTTTTCCTCATCCACACTACAACGCAAAACGGCGTTTTCAAATGTATCAACTTTTGAGTGCGTTTTCAGAAAGCTCTGTTTTCGTTGTAGACGAAAGGCCAAATCGGTACTCAAACGAAAATGCATTAGTGTGGATAAGGTCTTGTTTCACAATAAAAAAACATATGTATTATTCCTTTAAAGTGGTGGGCATGCTGTGTTAAATGATACAACCCATACATACATAAGTAGATGACAAATAAACCGTAAATGTGTCCTAGAAAAAATGAAGATAAATCTCACAAATGCTTTTTTATACTCTAAAAATGTATAATATAAAATAACATATTATTAACAGTTTGTTTTGTCACACCATAGGATGCACATGGCCGGTGTATTTGTCAACATATTCACGTATAAATTTTAATGCCAGATTACGCGTTTAATGATAATGCATTTAATTATTTAGAGACTGCATAACAAAAATGCTTCACATTTTGATGACATCACATTTGAATATATTTTAATGCATTATGGTCTATAATGTGTATAACATTTATTTATTTCAGAAGAAGATCCACTGAATGTCCACTGATCTTAGAATCACCACAGTCTCTCTCTCTCTCTCTCTCTAGGTTCAAGCTGAGGTTACGTTCCTAATGTTCTGGCGACCAACAAACAATGTAACTCAACCTCTGTTCTCCTCGCCTCTTCATCTTTAGGAGCTTTAAACTCCTCCTTCCTGACAGACAATTTGTCTCCCTTTCTGTCTGTCGGAGCTGTAATCACTGGGTTATTTATCCGGGGGTTCAGGTCTGGGTCTGGGCTTGTTTAGCTCTCATTACAAGCGGTCCGAAGAGCTCTGGGAGAAGACGGGAGGGGTATTAATCAGATTTGGGTTAGTTAAGCCCAGCTTAAGTGTGTTAGCGGGCCAGAGACAGGCCCGATGGGAGAGAGCCGTCTCAAACACACATACACTTATCTTGCTATTAGATTATTCACTGCCTTACAGTGAGAGAGTGCTTTGTGCTTATGGACCCAAGGCATTTCTTGTTCATGACACGATCAGACTCTAATATCGTCCAAGACAAAGGGAGCCGACCTTCCTGCGTCAACAAACGGAACTTCTGCTCCACGCTATTTATGACCAACAAAAGCTAATTAACTATTGGCCTAAAAATTAATAGGCCAAACAGCACGTGCATAGAGTTGCCACTTAACATAGTAACAATGTTACTATTAAGGGGCGAGTATAGTCTGGCCGGCCGCGTAGTTTTCGTCATCAGGAGAGAAACATGTACAACAGCGCATGAGCGAAAAATGTTGAACCGAGTCCACTCGGCGACGTACTGCACACGAACTCATCAATTCACGCTTATCTGCGATTGAATATGCTCAAGAAGCTGTGCAGACACGTTTGTGCATGAGTATACCCGGCCCTTCAGAAACATGGCAGCCGTTAAATAAAAATGTACTGAATCTGATTTAAACAGTAAAGGATTTAGATGCAGTGTTTCGTTGGCGGCTATTCTTTATAGTGTTGCGTTGTTTATAACGTGACCCGATTATGTGTGTAATGCAGATATCGTTCGTTTGTTTGTGCAATTTTTAAACGCCATGCCAGCTTTGTGTGATGCCGATATAAAATAATCAGTCACTGTGATAAATACGCTTTCTATTTTACAATGAATTTGATAAAGAATTTTTTTTACTAATTTGAATTTTTACGTTTTTTTCAGTAGGCTACTGACTATTTGAAACATTCAAATACATTGATTTAAATGTTAACAGGTTGTTTATCGGTTTGTTACATTTCTAAAATAAGTTCCCTGAAGTCTAAATTTAAAGAAGGAATATTGAGCTTGCTAGTACATATAGACCACTTCAGAAGACATAAACAACGCTGGTCCAGAAGATGCTCCTGTTTCAGTTTTAAAAACCCTTTACACGTAATCCCGGCCTGCCTGCGAAACACGAACACTCTGACCTGCCCACAAAAACTTCGGATAGTTTGAATGTTAACATCCTGTAGAGACGTTGTGTTCTATGCTGCAAAATCAAGCATGTAGTTCTTTTTACTTCCAAATCCAAAGGATAAATATTTTCGCCATGATTCCACACAGTATAATCCAAACCTTTTGTCATTTTACTGACAATTTCTTCTCCAGCCTTGGCGAGCTCAGTGTGGGATTTGCTAAATGCTTGTCCATGAAAGATCGGTCAGCATGACTTTATTCGGACCAAAAAAATCTCTGAATCTCAACCTGTAAGTGTGATTAGCATTTAGCATTTATGGATTTGGAGGACTTTTTTTTCAAAGCAACTTACATTGCATTGTACATTTCTATCTGAGTATGTGCAATCCCCTGGGATCGAACCCATGTCCTATTACTAGCGCCATGCTCTAACCACTGAGAAAAGCTGTGGCACAGGGTAAGTCGTGTAATAAGACGTGTAAGTCATATCTTCTATTGATTTCATTATAAATGTATAAGAATAATAAATATAAAAAAATAAAAAATTCAATCTACCCAGCTTCAATGTTTGTTTAGTTAAAATCACCATATATTTAAAAATATTACAAATTAAAAGGATGAAAAATGACATCATATTTAAGCTATTAAATGGCCTAGTTCTGATGGTAATGTCACAGTTGTCTCTTTCTCTCTCTCTCTCTCTGGTAAGGGCATGTGTTCATGCTGAGCGGAGGAGATTAGGAGACTCCCTACCTATACACACCTCCTGTTTATATTAATCACACACACACACACACCTGTTTCCAAGGCTTCTGTAGTCAGTATTCATCTCTGTTTCGCTACAACACCATGATCTCAAATCTTTTAATATGTTTTGACACACAGGCTCAAATTTATTCACTGCACGTCAAATTCTGCATAAACATTATTAATGACTGGAACTTGCTTTTCTGCTTCTAGCAAAACTGTTCTGCTAGAACCCCATCCATCAAGAATGAATTACAGCAATGACTGATATTTAGCCCCGCTGATTTATTGGCCACTTTGTGAACTTTTTTCCCTTTTTTTTCAGAACGTGTGTGTAAATACAGCGTTAAATAATATAGTGCTGTTAACAGGTGAGCTCGTGTAATCTCAAATTCATTCTCTGATCCTGTTGTTGAAGCATTGCTTTTTTAGCACAAGCACACTGATCCGAATGTTTTTCTTAAAATGTATATCAAAATGAATATGCAGTAATCTGAGTTGTTGAGCCTGTCTGAGCTTCTATTGCGTGTTATTCCCAGGGCTGTACGTTCACTTTTCAGGTTTAAAGTTTTGTAGCACAGTCCAAAAAGTTAAAGCACAAGTATAAAAAGTCTGTTACATTAGAAAAAATATACACATAAAAAACATTTACCACTACCGTACATACTGTAATATACTATTATATTATTTACAATGGTAAACTGCAGTAAAATTCCTCCTTTTGCAGATACAATGGTGTTTTGGATATATTATTTTATCTATTATTATATATTACAATCTAGACTGCTCTGGTTTCCGGATGTCTTTGTAAAGGAAAGTAGGCCAATTATGTTGCCAAATCAAAAAAGCACTCAAACCAGCTCTTCAACCCTTTACTGTCCTCCGATATTTCCCATTAATTCTCTCCAACAGAGACTCATCTTTCTACCCTATGAACATGTGAACAAACACAACTGTGATGTGTCATATCGGTTCAAATGTGGGTGTGATAGCATTTAAAGAAAGGCTGTGGGAATTACTTATTACGAGAGCCGACAGCTATACACTTTTAAAAATAAAGGTGCATTAAAAGGTTCTTCGATGCCAAAGAAGAACCCTTTTTGTCTAAATGGATCCATAAAGAACCTTCATCATCTGAATAACCTTTCTGCTTCACAAAAGGGTTTTTGTGGAGAAAAAAGGCTCTCCGGATTATAAAAAGGAAAGAAAGAGATGGTTCCTTAAAGAACCTTTGACTGAATGGTTCTTTGTGGAACCAAAAACGGTTCTTCAATGGCATCTCTGTGAAGAACCTTTTAAGCACCTTTAGTTTTAAGAGTGTAATATGAATAGCGCGTTAGAAATGGCCAACATCATTATAACATAGTCAAGTATTTCTGTAACCAACAGTGGTGTCTAAAGAGCAAGAATATATTTGAACACTTAAGGACACCCAAAAATGGCTTATTTGTGTAAAAACGGCCATTTCACGATTCACAATCTTTATATTCCTATTACTGTAACAGTCAATTTGTTGCTGTCCTGCAGCATATCAGATAGCAGACAATGAAGACATGCAATTTTCCGGTAATGACGACTGCTGGCATGGTTCATTGGGGGCAAAGAGAGGGGTTGAATGAAAACAGACAGAGGCCCCTCGCTCCTTCTCTCGTTCGTCCACAATAATTAAATAAAGCAAATGAAGACTGACCCCATTCACTCTTCCATGTTTGGCACATCTGAACCATATATCCCATTATGCAAATCTCTCAAGGGTAGAATGACTGAACACATGCCCACTGTCTCAGAGGTCATGGGTTTGTCAGCAGAGTAAACAAAGTTGAATGTTTTCATGTGTGTGGGATTTGTGAGGATCAGACGATCCCGTTCCCTCTTCAGACATCAATTTCCTGTACGAATCGAAGGTCTTTGGACAGCCCCCCGCACATCTTAAGGCAGAGATCAACGAAAGGGGTCTCCACATTTGCTGCCCAAGTCAACGTGTGACTCTCAAAAACTTCTGATGCGGCGGCCCAGTCCTGCTATTGAATTATCATATGAGAAATCAATTCAGTAAAAATGATCAATGCGTTAATCGAAGTAGAAATAACAATCAATCTCACCGTTAAAAAACACATGAATGCGAATACAACATTCAATCAAAATGAATACACTGCTTAAAGGGACAGTTCACCCAAAAATGTCAAATCTGTCATCATTTATTCACCCTCAGCTTGTTCCAAACCTGTATGAATATCTTTGTTCTGATGAACACAAAGAAAGATATTTGAAAGAATGTCAGTAACCAAACAGATCCATAACTGCCATAGTAGGGACAATAAATAGTGGGAGTCAATGGGGGATGAGATGTTTTGTTACTGACATTCAAGGTGAGTAAATAATGACAGAATTCTCATTTTTGGGGGTGAACGATCCCTTTAACTGATTAAGTGCCTTTTTGTTGGCTGAGTAAAGACGTCTTCACCACAAAGAGTGGTGACGTATACATCATATAAAATTGAGCTAAAATTACAAAGAGTATAAAAAAAGAAAAGCTTGTTTTAAATGTCATGCACTACTGCACCAAATAGACGTGTGGAAATATTTACGCCCACAGAATTTTTGCTAAATAGAAATGCAGGTCATGCGCAAAGTTCTACACATGTCTCGACCCTTGTGTGTTTGTCTAAATATGAATACCTGCTGCTACCAATAAAAGTATAGTATTCTAATCTTTATCTGATACTGGCCATGCGACTCAACTATTTAGCAAACAACGCAAACATGACACCCTAGACTGCACGTGAAAAGCGTGTCGCTTCAACCCCCTCATATCTTAACACAGATCTCAGGAATGTGACGTTATGAACTAAGATTCCTTCACGCTCAGAAATAAAAACACAAACAAACTCGCGTACGTGAAAAATTCAGGACAGCATGCTGTTTGATAAACGAACTGTTAAGCTAGTTTACAGTATTGTCCATACAGTTGCAAGAAAACAAACTTACTAACATAAATGCCAATTTGTTTGTGACTGAATGCGTCCGGACTGAATTTCGTCACATTTGGTAAATGTTTTAATGTTGATAAAAGTGTCAAATGTTTTAAATTCCGTCACACACATGCTATATAAAATGTAAATGTACATACACAAATATTACTTCTTCATTTCTCCAACTCATTTTGTAACCTTTCCTGGTTACAAAATGCTTTCCTGTAGCTCAGTGGTAAGAGCATTGCGCTAACAACGCAAGGTTGTGGGTTTCGATCCCAGGGGATTGCAAATACCTATGTAAAATGTATAGGATAAAGCAATGTGAGTCGCTTTGGATAAAAGCGTCTGCCAAATGCCTAAATGTAAATGTAAATGTAACCTGTGCCTTGTTTAGAGCACGTAGCCGCCTTCCTGCTCTCAACCAATCGTGTGTCAGCATCTCTTAAAGGGATACAAATTAAAATGTTGTTTGTTTCAAACCGGTGTCAATTTTATTGTTATACTGAACACATGGAAAGATATGCAGAAGAACGTTTGCAACCAAACAGTACTACTGACTACAGTAGTAGGAAAATAACCTACTATGGCAGCCAATGGTGCCCCAGAAACGTGGTTTCTCACATTCTTCAAAATGTCTTTGTGTGTTCAACAGAACTAAGGAATGTATAAAGGTTTCAAACAACTTGAGGTTATGTAAAAAGCAATTTCCATGTTTGGTTGAACTATCCCTTTAACAGATGTCATTCAAGTTAATGTCTGAAAACATTCAAGAAAATCTTCTGTTTTGTCTACTTTTATCAATCACGTTCAAGTGACAGATTCCATGATCTAAAATGAACACAAAAACTCATACAAACTCATGCACAAACTCTATTTGTAATGTGTACACGCTCGGCTATAGACTTCTGAGAGCCATCACAAACATGGTTCAGATCAAGACCATATCAACAACAAATATCCAAAAGTCAAACATCCAGCATCATGCAGAAGAGATAAAATGCCATGCATGCACCATAAACCAGTGCAAAGTGTAATAGTCTAGAAGTTATGTCTGTCTTAATGTGTGTGTGGTGGCCGTAGCAAGTTGACTAGTCACCCATCATGACCCATCCAACCAAACATTTGGCACATGAGAGGACAGAACAGGCCATTAAGCAGGTAAGTAAAGCGGGACAGATCTGCATTAAAGATTCATATGAGACAAAGCCTGACTCCACCAAGCCGTGTTCGCCATTACCTGCGATATGAGCACAGAAACTACAAACAGAAGACTAGCAGGCAACGAACTAACCGTATAATTGTGCACAGCTTAAAGAGAAACAAGGCAGAAAATGCTTGTTGTTGAAAGGCCTCATGATTTCACTTGTATAAACACTTTGATAGTGCAGACATTTTAGTTTGCTTCTGCACGATAAACAATTCTGTTGTGTTGGGTTACCACTTAATGTTCCAATGCAAAAGTTGAACTCTGAGTGCCCTTACACGATGAAAAACAAAAAAAATCCTTTCACGAAACACGACAGCGTTATCAATACGATCTGCATTTACACGGATCCAAGAAAATGAATAAAACCGCTGTATTAGGCATGCCAGGCCAGTGGATGGCGATGTTGAGCTGTAAAGAAACACCACCTGCCTGCGCACATACGCATACCCTGTTTTAAGCTAAAAGCGCTTTTAATACACTTTGTCTGCGTGCATGTGTTTATAGTTAGTGTAAATAAATGCATATAAAATGCATGCGTATGACATCATCGTTTTGGGAAACGCCGCCTCAGAGTTAACACTTAAAGGTACAGTTTGTAGAAATCGGCGCACAATCAAAACAACAACAATCGCGTGGCTTGATGACGCTGTGTAGAAGCGTGGAATGATGGGATATGTTGTCTTCAACTCCACCGCTGATGGTACCGACGAAACATCAATCAGACGGGAACGAGAAATCATGTTAGCGGAAGAGGTAAAGTAATAACGTTTGATAAATGTTGCGTTTGATAAAATCATTTTATTTCATTGTAATGAATTAGACCCGATTAATGTAAAGGTTTAAAACTAAATTGTTAGTCATAGATGTTACAGTAATGTCCAATTCGATGGTGTGATAACACTGCGCAGTTTTAAGTGTTCAAATCAATCATAGTAAAAGTTATTTTGATGGTACCCACATCAATAATGCTAGACGGACCGACGGTACAAACTACTTCCGCATCTGTCTACGACAGTGTCACGCGGTTGCTACGTCAGTAAAGGCGGTAACAAAGGGTATATGACGCCATTGACAGGCGACTAAACAGCCCGGTCCACTGTTTAGAATGGCGATTTTCTCAGGATTTAAAAGCAGTTGGAAACTTTTAGATATTGTAAGTACTCAGCTGAAAAAAAATTATATCATTGGCCTAGTGGTTTTTGTATATTTTACTGCAAAATTCTTACAAACTGTACCATTAACGCCGTCGTTTTCAAAACTTGCACTTTGAGACCCGTTTTCAAAAGTTTGCGTTTTCGGTACCCCAAAATGCCATTTTGTTGCGTAAATGAACATCCAAAACGCATAAAAAGTTTTTCATTTTTAGTTAAAATGGTCTTGTGTAAACTGCCTCTACTACACTCAGTTCAAAAACCAGTAATTCCGTCAAAACACTTTGATGCGTTCATAATTTCTATCACAAGATTTGATCATTACCAACGTAGCATTAAAGTAACGGTCTTCAATTTAACTCATATCATCAATCTTTCTAAACATGTTAGTACAAGTTAGTAAGTCCACGTGATTATAGCTACCTGAATAACACATCTGGTTTGATGGCACAGACATTTGAAGGTCACTCTATCACCGGTTTGAGCACAGAGGATTGTTATCATCACAGAAATGCAAAAACGCACATTATGTATGTACTGTACAGCAGGCCATACATATGCATGATTTTGACCTCAAACAACACAGCACCAACATTATGAAGAGAAATTTAATGGAGTGGAGTTAAAACTGGAGGATATTATGGAGAACTGTACATGTAAAGTGGATTATGTATAAAGGTCTGTGAATGCGGCGTGTGTGTGTGTGACTGTCATGTGAATAAGAGGCAGCAACATTCCTTCATACCGAGGCGTGTAATCTCTCTGGAAACATCCACCTTAGCAGAGAGAAGCCGACTATTAAAGATCAAGCGTGTTTGATCCTGATCAACCCCCGCTAAGACCCTGACGCATCCGTCTGGTGACTTACACCATACTGACACCCTCAACTCCCTCGCATAAAGCTCTACAGATGCGCCCCCCAAAAACGAAGAATGCACAATTTTCTCTGAAATAACTTGAAATTGACTAAAGTAATTGGCATCCACCATCGTTTATTCCATATTTAATAGAAATCAGACTTTGCTTTTGATTTTTTATGCAACATAATATTGTAAATAATAAAACAAATGGAAATGTCATGGACAAAAATGATGGGACCCCAACCTAATATTTCTTTGCAAAACCTTTAGCGGTTATCACTGCAAGCAAACGTTCGTCTGACTTCTGCACCCGTTAACCCCGTTAGGTAGTTTGGCCCACACTTCCTGAGCAAACTGTTCAGGAACAGTGGGTTTTGGGTCATTATCCTGTTGGAGGACCCATGACCTGCGACTGAGACAGAGCTTTCTGACACTGGGCGGTAGGTTTCGCTCCAGAATGCCTTGATAGTTTTGAGATTTCATTGTGCACAGATTCAAGATGCAGCAAAGCAGCCCCAGAACATAACCGAGCCTCCTCCATCTTTCACTTTACGTATGGTGTTCACTTCTTTGAAAGCTCGATTTTTCCATCTGTGAACATACAGCTGATGTGACCTGCCCAAAAGCTCCAGTTTTGATTCATCTGTCCAAAGGACATTCTTCCAGAAGGATTGTGGCTTGTCAATATGAATTTTAGCAAATTCCAGTCTGGCTTTTTTATGTTTTTCTAAACATAGTCCTCCTGGGCCCACTTTTGCACAAAAAGCGACGGATGGTGCGATCAGAAACTGACGTGCCTTCACCTTGGAGTTCAGCTTGTATCTCTTTGGCAGTTATCCTTTTTCTACCAATCGCACTATCCTTCTGTTCAATCTGGGGTGGATTTTCCTCTTGCGGCCGCGCACAGGGAGAATGGCTACAATTCCATGGACCTTAAACTTCTTAATAATATTTGCAACTGTTTTGTAGCCTTTACCTTTACCATGCTTGTCTATTATTTTCTTTCTGCGCTCCTCAGACAACTCTATCCTTTGCTTTCTCCGGTCCATGTTCAGCGTGGTGCACACAATGATACCAAACAGCACATTGACTACTTTTCTCCGTTTAAATAGGCCGAATGACTGATTACAAGATTGGATACATGTGTGATACTAATTAAAGAAACTAATTAGTTTGAAATATCACTATAATCCAATTATGTATTATCCTTTCTAAGGGGTACCAACAAAAGGTCCAGGCCATTTCAGAATATCTTTGTAGAACAAGCAATAATTCATCTCTTTCCACAGCTTTATTCTATGACATACCAAAGGCATGCAAGTATACATGATACAGTAGCTTTCCATTTCATTACTCTTCAGGAGGAATGAAGCATTATTTCAATGAGCTGTAAGGGTACCAACAAATTTGAGCACGTCTGTATGTGCTTTCCTGCAGGATACTGTAAAACAAATTCTACTAGAAAATTAATGTCCGTAGAGCCTCCGGCTTTTAGAGAACCGACCTTCAAATAGCATAGGAGGAAGTATTTTGGCATCTAAAAACACACACATCATCTTTACACACTACGGTAACATGTAAGTAAGAAACATGGATTTGCAGCAAAATGGACGTATCTGATGCATTCCACTCGTATGTACAATATGAAGAGTTTGGTTCGAAAATGAGATAACTCAAATAAGTAATATGCATAAATAAATGTTTTATTGTGCATTCCAATTAATGTCAATCAAAATGCAGTTGGTTTGATTTGATTAAAGCCACAGTCAATAACTAAAAAAAGCTAACTTTTTTTAACTTTTGAACCTAAAATGTTAAAAACTCTTCATATATACACATACATCAGCTGTTCTTTTAGATAACTCTTTGATAAGGCTGCAGATGTACTTTAGACAAGAGTTCTCATGACAGCTCAAAGTACACAAACATAAACCATGTCCTATTCATACACCTCAAACTATGCCTGAGAAAAGCACTATATTGACTGACCTAGTTAATCTTTACTGCATTATGGAAATGTTTTATTCTTTCAACGTTTAATTTAGTTTAGACCCAGTGTGGTGTTTCTCACGGACAGTCTGTGGACCCCTGGGGGTCTGTGAAGCTACTGCAGGGGCCTATAGAAATTTAAGACAATGTTTGAAAACGTCACGTGTGGAAAATCATTTCAATTTAAAAACACTATATTTGTTTCAAATATATATATTTAGATGTGATTTTGTGTTATTTTTAATATGAGGGTAACACCATCAACCTTTCGTGTGTATGTGTAATGTTTACTATAGGCCTATTGCAACAGCATTAAAAACCGAACCAGGGACCAGAACTGACAGAACGGAAGGTAAACACATAAACCGAAAGGTTAAGAGTGTTATAACAAGCCTATGGGTGTGTGGGAAAGTCCAGCTTTTTAATATTTTGGGTCACTCAGCGTTGGCTGATATGTCTATGGTTGGGGGTCAGGGGGCTAGTTTAAACATAAAACAATTGTAGGATACAACAGTGTGAGTATTTTGGATAAACATTAGCAGACTGCTGCTTCCGACACTCCGTTAGAAAGATTGTGCCGTGTCAGAGGTCATGGGTTCCTTGACCTCGCGTGACCCTACGCGCCCTCCGGTCACCAACCACAAACCGCTCAGAGAGCCACAAGGAAAGCATCAAAAACATCAGGCAATCACTCCCATATAACCTTTAACTTACTTCTGCGACATAATGAACAGGAAAGCGTCCTATAATCATATTCTGTGGATTTAAGTTTATTTAGTCTGATTCGTCGTAAAACATGCATCATAAGCGTTCATAAATAGCTCTTAAAAGACGGTGTTTTCAGTGCTTTTAACGTCCGCAAATAACTAGATCTCAATGCAACTATCCTAAAGCGTCTTGCAACTATTTGAACTCGTAAAGAACTTGTAAAAAGCAAGTCCTCTCTTATATTTTTGGATAATAAACAGCATGTCGCGCTCTGTTCCATGCAGTAGTCGTTCAGTGCGTGCGTGCGTGCGCGCGCGCGAGTGTAAGTGGGTCAACCAGCTAAATGACTGACACATAAAGAATCAAATCAGATTTAGAAACTAAAGACTGTGCGTTAGTTAAGATCAGGGGCAGCAACACATCGACATCCGTACAAACCCGTGCGCGTGAAAAGAAAGGCTGAATAAAAGTGCACGTACAGTGGTTGGATCCGCTCCAGTGCTGATGTCTGATCGAAGAGCTGAACGGATGAGGCATCTTGTCTGGGATCAGACATCCTCTGCTCTGATTATAGTAATCCATCATGAGGAACGGGTTCACATCAACACTCTCGTACATGATCGGATCGGACTTAATTCCTCAGGACAACACCACGACTGTACGTTACTTCTCGCATAGAGATTCAACAGAGGGACTGATCCATCCCAAACGTTCCCAGATATTCCCAGAGGAGACGAGGAACTACGAAATCACGTCAAATTGAAGATGAAGCCCGTGTGCATGATCCGTATCGATCCGAGCGGTGTCTGTTGAAATGCAACTTTTTTTGGCAAAATATTATATCTTCACACAAGACGTCCTTGTTTAAAAGTGCAAATTCAATATAGATCTTATTGATTCTATATGATGTAACGTAGACCGTACTCCAAAGCCTCGCTCGGTTTATTAATATCACTTAATATAAATAAAACACAGAGTAA
Source organism: Triplophysa siluroides (assembly GCA_006030095.1). Classification (NCBI taxonomy): domain Eukaryota; kingdom Metazoa; phylum Chordata; class Actinopteri; order Cypriniformes; family Nemacheilidae; genus Triplophysa; species Triplophysa siluroides. The sequence continues at coordinate 2,234,082 of VCII01000015.1, forward strand.
ACGAGTTAAATGTCCAGTGTTGAGTGATGAGTCCGGGATTATGTGCAGTTCGATCGGAGATGAGATTATTTCGTCCGGTGTCTTGATCTGCTCCGTGCTCCCGTCAAACTCTTACTTCAGCGTTAAAAATGTTTCTTCTGAAATGAGAATAATCGCTTGTATAATCGGCTCGTGTGTGTTGTTAATCCGCGCGACTGCCGTGTGTCCGCGAGCTCGGAGCAACAGAGAGTGTGAGCGGACCGTGACGAGAGCGAGCAGCTTTTTGTAAGCCCTGCCCACTAGCGGTGACGAGCGAAGAGGCTGCGTTTAGCCACGCCCACATCCACCTTTCTCCCTTATCTGCGCCCTTTTAAAGTCTACCCACGTTGTCTCGAAATCGGTCTAAACACATTGACAAAAGTCACTGAAATAGCTCATGTTTCCATGTCTCTGGATTTACGGTAAATAATGAAGTCATTCCTCTATAGTTTCAAAATGTACATGGTTTTAAAACTGGAAGTTGATTAATTCAAATAACATGTTATAATTGTGTAGCATATTGACTGGGAGACCAAAACAATAAGAAACAGGGTTTCTATGGTTTCCGTGATGTAATGATCTTAAATTCAGAACTACATGCATAAAGTTCCAGGATTTTTATATTTGATTTAATTCCAGATGACTTGATATCTCAAACATTCACTAAACTCTCAAAATGTCCTGATTTATATGAATTATACACAGCATCTGGTCTAAGTTTTCATTCCTCCGACCATCTTTAAGTTTCTCCCACCCAGATAGTTTGGCCCCTCACTGGTTCTCTCATCGCTCATTTACTCTCCTCTCTCTCTCACTCCATTGCTGTCTCACTAATTTGCCTAATGTTATGCGGCTGAACTTTCTCTGAACCCGTGGAAAAAGGCAGCCTCACCTCTCAATGACCCATTCCATGACACAGATTCGCTCCCATGCCTTTCTCATCTGACATCACACAAAGACGTTCCACCTTGTTCACCAGCCACACACAACCGCTCAGCGACAAGAGCGCTTTCCTTTGAAAGACCCACTGGTAGTTTCTGCAGAAAAACACCTTGAATGAGTTGCGCAACAGGCAGCCGATTCGTCCGGACCTGACTCCAGTCGCTCTAAAGCATTTACTTCACCCCTTTCAAATATCCAAATTGAGTTTCAGGAAGGAGGAAAAGTTTGTTAAAAGTTATCGTGTGGGAGGTGGAAACTAGACCAGCATTTCCAAACCCTGAAGTCTGGATGTGAAGTGATTTTACACAATTTTTCCACATGTTAAGAAGTTCTATAGACACGAAAACTAGAGCTCTTGAGTCAAATGTTGCAGGGGTGTGCGTGTTATAATGCAGTACCCGATCTGATAAGATAACCCCGCATTCCTGCACATTACCGTCCCTCCTCTATTCTTTCTGTAGATTGAACATTTCTGCAGTATCGCATTCGTTTGAAGCATGTATGTTAAGACACAATCTAAAATTGATCAATCCATTAAATAGGAGCCATTTTGAAAATGTAAACCTCTTCTGCAACTGAGATTAACTCTGAATAATGAAGTAACAGAGCAAGATAAATTAAGCTCCTTTGATTTAATGTCAAATTAAAAACATATGATGGTTTGACGTAGCCCTGATTATGTTTAGGCGAGGATTGAAATTAAGACCCTCCACGCTATGTACATAAAAAGTGAGAACGCGTGATTCATGAACAACATTCGGGATGAGAGAAAAACGCCAGAAAGAGAAAGCAATGTATGAGTTTTCGTGATTTAATAGTGTTGACTGGGAAAGAGTGAGACACACTGATAGTCCTCTAACAGCACATGTGCATTTATCTTCATTCAACCTCTTGATCTAAACATAATGGTGGATTACACAACACGCACCGAAAAACAGAAAGCCACCCCGAAAAACAGTGCCACCCCACCCCCCTGCCAGGGAGCTCGGTGTTTGAGTGGGGTGATAAAAGGGGTTGAGGGGGTAAATGTGGGTTTATGAGCCAGGCTGAGGGCAGTTATAGTGGATGGTACCTTTAAGGGTGTTAAACTATTTTTATAACCCACACTAAAATGTATCATTTCCAGGAAGTTAAGAGAGGTGCCCTAAAACAGGACAATAGTGTTTGGCCTTTCACATGACACATAGATTGGCACCAGCCTCATGTGCATTAGTTTGGTGTTTTCAAGGTTGCTTTTATGACCTAAAAAGGCTTCTTTTTGGATAATTAAGTGATCAAATTGATTGGGGGCTTGTCTGGGGTCTTCTGTTAGAGTATCAGTAGTAGTAGTAAAACAAATGGTAATAGATTTGAACACTATATTTGGATTCTACATAACCAAGCAAAACAGTCTCTGAATTAATAATTGATCTGGATAATCTAAAGCAGCAACAACGTGAGCCGTGTGTGTTGAAGACCAACTGGAGCATTGCAATATACTTCTTCCCTGACGCTCACGTTCCTAAGCACCACACTGTTTGTGTTGTTCTAATACCAATGAATCCTTCCTCAAAGCAAGCACGGCTTTTCATCTCTTAGTGCACGACCAAAAGGAGTCAGGACTGTGAGTTATGAAAGGCTGGAAGCTCTAGTCAAGAACCGTGTCCATAGGGACGAGCTCCGAGGTAGTCTGTTCTAGGATCCTTGAGCTCGAGCATTAGATGTTAAGACGTGGTTTAACTAGGCGGGATGAAATCAGGAATCTGGAATGGAGAGTGTGGGAACACCTTTCAGCCCATGAAGAACTTTGAGAAGAAAACTAAAGAATGAGAAGAGATTGAAAGATTTCCCTATCATGGGGCAGATAATGTGGGACGTTTGAACTAGTCGCTATTGTAAGATCATAACAAATCCCTCTCAAACAAAGTCCAGAGCTTTCCGAATCTTTTCTTTGCGTTTTTTCTGTGACCGTGGCGGCTTAGACAGTTTCCATAGCTTTGCCATAGCTACAATAACTGTGGTATTTTGGCTAGATTTTTGGTTATCATTGCACATTTTTTCCAAGGGTTAGAAAAGGAAAAAGTAGCATGGACCAATATCTCTATATATGACAGAAAACTTTCATCTTCAAGCTATTTCCAGAGCATTCACACACACGCATTGATTAAACCCGTGACTTTGGTGTTGTTAACTCTACGGGCTGAGCTGTAAGCGCTGTGATGTTAGCGGTATTCCAGAGTTTTCCAGAGCTCGGCCAAGTAAATCAAAGCTGTTGCAGTCTAACAGGGTGGTGTGTTTCATAAATCTAGACACACAACAGACCTCCACAAGACGTTGCATTGTAGTTTTATTCTCTCTGACCTATCATTCTTCAAACACACAGAGACATGGCCCCTTTAACGCGCCCTACAGAGCACACTCAGGCATTTATGGCACACTCTGGAGCTCTGGCGAGAGGTCTTTATAGCACATGGCTGATGTACGGCAGCCATAACCTGCTATAGTGCTCAATCTACACATTCAGCCGAGCAGAATCCATTCTTACAGAGAAAAGCTCCAGCAGGTAAAGGGGTTTTAATACGGTACGGGTGGGTCCTTTCAACAGTTCTTTTGTATTACGGTAATGATATATTATTATTTTAACTAAAACGTTTGAGGTTATATCTTATATAAACTATATCATTTTTGTTCAGAGAAAATGTAAATAAACCCTAGGAAAAAAATATCTTGAGCTCACTTTGCATGAACTGCTGCCCCTTATACTGAGGCATTCATGTTTTAGACAACAAAATCTGTATTTGCTGCCATACCAGCCAGCTCTGAACCAGACATGGACATTCACATTTACACATTTGTCAGATGTAAAACAAATGCATTCAAGGCATACATTAATAAATAATAAGTGTGTTACCTGAGAATAAAACCCACAACCTCTACAGCGTGCTACAAGAACAGATGTAAGAAAACTTCCTTAAAGGAACAGTTCACCTCAAAATAAAAATGCTGTCATCATTTACTCACTCTCTTATTATTCCAAACCTGTATGACTTTCTTTTTTTCCGCAGTATACAAAAGAAGATATTTTATAAAAAGTTGGCAACCGAACAGTAACGGCACCCATTCACTTCTATTGCATTGACACAAAACCCATGCATGTGAATAGGTGGAAGTTAATAACATTCACCAAAATATCTTCTTTTGTGTTCTGTCGAAGAAAGAAAGTCAAACAAGTTTGAAATAACATGAGGGTGAGTTCCTTTAGAGACAAAATAACCTTCAATACTGTAAAAACTGGACATAACCGTGACCGAGAAAGCAAAAGAAAGAACACGATTTCAGTTTCATTGGTCTGTCTGAATGCAGCAGGCAATCAAGATGCTCTGCTTGTGATGCACACATACACCTTCACTGTGTCCATCCATCCATCTATCCGTCGCAAAGTGCCTGTAAAAGCCCATCCTTGTGATGTTGAGCTCGGGTAAGCCAGCACGCAGCCAAGAGCAAAGGGAGAGAGACACTTTTGGGTTGAGAGCTGTTGAAAAGGCTTAGTCCGTTCTGAGTGTTGGACTGTTGGATGTGGGGTTTACTTTCTTCTGTGCTGGCGCTGTGGTACGACATGCACTTGCACCGGGCCATCAAAACACACCTGATCCAGCATGCAGAGCGCAAGCGTGGAGTGGGATTGTGTGACTGTAAAAAGCCGGGATACTGAAACAAAGTCTGAAGAGAATTCTGAAACAACTGAGTTTGGAAATATTTGGATGTTAAATGTTTGCATTAAAGCAGGTGGAGTTGCGGGCCACACGAACTGATGTATACTTCAATCAATGCTGGTTTCAATAAAAGAAAATGTTCTGCAAACTCTGTTTACCATGAATTTATTCGAAATGATTTTAGAGACAGTGCCCGGACTGACTAAAAAAAGAGTAAAATGCTTTACACGCGTGTGTGATATAAACCAGACATTCAAAGTGTCCCTGATATCTTTGTTGCGAGCAGTGTGTTGTCAATAGGAGTGAGATGTAGAAATGTGCCCGTCAAAGGCAGTTCAGATGCTAATAGCACATCAGAAATACGGCAAACAAAGGCCCATCACGGCCCCATGACAAATAGCCCTGAGCCCGGGGGGTGTTTGTGGGGGACAGGCTGGGGGTAATGAAATGGATAACTTCCAAACCTCTTCATTAAAGAGAATAGAAGAAGATCAGCATATCAAAGAAGAGAGAAAGAGAGAGAGAGAGAGAGAGAGAGAGAGAGAGAGAGGAGGGTGTGTGTGTTTGGGTTAGATAGGGATTGTGGGAGATCTGTGAGCATATAAGAACAGACCCTAGATCAACTATGACATTATATATTATAGTATTACTACAGATGTACTATTCAATTATTTACACTGACAGAGACTTTATAATATCAAGTTTAATATGAGGGTTTCAAATGGCCCGGGTACTGGTGTGAGTGTAAAAGAGGGCAATATATGACACTATTTCATATGTTTAACTGTTATCTTTCTCCACTTAGCACTTCTATATGTAATACTGTCATTGTTTTACTACTTATATTACTGAATATTATTTAGTTAAAGAAAAAGTAATTATTATCTAATATCTGTTTTTTGTCTAAAATAGATAGTAAAGAATGATCTTTAACTAGTTATTAGGGCTCTTACGGTATCAGATTTTCACTTAATTATTATCGTGACCAAAGGACTTTACGGTAACAATATATATATTTTTTTCTATATGAACAAGTAATGCTTTCAGTCGAATTGATCTTTTCTGTTGTTTATTTTGTGTTTTCTCCTTTTTTAGGCAAAAAAATCACACTTAAGATTCAATTATAAGAACTAGAGACACAGAACGGGACCATTACTTTATTTTTAGTTATAAGTTTATTACATAACTTTAAACGGGTGCTGAATTATTTACAATATTATGGCTTAACACTATATCAATAACCCCGTTCTTGATGTCACGGTTATTGTTGGTACCCGTATTTTGTGCCACCTCTACTATATATTTTACCGTAATATTTATTGAACATTTTAAGGGTTGACAGCCAAAATAAATGTTTCTACAGTAGCTACATACAACAGGCTGAGCTTCTGTCATCCACAGAGTCAGAGTCTTTAACATGAGGTTTAAAGGCATCAAAACTTCGCACAGCAAAAATTTCGCTCAAAAAATCTCACGAAGCAACCGAGAAAACGTTACTGAGCATGTGCAGAGTATGGACTCGTCGCTCTCGATTGTTTGTAATTGTACAAAATTACAATTGCGACTCGTTACTATTGCGGTCTAGTGAATTCATTTGCATATATTTGACATGACCCTGGCATGTGACACACACTGCAGGACACTTCAGATAACAGCCCCCATCACAGCATCATGTTGGGGGTCACCGCGGCCCTTGATTAGCATTTAAATGTCTTTGATAAGAACTGAGAGGACACAGGACGCTATATCAGCAGATTTGAGCCACTCCAAACACACTCCAGTATTCATTAGCTCATTCTACTCACAGTAAAGCTGATCATTAGAGCAAATAAAACCAGCACACACAGAGAGAAGCCAGCTGATCACAGTCACTGATAAATAAAGAGGGGGCAGTGGGTATACCAAGTACATTATATAGCGGAGTACATCTTAGTAAAGGCCATTGCACATTGAGTCCGAAATTCGCGTCCGAAATTTCCACACGTTAACAAATAAATACGACCTCACGTTGTGTCAATCTCATTCATACACTGCCTGGATTTTCTGCGTTTTTCGCATCCGTAGCAAGCATTTACAGAGACACCTTACAAAGAGCGCCAATTACGAAAAAACGCATACGAAAATGTCTGAGTGTATATGCAAAGACCTCAAACCTTTTTATACAGATAGTCTGGGAAACTGACTAAGAATGATTTTCGTTTATTTGCAAACACACTCACGACCTACGATGACTGAATTCAGCAGAAAGCAGAAGTCACACGTTCATCTTTTCCAGAATTTTACAACACAATAGATTGTAATTTCCTGAATTTCATCTCACTGTGCGAAACATCCATAACTTATTTATTCTTTAACACCAGTTGTCCGATTTTTTCACAATAAATATTCTAGCTAACGTTCTAATGATATGACTGCTTTGTAAATAAGCGAATAAATACAACAATTAAAGTAAACGACAGTGAAACATTTTATGAGCATCATCATGTTTAATAGTAAGAACTTTCAAGAGACTTTTTGCTGATTACAAGAGAATTTAAAATGAATGTACGCAAAATTATACAAATTAAAGCTTTGAAGTAAGACTGCAAATATATCATTAATCAGAATGCCAATTAAATTCATTTGAGTTTTATTTAAATGTGTACATTTGTTTTTTGAACTAGGATGTAGGATTTGTTTATTGCTTTGACTGTACATGATCCCTTGTGCATTTTCCAAAACGCTTTTGCAAGAATGTAGCATTCCTCACATTTCACTGTTTTATAAATTCCATCTGCATGATTTTGCAGATTTCCCCCCACATCATCCCAGAAGGACGAATCTCTGCAGATGAACAGACCCCTGTCACAGTGAGTGATCCATGAGCACGCACACTGATAATGTTTAACCAGCACACACACACACCCTTTCAATATACATTCCCCTGGGCGTAACTGTTGTCTCTCTTTCAATGGATTTCTCTGATATTTCAGACCTTTAGAAGTTACATTAGTGCAGCACGACGTGTTAGAGTTGCAACATAAGCAGATATTCAGCCAGGGCTTACAAAGCTTTGGACAAAAAACCTTTGACAACACATACCACTGACCTCTCTCCAGTATAGACACAAAAGCCGATCATTTATCTCCTCATCTTCATGAAAACACTGCTCTGCGTTCCCACACGCACACACACACACACACGCAAACACATGTTAGGTTTCCGTGTTTTATGGGGACATTCTATAGACGCAACGGTTTTTATACTGTACAAACTTTTTATCATATTCCCTAAACCTAACAATCACACATAACTTTCTGCTATTTAAGATTTTCGAAAAAGTTAATTCTGTATGACTGATAAGCTTGTTTCCTCATGGGGACCAAAAAATGTCCCCACAAGGAAAAGGATTTTGGATATTGCCATCTTTGTGGGGACATTTGTCCCCATATCGTAGGGTTTGCCCTTCCCGCACGCACACACACGCATGCAGTCTGCTCCGACAACATGACATTAGAAACGCATTTCAGTTCTTTTCATCATGTCGTGAAGTATGTGTCGTGTTGTTGTGCAAATTAATATCTAATGGAGGAGATTATAGAATAAAAGATCATGACAGTGCTGATGCTTTAATACATCCATAAACAAACACTCCTTTCATTCTACTAAACAATGGCATGGTAGTGTTTGATAATGTTGCGATAAATTTAGGCTCGGTCACAGATGCTGATGTTTACTAGAGACAATAATTGTGACTCATTCCTCTGTTTGTTAAAACAGACAACGAGCGTACGGTAACACATGGCTTGTGTCTAATGAAGTAAATCTGTAAGTCGCTTTGGATAAAAGCGTCTGCCAAATGACTAAATGTAAATGTAAATAAATCTTAATTCATTTTTGTGATTTTTCTTTTTGCTATACGCATTTTATGCAATATTTTAGGGATGCTCCAGATCGGCCAGAGATCGGAATCGGCCTATAATCACATTTAATGACTCGATCGGTACTCACTAACTTGGCCGATCTCACAAACCGATCGTAATTTGATGACGTCATCGTCCATGTTGCACATTCTGAGAATATTTTTACCTGAATTGAGTGCGAGTTGTGTTTAAAAAACGGGTTTCCTTTTCTTCTCTGACGCGCACATGACGCAGGTCACATAAACCGCACTTTTAATAAACGAAAATCAATCCTATCCAATGATAAAGTGGTTTCCGTGTTGACTTCTTTCTTCGCGATGTCTGTCACAAACACACGTCTGCTAATGTTCGATTCATGACATAATGACTCATTGGAACTGATTCATTTAAATGAACGGTTAAAAGAACTGATATGTCAAACACTGAACTCAGAAGCCTCACTATCCGAGTCCATTAAATCTGTCACTCAAAACACCTCAGAGCGTAAGCGTGCCTAGGCCATTTGAAACCGTGGCTGATAAGATTTAGTCTAAATAATCCACAGTATTTATAGTTTATTTATATGACAATGTGTAGTAAATAACCTATAAAATCAGACAGAAGAGAGGTGAAACCAGAATTGAAATCGGCCGATCATGATGACAGAAAACCGTAATCGGTATCAGCTGCAAAACTCCTGATCGGAGCATCCCTATTCAATATGTAATATTTTGTGTGTTACGCAAAGTGTATTTACTGAAGTCTGATATCACATAAGTAAACAATGGTGAAACACGCGCGCACACACATCCACTCGCAAACAGTGAAAAATCAACAGCATCAGCCATGAGATCATTCTAGCACCGTGAGAACAATACAGCGGTCTATTGTGCACATGTGTGTCTGTGCGTGTGTTAAGACAGCTGAGCTGCATACGCTTGTATGTGTTTTATTCTGCAGTATAAACAAAGTAAATTAAATGTTCTGAGGGTGAAAATAATACTCCGATGCATCAATGTTTGTGTACATCCTCTACAAATACACACACACACATAAAAAAACATGTTAAGTCTGACATCAGTGCAAAAACAGCTTCACATTATGTAACAATACGCTCAAAAAACAAACAAACAAAAACTTAAAAGACATTTAAACTAATTTGATTCAACAATAGTTTCACAATACTAAACATTATATGTCTTGACTGCTGCACGTCAGTTGCAGATAGAACTGAAGGATGCTTGGCAACCATAAACAACTCAAGTCTGCTATGTGTTGTCTAACAATACGTGTTATAAAGACTCAGATGCGACAAACGACCACGAACGCGGCGGTTGTGATTTGCTGGATTGGTGTTAACACTGCTGGTGTTTGTAGAGTCAGTGTGAAAAAGAGAGATATGTTTCCCAACATTCAACATCCTTCAAAATGTTTCAAATGATGGCATCTGTTCTCAAGTTTGATCTCATCTTCACTTTACTGATGTATGAAAGGAGCAGTAAAATCTTTAGTTAACACATTGCAGCTGTCATACTGCCCAGCCCTCCTATTCTAAGTATCATAACTGTGTGTGTGTGGTGTGTGTTGTTTGTGAACATTAAATCATGATAAGATGAATGTGTGCTGTACTCCAGAGATCTGCTGGAAAAATCCGCCACACTAAATCACAGTAGCACAATAATTGTGTGTTAATCACTTTTTTAACCCGCCTCCTGTTTTCCGTTTCCCTTATTCCCTCTCTCTCCCTCTGTGATCCCTAATTCATCCCGTTTGGCTGAAGAGAGAGAAAGATCTCAGTGTGGATAAATGATTTCTTAGCTGGAAAACTCTAGGCCACTGAATGTGCGTGTGTCCATTATTTATGTCAGTCAATGTATGTTCATTTATTCATTTAAAATTGCAATGCAAAAAGTGCAATGATGTAATGTTTATTAGGTTATTCCAGTTGCAGTAGCTCATTAAGCTCTGTGGCTTGTTGCTGTGATGGGTCAACAGCGCCACCATATTCTGAGCAAGACTGCCCAATAAACAAAAGAGGGGGTAAACTGCTTTTTAATAAAAAAATGTATTAAGAGCACAACAACGTTCACATTTCTCGACCAATTTAATTAACGAGTTAAAAAAACGAGTTGGGCGTATTACGTAGTATTTCTGTGCTTGATACACTACCCCAGCGATCGTACAGGATTCGGAAAGTTTTTTTCATACATATAAAACTGTTTCGTAAGAATTTTTTCCGGGACGATTCTCCCGGAAAGCACGCGGCGGCAAGGAGAGCAAGAGAAGGAGCATGCGCAGACGTCACTTTAACTTGTGTGCAGGAGAGAGAGAGCATACGTTCGCGAAGTTCAGGATTTTGTTTGTTCACTACATTTGGGCGATGGATGTTATATAGACGGTGGATATTACGCTGGATTTGGAGATCGTTTGAAACTGATATATGGAGCCGCTCCAGCGCTAAAAGATGGCGGACATGAACCGCATGCGGTGAGTGAAACTGATGTCTGTGTTTTGTTGACAATGGGTGCGCACGTGCTTTAGTTCAGCCTACCCCTCCCCCCCACACACGTCGTATGATTTCGGAAATAATCGTACAGCTGTATCTATCTTTTATAAATGTGATCAAACTAAATACTCTTCGAAGATACGAAGTATGGAGTACTACTCTATAGGTACTCAAGATTAATATGACAGAAACCCTGAGTGTTACGCCCGCTTTAAGACATTATTCAGGTTTTTTATTGAGCCATTTTGTGATTCCCACCAAGTTCACAAAACCTGACACACACGCACGCACATACACACACACACACACAGGGTTCCCTGTTTTATGGCGACATTCCATAGACTTCCATTGATTTTAGATTAGGGTTATGATATAGTTTATCCCCTAACTCTACCCCAACACCTAAACCTAATAATCACACGAACCTTTCTGACTTTTTTTGTTTTCAATAAATATCATTCTGTATGATTTATAAGCAGTTTTCCCTCATGGAGACCTAAAAACTTTAGGTCCCCACACTGTGATGAATACCAGTACACACACACTTAGTGGTGAGGCCCATTGCAAGCTGCTTCCTGCCTTTAATTTATTTACTGCGAGAATTCCCTCTCTACTCTCCTTCGGACTTCCACCATAATCCCCAATCCCCTTTTCATCCAAACATACTGCTCATCTGTCTCTGTGTGTCTGCAGCTGGCCTTTCTCTCACTAGTACTGCTCCTTTACTGGATTCATTACACTTTACACCTTTACAACATTTCATTCCACTTTAGTCCACTTTTTATATTTTATATGATTAGTTTATATGATAACTCTTTGACAAATTATCTTACGCACTTGTTTGATGGTTTTATCCAATGTGTCGTTTCGAATGTATAATATGTAGCATTTAAGTTATACCTTTTAAAAGATCTAATGGAGGAAAAGACAGAAACTCAATCATTGAGAAAAAATGTTGGTTTATTTTCTAGGTTTTGTGGGTTTAATCTTATACACACAAACACAATTTTGCCTTCGAAGAACAACACAGATCTGCACCTGTTACTAATTTAACTTCTTTCCTGCTTAAAGCAGGAAGGAACAATATTGAATTGATTTGTGGTTTCATTTTTCAATCTAATAAATCACAGGCTTACAGAAAATAAATTCTGCTTTCTAACAGCGGTCACGGTGTTTGATGTCCCACAAGGTACGGCGAAGTGCTTAAGGAATAGTTCACCTTCAAAATATAAATGATATTATCATTTTACGTCATTTTAACCCTGTGTGATTTTCTTTCTTCTGCAAAACACAAAAGAAGATATTTTGAAAAATGATGTTAACCAACAACCGATGGACCCCATTGACTTCTATTGCACGGACACAACACCAATGTAAGTCAATGGGGACCAATATTTTTGTCATCCACATTTTTCTAAATATCTTATTTTGTGTTCCGCGGAAGAAAGAAAGTCATACAGGTTTGAAATCACTTTAAGACAAAAATTGGAAAATTTAAAAACGATACATAAAAATGTTGAGAATATATGTCAAATCTGTGAAACCCATACTATTGTCCATCTGGCATCTATACAGCTTATAACTACAGCTAAAATGGAAACCAAGATAATACATTTCTTTGAAAAAGACAGCCAAACATTGTTTTGCACACAAACCTTTACACATCTCTATAACACAACTTTACAACACAAACACACCACATGTCTATGCTTCTACAATACAGTCAGTGGTAACTGCAACACACCATTATGCTTCCAAAAAGCATCTCTCTCCACTGATGGTAGAGAGAGTAGTTGTGTTTTCAGATGAAGTAAAATAAGGGGGTATAGTTAGCGTTTCCAGGGGGGTCCTAAAAGCCTACAATAGTCTTTGAATATTGGATAATGGACTTTTAGAAAACGGCTATTTTCTCTATCTGCTGCCTTTGATATCACAGCTCATTTAGCAGCGGGATAGTATCTAGTGAAGATGACTCCACGGCACTATATGTTCCGCCGGCTCCATCAGCCATCAGTGTTATCATGATGTCAATTCCAGCAGCTCAATGCCCGTGATGGCACAAAAATCAGTGTCCATGAAGCAAAGATGACCGCAAACCAGACGTGGCCACTCAAACCTGCATGATATAAACACATCTACGGTATGAGATGGGGGAGAGACAGGAATGAAGAGGAGGAGCTGAAGGACGGAGAGATGCCAATGGGGAGCAGAGGGTCAATTACATCCAGCAGTGAACAGCCTCACACGGACGGAGGAAAATTAGCCATGTCTGCCCCGTCTGTGCGTCCCCATACAAACATCCTTCAGCGCTCACACACTAAAAGCTGCTTTCAATTAGAAAGACGTATAGCATGTGGAGAACAGAGCGAGGGAAACGAGAAGAAATATAGATGCGGACGACTGCAAGCCATAAAAAAAGGGAACTCCATTGTTCCTGGTTCGAAAACGAAGTCCAAACAGAGCTTTACCGATATGATGGATTTTCCGTTCACATGCAGTTGTTTTCGGCAGATATCAAATCCTTCTGGGACATGTTCTGAAAAGCATCATCGCACGCACAACCAAACCATCGTTAAGTCCTAACTAACCTGACCAGTCAATGCAATATAACGTCTATCTGTGCTATCCATCCACGCACACACAGAAACTCGCACACACTCACTAATTAAAGCAATATTGGCATAAATCAAAGCAGATGGCTGGTTTCTCTCCCACACTGTGTTGATGCCGCAATTATCCAATCAGTTTGGAATAACACACTTTACACACACACACACACACACGCAACTACACTCTTATACATATTTTCATCCCTGCCTTCTGCTATGTCTGCTTCCTAAGGAATTTACACACTCCAGGCCTAATCAAATGTGACCCTGGACGACAAACAATTTTTTTAAATGTACATTTTTACATAAGCTGAATAAACAAGCTTTCTATTGATCTGTGGTTTGTTAGGATAGGACGTTATCTGGCGGAGACACTAACGTTTTAAAATAATAATTGAAAGTCTTTGAAGTTGTTAATAAGAAGCACTGTAGCAGGCCATCCACTCACAAAAATAAAGTTTTTATATATTTAGAGGAAATTAACTAAATATCTTCATGGAACGTGATCTTTACTTAATATCCAAATGATTTTTGGCATAAAAGGAAAATCAATCATTTTGACCCATACAATGAATTTTTGGCTTTTACTAAAAATGTGCCCGTGCTACGTAAGACCATTTGTGATCCAGGGTCACGAATATGAAATCATAAAGCCATATAAACTGACCTTCACTGTAACATAAAGTTTGACATATGTAAAGAATTGTGTGATAATGTAAAGAAACAGTAATTGTACAGTTTTTGAAATGCGGTAAAAACCATCAAATTACAGAAGATAAGTTTCTTTAAACATCTATAATATGTGCAATGGCATTCAACACATCAATCATTATTGTGACGGTGCAACATAACATAGTACTGTGCAAATTACATGATCCACAAATAAAGGTTTTTACGCTATACTCTGCAAACTTTTGGGTTAAAAATAAACAAAAAAATGTAGCAAGTGCATCCAAAATCTGCGTTCAAAACTCTTACCTTACCATGATTCTCAATGGTAAGCTTAGTGATTTATCATTTGAGCTATCAGGTGCAGTTCTACCAGGGAAATTGTATGCAAAGTAAAACTTTTTGCTTTCACCAAACTATATTAAAAAAATAAAATTTCATAAAAACATAAAAAAATTTGCAATGGGGTTTTCTTCCGAGTGAAACGGCTTCAGGTATGAGGCAAAATGGTGGGGCGGAGCTTGTTTTCAAACTTTGGGAACTGATTGGATCCTTGGAAATTGGAAGCATGACCACTGGCCAGTCAATATAGTTCCACCCTCACACCAAGACACACGTCATGTAGTTTGGAGGAATGGAAGTGAATATTTTCAAGGACACATTCATAAAAAATATGATTTATTTATCCTTATTTATTACCCCACTGACACATTCAGACTCTTGGGCTTTTGATATCAGAATGGCATACACTGTATGCTTGGTTCTCTGCAGATGTTTTTTTTATTTTTGTAAATCACACTGGAGATTTTAAGTCAAATGTGTCCAAACATCGAAAGTATTCCCAGCATTCCACACCAGCCGCGACTGCTGTTTGCTTTGGCCCCTTCCGACTCCAGCTCTCGCTCTCATTTTTCAGGACTTCCCCACTCCTCAGGAAGCTTTGGACAACACAGCAAGTGAGAAGGAAGATGCAGCTGACAGTGAGAATTCCCTCCTCTGGGGTGATTCTTCAGTGAAGGGCGGCGGAGATTTACAGCACCTGGAGCCGTCGTCTCCCTCTCCTCCCGCGTCTCACTGCCTGTCTCTGAAGGGAAGGGCAGGATGATGGATGGGAGGAGAGACGCAGAAAAGAGACGAGAGTTTTGGCTGATCTACAGGTTTATGAGTATCGGTGTCAGAGACCTCCAGCTCTGAAGACATGATCTCACCTCATCTCCTCCAATCAGGAGAGGCCGTTTAACTGCACGGGGCGGAAACTCGGACCCGGAGCCAATGAAGACAAATTGAAGAAATCGACAAGGAGGACAAATTTACGAGAGAACCGGAAGCCTGCTGGACATTCAGTTAGCATCTTCAGAGAGACACTTTGTGATTCTTCAGAGACACCACCACTGTGCGGCAGTGTATCACTTTTACGTGGTTTATGTTCTCCTGGTTCCTAGTCCTGTGATTTCCCTAGTAGGCTAATTCATTAATGTGAAGTTAGTAATTTTTCAGAATGTTTGGATTAGAGTCCTTAGAGTCCTACATGTACGTATTATGTACTTTTTATTAGACACAAGAATGTAATCTCTGTTCAGATATTGATCATTTTTAGACAACCGCACTACACTATTTTTCCAAACTACTCAGATCAGCATCACAATTACAGTCGGTATGTGATGTGGTGTTTGTGAAAGTAAACTATATTACAAACTCCTGTAAGGCGTGTGTGTGTGTGTGTGTGTGTGCGTGTGTGTGTGTGTGTGGATATCTCAGCACAGAATAGAGCCATCAAGCATTACAGACAGACATTTCATTCGTTCACAAAGAGGAAAAGCACAGACACATTTGCATAATCGGTGGAAAAGCCTGTAGAGACAAATCTGTGTGTGTGTGTAGCTACTGTCAACCTGCCCAAGATGAACACATTTAGAGTTTTTTTCTTAAAGGTCCAGTGTATGAAATGTAGCGGCATCTAGTGTCGTAACGAGACAACAAAACCATAAAACAACAAGGTTGAGATGCAAACATGTATAAATCAGACTTTGAATTTTACATTACAAAAAGCTTATATTTATGTTCTTGAATTTTCTTTTACATTTTCTTTTAAAGCACATTTTGCTCACGGGTTCCCCCTTGTGGTCGATAAGCGCAATTGTCTCTTACCAGTGTTGTAAATAATGTCGCTGTAGAAGCTTTTTCAACGCAATACAAGTGAATTTGTTTACTCGGCTGATAGAACTGGCAAATGCAGAAACATTGTTTGGAAACCACATGGCACTCTTCCGCAGACAAGGGATGGACGGGGCTGTGTGTACCGACCCGAACACAGAGCTTACAGAGTGTGTTTGTAGCTGTTATGAGGCTTTTCAGGTCGCAGCGGCAGCAGAATTTGTCCGTCTAAGAGTTGTTCTACCACTGAAATCATTTTCGAGACATTATTTTTAAGGTCGAAAACTACAAAGTGTTGCTTTAAATGTAAATCTCCTTATCCTTTACAAAAAGTTTTTTTCTTGTCTTTTGATACTGTGGTGAAATGTTTCCATTTTATTCCAGGTTTGTTTGATTTTGTTAAAGACATTTTTTGGTTTTCACCTGCTATCTGGGTTCTGTCCTTAATTCTTGACATTTCCCACATGTGAGCATCACTGCACCATTCTACAGCCGGGTTGAAGTTACCGCAATGTGTTCTTTGGTACGCGTCAGCTGCAGTTTGACAGAAAGCCTATCGTCCATTTCTTGATGTTTCTGCATATAAACATAAACCACGTGACCGGCAGCTGTTAACCTGCACACTGCTGTCAAGAAAGTTTATAGAAAAAGTACCTGACAAAAAAGTCATATTTCCTATTTCCATTGTGCTCAACATTAAACAGAAAAACCCATATATAAATAAAAACAGCACAAAGGTGCTGTAACAGGCATTCGTCTTTTTTAATATTCAACCGCCATGGCGCTTAGTATACGTTCAACCACCCACATGGACCCCCATAGGGACCACCAAGACAAAACCAAAGAAGCTCCACACACACTTTAATGTGACCACATTCACCAAAGCCATCTCAGCACCATCTACACACTAATATTTACCCACAGAACCCTTCAGCCAAAGACACCATACAACACACAGCTAAGATTCCAATTCGACTGTTTTTCAGGAAATGGAAAAACACTGTACTTCTTAAATAAATAAATACGGTGCTGTCAAAGTTGACAAGCACTTTTAATTGGTTACATATTTGCATAACCCAGCGCCGAACATAAAGGGTGACTAATAATAATGATTCATGGCAAAAAATTAAAATCACGAAATATGAAGATACAAGGTTTCAGAAGGACAGCAGCGATGTGCATTTTTTAAAATAACAACTCTGAATTAGTAACTTCTAGTATACTTTACAACTACTAAAGTATTGTATAGTATATATGAACTAAAACAATCTCATTTAACGTGACAACATTCAGTTAAGTGACAACATGCAATTTACAAATAATAAAAATGAATCAAAGATATTAAAGTGATTCTGTTATCCTTTACTCACCCTCATTTCAAACCTTTATGATTTTCTTTCTTCCGCAGAACACTAAAAGAGATTTTGAAGAAAGTTGGTAACCGAACAGCACTGGACCACTGGATATTGGCACAAAACCAATGCAAATGAATGGGCGCCAGTTAACAACATTCTTCAAAATATCTTCTTAAGAAAGTAAAACAGGTTTGAAATGACAAGAGTAAATGATGACAGAATTTCTATTTTTAGGCGAACTATCCCTGATGATTTTTAATTCAATATTTATTTCACTTTATTGACAAACGGTGGCATTCAGGATTTCATTCCTAAGCTATGAAAGTAAAACCAATGTGTTAAAATGAACATCCTGACATTTGACATAATCAGGGGTGATATAGTACATCAGGTGATGAGAGCTGTAAAGTGATGGAACCGGGAGAGTAAAAGCGTAGATCAGAAATCAGCGCAACATGCGCACAGGAAGAGCTTGTGTGGTCTGACTATGAGCTCTTTACACACAGGAAATGTTTGTTCTGCGGGAGGGAAGGAACCACCTCTCTTAGTAAACGACGCACACCGCCTCAAAACATTACACATTCTTTTGCCTGAAAGAGGAAATGATTTGTGTCACACTTGCGTTTGCTGTTAAGAGTTCTTTCAAAGGGGCCAAATGTACGTACATTCAATAACCTCAATAATCACATTTCACATCACTTCTGCCCTGACCCGTCAGCCATCACAAACATTCCCAGGATGTGGTGGTTTTAACTTCTTCTTGTCCATTACAGGATTTAGGATTGTACCCTGAGCCGAACTAAACCAACACAGTCCGAATCCAATTCAATCAATCACGCATAATCTCATTATAAAAGGGTTTGATCTCATACTCACTGGCTGGCGAAGGTGTGCTGTATCCACTGAGGGGCAGAGAGGGGGGAGACAGCCCGCCCAACATGTGCGGAAAGAAGTAGGAATAGTGGGCCATGGGGAAGCCATTGAGGTGCGGGCTGGGGTTGCCCTTACCAGACATGGCCGCCTGGAGTCCGCCCAGGGTCACACGGAAGAATCCAAAACGCCTCGCAGGGTGGATGCTTTGGAGGGATTACTCCCCCATAGAGGTGTCCAGAGTTGGTGTGTATGTAAAGGGGTTATTCCATGCGTCCTTTATAGATAAAGGCTGGTGACGATGTCTTGAGAGACGTTGAGTCCAAGACAAAATTCTTCTGGTGATTTCGTCTGGTCGAGTGATGGATCTTTGGCTTACAGAGTTGTTGTGTTTGCTTCCAAAGGGAATGTGTGTAACCTTCAGTTGAATGAATCCTGTAGTTTAGGATTTGTGTTCTTAAAAGATGCCCTCCTCATTATTTCTTTGTAATACCTAGAGGTTAAAGAAGAGAGCGAGAGATGAACTAAAATCAATGTTTTTAGTAGTACACACTTCTACTGGTATCAAGAGAGGACTGCGGGATATAGCATGAATATGTAGATTATACTACAGCTAAAGAGAATAATATTATTATAATAATTATGATTATTGGTTTGAAGTTTGCTGAATTTTTAAGTTGCTGTTACAAATTCTTCCCTTTTTCCACTTTCACCTTCATCCTTCATTCTTTTCACCAGTACAGTACTAACCCCAGCTTGCCACTTGACATAAAAACTTCTAAAATTCTTTTTTGTACTTTTTAACAATGAGTTAAGTCACCCAGGTAAGTCTCAAAGCTTTTTTTTAGTTTACGCTATTTGCAGGTTTGTTATTCCCAGAGCCATTGAGAGAGAGAGTTGCGCCAATGGAAGTTTTCGCCTGTCACGTGATTCATGGAGCCTTCAGATAGTTCCAAGAAGTTATGTTTTCTCTTTGAATGCTTTACTTCTTTCATTTTTGTCTTTAAATGCGTTAGAAGTTTACCTCAGTTGGTCTGTTTAGACGCAGCTCCATGCATTAGAGCCGTGAACCGCCATTGCTGTGAAAAAACTGCTCCATTGCAGTCAACGGAGTTGACGCGACTCTCTCTCTCATTGGCTCTGGTTATTCCCAGATAACAAACACTCAAAACTAATAACACACGGTAACCCAGATTTTTTTTACCTATTAAATGTAAATATGTTATATAACATATAATAAATATGCCATTATATTGACAAAAGATTTAACCAAATGACCTTTTCGTGACATTTGAATTCGTTTCTGTAATTTGTAATTGCAACCAGGCTACTGATACATCACTTATGTTTTCTTACCAATTTACAATAATGTTGCTTTATGATGTATGGAAAGTGCGTTTTAGATGCTCTTAATAACCAAAGATAGCGTATATTCTTAGTCCTTTATGAAAAAGCACAATTTTACATGAATATTATACCATGCACTCTTAAAAAGAGTGTGCTGTTTATCAACACATTATTTCTGTAATGCCATTTTACACATTATGTGTTGATTTTGAGTGAAATAAATGGAAAATACAACACAAGTTGTGTTAAAAGTATCACAAAATGTGTTGTCCCAGAAATTACACAGAGATGCGTTGAGTTAAGGACAACACATGTTGTGTGTTTTAGAGTGTGGCGCGACTGTGTGCTGCTAACATCTTACACGGTGTGTGTATCTAGAGAGTGACGCACATTTGATGTTCACACACATGACAGGAATGAAAGTTCTTTTCTGTAACAGTAATCCCTTCTATTGTTTTGAGTGGGAGTGAATCACTGCGGGTAGTGACCTGAGATGATGTAAGTGCCCTTTGCATTGCGTCACTTTGCGATGACTGTGATTCTGTCCAGCTAACCACATCATTTCATAAGACGGCTTACGGGAATGTGTCCCTCACACACAACATGTCCGAACGGACATCAAACAATCTCTTCCTCTTTCTCTGTAAGACAGAAGTGGACAGAGCGTGCATGTGTGTGTGTGTGAAAGCGGTTTCATCATCTGAGAGCATTTTTATAGGGTCAGGTCAATGTTAAGAGTTATGCAAAACTCACACACACACGGATCGTGATATCTTGTTCTCCTGTGCCATCTTGTACAGATTTGGATTAGATGTTAGCATGGAGTTGTACTAAAGAACTTCACTACACCACAAACTATTGATCAGTTATAACGGAGGGCAATTGTGAGATGTAAGTGTGTCCTAAATTCATGTGCGGTGAAGGGTGCCCATGTAGTCTAGTTGGTTGAAAGCAATCCACTATCCCCCCGAAAAGAATACGGGGGGATATACATTCATTTCAGGCATTCAACAACAAATATTAAACAAGGAGGTGTTTTTTGGTGAAATGCACAATTTAAACAAATGATGTTCTAACTTCTGAAAAAAGCAAAGCCATTTGTGCAAGAAACATGTGTTTTTCTATGCAATGGATGTGTGTATAAGTGTGCAAGTGCAAATACAGGACAGTGGGCTCTATCGTACACATTTGTCGCAAGTGTTTCTTGCTAAATTCAGCCTGACGCAGTTTTCATTTTCACATCCTGCGCCATGTTGTTTAAATAGCAAAAACACTATTTGTGCGCCCATGGGCGTGCTGGTCTGAATAGAGGTGTGTTCAAGCGAATTGTTTGCGCGATGCTACTTTGAGGCAATTGAACTGAGCAACTAAAACCTGGTCTTAAGTCAATGGCGCAATATGTTTTGGGTTAAAAAGCGCGTTGGTTATATGCGCCTATTGGCGGGTGCACAGCGCGCGTACATTCTGCTTATTAATGCGTTGTTACATTGTTGGAGAGGTGTGCGTCAGGCTACGGCGTAGGGTGCGCGTCTCTGCGTAGGCTATGCCGTAGGTCCGACGCAGAAGTAAAAATCCCCCTAGAGGACGGGGAAAACGGTCAGCGCGCCAGGCGCATGGTCTAAAAGGGTTGTCCCTATTCTCTTAAAGCGCGCGAGGGGCACATCTACAGGACATCTTTATGTATTTAACATTTGCCTTGTTTGGATTCGGACACACCCTAAGTGCACTTGTGTTAGACCATGCACTTAGATTGTTAAAATAGAGCCCAGTGTGTGAAACCCTCATGCTCTGCCAACATCTACACGCACGCACACACACGCACACACTTACCCAACAGACACCCCTGCTTGTCAGACAAGAAGGACCCCTTGACATTTGCTCCTCCATTAGAAAGGTCAACCTTTAATTAGGTGAAATGCCAGCGAGCACGCACCTGCAGAAATACACCCGACGTGATCTGTGACGCGCCCTCGCATGTGTGTGTGTGTGTGTGTGTGTGTGTGTGAGGGGGATGAACCGTGTTACAGTGAGAGTCTCTGGATTTATACATTAAAAAAAAACATTTTGTTTAGCGTCCCTCTATGAATTAATATCTGTCTGAATAAATTCATGAATTATGTCCAACTTGCATCATCTAGCAAGATTCATAACACAAACACAATAGACTCTGGGCTTGTCTGTTAAATTCTGCAGCACTCGGCTGAATTCAGCAGCTCTGGACTTGTGCTGAGAAGTGCTGTGTGTCATTTTTGGGAGGATCTATTGACAGAAATACAAAATAATATACATAACAATGTCTTCAGAGGTGTAGACCTTACATGATATAACCTTATGTTTTATTACCTTAGAATGAGCTATTTCTATTTACTTAGCCCGCGGGTCCCCTTGCATGCAATTCTCCATGTTGTTTCTACAGTTGCACTAAATGGAAAAACTGCTCTACAGTGCACGTTTCGTAAATACGTAATCTTCTTCGGCAAAGAATCAAAAAATTGACGACGTCTTACACTGGATTCACACCAAATGCGAATTAAGCGTTTTGCCCGAGTAAATTACATACAAAAGTCATTGCCAAGACACGTATAGACGGGAACTCGTGGCAGGCGGTGCGAATGACGAGAATCGTGCTGCGCGATTGCCGCGAACGAACGTCAATCTTGTCTTCCCCGAAGGTTGAAAATATTTGTCAGATCGCAAAAATAAATAAAGAGTGTGGAACACGATTGCACGCGTTTGGTGTGAACCCAGCATTAGTCCAGTGTCAGCAACCGTAGTGCTTCGAAAGGGAGGGTTGGAGTAAGCCGTTGGTTGCAATTCGCAACCTCACCACTAGATGCCACTAACATCTCCACATTGCTTATTTAACATTATGATATTTAAACATTCATACATTAGAACCTAAAATCTCACATGACTGAAAAATTATAGAAATAAGTAACTTTTTTTTTGCGTAGAATTTTAAAATGTTACTACTGTATGTTATGGGCTTGTGGACAAACATGTTTCTATACGTTTTTTTACAAAACTAAAGAGTGTACACACATGCACGCACAATGAACGTTCTGTGGATGGATTGCACAATTGCACAGACACACTAACATTAACATGTAGGTCAGTTTGACTAAGCGTATCTTTGTTTTTCTTGCTGTCTCCGTCATCATTGTTTGAATGCGTTATTGAAACAGTGTAATGTTAAGCAGGCTTAAAAAAACACTGTCTGTCTCACTGTATACACAATGACACAGACGCCTTTTGACCAGAAGATCACACATTGCATTCGTTTGAAAAGGTCAATGTTTGTGATAGAGGCGGGAAATGTAATCACACACACACACACACACACAGAACGACGAACAGGGTGTCAAATGCTTTCTGAAATTTAGCCCTCCGCCCCTTGTGTGTGTGTGTGAAAACGCACTAGTTTGGCGTGGCTATTGACACAGCTGGCTGAACGGAAAATATTGCTAAACATGAAATCTTAGGAAATCTGTGCGGTGAAAATGGGGAAAGAAAACTGAGATAAAGAGCAAACAGTGTGTTTCTTTTAGAGATACACACGCTCCGTATGGTGTGAATACACTGTAAAAGCACATCAAATATGACCCCTGGCTAACACCACCGGCAGAACTGAATCTGTCTTTGTGGGCTGTGGGTGTTTGGCAGGGTCATTGCTATCTTGCCAAAGTGTTCTGGATTTGGGGGTGCCACAAATGCCACTCACTGCTTTGAGTGGTTGCTAGGGTGTTGCTAGGGTTTTCTGGGTGGTTAAAAGCCCACACTTCCAGGTCTCCCAGTTTAAGTTAAATGCAGCATCGCTACACTGAATTCAGCAGTTCTGGGCCCAAATCTGGACCAGTGGAATTCAGAAGCACAGGACTGAATTCTGCAGCACAAACAAACATAAAAGCACCCACACAAAGACATGTGGTCTGTGGCAGAATATGAGTTGTGGAAGCGATAAAGTTGACGTTTGTCAGCTGAGGCAGAGGCCACTGACCAGCGGTACAAACTCTCTAAAAGAAGCTCTGTCATAACCTTAAGACGAGACCCCTCTGTTAATGAGAAACATATTTCAGTAAGACATCATCTAAGCAGACACACAGAAGAACTGCTTTTAAACAATAATGTACGGATTCACAAATAATCGTCCTAATATGAATCACAATTTTATCACAATTTATCTTCAAATGCATCATCATCGATACTAAAATCAACGTATTAATCATTTACACGTATTAATATGATGGGCAAACATTTTAATTGTTGTGACTGTTCCCAGGACACACCTTGCTCCGCTTCAACTAAACATCCCAATGGAGACCAAGTATGTTTTCAGTTTAAGGCTTCAGTACCAAATGTGTGCGTTTTTGAGTGTCTTAGTGTTTCCCAAGTCCCCGGGGCTCTAAAAAAGAAGTATTGATCAATTGAAGCATTGATTCTCGCTGGTAGGGTTTTTGCAACATGCTAGACATTACAGACTAGACAGTTTAGACCTGTTATTAAATGCATCTAATGCGACCATTAATGGAAAAACTGAATATGTAAAACATAAAAATGACACAACACTGTACAGCTGGTCTGTGCAACAGGAGAGACTCGATACAAGTAATGACTACATTTGTTCTCTAAATGAAGGAACTAATGGGAACTAGCACCCCAACTGTGCAACTGAAAATGTGGTTGTGCTTTCTTTATTGTTCGTCAGTGTGATGTTTTAGTATTTCTACCGTCATCTTGAGTACAAGTGAGTAGCTGCAGCTGTTTATTATTGTAGCTTAGAAACAACTCAAGACGGCAGTTTCACCGTGTTCTTTTCATATCTGTCCCTTCGGCTTTAGCAACAAAACCTGCGTTTGTCTGCCAATTTATCCCAAGACAAGCATCTATGAGAAGTACGTAGAGTACGTTATAAGGTAATACGTCTCAGAAGACGCAAATTACAAATCATCAATTCAAACGTGGTGGATTTTCATAGGTAAACCTTTCAAGAAAAGGTTCAACACAGAACAAATACTGTACCATGTATAGGTATATTACCAAGTGACAGACGATTTGTGGTAAATTCTATCAAGTTTTATTAAGACATAAACGAATGAGCCTATTCAATTATTCTTCCTTCCTAACAATTTGTCCGATAATAACAAGTCCGATAGCTAGTTGCACTTTGTTATTTGCGTCGTCCCTGTTGATCTGTGAAGCATTTCTAAAAACCTAGTTAAAAAACAAACATTTTAATTTATGCAATCTTAAAGGGATAGTTCACCCAAATCTGTATACGTTTCTTTGTTCGGTTGAACACTAAGAAAGATATTCGGAAGAATGTTAGCAATCGACATTTCTAAGGCACCATTAACTACCATAATAGAACAATTGTTGTCTAAAGAATGAATTTAGGAAAGAAAACAGTTCTGGGCCACCTTTGACTTTCATTTAGATTTTTCCTACCATGCTAGTCAACGGTGCCTCAAAACTCGGTTGCTAACATTCTTATATCTAAAATCTTTTTTTGTGTGTTCAACCGAACAAAGAAACGTATACAGGTTTGGAACAACTAAAGGGGGAGTAATCCATGACAGAATTTTCATTTTTGAGTAGACTGTCCCTTTAAATAATACATTTAAGGCTATGTGTTATATAGCGCCATTAAACAATCAGTTGGACACTAAAATATAAGTGTCTTATAATCCAAAAGATCACTGTACCATGTAGTGTCCCTTAAGGTTACAATGTGATTTAGGATTGCACACAGAAAGGATTGTCAAGCATTACTTCTACTTCCTGCCCTCCTCAGGCTCCTCCATCCCTTAATCTGATTGGTCCACAATGACCTTTAAGGCGTGGCCCCTCCCCCGGCATGGACAGCAGCGTTACGTCTCTCTGATTAAATCAATCAATCAACGGAAGCGTCTCGATTCAGTTCTCACCCATCGGGCCTGCTCATCTGTATGGTGCGGTGATAGCGCCCATTACGGCAGATTGCAGGTCAAACTCCTCCGGCGATGGCAGCGTCTCATTAGACGCTCACGCTCTGTGAGAAATGAGATCGAATGTGATGCTCGCAGCTCACAGGCCGTGACATACACCGGAGTTCACGCGTGCAAGCGTTTGTTTAGGTTTCGTATTTTGACACACATTCGGGTCGGAGGTTGGGTCCGACCTTGACACCTGACCTTTGACCTCTTATGAAAAGAGAACTCATTTGTATGGTTAAAGATAGAACTGCACCTGGGACACTTCATATATAAAGATATTTAAATGAAAAAATCGTGATTTTATTATTTTATAAGGCAGCTATTCTACAGCGTCACACCCTGGGAAGCATTTTGAAACAATATTGAAAGAAATGTCATCTTAATTAATAATGGCCTCTTATTGGCTGCTTTTTCTTGGCGTGTGTGCGCGGCTCAAAACGATTCACTCAAATTGAACGAAACGGAGAGGATGAGAAAGAATGACCTCATTTCTGCAGTATATAAAATATTGTGTGTGTGTGTAGGACATGAGGAATCGCACAGTTGGGAGGGGGAGCGCCGTGCTGTCTTTGGAAGAGATTGCATGACCTGAATAACAGATGTATGCATGTGATTTCACATCTATATATGTGCATTTGCTATGAGATCATGCATTGTCACATGACTGAAGGGTTTGCCCTCGTGGCAGCTAATGAAACGAGTATGTATGTGTGATGACATCATGGAGGACGCTACCTAAGGCCTAGGGACGAATGTCTTGTCCTGATGTACACGCCGCAAAATGCTTTTGAGCACGGCACTCTTACTGCATGAGTGATTAGAACCAGCAGGCTGCTGGGACATCTCTCTCTCTCTCTCTCTCTCTCTCTCTCTCTCTCTCTCCTTTTCTCCTAATCCGACTCCTCCTCTCCAAATCTGCAGGGTTTGGTGCCATTCAGAAGTGAATCGAGAACGCTTGTACATTTCGGTTGAATCGGTCCCATTCGTGAATTTGATGAAGAATTGCGATTTTAGTATCATTTACCCGTAACCAAGCCAACAGGACAGAATTCTACAGACTACAAACCCCCATTATGGAAACGGTTACTATGTGTAGTTTTAAATATTTTTTTATGTAATTTCTCATTTATGAACAATTGCAAACGTTCATTTTCATGTTAATAAAGTATCAACATTGCATATTCTGTGCAAAACATTGCATCTTATTCTTCACCCACCTGCAATCCGTCTTATATTATGTGCATTGGTTTATGCATAAATGCATATTTAAATTCAATTGTTGTCAATAGAATTGATGCGTTTGTACTTTACAAGTACTTCAATTTGTTAATAAATAATGAATGAACTCTGTATTTTGCACAACCCTGGCCCGTAGTACGCACGTTCCCAAAACTGCAGGAATGAGGAAATCCATCGAACGAGAAGACAAAAGAATAAAGAGAGTGAAAGAGTGAGTGAGGAAGTAAATGAAAAATAATGGGGAAAGTGTGGGCGAGATAAAGCAGAGGGATGGGCCGTCGCTTTATTGCCTCTAACTGCGTTTCTGCGGGTCTCTATCTGGATTGTATTGTGCAGAGGGGGTGACGGCTAAGATGCAAATCGCTTTTCGCCGCAAACAATATTGCGTTTCTGCGAGCTCCATCCATCCTGGAGAGCGCGGAGGAGAAGAGATGGATGGAGCTCTGAACTTTAATCAGGAGGAAGCCCGGAGCGATGGAGGCTTGCTTTCGTCGGTGTATTTTTCTGTGTGGGATACAGATTAATCAATCACGCGCACATACACGCGCGGGTACTCATCATGTGACCGCCACTGACACCGTGATGACAATCTATCTCTTTCCCATCAACCCTGTTGACGTTCAACTCCCCCCACACACATCCCAAAATCACATCACACGCACACGCACAGTTCGAGAGAAAATAAGACTCCGCTGAAAGAACTTAAAGCCCAAACTAAACACCGACATTCTGGTCCACCCTTTTCCATAACAGACACGCCAATGCTCTCGCACCTCGTCCAACTCACTTTTAGCTGAGGAATCGACACATCCCCCACTTAAACGTGCCGCCCTCAGCCTCTTTTCTCTTCAGCCACACTGCGTGCTAGCTATCAAGTATGATTTATGTGTTTAGTTTGTTTCCAGGAAAAATATCTAAGCATCCTTAAGAGAAGACTTGCAAAAATTGCATAAGATATCAAGACTGCTGGCAAGATCACAGTTCTCGCACTGACTTGGCAACGGCGTGTCAAATTGATTCTCTTTTCTCTCTGGACTTCAGAGGTGCCCTCCAGTGGACTAAGCTGAAACTTCTCTAAGACCTGAAGACAATGTGCTCTGTAGTGTTAAGATTTGAGAGTACATTATGACTACTGAAATTAATTTTTATTATCGTGGGAAGGTGTACATGCGTTAAACTGTAGTTTCAGTTTCAGCCACTGGAGACAGTTCGTAAGGCAAAGATTGATTAAAGGAAAACTTTACCTAAGAATAAAATTTTAAATAATTTACCGATCCTGAAATGAGAATTAACACCTTTTAAAAAACGTTTGTAATCTCTGTTTACGACAGAGGAGGATAAAAGTCACAAGAAAGTAAAATATATATATTTAAGGGCTGTCAAACGATTAATCGCGCAGTTTCCGAATCTACTTTTGCTAGTTTAACGACGGGAAAACGGTCGGCGCGCCCGAGCGCATGGCCTAAAAGGGTTGTCCCGATTCTCTTAATGAGTAATGGGTGCTTTTTGGGCGTAATGTGCAATAAACCAATCAGAGTGTCATCTCTCATTTCCTTTAATAGCCAGGTGCTCTCAGTTATGGCAGATTCGCTATTTTCACGGCGGAATTTGCAAGAGCATAGACTGGAGGCTTCTCCAGAGAGGAAACGCATCTGCTCGCGGGTGAGGTAAAAGCGCGCGATCAGATCATCTATATGACAAGCCGGATTTTTATTTTTATGTACACAATTTTACATTGTAATCCATTATTATTTTAAAATTTTTAGACTTTAGAGCAGGTTTGAGTTGGTCTATGGCGCAATCTATTTTCAGTTCCTCAAAATAGTAACGCGCCAACACTGCGCCTGAAAACACCTCTTTTTTTAAACCAGCGCACAAATGAGCGCAAGAGCACTATTTTGAGGAACTGAAAATCAATATTGTTTTGTTAAAAAAAATGCGCCTCTGGGCGGGTCCACAACGCGCTTTCACCTTATACTTATTACACAAAAACACTTGCGCCGCATTGCGCCCGGTGTACGATTAGGGCCAAAGTTTGTGTATACATAATATATGGCTGTGTACTGTGCATATTAATTTTGTATATATAAACACACACACATGCATATATTAATATATTTAAAATCCGAGTGAAATAAAAAATTACAATGCCTATGTTTTCAGGAAAAATTGCAGCGTTTATTGTAAATAGTATATTAATGTGGGTCATTCTCTTTTTAAAATTCATGTGCCCTCATAATCAATTAAAATCTGAAATGCACATTTACGCATTTGGCAGACACTTTTATCCAAAGCGACTTACATTGCATTGTACAATACAATTGTTTCTAAGTATGTGCAATCCCCTGGGATCAAACCCATGACCTTGGCGTTGCTAGCACCATGCTCTCACATCTGAGCTACAGAAAAGCTTCTTGTAGTGACTATCCAACTTAAATTACGTATGTTAGACAGCTTGGGCAGAGCATCCGTTAACTCCTCCCCTTCAACGGTCATTCTGCTGCCAGTTCCATTTCAAAATGCAACGGCTGTTTTTATACATCCAGAGAAAGACAAAAGCCACGCCCACTTTTTTTCTCATTCGAAATTCAATTTCACTCGGAAACGTGTCATTTACAGAAGTCCAGAAGTAAAAACGATCGAATCTTTCGGTTCACGGGACTATAAGCAAAAAAAAATGAATAAACATTTATATTTAAATGATTGGTAAATATAAACAAATACATGTAAATATTTCCTAAATATGTGTACATGTGTTAATAAATTCAAAATTAATATACAAAGTACACAGACATATATTATGTAAACACAACCTTTATTCTGGATGCGATTAATCGCGATTAATCGCTTGACAGCCCTAATTTGTTTTAGACTTGTTTGTGACGAGTTTACGCACTTTCCTCTCTGTTTCATGTCAATTTTTGCATGGGCTTTATGATACAGTTGTGAAAGGTCAAAGGTAACCCTTACGCCATAACCTGTCTTATGACCAAGCATACGACTGAAGACAATGTTTACATAATAAAAAATATGAATATTTTTCCTATACAGACCCATCCTTTCGCTTTTGTAGACATTTATTACCACATCGGTGTACTGTATGATGGATGAATTTAGAGCTTCAAGACCATAGTATTTCATAAACAATGAGCGCAAGGATATTATTCATATTTACTCAGTTTTTATTCAGCTGGAGACATAAAATCATACACCTGGAGTGACTCATAATGAGAGATTTTAATTTTTTGGGCAAACTATTTCTTTAAGGAGACACACAATGCAACCCGCTGTTGCAGATATCCAGCGAGATCAGTCAACTTTATTACACAATTAAAAATTGATGCAATATACTCTCTAAGAAGTCTTTATTATCTTTTGTGTGATTTACCTTTAAAATTGTACGTTTCTAGATGACTAACTGAATAAAAATGTTAAACAAATATCTTTAATAATTAACTATGTATTGGAGATTAAAACAATAAAATAAAAAAAATGTATTGTGCTTCTGGACCAGTGTTTCATCTTGTGTAAGTGGTTGATACAAAATGGATTGACAAAGTGATTTTCACCGTGAACCTTCCCTCTCAACTTCAGACAAACAGTGAATATCTGATTTCCATTCAAGTAAAAACATATGCAATACAATATCACACTCAAATCAATTTAGTGTTCACAACCAAATAAAATAGTGTCTGTCAGATACTACTACTAGAGCTCTGTCTGATCAGATGTCATCACTTGGAGTATAGATAGTGCTAAAGATCACATTTATAATCCATAAGAGTTGAAAGACTAACTTGGTAAGCAACTAACTACATTAAAGTTGATTATCGGTGTGGTAGTTTGGAACAGTTTTGCAAAAGGAAGTGATCGGAGACTAGATTTTAAGGACTTTTGCTGCAAACACGCTGTCTGAGCAAAGGCTGATTCTACATGCGACAGAAAACAAACATTCACACACATTAAATTAGGACGTTACACTAATGACAGACTCACATTAAAGCTGAAGAATGAATGAATGTGAAACAGAGAGAGTGAAATATTGAGAAGTGATGCTGGGCTGGTAGAAGCGACAGCTCTGTCGTTCTCTTTCACATTTGCACAAAACTTTCATTAGTGTGGATGGCAGGGTGCGAGAGCAGCCATATCTTTTCCATTAACGTCGCTCGCCATAAATCAGACTAATCTCTCCTTCAGGGCGCACGCTAATGACACAGCCACCGCTAGCCTTAACTCACGCGCGCCGGCGTCTGTCATTACGGCCGCCCGCCCCCGCGCCAACCCAGATGAGCTTGATGATTGGTCGGGAGACAAACAGACTGCCGCACACATGCCACGCCCACCAACGGAGGGAAAATGCATACAATCCATTTTATGATCTCAGAAAAACTATTAAAGAAACTTAAGTTGTTAATGTGTTGCCTTCATTCTGTTCCAAACTGATATGAACTACTTATCAGATTTGTTTATATATATAATATACAATATTTTTAAGGCTGTCAAACGATTAATCGCATCCAGAATAAAAGTTTGTTTACATAATATATGTCTGTGTAATGCGCATATTCATTTTGTACAAACACATACACATATTTTAGGAAATATTTAAATGTATTTATTTATGTTTACAAATAATTTAAATGATATATACTTTTTTAGTATTTTTCTTAAATATATGCATGTTTGTGCATGTGTTTATAAATACAAAATGAATATGCACCGTACACTGACTTATATTATGTAAATTATTAATCGCAAATATTTCATATAAAACAGATTTTGCATAAATGATCTGGTTTCGAGTAACTTTGATGACAAATCGTTGAGATTATGACATTTTGGAGGAAATTTACGATTTCTGTGTATTTTTCTCTCAATCAATCAAAATGTGCAACACTGAAGATTTAGACATAAGTTTTCATTTCCTTTTTAATTCAATAACACTGAAATCGAGAAGAAACAATTGTTAAATTAAAGAGATCACATCTGTGATTTTTCTTTCTAATGGGGACAATTTCAACATTAATCAGTCGTTAAGGATGAACACATACGCAACATATTTCACACAAAAACACAATAACCACCAACACACTCACAGGAAACCCGACCGGAAACATCTTTGTCTCTCTCTCTTTCGAACACACACACACACACAGAGTGCTAATATTACTTATGATGGATAGCTCAATAGCGCCCAGCACTGGGTAATGTGCCTGTGTTTTGATTGGGTGCAGAGTGGGCGAGTGATTAGCTTTCAGGATTTATGATTATGGCTTATCAAACAATACACACAGCATGAGACTGCTACACACACACGCACACGTGCGGTATCATGGGCAATCAAACAGCGTGGCTGACCCTTTGGGAAATATACACAGCATCACGCACAAAAGCTTCCAGCATAGGCCGACACACAACACTCACATGTGCTGTATGATCGCATAACAAATAACACATTTTTACAACCGTATCAGCGTTACAGAATACAACATTATGGATGTATTAAAAATATATAAAAGCGATCAGAAACAGATGTATCGCAATATATGTATTTATTCATATTATTATTTTTGGGAGGAGAAATAGTACTTTAGCATCAGTGTGAAATTCCAAAAATATCCCATTTCGGTTACAACACCGTAGTAAGTATTCACTTATGACTTATATACATGGTCCAATGCTATGTTTAAAACTTTCCGTGATAAAAATCAGTGCCATAAAACTGTAGGTGTGACTGGGGCTGTTTCAGGGATTTGGCATTGGGTTACTCTTTCTCTTTTGGGGTAACAAATCACAGGAGTTAAAGTGTGATTTAAAAGTGAGCATAAGAGTTGAGCAGCCCAACAGACATTGGATGGCAAAAGGTCTGCCATGACCAGAGTCAATCTTTCACATTAGCAAGTAGTGTGAACACTTCTTCACAAACCTTAAAAAAACTTTCGAAAGTGGATTTTTAGACCTCATAGGGTCAAACGTCGTTCCTACTCTGAAAAATATGAGAGTTACACACAAATATTAATGCAACATTTTGAAAAATAAGTCATAATTGTGATGGAAATTATTACAGCAATATTTGGATTGCTTGTTTATAAACTGTTATCACAATGCTGTTTGATCACTTAGAACAGTTGTTCTCAAACTTTTCATTGTAGGATCATGACAGAGCCTTGTGTTTTGTGTGGAGAGAGGCAATTTGGCCCTTTTGGCCTTCCATACTCTCCAGTCTTGTCTTTGTCCCCGCCCCCTCGTTTCCTCATTATTGATTGCTAATTATTTCATGTCTTGCACCTGTTCCCCTCTTGATTTGATCCCTTTATAATGCCCCTATGTATTCTGTCCTGTGCTGTTTCATTTTGAATTGTTTGGTCCTTGTCACCTGTCTTGTTTTGCATTGCTGTAGTCTAGTCTAGTCTAGTCTAGTCTAGTCTAGTCTAGTAAGTCTAGTGTAATTATGTCAATGTTAGTCTTGTCTAGTGTAGTTAGTCCTTGTTCTTGTTTATCTGTCATGTATATATCTCTGTTATGTTATCCCTCGTGGGTTTTTGTTTTATTTTATTTTTATTATTAAAGTCTTATGTTAACCCCTTATCCGCTGTCTGCGCCCGAGTTCTCTGTCCTTGTTCCCTGACCGAACGTGACAACCACAGTAACTAAAAATACCATAGTTTAATTATAGTAGCTATAGTTTATGTTTTGTTGTCCAAATGATCATACAGGATTATATCTAAACTAAACGTATATGTGCTTAACATATAAAGCTCTTAAAGGAGTAGCTCACTTCAAAATTTGCCCCATTGACTTTCCATATTAGGAATAAAAATTACTATCGAAAGTCAATGGGGGCAAATTTTGAAGTGACCAACTGATACTGTGAGCTACTCAGTGTATTCAGTAGGTTGCTTCAGAGGCATAAGGCATGCGAAAATAAAACAATGCACCACTGACATAAAGGAAATATACTTTTAATACTTGAGTACTTTTAAAAGCACATACTTCTGTACTTTTACTTAAGTAAGAATCTGTCTTTACAACTTTTACTTGTAGTGGAATAATATTTGACCGGTAGTATCTGTACTTTCACTCAAGTAAGAAAATGATGTGCTTCGTCCACCTCTAAGTAAGCTGTCATGTTTGCAACAGTTGCTATAAGAATTCATCACGAACAACTAAACGCTTAATTCTTAAAAGTATGCGAGGTTCACAGCGTATGTTGTCCTAAATAATTAAGTAAAAAATAAATAAAAAAACATGTTGTCCTAAATAATTAAGAATCCCTGAATATTTGACTATGCCGAGTATTTACTTCTTATTAAAGTACTAGGCTACGTTGTTAGCTTAGCAGCATGCTAAGTCCGGTTTTACTACTGGATTGAACTGGGAGACCACCAAGTAACTTCTGAAAGTTTTATGAAACATAAAACTTTTTAAGAGCTGGAAGAAAGTGTGATGACAGCAGTATACGCACACCTCATAAATCTGCAGCGGGCTGCAGGAAGTGTGTATCATGCTTCGGGGACGCATCTCTGTCACAGACTCCAGACAGGATTGCAGCATTCTTGCCAACTGTCACATGTTTCTCCTCTAACACAATGCAAATGACTTGAAACATACAGCAAAAGGCACTGGCTTACGACCAAAAAAACATCATGTCCCGATGTGGCCCAGAGCTCAATTCGGCTGAGTCACTGCTGCCAAATTTCTGCCAACTGTGTCAACTATAGTGGGCTTTTACATTTTTTATTCCTTTTCTTAAGGAAAGCATCACTGTTCCTGCTCATATGTTAAGTATTCAAAAAAAAAAATTTTGTAAAAATTATCCAAAATAGTCTTGTCATGATCTTGCCTCATCTTGTCTTGCTTTTCTAGTCTTGTGGCAGGGTCATGACAGTCCCACGTGTTTTGTGTGGAAGCGCATGGTCATTGTTTTTTTATGATGGCCATGTGCTCTCCTGTCTTGTCTCTTGACCCCGCCCCCTCGTTTCCTCATTTAGCTTCCTGCCAGTGTTTCACTCCCCACACCTGCCTTGTGTAATTATCCCTTGTTAATTCCAGTATTTGATGCCCTTGTGTTTGCTGTCCTGTCTCCTTTTTTTTGTTGCTTTGCCTAGCCTAGTTGACCATACTTACCTCGTGACCTTATTTTTTTGAATCCCCTGTCAAGTCTTGTTCCTGTAAAGTGTTTAGTTTGTTATCCTGTCTCTCTTGTTTTTTCCCCTCTCGTGGGAAGTCTATGTTTGAAGTTCTTTGTTTTGTTATGTTTTGCCCTATCATGGGTCTTTATGTTTTGTTAATAAAAGTAAAAAGAAAAATGTACTTGCCGCCTGCACTTAGGTTCTCTGTCCTTGATGTTCGTGACAATTCTATAGTACAGAAGATTAAATATTAGATAAATTAATATACACCTAATAATGTACAAAAGTCATATGTGGGTGAAAAAGTATTCATACCTGTTTCCTTAACTTTATCCTGTGCTGGGCCACACAGATGCAGGTGTTTCTAGGGAGGAAAAGAGAACCCGTGTTAGATTCATGAACCTTTGAAAAGAAACCGCATTCTTCAAAATGTCTCTTCTGAGTCTCCAGCGTTTCAAAAAGCAAATCCTAGAATTTTCAGATTTGACTAGAACCTAAAATCTGCAATAAAAGGTCAGAGGCAGAGGTCTAAATATGAACTCATTTTAAATTCTTCCACAACCAAATGACCAAATCTTCACAACCAATGAAGCTCTTTTAATGTACAGTATGCCAACAACCGTCTTATTTATGTCTCTTATGGATTCTGAGGAATTCATGACAAAAAAAGACAAAGAAATACAGATGTTTTAAGAAATGTCTAATCCGTGTCCATACAATGGAAGTCAATGGGGGCCAATGTTGTTTGGTTACCAACATTCTTCAAAATATCTTCTTTTGTGTTCCACAGGTTTTGAATGACATGAGAATGTATAAATGAGAATTTTCATTTATTGGGTGAGCTATCCCTTTTAATGCTCCTGAGACACATAAGACAACCGCAACAAGTGTTTCTAATGGGTTGTGTATTTCTAGCATCTCAAGCTTCAAGACATCTCAACAAATCATGCTCAACAAATCATTCCAAACCACTCAACAGAATAACTCACTGTTCCAAAACTTAGTGAGCTCTCTACTTAGGTAGCATTTTAGATTCTGATGTTTCTAATATATAACATGAATGGCTTTGTACACTTATGAGAAAAGAATGTTTAGAACAAAAAAGGACAAAAGACAGGCAGTAAGATGAGAGAGACAGGAAGGGGGTAGGGTGGGGAAAAAGAAAAACAGGACGAGATTCATTTTTCATCCCTCCTCCCCACAACATCCATTCATCCATCCCCTCCAGTCTGAGACAAACTGAGAGGCTAATGTCCATTGTCTCTGTCAGTGTGTGTGTGTGTGTTAGTCTAGCACAGTGTGCATTGCTGTGCGGTTGCTAGGATGTTCTGGGTTGTAACTAGGGATGTGCTATGTGGTTGGTACAGTGTTCTAGACAGTTGTTATTCAGTTGCTAGGAATTTTTGATGGATGCATGGTAGCACAAGTAAAAGAAAACATCCCCAACTCTCTATATTCTGGTCCCAACATATTACTCCGTTCCATGTTATTTTTTAAATCCGTTTAATCATTAGAGTTTATCATTACGGTATCCTTGAGGTGCATATCACAAATGTACACTCTCAAAAATAAAGGTGCTTAAAAGGTTCTTCACAGCCATGCCGTAGGAGAATACTTTTTTATTCCACAAAGAACCATTCAGTCAAAGGTTCTTTAAAGAACCACCTATTTCTTATTTTTGTAATAATCTGAGGAAACTTTTTTCGCCACAGCAAACCTGTTGTAAAACAGAAAGGTTCATCAGATGTTAAAGCGGCCCTGCAACGGTGTTTCATGCATTCTGACTTCTTCACAATGTTAAACGTGCTGTCTGATTAACATGGTCAACTTGTCAAAGAACGAGTTGGGCGTATTACGCAGTATTTCTGTGCTTGATACACTCCCCCAGCGATCGTACAGGTTTCAGAAAGTTTTTTTCGAACATATAAAAACTATTTCGTAACAATTTTTCTTATCCCTTATTGGACAATTCTCCTGGTAAAGCCACAAGGAGAGCAGAAGGAGCATGCAGAGACGTAACTTTCACTTGTAAGCAGGACAGAGAGAGCATACGTTCGCAAAGTTCAGGTGTTTGTTTGTTCACTACATTTGGGTGATGAATGTCATATTTGGAGATCGTTTAAAACTGATTTATGGAGCCGTCCAAGCGCTGAAAGATGACGGACAAGAATCGCATGCGGTGAGTGAAACTGATGTCTATGTTTTGTTGACAATGGGTGCGCACGTGCTTTAGTTCAGCCTACCCCTCCCCCCCACACACGTCGTATGATTTCGGAAATAATCGTACAGCTGTATCTATCTTTTATAAATGTGATCAAACTTAATACTCTTCGAAGATACGAAGAATGCAATATTACTCTACAGGTACTCAAGATTAATATGAGATTGGCAGTGTGTAGGGCCGCTTTAAAGGTTCTTTATGGAACCAAAAGTTTCTTCTATGGCATCGAAGTACCTTTTGAAGCACCATTTTCTTAAGAGTGTACAGGATGAGTTGCATGTGAGAGTTTAAAACTTAGGATACGATATCGTGGTGTTGTTATCTGTAGTGGTAAGCAAGCATGTGTGTGCTCAGGTTGAGAAATCTAGACATCTGAAACTAAATATATCTGTATCTGCATAAACTTGGTTTGGCTTGTAAATTAGATGAGCCGCAGTGCAATACAGATGGTGTTGAAGGAAGAGTGTCAGAAGAGAAAAGATGGTTTTGAGAAGGTTCTTTTTCTCTGGAGAGACGCCTGCAGTGCAACCAGCCGACTGAATCTAAACCACATGGCCTTACTGACTGGCATCAAACACACATGCGCACACACACACACACACACTTTTGAGCACACGTTCAGTTCCTGCTGTCCACCCACACATAAAAAGCATCAGCAGTAAATAAACTCGCTCGCTCGCTCGCTCTCTCTCTGACACACAAACACACACTTTTGAAGCTGATGATTATTCAAGATAATGATATTTACTATATCCTACACCTGAATCTAACCCTCACCTGTTGATATTATTAGATTCAAAGCAAAAGATGATTTATGAGCCTTTCACACAGTGATGACAAATATTTCATTATATTGTTGAGGATATTTTCAAATGTAAAAACTTGGCCCTCACAAGCAACACACACACACACACAGTGGTGTATAATTCACTGTGAGGTGATGTATTGTTCTGACCTACATTACTCAGTGTGTGTGATGGGTTTGATGGACTTGGCTTGTACTGAATGCTGTATAACGCCTGAACACGCAGTCAATCACTCATTGTTTGCTGCACAAACACTCTTCCCTCTGTTTCGCACAAACTGCTTTTTACCAGTCTATACTTTTCCAGCTGAAATCCAAATCTTCTTTTTGCAAAAAGTAAACTAAATAAAGCAATAAAAACCACCCTCCCACTCTCTCACGGTTTAAAACGACAGCGATGGCATTATGATGAAAGAGCAAAAAGTTTATTAAACTATAACAAAGTTGGGTTGCCATGAAATGTGGCCCATTATGAATGTGCGGTCACGGTTGTATGTTTACATTCATTTTTCAATGACTGTGGCTCATCCAAACAGAAATGAAAGCCAGAACTATCCGTCAGGATTATAATATTCTGTGGTCATTCACTCAACCTTATGTTGTTCAAAACTTTCTTTTAGCAAGCCATCAATGTCTGCTTTAATCCGCTTTTAAACTTACTGACACCTACCACTTTCCCAAATCTACTGGAGGTGGTTTACATGTAAACCAGGATTTTCCAGGGTATTCAATTAGTAATAACTCTAAAAAATAAAGATGCTTCACGATGCCATAGAAGAACCTCTAATGGTTCCATAAAGAACCTTTTGTATCCTTTCTGTTTCCCCAAAAAATGTTCTTTGTGGCGAAAAAGGGTGCTTCGGATTATAAAAAGGTAAGAAAGAGACGGTTCTTTAAAGAGCCTTTGACTGAATGGTTCTTTGCGGAACCAAAATGGTTCTTCTTTGGCATGGCTGTGAAGAACCCTCTAAGCACCTTTATTTTTAAGAGTGTACATAGGTTAGACAGTTAACTTCTATTTAAACACATGGAAGAAACTGGAATGCCAATTACAGCTCTTGTTACGGAAATCTCACCTTCCAAATGAATAGACAAGTTTTAGCTTGGCCTTTCTGAGAGTTCTTGCTGAAGTGAAAGCTGATTTTGGTGGGTGACAGCGGAAGTAAATCTAAGGAAATTTCAGTAGTTGTAAGAAAGAGAAATGTTCTACATTCACTAAAGAAAAAATTATTTTGTCCCTAAATTGTTTCCATACAGGACATCTTTATACAAGCAGAGCGATATACTAAAGATAATCATTTAGATTACAAGGTACGATAGCATCATGTCTATTAAATGTATTCAGTGCTCAATATTCTTTGGCTGAGACAGAGAGAGAGAATAAAAACACTTGTGTTTGGTGATGCTAGACGTGCAAAAACGATACACTTCAGTCACTGACTGTCTGCACAAAGCAGCCGCCGAAAGATCAGGACACAGTCATCTCCTCGAATCCCCTCCACCCTAGAGCCGAACGAAAACCCCTCCATCACACACATTGACATCCCTATCAGATTAATGATGCTGGGGTTAACGTCTCTATTTGTGTTTGTGTGTGGGGGGGCACCATTCAGTTACTCGCTCCGGTTTATTTCATTACGGCCAGGAGAGTCTTTACATTAAAAAATGTGTGTGTTTGTGCATGTCTGATTTCTAAAGGCACTGACACCTGTGTTGTATGTGAATGTGCGGCCATTTATCATTCTGTGTGTGTGTGAGGCAGATGACCGACCCACACGCTAATGGTGTCAGGGTTCGAGGTGAGGTCCCAGCACTGATGACCAGAAGCTGCCCGGCACACTGCCGAAACATTAGTCCTAAAGAGTAACTATTACACTGTCCTTAAAACTACATTTCATGCAGTGTGTAATATTTCTGTGTGTGAAGTTACAAAGCTTGAAGTGAACGAATAACAAAGTCGACTCTGAATCACGCGAACGAGTCGTCCGTCGTTCAAATTTCAGTTCCGCATCACATCTGCGTCATTCGCTGTAACGCCCGCCTACGTTCCATTTGCGACACTGCGATGATGTACGCAGTAGACCAATCGCAGCAAACTAGACCATCTGACCAATCGGATCAGAGTAGGCCGACAGAAAGGATGCGGATTAGACAGATGAATCGCCGAACGAACTTGTCCGTCAAGAAGTAAGGTAATAATAACTGCCTATTATTAGAAAACGAAAGTGTTTTTAAACTTTATGTGTACGTAAACTTGTTGTTGGACGCTCCATAAAGCAAAGTAGGACCTTAAAAATCACAAAATATGTACTCTTGAAACGCCACATTAATGAGACCTCCCTCTACAACACACAAACAAAGCAACAACATTTAATGGATTTTTACTTCAGCCTCGGACCTACGCAGTATGCAACGTGCCGGTTTTTGTTTACACTTATGCGTTGTTGTCCGCGTTGACGGTCACTGGCCGGCCACTAGGCATCAGTGTCCACAGGCATGTTGCTTGTGTAACCAAGACAAGGTCAGAAGCATTTAGCAGTGATAGCGGCAAGTAAACAGTCACTTTTGCAGCTTGAGTTGTTATATACAGAAGAACACGTAATTTATTTAGATCATTCGTTCTGAAATGAGTAACCCGAGTGTTTTTACCTGAAGGGAGGGGGTTCAAGCAGACCAATCTCAGTGTTTGCGGTCCGCGTCGCATCAAAGGGGTCACATGACACGGCTAAAACTAATATTATCGTTTGTTTCAGATGTGATGCAATGTGTATACACGATTTGTTTCTACGTGCATGTTTCTATCTCGTCTTTTTTTGAAACGCACAGATTTTTTACAAAGCTCATCGCTCTGAAAAGCGTATTCATACACATATTCGTGCCATATGACCCCTTTAAAGCGCTGTTACATTTTTGGAGAGGTGTGCATCAGGCTACGGCATAGGTCCGACGCAGAAGTATGAAGAAGATATTAAACAACTTTTTAACAAAAGTGAGTGAGAATATGGATGCCATATTTCAGTCCATGTACAGTCACAGGACATTTTTTCAAATTGCCTACAGCAACTTCCAAAAATCTTCCACGATCATATTCATTTGTAAACAGGCAGTAAAATGATCGGAACGGTTACGTAACCGTAACTGTGGAAAATGAAAACGGAATCAACCAAGTGTACAACCCACCAGAACCAAAACATTATCTACAAGAACTACACATCCAAGAGTGACCTCTCAGTCTGTTCGATTACATAACTTCCCCATTTCGATGAATCTTTAATTTCGCGTCTGGCTGTTTTATTTCGCAGAAAGAAAGCCGAGCGGTATTTGCAGACCACATTAAAATGTCTGGAATGCAACAGAACGCAGAACATTCAAATCAATCCTTTCATAGTATTGTGTGAGTATTGACAGAGCGCATTAGGCAGATGAATGGATGTTGGAGACAATGTAGCGATGTGTGGAAAACAGCGCCGGAGCTGAGCTCCAGGGAAAGACTGTTGGTTGGATTGATAGGTCAATAACCACTACCACACTCCGAGGCATCATTAGTCGCAATTCTCTAATTTTACGTGCTGCAGCATTCTCGCGGGACATTCGTTAAGATAAACCAATCAGCTTTCAGCTCTGCGCGTGGCTCTCATCCATTAGCGACTCCTAAAGTCACAAAGCTAAAACCAAAGCTGAATATATTCATCAAAAGCAATTAACGGTTAGCTATTGTATTTTCACCACTGTCTGTACTAAGAGTTTTAATTTTGCATACTCACCGATACTTTTGCAGAATGCGACCGCAGTAGTTCAAAGCGGCCTGAAGGTGTTTAATGGATCGGATGCATTTCTCCATGTGTGTATGTGAAGGAGTTCTGGCTAAAGCAGGTGGGCTATGACCAATGACCCACTAGAAGACAAATGCGTTTAGCAGGAGGGCTGCTGACGTTTATGTTTCATGTGGTAACGGACGATGACCCTCAGGGGTCAAGGGTCAACCGTGCTGAGACTCATTCCAGCACAGTGGACAGCGGCTGAAACTTAAGCCAATCAAAACAGAGCGTGCCGGGATCCCACACACGATTCAGAACAAGCTTGCAGATGACTCAACTTCTGCAAGAAACAGAATATCGATTGGATGGTTCGGTACTGTAGGTCAAATTGATTTAGGAGGTTACAAAAGAAACGTCTACTATATTTTCACCTGGTAGGAGCTCGCAAAATTCAGCAGATTCCAACTAGGACAAGTTTCTTCCTCAAAAACCCTAAACAAAACAGACAATGTTCAACCTAGACTACATTAAATATTGAGCCCAAATTCAAGACACATTTATTCTGTTCATGTAGCTTTATTGGTAGAGCATTGTGTTAGCAGCGCAAGTCATGAGGTCAATCCTCACATACTGATCAAAAATAGAACTTATAATACAATGTACAGTGAGTCACTTTGGATAAATGTATCTGCCAAATGCAAACCTGTGCATTTAAAAACCAATACTGAAACTACAAATGCATTTTAATGTTTGATTGCAATGTTTGAAGGACATTTTCCTTTAATATTGTATAACTTCCATTACTGATAATATGGGTTGGACGGCGCAAAAATGCAGTGGTTTGCAAAAGTGGTTACATCATGCGACTAGAATTTATTGGTGCATCACAGTGACGCAGACATTCATTTACTAGTAA
Organism: Triplophysa siluroides; assembly: GCA_006030095.1. Classification (NCBI taxonomy): domain Eukaryota; kingdom Metazoa; phylum Chordata; class Actinopteri; order Cypriniformes; family Nemacheilidae; genus Triplophysa; species Triplophysa siluroides. Next base: position 2,277,168 of record VCII01000015.1, read on the forward strand.
AAATAACAGGTCGGTCTTAATGTGATTTTCTAGTTTCTCCAACACGCTGTATTCCTGCATGAGTTCACACTGTCCTGAACCTTCCACACCCACAAAACAAACACATTCCAACTGGAGATCAGCGATTCCTCCGCTGTGTGGACTTCATGTTGAGGTTTTCTGCTTCTCAGAGTGTTCTCCCGAGAGAACGGCCTCAGTCATCATCTCACACGTGTCTCCTCTCAAATTCCAGAAGAGATCTCAGGATCTCAAACTGTGCTCAGTTTTGCCACGATACTGAAGTCTGGAGTCTCGATATCAATATTTTGTACGCGACTCTCCGTGCTATCTGCATTCACTTCACAGCACTTGTCCTGTACGTCAAAAACATCACATCTGTGCGTCTTATTTTTCTTTGAGAAGAAACATCTGGTACAAATGTAATACTTTCATTACAAACAATACGCAGAAATCTCCGGAGATATGAAAACGCAACATCTGAGCAATAAAATTGCCACATAATACAAAAACCAAATACTGTACATGCAGGCTAATGTTCTTCCGTTGTGTTTTAAACTGTCTGATGTAATTTGGTCGGCCGTGCTTTTTGTATTCACGTACGATTTGCAATGCCTCATACATACTGCAGAATAAAACGACTCTGACTTCAATAAAACAACACAAAACAAGTTTCCAGACCATTAAAGTTTCCCAGTCTGTTACTGCCCCAGAGATGACTCACATCTTGGATATAAAGCATAAAGTTTCGAAATCCAATGCAAGGTCTGATATTTCAAGTCTTGCGCAAAGCACTGTGTGTTTACAGTATGCCTCCCGTCCTTAATGACTGCAGTTAAAAAGCAATACAAGACAATAAACAATACCATTTTCCTATATACATTAATGATGCTGTGTGCCCACATATATATTGTAGTTTCAAATTTAATGGTGATGGTGTTCTAGAAAACATGCAAGAAAGCTATTATTCTTCCAAAAGAGTGTAAATACTGTCTCGTGTTGCTTTCAAAATATTTCTCTGTTTGTGTTCTGATGTTTTTTTAAACTTTAGCTCAAATATTGGTGTGCGTTTGCAATGGAACTATCTTTTCTATTGAACCGATGGCAGATAAAAGGAGGGTCTGGGGAACTTTTTCCTAAAAATGTTGTGAATATTGTTTTGGGAAACATCCATTTCTATAGCTGTTTGGTGCTTCACATAGATGAGCTTCCTGTTATTTTTGGTGACAACATTTCGCTTTTGGAGCTGTGGTGTGCCAACATTTTCTCTTTTTTGTGGTTGAACACCGACATTTTTGCTTGCTAGATGTGCATGCTTTTGTTGAATTTTTGCTGCACGTACAGTATTTGAAAGTTGTGTTCACTGAAAATGTACCTTTGTTATAACTCTTAGTGTGCTACAGCATATTCAAATGTGTTACGTGGCAACCAATGATGTCCGCAACGTCTCATTTAGTGACACTTTAAATATGCTGAAGCACAAAACAACTTGAGTGGGTAATTCTCCAAGAGCGGTCAGCAGCAAGCACCTTTTTTCTGTGATTTTGCTGCATCCAGGGGCAGACTGGCCATCTGGCATACCGGGACTTTTCCCGGTGGGCCGAATCTAAACATGGGCCACGCATCCCCCCCGGACGGACAGGCCGCCCGCCGCACAACTGAGGGCCGTTATGGGCCAAGAAGTCCAGGGACGTTTTTTACTCCCATTCCAGCCCTGGCTGCATCCACTTAAAGAAAGTGGACATTTACAAAATATCTTTATGGAATATAATCTTTATTTAACATCCTAATGATTTTTGTCATAAAAGAAAAATCTGTAATTTTGACTCATACAATGCACGTTGCTGTCCTTCATAAACCTTGGATGTAAAATTCACCGTTTTTTAGAAAATGAAAAAAACACTGGACTTGGAATGAACAAGTACCGTGTGACAAGCACTTTTTAATAATCTTTATTGGTTATTTGCTGTATTTGCAAAACCCACTTACTTACATAAAGGGTGACAAAAAAATCATGAAATATGGAAATACAAGGTTTCAGAAGGACAGCAGCGAACGACAGCAGTGCTTTCATCATATTTGTATGCCTTTATTGGTTTAGAGCTAGACAACATGGTATTTCTACATTGTTAAGAAAACAGCAGCAGATCCACAGAAAGAAAAAGTCACACTGTACAGATCTGTAATGACAACTGTATTGTTGGGAGAACTGTTCTTTTATTATAATCGATGAGTCAGCAACCCTGCACATGTACACACACACACACACACACGCAGAGCTCAGAGGTCACACGCTTTAAATCACTCCAGGCTTACAGAACAGTGAAATGTGTGTTACGACTAATTTGAGCCGATTTATTTGTGCTCCGCTTGAAGTGCAAACCAGTGCTTGCTTGCAGCATTACAGCCCAACCGAACGAAACCAGATCGCGTGTGGCTGCAAAAAAGATGAAGATAGTGCTTGCTCAGTCCCTGATGAGTCCTGTCTCAGCCACATGTGTTTTTATTTACTGACCATCTTCAGACAGACCTCTTTGTCTCGGGAGTCATCAATCAAACGTCTTCTAATCCAAACAGAGAAGCAGATGAGAGACAAAGGGAGGAGACGGGGTGGGCGGAAGGAGGGGTCGGGAGTTGACCTGGGACCAGAACCCTCGATAAATCAGGACCAAACAATAACAAGCGCGGCTTAATGTTGCCGAGATAATTCATCAACTCAGCACGAGCTGAGAGCGGCCCACTCTGAGACACTGTGGGAAGATGGGATATCGCTTATCTGAGACGCGCTGAGATCAGTGTGTGTGCGTGCACTCGTAAAAATAAAGTTTCTTTGCAGCCCATTCGGGGATTTTACATTGACTCCTCGTAAGAAACAAACATTCACCACTTTACAAGGACCAGAAACCAGGTGAAGAAGAATTCGCTTCTCGTTGCATACACACTGTCAAGTCTTTTTGATCCACTTTGATCCAACGTAAGAGCGCAGGTCGGACTGTCAGACGTGAACGCAATAACTCACATTTCTTTTAAAATTAACAACACACACACACCCAACTGAGTAAAGCTCTATAAGTGTGGACACGGAATCAATAGAGACCCATTACAAAAGGTGTGTGTGTGGAGAGTGCTTTCAATCTATGAGTCCGCATCAATATTTTTCATCCCTCCTCAATCTCCTGTCCCTCTCTCTCTCTCTCCGTGTCTCTTTCTCTTTATGTTCTCTTGGATAGTTCTCCTCTGACTCATGTGACAGATCATATTTTTCCTTCCTCTGTGTTTCACTCTTCTCTTCTTACCTCGTTTGTCCCCTTACTCTCTCTACATCTCCTGCCATGCCAATCTCTGGATATTTGCCTGTGGATTTGGTTCTCGTGAATAAACCTTGCCAACTTTATTGAGCAAAGTTTGGCACCGAGGATAAGCCCACGAAGCCGTTGCCAATGGGCAGAAATGTTGCTTCTCAATTTCAAAGTCATATGAATAATAACAACAGAGGACATTCTCAAATAAAACCGTTAATCCACTTAAGAGTTTCTAAAGCCTAACCGGTCATCCCTGTTTTCTATAAAGGCTAACACTGTATTATTGTGATGAGATATCCCTTGATCTGTGGCACATTAACCTTGTGATCATTTCAGAATCTGTTTAGTATGTGTGTGGTGCACTTTCAAAAAAAATACTTTTTATAATTATACTTTCTGTCACTTAAAACATAATAATATGTTGGCTGGGTACATTAGTGTACTCTAAGGACCTATTGTTGTACCTTCAAAGGGACCATTTTATGTTTTGTACCCCCAATATTTACCCGGTACACAATAAGTTCTTAGGGTACAATAATGTACCCAAAAAGGTACAACATTGTATGTGTTGTATACCCGTAAAGCTACAAAAAAGAACCTTTAAGGGCACCACCCCAGCAACAGAAAAGGTACAAAAAAAAGTTTTCCTGACTTCTGTGTGATGGACAGCAGACCCAAAATCCAAAACTAGATTTATATTTCCTGAACAAGGTGTGAGTGTAAAAATCGCAACCATGATGCTTGTAGGCTGTAATGGGTGGTTGCCAGGGTGTTGCTATGTAATGGCTTGTGTGCAGGGTTGAAGATGTTCGCTTATTGCCCCAAGTGAAACAATTCCAACCTAATCTCACAGGCATTCGTGGCTAATTCGTATCAATTCAATACAGTGTAAACCGTACAAATCCCTTCTGTAAAAAAAATATTTTTTTAAATGCAATACTGAAGCACCCCCCCAAACCTAACGTCACGTGAAAGCAAACTGTACGAATAAGATCGTACGACTTCATGAATTGGCCACCTCAACACAACAACCGTGAAAATAATTGACTCCGGTGTTAATCTGGGAAATATCATATTTGGGTGCACAACAGCACAAAGTGAGAGCGCAGTTTAAGGGTTGACGGCTGGTCAGAGAGAAGTCGTTTGGTAGACATTAAAGCAGACTTGGTTTGAAGGTAAGGTACACATTTATATTGCTCCGACCGAACTGACTTGAACGCGCTTGATGATATAATTACGACATCGCAACCTGTAAGAATCATAAGAAGCACACAGGACGGACGGAGACGAGCTGGCGGCCAGCGCGAGGGAGTCACAGTGGATATTTACCGTAAATTCAACGAGGGACATGTATTCATGCTCACGCTGACATTTCCAGCACAATGTGAGATTGTGCAGAGTCCGTGAAAGAGCTGGTCAATATATCCACTAATTCCGTAATTTTAGTCCTTTACAAGACGCCTGGAAATTTCCTCCATTACAAAATGTTATAGAAGTCTGAAAAGTGGCAGCACAACAATCAGCCCGGGTCTCTGGCCTAAGAGAAGCAGAACCGGAGAACAGGAGAAACAAACAAGAACCTTTTTCCCCGAAAGCGCAGAGCAGTTGTTTGATCTTCTGCTTGAAACCTTAGCGGTTTACTGCGGCTGTATTTAATTGCAAAGCACTTAGGGGGAATTCACCGAGCATGAATTGCACCCGCAGATAGCAAAGTTTATTTACATCTGCTGCCTGTGTTGTTTTACCATTCGCTTTACCAGAATTATGCAAATTTGCTAAACTCGATGTGAGCGGTGAGATCTCCTGTCTTGCAGGCCAGCTCGGAGTTATCAATAGTAGTTGTGGATTGTTCAACAGACCACCGAGGCAAACTTTACTGAGAACGTAAAGATTCACCTGAATTGTTTCTTTAGAGCTCATCTCACATCTGGATACATGGCCATTCTAACAGCTTTTCTCTGTCATTTGATGAATTAACGCTGCCGTGAACGCTAGAAAAGCAAACAAACGTCTCTGTTCAAGAGAACTCCGTTTTCCAAAGTAGTTTACATTGACGTGAGACACAACTGACTGTATTTACATACCGCAAAATACAAAACGTTTCTGTCTGGAGCACTATCTGGCATGTGGAACTGAAGACGTTTTTTTGTTAAAAATGACACATGGAATGAAATCTGTGCAGAATATTTTGGCATGGCTGAATAAAATCTCTCATTTTCACTGTTGACAGACACAGGCCGTCTCGTCATTAGATGAAAAAGTGTGTGCTGAGATGATGCTGTGGAGACAAATGCCTTTAGCAGTCGTTACGAAACAGCGCCGAGGATCCAAAACTGCTCTATATCACCGTCTAAAATAAAAATCGAACTTAAAAGAAATAAAATCCAATCGAACGAGGCTTTGCAGCACACAGTCCCCACAGCGCTGGGATAATCACTTAACTGCCTCTCTAGCCACAGTCCTTCAGTAGTGGGTCCTCTGCTAGAGCGATTAGGTTTCTATGGGTTTGGCGCGGCACCAGGGGAATATTCACAATAAGAGCAGTGTGCTGCGGACGGAGAGCTCTTCCCAGTGTTCTAGGCTTACAGAAAGAGCGATTAACAACATGAACACATACAAAGAATAGAGAAAAACAAAGACACGTTAAGGATAGATTACACGGATACAGACACGGCAGAGGACAAGCTTTCGAGAAGTTTCCGCAAATTAAAGAAAAACAGCAAACGAGTTTTAAAGGCGTTAAAGGATTTATTTTCTTCTTATATGATGTAATCTCCAAAACTTTCCTTCCACGTTTTGCAACTTTGTCAATCACGTCAAATGACGTCCACTGGGTGAATATCCTTATTCCAGAACACCTGAAGACTTTATTTAAATAGAAACCGAAGATCTTACAACAGTACTTGTGAATGAACAACCTGCTGATCTACATATTCTTAAAAAGAAGGGTTATATGAAGTTTCAGTATGATAAGGCCGTGTTCAGACTTGACTTCTAGCTGCTAGCGTCTGTTACATTATAGTCCTATGGAGTAAACCGCGTTTTCCAAAAACGTCCTGTTAAACGCCAGCGCCGGCGTCTTTTTCTGCAGCTCAGGGCGTCTTTTTAAGTTGAAAAAGTTCAACTTTTCTGAACAAAACGCCCTACGTCAAGCTCCCTTTCACAGCAAACCAATGACAAGCGAGTAGTGTGCCGTTTCCATAAAAACATGCGATCAAGCTCGAAAAAATTAAATGAAGGCCGAAACGCCGGTTGGAGCATATTTTTGTATAAATGTAGGTTGAACTTTCACTTCAATAGCTCAATAACTTTTGAATGCATTTCTATCGAGAAATTAGTATTATAGTTTTTAAATATGTGATTAGTTATTGCAAAGACGCTATCAGTTTGTAATTCAAAAAGACTTCTGTTTCTCTGGGCTTCCTTCGTGCACAGACGCTGACGATGAAGTCATGGCGTTCGGCTGCTGTTTGTAACCAAACGCTGCCAGCGGTTTTTTTTTACTAAAAAGCGTTTTTGTCAAATTTTTCTTGTCAAAAAAGACGTCAAGTTTTGCGTTCAATTTCTTAAAGTCTCACATTTAGACGAGGTTGGTAAGGCACAGTAAGGGGACAATTTTTAACAGATTCTTATATCCTTTTGCAATAACTGATTAATATCATAAATAATATTTAATGTAATATATACTAAGGGAATATTAAAATAAGTAAGCTATCAAACCGGCCAAACCTCTGACACTTTATGTAGACTTCAAAACGGCGAAATGACTTTCCCCTCTCATCGACTGGACCGTTTACACCTCTGTTTTGCCTACAGCAAATGAATTGGAAATGCCAGCCCGTTGACTTCCCGCCACTGGACGCGTCCCGTAAGGATCTGAGACAACTTGGAAAACGGTCATCATGAAAGCTACATTACAACTGTTTTGGCTCAGAAAACCTTACTAACAATATAAGTGGACCTCATGGAAATACACAAAGTAATAAAAAACGTACGATACGAGCACTTTAAGCAAGAGGAACAGGCACAATAGAGAGTTTGTCATGTTGCTCAGTAACAGATGGATCTCTGGCCTTTGTGAGCTCTTTCCTCAGCTGGACTCAAAACCGTAGCCACATTCGGTCCTCATTTTCCATTTCTACAAGCGTTTATATGTACGCGGATACTTTTGCGCCTCTATTCCAGTGCACGGCTGTAAATGCAGAACGCGTAAATCACTTTAAGACGAGAGTTTTTCATTCACGATGTGATGAATTGGACAGCTGGATGAGTTTGTTCTGACTTATGGTTTCACTTTTTACTTATGCATCCCCTTTAAAACACATCTAGGAAGTGAACACTTAAGTGTGCACTTAATCAAACAGTGAAAGTGTGCAGGCGTCAGGGAGTTTAGAGTTAATGAAGGCAGTGTTACTTTAAGAGCACACAGCTGGATGTGCGTGTGCGCGCGCGTTGTTATGGGGGAGACTAGCTGCTCAGGAATGGCACAGAATGTGTTTACGTTTGCTGCTGCCAAAATCCTGTCAGGAGGCGACCCAGAACTCCAACAGCACATTACATTAAACCACATTACACTACATTATACACTACACAACACTATATCACACAGGTAGGAGTGCTGATGTGCGGAATATCAGATAAACACAGATTTGTGCCATTCCTTAGCAGTGACGATCACCTTATAACACACAAACAATTACTGTAATCTAGGCGCTGTGGCATACAACTATTTTACTCTGTACTTAGTGTACTACATACATTACGTTACACTATACATTACATTTCCAACACTATGTAAAACACAACAACGGCAAATGAGGAAGCATTTGCATAATGGCATTACAGGCAACACTTTATTGTCAGACCTAAACCAAAAAACAAATCTCCTGTCGATCAGTTGTGTAGTTGCATGCCTCATGATTCTGGTGTGCCATCCTAAGATTTTTGTTGGCCCCATCTGGGCACCCTATTAAAAGTATCCTGAGGGCGCCATTGGTAATAGCCACCGCACAACACACACAACAGTTGTGTACGGCAGACAGCATCATGTAAGTGTGTTACGATTCCAGCCGGGTGTTAGACGGATACTGTCAACTGAACCAAAGCCAAACCCACACATTTGACTTTACCAGACCACAGAACACATGTCTTACGCCTCACATGATAAAGTAGATCGCATTGACAGGGTGGGCACATGCCATCACTATTAATCTGATTTTATTTATTCACATGAACTTGTGCCACAAACCGCAACTGAATATTTGATTTTTGTTGACAGTCTCGGGGGACAAATGTATCTTTATTACACAATTCTGACCGAATCGCCGACAAAACAAGTTCCACGTGTAATACAAAGTCAAGTACAGAATATTTGTTTCGGATTCAGGACAGAACTCGATTCTGGTCTGTTGTGACGCTCTATGGCTAAAATGTTTTTGATAACATGCTCATGAGGCCGTGGAAATGTTCACACTTGTTGTGAGCAGGTTCAAATTTTACAATCATCATAAAACACTGTTCCAACTTATTAAATGGCATGTTTGAAATCAGCATTAGAAATGATTTTCTGACTCACTTGTGAAGGGAAGCGTAAGACCAGAGAACAGACAGCAAAGGCGAGAAAGACAGGAAGAGAGATCATGAGAAAGAAAAATGAGCAGGAAAAGACGGGGAAAGACTGTTGAAAGTGCGCGAACATAAAAAACAGGAAACAATCACCGACAGCAGTGAGGTTTTGATGGACTGTGTCGCTATGAGGAAGTGCACAGTACATTAATATATACAGCACCTTCAAAAGCTCTGATAGCCACTTTGGATCTCCTTTCTGATTTTCTTGTGATGTGAACCAGCTGTTGACTTTAACAATGAGAGCTTTCAGTTAAGAAAACCATTAAAATGTTTCCTACTATGCAGTCAATGATGTCCCAGAAATGTCAGTTGCTAACACCGTGTCTACACCAGATGTGGCGCGGCGCGACACGACACACCGGTGGTTCTAATGGGATAGTCGCATCCAGTGTGGACAAAATGGAAAATAATAATGGGTTCTAATACGTTTCTAACGTCTTTTGTCGTGTCGCATCGCGGTATAGACACGGTGTGACATTCTTCCAAATATCTAACACAGCAAAGGATTTTTATACATGTCTGGAACAAATTGAGCGTGAGTCAATGATGAGAGAATTTTCATTTTTGGGTGGAGTATCTCCATTTAACCGAGTATCAATTTCTTAATACCCAGTCCACAGACAGACGTGTTTGGCCACAGCGGTGCATTGAAATAGTTGTCTCGAGACCGTTCAGTTGCGCTCTCCATCTTGTTTTTTAACACAAGAACCCATTTTGCATCCTGTCCGAAATGACTGTCTGATGAACCAGACTGCATGGAACTGCCGAAAAAACCCTGTAATCAATCACAGAATTACCAACGAGGCCTTGTTACTTGATTTCATGGAGGGTCAAATGTCTGGAAGCTGAAAAACACGTGTTGTGGTAATCGACCATTGCTGTAACTTCCTGACCCTAATCCTTACAAAACAGCGACACCTTTGACACCAATTACTGTACAGCTGGAGTCTTTATCGATGTACCGCGTCCTTACACTGGAATTTTTCATCCACGCTGCTCGGCCTGATTGCTCAAGCTGGATGGGAACCAGGAACTGTAAACAGGAACAAGTCATTCCTCACAAACTGAGAGAAGATCTGGCTGTTATATTTTACACAGAAAAACGTTTCCGCTTCATTGTCAATATCGCAGTCTCTAATGGTTTTATTTTGAATTCGGGGTGAAGTATGACCTGGACAGAATACAAAAAAGGATGAGAGTATTATGGTGGTAGAGTCGACTCAAAACTCTTGAGTATGAATGAGGTGATGAAGGTTTACAAGAAAAATGCTGGAACCACATATATTCTGACCAAAGCAGCAGATGTGTCTCGAAATGCCAAACAATCTCTATTTAGAGGCGATCACTATTAGTATTACAGCAGATGTCTTTACACGGGATAAGACATGACTGTAGAAATCAGATGGGCGTGGAGTCCATTGTAACTGACCTTTTGGAAAAAGCATTTTGTATTGAGTTTGCTAGAAATATAAAACATGACAATGTATCTTGAGTTATTAAAATATTTGTTTGGCTAAGGCACACAAAGCTGTTAAGCCAAATAAGCTCCAGTATTAAATCTGTTCACGGATTGTAATTTTGTCCTTTCAGAAAACAACACACACAAACACCAACACCAACAACTCTTCCCCGTTTACTTTTTTTTACTTTACAATCACTAAATTACAGCGTTGTGTACCTTTCTCATTTTACTAACCTTAGGAACACACAAACCTGTTTTTCAGTTTCACACGGGTGAGAAATGTTAAAGTCCCAGTGAAATTTAAATGCCTATTTTTTCAAGAAATATTGCAGTGGTTATTGTAAATAGTTTATCAATGTGGCTCATTCTCTTTTTAAAAACCGTGTGCCCTCATAAACTGCACTTCTGTCCTGTAGTGACTATCCGGTTTAGATGAGGTATGTTAGGGGGCTTTAGCGGAGCATCCGTTAACTCCTCCCCTTCAACCGTCAGCCTGCTGCCAGTTCCATTTCAAAATGCAAAGGCTGTTTTTATGCATCCAATCAAATCGCAGAGAAATACGAAAGCCACGCCCACAATTTATCTCATTCAAAATTCCATTTCACCCGGAGATGCGGCAAAATACAGAAAAAAGATTACAACTTTAAAGGGATTGTTTGTATTACAATACATAAAAAAGTGTATATGTACAGTATGTATATCATCCTTTTAAGAAAAGACTTGGAGTGACTGTATAACAAAGCTTGTGTCTGTATTCTCTCATAAGTGTATTCTTATCACTCCTCTCAAGACCCACGTCCTCTTCACACACTTGACAGACACTTGTGCCGCTCGATGCATCCATGGCTTATGGCTGTCAGTTTGCACTGGGCTTTTTACTTTTACATTCAGCAGATGCATTTAGTACAGGGGTTCCCAAAGTGGGGGTCAGGACCCCCGGGGGGTCGCAAGATGATTTCCAGAAATCATTTTTTTAAATTAGGAATAGCGTATTTAATCAATAAGTGTAAGAAAATATAAAAATATTCGTTTTAAATAAAACCGTCATGCAAAAAAAAGGCATGAGCCTTTGGAATTTCCTCCCCCTCGATCGGGACCCCGGAGGTGATTACGTCACATTAGCAACCGCATGAGGTTAGGTGCAGCAGGCTTTAAGTTTAGGATATTTTTATTTGTCGAAATGAAACATTGGTAAATATCGACCAAAGACAATGCAGGGAGGGGGTCGCGGGCTGAATGGTTTGGGAACCCCTGATTTAGCGGACGCTTTTATCCAAATCGGCTAACAGTGCATTGTGAGGTATACTTTTGATCAGTATGTGCGTTCCATGGGAAGCTAAAATAATTTTTCCAAAGATATTTGATTGGAGGTAAAACATGCTGTAATATTTAATGGCACGGAAACACGCAGTCAGTAAAAAACTCAAAAAATGAAGGATGACCGAATTGGACAGGATTGAAATCACAAACACATAAATGAAAGGGGTTGTACTTTCATAGCTCAGATATTTCTCCTAAAATTGCTTAGAAGAAATAAAAGACGATAGTTGAAATCCATGGAGAGTATGGAGGTGTAAAATAATGTAGATTGTAGAGGGAAAATAATCTGGATTTGGGTAAATCTGGACAGAAATGTTGAGGTCATATTGAGATCAATAATATTGACCTTTGATTACAGACGTGGCAAATCTGAGCTCAGTTTGTGACAATGTTGACATCTCTTCTGAAACTCTAAGTACAGAGACATTGGTGAGACTCTTTTTCCAAGGAGAAACATCTGAGACGAAAGAAACTCCAGCAAGGTTTGCTCTCTATTTCATCCCATTGATGTCTTAATAAATCAATATCAATATCAGTAATAATTCAATATCAGGCTGCGAGGTAAACTTGATGTTATTGTCAATTTTATGTTCAGCCTTAAATTCCTGTTTCTGTGGAAATGACGTAAGGGCATTGAACAAAGCTGCACATCTAAATCTTGTTCTTTTCTTCCGACCATCTTCAATGTGACGGCTACTTTGTTTGTAGGCCCGTGTGACCTTTGCCCTTACGTCCTGTTACTGGTGAATTTCCTGTTTGGATCCCTGTCCTCTCTGTCTCTACCTTCAAACGTTTTCAGAGGGAGTGGAGGAAGAGGAATTGTGCAGAACATTTCCAAGCTTTGAGTAATAATCTCTACTTATTAATAGAACGGCTTCTCCACTTGCTCACACAAACACATGCACGTCTTTGATCAGAGCCCCTTCTGACCCTGAACTGACCATGTGAACTGACCATACACGTGTGCAAGGTAACCATGCTTCCACTTCCAAAACCTCTCCAGACCTGGTGTTTATTTCATTTCATTCATCCAAAACTGTTTAGACTCATTGTAGGCAATGCAGTGTGCACTACTGTAAATAATGCTTTCAGTATGTGGGAACAATATTTCATCCTGGTTCTTCTAAGCCGGTGATCATGTGTCATCTGCTTCCCATCATGCTTCTATTCAACATAGTGGAGAGCAACTACGGCACCTAAACAGGTGCAAAAACAAACATATAATACAAGCATCCTTCATCTACACCATACTATACAGTAGTTCTAAATCACGTGTTTTATTTGTTATAAAAAAATATAACTAATAAAACTAAAATACTATTGACACAGTGCTGCTTTGGAAGTACTATCATAACCGAACTCTTTTGCCCATGAGTACTTTAACACTTTCTGACAGTCTCCCACTGTGCATCAACACAAATCAAGTATAAATAGATATGAGTGTGTGTGAGTGGAGGTGTTTGAGTACAAGGTGGTGATCTAAAAATGCCAGGGCAATGGCTAGACTCACATGCAACACAACACTCCTATTGGCTGCCATTGACACTTTTCCCCTCCCAGTATTACCAAGCAAAGGAGTGGATGGGATGCAGGGCCTTCGTGAGCATCCTGACATCCATCAGAATAAAACCTCTGATGAACAACGGCAAGCATCCGTGTAAAGACCCCTGAGGAAGTGTTCCAATATACACTTGAGTGCAAGAAAGAAGAATTCACACTCGGAAGGAAAGTGTAAATACTTCATGGCGTGACATGTTATGATGTAAAACAGTCCATGTGTGTGTGTGTGTGTGTGTGTGTGTCAGGGAGGAATTGTTTTCATTTTGTTTCATGCAGCATGCAACCAATTCAAATTGTGAATGCAAATTATGGGCTGGTGCATAAAATGAAGACATAAGCTTGCGTTTCGCTGCTGGCTATGACAAATGGTTCATCATTGGTTTATCATGCTAAACACATAAAAGCATTAAATAAATGCTTATTCAAGTCATTCTACACATAAACCTGATCAACCTAAACATTATAATCCTGATTAAAATAGAGTAAATATAGTTGGTATACGTACCATATAGGTTGGGATGGTATTTAAGGAACAGTTAAGCCGTACAGTATATAAACATTTTTTCATCCTCATGCCATCCCAGATGTATAGGACTTTATTTCCTTAGTTGAACCCATACAAATAATTGGATAATGCTGTCATGTTTTCTTCTCATTATGATGCAAATACTGTAGTCCCAAAACATGCTGGGCTATTTTCAATACAGCGATGGGTCAAAATGGGAAAAAACCAACCGTTGGGTTAAATTAAGACAAACATTTTTTTAACGTAACCCAACAATGGGTTAAATCAACCCAGCATTTTGGGTTGAAAGAACCCAACAGAGGTTCATTTACAACCCAACGTGTTGGGTTCATCTTTTTTTGACCCACATTGGGTTGAAAAAAAAGCCAAATGTAAAAACCAATGAGATTTGACGTTGTAAACTTGCTGCCATACTTAAAACATTTTTTTTGAGCATATGCAAAGTATTGATGACTATTAAGCTTAAAACACATTTTCTCTCACGCAACTATTGTTTTGCTTTAGATAACATATTATTAACCCACTGGAGTCATTTAGATTCATTTAATGATGCATGTCTGTGGTTTTTGAAGCTTCACCATGTTGTCTTCAATATGAGATAACTTGACGTCCTTCGGATGAGACGTTAAACCGAGGTCCTGACTCTCTGTGGTCATTAAAAATCCCAGGATGTCCTTTGAATAAGAGTAGGGGTGTAACCCCGGCATCCTGGCCAAATTCTCCCATTCGCCTCTATACATCATGGTCTCCTCTCCACCTATAAGCTAGTATGTGGTGGGCGTTCTGGCCAAGATGGCTGCCGTCGCATCATCCAGGTGGATGCTGCACATTGGTGGTGGTTGAGGAGACCCCCCTTCAATGTAAGTGCTTTGAGTGTCCATAAAAAAAGCGTTACATAAATGCAAGGAATTATTATTATTCATTATTTTACTATAAAATGATTAGTTTGTGTTCAACTGAAGAAACAAAGTCATTCATCTAGCATGACTTGAGGTTGAAAAGACCATTTTTATATCTGGGTAAACCATTCCTTTAAAAATGTGAAAAATCAAAAGAAAGAAAAGAAGACAAACACATACTCAAGGACCAAGACAGACAATCAGTCAAACAGCCAGACAGATCCCCTATCCAGGACAGATATCAGGTGGGCCCATTGTATTCTTTTGAGAGGGTTCAGATGAGCTGTTGACATGTATAGAGACTCAGCTGTAAGAAATCATTCCATGCATCTGCAATAGTCTTCATGGCTCCAGGCCTTTAACAGGAGAGAGCAGCTTGTGTTATATTTTGCTAACTTTTCTGCTGACTCGCAGGTCTGGAAGTGAAGCACTGCGGATCTTGCTGCGTATTCCAGCGGCGAAGCCGATCAGAGGGAGTTCTGTTTCGGAACGACACCAGAGACACAGCGTAGAAACAGACCCTGGCAGAACCGGAGAACGTTCATCTTTAAATATTCCGCATTCAGGAGAAAACGCTAGAAAAAGACCCGTGCAGCTTTGGGATGACAGGGAGTGAATCTATTACACAACCATAAAACTCAATTTCAGGACATCTACTGTACGTGATTCGTCCTAACAAGACCCTCATGGCCACACCCCTCGAACCTCAGTGCACGCCATGTTTTCACACTTTAAATGATTGAGAACAGACTCCAAAGAGATTTAAAAGAGAGCAACACTACAATAAGAGGCAAATGTCCAAACCCCCCTTTGCTGAATGGACATTGAGGCGGCAGATTTGTCAAGCTCTGATTCCTTCATTACGGGGCGGTTAAGGCGGCTTAGCCGCGTGAGATAGCTCAATCTACCTCATGTGACACTGGGTGCTGAGCTGCAGGGGGATTTAGTAGTCTTGGCCACATACACGCTGCGGCCAAATATGGTTGTCACTCCCCTTTTTAGGACTTAATCCGATTCAGTTCACACTGAGGGGGGATTCGCTAAGGATGCATGAGCTCTGTGTTGTTTTAGCTAATTTAGTACAGGAATTATGCAAATCTGGTAACAGTGCAGACGCGCCGGAACGTTCGAACTAAACAGAATCAGCCAGCCGCAGTTTCCCATGACAGGAAAACATATATACATCAATAAGCAACAGTTTCTATGGGCCGCTATACCGCCATGTTGGAACAGTCAAACACCAAAAAGTTGACTGTGCTTCCCATCCATTTTTACAAAGAAATGTTTCTGGTTTCTTCAGCTAAATATATCTCCTCTGTGAGAAACCAAACCATCACGACAACAAGGGCAAAAGTTGAACCAAAGATATTATGTGAGATATTTGATCAAGCCAAAGTTTGAGTCATACAAAATCCGAAAAGAGAATGCACCAAACCAACTAAAGACAATTAAATCTAGATTATAGAGGGGTGCTTGCCCAAGAAAATCGCCTGTATGCTAAAATTCCTAACTGAGACTTCCACGTCTCTGGATGTGGATCAGGTTTCTTCTTAAAAGTAACTTTTCCTCCCGAGTTATCATCCGCCTGTTACAAACCATCAGTCAGGATGCTCAGAATCGAACAGTACACTTCTCCTCATGACTTAAGGTATGATTTATGTCCGTCACACAAATGCTGCTGGATGAGTTATGCCCTGAAGTTCAATACATGGGGTTTGGGATTCGTCCACGTCCCACAGCAATACAACTTGCGATGCTTGCTTTAGTTCCTTCTTTAGAAAGATACAAATGCTTTGTGTGGAAAGACTAAAATCACATTGGTGGCCACAGCTGCCTGCTGTCTTTCTAAAGAGAAAAGCAGGGGTCACAGGACAGTGTCAGAGGTCAGAGAGTTAACCTCTTTTAAACGTTTATTAAACCTGCCGAGAAGACTTCTGCCGCATTATAACGTCAACACTGGGCGCTAATGAAGAGCTATTGCCGTCAGATTCCCTCAGTTGTGTTTATATATGCGGCATGGAAAAAAAGGAATAAGAACCTGCGGGTAGCTCATCAGTCTCCAGTGGAAGATAATGATCCACTTGTATTATACACAGAATCGAGAGATGCGTCACTGACTGTTAATTTCAATGATTGCGGTTTGGATTCAAAACACTTGTCAATTACACAATGCTTAACACAGCTGTTCAACGTGAACTCGAAAAGAATGCTGAAAGTTACATGATGTCCAAATAAACCGCAAAGAAACTCCAGCGAATGGAGAGTTTGTTTATACGAACACACATACAAAAGAGTCACTGAACACTCGCTGGTGTAACGCAGAGATTCACGTAACCGCGGTGCAATAACCCAGTGGGCGAAAAAAAACAATTTTTGCGACGAAAGGAGGCAAACCTCACCCTCTCAACCGAACATCTCCAAAAACGTTTCCTTCAAAGATCCGTTTGTCTCGATAGTACGGTTGCGAAATGTTCCCCTGCAGCTTCCACACTCACAAATCTGTTATGGTATCAATTACAAATGACTGAAAATAATTGTGGTCTTCAGGAGAAGATGGGAGGTTGCATTGAGAACATGAGCGTGAGTGGACAGAAATGTTTGTGGTTTTATCATGTGTCAAATGAGCTATAAGATATGAAGTGGGGTTTTTTTAGTGTTCGGGAGCTACTACATAAGATGCCGTTGTGCCCGCGCATCAGATAAGCCAAGAAACACGCAAACCACAGCTAACGTTGCGGAGGAAGATGAAGGAAACCCCGCAAAACGCCATGGATACAACAAACACGGAGCGTGACCGCAGGAGAACGTCAGCCTTAGACAAAGACTGAGAGAAAAACAACACTTCTTCTATTGTGCCAAACTTCGAACAGCAATTTGTCAGGATTGATTTGCGAGACTTCACGTAGGTTCCTGTGGTTTCTTTTGGAAATGTGCGTCAGGCGGCAGAGTTAATGGGAGTTTAAAAATGAATTATGGCAGGGAATTTGATGAAGGCACTATTGAAATGTGTGTGGTGGGAGTACCAAACATCAGGGAGTGATACATTTTCTGACACATTTTCACACGAGTGAGTTTGACGCTGGGGCTGGCTTTCCCGTGCATTGATTTTGCTCCATTAAAAGGAAGTCGTTTTTTAAAAAGCTCCCAGTGAAGGACAAAATGACTTGTTTTCTCTCTATTTCTGTCCTCGTCTCTTTCGCCAGGAATTTTCAGTGGTTTATCCAGTTCGACGGTGACAATTGTCAGCAATACGAGTGCCTTATTATGTCCTTTACAACTTGAGAAAACAGTTTTTTTCCTATAATATTATGCTTCAATTAATTGGGTAAAAATGAAGAGGTGTGATAAGCACTCGCCATCATTAAATCAGTGCACCTGAGACAATGTTACCATGGCGATGAAGATATATTCTGCCCCTGAAATGAGTGCTTTGACACTTTAATAGAAAGCTTGATATATCTGTTTTTATAACACAGAGGGAACGAAACGTCTGAATTATACTTTATACTGAACTTCAGCCAGCTTTCCACATCCCAAGGCATCGAATCTCTTGTTTTGGTCTGACTTTTAGATTTCTCTTGCAGGAGGAAGAAAATCAAGACGTGGGATGATCTGGTATGACACCGGGATGGTCTGTTCCAATGTTGTCATGGAAAGCAGACAAAAATCATGGTCCATAAAGAACATCAGTTTCATACTATACCATTCAGGCTGGATGTTGATTCCTGTCCACAGGTGACAGTAAATCTTAAAGTGATAGTTCACCCAAAATTCTAATTTGTGTCATTTTAAACCTGTGCGTGAGTCTTTCTTCGGCAAAACCCAAAAGAAGATATTTTGAAGAATGTTGGTTAACTGAACAACAGAGGTACCCATTCCGTGCATTGGTTTTGCATCTTAAAAACAGAGGTGAATGGGTAGCGCCATTGTTTGGTTACCAACATTCTTCAAAATATCTTCTTTTGTCATATACTGGTTCGAAATGACGACAGAATTTTCCTTTTTTGGGCAACACTTTAAGTACTCACTTTAAGTGCACTGTTAGTAATGACAAAGGCACTTAACGTGACTCTGGCGTGTATATTGAATATTTTAGCGTTTGAAAACCGTTAAAGAAACGGTTAATTCACTTTTTATTAAAAAAGACCACATTAATCGTTCTGCGTTAAAGCTTCACCCCTTTCATTATGTTCTGGATGTGGCCAGGCCCTGCGGGGTCTCTGTTCATCTGCGGGCTCCAGTGCAGAGGAGGGGCCGCGCATGGGCGTGTTCTAATCACTGCTGTGCCGACACCAAGCAGAGAGCGGTGCTTGAGTCATTTACAGCACCACATCTATCTTGTTCTGGTCAATTTACTCACGCAATTTCAGTGAGAGACCGGTGCTGGTATTCATTAATATGTTTGGAGGTGTCTATGGACCGAGTTTTGTTTTCATTGGTTTCCTCGCCATCCCAGCGCAATTAATCAATCAGAGCGCAAGGTCCTGATGCATCTGCACGGCAACCTAAGAACCGCCACAGGTTTGACAAGAACAACCGGCAGCTTGAAAAATGACGACAGACATCTCAATAGCTCATGTGTATTGGTAATTATAGGGAAATATGATTGGCCCGTGGCCAGACAGCTTTATGTGTTGTTTGTTTACTGAAATTTGCATATTACGTGCATCTTCGCTGAACGGGCACGCCTGATTAATGTTGACTGGTAATTGGCACGATATTAGGGTGCCATTTGCATAGACAATAAAGAAGAGGCCATACGCCGAAATGCAAATGAAATTACCACGTCGACAACATCAAACACAAAACGAATAATTTAAGCGTATGCATCCTTGCAAGCAACATTGAAAAGAAAAAGATTTTCAACATTTTGGGTATGTGAAATGCTGAAGTTTATACTAGTGTCAAAATATTACTTACTTACTGTGTATAATAAAGATTATTATTCAGTTAATTATTTCCCCCTGCTGAAGAAAAAAACTATTATAGAAACAATAACAAAATTCTACTGGTTTCCTTTGAAATACCATTATGAACCATTAGCTTTTCCCATTGAAACTAGGGGTGTAACGATACACTCAGCTCACGGTTTGGTACATATCACGATGCTGGTTCACGATATGATACGCAAAATTGAAAAATAAAACAAAATGTTGTCTTCAATTTCAGTAACTTTTTTGTTGCACATACAACTTTTCAAGGCTTAACTCAACCTTCTTTACTGCAGGTTTGTCACTGAAAAATTTGCAATTTAGTCTTTTGACTAAAATGCTCAAAACAATCTTTGTATGAGACAATAATGCATAAGAAATATCTTTCAAAATGACATATTAAATAAACTGTATTACATTTCTTCAGTCATGCAAATGACATACATGGTTCGATCTTTTAATGTACAGTACAACTCACTTCATGTTCTCTGATCGGAACAGCGCTGGTTTCTTTGGCCTACTTTACATTGGCATATAAAAACGTTTGTGATTGCCTTTGTAAAGGGTTTTGGGGATGACTCGCCAGCAGTCACGCTTCAAGTTTGGTGTCTTTTACCGGCAAAAGTGTAGGAACATAAGACGCTTTGGAGACAAAGATTGTGTCTTGTACTTCCTTCTCTCAGAGACTCCTCTCTCTGCCGCATATGTGAGATAAGCACACATGATGTGAGTAGGTAGCGTCCTGAATGCTCAACGGATAGAATTAAACATCATATCGTAAAATATCCCCTTCTCTCTACGATGCGCATCGTAACATTTTTGCATCACAAAAAAATGTACAACGAAGTATCGTTACACCCCTAATTGAAACTAGGGATGCACGATAAATTATCGGTCATATCGGTATCGGTCGATTAATGGTCATTTTTAATGTTATCGGTCGATAATAAAACTTTTGCCGATATATTAAAGCCGATAAATCTTAAATCATTTCCTCTGGTTAAACAACTTCATCTGCACGCAGCTCACAGTTAAAATACAGTACAGTACTGCCTTTCTGTCATGATCATTCACTTACTGCTATTATCAAAACATTGCTGATGTAGGTACAGTATGTAGTTACAATATTTATGAATGTGTAAATTATATGAACAAAAGCATATTGTTTGAATCAGACTGCTGTCTGAATGCTTTCTGTCTTGAGATCTGTTAGACAGTTGGCTATTGAAACATTTTTCTGGAAGAACATCTATCATTTGTTTATTAAATATACCAGAAAAGTTTAAAGAATTATTAACTATTGTAAAGTTGGCTCGGTACATGATTTTCAGGGAAAAAAAGAGAACTAATGGTTACCTTGTTTTCCGCTGTGAATGTTTTGAAATAAAAGCACTTTTGCCATTTGTTTCAGTCTTAGGGAATTTTATATTAATATTTAGATACTGCATATAGGCCAATATCGGTTATTGGCTTCCAATGTTAAAGAACTATCGGTTATCGTTATCGGCCAAAATTAACATATCGGTGCATGCCTAATTGAAACCATTACAAAATGTCTTTTTGTAGTGCGTTTTCGGCATTATTCCAATAGGATCAGTATTCCATTTAACACCCCGCCAGTAGATTCAATCACATACCAATAGACACCATGAAAACCAATACTATTGCCAACTTTTCTATTGCGTTTTGGGCAGGCCTCTTGTTGTTGTTTTTTAGCAGGGTCTTCTTTGTATTCCATTTTATATTTGTTTTCAAAGATAATTTATTACATTACATCACTACATTTGAAAGATAATATACATTTTGGTGAAAACTAAATAATTCAACTATCCTGGTTACGTCTCATCTCATTCACTAACTCACTGTTTTACGGTACATTCTGGGAATTTCTAAAGAACAAACAACGGACTGGAATTAATCTAAGAATGGAAAAGCCCTAGAAAGGGATGACTTCCTGCCCAGTGCCCTATCTACTGAACCAGGGCACTTGACAACACTGAATGAGTCTGTCTGTAAGTGCTCAAACTGTAGAAAAGCGGACTAGAGAAGCTTGATGGCATGACTAGAGCAAACATGCGACAGGACCCTAAAGGGGCATTACTGAAGTTGTTTAATAGAAATGCAAGCCCTGATCACCCCGTCAAGGTTTATTTTGTGATAAAAACCAACTAAATGGTTATTAGCGAACACAAATAAACATCTGCTCTCACTCTAAACAAACCTGGCACAATTGAATTCCACTGTAAGGGTATTACTGTAACTGTGATTTACTCTTTTTTGTTATAAAAAATGTAAACGAAAAAACATTATGTAGAACAAGAAATGATGACATTATGCAACAAACGCTCTTGATAGCAGGTGTAACTCAACTGGAAGTGCGTGACGTCAGCAACACAAAGGTCTTAAGTTGAATTTCCAGGAAACACATACGCAGACTGTCCTTTGAATGCTTCGGACAAAAGTGTATATGATAGCTTTTAACTGGAACGTTCCTTTAAAAATAGAACGTAGAAAAACCCAACCAGAGGCCCCGGTACAACAACACATCCACCATGACCTCTTAAGTGGGCGGCAGTTGTCCTGCCTGACAGTAAAGTTAAGAGCAGCGGTGAGCGCCCATGTGTTTTTAACCGAGTGTGACTCCATACGTCTGCCCATCCCATTGGAGAACACCACACGACTGACCGCAAGAATTCAGCCACGCTCCCTCCGCGACCGAAGCTCAACACGTGGAGCGTGCTGGAATTCAGCGGTGCAGATAACAGCAAACATCTCCAACATCCTGCGGGCTGTTTTGAAGAGACTCTGGCGAATTAGCATCAAATTGTCAGGAAAGATTCTCTGTTTTCTGCGTGGTGTTTGAGGCTGGAGAGGGCAGGAAGGGGTTAACGGTACAGTGGAGCTGTACAGTACCGCCGGGCTCTACTCCAACTCAAATATCAACAGCATGTCCCAGAGTGCCGAGCTAAGGAAGAAAGTCGGAGAGGAAAACCGAAAGGAGGAACAGTGTAATGGAAACAGACAACAGATATCTGGAACGTGGACTTTAGACTGAGCTCAAGATCTGAAACATCTACGCAAGCATGATCCATATCCAGATGTACAGTATGTACCATACAGCATGCGCAGTCTCAGCCCCAGCGGACACCTGTCTGATCACAGTGTGTCAGATTATAGAGCACGCGAGATTATGTCAGGGCTGAGGGGATAATATTAGACCGGACCAGCAGGGCACATGGGGTTAATGCCTGGTGTGGGTCTGAGCTCTGGAGACACCGCCGGAGAAACTGATACCAGCGGCTCAGGGAGGGGAGAGGGGAATTTTGCTGATCACAATAAGGCCTCTTTTCTCTGAAAATGTTATCAGGTTGAATTAGGGAAAGGACAGGCTTGGCTTTCTTTTTATAGCGAAGCGCCCAGGGCTGTGTGACATGTAATTACATCGTAATGCAACCTGAGAGCTTGTCTGCAGTTTACGGTCTGCTGGTTAATTACAGTGTGTATGATGTTAGTGTACTGTAACAGTCGTTTACTGTATTGTTCTGCACTGATAGGAGCGATTTTAATGTATTGTGATGCTATACTTTACCAGCTAAATGACATATTGGATCTATAGGGCGGCTTAGCGATATCTTAAGGGGGAGTTCATCTTGCATTTGGGACAGACTTTACGCTTTAGAAAAGACGATTTCATGTTGATGTTGATGTTGGAGGCCGTAGTCATTGTTTTCACCATGTTATTTTAGTTACAGACCAATGATGATTTAAAAAAAGAAATTCCCCAACCTCTGTCGCAAACTTTCCAAATCAGTATTTTCACAATGTTTGCACCTGTTTTGACCATAAAATGATATTATACTGTACAATCTATTATTTGCTTTTATTTCCGCAACCCCTAAATTATTTACTTGAAGTATCCCATGAGATCTTACGTAAATAATTCAATAACTTCATAGCACGTTGGCATGTTTGAGCCCACTCTCATGAGTTGCGTATAAATAACACGCGCTGTGCAATATCGTGTAATACGTACGCCAAAGTTCGATTTTGCGTGCGTATGATACGCCAATTTAGCGTGTGTGCATATTAATCAGCAATTTGTCTCATTACCTGTCCCCTAACCCTAAACCTAATGATAGCGTGCGTGCATATTATAACCTCTACCCAAACCCTAAACCTAACGGTATTATTTTAATTATTTCAGTGTTTCATCCTTATGTACATTTAAAAATGGCTGCTCTCCCCCCAGGTGCACGCAAACATTGGCGTATCATATGCACGCAAAATCGAACTCGGGCGTACATATTACACGATAATGCAACAGCGTGTTATTTATACGCAATTCATGAGATCGGGTTGCATGTTTGAATTCAAAAACATTTATTTTTATTTGTTATATCAGTAGTATTTTACATAACTATTGTTATTATTAAACTTGTAACATTGACATTTAAATGAAGGGAAACAACTGGTAGCCATATAAAATACCAACTCACGAATTCCAGTTTGGGAAACCCTGATCAATATGGACACAGCATTCGTAGGTTTTTAAAGGAAGTGTGTGTATATGTTTTATTAAATGTTGTATAACACTAGCAAAACATCAGAGTGTTTGCATGCAAAGTTTTACTTATCTCCAACATTGTCCAAAGTCATGTTTTCGCATCTTTGATGAAGGAGATAACATATTTACGGAAAGCATTCTGTGGAGCGGTTTGTCCGTTTAGGGCTACTGTAGAAACAACATGGAGAATTCCATGCAAGAGGACCCGTGCTGTATGTAGATAGAAATAGCTCATTCTAAGGTAACCTAACGCTTCAGTATGGCTTTATACACCTCTTAACACATAGTATAGATTATTGCCTTTCTGTCAATAGATCCTCCAAAATAATTACACACAGCATCTTTCAAGTCATAACAAGACCAAAGTCCAATCTACTTGAATGGGGGAAGACATAAATGACACATTTCCAACCAAAACTTACAGCTGACATCTACTGTACCAAAGCATATATTTCTTAAACATTTTTCGATGTATTTTCAGCTAATGTTTGGCAAGCATCTCACCAAAGATTATCAGATTGGCTCTTTGTACTGGAAGGCAGGACGTCCTCCACAGAGCAGCCTGTGTTATTTTCTCTTTGCTTTGCCGCATTTCCATGCATTTTCTGCTCCACCCTATTATATAAGATTTGACTGCCTTCCAAAGTAACTTTTTTCCTGTAGGTCCAATAAAATCTGTGGGAAACACCAATAATAGAAAATCCGTATGAAGAATTCTCTTAAACACACACACACACTGTTCCTAAACTTAAAGCCACATTATTGGACTTCTGCTCACAGGCTCCCCCATGTGGTTGATAAGCGCAATTGTGTTCCAAGTGTCGTAAATAATATCGCTGTATAAGCTTCCCCCTGGGCAGCGCAATACAAATGGATTTGTTGACTAAACTGATGAAACCGGCGAATGCAGCGTGAGTAGAATTCGTCCAGTTAAGAGTTGCCACTGAAATAATTTTAGAGACATTATTTTTAGCTCTAAAAAACTACAAAGTGTTGCTTTAAATATAAGCTTTCTAGACATCACACAGAAACTCCCAAAGGTCGGCACAAAATGATG
The DNA here is from genome assembly GCA_006030095.1 of Triplophysa siluroides. Classification (NCBI taxonomy): domain Eukaryota; kingdom Metazoa; phylum Chordata; class Actinopteri; order Cypriniformes; family Nemacheilidae; genus Triplophysa; species Triplophysa siluroides. The sequence continues at coordinate 2,302,414 of VCII01000015.1, forward strand.
CCGTATGATAAGATCCCATAGGGACGCATTACATGTGTCCATTATATCACAGATCCACGTTTTGAACCTAATATTTGTATTTGCTGTGTAGTTTTATGCTCTGCAGGCTCTTTATGCTATTGGTTGCCTGCGGTCTCAGAAGGCAGATCAGGTGAGCTCAATGCTCATGCATAACGTTGACTTTGCACAACTGTCACATCACTAATGTCGCTCTCGCTCACATCAACTTTCGTCTTTCTAACATCGCCTTAGAAGGAAACGGTCTAACACGGCTATTATATATAGACACAACTGCATGCATCTCCACTGTACTGTGACAAAGTTCCCTCTAAAAGGCCTGTCATGTGTAAATAAAGTCTTCTCATACCTTACCGTCTTCTCTCTCTTTTCCAAGCTAGCTTTTCATTTTACCCCTCACTAACTCTTTCTTGCCCATGAGCGCACAGCTTGGCCCCGTCTGACACGTGGAGATTATCTAATACCATCAATCAAGAAGAATGATGAAACGCTGGTGTGTTAAAGAAAACTACTTTTTCTCAGGATGTGTGTGTGATCCTCAGTATTCGCTCAGTAACCCGCACAGAGCAGTCTGTGCCTTTATCTGCTCCAGGCATCGTGATGGTTTAACTTCACAATTCCTGCTCCGATTCCTGCTTTTTCGCCATCTTCTCCGTCTTTTCCCACACTCTCGTGATCTCCGGAGGCATTGAGCGCTGCGTCAAAGCTTCAGGCAATAAAATCACTCCAGCATTACCCACTGTTGCTTCACCTAGGAACGGTTCGTAGCCTTAATGCATACTGCATTGCTCACATTAAACACCGCTTTTTTTCAAACAAGCACGTGCAATGGTACGCATTATGAAACATTTCACACAAAGAGCTCTGAATTTTCTGCAGAAACCACAGATCTTTTACAAAACACTATACTGTGGATTCTGCATCCTTTGCATGCTTGGTTATTTAATATTTTGGGGAGAATTGCAAGCAGAGAGCATCTTTCTTCACCGAAAAGCAATCAAAAGTAACCATGTAGTGGCTTTTTTAATGCACTTTGGGTCTTTGCCATAAATATTATGGAGGGTCCTTTATTTTATTTTACTCAGTCATCTTCATTTATGACGTACAGCTGCTGTACAGCTGCAAATTAATTTGAAGCAAAAATCATATGGTTTGGCGCATTTTTAATAACAAAGAATTCTTTTTCAAAACGAGGAGGAAGGAAATTGCCTGGCCAAGTCAGTCACCTCATCTGATCAGAATGGGGCATGATTTCGATATGCTAAAGAAAAGGTTCCCTTATGAAAATGAGCCATGTGTTTTTGTATTAAAAGTGTAGCGACCATGTTTTTTGGTGCATTGTTACTACTGGCAAAATCATGGTTTTACTAAAGTATCCATGTTACTATAGGGTGTTTGAATTTTGTGGTAACCATGGTTTTACTATAATAACTAGGGCTGTGCTCAAAATATAGATATGGCGATACATCGTCATGTGCTCCTGACCATGCGCGCATCGATACACTCGCATCCGTATCCTTTCTGCAGCACTTTTGAAATTAGCCAATTACTATCAAAACATTTTGTGTAACAATTATGGTGGAAAGGATCTGATCGGAGTTAATCCGTATGGATCGCCCCTCACGATTCTATGTGACCTGTGAACTGCAAAGTTTCACCATCATAAAGTGACAGTTTAAGAGCACGCTCTCTTACCTTCTCTCTGCATCCGCGAGAGCAGTATACATGAAAGCCATTCTCGTATAATTCACAAAAATGTTTGCGTTTAAGGCAAAGTTTAAAGTGAGTGTCGTGTAGGTGCATATTAAACACACACGAGGCAGCACTGCTTCTGCCTTATCCACTATAAAACAATTAAATCAATTAAAATCAATGAAACTCCCGCCGCTGGAGGGATGTAGGGACGTGGGATGTAGGGAAATACAATAGATGTGGAAGAGCCACAGTATGTGCGTGTAATAGAAAGTGAAGAGCAAAACATTTGTAAAACACATACATACGTATGTTGTAGCCTATAAGCCCTGTTTTAGAAACAAGGGTCTCTGTATAAGGACTTGATCTTCTGCAAGTTTATACTCATTCTCAAAACTACTTCATCCATTGATTTGTCAGATTAACTGAAAAGTAGTTATGAATGGCAATTGTCTGCAAGTATATTTTGCTCTAAATCTATTCTGTCATATGAGAAATGTAATAAAAAATAGACCCATATCGCATCATGGCCTTGTATCGGGATGCACATCGTATCGTGAAGTTGTTGGCGATACACACCCCAAAGAGTAACCATGTTTTTTTGGTTTCAACTGTAGTAAAGCCATGGTTAATTTTCGTAAGGTTCAAAGAGACAAACATCACCAAAGAAGATACCCAGCACCTGCTGATGTCTAAACTGTAGGTTGGGAATCTTAAGCATGTATTGCCTGCAAATGACATGCAACAAAGTACTCAATGTGACTAGTTTCATTTATGTGTCATTGCGGTTTCCCATCGTGATGGACTGGCCACATGTCCAGGGTGCTTCTCTGCCTCATCAGCACTACATGTCAATTTATTTAAATACAAATCTAAAGCTGTGGGGTGCATATGAAAAAAATCTAATGTATTTGTCCGGAGCATTATGAAGGGTACTGTACAATGCATCCTTATATTACATTATGAATTGCAATAAAAATATGCAACACATTTCAAAAGGCAATGATACGTGAAATGATGTTTGCGTAGCTAGAAGGCGTTGTGTTTACATACTTGAGTATATTTGAGGGATGTCAACCTACGCATGGCTTTCTTTTAGCGGTTTCTGCACAGTAAGCTGTGGGAAATAATGTAAAAAGTAGATCAAAAATACGCATTTTGAATGGTACCTTTACACTACGGTAAAACAAAGAAAAAATCTCTGCTGACAGTATAAGACACATGCTGACCTGAGCATATAACAAGATCACTGACAATCTCGATACTTATCCAGTCACGTTCACACGCAGTTGAATTAAATGTGTGTCACAGGAAGAAAGGAAGCCATAGGTGTTATGAACAATGAGAATGAGTACATGACATTATTTCCAATTTTCATTATTTTCAATTCTCACAGGTTTTAAAACAAAAACCTTTGAGTAAATGTCGAATAACAAAAGAAACGTTTGTAAGTGACGTCATCATCCTAAGAGCTTCGATGAGGTATATAATGTCCACAATGATAACCGTGACACCCTAAAATAACAGAAACCATATTACAATCCACCACAGCCGACAATTCTGTAATTTCATTTGCAAAACAATCCACATATGGTCATGCTATGCAAAAATAAGTAAAACAATATCTCCAAAACGAGGCAGTTGAAAATAATGAAATATTATTTGCCAGGAGATGTTGAGTCACTATCAAGTTCTTAATGCCAGGACGCTTTTTCCATGCCGTGCTGACATGGCCTTACTCATCAGCAAGAGGTCTCCTCTCATCAAGAAGCAAAGAAAGAGCTGATCGTGCGTCATTTTGGAACATCAAGCAACGACGCACAAACCCAGCTAAATATTATATTACGCTATCACAGTGCTGGGCCATGTTTCCCGTTACCTGTGTGTTGTACTGAACATTGTTTGCGTTGTTGTTGCGTGTCAACACACACATGCGTTACAGCTGTATAACATTGAAACGCCGGCCAAAACATCAAGATTACAAGAGTTATTTGAAGCGGGAACGTTTAGCAAGTAAATACAATAGATCTGAACTCTCACACATACACACATGCAGTACAGCGTGTTGGAAAAATGTGTTGGCCCTTGATTTAATGACCTGCAGAAACCAAGTTTTCATGAATACCAGCAAAACCTCTTCAGAATAACTGCCAATTGTGTTTTACAAAATTCAGCTACAGTGATTTCAACAAATGTCCAGTATACTCAATAGAACAAATACAGTGATGGGACGTTACGTTTAGAGTAAATAAATTTGGGCCGATAACGATAATCGATAATTCTTGAACATTGGAAGCCGATAACCGATATATTGGCCCATATACAGTATCTAAATAACATAATGTTTTCTGAGACCCCCCTGAAAATCACGTACCAAGCCTACTTTACAGTATTTAAAGATCCTTGAACTTTTCAGGATATAATGTTTTTTTAATAAACAAATTAAATATATTATTCCACAGCAACCCAGAAATTTTCAATAGCCACAAGTCTAAAAGGTCTCTAGACAGAAAGCATTCAGAAAGCAGTCGGCTTCAAATAATTTGCTTTGTTTCCTATAATTTACATTCTTAAATATCTACATACTAGATCAACAAAGTTTTGCTAATAGCAGTAAGTGAATGACCGTGACAAAGACATACTGTTCTGGATTTTAACTGTGAGCACCGTGCCGATGAAGTGGTTCAACCAGAGGAAATTATTCATAATTTATCGGCTATAATATATCGGCCTAAATTTTATAACCGATATGGCCGATGATTTATCGTGCATCTCTAGTTACTTTGGAAATGTAATAGGTTACAGATTACAAGGTTTTTTATGTAATAAGTAGTGTAACTATTTCATTACTTTATAAAAGTAAAGTAAATGATTACATTTGATTACTTTTCTAAATTTCTCACGAATATGTGAGAACTGTTTACAATTTTCAAAAATGTAAACCAAGCGGGGTTAACCTTACAGTACTACTCAATACTGAGTAGTATCAGACTTTCAAAATCCTTCATCACTTGAATTAAGATTATAATAAACGATAAACTAATATAGAATAATAATGCTACCTGTCTACGCGTTTAACTGTAGGTGACGAATTTTCTGATCGTCATTTAAAAAGCAGAGCCTACAGAAAAGCTTTGATATAGATTAGTGCTAGGTAGAGAGACTGTTTGAATACACCAGGCTGAACTGAAAACTGAAATCACTTGAAACAACAGACAATGTGCATGTTATTTTGTATAAAAAAGTATTTTTATAGTGTTGTACATTAAAGCAAAATACATTTCCTTGTGTTAATATGTTCTTGTGATGAATCGTTCGTTCTTGCTGTGAACGCATTTGAAATTATCCAGCGTTGTCTCAAGTAATAGACAGATCTGATGTTTCCTGAACTCATCCGCGGTTAGTTTCGTTTTATACGTCTCAAATGTCAAATTGTTCATCTTCACATAAAAAAATCCGTCATAGCAAACAGCGAAGTGTAGTAATGGGCTCACGTTGAGTTTGTATAGTTGTCAATGGAAACCCTCGGAATTTGTTATGAATGGAGATGAACATCGTTAAATAAACAGGACAAAAACAGAACCAAGAAATACAGAGCTAAAATACGTTTACATTAGCATTGTGTATCAGGCAGGATTAGTCACTGGCTTTTCTAATCTTACATTATTTAATGATGATGGCGCATTTTGGTGGATTTCTCCACATAACATCTAAATGGACAAAAAATACTCCATCATTTTTTATCATACAGTAAAGAGTAATACATCAACATCATTCTATACGAAAGGGTCTACTTTCATTTTTTTCCCACTCACAATAACGACAAAGCAGTTTGATTTTATTAAATAAAGAAAGGTTAAGTTACAGACCTGCAGATGCTTCCTCAGGTTCGGCATTGAAGGCTTCGATGTTGAAAGAATTTTAATAGCAAAGAAATTTTGCAATGGACTGTTATAGTCCCCTTTACGGCCGACGTCACGCTTAAACTGGAGGCAGCCAATACAAACCAGCACAGATTCAACTACATAAGGAGTTTAAAATATCATCTTGTTGTGATGTTTAATGCCACAATCGACCGAATAGAGTCTCCAATTTGATATTTTAACACATTCCCCTGTCATTGTCAAACAAAAACACTGACGACAGCTGTAGTTCAACACAATAAATCGAGCGGACTGAACATAAACGATCATCAAAAATTCCTGTGTTTCACTTCATAACACTTAAGATAAAAAACTACTGTCTTTTGTTGGCGTGGATTATGATTTGTGTCTAAAAATATCTCACGTATGCCCAAATCAGAAACTGGGGAACAAGGTTATTTTTCACGTAGCGTTAACTTTTGAAAACATAGGGTACACTAGCTAACTTTGTTAGTTTTAGAACTAGCAGTTTACTATTGGCCAGAAACTAAACATAAAGGAAACTGTTTGTCATCTCTTCTTTTCTCTTCAGAGTATAGAGAGATGTATGACTTTATACGTTGTAATAGTCTTACACTTCTAGCATTTGTCGTTAGAAACACATCAAATATTTTAATTTCTTTAAAAAAAAACTAAATGTAATGCTCATTTTAACCTAAGGAGGCCGCCATGTTCTTTTTCGATGATGTAAATTGGTTGCAAGCACAGGCAGCCAAACTGAACACAGACTGAACACACTAATCAGTTCTTCAGTAAATATGAGGTACTGTAGGATAAATATATATAATATATATATATATATAAATAATGCTAAAATAATAAAGAAAGAAAATAAGACGCTATTTAGAGTATTTTCCTACATTTTAGAAACAAAACAAACATACATAACCAAAATCATTGCGAATTTAATATATACATAATGTTTTTAGTCATAATAAAATGCATTTTATCCCGATTTTGACTTTTTGATGTTGATTTATCAACATTTTTTGTCTTCTCTCTCTCGCTCATTAGCTGACGGGGGCTAATATTCACGTGTGCTCTAATACAGAATAAATAACCAAACCGCAAGCATCTTTTTATAGTGTTTATCAGTATATTCTCATAATGTATAAAGTATATGATAATGGTGGATCATGATGTCTTAAATAGTCTTTAAAGCTATGATTTAATGCACGTTTACCTTGAACAAACGCTTACTGAACGCATTCTTCCTTTATGGCAGGCAGGCTGCCTGGCTAGTGTCAAGAGGACATACCGCCACCTACTGTCACTGTGTATTTATATATCTGCTCTTATGTTTGACGTATCATATTTTACTCTTATATATGGAAAACGTGTGTGCTTCGCTGTAGCGTTAAGAGAACAGGTTTAGTTGCAACCATTTGAGGTCACGGATTTTGACGCAAAAATGGCGGCCTCCAAGTCATGTTTATGAATACTGTGACAATTACACAGTTTTTTAATTTCACATTTATAAAGTCAAGGCCACTATTAATATATTAAGCCATACATCTCTCTATACCCAAGGTTCCTTTTAACATTTTCGTGAGTATCTGGAATTTAATCACATATTTTTCACATTACCTGTACGAATCACAGTTACTTTTATTTTGCAATTAAATTGCGTAACGCCGCTACAAGTAACTAGCTCCTCCCCAACACTGAACAAATACGTCAGTTTTTTTAAACATGAATGAAGCGTATTCACAGCCTGGGTCCCGAATATTGTATCCAACACATTATTGCATCATATTTTCAGTGTTATAAATATGACGATGTTCTTAGTAAATTAATTTGCATTACGTTTTTATCTATGTGGCAGATGCTTTTGATATATGTTAGACAAATCAGCATAAAGGGAGCCCTACATGCTTAACTTCTTGTCTCCGCAACTGTTCTTGACCGGACAAGCGTTTACCCTACTTCCGGTTTGTACACGTCACGCTGTGAAATAGGTCTATCAAGTGATTAATAAACCTTAATATGTTCCCACGGTAACCAGAGCCATCACCAACATACAGCTATTGTTTGCAATAAAATGCGGGATCCTCCTTGTAGTCAATCCCTGTGGGACTGCCACCAAAAAATAAATGCATTTGTATTAAAAGATAACAAAATTTTTAATCGAATTTTAAAAAAACGTCAACATATTCAGCAAGTGAATGTACGTTATTTGACTTAGTAGTACTTTTGTACTCAATTAATTAATTGTGAAGATGCCATGGTACACATGCAGTGTTGGGTGTAACTAGTTACTAAGTAAGTATTAGTTACTGTAATTTAATTACTTTCCCCTTGAAAAAGTAAAGTAAGGGATTACTCTTATTTTTTCTGTAATTTAATTACAGTTACTTTTGATGTAATTAAACTAAATACTTTGTGTAATATATGTGTGTGCAATAGTGGGATTGACATCAAAATTCAAAGTCTAACTTGTAAAATGTATAATTCTCACATCTGTCATACATTGGTCAGTTAATAGAGTAGAAGTACTTTAAGTAGTTTTAATATATTTATTTGAATGAATTAAATAAGCCGTTTCATGTCTATCCTTGAATCACTTAACTAATCAACGTTGATGTAGGATATAGAAAGTAATTAGTAATAAGTAACTAAATACTTTTTGGACAGAGTAATTTGTAAAGTAATCTAATTACACTATTGAATATGTAATTAGTAGCTAGTAACTAATTACTTTTTCAGAGTAACTTACCCAACACTGTACACATGTTGTACTAAATCATGAAAATAGCCTACATTTCGATACCACAATCTGTTTGTCATCTTTACCAAACTAATCAAATAATATGCGATATGAAAAAGTGCTGTGACGAACAAATATAAGACTGATACATCAATATATTTAGGTAAACTAACTTAGTTAACTACAATATTAAAATCTTTAAGTAAACTTTTGCAACACCATGGCTCGTGCCTCACCCCACAGAGTTCACCGCCTAGACCGCATATTTCGGCGTCATAAATCGCAAAATCCGATCTCGAGTACCGTAATGCTCACTTTGTGGCGCTATTCTTATCGTTTCCCACTTTCGAGACTGCAAAACACTCAGTGACATGCTGTGTGTGTTTAGTCTGTAAAGAAAACAACTCAACGGCGTGTTACTCCTCAGCAGTCGTGGAGGTGAGCTGAGAGTAAATGAAGATAAATACCTGAACCTGTTGACTCCGCCCTCCCGCCGCCTCACTGACACCTCCTGCAGATGCAATGCGTTCAGGACGTCGCGTGGATAAAGTTCCCCGTCCGATCCAGAAAAGCCGAATAATTGTGAGATTCAGAGCATTTAGATGTGTATTAGTTGTCGTTGATCCGCGTAAAAGGCAGCGGCCATTGGAGAGTCATGTGTACTGTGTGTCTGTGAAACCCAACACGAGTGAATAAACCCGCCCCGTTTCCTCAAAGTCCCGTTAACTCTCTCATCTCCATCTGTGACACTCATCGCCGTTTCTAGAGAGACTTTTACATCTGTGTTTGTCTCAAAGCTTATCATTTGGTCAGTTTGGTGTATGTGGAGGCTTTATGAAAAAAAATATTACGTTTTAAAGAGCGTTAATAATGGCTTAAATGAAAGGAAAACTGAAACTGAAAATGTTGACGCCATAAACCCTAATTTCTGCTAATGTACACCAAGTATGTAATCATACATTTATTACTTATTTTTTGCATTTTCATTTCATTTAATTATAGCCTACTACTTTAATAACTTGAGATTATTGTTGTAATAAACTATACATTACATGTTTATGAGTTTCTGGGTGTGTTGTATGAAATGTTGCACGGATATGTAACATATTTTTTAAATAATGTACTTGAAGCAGCATTAAAAAACAATGCCAGGGCTTTACGCACATGGCAAAATGTATCACAATTGTGATGATGCATATTTGGCATTAATGTGTAGTTTACCCTGATCAGATTTGACTTGTGCACTTACTGTAATGCAAACCACAGACACGAGAGAAGTCTGGGATGTAATGTTCCAGATTTAGCACGTTGTAAATGAGACCATTTTCACACATTGTAAAGTGTCTTCCGCACAATGTTTAAAATAACATCTTTACAGAGCTCCACGCCTCGGCTGAAGAGACATTCCTGCTGCTGAAGTTTACATCATTTTAAAATTCAGATTTGCACACAAATCAGAACGCCCATCATTCACAAAATTCGACGTATACCTTGGCTTCGGCAGGCTTGCTTCATGTGCTGTATACCTCTTTGCTAGAGTTTTTAAGCATAGCCAGAATTTAGACATTTTTGTATAATATTTTGCATCTACTTTTTGGGAATTTTAACTAAGAAAAAAGTCACGATAAAATGAACCCATTGACCTTATTTACATACGGTACTTATTTTAATTTTAAACTATTAATAAGCTAATAATTTCAAACAGGAAGTGAATCTTGTTTTTTCCATCTGGTCACCTGCTATTATATCAGCAGGTGTTTCTAAGCACGCTTATTAATATCATCCTCTGGTTTCTACCCCAGGCTTGTGTCCAGTGTTATTTTGGGAGTAATATTAGCTCTCCTAATCAACACGCACACACACACACACACACACACACACACACAGCGCTGTTTCTGCATCTCAGAGCCAGAGATGTGACCCACCCAAGAGAAACATTTTCGGTATCTTAGCTAACATGTTGATGCCAAGAAGACAAATAAAGTATGGGTATCATGGATCACACAGTCTGAAGTCAGTATGGTGTCCAAAAGAAGCCCTGCCCACCTTCCAAGAACAGAAGCTCTGTACACCACGCATTAAAACTCCAGTGGTCAGTCCATCCTTAAAGACCTCAAACTAATTTAATTTCATCATTTATTTATAAAGCACATTAAAAACAACCCAAGGTTGACCGAACTGCTGTACAGATCAGGAGGCTCAAATAAAAATGAAATCTTTAACAATCTATAATTGAAAAAACAGAAAGAAAATAAATAAATAGATAAAAGTACAAATATAGAATAATAATACATTTAAGATCCGCGCTAAGAAAATGAGTTTTCAGTTTGATTTAAAAGAGGAGAGTGATGACCACTCGGATCTAAACCGGGAGGCTATTCCAGTGTTTAGGGCCCGCTATCACAAAGCGGGTTGCTCACGATGTTTTAACCTTGATCTACGAACAGAAAGCACTCTAAGGTTGCCGGTTCTAAGTGCCCTGGATGGATTATGACAACGTAAAAGATCAGATAAATAGGTTGGAGATAGACCGTGTAGTGCTTTAAAAACAAACACTAACATTATAAATTCTATTCTCTGTTTGACTGGTAGCCAATACAGAGAAGTTAAGATGGAAGATTTGCGACTACCAGTCAGCAGCCTGGCTGGAGCATTTTGAACCATTTGCAGGCGTCCAATCGATGAATGGTTTTGCTCCACAATAGAGTGAATTGCAGTAGTCAAGGCGTGAAGTAATAAATGCATGGATGACAGTTTCAAAGTTCTTTAGAGAAAGAATAGGTTTAACTTTTGCCAAGTCGCCAAGGTCGAGATCTCCCAAGTCATAAAAATCACTTGGACCGAACAGTACAACTTCAGTTTTATTCTCATTTAAGGTGATAAAATTGTAAGCAATAATTTCACTTCCTGTTAACACGCCTGCAGGACCTCGCAAACTAATGGTTTGTGTCAGTCAGCGTTACAGCCACTGAAATGTAATGACTTACGAAATGATTACCTTTAAAGGCATGGTGGGTGATCCTGTCCAGAACGTTTTTTTTGTCATGTTTGTTGGAAATCTCTTTAAATCCTGATAGCAATCAAGAAGTATAGTGGTCAAATAATACTTTTATAATTATACATCGTCCGTGAAAGGCGTGGGACCAAAAAACATTCGCCCAATCAAAACATTCTGGCCGAATGCTGTGACTGGTCATGTGTTCATCGTAGTCACGTCCGCTGTGTCGATGTAGAGAGAATGGCAGACAATCAGCAACAACAAACTTTCCTGCAGAACTGACAACAAGTAAATCTACAAAACGAAAGTCAGTTTTTGAAAAAGCAGTTACGATAAAACGTCTGGATCATAAAAGAGAAAAACTCAAATTAACATCGGTTCAGCTTTTACACGATGGAGACGGCTCCGGCAGGCAAAGGGTCTGAAAAACAATCCCATGGTTGCTCTCTTTCTTTTGGACAGGTATGTAGGCTCCATGCTTCGAGAAGGATTAATGGATTTAGTTTGTAATTCGTTGCGTGGATTTTAGAAATACATTCATGTGTTTGGAGGAGGCGTGGCTTTGGACGGCGAATAGCAAAGAGGGTGGGATTATCATTTCAAAGTTTATTTAAAGTGTTATTTAAAGTCAGGGCGTTGTACATTTACAAAATATTAGAGCTTTGTTTAGCATGTGCAAACTGTGTATTTTTTAAGTTATGTAAACATTATTCATTATCAGAGCCTCAAAGCCTCAATTGTTCTCTGTCAATCATCATCAGTTCAGGTAAAAACCAAAACATATATATCAGTCAAAAAGTGTCCTGTAAATGGGCAGGAGTTGCAAAGTGGACCAGACTTTGCAGGAAAATAAAACTTGCACCCAATTACCAGTCTGTGTATATCAAACTTGCTCATTTGTTTCAAGACATGTGGATTTGTATTACATGTATACAGATTTCCGAGCATTGTGGGAGCATTTTGGCTACTGTCTACTTTAAAATTTGGTTTGATTGCTTGGTGTAAACCTGACTTTGATAACAACCCCCGTTTACACACTTGCATCATCCCTGTTAGTGCCATTAGGAATACTAGCGGCAGCTGTTTACAATTGTAACTAGGTAACAACTCATTAGGTAAGTCGGCAATTTCATTGTGTTATGCCAGCGTTTGTCCTTTCAGATTTACCACTAAACTTCACAGAGCGGCAACTGCGTTTTTCTACCACAGATGTCCTGCAGAGAATGCAAGTAACATTCTGAATGCAATGCAGAGACATTCAGCTGAGAAAGACAATATACTGCAAGTACAGATGCTGATGCCATCAATAGCAGTTCACCTCATTCTGCTTACATACCAAATACGAACCAGACGGTAGTTCACATATCAGACCAATTTATGCCAAATAAGCTGTACTAAACTGAATTGAGTACCTTAGAGATGAGGTATTTTTGAATGTAAACCCTGGAAGTGAGTTAGCATGGTAAGACTTCCGGTCCCAATGCCCCCAAAGTTTTGGGTTTTTTGAATGGGTAAATCAACTGAAAAGGTCTGTGGCTAACAAAGCATCTAAATATTTTCACGTTTTAATTTATGACATAAGACACCAATTATAACCCGCTTGTGATTATTTAAACCTTTATTGTGTCTTTAAAACGGTGGTTGCTAACAAGTTACTAAAAGCGACTACTTCCTTTGGCGGAGACGTTAGACATCATTGCGCATATAAATCTGACAAATAATGCAACATGGACACAAATGTCTAAAATCATTGTTGGGCATACATTCAAGGAGTAATCGTTTACCAGGGAACCAGTTTGAAAAGTTGTCGGAGGATTGGTGGGGGTGACATTGATATCGAGCTACCTTAAGTGTAGTCTGTTTAAAGCATGGTGTTAGCTTTTCTGCCGATTGTATTTAGGCTTCAAAAATAGCAAATATTGTGTTAATTTGTAAAGATAATTTTGATAGACAAAACGTGTAGACATCATGAACATTTGTTAATCACAGATTCGATTTTTTGCGATCTTCCAAAGCCTATGGGAAAAATGCATGGGATTTCGATCGGGGAACCAACGCGACGCTTATTTATTGAAACCCCCGGCTGACAAGTACATGCCTTTCAGCCTGTCGCTAACCCACTTGTTTATCTAGAGAGGCCGTACAGGCTAATGACATTAGCCGTTAGCCCGCAGTGATGTTTTCTGCGGTTAGGAACATGGCACAAAGTTCCAGTGTAATCTAATGCAACCACAGCTAGAAAACACAATGAAGAGAGTGTGTTGTACTGTATGCAGGACATTTCCGCCAGAGGCGTCATTTACACCGTGCATCTCCAAAATGTAGTTTTTATTTTGTTAGTGGGTATTATAATTAAATAAGTAAATCCAGAGATAATTTTCCACATATTTTGTTGAGCAGCAATGTTTTCTTTATCACACAGCTCTTAAATATGCCATCATTGCAAACTAATTACAAATGTGCCTCGAACCCTCAAATTCAAAGCACTAGAACAATATAGTCTAATCTACTGGTAAATGTGAGGATGACATTATAAAAGTATATTACATTTATTTGATCATCAGCTACGTCACACCTGCATGTCCATCCACATTGACTAGTCCTGGCGCCACCGCCCATCTTACCTTATCATAAAAATGAAATTCATTAATATCACGCCTTGCGCACATGACAAATCTTTCTAGAGAGCTGTATGTAGGACAAAGGCTGTGAAGCTGGCCCATGTTGTGCTCCACCCCGTGTTGTGTTTCAATTCAGGGGTGAAAGGGGCCGAACGTACAGCGGAGATCTTTATCAGAGCCTGGAGGAGGCTACAGAGCTCAGCTAGGCTCTTAAGAATCAAACTATAGGAAAACACAGACAGGCTTAAAAATAAGTTTGAGATAACATACCATATACATAGAGTCACACACGCCACCTATTTCCATATCAGTCTCCCATATCTCCCACCGCCCACCTGCGCTGCCGAGAAACCATTATCCGGTTTCAGTTTTAATTTTTCTTTACCCTCCTTCCCATCAACCCTGTGACAGGCGAGCCTTTTGCGGGATCCCGACCATCTGAAAACATGTGGTAAGCCTCGTGGAATGTTTTAAATGGCTCCCAGATGTGAACGTAAGACAGTTTTAACCCTTTCCCTTCACGAAGAACCACGCAGAAAGATTTGTCAGAACCTCTGCAGGTGACCCAGAATGCAAGGGCACACCTGGTTTTCAATCAACCAAAGAGAGCCCACATCCTCCCGGTCTCACTCCACTGGCTGCCCAAATCAGATCCAAGGGTTTGACACTGGCCTTTGGGACGGTCACTGGAACTGCACCCTCCTTCCCCAAAACACAAGTGTACGTTCCCTACTGACATCTACGGTCAGTGAACGAGCGACGCCTGGTTGTTCTTTCAAAACGAGGCATGAAATCACTTTCCAAAAGCTTTGGTGGAATGAGCTCCACCCAAAAACTTGATTTTTTGTTTTACTAGCGCTCGAAATTGAGTATTAGTCTGCTACTTTTAACTTTTTAGCTAAAGATATGTGTCATTTGTAAGTCGCTTTGGATCAAAGCGTATGCTAAATAAATGTTGTGCGTGTACAATTCCATCTTTCCTTAAAGCATTATTTTAGTTACTTGTTTGAAAGCATGGCATTGGCAAGGCTAAGAGGATAGGTTCAGTTTCCAGAAAACACACACAAATACGAATGCCTTGAATCCATCGCTTTAGAAAAATTGTAAATGTAAACTGTTGATACCAGTGGCCTGCTTGTTTCATTCGGCTCTTGACAGATGCCTTAGGCGTGTTCGTGCTACTGAGCAAATGAAGGCAGTAAAGAACTACTGTACATCTCCAGGCGCTGATGCTCTGCAACTGGCTTACCCACAATCCCTTTCTACGTGAAATGCTTGTCCTTTTTCAATGTTTTCATAACCCAGAGTAGTAAATATGATACACCGACTGTCAAAAAGTGATTTATTGCCCATAATTTATGGCCCCCTGCTGTGTTTTATGATTATGACCCCCTTTGATCGTGCACCGTGTGTACATTTATGACCCTTTGTTGTTGATCAGAAAAAATGGTTGTAATGTCCAGACCTCGCAGCCTCACACCCTCCCTTCACAGCGGAAGAGATAAGGAATTGGTTTGAGAATGCTGGCCAAGAACGTTCCCAAAAGCTTGAATCACTGAAATTAAGATATAGAGGGAAATAAATTAAATGTTAATGTGTGTGATGTTTCTTCTAATCACCACAGCTATACCACAGCTATGCAGACGACACTCAGATCTACCTAGCCCTCTCACCCAATGACTACAGGCCTATTGACTCTCTTTGCCAATGCATTGATGAAATTAACAGCTGGATGTGTCAAAACTTCCTTCAGTTAAATAAAAACAAAACTGAAGTCATTGTTTTTGGTAACAAGGATGAAACTAACAAGGTAAACACATACCTTGACTTAAGAGGTCTAAAGACACAAAGCAGGTAAAAAATCTTGGGGTCATTTTGGAGTCTGACCTTAGTTTCAGCAGTCATGTCAAAGCAATAAGCAAATCAGCCTACTACCATCTCAGAAACATAGCCAGAATCAGATGTTTTGTCTCAAGCCAAGATTTAGAGAAACTAGTCCATGCTTTCATCATCACCAGCAGGGTGGATTACTGTAATGGACTCCTTACAGGTCTTCCCAAAAAGACCCTCAGACATCTGCAGCTCATACAGAACGCTGCTGCCAGGATTCTGACCAGAACCAAAAAATCTGAGCATATCACTCCAATCCTCAGGTCCTTACACTGGTTACCAGTCACTTTTAGAATCAACTTCAAAGTATTATTAATTGTCTATAAATCACTTAATGGTCAAGGACCTAAATACATCTCAGATATGCTCATTGAATATAAACCAAACAGACTTCTCAGATCATCAGGATCAAATCAGTTAGAGATAACAAGGGTTCACTCAAAACATGGCGAGTCAGCGTTTAGTCATTACGCCACCCGTAGCTGGAATCTGCTTCCAGAAGACATCAGACGTTCACCAACAGTAGCTACTTTTAAATCCAGATTAAAAACACACTTGTTTAGCTGTGCATTCACAACCTGAGCACTGTGCTGGTTTACATCAACTGCACTTTTATTTCTAATTTATTTTTATTTTGCTCTTATTCTTTTTATATATACACTCACATTTTTAATCAATTTTATTGCTGTTTTATTGTTTCTTAAAATCTGAAGTATTTGTGATCTTAAATCATTTGCATTTTAAAGATACGACTTATTTCTTTCTTCTGTCAATCATTTTATGTTAAGCACTTTGAATTGCTCTGTGTATGAAATGTGCTATAGAAATAAACTTGCCTTGCCTTGCCTTGCCTAAAATCATGTTAATAAGTTTATAAAAGTCTTGCTCTGGTTCCTGGGGTAATGTCTCGCCTATCTAACCCCACACCACCTGGCAAAATGTGGTATCATCCTGCACGACTTACAGCATGTGTCTGTCTAATAACCCAACATGAAACTAAGGGTCTGTCTTTCTTATCAACATGACTTGGTAATCAAAGGTTTAGGTGTGTATGAAAAATAACTTGCCTGTGTTGAAGGGTGTTTCATGCAATCAGTTGCATCCAGTGTGCATTTATGACACCCTTTGTTGCTGTTCAGGATTTTTGTGCGAGTAATTTCCAGACCTTGTTGTTTCCCAGCCCCCCTTCTTTGTAGAGGAGATAAGGATGTGGTTCAGAATGCTTGGTCTTTGACCGTAATAGCTGTGAATGAAGCAATACAAGAGGTGTTAAAGAAACAAGAAGCACTGATGTAAAATAAAACAGATAAAAAACGAAATACCATAAAATAATATTTTAAAGTCAAGTTTTAAGTTAAAAAGAACTGTGTTGAAGTGTGATGCATGCAGTAAAATGGTCAAATGAAAATGAAGTTCTAGCTATGTTGAGGGAATCCTCTGTCCCCCTTCCCACCCTTCCTACCACACAAAACCCTCCACCCCCAATCCAAGACCTAGCTGTGACCCTGGCAGTCTTTTTACTTCGTAACATGATGTGTTGTGGGTGATTTGTAAATTTGATAGAGATAAATTTAATGTGAAAGTGGGTGACGTTTTTTCTGAGAGCGAGTTGGTTTTGACTTTTATGTGACAAATGATGAAAAGTGTTCGAGACTTTGAGGTTTTGTCTTCTTATCAACGGGTTCCAAACAAAGGCAATCTTTGTGTGTTTTAATGATCTGGTAATTAATGTTTAGGTTTGTGGTTTTTTATGACCTGTTGTTGTGTCCCCACTGTGGCTGCTAAGTTTGTACCTCCATTCCAGTTTGTAAAAGGTGGTTCCAGCCTGCCAGCCGGGATGTCTGTGTCCAGTGACAGAGTGTGAAACCTGTCTGTTGGGATTTTGTTTATAATTTAGAGAGATAAATGAAATGTTTATGTTTGTGACGTTTTCATTTAAGAATGAGTTATTTCCATGTTTAAGACTTTTACTGCCAAATGATGAAAGTTTTTGAGACTTTGGGGGTCTGCCTTCTTATCAATGTGCCAAACTACCTTTTAATCAAAGGAAATGACCCGACATGTTCTTCCTGGTCATGAAGTGTGGGTTCGAATGTGTGTTTTGTTAGACTAAACAAGCCAATGTGCTCTGACGAAGTTTAAGTGTGCGAGGGTTAAGTCAAAGATTAAATTAAAAAATATGTGTTTTTCATCCTGCCTGATGTTCTTCTGCCTGTGGAAGATGTCGGGGGGGTGCCTAGGCATGTGGGGCAAGTATATTATTGGTCTGCATTCTTAACAACGCTCGTCAATTAGCTTTTGATTAATGCACGTGCCCGACATGTTCTCTCTGCCTGTGCAAAGAAGCAATCCACATGCTTTAGCGCCTCTAAACTTTCAGTTTAACACAACTACAGACTTTAGGAGTTAAGTCAACTGGCCTATCAACCACGGGAGCGGAAGAAATTCTAGCAACTTAGTCAGATAAAGGATCTTCTTGGCTGACACTTTTGATCCTCACGTTAAAAACCAAACTTGTCAAAATCTGGTTTAGGGTTAAACATTTAAACCTGAAATTATAGGAAAACATACATCTACAGGTCCATTTAGTTTAGTTCTACAATTTTTTATTTAATGAATGTTTAGTTTAAGATGATATTTCAAGTTTTCAAGTGGTTAAAATATAATTGTTTAGCATTATTTTCAAAATTCAAGAATGATAACCTCATTCTTTAAAAATAAAAATAGATTAGTCTAATAACTTATTTGTATCCTGTTGAGTACAGACAGTGTCACAATGTTTTCTTTATGTATATAGCCTCTGTTAAATGGATGTGTTTATGTTAATAGGTAAAGTTTTTTTTTTATTTTGAGGGCAACCCCTCAACACTCCCACATCCACTTTTTCACAGCTTAACTCCTGAGACTGCGATAGACTGCCGTGAGACTAGAGTAACTGGAGTTTTCTTTTAGGACCAAAACCTCTACATTGACAAATTTTGTGTTGTATATCTGATCTAGCAAGGAAATCCAAGAAGTCCACACAGTAAGCGTTTCTGTTTAACATTATTTTAAGGGCATTTAAAATGTATGTGTTAAACAAATGGTTAAATGTTTTTTCACGGTTTGCTACAGATCTAAAACTTCACAACGGGGCAGGTTTTATTTCACTGTCAGCATTTTCTTATTTTGCATGCTTTTCACTCAAAACATGTCTTGAATATACTTTACTTACTAAATAAACACATGCTGACTGAAGATATCAAAAATAATAGCAAGAGAAATACATTCCGCAAGTTTTTTTAGGACCCCATTTTTTTTCTCTATGTGTAAAGTGCTTTTTATGTTTTTTCCAGAGAGATCTGACAGATTGTGTGCTGGATTGGGAATTACACATAAGTGGTAAAACTGAGTTACATTAAAATGATTTTACATGTAAAATCTAGACTTAAAATTTAAATAAATGTACAAGTAAAGAAAAAATGGCTTTAACATTCAGGGAAATGTCCAACTTCTCTAGACAATGTGTCTTGTGAAACGCTGTAAATGGTGTTTTGAATGTTTAAAGAAAAACCACAAAGAGCCTCTAAGATATATGTGCTCTTGTTTCGGCTCTTAGAAAGTTCTTCATTTAAAAGATTGTACACTACCTCTAGCTTCAGCCTTTGGTCTTCTCAACTTCTTTTCTTGATTGCTCTATAAGTACTGGCAAATATGCATACAGTAGAATTTAAATTGACCTTCGACTTATATCTCTCAGCGGTGTAGATATGCAACAAGAAAAGGTACATTGATGTGCATTACCTAATCCTAAACTTGCGTGTTACTTTCGGTACGGATGAAAGTCATATATACATGTACTCTATAAAGATGTGATTTGTATATGCCTCAGTTGATAAAAGTGAAATAATTGAAGGATGAATACGTGCCTTGTGTTACCATGTTGTCTTAATAAATAGAAAGCTTTAAAAAAAAGAGCAAATGATTTAATCCTACTAGGCCTATAACCTAAAATACACAACATGAAAGCAAAATGGATCTCTCACTAACAACAGTTTTTGACACATACTCAGGTTTGTTTACTACAGGAGTTAGTAGCATCACCATTAGTATCATCACCATGTGAGTGTCAAAAACATTTTCACATATCTTAAATCATTCTCCTGGTAAACATCAGTATAGTTTTAACACCTGCGTTAAGTCAGTACACCGCTTTACACTTGCATTACATAGTGTAAGTAGTTTTGTTTTGGCTCTCACTGTTTTGTAAATATTAAAAGAGGACATGTGATTTGTGTTTAGAGTAACTTAATGTGATGTGCCAGTGATCTTTTGTTAGTTTCATAGTTTTACTAAACCTAAAGAATGATACAATGATCCTCGTTTCAACTGCTAACCAGTAAATGTAGGACAGCTTTTTGATTTTCTGAAATAATCTACAGAAAGCTATAACACAAACATGGTAAGGCTATGGATTTCTATTTATTTATTTTAGTTTTTGAAATATGTTAATTTTTAACTTTTTCATGAGTTTTGCCATCTATTTTTCCTTACTTTACCGATTTATAATTAGCTGGACGGTTGCTTCTTTGACGTTTTTAGTTATAACTGTGCAGATTTTAAATAGTTCTTTGACTTTTTTTTTACAAAAATCTAATTCTTAAGTTTTGACCAGTTCACTGCTTTTGGGTCTCATGTTCCTCACTGATTTATCAAATGTCTCCCTTTAATGCTGGTAAGATCAGTTGTTCAGATTTTTCTCACTGTTTCAGGCCATTGGGTTGATGTACAGTGTAATTGCCTTCATTTAATAAAAACAAGTATTTACATCCAAAACCTTCTTCATCTTAATGTCTCTATTCATTTTATTACTCTTCTAGTATTTTGCTATTGTGTATGTAATGTTTATTCTTATACATTACCACCAATATTTGTCCCTAAATGTACATGCAGTCCCTACGGGTTGAAAAAAGAGGGTGCTATCCTGTAGCTCAGTTGTATTTTACTAAACAAAGCATCTATCAACAGATCGATTTAGGTTAGTTTTTCCTTGAAGGTAGGAAGGAAAGTTGTTTATAGTGTCTGTCCTGCAAAAAAACTGTCAAGGTTCTAAAATTTACATTGAATCATAAAAATGTTTTACATTTAAAAGTCTTACCCATGAAAAGTGCTTGGAACGTACTCACGTACAAATCACTGAATGCAATCTGGTTACAAGAGCACAATCTGTGGTCCTTTGTGTCAACACAAAGCTTGTGTTGATTCACATTTTCAATGAAAGTCTGAATATTTATTGTTCTATGTAAGTAGTCTGTTTAAGCTGTTTTTAAAATGGCAATTATAGCAGCAAGTAAAATGAATATATTTATTTGTCCTGATGTCAGTAACTGTTCTAACTTTTACAAATAATGCACTATGCATTTT
Organism: Triplophysa siluroides; assembly: GCA_006030095.1. Taxonomy (NCBI): domain Eukaryota; kingdom Metazoa; phylum Chordata; class Actinopteri; order Cypriniformes; family Nemacheilidae; genus Triplophysa; species Triplophysa siluroides. Next base: position 2,323,666 of record VCII01000015.1, read on the forward strand.
TTCATGCCGCTGTTCAGATTTAAATATGGTAAACTGCAGGAATTTCTGAAACAGACTACTTACATAGAACAATAAATATTCAGACTTTCATTGAAAATGTGAATCAACACAAGCTTTGTGTTGACACAAAGGACCACAGATTGTGCTCTTGTAACCAGGTTGCATTCAGTGATTTGTACGTGAGTACGTTCCAAGCACTTTTCATGGGTAAGACTTTTAAATGTAAAACATTTTTATGATTCAATGTAAATTTAGAACCTTGACAGTTTTTTGCAGGACAGACACTATAAACAACTTTCCTTCCTACCTTCAAGGAAAAACTAACCTAAATCGATCTGTTGATAGATGCTTTGTTTAGTAAAATACAACTGAGCTACAGGATAGCACCCTCTTTTTTTCAACCCGTAGGGACTGCATGTACATTTAGGGACAAATATTGGTGGTAATGTATAAGAATAAACATTACATACACAATAGCAAAATACTAGAAGAGTAATAAAATGAATAGAGACATAAAGATGAAGAAGGTTTTGGATGTAAATACTTGTTTTTTATTAAATGAAGGCAATTACACTGTACATCAACCCAATGGCCTGAACAGTGAGAAAAATCTGAACAACTGATCTTACCAGCATTAAAGGGAGACATTTTTGATAAATCAGTGAGGAACATGAGACCCAAAAGCAGTGAACTGGTCAAAACTTAAGAATTAGATTTTTGTAAAAAAAAAGTCAAAGAACTATTTAAAATCTGCACAGTTATAACTAAAAACGTCAAAGAAGCAACCGTCCAGCTAATTATAAATCGGTAAGTATGGAAAAATAGATGGCAAAACTCATGAAAAAGTTAAAATTAACATATTTCAAAAACTAAAATAAATAAATAGAAATCCATAGCCTTACCATGTTTGTGTTATAGCTTTCTGTAGATTATTTCAGAAAATCAAAAAGCTGTCCTACATTTACTGGTTAGCAGTTGAAACGAGGATCATTGTATCATTCTTTAGGTTTAGTAAAACTATGAAACTAACAAAAGATCACTGGCACATCACATTAAGTTACTCTAAACACAAATCACATGTCCTCTTTTAATATTTACAAAACAGTGAGAGCCAAAACAAAACTACTTACACTATGTAATGCAAGTGTAAAGCGGTGTACTGACTTAACGCAGGTGTTAAAACTATACTGATGTTTACCAGGAGAATGATTTAAGATATGTGAAAATGTTTTTGACACTCACATGGTGATGATACTAATGGTGATGCTACTAACTCCTGTAGTAAACAAACCTGAGTATGTGTCAAAAACTGTTGTTAGTGAGAGATCCATTTTGCTTTCATGTTGTGTATTTTAGGTTATAGGCCTAGTAGGATTAAATCATTTGCTCTTTTTTTTTAAAGCTTTCTATTTATTAAGACAACATGGTAACACAAGGCACGTATTCATCCTTCAATTATTTCACTTTTATCAACTGAGGCATATACAAATCACATCTTTATAGAGTACATGTATATATGACTTTCATCCGTACCGAAAGTAACACGCAAGTTTAGGATTAGGTAATGCACATCAATGTACCTTTTCTTGTTGCATATCTACACCGCTGAGAGATATAAGTCGAAGGTCAATTTAAATTCTACTGTATGCATATTTGCCAGTACTTATAGAGCAATCAAGAAAAGAAGTTGAGAAGACCAAAGGCTGAAGCTAGAGGTAGTGTACAATCTTTTAAATGAAGAACTTTCTAAGAGCCGAAACAAGAGCACATATATCTTAGAGGCTCTTTGTGGTTTTTCTTTAAACATTCAAAACACCATTTACAGCGTTTCACAAGACACATTGTCTAGAGAAGTTGGACATTTCCCTGAATGTTAAAGCCATTTTTTCTTTACTTGTACATTTATTTAAATTTTAAGTCTAGATTTTACATGTAAAATCATTTTAATGTAACTCAGTTTTACCACTTATGTGTAATTCCCAATCCAGCACACAATCTGTCAGATCTCTCTGGAAAAAACATAAAAAGCACTTTACACATAGAGAAAAATATTGGGGTCCTAAAAAAACTTGCGGAATGTATTTCTCTTGCTATTATTTTTGATATCTTCAGTCAGCATGTGTTTATTAGTAAGTAAAGTATATTCAAGACATGTTTTGAGTGAAAAGCATGCAAAATAAGAAAATGCTGACAGTGAAATAAAACCTGCCCCGTTGTGAAGTTTTAGATCTGTAGCAAACCGTGAAAAAACATTTAACCATTTGTTTAACACATACATTTTAAATGCCCTTAAAATAATGTTAAACAGAAACGCTTACTGTGTGGACTTCTTGGATTTCCTTGCTAGATCAGATACAACACAAAATTTGTCAATGTAGAGGTTTTGGTCTAAAAAAAGAAAACTCCAGTTACTCTAGTCTCACGGCAGTCTATCGCAGTCTCAGGAGTTAAGCTGTGAAAAAGTGGATGTGGGAGTGTTGAGGGGTTGCCCCCTCAAAAAAAAAAAAAAACTCTTTACCTATTAACATAAACACATCCATTTAACAGAGGCTATATACATAAAGAAAACATTGTGACACTGTCTGTACTCAACAGGATACAAATAAGTTATTAGACTAATCTATTTTTATTTTTTAAAGAATGAGGTTATCATTCTTGAATTTTGAAAATAATGCTAAACAATTATATTTTAACCACTTGAAAACTTGAAATATCATCTTAAACTAAACATTCATTAAATAAAACATTGTAGAACTAAACTAAATGGACCTGTAGATGTATGTTTTCCTATAATTTCAGGTTTAAATGTTTAACCCTAAACCAGATTTTGACAAGTTTGGTTTTTAACGTGAGGATCAAAAGTGTCAGCCAAGAAGATCCTTTATCTGACTAAGTTGCTAGAATTTCTTCCGCTCCCGTGGTTGATAGGCCAGTTGACTTAACTCCTAAAGTCTGTAGTTGTGTTAAACTGAAAGTTTAGAGGCGCTAAAGCATGTGGATTGCCTTCTTTGCACAGGCAGAGAGAACATGTCGGGCACGTGCATTAATCAAAAGCTAATTGACGAGCGTTGTTAAGAATGCAGACCAATAATATACTTGCCCCACATGCCTAGGCACCCCCCGACATCTTCCACAGGCAGAAGAACATCAGGCAGGATGAAAAACACATATTTTTTAATTTAATCTTTGACTTAACCCTTGCACACTTAAACTTCGTCAGAGCACATTGGCTTGTTTAGTCTAACAAAACTCACATTCGAACCCACACTTCATGACCAGGAAGAACATGTCGGGTCATTTCCTTTGATTAAAAGGTAGTTTATGGCACATTGATAAGAAGGCAGACCCCCAAAGTCTCAAAAACTTTCATCATTTGGCAGTAAAAGTCTTAAACATGGAAATAACTCATTCTTAAATGAAAACGTCACAAACATAAACATTTCATTTATCTCTCTCTAATTATAACAAAAGCCCAACAGACAGGTTTCACACTCTGTCACTGGACACAGACATCCCGGCTGGCAGGCTGGAACCACCTTTTACAAACTGGAATGGAGGTACAAACTTAGCAGCCACAGTGGGGACACAACAACAGGTCATAAAAAACCACAAACCTAAACATTAATTACCAGATCATTAAAACACACAAAGATTGCCTTTGTTTGGAACCCGTTGATAAGAAGACAAAACCTCAAAGTCTCGAACACTTTTCATCATTTGTCACATAAAAGTCAAAACCAACTCGCTCTCAGAAAAAACGTCACCCACTTTCACATTAAATTTATCTCTATCAAATTTACAAATCACCCACAACACATCATGTTACGAAGTAAAAAGACTGCCAGGGTCACAGCTAGGTCTTGGATTGGGGGTGGAGGGTTTTGTGTGGGTAGGAAGGGTAGGAAGGGGACAGAGGATTCCCTCAACATAGCTAGAACTTCATTTTCATTTGACCATTTTACTGCATGCATCACACTTCAACACAGTTCTTTTTAACTTAAAACTTGACTTTAAAATATTATTTTATGGTATTTCGTTTTTTATCTGTTTTATTTTACATCAGTGCTTCTTGTTTCTTTAACACCTCTTGTATTGCTTCATTCACAGCTATTACGGTCAAAGACCAAGCATTCTGAAACCACATCCTTATCTCCTCTACAAAGAAGGGGGGCTGGGAAACAACAAGGTCTGGAAATTACTCGCACAAAAATCCTGAACAGCAACAAAGGGTGTCATAAATGCACACTGGATGCAACTGATTGCATGAAACACCCTTCAACACAGGCAAGTTATTTTTCATACACACCTAAACCTTTGATTACCAAGTCATGTTGATAAGAAAGACAGACCCTTAGTTTCATGTTGGGTTATTAGACAGACACATGCTGTAAGTCGTGCAGGATGATACCAACATTTTGCCAGGTGGTGTGGGGTTAGATAGGCGAGACATTACCCCAGGAACCAGAGCAAGACTTTTATAAACTTATTAACATGATTTTAGGCAAGGCAAGGCAAGGCAAGTTTATTTCTATAGCACATTTCATACACAGAGCAATTCAAAGTGCTTAACATAAAATGATTGACAGAAAGAAATAAGTCGTATCTTTAAAATGCAATGATTTAAGATCACAAATACTTCAGATTTTAAGAAACAATAAAACAGCAATAAAATTGATTAAAAATGTGAGTGTATATATAAAAAGAATAAGAGCAAAATAAAAATAAATTAGAAATAAAAGTGCAGTTGATGTAAACCAGCACAGTGCTCAGGTTGTGAATGCACAGCTAAACAAGTGTGTTTTTAATCTGGATTTAAAAGTAGCTACTGTTGGTGAACGTCTGATGTCTTCTGGAAGCAGATTCCAGCTACGGGTGGCGTAATGACTAAACGCTGACTCGCCATGTTTTGAGTGAACCCTTGTTATCACTAACTGATTTGATCCTGATGATCTGAGAAGTCTGTTTGGTTTATATTCAATGAGCATATCTGAGATGTATTTAGGTCCTTGACCATTAAGTGATTTATAGACAATTAATAATACTTTGAAGTTGATTCTAAAAGTGACTGGTAACCAGTGTAAGGACCTGAGGATTGGAGTGATATGCTCAGATTTTTTGGTTCTGGTCAGAATCCTGGCAGCAGCGTTCTGTATGAGCTGCAGATGTCTGAGGGTCTTTTTGGGAAGACCTGTAAGGAGTCCATTACAGTAATCCACCCTGCTGGTGATGAAAGCATGGACTAGTTTCTCTAAATCTTGGCTTGAGACAAAACATCTGATTCTGGCTATGTTTCTGAGATGGTAGTAGGCTGATTTGCTTATTGCTTTGACATGACTGCTGAAACTAAGGTCAGACTCCAAAATGACCCCAAGATTTTTTACCTTGCTTTGTGTCTTTAGACCTCTTAAGTCAAGGTATGTGTTACCTTGTTAGTTTCATCCTTGTTACCAAAAACAATGACTTCAGTTTTGTTTTTATTTAACTGAAGGAAGTTTTGACACATCCAGCTGTTAATTTCATCAATGCATTGGCAAAGAGAGTCAATAGGCCTGTAGTCATTGGGTGAGAGGGCTAGGTAGATCTGAGTGTCGTCTGCATAGCTGTGGTATAGCTGTGGTGATTTTAGAAGAAACATCACACACATTAACATTTAATTTATTTCTCCTCTCATATACTAATCACCCACATCAGATAGACTTCACACTGGGGTTGGGAGACATGTCTGAAAGCATTGTCTTGGTCTGGGGGTGAGAGGTCTGTGTGTGTGTGTGTGTGTGTGGGTAGGAAGGGGGACAGAGAATCCTCCAACATAACTGGAACTTCATTTTTAACAACTGACTGCATGCATCACCCTTTAACACAGGCAAGTTATTTTTAAACTTAAAACCTGACTTCAAAATATTTAATCTTATTTCAGTTAAACACTATTTATCTATTTTATGTATCATCAGTGCTTCTTAATTCTTTAACTCATTTTGTGTCATTTCATTCATAGAGATTATGGTCAAAGACCAGTCATTCTGAAAAAGTTTAAAATGTTTTAAAAAAGTTATTTTTAAAGCTTAAAAGAATAGTCAGGTTGAGTTTTATCTTATTTCATTTGGTCACTATATAACTATTTATTAAACATCAGTGTTTCTTGTTTCTTTAACTTTTTATTGCTCTCATTCACAGGCGTTCAGAGGCCAAGCATTCTCAAACCAATTCCTTATCTCTTCCGCTGTGAAGGGAGGGTGTGAGGCTGCGAGGTCTGGACATTACAACCATTTTTTCTGATCAACAACAAAGGGTCATAAATGTACACACGGTGCACGATCAAAGGGGGTCATAATCATAAAACACAGCAGGGGGCCATAAATTATGGGCAATAAATCACTTTTTGACAGTCGGTGTATCATATTTACTACTACCCAGCTTTATTTCCATGTGTTATTAATTAGTCATCTATGGAGATCTACTGTAAAAATAACACAGTTTATGTTCTACAATGTAGAAATGTTACATTTACTTTAGATATTTAGCAGATGCTTTTATCCAAAGCAAGAGTAAAGAAATCAATAAAGCAATTTCTTGATCATAGGCAGGAAATAACACGAGACGTTCTATAACAAGGTACAAGGTTTCAACAATTGTTAGACAATACGTGAGGGAGAGAGAACGCGTTTTTCTAAAGAAAAAATGACATATTTAGTTAAGCAGACTTCATAACACCACCTAAAGTTTGAAAGGCACAAACATACTTCCCAATCGACTAGCTACACTGACCTTGGGTCGTCCTTATTGTCGAGCCTTGCTCAGTATTTTCCTCATATCATAGTTACCAATGGGAGTGTATTCATCTCAGCTCCATTGAATACATTCATCAGTGTCTGTGTGGGCTGAAAACATGAATGTGCTTTAACTAGCAACAGGTGTATTGTTTTTTGAAGGGAAATACAGATGTTGAGTTCATGGAAAGCTTCTGTTTGCTAGCCGAGGTTAGGGAAGCTACTTTAAAAGCATAGTGTGTCAAATAGCTAGACTCTAGCCAACCTACCTCGGATTTTACATGTAAGAGAATTAAATATTACATTTATGAGTATAAATTAAAAATAAGATGTAGAATGTTGCACAAGAAGATGCATCAAGAATATTTCGAAGATTCTGTAAATAGCTTTTTTTAACCTAATTGAATAGTTTAATTGTTGTCTCAGCCTAGGCCGTGTTTCCCGATAACGATGGATCTTAGCACTTAAGAGCGTTTTCTACGAGCCACTTACGAACGTTCGTCATCGTTTCACGTGCGTTTCCCACAGGACAGCACGTAGAAGTGCTTTAAGTGCTACTTACGAGTCGCTATCCGTTTGTCAGGTGCTGAAATGTCACCCCATACAACGGCTCGTTTTTGTGGCATGCGCTTGTTTTCAAAATGTTTAGGCTAATTATTTTCACCCTATGTGCATGTTGTGGGTGAATATTGTTTAATGTTGTTTAACTTATTTATTGTGCAACGTGTAATACTTTTTCTATGTGTAGATAGGACTTATCTACTGTAATTGTGCAATGTATTTAGCACGTTCAAGGGTAAATAAAAAGTTAAAGTCAATGCTGTATGTGTTTGTTGAACCACATTTTATTACACTTTTGGGTGGTGTGGAGGTGGCAATTTCAAGTTATGTTTTTATTAGAGCCTATGTATTATCTGGCTTTCTAGCTCCAAACTAAATGTTAATTGTACACATACATTACCAGCACTTTATTAATAATAAGCACAAAGTGTGTTCATTATGAATATGAGCCTTTCAATTAGAGAACGATAAAGGGAAGAGCTAATCAATCCAATTTCTCAGCAAATCAAGCATTCGGTTTCTTTAAGTATTGCCTTTTGCACTAAGGGCTTTACGATTACTCCAGAGCACTCGTAGATCTACGATGATTTTCAAGTGCTGCTTAAGTTACGATGTTTTTGGGAAACAGACCGTAATATTAAGATCATTCGTACGATCGTTTTTACGATCAACTTAGGGTTACGATGCTTTTGGGAAACACAGCCCTGGTCAGTTGACAGTCTAATGTATGTGCGTGCAATTTATTAACAAAACAGCAAATATGAATTTTTTTAATAAAAATAGTTGGTTTAACTTAAAAAAATCTGTAAAAAAAATATCCTGGTTGCCAAATTTTGAGTTAGTATTAGTCAACTCAATACAAAAGAAACAGGTTAAACAAAAAACAACAAATATTTTTTTACAGTGCACCAATAATTGCTAAAAAAACACATGTTCAAATTAGTTCCATTGCTCTTGACATGCATGTTGTCCAGGTGATGGTTGGTGTGTGTGAAATGTTTAGTCAAAGTGTTTTGCCATGCAGTTGATCTCTCGTGCAAAGCCTCAGAGCCTCCATATCCTTTCTGTCACTGCTGTGCCACCTTTATAGTTGATCTGTTACTTCCCCATTCATGAAAAACTCAAGTTCTAGGCTTAACGTTCCTTTTTTTAAAACAAGTAGCCTATTTGCAAAACAAGAATTTAAAGAGTTGTAGACATTCACTTTTAGATAAGATCTCTATATCTAAACATTATCTTGGTCACAAGACCAAGAATCGGATGTTAAAAGAAAATGATCTACTGTATTTAATCTTGAGTTCACAATATTTATACAGGTACATCTCAAAAGATTTGAATACTGTGAAAAAGGTCAATATTTTTTCAGAAAGTGAAACCCATATATTATATAGATTCATTACACAGGGAGTGAAATATTTCAAGTCTTTATTTCTTGAAATTTTGATGAGTATGGCTTACAGATAATGAAAACGCAAAATTCTGTAAGCCATACTCATATTACATTTGGTGTAGTTAGTGTCTCTGAATTGAATTAAAGCACATCGTCTCTGTTCCAAACCAAGCGAGCGGGCTCGCTGAGCAGCTACACTCTAAGTCAAATTCTTAAGGCTTGTTTACACCAAAGACAATAACAATAAAACAAAGTTTTCAAAAAAAATCAGATGCAGGGAGTGATATACTTGAGATCGATTTCAGAGCCATTTCGACCAAGTGATGGGCCATAAAACATCCAATCCATTTGGCCCACGAATCTACTGTAATATTATGTGATATACTTTACATATGAGACTAATTCCTAATACAACGAAAAGTATTTTAAGACAAAGACAAAATATTCTAATAGATACTTTGCTTGGAATATTTCATTTAGATTGTGCCAAGGCATTCTGGCATTGTCTCATCAGCAAAAGACAACAGTGTTGCTATAGAATTCAACTAGTATAGTCTTCTTTATGACTGTATAATTTAAACAGCTTTGACATCACAAAGGTTTTGGTTATGGCTATCGTATCTCGACCACATAAATAGCATTTCTTGTCAGCAGTGAGCTTTGCTGCAAAACCTTAAAATGAATCCCATTATTACAGACTCAACCTGAGTTTTCATTTTCTTTAATAATGTCAAGGTTGTGAGAACGTGTTCTTATCAGAAAATGACATGTTGGAGGAAGGGATTTGTCAAATCAGAGCAGAGGGTAACAACCCGCTTCCTCCTTCTGGATTTTCCTGTGCAATATTCTCCAATCTTAAGGAAAACCAGAAGCATTGGGCAAAGTTCGGAATTTAAGAATTGGCTTCCTATCTGTTCATAGGTTGATTTGAATTGGATTGGCCACACCCCACAGGATATTAAAACCCAGCACAGTACCACAACAGAGGATTCCCTAGTCCAACACATGTTTTGTTACAAAATGTAAATAGAACATTGATTCAATTCAATAACCACGAGCCTGAGTTTATACTTATAAATACGCTCGGTTTTCAGATGCTTTCATGGAAAATAATCATTCACGTCTTCATCCTGTTTTCTATATAGTGTTTTTCTTTTTCAGTCAGCACAGCAACAGGGCTTTACTCTTTCCTGGAAAGAAAACATAAAGGTTTTTTTTCTTTTGGAGGTGCGCTCCAAAGAATTGGGTCAGATGGGAGCTGAGGTTTTCTAATGATGTTTAGTCATGAGATAAAAGGGTTGAGCACAGAGAAAGAGAGGGAAAGAGCCGGAGAGGTTGAGGAAGGTGACTGTATGGCGTCACAGGCTTGGGGCGGATCGAATGAATCTCGCAAGCAACAAACTTGAGTGACCCCATCTCCTGCTTTCTTTCTCTCTCTCTCTCTCGTCTTGGCTCAGTGCGCTGTGAAACAGTCGTCCAACACACTAGCAATCGTGCCAGCCAGTCTGCTGCGCACTAAATTGATGGCTTTTATTGTGAGACACAATCATTTTCTTAATGTTAATGTAGACTTTTTTCTTATTCACATGGTCCTGCACACAATACTTTGTTTAGAAATTCACTTAACCTGACTAAATTAATTCCTGTACAGCATCATCAAACACAGACAACATTGTTGCGCAGATTATAGGTTTTGATAATGACATAATATACATGTGTGACATAATATATACTTTATAGGCGGAGCTTCTTACATTTTGATGAAGCATTACAGACAAGTTAGAGTACTAGCGTTTAGCTAGTCTCACGAAGCCAGACCTTTATATAATGAAGGTCTGGGAACGTTGGCTGTTTTAATTGGCCAAGCAGGTAAAGCAACCAATCATGCTTCGTTTTGTCCCGTGTCATGTTTAGAGGCGTGGAATTGTCACCAAAGTAAAAGACTGGTGTACATGTCGAAAGTTACAATGTTTAAGAGTTTATGCTATTAACATCGCATGCTTTAGGAATTTGGTCGACTTCGAACACGCTAAAGTTTCCAAGAAAGTGTGCCTTGAATTTCCTTGTGAAGGGATGTATGTTTTACATTACATGTTTTCATATGTTGCCGTATGAACTAACCTCCGGACTGAACAAATACACTCCCTACAATGAGAAATCTCACTCATGATGGACATTATTTAAGACACTATCGGGCGATTAAAACATGATGCTGTGAGAGTGTTTTAGTGTGTGGACGGTCGGATTTGATGGGTGTAACAAGTCAGAGAATGCCAAGAAAGATTAGAGCTCTCTCTCTCTCTCTAAACAACACACACACATGCAATTCCCCTTCCACAGATCCATCACAGCACCCTCTGCCAGCCCATAAAGAAGTGCAGTGCTTTATGAGCGGAGTTGAACAGCTGGTGGTCCTGTAATGCAGTCAGTAGTGTGGTGAAACAGACCCTCTTGCTGGGAGAGACGCTGTCTATTCACATGCTGAAGAGACTGCAGACGGAAAACAGCACAATAGTGAGTGTGGACAAACGCAGTGGGGCGTTCGGCCAAGGGAAACAAACATGTGCGACCTGTTTCCACTGCTAAAGATTCAGTCCTTTTGTATTAGTTGGTACTAATTCCTTTAGGGCTGAAACAATTGAAATAACACTATGATTTATGATTATGTCAGCAACAGGCTAAACAATATTGAGATATACTTTAGTTAAATCATGCCACACTAGTGTGGGATTCGTAGATTTCATCTTTTGAATTTGTATGCACTAAAGTATCTCCGCACTGACGTTAATGATTATGAGTTTAACACACAGTCCATCAAAGCAAAGCAACTGTTTGCGATGCACATCTATCTTTTGGACGTAATGAGCTCTTTATGTTTTGAAAAGTGCCGTGAGTAGATGTAGGCGCGAGCTGTGAAGATAAAGGAAGCCCTGTGGTCCCATCACATTTCTAAATGTGTGATAGCAGCATGTGTGACATCTCATGTACTGTGAAACTGTGAATGGTTTGATCAAAACCGGCGATATCGCCAATACGAGGTGCCGTGAAAGTGTTCTTAGACAGCGGGGAAACGATTATGGCCCTCGTGTTGACATTGAAACTGTCCTTTCTCCAAAGTGTGAAGAGGGTTGAAAGACCCTTTCCAGAGAGAAAGACCACGTGTCATGAGCACATTACTATTACACATACTATTTAATAACCTGCTTTTGAATAGGTACCGTCCTGTTTGCATAAACATACAGAGTCATCAGGAGATGACTTCAGGATTTTTTGCTAGAATTTTCCTCCATTGACTTACATTCATATGCATGTGAATGTGGCAAACCAGAAACCAATTTCACTTTATTCCAAAGTTTAAGTTTGGTCATATCTGACCAGCTTATTCGTATCATGTCACTACGTTGACCAGTAGAGGATCAATACTACTTGCCGTGACTTTTTTCAGAAAATCCAAGAATCCAAATAATTCTGAATAATCTCATATGTGCGAATATATCACATGTGGGACCAGAGCATAAGTCAAGAGTCCACCATCACAAAAAAAGTTAAAAAGATTTTTCCAAAAATCATCCATAATAATAATAATAATTTGTTTCATTTATTGCGCTTTTCTGGACACTCAAAGCGCTTTACATGGAATCTCCTCAACCACCACCAATGTGCAGCATCCACCTGGATGGCGCGGCGGCAGCCATCTCGCGCCAGAACTAAAATGATGACTAAAGTAATGCCGCGCAAAACAGATGAAAACTACATAAAATGTACAATGTGCAAGTATATTTTTATTCACACGCATAGTGCCGTGCGATTGACGTCATTTTGCTCGTCTTCACAATCCATCCGTTTTACTTCTATTTGACGTCTGCATTTACATCTGCAAGACATCTGCAATACATAGTTTGCTCATCTGCAATACGTCTCGGAGACGTCTGAACGTCTGTAATACATCTGCTAAAGATCTGGAGATCTGCTGCGTAAAAACATCTGCTAAACATGTTAGAAAGACTAGCTTTACATCCATTCTAAATCTTAAACATCTCACGGACATCTTCTAGATGTCTTTATGACGTATGACAGCAGACATCTCCGAGACGTATTGCAGATGAGCAAAATATGTATTATAGATGTCTTGCAGATGTAAATGCAGACGTCAAACAGACGTAAGCCAGACGTATGTGTGCTATCAGGGCTACTTCCGGTTAGTATTCTATTTGGGACGACACTATCCTTCAAAAATTTCATAAATAGCTTACATGCATAGTTTAAGTGCATAGTATGTCATTTGTGACACAGGGAATGTCTCCCTCTGTCCGGGTTATTATGTTCTTAGGAGCACCGCCGCCCTCCACAGGCAGTGTGAATGCGTTTGTGTGTACCACTGCCATCAGACAGGCGGGAGAGTTAAGACACATTAATGATGTCTCTGCAGGGGGCACTGAGCTGCAGCAACAGAGGCAAGACGGAATCACTAATCAATCTCAACAAATCTAATTAACTATTAATTAACCTCCAGGGCCCCAGAGGCCTCCAGAGGCAGGATGACAGAGAGATGAGTGCATCAGGGAGGGGCAAACACTGAGGGGGGATTGGGTGGCACGCGAAGAGAGAACTTATTACTAGCAAATACTGCCATGGTATATTACTCGTTTTTTTTATACAGGGTACATCAGTTACCATTTAGATGGAAATTTGGAGATTTTGGTAACACCATATTATTTACAATAACTTGGAGTACTTTTTAAATACTACGTTGAATGAATTGTAGGAATCGTTCCACGGTAAACCATCCGATACCATCTCTGTACCATTACACCATCTTCGCAACCACTTACAAGACTTACATGACCATTAAACATTTAAAACGATGTTTTTTTACCTTTAAGACAAGTTTATTCACAAGAAAGATTCAGATTCCTACATTTTGCTTGGTAACGGTTTGACTCCACAGTCATGTTGGAGGCATTTCACAGTCAGAGTCTTGTTTCGTGGTTTAAAGTGCTAATTCACTATAAAAACACTGGCGGAATAACTTGCAGTGTATGGTGGGAAAATAAAGAGGACTGGGGAACAAACATGGAAGAAAAAAACCAGCCACACGAAGCCTGGGCCCACAGCCAAACACGCACATACCCTTCCTTTGTACATGGATAAATGAGCTACATAAACTGCAATTAAAACCCTGGGCACTAATTTAGAGGAAATGGCCGTCTGTAAAAGAGAGGAATACGAGAAAGGGGCGAGGCAGATTAGTGGAGCGTAAAAGATTGGTTCCTGAAGTAAAATCCCATTCATGTTCCCTGTAGAGACATGGATTTTTGTAAATAATGAATAAAGGTTTAAGACAGACCCATGCAATTCTGTTTGGAGCCACTAGTGGTGTGGAGAAAGTGCACACTGCAGCTTTAATGCCCTTTAACCTTTTCAAAAACAAAAGCAGCACTTGCACCATTTACATTATTGACACGACATGACAAGAAAGTCGGTCTGTCTCTAACTTATATTTTTTATATTAAAATGATGTGCTGTTAACTTAACTATCTACAGAAATAGTTGTTTTATATTTTTAAAACCAATCAATAGTTATATATTGTAATTTCATGATAACATGCTATATGGGATGAATATACGGTATAAAAAATTTGATAACAATAATATTTTAAGCACACAGCCATGTGCTATTCTTTACGTAATCTATTCATGCGTGTCCATCAAAGAGGAAAAAAATTAACTATGAATATTATGAATATACTACGAATATTGTAACTATTCCAACCGCATGGCAGTTACCATATGAGAGGTGCAATATCTTGTTTTTTGTCCTGTCAGAATCAAAACCATTCATCAAAATTACCCGCCGAATCTCTTGATGTGCCTCAGATATCTTTTTTTGATCAGCCAATTCAGAATGTAGGGCAGATTTTAAAGCTCAGTCAAAAGATCAAGACAACGGAGGTTGATTAGCGCAGTAGGTGCTGACCTGCATGTCAAATTAGGCGTTAACGTTCCAGAACAGCCTGCAGACCCCAAAAATCCCACTCAATCCACCCATGACAGCGGCTTACTCCCTGTCTGATGAAACTCACAGCAAGTGGTGGAAAAAATCCAATAGTCTCTGAAAACGGAGTGTTTCTGAATTCTTGCAGTGATTTTCTTTCTTCATCAGTAAATCGTCATATCACAAATGCAACAAAACAGTTCTCTTTTATGAGAGAAGACATTGCTCTGTGGTCCACTGAGCTTTTTTTAGACTCAAAACCAAGTAAAATGGTTTTGAGTCGTGTGCTTCAACGCACAGCAGCTACTGTATGATACTCAATGCCGGGCAAGAATGCTTTTAGTGATGTTACTCACCAAACATTATCAGTGAAAGTCCGTTCTTCTTAAACACAATGACCTCGTCTGGTGGTTTGGCACTTGAGAGAGCGGATGAGATGACGGATAGAGTAAGCATGCCGAGCTTCGACAAGTGCTGAACTTTCATGTTTGTCGTGAATGTGTTAGAAAAACAGCAGCGTCGTACGCATTTGTGGTTTTGGTGTTTTTTTTTCAAGGGTCATGTTTTCATATCTGTGTTTTCGGAGTGGATTTGCCACACCTTGCATTTACAGCAAGGCAAAGAGCTTTTCATCGTAATTTAACTTTAGTCGCAAGATCACAGCCATCTGTCGACTTTCAGTTGTGGTGTTGCTGTCTATAGGTAATATACATGCATACACACTGAAAAAAATAACTTTAGAATTTACCTAAAAAAATCCTCTTAGCATTTTGCACACTTTTTTTAGGTGCTGCTATAATTCAAGTACAATTTATTAACCAGAATAAAGTTAATTCTACTTAATAAATACATTTATTTTTTGTTAAAATATCGAGTAACTGTTACTTAAAGTTAACAAAAAAAAGGACGCTGAACTAAAACATGTGTCTAACTCAAACTTCACGGATCGCTTACTTTCATATAAAAATATTAAATGTTTTTACAACATAGATGGTCAAGTAAGAAGATGGTGTTCTCTGTACTGGCATTAGCAAAGTAACTGCTCAAAATACGTGAAATTACGCACTTCACGACTAATATTGTGCCTCCCTCAGCCTAGGCCAAGCACCGCTCTTCTGAACAACGCTAACAATTTAAAAAACCCAAATTTAAAAATAATCCCAAAACTCTCCTTAATCTCAAAGATAAATGAACAAAAAACATGAACAACTCTTTCTTTTAATTGAAAATGAATCTCCAAATGCAGTCAGATACAAAGCATGCTGGGAACTACAGATCAACTTCCAAGGTAGTTATATCTACAAAAAATATTTATGTAGTCTCAACTCAAAATAGATAAGTAAACTTAATTTGACCAATTTAAATAGGTTTAACATATTAATTGAGTTGGATTTACTCAATAATTTGTCAATTACAATTACAACAATTTTTTTACAACCAAAATTAGTAGATTTTTACGTTATTCTAAAAACAAATGTGTTAAAAACAGGAATTAAATTCTTTTAAGTATATTTTCATAATTTATTTTCATAAAATCTACTAAGGCACATAATCATTTTATTTCAGTGCAAATTATATTCCTTTATATTCCATTTGCATGTTGGGTTACAACTAAACCTATATGATGTTTATTATAGTGGTCTATATTTGTTTTGCACAGGGCTATGAATTTATTCATTTATTTGTTGAAACCTACACAGGAAAGCAGCCCTTCAAGACTGGATGCCCCTGAAATATAACATGAACATGTTCCAGACAGGTTTAGTGATGATCTGAATGCCCTTCATACATGATATCACAAATCACCTTCTAGTAGAGCTGACAACCGCGCACACTGTCTGGATCAAAGCAAGCGCAGGTATGACCCTGGCACTACAACCCGGCAGGCACATGGCCTGGACGTTGGCATAGATACGACACAAGCTGAAACGGGAGGATGAAGGAGGTTGGCACCTCCACGAGTATGGCTGGGGGTGAGATTGAGACATGGGACGGGTGCTGCGTACATGAGCTGGCACTGCGATAGCGGGCAGTCTTTGTTTGCCCGAAGAGATAATCCCTCTATAAAGTCACGTTTCAAGAGCTCAGGAGGCCACCAGACGGCACAGAGCGTGCCAAATGAATACATGTCTGTGTCCTTTGTGGCCAAAATACGGCCTTACCAAAAATTCCAAAAGACATTGACTGTAATCCCTGTTAATATAGACTCATACAAATGCATTTAATCATTCAATCCACATATATTTTCTTTCAAAAGTCATTCATTCCCTTAACTGTCTTCATCTGGTTGAGCTAAAGACATCCACACAATGTCATCTCATACATGCCTTCATTTCTCGAAAATACGTCAATATTTACAGATGACCTCAACTGATAATGGTCATATCATCCTGACATCAGTATGATGGGATCTGTCCCGGCCCTTCCTGAGGTCCCCGGAGCAAATGGCATGCTGGGATTGATGTTCAGGGACACAGATCAGAGTTGACAAGTCCTGACCTGTCTAACTGGAATCAAGCGACGACAGAGGGATGAAAAAGATGAAATGAGATGATTGCAGGACAGCAGAAAAGATGAAAGCGAGTGTTGATGAGATCTCTCTAAATCCTCATAGACGGAACAGAGGCAGGATAGGGAATTGTGTGTGTTGGATCTGTCTGTGTTGCATTGAAAAGCGAGCTGATTTCATTCATCCAGTTAAATATCCGTTTTTTAAAGTGAACGCTGCCCACATTATTGACGACTTGTCTGATGCTGCCTGAGAGTTTTGACTGGCTATTGTCGATTTCCAACTTCCTACTTTTAAGATATTATTTGATATAATTTTTACGTATTTTTGGAACATTGTTAAATGACTCTATGACAACATTTTGCATCAAACATTTCTCTGGCATTTTTGGAAAAACCTATACTTTTTTAACTCCTTCTAGAGCGTTTGTCCGATTTGTAGGAAATTTGATATGTAGCAGAGACAGTGATGACGAAAAGTTATTAAATCACTTTCGATTGGCCAATCGGTTCTCGTATAGCACATTAATGCATTTGACAGCGATCATGCCAAAATAAATTGGTTGGTGTATCTTTTCCAAACTTTTATGTATTGGCGAAATTTGGTATGTCTCATCGCAGTCATGACCTGAACTAACATGCACAGTTTTAGCACAGTGCCACCTAGTGGTCCCGATGTGAAAAATGGCAATTTTCACTAATATCTTTGAAATCTTTGGTCCTTAACCATGCCATTGGTCTCGTTTGGTTTCCTTGAGTCCTGCCGCGTCCATCAATACCCAAAGGCGAATTTTGATGACACTTGGTATGGTTCATTAAGGTCAAGTTTTGAGAGGACCTGTAAAGTCTCAGGCCAAGAGATATAATGACATTTATTAAAATGATTATATAAAACATCATCATAAAGTGACATTAGTATATTTGTTTGTACTGACAAAACAGTACTGATAAAAAGTTGTTAAAAGCGTCAACAAATTCTAAGGCAAGCACAGCACTTTTGTGTGTTGACACGAAACTTGGTATGTATCATCACTGACACATCTTATATTCCTCATAAAGATTTTGTGGTCAAAATTTATAAGCACTTTTGGTTTGTTCTAGGTACTTTTCCCTAGGTTTTCACAATCTGGTCATCTGACATGTCCAAAATATTTCCCTTTGGACCACTGTTGGGGTTGACCCTGTAATTGCAGCTTGCAGCTATATTTATTATTGTAATGTTATGTGCTTTGTACTGTAATGTTGTCCCAGCGATGAATGAGACATGAGGTCATTTGAAAGCATCTCTTGTGACTCTGTGCGTTCATATGTCTTGGAGGAGGCGTGGCTTTGGAGAAAGCTCTGGGACCTTTTCCTCATTTATGCCCATTTGCTTTTGCTAGCCATTACGAAACTAGAATATGTACCCTACAATAAATTCACGTCAGCTCTTTTTGACATTCATATGTGGATGTTACTTAAAAAATAATTATTTATTGGTAGTCCTTGAAGAGAAATATACATGACAGTGGACTTGTACATTGAGTATTATGCAAGTCGTCTGACAGCATGAATCTATACTAATGAGTTTGTGTACAGATCAAGTTGTCTCTCATTTCATTGTGTTTCATGACAACAGACAACTGTGTCCCAGTTTCACACAGGCTGTGTTACATCATCGCAGCGGGAGGCATTTTAAAGTTTAACGTCCCACTCATAGCAGAGCGTGTCACTGCAGAGGAGAAGACACTGAGCCGCCCACCCTAACACGGCCCCCTGTTTCTCTTTTATCTAACTGATCGCCACCCGTCCCCTCTATCAACAGCTCCCGTTAGCTCACAATCTCTCTCTCTCTCTTCTGAAAAGGTTTTGTGCAGTCTGGCTGTTGTCGAATGTAGAAGCTGTCAGGCTGAAAGACATTTGAAGCGGATAAAAAACACCAGAGGAAAAACTAGACAGACAAGAGTACCTGACCGACCGAACCCCCCAGGGGTATTTTTCTTGTTAATCTACCTGACTAGCATATATACTGAGGGAGTAAAAATAGGGCATTCACATTTCTCTTGTTAAATGAGACTTGCACTAGAGACGAGAGCTGTCTGATAGAAACAGACACACAATCAATTTTCTTCTCTCTCTGCCTGCACTGTTTTCTGTGTACGTGTTAAACATCGCACATTACCAAAGCTAAGATGCTTTTTTCAACAATCTATCAAAATGACAATATGGACTAAAACTGTTGTTTACGTGTTTAAGTTTGTAAGTAGTTTTTGTGTGGCACTCATTTGATGAATTGCAGAGCAAAGAAGATTTTAAGGGCAACAATAAGTGGGTTTTCATCCAAGTTGGCTGGCATAGCCAAAATCGTCTGCGATAATTAAATAAATCATTTATATTCCAGGAATTTAAAAGAACAAAACTGTCACTTCATGTCACCAAGAAAATAACAGTGAAAATGAATTTCCATCATATATTTGTACCATTATAAAAATAAAAAGCTTCAAGTAGGCATTCTCTTGTTTTTATGCTCTTCTTTTCCTACTTTTGTGTTTCTCCGCCCCACTCCTTGTTAACTTCTGTTTATATGGCAAAAAACAGTGTGAACATTCTTCAAACACATCTCCTTTTGTGTTCCACTGAAAAAAGCTGCTGGTGAATAAATGGTCTCCCAAATTTCCATGTTCATGTGACTAACTCCTCTGGTATGGTGAATGGTGTGTGTGATGTATGGAGTAAAGAGTGAGGACCACAGAGTCATATGCTAGAAGAGAAAGGCCGTCTCGGGCCTCGGGCTGAGTTGGACCACCAATCTCTTCCAGGATGAGTCAGGTATGCTTGACATGGATACTGCGATAGTGGACAATGATGTACTGTGAAGGGAAGAAGAGCTGCAGGGCAAGAATGAATGAATCAATGAAACATCATGCTGTAAGAAAGCACAAATCTGATAAAGAGATGAAACAATTCAACAACACAAAACGCTGGTTTTGATGTTTGATTTGCAATGTCTGGCATTCTTGGTCCTGACCGCAGAAGCAGCAAGCCATTCTACATCCTGTCCTCACGGGATGCACAAGATGTGGAAACCCAGGGGGGAAGGTGTCTGCTATGAAAACGGTCTTTCTGCGAGACAGAGAACATGCTGTGAGTGTCTGTGTGCCGGCATTAAGATTTATTTGCTGCTGTCGGAAAACTTTGACCTCAGAGTTGTAAATCTGTCAGGAGGGTCCTAAGGGAAGCGGTGTGTGAGGTAGGGTGTGCAGTCCGCCGGGTCTCCGCTGTTTCAAAGGAGAAACATTTATAGTCCTGCAACTGATCCACCTTTACACATACACACACAAGCAGTCACACGCATACACACGCACACAAGCAGTCACACACACACAGAGCCTGTGGAACTGATGTAGAGCTGAGTCTTGAAAATAAATACAGATGCTGACTTTGAAAATGACAATCATCCGATACCAAACATTAACCGCCCATATATTGGGTCTTTACAATTTTATAGTGTTTTTACTTCCAATATAACTGTAAAGGATTTTATCTTCAAAAAATAACCTGTCACCATCTTCATCAAGTGTTGCCGTTAATCTGTGTAACGAATCCAGCTCAATGACCAATCAAAACTAACCTAATGACCCTAGGCCAAATGACAAAACTCAAAATGTGACAATCCCATTTCTAAAATATTATTTACAGTCACTCTTATGCATTACACACAATGTCATCTCTGTATAGTAGGAAACGTAAACACAGTCTGTTTTCGTAAATAATGATTGACACACTCTTTAAAACAAAAGAGCTTGAAAGGTTCTTCACAGCGGTGTCATAGAAGAACCAGTTTTGGTTCCTCAAAGGATCATCTCATCTCTTTCTTTTTATCATCTGAAGAACCTTTTTTTGCCTCTTTTAATTCTTTAATTCTTAAAAAAAACTTTTAAGAATTACCTCCCCCCAACCCAAACCGGCATAAAATACAAATGCAAATAAATATATTTAGAAAAATATTAGCAACTGACCTTTTTGGGACATCATTGACTACCACAGTAGGTAAAAATCTAAATGGTGATCAAAGGTGCCCTAGAGCTGTTTGCTTTCTTAAATTCTTCAAATTTCTCATTTTGGGTTCAACAGAATGAAAAAAAATGATACAGTATTTTTTTCTACTGATATGGCAGTCATTGATGCTAACATTTTTCTAAATATCTTTCTTCGTGTTCAGAACAAAGAAATGCTCACAGGTTTGAAACAACTTAAGGGCGAGTAATTCATGACAAAATTTGCATGTTTCTCCTAATGCACCTGAAAAATGTCTTGGTACTATCTTGTTATTGTAAGAGAAGTTGGAGATCCTGATCATGAAAAATAACAAACGTGTAACCACTTCCTGTGCTCGAATAACATAGACTAGTTATTCTTAGTTAGCTGAAGAGCGCACAGGCGCACGTCTGAGTTGACACAACCACGCTGTGCTCGCAGCTAAGGTTAAACGGGACACGATACACTAACACACACACAAATACGTTTACTGTACCAAATCTCTAAGGTAAACTCACGGAGCTTCCCCAGGTTTACAGCGTGTACCTTTGAAAAGATGTTAAGTATGATGAAAACAGCGAGAAAATGATTGTGCACGAATTACTTGAGGAAGGTCGTCTAATCCAATCCAAAATTTTTAGGGCAATTCACAAAGAATATTGCGCCCGTTTATAGTGTCATTTATTTTGCGCTGTCTGCGTTGATTTAGCACCCGATTAGCTAAAGGAATTATGCAAATCGGCGAAGTGACGCTTAACATGGCCACGAAATTAGTCCTGAACACAATTTCCACATAGCAAATGCAGCATTTGCATGGAAATCCACCCAGACAATGGCTGTAACAGACTGAGAACTTGAGGTTCATACAAACAAGGTTAAAGAAATCCATAAATCTTCACTTAGAGACAATTAGTGCCTCCTCCAGAGAATGTTGCACAATAAAGAAATAACTTGTGTGTTATATTGCAAGTCTTCTGAAGCCGTATGATACAATAAAATGTTATTTATGGTTTTGTGCTGTAATACTGTGTAATGAATTTGTTCACTAGTTTGTGAAAACAATAAAACCTTCATTGGCCACATGGACAGTCACAGACAAATCAATGCGAGAACATAAACATAGAAAAAATTCCAAGTTCACCCCTGATCTTGCTCTTTGCCCCTTTTTGCTCCCGGATCTGACGCTTTGAATGAATCCGTCACTTAGCCATTGAAGTATAGTACGAACGCCAAAGGATATTCTTTAAATACATGAACATTTACATTTTATGCATTTGGCAGACGCTTTTCTCCAAAGTGTGAAACATGTGATAATGCCAGTGTGAACATTTAGTGTATAAGAATATACTAGTACATGACTGTAATCACCAAGCAGTTAAGGTCACGCGAGACATTCAACATCCTCTCAAACTGACTTCAGAGAGTGTGAGGGACACACACACGTCCCGAATCTTATTATCAATCATTTGAAGGTATCATGGACACGCTCCCTGAACCAAAGGCTGTTCTAAAGATATAGGGACGAACATAATGCAGCCTTATGAGATATACTGAGACAGGCAATCCCATTAGGCATTTCAACAAGGTTCATTAAAAAGCTTGTGATGGGATAAAGATATATAAATGATGATTAGATTATTGCATCATTAGCTACGTGCTTTCCATTACTTATACAGCAGGGTTTGGAAAGTAAAAAGCGCATGTTCTTCATAGACAAAAACGAGATTTTGGGGAAGCTTCAGAGTTGTTATATGATAGTACATGTATGCTTCTGCAATGTTTAAATTGTCAAATGACAACTACCCAGAACCCCAACAGCTCTGCCAAGCCAGTTACCTTGGGAAACAGAGATTACGCAAATGCCTTACACAAAAAATCCTCTAAAAACAATGGACATTTTTCGGCAGCTGGGGCACCTGTACAATAACAGTGTTGTCAGGTAAGTTTTTCCTGTAATTTTTTATGGTATTTAAAAAATACAGAAACATTTTGTGAAAATTCTGTAAAATTACAGTTTGTCACATTATATGTGAAAATCATTAAAAATAACATTACAATTCTATAAAACTACAGTTTTTTTACAGTGTACCACTATCTTAAAACATTTCAACTGAGTTACGTCTTTTCCATACACTTTTTGCCACACCTGTATTTAATTATTTGTATTATACAGTATATACTTGTAAATAAATACATTTTCGATAAATTTCAGTTCTGTAATTTTATGGGTTATGAAACGAGAGCTTTTCTGGGGCTTGTTGGTATTCTCGAAGGTTTATAACTCATTTAAATATATTTTTCAGTAGGCCTGTGCATGGAGAAAATGAAGGGTGCAAAATATACCAAACGCTTTATAGCAGTTGCTCTGAATAAGTGAACTTCTGAAAAGTGACTGAATAAACGGAGCCTTATAGGGACACAGAGCAGTTCAATGTTGTTTTCCTTTGTCTTTCAAATAAAGCAGGTGGCTCAGGGAAGTCTCAGACACTCGATAGAAAGTTGAGACATAAAGAATGGACTGACAACATTTATATTCTTTTCTATTTTTTTCTTTAAAGAGATTCCAAAAAGACACAAGGGATTCATGATCTTTACCTCCTTCTGCATAAGAACCCATCATTATCAGAGGTGACCTTTCCTGCAAAAATAAATCCAAATGAATCAGGGACCTCAAAACAAATACAAGACTACAAGAGAACCTTATTAAATGGATGAAGTTCCTCTAGGTCAGTACATATATTTATGCAATATTGATTTTAATATAAGCCTACCAGAACTGTCACTTACTGTATGTGCTATTAAGTTAAATAAATGGTTCAGTTTGCACAGCATTCCCTCCGTCTCTCGCACACAGTGCACAAGGCCAGTATGGTTTTATTTTAGGCAGTCAAATGTAAACTACATCTATTGAGCTACCCAGGATGCATTGCCTCAGTAAAATAGCACTTTAGGGCTGCCCTGAGAGCTCTTACACCATTTCTAATAGTTTTGTTTGCATCTGTGAAGTCAGTGAAAATAGGTTCAAGGTCAGTGATACTAGGGATTAAGACGGTAGACATGTGTTTAGGGAAGTTGTAGTGACATGTGGTCAGATTGTGGTTGACGTGAGGAGAGAAGTAAAAGTTGGATGACACTTCTTAAGAATTCTATATTTGTTTCCATATAAATATCAAGGCCTTTATGAATAAGCTATTAAAGTGATAATCCAGCCAAATATTTGACTCACCCTCTTGTCATTTCAAACCTGTTTGACTTTCTTTCTTTTGCAGAACACGAGAGAAGATATTTGAAAGAATGTTAGGAACCGAACAACGGCGGTACCCATTCACTTCCATTGTATGGACACAATACCAAGGCAAGTGGATCGGTAGCGCCGTTGTACATTCTGATGACAAATGATGACAGAATTTTCATCCCATTTGGGTCAATTGGCTGAAATAAAAAACACAATGATTTGTTTATGCTTGATAAATATTTTAAACATGTCAAAAGGACAACTAATAATATCCCTTATTTCTTTTTAGTGGTCATAGAATGAAATAAAAAATTGTCCCAAAAGAAGTTGGCTCGGTTGACAAATTGTGATATTTTGTGTTTTGCTGTGCTGTGTAGACTTCTTAACCGCACACTTGTATTTGCCACTGACGCACAAGTGACCATTTTACGATTTTATGATCAGGTCACACAATTCCGGTTCTCAATAGGATGAGGTCACAGGAAATGTCTTCTGTAAATGTAGACTTTCATTTGTGCATTGTTTCAGCTGGGGTCAAGTAACTTGATGACGTCTGCGGCTTCCTGCATTCTGAGCTGATTTGTCTGGAAATCTACAAAGGATTCCAAAGACAAAAGATTCCAGGATCTTTACATTTTGAAAGGCTTGTCGGGAGTCAGAAAGGGAATATCTGCTCATCCTATTGAAACTATTCTTGCGTGAATCGAAAAACTATAGCTAGGTCATTTCGGGGAAAAAATATAAGACACACTTGGAAAAGAGCTGATATATTGGAAAACAGGACAATCTTGTTCAAATCAAGTCACCGTACACAGTGGCTTGCTTTTGGCCAGAATGAACTGCAATGTGGACTGAAATGTATACAGTCAAAGGACTGCAATGTGACACTAACCACATCTGGAGGAAAATCATTTAACTATAATCAAAGTCATGGGAGTTTAATGTGTACGACACAGAAAACCGAGGAGAGAAAAACACAGTTCTTAAGAAATGCTTGAAAGTATTTCCAAACTTGCAGGCAGTAACCGTGTTGACTGGACTGAACTTCTTACAGGCAGAGAATCTGATTTTTTTAAATTTTGTTGCACATTAATCTGAAAAGGATTATATAATAAATCTAGAAAAGTGTAGGTTTGTCAAACACAGGAGTTGATGTTTAAACTTCCAAGACCATCGCATCTCAACCCCCCCCCCCCATCTGTTTCTCTGCCTGTGTTCATATACTGTAAATCATCAATCCAGCCAACAGGAAATGAGATGCTGCTTGGAGAGACATCAAGTGTGGGTGGTGGAGAGAAAATACACAGAGAAGTATGAAACGTACACGGAGATCAAGAATTGATGTTGCACAATTATGTTGTATGCTGTTCCATTGCACAACTGCGAGAAATGCACCAGAGATTGTTTCTTCGTGGTTTGAGTCCTCGGTTATGTTTGAAATATTGAGATGTTTCTTCCATCATTCACTCACCCTCGTGTCATTCCAAACCTGTAATAGATCACTTTGATAAATGTCCCGGTGGTTTTGTGTCCATACCATAAATATTTGGTCACCAATGTCCAATGTCCTTTTTAAAATATATTTCAGTTTATTTTCTGTTTAGCAGGTTTCCAATAACAGAATATTTTTTCTACACTGTTGAAATTGTATTATAATTTTTTACAGATTTTCCACGTAAAATGTAAAAACAAAACAGAATAAAACATTTTTTTACAGATTTTTTATGTATTTTTGAAATACGGTCAAAAACATAAAATTACATAAAAAGACCGAAAATTTACAAGAAAAACTGGGAAACCGTGTAATTTTACAGGAAAAAAATATTTTACTGTTTATTTCTGGCGCCCCGTTTGCCAAAAACTTATATTTTTTAGTTTTTAAATTTTCAGAAGATTTTTTTTTTCAGTTTATTTTTGAAATACGGTCAAAAACTGTACAATTACAGAAAATGTCTGCAAATGTACAAGACAAATGGAGAAAAAATGTTTTATATATCCGGAATTTTTTACAGTGTACCATTGTTGCGACAAGATTACCACAAGCAGGCATGCTGTAATACAAAATATATTTTTTCAGCAATATTTGTTACGCACCATCCATAATCGTTCACCTGATTCTCTCTTCCTTTAGTTTTCTCACCCTCCTCTTTTTCTATTCTTTCCATGTCACATCCCATTTGGCGGGAAAAGGGCAGCTTGGCTTCAGACGAGTCAAAGCTCCAGGCTGACAGGCAGACCTGCTGTAAAGGTTATCCAGGGAGGGGGGCTTCTGGCTGGGCCGTTCCCTGGAGAACATGCCGTCACTCCTGCATTCATCACAAACTCACCTGCTCACGCACCAAAAAATGAATACCGGAATGGCTAAACACACACACACACACACACATACATGCAAAGAAACATCAAATTTATACACACATACTGTAAGACAACACTGAAAAGAAAAAAGAAAGAATCCTGTTAGTATTTACTCAACGTGTCACAGAAAAATAACAGTACATAACAGTGGATCTTTATCTTTTACACACACTGTGTTGAATAGGTTTTAACACCCACCAACAGCCAACAACCCCATCTAGAGGTCAAGATGCTTCTATTGGTAAACAGCACACACCTCACAAAAACACCTTCAATCATTCTTTGATGTGCACTACAGATGAAGTGTCGTCTTCTATTCAAGATGTGAATTTACAGGACTATTTTGTTGCTCAGAGGTTTTTCGTTCATAACTGAGAGAGTCATAATTGAGACGTCTGTTTCATGGAAGATATTTTTTGCAAATCTTCCAGTTGGAGCAACAGGAGAAATCAATCTAGATACAAACTCAGCAATGACTGGAGTACAGAATGCAGGAAACAGATTCATAAACTGGAAAGGAATCAACATTGATCATTTTCCTTCTTATAGGAAAACAAAAATCAAACAATACAAACACAATAAATCATGTAAATCGCATCAGACTGAAACAAACATTCATTAGGTTATCTACAGCACATCTACACAGAGCCATTACGCTATCATACATGACAAGACAAAATACATTATATTTCATGTGTTATTAATGTTTTTGTGGATTCATTTCAAGATTTCTGCCTTTTGATATACAAATGATGCCAAAATATTACATTTGTGGGAGTTCACGGTCTCAAACGGTCTACTTAAAGGGATACTTCACCCAAAAATGAAAATTCTGTCATCATTTACTCGCCTTCGAGTTGTTCTAATTCTACATAAATGTCTTTGTTCTGATAAACACAGAGAAAGATATTTGGAAGAATGCTTATAACCAAACAGTTCTTGCACCCCATTGACTCCCATAGTAGGATAGTCAAAAGTGCCCCAGAACTGTTTGCTGTCCTACATTCTTCAAAATATCTTCTTTTGTGTTCAACAGAACAAAAAGTAATTTTTCCTACTATGGGAGTCAATGGGGGGCAAAATCTGTCTGGTTATGAGCATTCTTCCAAATATCTTTCTCTGTGTTCATCAGAACAAAGACATTTATACAGATTTGGAACGACTCAAAGGTTAGTAAATGATGACAGAATTTTCATTTTTGGGGGGGAAGTATCTCTTTAAAATAATCTTGAGCTTGTCAAGTGTCTTACTTTCATCACTGGTTTTATATACATTTTTTATATCCCATCCACGCAAATCTATATAGATTGCAGTGTTGTGTGTAATGCCAAGTTATGTGGCTTATTTGTACGAAAGCATACGATACTAGAAAACTCATACTAAAATGTATGAATGAGATGTGCGTATTCATACCAATTCGTAACATCGTAAAACAGTGACGTTTTTGCCGGGAGATTATGTTGGTAATGCAGTTCATTTTTCATTCCATCCTAGATGGGTTTCTAGATGACAAAGACAGGTGTACTAATATCAAAGCAATAACGGACAAACCTTTTTTTGTGAAATGTGTTGCTTTAAGAATCTGCTTCATTTTTTAATATTTTTTATAAATGACTGTTGCAACAAAAAGAGAGGTGTACCGATTTTCCACATGCTGCTTTCTCTTTCTTTTCTCCATGCAGGGATTCACTAGCTCAGATGACCTAAATAGAGATCTGCACCGCACACACGCCTGCTGGGCTTCAGTGAGGAAAACACAGAGAAACTGAGAGCGAAGTTTGAGACGTTAATCTTTTTTCCTCTTTGGGCAGGAGAACAGTTACGTAACAGCCATCTATAATTCCCTTCATGTGGATCAAAGGAGTACAAGAACCCAATCTGCATACATGTGGCTACACACCAACATGCATGCAGACACGTGAACGTGTGTGTGTGTGAGGGAGGGATGGAGGATAGCTATTTTCTTTAAAGCAATATAGGAACCCACATCACACACTTTTAGAACATATAGTCCAGTCAAATATGAAAATAACTTTGATAGTTATGCTGAAAAATAAAGTTTTATATTGGATGATTGAATGAATGTTTTATACACTTTCACACAATGGGGGGCAAGATCTGATTGGTTATAATCATTCTTCCAAATATCTTTCTCTGTGTTCATCAGAACAAAGAACTTTATACAGATTTGGAACAACTCAAAGGTGAGTAAATGAAGACAGAATTTTCATTTTTGGGTGAAGTTTCCCTTTAAATGTCTTACACTGCTTATATTTTACACTTTGTGAGTAGGCTACTTTAATTTAGTATTAAATTACTATAACTTTATTTATGAGATTTGGCAAAATTCAGTGTTAGGTCGGCAAAGCTTGAAAATTGTACAATGTATAATACTAGATACAAATTTACTGTGTTTAGTGATACTTCTGCTACATTTACACTGTTGAAGTTATGGATCTCCCTACGAAGAAACAAAACGAGAGTAAAAACAATGAGACAATTCTGCCATCTTGTGGCAGAAGTGAAGTATTGTGCAAAAAACAAGCAGCAGTGTTTTGATGAGATTATTCTGCTCAGCTCTGAGTCTTGTGTACAGTATTATGTAAGAGATCAAATAAAATGTTTTTGTCCTGCTTATTATATAATTACATATCAATAAACATTCTCAATTCAAATCAAATAAGTGTCTAAGAAATTATATGAGACACAAAACTGAGCCGTGAAGGAAAACTTTTGCCTGCTTGAAACCTTGTATATCTAGTTATGTCCCATGCCTAAATTAAAAATATTTGTTATCCTTTAAAGTTCCAATGTGTAATTTTCTGGAGGATCTATTGACAGAAATGCGATATAATATAAATAACTATGTCTTCAGAGGTGTATAAAGACCTTACATAATGAATGTTTTATTACCTTAGAATGAGCCATTTCCATCTACATACACCGCGGGTCCCCTTACATGGAATTGACATTGTTATTTCTACAGTAGCCCTAAATGGACAAACTGCTCTACAGAGCGTGTTTCTATCTCCTGCAAAGCAAAAACGTGACGACATCTTAGTTCTGTGTAAGCCTCCACAGTGCTTCAAAAGTGTGGAGCGAGCCATTGGTTGCAATTCCCAGCCTCACCACTAGATGCCGCTAAATTTCAGTAACTGAGCAAAAACCCAAAACATTACTGATTGTAGATTTATTAATTAGAAACTTTGAAAAAGAACATAGAAAATATTTACAAGACAAACACCACGTATAAAATGCAACAATAAACAATGCAATAAACATCTGCCAACATGCAACTGCTATCAAGTTAAGAAAAAGTCACAAGTGGCTAATTCTAGTCATAAGTTTCTTAAAAAAAATAAAACAGGCCATGTCCATAAGACAGTGCCTAAACTTGACGGATCATTCTACTTAAAATAGTTATTTTTTGTAAATAGGAAACCGACCGCTATAATAACTTTGACCTTTGAGTATCGTGCATACAAAAACGCTCGTGAACAAGAGCTGAACACGGAGAACATTTAAGAGATCAAAAGTCCTCATCCGAGTCTGAACTCAGTGTGTAGGTCACAGGTTTGGTGGTACGTGCAGCTCGGCTCCGTGGAGCAGCAGATGATGTCACAACCTTCTCATCCAGTTGAAAGCTGTCATCATCCTCCCAGCTCTTTGCTTTCTAAAACAAGGAAATAAACATTGCATGAAGCTTCTCTCCAAAACCTCTAGCCATGAACTCCTCTAAGACAATGATCAATGACATTGTTTGGTTTTAGTACATTGTTCATGTAAGTACCCTACTGATGTTTATTGAAAAATCACAAAATTTCAATCAATCAAGAACGTGTTAGACTACCTTTCCAGCAGTGCTCTTGCCCTTGAGACGGGCCATGAGATTGCCGCTGTCCGAGTCGCTATCTGATTGCTCGCTGCTCAGAGCGGTCTTCCTCTTCTGAGCAGGTTTCTTCTGAGCAGGTTTCTTCTGAACGACAGCAGTGGGGGCGCTGTCCGAGTCACTGGAGGTTATTTTTAAAGCCGTAGGCTTCTTTACGGCTTTAGCTTTTTTGGGACTCGCCTTGGAAAGAGCATCCAGGATTGAGGGCTGTTTGGCGTCTAGAAGAATAAAACCACAAATGTTTAAGAGAAGAACTGCTGTTCTGGACATCAGTATAGAAACGTCATTATGAACCTTCTTCACGTATGAGAACGTTCTATTACCTGCTGCTTTCTTCTTTGGAGCAGCACTTGTCTTCTTTGCGGCAGGTTTCTTGGTGACTCCTGCTGCTTTCTTCACCTTCTTCTCTTCGGCCTGCGGTGGAGGTTTAGTGACCAGCTCTTCACTGACGTCAGATTGAGCTAGTTGAACAGGCAAAGATAAATTAAACAGCAGAACTATAACATGCCAGGATAACATTTTAAAGTTAAAGAAATAACTGCAGAGTAGAGAGATGTGCGGCTTACAGCTGGCTTTGCTGAGAGGTTCTGGTTTCTCCGTCTTTGGCTTGCTGGTCTTTACTGATGGTTTTTTCCTGAAATGGTATAAGAGTTACTCAAAAGCCACACAAGTGAGAATTAAAGGAAGTCTCAATTAAAGAACTTTTTTATTTATACATTATATTTAGCAGAATGGTCACAGTTTACTTTAAATAAACAAAATCAACAGACATTGTTGAACAGGAGCAAATGGGTTTGGAAGAGCAAGAGGAAGTAAAAGATCTTTTTGAGGAGGTTGAGGTGATCTTACGGGGGTGGGGTCGGAGGAGCATCCATGTCACTGTCCGCTTGAGCGGTGGGCTCAGGATTGAAGGAGTCATCATCCTCAATGACAGGCTTCTGTTTACTGCTCTTCGTCCAGCCATCAAACTCATCCTCACTGCTCGACAGACTGTACTTCTTCTCAGCCGCAACTGCAAGGTTAGAGTTTTACAAGAAGACATTTAACTAAATAAAATAGTTCAATAATTAAATTAGGATTTGCCAACGCATATGGAATGAAAACTATAGAAAAAGCATTTGGCGTGCTTAACAGGAGACTGCTGATATTAGGTTGTTTAAAGTTTTTCTTCAGTTGGTATGTTAAGTACAATAATGTAGATTTTGCTGGAAATGTCATTGACATAATTTGACTTTAATTAAATATAAGAACATAAAGTAACCTGCAATTTTATGCTTGAAACAGGGATTGCGATAGAGAGGCATATTACAGATTGCAGCTTTAAAATGAAATTTAGATTTTTTAAAAAATAACTTTAAAACTATAGCTTTACCTACAGTTTAAATAACGTTAAACATTTAATCAACCAGTATACAACAATCCTACAAGAAAAATGCTTTACTACACTGATGTGAGTGAGACCCGCTCGTCTGGAAATAGAGGAATGCACTTGATCTTAAAGAAGAACATTAATGCAACTACATTTTAAATTTCAAGGTGTAATTAAAAATGATTGAAAACAAACATGCGGTCATGGTAAACAAACATGTGAAAATCACAAAATACATCAATATATTAAAATAGACCACAAGAGCTGGTAGTCAGTAAATGCATGTGTATCTAAAGATCTTCACCTTTACGTTCTCTCTTCTCTCGAGGAGCCACTTCCTCACTGATGACATCCATGTCAGAGTCAGACCCCACATCTTCCTCATCATCATCATCTGACCAGGGGTTCTTCGTCTGCATCGGTTTAAAGTTGAGGGTGGTCTGCTTGCCTGACTTTGAGCCTGTGACACACAAGATTAAACATCTAGATCAGAGTTTCACAACATGACATGACATGCACCACATCGACCCCGGAGTCAAAAATAAAATAATCTGAACAACATAACTGATACAAAAAAAAAGCTTTTTAGTCCATTAAAAAAAGCTCATCACATTTTTGTCTTTATCTTATATAAAAGCAACAGAATATGATCTTCATCTTGTTAGGGAGTTCATTCAACAGTCTGATGGCTTTGTCTTCTCTGATTTTCGAAGTTTCTGCTTAAAATCTAAATCTAACATTGTTCTTCATCTCAGCTCTGGTCGATTCAAACCTTAAAAGTCTTTATTTACAATTAATGGATTAGAAACTTTGTCAGCAGCGGTAAGCGATGTCCTGGAGGGGAATGTGATGTGATAAAACTCTACACCAGCTCATGTGTATGTGATCTTACTCTTGTCTTTCACCGGCTCTTTCTTGATTTTCTTGGTGAGTCTTGCGGTCAGTCCCATCTCGGAGCCATCAGCTGCTGCGTCTGCCTCATCATCAAACTCCATCTTCATCACCACATCCCCCTTCTGAAAATACCCCACCACAAACCATCAGGACAATGAACTACATGAGTGTAAACAAAGAATCATTTCAATCTCAGGCTCGTACAGTCTGACGAAACAAAGTGTGACAACCGACTGATGAATTATTGAAAATGAAACGCCTTAAGTCATCCAGCACACACCTTCGCAGCTTTCCCTCGGTTGGCTCCCTGTTTCTTCACAGCTTGGTCCTTCATGGTGCTGGTGATACGGGGGATGACGCGGCGGCCTTGTGGGGTGGGCATCGTCTCGTTCTTCATCTTCACCACCTTGGATTTGCCTACCTTCCCCTTCGCCTGAGTCACTGTGTTCTGAGACTCCATCTCCTTCTTCTCCAAACTCTACACAGAAAACAATACAACGCTCGTTTCTGACCGCCAAACAACATGTGCACCAATCGGTTTAGCCAAATCCATGTTTCGTTTACCTCCAGCTCCTCAGTGAAGGCTGCCAGATCCACTCTCCAAAGATCAGCAGGCTCCTTTCTCTTCAGCGTGTTCAACTCCGTCAGCTGGAGAACAGAGAGAGAACCTTCAACGCCGCTGTCATATCAAACACCACCTCTGGAACTCAATCCTGCGATCACACGTTCATGTTCACCTTATCATCCCTCTGTTTGCACAGCTCGTCTTTCTTCTCTTTGGTCAGGTACCACATGGGCATGCTGAGCAGATAGTTATAATCAGGACCAGACGTGTCCTCTTTCTCCTCATCGTCCTCCCCGGCATCCTCCTCCACATCCTGATAAACACAGAGCAGAACTTTACTCGTGCACATGGATGGACGTTAGGGGTGTGACAAGATCTCATGGCACTGGTCACGTGAGATCAAGATATCCTCAAGAAATTGGCACGATGGAGTGCTGGGCTCGAAATTGAGAGCATTTGTTGCATATGCTCTCTTAATTTAACCCGAATTTAATTTGGGGGCTTTTGTGAGAGTGCACATTTTGTTGTCTTTTTTTTTATTACTGTAAAGAACATTTAGACTTTCTTTTAAAGAAATCCTGTGTAAAAGTCTCGTCTCGTGAACCCAGTCTCCTGGGATAAGTGTCTCCTCACATGTAGCATACCTTCTCCTGTGCTTGTTTCCAGGCTTTAACAGGG
Organism: Triplophysa siluroides; assembly: GCA_006030095.1. Lineage (NCBI taxonomy): Eukaryota > Metazoa > Chordata > Actinopteri > Cypriniformes > Nemacheilidae > Triplophysa > Triplophysa siluroides. The sequence goes on from VCII01000015.1 coordinate 2,357,892, forward strand.
TCTGAGTCGTAGGCCATCTCCTGTAGCATACGGATGAGCTCCTTCTTGGGTTTATTTTCTGAAATGACACAAAGCATTATTTATGCAGACCAAAAACAACAGTGGCATAATAATGTGTTATAAAAACCATTGTTATTGTATATGGCTATAAGCCTCACCAATGACCAGCTTTCCCTGAATCTTCTCCAGAATAAATCGGGCCTGGTTGGAGAGTTTAGCGCTCTCTGCTCCCAGCATTCCCAGCAGCCAGTCCTTCCTGAGGACGTAATACTTCATCCTGAGCTCAAAGAAATCCTTTAGGATGTCCTGAACGGACTCGTACTTCTTCAAACTCCCCACATGATCAAACAACACCTGTTGGAGGATGAGACCGACAGGAAGTTAATAAGGACAATCTACTGTATTTCAATTCAAAACAACTCGCTAGACATCAGAGGAACAGAACGTGTGATGCGCGTGTTTACCATGGAGTTACAGGTGAGAAGATTCTGGAGCTTAAATACTTTGTGCAGTCCGGAGGCTTCAGCCTCTCTCAGCCGCTCCTCTGTCATCTTGATGACGAAACGCACGGTGGTGTCCGTGTGATACTCTTTATAGTCAGTGATCAGAGGGGGAACCTTCTCCGAGCCGTTCAGCATCACCTCCAGCACGTTCTCTTTATAGGTCTAACACAGATTCAATCACACGGTTACCATCAAATCTATTCAATCTAAATCTTTACTTTAATGACATCGCACACACACTGAGTCCAGGTTTTGACAGGCAGCTCTGTAATCTCAATGGTGGTCGAGTCGATGATGGCCACCTCGCCGTTATTCACGTACTGATTCTTCGTCAGTTCTTCAATGGTGCCTTTGAAGCCCTTATAACTGGGCAGCTGGATGTACAGAGCGTAACACAATATCATTACTAAACTTTTCACTTTAACCCCTGAGCTACAGGAAAGCGGTTTTAGAGCATGGCGCTAGCAATGCCAATGTCATGGGTTCGTTCCCAGGGATTGGACATACATGAATGTAAATGTAAACTATGTTTTATAGCTTCTTGCTCCAAACATGACTCACCATGGGAAGAGGCTCTTCTCCGTTGAGCAGGCGGTGGATATTGTTGATGATCTCACGGAGGTCAAAGTTGGGTAGACGACTCGCCCATCCTGTGCCGATGCCGTCGGCTCCGTTGGCCAGCACCACAGGGACGATGGGAATGTACCACTCAGGCTCCACTCGCAGATTATCGTCGTAGTTATACTTGAGCAGGTTATCATCCACCGAAGGGAACAGCAGGCGTGCCAGTGAACTGAACATTTCATTGGAAAGGTTTTTTAAAGAACAATTTATGCGTCGGGTTATACATGCTATGCTAAATCTGTGCCCAAAACCTACTCATTTCACTGGCCTAAAAGTACTCTACTTTTAGCCAATTTGTTATTATATTTATGTGTGGCCTGTATGCAGCCAATTCACAACCATTGGCTGTGTGGATGTACCTGAGCATGGTGAAGATGTATCTGGGGCTGGCCGAGTCTTTGCCTCCGTGCAGACGTGTGCCAAACTGACCCAGAGGTTGAAGCAAGTTCAGATTATTACTGCCCACGAAGTTCTGAGCGAGACCTATGATGGTCATCATCAGAGAGGTCTGAGAGAGATAAAAGCACATTTAACATCATATACGCAGATCATAAGGCTATTGAGTGAAGTGACATGAGTGAAGCTCACCTCGCCGTGATGGTACGCCGACATCTCAGCAACTGATCCAGCCAACTGGGCCACCTTCACTTCTCTCTTATCGTTCCTCTTAAAACAGCAGAACATGACCTTCCTCTGACCCGGCTTCAGTCCTGACACACGCATCATATATTCATACTTTCATTTGTGTGACAGCAGGTCGGCATCAAACTCTAGCAAGCTTAGAATATAAACGCTGCAGAAGCAGCCAGTTAAGGTTTATGATGGAAAGGTGTCTTACCGTCCACCAGGCACGGGATGGACCTCTCGTTGTCAGAGTTGGAGAACTGCACCAGTTCCTTATTGATGAAATCGTGGTAGGAGAGTGAGGTGGTCTGCTGTCCATAGAGATACTCCTGCACAAGGGAGAATAAAAGGAGGTTTAGAGGCACACAAAGCCCACCTCCGTGCCAAAACAACAACGGTTTACATGGGCGGTGTAGACACCTCGGGCAGGTTGTGTTCTCTGCGCTGTCGTCTGTTGATCATAAAGCTGGTCAGCCACTCCTTCCTCTCCTCCACCTTCTTCTTACTAAAGGCCTGCAAGCACACGATGTTTTCAAACAGACACTTTAGTCACTGTAGCTGTTTTCTGGGCAATGTTTAAACAAACATAAATATCACCAGGCAAACCTTGATGTGCTTACCAGGGTGATAGCTTCATCGTCGGCAGGCCCAGAGTACTTAAAGGGGATTCGATGTCTTGCCATTTCCAAAAAATACTCTTTTGCCTCCTTAGATGTGCTGGTGCCCAAACCTGGAGATGTGCACACAAAAAACTACACATGAGCCACACACCTCAAACCTCTTGACATTATCAAAAACCACCCAGTGTGTTTGTGACAACCTTCACCTCCCACAACGTCACACACATCATCAAATCAAACCGATGCTTACGTTTGTCAGCTGACTACCACAGGTGTTTTAGACAAACCTTTGTAGTATTTGATCCTCCAGGATTTGATGCTACTCTGTTTGTCCTTCCACTCTGTGAACTCTGGGATACTGTAGAAGGAAAGTTCCTGCTTCTTATTGGACACCTGTGAAGTGACAGTAGACGATAAGACACCTCCACGAGGGTTATTCTTTAAGTTCACAGCGTTGATGCTGGCACGTACCTTAATGATGGGGGTGATGAACTCCTCCAGGAAGTTGTGATGCAGCAGGGAGGGCCAGTTATGATGGATGAAGTTGATGAGAAGTCCTTTAATGTGAGATCCGTCCTGATCCTGCGTAAGGCACAAACTCTTAGCATTACAACCCTGCACCAGTCATCTGACCTGTGATGGACACACTGTCATGGAGTCTGACCTGATCTGTCATGATCATCAGTTTGCCATAGCGTAAAGTCTTGAGGGACTCCGGATCGCTGTAGTTCTTCCTGTACTGCAGACCGAGGATTTTTATGATGTTGTTGATCTCAGCATTCTCCATAATCTACAACAGAAACAAGAGAGTTGACAAAAAGATGTAGAGATTTCTAAAATCGAATTGACATGAACCAAAAGCCTTTTCATCCAAACCAATAAATGGAGCAGTTAAGCAAACCTTAGATTTAAGTTAAATTTGGCTTTACAGACCTGTTTGTGTGACGCCTCCCGCACGTTGAGCATTTTACCCCCTCAGAGGAAAGATCCCGTAGCGGTCTCGTCCCACCACACCCAAACCGGACACGGCCAGAGTTTTGGCCGAGTCTCCTTCCGTGAGGATCAGAGTGCAGCTGGAGGAATTCTTCCCACCTGTAACACGACCAAAGTTAAGTAAACATCCGTGTAAAGATTTACGGCAGAATAAACCCTTGATGCGCTTGATGCTGTTCTTACCAGCGTCGTTGGCATCATCCAGCTTTGGCACGCCCTTGATCTTCGTGTGCTTGACGGCAGAGCACTTCTTATTGAGCTGAGTCTGAGCTTTAAACTTCACCCAGTTCATAATGCTCTCTACAATTCCACAGCTATTTGCCTGCGAATGACAATATTAATGCACACTTTCTTAAAAAAAAAAACATGCTAGGAGTCTCAAATCTCTAATTAAATATGGTTTAGACTTTTGCTTTATAAACTGCATTCTTTCCATCCTCAGCAACCAGCGTTTTTTTTTTTACTGTCGCTTTAAAGTTGAAAAATGTTAAAGTTCCAGTGAAATGAAATAAAAACAAATCATGAAATATTGCAGTATTGTAAATAGTCTATCAATGTGGCTCATTCTCCTTTTAAAATTAGTTTGCCCTCAAAATCTTTAGTTAAAATCTGAAAATGCACTTCCTTCCTGTAATGACTATCCATCTTCGATGACATGTGTTAGACGGCTTAGGCGGAGCATCCGTTAACTCCTCCCCTTCAACTGTCAGTCCGCTGCCAGTTCCATTTCAAAATGCAACGGCTGTTTTTATACAACCGATCAAATCGCAGAGAAAGACGGAAACCACACCCACTATTTTTCGCAACTTCTGGTTCACGGGGGACGATGCAGGATTAGGTGAACATACATCCTTAACTTTGTATTTTCTACCATAGCGTTTAAAGAAAGTATGTCACAGAACACCACCAAAATAAATAATTTGTGACAATATTAAATCGTGGTTAAACTGTCCCTTTACGTTCACACATCCTAGCAGAGATTGTTTCGGGGCTTGCAGGTACATCCTGATGTGTGATATCTCACCTGTTTAACAAACTTTTCACTCAGGGAGCAGGCGGAGCCGAAGCTCTTCTGCTGTAGGGTCATGTTCTCTTTGGTTTGAGAGTCAAAGCTGGGATTCTCGATCAGACAGTTCACAAACAACCACATGTGATTCTTCACCTGTAAACACGTTAAAACAGCACTTTATATAGGGTGACCATATGTGCCATTTTTCCCGGACACGTTCTGGCCAGGATTTCGGGTGCGTCCTCCTGAGGCTGCATTTGCCCACCGCATACGTCATCGAGGTTTATCATTTCAGAGAAGCAACAGTTACATTTCAAGGTAAAAATGAATTTTAAAGCTGAGATTACTACACGGAACTACAGCACGAGCACACAATCATCGCATTGATTCACTATATGTATGTGTTGTTTACACTATGCACGTACACGTTGATTGCCAACCAAACACAGACATATGACTTAGTTTGACTTACAGGGTGCCGTTCATGTCCGGCATCTTTTTCAAACCATCTCCAAATACACCGTTTATAAAACATTCATCACCGAAATGCAGTGAGCAAACAAACACAACTAAACTTCCATCAGCCGAGTGAAGCGGGATCGATGGGCGTGCTCTTTCAATTGTTTTTTGACAAGTTGACCATGTTTAGCTTGAGAAGCCAGGATGTTTAACAGTGTAAAGAAGCCATAATGCATGAAATAGCATGTTACCTCCGCTTTAAGAGAAATAAATGTTATATTTTATAATGTTTTTTTGTTCAGAGATTTGAGAACTTCGATGACGTATGCGATGGACAAATGCGACCTCCGGAGGACGCACACAAAATACTGGCCAGGACGTAACCGGGTAAAATGGCCCTATTTTATAGCCTACAAAATAAACATCAAGATGAGAAGTTAAGAAATGATTTGCTGATCATAGATGTACCTGGAAAGGTTTGACTGTCACTCCAGCTTTATTCTTTTTCTTCACCACCTCAATCAGCTTGGACACAATCTGGTCTGCAACATAATCTACATGTCTGCCACCCTGAAACAAAAACACACACACAGTTAACATTTTTATTGTCAGTAAAATGTCAGAATTAACCAAAATTGTGAAATGTTTACCTTGGTCGTGGCAATGCTGTTGACAAAACTGACTTGTTGGAATCCTTTATCACTGAGCGTAAGACACACCTCCCAACGCTCATTCGCATTCTCATGTACTATTGTCAGAGCCGAACCTGTCTCATCCACCTTATCCTTCAGATACAGATCCACATAGTTGCGGAAACCAGTAACCTGACAGATTAAGAAACATCAGTTAACCCATTACAGAACAGCGACATGAAGATCAGATTAGTCCATCAGAACACATTCATGAGATGAAGATAGACCAGTCATCTACTCACCGGCAGCTTTTTCCCATTAAGAAAGACTTTAACTCCCTTGGAGGAGCCAGCGATGTCATATGCGCGCCGGGTCAACAGCGCCACCGTGTCCTTATCTAACGCCTGCATCTTAAACTTAGCCAGGTCCGGCTGAAACGTGATGCAGGTGTAGTCCTCTCCACTGAAGGGTTTGATCTTATACTCTCCCGCTCGGCCCATGTTATTATACCACGACTGTCAGAAAAAAAAGACACATTTTAATATTCACGGAATTGTTAACAAAAAATTAAAATTGTTCCATCAGACAATACCAGACATACAAGACTCCAATAAGCACGCAGTAGTCTTACCTGTTTAAAACAGTTTTTAGACTCTCGACAGGCCGTCTCAACGGTGAACTGGGTGCTGAAGATGTTACAAAGCTTTGCACCGTATCCATTACGACCACCTGATAAAGACAAACCCATTAAACATCTCGCATGAGCCAAACCCCCTTGCCTCATCAATCCATCCACTGCCAGCACAGACTCACCGGTGACCTTCTTCTGGTCATCGTCATAGTTACTGGAGGTCAGGAGTTGGCCAAAGATCAGAGCGGGCACATACACCTTTTCCACTTTGTGCTCGACCACAGGAATACCCTTCCCGTTATTCCACACGCTGATGGTATTGTTCTCTCTGTGCACACAAACACACGTTACGACATCTTCTCCACATCGACACCGCTGACCAATCCGAGGTGAGCGATACTTACGGGTCGATGTTGACCTTGATGCAGTTCATGGTCTTGTCTCTCTGTTTGTTGTCAGCAGCGTTCACTACAAATCAGAGAATAACGGTTAAATTTAATCTCAGGGGAACTAACATGAAACTTTTAGAGTTAAACCAGAGGAAAACTCACCCAGAATCTCATCAAAGATCTTATAGAGTCCTGGCACAAATGTGACGTCTCTGCAGTTCATCCCAACATCATCATCAAACACCCACATTTGCTGGAGTGAGAAACAGAAAATGTGTATTAATGGTTAGTGTTTTAAAAGGATACTTCACCCAAAATTGAAAATTATGTCATCATTTACTCACCTTTGAGTTGTTCACATTGTGTATACATTTCTTTGTTCTGATGAACACAGAGAAAGATATTTGGAAGAATGCTTATAACCAAACAGATCTCCCCCACCCCCCACATTGACTCCCATAGAAGGACAAATTACTTCATTTTTTTACATTTTGAAGAATTTAGGAAAGCAAACAGTTCTTGGGCACTTTTGACTACCATTGAATTTTTCCTACCATGGGAGTCAATGGCGGGCAAAATCTTTTAGGTAAAATATATTTTTCTGTGCTCATCAGAACAAAGACATTTTCTACAGATTCTGAACAACTCGAAGGTGAGTAAATGATGACATAATTTTCATTTTTAGGTGAAGTATCCCTTTAAGTATTTTTTCCTACTATGGGAGTCAATGGGGGGCAAGATATGTCTGGTTATAAGCATTCTTCCAAATATCCTTCTCTGTGTTAATCAGAACAAAGAAATTTGTACAGATTTAGAACAAGTCGAAGGTGAGTAAATGATGACAGAATATTCATTTTTGGGTGAAGTATCCCTTTAATACAAGCTCACTACCTGTGAGGTAGCATCTTCAATTTATCATTGGATGACACAGAAAAATGAAGATTATGTGTCACACTTTATTTTGTAACACTGGATTGTTACGATTGATGCAAACATTACAAAATAAACATTTTGAACAAGAGATATGCTAATGTATACTTTTATCATATTTTGCAACAAAGTACATTGTACATTTACATTGCTTTACTAAAGTCATTGACCGTATTGGCAAACACAAATGTGAAAAGACTCTTTCCAGTTGTGTTTATAAGGTTGTATCAGTATTTATTTATAAGAAGAACCATTATTTGCATACATCTTCATGTATAAACACAGACAGATCTTCACCTGAGTGACCGGCTCCACAGAGCCGATGTAGGTATCAGGCCGGAGCAGGATGTGCTCCAGCTGGGTCTTCTTCTGATAGATCCGCTCCACAGACAAACGCTTCTCATCCTTCTTTGGTTTACTGAGAGCCTTGTTCTCAAACAAACTCTGTAGGACAAACAAAGAATAACATTACACAGATCTAAGTGAAAAATAACCCCCAGAAAGTTTATTATCTAAAGACATCGAAATTATCACCATAGTTTGAACAAAAGCCAAAAATAAAACCAGAACTTAAAAGACAAAAAAAATAGTTTAACCTTTTTTGCTCTATTGACATTTTCAATATAGTGTTGGGACAGGATTAGCGTTACACTTTCAGCTAACAGATTTTAGTTTGTTACACAGCAATGAATCATGGTTAGCGACTTGTGACATGTGGTATAACGTCCTGGTCGGACCATTTGGGTAAAGTTTCCTTGTGTAAATGTACCATTTAGATATAGGCATGTGTGGATGATCTGTAGTTTTTAAACGCGTCTTATTTTACCTCTGCGGTTTGCAACACAGTGTTAGCACAGTTTTAGTAACATACAGGCAAATAACGTTACACTCATCTCCAATGGAAACTTGTGGGGATGCACCAAAATCGCAGCAAAAGGCAATGCAATAAGATTTAAACAAATTCTTATTAGCACACCTACAAGAAAATGGACGCTAAACAATGAATATGACGTTAGCATGTCACAAGAGATGAGCTGAGGCTGCAGCACATAACGTTTAACTGCAGACGCACATCACCCGTGAACGCACGAGCATTGGCGTCCAATCTTAGTCAAATAAAAGTATGTGTCGGATCTAACGTTACAGTATACTAAGATAAAACCTGTTAACTTTACTAACTTAACGTAAGTTAAATGATAGAATAACTTAAGACAGGGCCGTAAGACATTTGATTATGTCTAACATATTTTACCACACATAAGGGAAAATAACGTAAAATGCGTGCAATAAAACAAACTACACACACATTTACCTTGAGGGGTGCCTCAGTTCCGGCCATTGTAAATGTTTCTCTCTAGAAAGTAGAAGTGAAGTAACTTTCTGTGAGAAAGAAATGAATACAATGCAAACAGATACGCCTTCGCTGCTTAAACCAATAAACTAACTGAAAATACCGTAAATTATTACTGAAATATGAAGAATCTAACGCAATAACACACGCGACTGTAACAGCGACCTATCTAACCGCTCTACAAATTTCAAATCACGTACAGACATCCGCCCGCCAACTTCTCCGGCCAATCGCTGTCGGGAGTGGGCCGGCCTTTTAAATTGTGGACCAATAGCGTTAACATATTTTGCGCTTTGACCCGCCTACTTTCGGAGATCCAATCAAACATGAGATGACAAAGCGTTAATCCAATCCGAATTTTGTTCCGGTATTTCACGGTCAAATGGACAAAACATCGATGTCATTTGCGACATAAACAAACGTGTTTGCAATGTTTTCATTATATTTCTATTGATTTGAACAAAGAATTGATTTCACGTTAGATATTCAAATATTAGGGAAAGGATTTGGGGATTTGCTGCATTAGATAATAATCGCATTAATTCGACATTGAATATGTTTTTAAAGTTTTATCTTCTTTTCTATCATATAAGTTATTGGAATTAGTATAATATAAATTGTAAAATAATACTGCAGTTGTTTAATCTGTAGACAGTATTACTGTAAGACCATCATAAATGCATTTTCATGCAACACATATAATACATATCAGTACATTTTACATAAAATACATACAGTGTAATGGAAGGAGACACAGACAGATTAGATGTCATCTGTGATGGGGTTGAAAGCTGATTGGCTGTTGGAGTGGTAATAACATTGATTCATGATGCACATGTGCCTCTACCTCCCTCCCTCTCTCTCTTCCTCCCTCCCTCCCGCTCTCTCTCTCTCTGTTCTTCTCTCTCTCCTAAACCTCCTTCATTTCATCACTGTCCTTGGGCGTGTATAGCAGTGTCTGACATTCTGTTGCTGAGGACTGTGTGTAAGTGTGTGTGTGTGCGCGCAGAGCAGCATTGTGACGTTGTGAAATTTGCTCTCATCCAGGAGCAGGAACCCTCCAGCATCATCCCGCGAACAGGGCAGAGGAGCAGAATGCCAGCCCACCCCAGCAGCTGAGCTTTGCTGTGGGATACGCAACTATCTAGAGGTGAGTCTGTTTATCTGGCTTTCTATTCCATCATATCCCATCCACTTGCCATAATGAATATTCATGATTTACAGCTTCCTTTTGTGCTGATTGTCAGCTGCAACTCTTATAGCAGAGGTGAGCTACATTAACCCTTTTTAACAAGTTCACACGTTGTATTGATCAGGTATCAAGTGTACTGCATGCGAGGTAATAGGATGCGTACATCCCTACGTAAGCGAGGCGATGTTGATGAGCATGTACCGTTCTTCCTCTTGTTTAGCCCTGCAGCAAAAGTAAGCTTTTATTTGCTGTATATGCATACAGGCCAGATTCGTCCCCTCCCATCTCCATATTGATTTGTTTGCTATTGCCATTCCCTGCCTGTCAGCTACTTAGCAGCCCTGCCCCCCTAATTCTTATAGATGGGTTAATGTGTGGTGTGGGGGGCAGTTTCATGGCCATTAGCTTTATATCTTTATCACACTGAGATTTCGAGACCCTTACGGGCGTGTAGACCCTGTCGATATCCTTCAAAGTCGGTGTGCAGTGCATTCTTAATAAGAACAAGAAGTTTGAATTGTTAGTTTTGTTAGGTGTCCGTATTGACATCCTGAATGATTAGCCTATATAAGAGGCCAAGATGAATGCATCAGGAGGTTGAATTTAACCAAGGGGCAGGGGAACCCTTCAAACACCACTCCAAAACACAATCAGTCTCTTCTTGCTCATCCATATGGATATAAAGATAGATAGATAGATAGATAGATAGATAGATAGATAGATAGATAGATAGATAGATAGATAGATTGGCAGGTAGGTAGATAGATAGATAGCAGGTAGATAGATAGATAGATAGATGCCTTGAACCCAGGCTGTGTGGGGCGTTGTGAGCATTGAAGGTGCTGGGCAGCAGATGGCACAACGTCCTGTTGCCTGGGCACTGTGTGTGTGGGGCAGCCAAACTGCACCTGACCAAATGGTCTGTGCTGTACATTAGTGTGCTTTTTTATGAAACAAGTGGAGTACACAAAAACAGAACGAACAAAACAAATGTACGTTACTATAACCTGGTAAAAAGCTCATAGTTTGTACAAGAAGGAACTGTAATTTCAACATACGTGTCTATAGGTCCCTGCCTATATGTAGCCAAATTGTAATTTTCACCGTTTTACTCTTTTAGATTGAAGATGTCCTCCACACCCCTGGCAGAAGCAGAGGAGGATGTGTTTGGTGAGTGACCTCTCCCGTCGGGCCATCCCTCCCCCACCATTAATGTCCACATCTTCATTTCCACACTCCCAATACACTGAGTGCATTACAGGCGAGAGTAGCTCTCCAGCCCGTGTCTAAAAGCACCGGGGGCTGGGCTGCTCTCTGAGCATGTGCAGTGGTGTGTTTCCAGTTCTAAATATTTCATTCAACATTTCTGCGAATTTTTCGATGCCGCATGTAACGGCGGAGCGATAATGGGAGACCTAATGGGCACATTGAAGCGGCTGGTTTTCTCATATAATGTTTAGCATGTGATCACTTCAGAAAGTGCAGTGTGCTGAGTCAGTGTCGACGTCACCACAGGACAGAATGCTGAGATCCCAAAACAAGTTTGGAGAAGGAAGTGTAATGGTTTGGCCGTGTCATGTACTGAGAGCATTAAAGCACTGTGGATTTATATTTTTATCTGTTATTAGGGGCCACACACCAAAGATGTGAGGCATTTGTTTTATGGCTTTTTATTGTTTTATTATTTTACAACATAACATTAAGACAACATAAAATTGTAGAGTAAAAGTTGACTGGGAAGAGTCTCTACTGTTTGGATTTTTTGGGATCTTCACACAAAAATGAATATTCTGTCATCATTTACTCACCCTTAGATTGTTCCAAACCTGCATACATTTCCTCGTTCTGATGAACACACAGGAAAATGTTTGGAAGAATGTAGGGAAAAATAATACTATGGGAGTCAATGGGGGATGAGATTTGACAATGATCCAGATATCGTCCTGTGTGTCCAGCTGAGCAAAGAAACATTTACAGAAATACTTAACTTAAAATTGACAATTCCCTCTTATGCCATCCCAGATGCCATAGAAAAAAACATATTTGATTCCCAAAAGAACCAGTTACCTAAAGGTTTGGATAAGAATGGTTCTTTATGGAACCATTCAGCCAAAAATCGTGTTGTTTTTTAAACCGCCCACTAATGAACGTGATGTCTAAGTATTTTGTTATGTAAGTGTATATTATAGAATATTACAAAGACCTGTATAATTAGCCTGTAATGGGCAGTATATCACATTCACGTTGCAAATATAATTGTGTGAAACTAATGCTGTGACAGAGCAGATTGGATTCAATAACTCACCGTTTCAGCAATACATTGTTGTCCATCCTGCAGTGTGTTTGTGCATTTCCGGTTTCACTGACCCTTACACACGCCCCGGGGTATATACATGAGGAATGGCCGCTCATCATTTATATAAGTAATCTTGGCTGCTGACAGCTTAATAGAGCTTCAGCCTGCTTTACACTGTCACTGTGCTTTATGGATTGTAACGAGAACGCTAATGTGTGTGTGAGCGGCGCAGCAGTCTTTGAGCACACTTGTAATGTTTTCTGTTTACATACCAAAAGAGCTCAAGAAACGAATGTCGGTGTGTTTTCTGCACCATCAGATCTGACTGAGGCGGTTCCTGAGACCGAACGACTTGACAGCAGCCTACAGAAAGCCAAAGCACAACTGTCAATCAAAACCAGAAGGCACCGCCCCTCTCGAACCCGTCTGAGAGACAGCCTGAGCTCGATAGATGGAGAAGACGCCGTTGATAGACTTGTGAGTGTGAATTTTCATGGTCAATTCTGAATTTTGAATGGGTCAACTGGGTTTGAAACAACATAATACAATATTATACAATTCTCAAATTTAGGCCAAGCTATTCCTTTAAATATAACCACATACATAGACGTCAAACTCATTTATGACTTTGTGTGTGTCTGTGGTCAAGAGTTTTGGCGGATCACTGCAGACGTCCTCTTCTCCGCTCCAGCCCCCCTTTCGGGGCTCCTCTCCCTCCTCTGACCTCCTCCTCTCCTCCCCTTCCTCACGGAGAGACCGCTCCTTTAACTTTGACCCCAGCACTGCGGTTGTAGAAAAGGAGGCGCAAGATGAAAGGAGGAGCTACAAGCACCTTATGAACGTCCCTTCCAAGGAGACGTTGTCTCTCACTTCTTCGAAATCCCCCACCAGACCCTGCATCCATTCAGAAACATCTTCCCCAGCCCATCTTTGCCAGACGGACCGTCTCAAGTCACGTGAGGGAAGCCAACCTCTTCTACACTATGGAGAATATTCACAGAGTGAAGGTTTGAACACCACAAGAATGCCTAATTTAATTTAAGTGTATTAAGTGATATTTCAACAAAAAGAACAAATTCTTTCATCATTCACTCACCGACCTGTATGACTTTTTGCTTCAGAAGATATATTGAAGAATGTTGGTAACCAAACAGCATTGGCCCCCATTTACTTCCATTATATGGACACAAAACCAGAGGGAGACAATTCTCAAAATATCTTGTTTGTGTACCACAGAAGAGTCATATACAGGTTCTAAATGACATGAGAGTGAATCATTGATGACAGAATTTTTATTTTCAGGGTGACCTGTGTTAAATCTTACTTCTCTGTTATGGATTTGATTAAAATTCAAAATCTAATTGTAATTCTCATCCCCAATTTAATCTCGACGTTAATCTGGATTCGATTCTAATTCTAACACTTTTTCGGGTTCTGATGATGTTTTCAGACGACAGCCACGACACTGGTCCCGATGAACCGGGCAGTCCGACAGTGCTGCTGGACAAGAAAACCAGGAGGCGATTTCTTGATTTGGGGTCAGTGTTTTAAATTTCCTGAGCTACAAAATAATTAACAACTAAATGTTTTGGATTACATCGTTTCTGTTTAATACATTGGTTTTATCGTAATGCACTATCATTTCCAACCAACATCAATATCATACCAGGAGTTTTTTAGTAAAATTTGCATAAATTTCAGTATCCTAATTTAAAGTGCTAAGACTATTACTGTAAGTAATGATTTCCTGAGTGTAAACATTGGGATAATTTAAAATTATTGCCCAATTTGTTTGAGAGATCAACCTGTCGCTCAACCATTAGCAATCAGCTAAAGCACAAAAGCTTGTGTTTTATTTTGTGTTGTACAACAGATAACAGCCTACAGTGATTGAACATCTAGCATGGCTCCAATATTTTCCGCTTGTTTGTTTTGAACAGGGTCACTTTACGCCGCACATACGGAAAGGTCAGGAAAGACAGATCCAATAGACTATCAGCAGGAAATCGGTATGTGTGTCCTGTATTTTCTTGGCTGGGTCGCTGCTGTTGTGCAGTACTGTTTTAACCCGTAACCTTTGTATTATCATTTAAGGAAAGGTTTTTAACACACTCTAGTTAAGATCAAGCACTTAAATATAGCCGTTTATTTAAACAATTGCAAGAAAACAATTGAGAAGCTTAAAGGGACAGTTCACCCAAAAATCATCATGTACTTATCCAGGCCATTTTTAAATCTGGATGACTTTCTTTCTTCTGCAGAACAGAAAAGAAGATATTTTGAAGAAAGTGGGTAACCGAACAGCACTGGACCCCATTCACTTCTATTGTTTGGTCACAAAACCAATGCAAGTAATTGGGTGCCAGTTAACAACATTCTTCGAAATATCTTCTTTTGTGTTCTGCTGAAGAAAGAATGTCATACGGGTTTGAAATGACAAGAGAGTGAGTAAATGATGACAGATTTTCATTTTTGGGTAACCTTAACAAGCTAAAGGTGGTGAGGGGGTTGACAGTTTTCTGAGGGTGTCTACGTGATATTATTTTGAATATTTTTAAAATAATTTCATCAAGCATCATAGAATACATTCAATCCTAATGTATTAATGTATTAATGTTTGTTTTTTTACTTCCACAAAGAAGATTTAGATATATTTCAAGCAGTATTTTAGAACATGTGATGTAGTATGATTGTAATTTAAGCATCAGTATGTTTGGATGTGTACATGTGCCTGTATAGAGACAGATGTGTGATGTTATTTGTGTTTGTATGCAGGGATTCAGAGAGAACAGAGAGCCGGTCCTCACGTTCCTCTGGTCCACCGTTCGTGCCTTTCTCCTGGTTCAGTGAAAGGATGAGAGGCTCCGGCTCCCCGAAGAACACACGGTCCCCAACCAAAACTTTCACCCAGGTAACAACATCAAGCTCAACCGACTCAATGCTTCCCATTAGTGCAGTGTTATGACATTATTTAGATTGATCTCTCAAAGATGAGAATAAAACTCTGGAAAACAAGGCGGATTAAAGTACTGCCATTTTTATAAGATTGTTTTCACAAATTCGATTCAGAAGAGATTTAGTTTAGGAGATTGGTGGTGTGTTGCTGCAGCGTTCTAACGTTCCGTCCTTTTTCTGCAAGGGCTCTAGTACAGATGAGGACTTGGATTCTTCTGTGGGTTTACTGGAAGACAGCAGACCCTGTAAGACTGAGTCATCACAACCCTATCAGACCCTCCCTGAGCACTCAGATGGGGTAAGATTACTTCTGCGGAACACATTTCAACTATGGATCTATTGGATCTATTGACAGAAATGCAACATAACTATGTCTTCAGAGGTGTATGATGACCTTACATAATGAAGCGTTATGTTTTTATTACCTTAGAACGAGCTATTTCTATCTACTGTACATAGACCGTTCCCCTTGCATGGAATTCTCTTGTTCTACAGTAGCCCTTAATAGACAAACTGCTGTACAGAGCGTGTCCTGTAAATACGTCGTCTTCTTCAGCAAGGAAGCAAAAACGTGATGACATCCTTGTTCTGTGTCAGCCGCCATAGTGCTTCGAAAGGGAGGGGTAGAGTGAGCCATTGGTTGCAATTCGCAACCTCACCTCTAGATGGCGCTAACATTCTAAATAAAAACGTTCACAAACAAACCGTCACATTGGAATTATAAGGTTATTTCTGTCTTGTCTAAGAGCCACTTAAGTTCGTGGAAAACCGTAAATTACTTCATGGGGACTTGGAAAATTACTTGTTTTATAATTGTGTTTAATATGTTTAATAATTGAAGATTTTTTAATGATAGTCTCTCTCATTCCGTCCTAATGTAAACCTCTTGTAAACTGATTTTCCTGGAACGTGTAAACACTATGACTCTGCGGCTCTATTAGAATATTGATCTGCTTGAACATCCTGCACAATGCACAGAATTTAAAAAATATCCTGAGATACAGTAGGTGTACCTATTTGATGCTAAGTGCAAAAAGGGTCAGTTCATAGTACAGAGCACTGTAAAATCTTAATATACAGGTAGAACATTAATATTGTTTTTATATAAAGTGCAGTTTCAGTCCTCTGAAATACAGAGAGAAACTCTTGGAATCGATGGCATTGACATACAGTGTTTACATAACCATCTTTGACTCGGGAGGCCAATCATATAGTATTGAAGTTAGACAGTCTGAGTACTTTAATCTTATTCAAAGTGATTTATGTTGTAAAATCAGTTTGTGTTCAATAATTTAACTTTTACATTACGCAAACTCTAAAACTCCAAGTAAAGGATTTTGTACATTAGCTGTTGGTTTGCTTTGTATTCAGATATAGCTTATACAGTATATTATATAGCTTTCTTGCAATGTTGAAAGATTGTCTTTGTAAACCATTCTGTGTCTTTGTGTTTTTGCAGAATGACTGTGACAATAGTCGTAGCACAGATTTCAGTTTTAAAAAGAAAATGCTTTCTGCTGCTGGCAAAGACAGGACGGATCGACAAAACGGCATCCATGGGAAACGGGACAGTGGGAAAAATGGACACAGTGAAGATGGACAAAAATTACTCACCACTTAAAGTTTCTAAAAGACTGAGTACAGTATGCTGCAGGTGCCATTATTAATGTCAAACGTAAAGTTGGCTTTCACAATGTATTGCTGATGGATATATTAATAAAGATAACTTGCAAAAACTGTTTGTTAAAATATTTTAGTGAATATCTTTGTAATTCTACATCATCTCAGCCCCGCCACAAGCACAAACCCATCCAAATTGTTGAGCCAATGTAGCCGTGTTGGGCTGTTATACTAAACCGAATAGCAAATTCCATTGTTAAGAAAACAGCCTCACAATGATTTCCTTATAGTTGTCTCTGCATATTGAGCTGGGATAGGAGAAAATATTTGAACATAAATAAAATAACACACATCACCTTTGTTCACTTTGGTTTGTATTTTTGTACAATCACGAGAGCTCCGAAAAGTTTTTAAAGCAAAAGCATCACGAAAATTCTCTTAAAAAGACCACAAAATAATATTTCATTTAGACAGAATAAACAATGGTCATAAGAATGTCAAAGAAACAGTTGCACTTGTTTTATGAACAACTGGACTTTAGTCGAAAATTATGTCGTGATTCAAAACGAGCTTCAGGCAGCCATGGATAAAATACTTACTTGACCATGCATATTTGATCATATATTACCTGTATCTTTAATATAGCTTTACCAAGTCATATTTGGGGACAGTAAATCTATCAGGTCATAATATTTAATAGACAAGTTTGGACCATTAGGTTTTCATCTAATTGTGAAACCAAGTAATGCATATGATTTATTGGCTCACAGGGACACATCTTGCATCATATTCTGATGTAATTTCAATTTAATTGAATACCGTTGTTCTTTGATATATTTCACTCAATACATCCATCTTAGAACACAAATTAGACTCCTAACAAGTGCAACAATTTGTGGTAGATAAGAATGCAAATTATACAAACGGGCACACTCATTATTTACGTACTAAATATTAATGTTATTATTGAATTATTATAATTATATTGTGTTTAATATTATTATATTGTGATTAAATCTAAAATTTAAATTGTTGGGCAAAAGGTTTTTACAAGCTGTGGCGTTCTCGTTGATTTACACACTTTGACCTGTGGATGTCGCCAGCGTGCGGAGTTTTGCAAAAGTATTTTTTTTGATGAAATGGTGGATATATATTGTCATTTGTTACATTTAATTGACATTAACGTGAACGTTTTAATCATCATAATATTCATTTTTAATGTGATTTTAAGTAATTTTGTCAGTTGATGTTCAAAGATGTCATCCTCATTGTACTTACTTATTTACCTATTATATACATAATGTATATATATATATTTGAATATATATGAAAAAATAATACAATCATTAAAAATATTTATTTACGTTTATATTTATGTACCATTTTGAAGTCCCCAACACAGCTTTTGTTTCGACAATCTCTCGACCAATCAGAGGTCGCGAAGTCAAACCACCCAATCGGATTGCTCTGTACTACACCGTACAGTAACTCTCGACTAATCAGAGCGTGGAATCTTCATTCCCAATATGGCGACGCTGTAGACTTGCGAATTGTATATGAACAAAACCGTGATGCTTTGACTGCATAAAGTAAATATCGTGGTAAGCAGCTCGCGTACACGTGTGTTTTATGCAACAATGATGTTATATATTTAAGAAGATATCAGTGGATTCACTGGATACTTGTATTTCTCATGAACAGAGCGTTTAGTGTAGATGATGGGCTCATATGCCTGTTCAATATAATTGTGTTTTAATGTGTAGGTTTATAAACAGGCAGGATGAAGGTGGTGAATCTGAAGCAGGCGATCCTGCAGGCTTGGAAAGAGCGATGGAGTGATTATCAATGGGCGATTAATATCAAGAAGAACTGCCCTAAAGGAGCTACATGGGACTACCTCAATCTAGCAGGTCATATTCTGACTATTACTGTTCAAACCACATTGCACAAGTCAGAAATTCATGAGTTTACTATTGTGAACATGATTTATTGTAATGTCAAAGATCATATAGACTGGTCTGGATTATTTTGAAAGATTAAAGAAGATCATGTTTGCTCTCATACCAAATGTTACACCATAATAACAAATATAACCTTATCACTTAAGTTATATGACGCATTATTTTGGATGTGACACAATGACCGGTCAGATATTTTATACACTTACTCCTTATGTGTTCGTATGTTTTCCCATATTTTATAATAATAACGAACTCATCAAAATGATGAAATAACTTTTAAACGGTAGTGTATATCTTTCTTTAATACAGAAGCTCTTCTGGAGCAGGCTATGATTGGCCCGTCACCGAACCCTCTGATCCTGTCCTACCTGAAATATGCCATCAGTTCACAGGTGAGAACACACGTTTTAACACTTTAAATGAAATCTGATATGAAATATCTTTTATACTGTGCTGTATTTTTTTTTATCTGACCTTAAGATTAACAAATGTTCTTTGAATAAAATGTTTATTTTTTGCTTTTCACACAGAATATATAAATGTATCACTATATAAAAATGATGCTGAAAAATACTCTCTTCCACCTGCAGATGGTGTCCTATTCAAGTGTGCTGACTGCCATCAGCAAGGTCTGTCGTGTGAAGAGTCATTTGTTACTTTGTTATTTTCAGCGTGTTTAACTGTGTTGTAATTGCTGAGATTGAAGACTTAAACGTTTTTGTTTGTTCGTCCACAGTTTGATGGTTTTTCACGGGAGCTCTGTATCAAATCATTGCTTGAGATTATGGACATGTTCTCCCATCGGCTCAGGTACTTCCATCCGTCACTCCGTGGATGAGTGAATCCATTCTTCATTCCAACCCACCCACCCATTGTCACAAAGAGACGGTCTTTATAATAATTTTTCTCTTTCGCGGTTCCACTCTGCAGCTGTCACGGGAAGGCGGAGGAATGTATCGGGCTGTGCCGTGCCATGCTATGTAGTGTAGTTTGGCTCCTGCAGGGCTGCGCATGGTGCTGTGAACGACTGCGGGATCCTAGCCCTCCGCCTGCGGTGGAGAACACTCTGAGAGCCTGTCTGGAGCGCATGGCAAACTTACTGCACAGCACCAAAAACAGAGCCCTGGTGCACATCGCCCGCCTGGAGGAACAAGGTGTGTGTGATAAGGCTTTTACTAAGGAGCGTGTGAAAGAGCTAGTAGTAGTAGATTCCAGAATGAATTGAATAGTTTTGTAGCCATCTGGGTGAATCATGGTAATAAATTCACATGTTATCTTCTCTTACAAGCATCCTGGTCCAATGTAGAGCAAGCTTTGCTGAAGCTGTCAGAGAATCTTGGTGCTGTAACAAATCCAACGCTAAAGGAAAAGCTTGAGGAGTGCGTTTTGTTGGTTAAGAGGTGAGAATCCAAGAACGCATCATGATTATGTTGCACAGTACGTGCCAAAACTGCATATTTGTGCTGGCGATAGATCATGTCAAAATTCTGTACTATTATATAAAAATATATAATAAATGAGAAATGTGTCATTTGTCTTTCACCATCAGATGGGTTGGTGTATTGTGAAAGCTATTGAAAAAAACCCATCATTTTCTTTATCTACAATGTCCTGTATTACTTTATGTCCTGCCAGTATGTCTTAATGTCTGTGTATCCCCAAAGTGTATGAAAACTCTATTCTTGTATTTTCTCCAACATTATCATCTCAACTTATTGTTTTTTGGCAGTATTCCTCAGATGTTGTCTCTTCAGTGCGATCCACCAGTACACACTTCATTTCCATCTGTCCATGCTTTCATCATGCTGGAGGGAACCATGAATCTCACCGGAGAGACGCAGCCGCTGGTGGAGCAGCTCATGATGATCAAGAGAATGCAGGTGACCTCAGATACGACAAAGAACCGAAGAAAACCTTCAATGTGGGTGCGCGCGCATGTGCTGACGTGCATCTGTCATCTCTTTGTAGGGTATACCAGCTCCACTGTTTGTGCTGGAGATCTGGAAGGCCTGTTTCACTGGTCTCATCGAGTCTCCGGAGGGGAATGAGGAGCTCAAATGGACGGCCTTCACTTTCCTCAAGGTCTGCTTCTGTCAGGACAAACAATCAAACTCGATGCTTATTCTTATTGGCCTTTTTAAATGGGAAAAAGTGTTATTTCTGCACCATGTGAAGTACTTTTCCTTTAACTTTAAGTAAGCCATTTTGAAAAGTGTAAAGATTGTCACTTTTTATTGTTGAGAAACTCAACATTAACAAATAACTCAAGGATTTTTGGAAATCCTTTTGCTGTTCTGTTTGGTGACGCTAGTGGTGCAGGAATGGCTTCGATTTTCAAAAAGCCAATTTTTGAATTCAATTTACAGAGTAGAAATATAAAATCTTTGTTCATTTTGTTTCACTTTTGTCTTTCAGATTCCTCAGGTCTTGCTAAGGCTAAAGAAATACCCACAGGGAGAGAAGACCCAGGTACATGGGCACGTTTCACACATAGACATCATGTTTCTCTCCATTCACTTATACATGTGATCTGACATGCATGTGCATGTGCGTGTTTGTCAGGATTTTGCGGAGGATGTGAATGTGGCTTTTGAGTATCTCCTGAAGCTTACCCCTCTGCTGGATAAAGCAGATCAGAGATGCAAGTATGTCCCTGACGAATCACAAAATAATGAGTAAGATAAGTGGAAAACTACATTTTCTGTACATATATGAGATTTCTGTTGTCTAAGAACAGTGATCGTAATTGTGGCTTTATGGTTTATAATATAAATCTTTTTGTGTGTTTGTAGCTGTGACTGCTTGAGTCTGTTACTGCAGGAATGTAATAAACTGGGCTTGTTGTCTGAGGCAAACACTGCCAATCTCACGGCAAAACGGTAAGGTTGTTTTCCGCTCCATCATTAAAACATGCAGGAGAAGCCTGTCCATTAACAGCTTTAGTTCATTGTTGTGTTTTATTTATAGCACTGAAGATAGAGAACATGCGCCAAGGCTGAAGACAGCAGAGAACGCCAATATCCAGCCCAACCCAGGGCTTATACTGAGAGCTGAACCAACGGTCACCAACATCCTGAAGGTCTTCATATTTTTATTATTGAAACCTGTCAGAACATTTCTGCAGTAACCAATCAGACTTATTTAAAGCGGGGCTAACATGCTATTTCATGCATTCTGACTTTTATAAATGTGATCAAACTAAATACTCTTCAGAGATATGAAATATGCCATACTACTGTACAGGTACTCAAGATTAATATGAGTTTGGAGCGTGTGTTAACTCCAATTTAAAGTAAATGGAAACATAATATCACCTACTTAAAATTAAAATAAGGTAGAAATAAAAAACACGGAAAAAAACAATTTCCTAAGATTGCTCGGTGTGCAGCACTGTTACAGAGTGTAGGAGATAGGCTTCTGTATCTTATGTGTAAGTAGCTTTGGATATAAGCGTCTGCTAAATGTAAATAGGATATATTTTCTTTATTAACATTGTTTATTTAGACAAATGAATAAATTGCTGACAGTTTGTATCTCCATTTTTTTTCGGTCTAGACGGTGGATGCAGACCACTCTAAGTCTCCCGAGGGGCTGCTGGGAGTTTTGGGTCACATGCTCTCAGGAAAGAGTCTCTTGATTTGCTATTGGCTGCTGCTGCAGCCACTGGAAAACTCAAATCTTTTGCTCGCAAGTTTATCAAGTAAGACATATTAAAGGGATGCATTTAGTGACAATATCAAGTAAACAGAGTTGAATGATAAATGCGTTGTTCTTTTACAGACTGAACGAGTTTCCCAAACAGATCAGCGGAGAAGGATGTAAGTCATATGCTTTTCTTTGCTAACATGTGTTGATGTGTGAATTTCTGAGAATAGTATTAGTCAGTTGAATCACAATTTGCTGGAATCTTCTTTATTTTTACTTTTTTAGCAAAGTCTGCGTCAGTGCGAGCGCTGCTGTTTGATATTTCCTTTCTCATGCTGTGTCACGTCGTGCAGACGTACGGCTCAGAGGTAAAATCACACATACTGTGCAGGAAACCAGTTTGACCCCAAAATATGATGTTACAAACTGATAATTCACACTTGTATAACATCCTTCCTTTCATAATCATATCCTGCCTGCAGAGGAAAATTCTGAAATGTCAGAAAAATACATTTACATGTGCTCCCGATAATGCGATTATTTCCAATAATCAGAGTAAGGACTTAATAGCAGTAACATGTTTACATGACTTGAGCAAACTTCTTCACCCCAGTTTGCACGCAGTTTTAATTATTCTGATTATTTGCTATAATACACAGTATAAAAGATGCTCTCGGGTAAAGTAGGCGTGTTACTGGCTAATATCGTTTGAATATATTTGTGCCAATCGCGTCAAAAGCTGAACTCCTCCTCCGCATTTGTTTCATTTGTTAATAGGCGCTGTGGTAAATACAGAAATGTAATGAAAATGTCTCCGCAGCGATTGCGTACGCTGTCATCCCGTTCGCGCTGTTTCTGTGTGAAGATTAAAAGCAGAGTTGTGTTGACAGTAAAACTTTAGACTGTCATGTTAACAGAAGTGCAAGCGCATCTTGGTCAGAGCGGCGTAAATGCGATTAAAGTGTTTGCATGCCTTCTTATTGCGATTAAAACTGCCGTACGCCACATAGGTTACATTGATTTTGCTTACTTCGATCATACAATCGCATTATTTAGATCGAATGATTGCGTTTACATGAGGTCTAAGTGTAATCGCAATATTGCCAAAATCCTATTATAGTCGCATTATGAGGGTGCATGTAAATGTAGTCATTGATTCAAGATGTAAATGAAACACCCATGAACCCATGCCAGGTTTTGACAAAGTAAAAAGTTGAAAAGTAATAAATGAAAAATCTGTGTAGCAAGCAAAAGTAACAATACTTGTTTTTAATAGTGTTGTAGTAGTATGGCCACATATGTAGTAGTTATTCAAAAAGTGATGTGCAGAGGGGATACAAGTGTACAAGAGTTGCTTTTTATTTCCTTGTCTGTTCAGGTGATTCTCTCAGACCCCAGTCCATCCGGTGAGACGCCCTTCTTTGAGACGTGGTTGCAAACGTGCATGCCAGAGGACGGGAAGACCCTGAATCCAGACCACCCGTGCTTCAGACCCGAGTCTGGGAAGGTGGAGAGTCTGGTGGCTCTGCTAAATTCCTCTTCTGAGATGAAGCTTGTGTGAGTGACGTTGTACATTCAGTTCATTCATTAATAACGGACGTTGCATTTACACAATCTCCACAAAGCAAACAGACATGAAGCAATATTGATCTAATTTGGGCTCCTAATGGTTGCTTTTTAATTTTTCAGACAATGTCATTCATTTTAAAGACATTTTTATTGAATAACATTTCAGTTTGTAACAGAAAAAAGGTTTATTTTTGTCTACGAAACTCATTTCAGACATTTCAGACATTTATGCATACACATTCAGATTATAAGAAGTGTTCCAAATCAATTGAACTGTAGTTTACATCAAAGATCATCAAAAGGCTGAAAAAAATAGTGATATTATGTTTCTATTACAGGGGTTTATCTGACACACAGGCTTAACATTTGTGAATGATATCTCATTTGATGTCAAAACTGCTTTGTGACAGTTTTATTAGTAATTACGTGTTAAAGGGATAGTTCACCTAAAAGTGAAACTTCTGTCATCATTTCCTCACGCTCATGTAATTTCATACCTGTATAAATGACTTTGTTCAGATGAACACTGAAAGATATTTGGAAGAATGTTAGCAATTTTCCGTTTCGGGACATCATTGACAACCATAGTAGGAAGAATTAAATGGCAGTCAAAAGTGCCTGAGAACTTGTTTCCCTAAATACTTCAAAATATCTCATTATGTGTTCAACAGAACAAAACAAATACTGTATTTTTTGTTCCTACTATGGTAGTGGAGGATCTCCCAGAACCGATAATTGCAAACATTCTTCCATATATCTTTTATAATTTATAACAACCTGAGGGTGAGTAAATGATGACAGATATTTCATTTTTGGATGAACTTTCCCTATAAGTAATTAAAATGAGATGAATCAATGTTACCTCAGAAAGGGATTCATGTGGTTTACAAAGTAGGTTCTTACAAAATCAGCAAATAGAAGTGGGCGGTATCACCAAAAATATGTTTGACAGAATGATGACATGTATCTTTAATCCTCCTTGTAAACTAGCGGCACTGTTTAGCGTGTTGACAAAATGTTTATATGTTTATAAGTCGCTTTGGAATAGCTTCTGCCGAATGAATACATCTAGATGTAAATATCTGTTCAGTTGCCGTAATGAAATCATATGATAGTGTAACGGTAGGTTGACCCTGAACGAATAGTTCGATTGATTTGATTCCAATGAACAAATTCTCGGAAATAAACTTACACTGCTTACTATGGAAGTAGAGATTCTATTAAAAGATCTGTCTCGATGCGCTCATGCTCACGAGGTACAAGTGAAGGAAAGATTGCAAAACTAGATCACTTGACCAGTTAAACTTCAAAATACAACTGAGTCCAAAACTAACTCTAAATTCTCATTTTGGTCTTCACGATTAGACGTTTATTCTGTGATAAACATACTACAAAATCTCTCTCTGCAGTCAGATGAAATGGCATGAAATCTGTCTCAGTACGCCAGCGGCCATACTGGAGGTGTTGAACGCCTGGGAGAACGGAGTGTTGTCTGTGGAAGCCGTTCAGGTGAGTGCTTTCGCATCAGATGTGATGTGCGAGGACGGTCTGTCTGTCCACACTAAAAGCAAAGTAGAGATTTATGTTACATATGTGTACAAGGCCACCCATAACAGTGGCAAAAAATAAAAGCATTTTTTGCACAACCTCAATGTGATGTGTCATTGATGTATAAATGAACCAAAGAATACGGCAACATTTCGTACTGTTTGCAAGAACAGAAGATCACTGACAACATCAAAGGGAAAGTGTGCAGCATGGCCATCTGTGCGGTGGCTTGGCTGGTAGCTCACGTTCGGATGCTGGGATTGGATGAGAGAGAGAAACCTCAGACTATGATTCGCCAGCTGATGACTCCTATGTCTGGAGAAAACAATTTGCAGTTTACCACGAGCGGTAGGCCTCACAACTCTACACACACCCGCATTCACATATTTACATAATGTATTGAAATCTCTCTCTCTCGCCCCAGTGTGGTTATCATGAGCTCTATTCTGGAGCACATGTGTGCAGATGTGTTTCAGCAGACTGGACTGTCCCTGCGGCCGGCGATCGAGGGTCAGGAGCCCATTCCGTACCGGAACCTCCTGCCGGCCCGCCAGCCCATTCGTGAGGCCCTGCAGACTGCGTTCAGAGAAGTTCTGGAGAAGGGCTGGGTGGACTCCCGGGCGTTCCACCTCTTTGAGAATCTGCTGCATATGGGAGGAGTCTTCTGGTTCACCAATAACCTGGTTAAGGTAAATGCGGTTGGCAGTGCTTAAGATAATGGTGAGCTTGCAGTTGAAATGGTCAAGATCTTTGTGATGTGGTTGTACACTGGCTTCGTGTTTGTATTGTAGGAGCTGCTGAAGGAGACCCGTAAGGAGTGGGCGTCTCGTGTGGTTGAGTTACTGTACAGTATCTTCTGCTTAGACGCCCATCAGATCACCTTGACACTGCTGGGTCACATCCTGCCCCGCCTCCTCACTGACCCCGCCCACTGGCACAGCCTGGCAGACCCGCCTGGGAGAGCCCTTGCCAAGTATGAACTTTTCCTTATGACATTTTGTATCAAAAACACATGTACATACATTTAATAACATACTTCACTTGGAAATAAGAACATTCAGTCATTCTATATATTGTCATTTCAAGCCGAAAAAAAATTATTTTGTTAATTTCATTTCCTTAATTTTATGAATCTGAATGGAGAAATTACAGACCAGAAAAAAATCTGACTTTTATTGAAATTGCGCCGAAAATATTTTCAAATAGTACTAAATATATTACTCTCCAAGTCTCCGTTCACACAGCTAAAATCATCACCCTTTGCTAAAATTGTCCTGTGTTTCACAATTTTCTTTTTAACACTGACATCTTTCCATAATGTTAACCCCATTGCTAAGTTTAGCGGGAATGCCCATATTATCATGCATTATCGCTAGTTTGGAAAGTTTTCTCAAGATTATGAATTTCCTTCCAAGCTAACGTCTCTTTACCTACATTCGGTTTTCCTTCTATTTCCATTCATTTGCACGTCAGCACAATGCGGTCATGGATGCAGCATGAATGAACCTTTGATCTCACTACGTTTCCTCTTTTCTGCTTTCTTTTTTCCACACACTTCCTCATTATTTCTAACCGGACGTCCTTGCGGATGAATGTGGAGTCAGGCTTTTCCCTTCTCTGTTTCTGTTTTTTTTTTTCATTTAACCAAGATGAAGTTACACAAACCTAGTTCACAAACCTTAACTTTTCTGTGCTGTGTTTAAGGCGCAGAATTTAGGACAAGCTAAATCTATATCTGCTTTGGGGGACGTCCTGAAATAAATCATAAATAAAACGCATGTAAACGTGCTAAATGCTTTCTTTTAGCGGTGGGATTCGAGTTGTTTGGTTAAGTCTGTGTGTGTTGTAGGTTGTCGGTGTGGTGTGCTCTCAGTTCCTACTCTTCTCATCATAAGGGTCAAGCATCAGCTAGACAGCGCAAGAGGCAACGCGAAGACATAGAGGTCTCACACACTCACACCATTGTGACTCAAGTTGTCCTGGTCTGCATGAGCATAGTGGGAGATAACATTAATATTAAGACTTTGAATGATACATTTTAGGGCTGAAACAACCAAAAAAACAATGTGGGGGGGGACTGTAATGGGGGTCGCTTAAATGGTTGTAGTGGTTTAAGAAACAAACAGTTTTTTTGTTTAGGACTCCATATAAGACTGACAATTGTATTCTGCCACAGTATGTAACGCACACTCTTCTCATTGGCTTTAGGACTACACCAGCCTGTTCCCATTGGACGATACACAGCCATCTAAGCTGATGCGTCTGCTGAGCTCCAATGAGGATGAGACGGTTGTGCTGTCCAGTCCAGGTCAATTCCTGCCTTATTCACAATTCTTCACAAAAACTACAAGTAGGGGTGTGACGAGATCTCGCAAGATCCAATGTGTCTCGTGAGATCTGATTGGTGTCGCGAGAACACACTATCCTCAGGCAATTGGCATGGTGGAGTGCTGGCTGGCATATGCTCCCTGTATTTAACCTGTGCGACCTCAAAATATATTTGGGAGCATTTCTGCGAGTGCACATTTTGTGGTGCGACCTGTTTTCATTACTGTACAGAACACGCTAATAACTGCACAAAGTATGTGCCTGCTGTGAGCTACAGTGACCGGCCCGGCCATTCTTAAAGACAACGTGATTTACCAAACAGCAGCGCTACTTTCCCACCGTTTCTCAATGTTAGCATAAAACATGATTCAGTCAGGGTTCAGTCAGTAGAGAAAAGAGCTTTGACAGTGTGATATGATCACCACCTCTGCTAACATGAGCACTTTGCAAAAAGCATATAAAGAAAACAACCACAGCTCTTTAATGTGAGGACAGCAGCACCTGTTAAGAAAACAAAGCATCATTTTTGTGCAATAACTGCCCGTCAGTTGAGTTTGTGACAAAACATTTTGCAGTGTTTTCATTTTGTTTATTACTGCATAATATAATTCATTAATATAGAAGCTTAATTTGAAGGTTGATTTTATAATCCCTACATTTTTAGCATTTTCTGTTTTTAAGACTATATATATTTTATCATTGAAGATTTCATTAAAAAAGTCTAAAAATCTTGTCTGGTCTCGAGGAATAAGTGTCTCGTCACATCCCTACTACAAGCCACAGTACTTGCATATAGGCATTTTTGCAGATGCTTTAATTTTTGTGATAACAACATCTTATCAAATGAGTCATTTTTATCCATCAGTCATATCTGTATATGCTGCAGTAATTATTTGGCTACATTGCAAGTAAACACCCACAAAAGAGCAATAAGCTTCCTGTGGAAGTATTATTTAATGTTTCCACTACACAAGCTGTATGTAAGACCTTTATAGCATAATTTATGAATAACTAGAAAACAACTAGGTTGCACGATATACAACATGTTTTGAAATATTTTGAAATATTATGGCAATATGCATACCGCAATGGTCTGCACTGTTTGGAATCATTATTATGAAATAAATGTTTTTGTGTAGTCAAAGTTTTAGGTCGATCGCAGAGAGACCGGCATTGAAATGTTCGTGCTTGTGTGTGTATGCGACGATCAGAAAGAATGTGAAACATTCAAACGTGAAACACATGTGGTCTTTTAATATAGTTCACTTTTTTCAGACTTCACACATTATCATGAAATTGCACTACTGTGTCACTTTTACGCCAAAACTTATTTTGAAGTGAAAACTTAAAATAACGGAATGTTTCTGTTTTCTAGGTGATCGTTCGATGAGCAGTTCACTGTCTGCTTCTCAACTTCACACCGTCAACATGAGAGATCCTCTCAACAGAGTGTTAGGTTTGTGCTTCCAGTTTTAAAACAGAACCAGAACCATAATATTCTTTGGCCGTTAAAGTTTATTTGAAGTACCATCCAATACATCACTGGTCTTTGTAACTCTCCAGAAAGCTCAGCAGATTTCTATAGAATTGGAACCACGTTGCTTTTATGGAGAGACGGATAAAGTGCTCAAAGTTATGAACTTCATTTTAAGCTTGAGTCACTTTGCCACCTTTGTTTTCTAGCACTACCAATACCTTGGATTTCAGCACTTTTTTGATGTGGTTATGTATGCAAAAACCGTTGATCTTCACTATATTTCCTTATTTTGGCTTTTTTTCTTCCATTTACTTTATTTTAAACCGCACATCCATGCAGTTAATCATGGAGCTGTCAATCATGTTGTTCTCAGTCGGACGGCATGTTTCTTTGATGTTCTCGTTTCTCGAGTACTCGAATCCCTCCATCAGCATCCGTGGAAAGACTCTATGGGATGTTTTGTCATCATTCCCTAACAATGCGTATAAGCGATGCTTGCTAATAATAATCCTTTATTTACTTTTTTTAGCAAACCTGTTCCTGTTGGTTTCGTCTCTGTTGGGGTCTAAGACAGCAGGTCCTCACACACAGTTTGTTCAGAGCTTCATCGAGGAGTGTGTCGAGTGCTCAGAGCAGGGCAGCCGCGGCAGCATCCTGCAGTTTATGCCCTTTACCATGGTAAGAGAATCTATTGGATACTGTATAGACAGAAACACAATTATTCTTGCATGTCATCTTGTTTAGCATTGTAATATCTCATACACGAGCTATAAGCCACGAGGCTGTGCATTACACGAGTGAGGGATGTGGTTCACATGCCAGCAACATAGCAATTTGTCTCATACTAAATGTCTTGTACTCATTGGCTTTAAATGTGACATTTCCAATCAGGACTAGTTTTATAACCATGAATTAAAAAAATGTTCACTTAATGAATTTGTCTCTCTGTCTACACAGATTTCTGAACTGGTGAAACTTCAAGCGCTGGCAAAACCCAAAACGATTCTGTCCATCACAGATCTGAGCCTTCCACTGGGACGGAGAGTAGCAGCGAAAGCCATCGCTGCCCTGTAGAGAATTGTGCTTTGCCATCAACAGCAAAAATGGTTTCCTGCTAGAAATCAAGTTGTTTTCATCACTACTACTTGCATCATTTAACAAAACTTCTGGTAAGCTTTGATCAGAAGTGGAACAGCTGTTAGACGGGTACTGATGTTGCTTTGACGTCTGTTATGTGCAGGACAGCTCAGTGTTAGTTCTGATTTCACAAACGTGGGCACATCCGTGAAGTGACACAGCTGCTGACTGTTGACCCTGATGCCAAGTACGTCCAGGAAAACATTTGTGATATTGGCTTTTTATACGTTCCATAAGTTCCATTTATTGCAGACTTCTCAGTTTTTTTATAATGGGAAAAAGTGAAATCATTTGTTGTAAACATGACTGCATTTTTACAAAAATCGCAATAAAATGGTAAATCTGAGTTTGACTAGTCTCTTAAGTGGAACACACTGACTGCGAAGCGAACCTGTTTGTTCAGCAGAAAGCCCTGGCAGATTTCCAATGAACATTGGGAAACTTTCGGTGTCTGATTTTTTTAAAGTAAAAAATGTCATTGAATAAACTGTTAGTGTGTGGGCATTATGGAACTATTCACATCTTCCTTTTCCGACAAAGTTGCCAAGTCTTTCATGCTCAATTGTTTTTCCTTAAAGGGGCGATATAACACAGCTGAAATGAATAGTAGTAGGGTTTGTTTTAGATGTAATGCGATGTGTATACACGATTTTTGCATGTTTTCTATCTCCTCTTTGCACCGCCTCTCTGAAACGCGCAGATTTTTACGAAGCTCATCGCTCTGAAAAGATCTGATGTGGGCTATAGATTCAGACTGAGATGTCCACAAGTAATGCTGAAAATCCTGCAGACAGATGTTATCTCTATCTCAAATGAACTGTGTATTAGTTTAAGTCGATGTACGGCAGTTGATGTGTCGATAAGTTTGAGGAAGCGCTGTAGACTGCACCAGCCAAACCTTTTATTTGTGCAGCAAAGCAATGAAAATGTGCTGAAACCTGCCCAGATAGAATGGCCATGTCGTCAACATGCAGAGATTATTGTAGTTTAACCTTGGAAAATTCAGGGTTTTTTGCAATAGAATCTGGGTCTTTCAGGCTCCGGGAGATGATGGTTAGAAACCTCAATAACTGGTGCTTCAGACTTCTGTCTTCAGGAAAAAGTGGAGAACCTTTCTAACATATTTTAAGTGCAGGGAAAATGCTGTATATTAACCAAATAATGATGGCTACAATATCCAAAAGGTACTTGTGTGACTGTTTTTCATTGAATCATACACTGGTATTTCCCAGTCCCACGCAAAAAATACTGGATAAAAATAGGACAGCTGTTACATCATATCCTGGTGATGAACATTATTGAAGACGTCAAGGAACACCCACAATGTCAACACAGTGTCGGAGGGTGTACCTATTATTTTCTCTTCTTGACAAATGTGAAAAAGTCACTTTGTGTTGACTGATATATAGACAGTTACAGCGGCAACAACATAAACAAACGTTTACACAACGTGTAACAAACTTAACTTCCGGTAGACCTCCACAAAGAATATAGAACTCTTGAGTAGTTTTACTTTAGTTTAATAAAATAAATATACAATAAAATTGGAATATAAATTAAAATATTATTATAATTATGATTATTGTGTAATTTCTTTGTTCTGTTGAATGCAAAAGAAGATATTTTGAAGAATTTAGGAAAGCAAACAGTTAAGGGGCTCCTTGTGACTCCCATTTTAATTTTTCCTTCTATCTTGATGTCCCTGAACTGTCAGCTAACATTCAAATCAAAATATATATTTTTTTGTTCAACAGAACAAATAAATATATACAGGTTTGGAACAACTAGAGGGTGAGTAAATCTTGACAGAATTTTCAGTCTTGGGTGAACTTTTAACCTTTAACTTCGGGCCAGGCTCGTGTATGTCCGAAGAAACGGTCTATGCCGTTTTAACGATATTTGTTATTATCAGTTAAAGCGGAGAAGTTATCCAGGTCCCTCCATGCAAGTATTAGTAATAAAACGTGCTTTAGTAAGGAAAATTTGAGAATATTAAATAATACCTGTCAAATACAATAACATAAGAACACATTTTTAGCCTCAAAATTGTTTTGTTTTATCACAGATTGAAGAATAAGAATTCATGGTAATGCACAAACTTTGAAATAGTTTTATTTGTTTTAATAAACCAAATTTGAGGCACTTCAAATATACAAATTTAAAAACAATAAATAAATATAAATATGCTCTTCAATTAAATAAATAAATAGGAAAATAAATCACATAATTTGACATAAAACCACATGGCATCTCATTAATGGGCAAGAAAAAACATGTTGCATTATTACATCATGTAAGGAAAAGAGTTCTCACAGAGATTAGAGATACAATGACCACTTACAACTCACGGTCATATGCTCAACAAACAGCACTTCTTTCCTTTAGCACTTTTTTCCTATACATTTACAGTTACGCATTTGGCAGACGCTTTTGTCTCAAGCGACTTACATTCCATTGTACTATACTATATTATACTTTCTTTGAAGTGTGCAATCCCTGGGATCGAACCTAGGACCTTAGCGTTACCATTGATAGATTGCATGACACTTAAAGGTATTTAAACTGAAATGGTAAAAATAAATACGTTCATAAATAAATAGATAAAATCTGCCAGCAGTAAAATCCCCTACATACATTTCCAGCGACTAGTAAAGTGAACACGCCACTGAATGCAACATCATCACGGGCATTGTTTCCAGTCCTCTGAAGTGGACGGGGCGGAGGTCATGTCACGGAAAGCGAGGATACTGCGCAGCACGTCACAGCTGAACACCTGAAGCTGTTGTAGGGTCAGGTGTGCGGCCACCTGGGTTATGTATGTATATTTCAGACTTTTGGCAAGGTCATGCTGGGATGCCTCCTCTGAGTGCTCAAATCCAGCTTTAGTCTGCTTCTGTGGAAATACACAAACAGGAGTGAAGGTTTAGGTTCACTGAAAGAAATGGACATTTTCTGGAAAAAAATGAAATATACCGTAAAATAAAAAAAATCTGTAACATTTTAGGATACAAGGATATATATTAAATAGTTTCCCCATTTTTATGTAAATGTATTGTCTTAATCTGTAATTTTATTGTTTTAGACCGTATTTAAAAAAAAACCTGTCAAAAAACATTAAAATATCGTTTTTTACTGTGTTTGGTTCTCTTCCAATTTTGAGTGTAATTTTTATTTCACTTAGAATGAATGAAATCAGACGCAAGAGGAATATTATGACAAAGATCTACAGCAAAGCATAAACGTCTACTAATTAAAAAGGTCATCTTTAATTTGAACTAGTTATGGCTTCATGGTGTAAAGAACATACCTTGTTTAGATCTAATATTTCTGAAAATATTCCATATGATGAGTGAATGATATGGCATTCAAAAATACTAAATAACTGAATGAAAAATTAAATGTAGTATTTTAAAGGTACAATCTGTAACTTTTGCTTCTGTGTTGCCATCTGTGGGTAAAGCCTAAAATTTTGTCAAATGATGTCAAACTTACATTCCCCACAAAATTATACACCATAGCTCAACTTATAATAGGCTTATTGTTGTGCATCAGGGTAAGATACTGTAAGGAGACCGTTTTCATCTCTGTTTTTTGTACCTTTTTTACACTTTTTGTGATTTTTGTTCAATAGCAAAAAAAACAGAGATTGCAGCGTTGCTTAATCAATTAACATTCCAGTTTGAATTCTGCATCCTGTTTAGATTTGAGTGAGAACTAGGTTTATCATTGTTTAATGTCATAGGAGATGCATGATCCAGTGTTTCTACACTATGCAAATGGTATTCTTTTGGGGATGTAGATTAGATTTTGTAACTGCACTGTCTGAAAAAAATGGTAAAAAAACCTACCCGGGCGGTAGCCATTCAAAAAGTACCCATTTGCACCTAAACAGTGCATATTAGTAACTCAAAGGTACATATTGCTACCAAATTTATACACATCTGTTCCTAAACTGTAAAACAATCAGTAAAAAAACCTAAAATATACTTTAAAATAATAGTTTTTCCATGTAAAATTACAGAAAATAAGGATATATAATACATTCTTTTCCACCTTTTCTTGTAAATTTGCTATCTTTTTCTGTAATTCTACAGTTTTATAAAATATATAAAATAAACTTTTCTGGCAGCTGGGCTCAGCAGCAAAATTACTATAAAATAACCCTTTCTTTCCCTGACCCTTCCATTGGGGTACCTAGCACAGTAGGCCAGTACCGAAAGGGTGGAGCTAGACTGACGTTGATTGTTTGACAGAGAATCATCACTTGCGCAATTTTGAATGCCGCTGATTGGTACTTTCCGACATAAAACACGCCTCTCAAGTAAGGGTACTGTTAGAAGTGGAAACGCAAGCCGGATCAGGGTTTGCTGTCCCGAGCCAAACCGTACCACTCGGTGGAAACGAGCCATAAATGATACATACGACCCTTTACAAGAGTACCATCCTTGTGACAGCTTAGGACCATTTTTTGAAAGTGTCTCATTTCAATAAAATAACTGGGGAAAATAACATTTAAAAGTTCAGTGAAACATTGTGAAATAAAAACAGAAGTTGCACCTTCCTCCATTCACTGTGTTAGTGTTTGAACAGGCTCTCCGTCAGCTCTGACAGCTGGAGAAAGCTTGTGCAATATGACACCAACCACAATTTAAATTTAGCAAAGCGTGAAACTTCTGGGGGTTCATACGCCCACAGGTATATAAAATCCCGACTGAGATCTTATTTATATTTCCCTTCTCCTAGACGTGACCAAGGTCAATTTAAAGAAACACTCCACTTTTTGGGGGAAATAGGCTCATTCTCCATCTCCCCCAGAGTTAATAAGTTCAGTTTTACCGTTTTGGAGTCTTTTCAGCCGATCTCCGGGTCCCGCGATAGCACTTTTAGCATAGCTTAGCATAGATCATTGAATCCAATTAGACCAGTAGCATCGCGTTCAAAAATGACCAAAGAGTTCCAATATTTTTCCTATTTAAAACCTGACTCTTCTGTACTTATATCGTGTGCTAAGAAAATGGAAAGTTGCGATTTACTAGGCCAATATGATTAGAAACTATACTCCCATTCCGGTGTAATAATCAAAGAAGTTTGCTGCCGTAACATGGCCGCAGCAGGCGCAGTGATATTACGCATCGCATGTTGAAATAGGCTAACTTCCGTCATCATATCCAATGTGACCAACTGCTTGCTAAAGGATGCTACTGGTCTAATTGGATTCAATGATCTATGCTAAGCTATTCTAAAAGTGCTATCGCTAGACCCGGAGATCAGCTGAATGATTCCAAAACAGTAAAACTCAACTTTTTAACTCTGGGGGAGTTGGAGAATGAGCATATTTCCAAAAAAGTGGAGTGTTCCTTTAAGGAACTCAAAAATGGAATACATTTCAATTTCAGTTGAGACAGGAGTTAAAAGGACAGTCATCACCAGGTTGACCAAAACTATACCTCGTGAATAAGTGACAGAAGTTCTCCAATGTCAGCTTGAAGTTCGGCCACCTGTTCTGTTTGGTTGAGTTTGGTGCCTTCGCTGATCTCTGTCAGGAGATTGACATGTAGCTTCAGTCCTTTGAATATGCGATCAAGGCACATCTCCTGTGGCCAAGAGAGATTTTAGATTCCGTGTCTAAATTGTGGCATTAAAAATGAAACAAAGCAATCGGATGGGCTGAACGAAACTCACCAGGGTGAAGTTTTCCGAGATGCTCTCAAGAACAGGAGCAGAAGGAATGAGATTTTCCTTCAAGTGCTGCAGCTCCAAATTAACTGAACTGCCCAGCTTTAGGCTCTGGAAAAGATCAGCATTCGACGTGTTTCAACATGCACCAGTTTGCTGTGATTTTGCATGCTAATCCCTCAAACATGCCAGAGCAATAGCCATTTGCATTTACCAGTAGATTTGCATATAAAGAATTGTCTCTTTCAGGTCATCATCACAGTACAGATCAATAGAACACGTCTATACACAAACAACAGATTTTTAACCATTGGACTACACAGCACATGCACAAACAAACCTCCAGTACTACTGTATATCAAAAATGTAATAAGAGGGACGATATGAACAGTGTTCCCAATGTCTGTGTCCGTTATGGCCCTAAAGCACATATTTATACTCACCGGAGAGTTTATCCAGGATGCATGAGCTGTAGGAATTTCTTTTAGAATCTTGCTGATAAAACTATGAGCATATCCAATAAAATGACTGTCCATACTATCCCGCTTTTCAGGGAGAGGGGCAGATCCCACAAATCCCAGTAGTGCGACTAAGAGAGCAGCTGGGGGAGAGAGAGAGAGAGAGAGGGAGGGGTCAGCGGTGCATAAGACTGACACACACTGCTCACACATGTGGCTCAAACTCTCACACGTGATAAAGCTACGACTGGACATCCTCATTTCACAGAAATGCCTATTGACTGGTCTGGTGCAATAAAAGTGGCATGATGCTGCCTAGGTTTGCTTCTATAAATACTCAAAATAAAAATCATATACATAGTACTCAACAGAGTATACTTTACACACATAACACTTCATAAAAATCATATTATTTAAAATAGTGTTCGCTTTATTTATTCAAACCAAAAATAAAAACTTACCCTGGTAGCAGTTCATATTACTAACAGCAACCCAAAAGGAAAATGCACTAAGACAACAAACGACAGAAGTAACAAAGCCTCATCATGTTGAGAATTTATATGTCTTCAGGGGAAATTCCTTTTTTTACACTGACGTCGTCTTGTAGACGCACACATGTGCTTGGTGAAAGAAAGACCTTGAGTAGGATATGATGCCTGTACTGTACACCTTTAAACATATTTCATTAAAATTCACTAACAAACATTAAAACATCAACTTTCATGGACATACTGTATAAAGAATAAATATGTGAATCCAAGTTTCATTACACCTTTTAACATATGAATAAATCTTAAACAATGATTAACCTTATGCCGATACAATAAAGACATAACAATTATCTTATCATTTAAATTTTTTCAAAATTATAACATCACTAACAAACCACAGGACAAAACATGCTATAGTGATGGTAACAGCAGGGAAAATCATTACAATAATGTAATCACATGAACAAGCATCTTTAAATAACGTTTTATTTTAATATTAAAGGGCTACTATTATTATTATTATTGTTTTTAATTCTGTCATTTAAGTCAGTATATTATATTACATGATATTACATCACATTACATTATATTATATTTACGTATTTTTGAAATACGGTAAAAGATGTGAAATTGCAGAAAGAAACTACAAATTTACAAAAAAACATGAAAAACATGTAATTTACACGACAAAACTGTTATTACTGTTTTTACTGCGTTTATTGAAATATAAATTAAATTATATTATATCATATCATATTACACTGTAAAAACTGTAATTTTACAGATTTTCACATATTTTTGAAAATACGGTAATAAATTTATATTATTATATTACTTAATTATATTATTATATTACTTAATTATATTATTATATTGTACTGTACTGTACTGTACTGTACTTTATATTATATTATATTATATTATATTATATTATATTATATTATATTATATTATATTATATTATATTATATTATATTATATTATATTATATTATATGGGAAAGCAGGAAATAGTTTTGAAATCATTATTGTTCTCATGGATTTCCAAACCTTTTTTTTTGGCTTCCGCTCCCAGGATGTCAAGATAAAGACATAATTGTTGATGATGCAGATACAGATACATCAGAATTGCTTCACAGTCTCATTTTCTTTATCAGGGTTAAATGACATGAACCCATGGATGCATTCCATGTTGCTGTAACCTCGACTTCCTCTGCCAGCCAGCCTCAGGTCTCTGTGTTATGTAATAGCTTGACATCAACTGGAAATGAATCATTCGACTAATGTGAGATTTGGGTATGAGTAAATCCAATACTCAATGTTACACTCAACAAAAACATTTATCTGGATTGATTCCATAAATAAGTTAACATTTTTTAATGTTCCAAACGTTCAGCTTATTCCTTAACAATAAATGATTTATTATTAAATTACGTTTTCTGTGTAAAAAAAACATAATCTAACTATGGGTTTAAACTATACAGCATAGGTTAAAAGGAACAGTTGACTCAAAACAGTGGTTAATATTAACAATGATAGTTCCCCCCAAAATTCTGTCAACAAATACTAACCCTCAAGTGATTCCAAACCTGCATAAATGTAGTTGTTTTGTTGAACACAAAAGAAGATATTTGGAAGATAGTTTGTCACCAAACAGTCCTGGGGCTCTATTGATCTTCTTTTGTATTTACAGTAAAATGAGGAAGACATTTATACAGGTTTGAAACTTCTTAAGGGTGAGTAAAAGACAGAATTTATATTTTGGGGTGAACTTGAACTATCACTTTAATTTATAACTCAACAGCTGAGTTCTTCACAAAGACAGACATACAGATAAATTGACTGTTATATAGATAGATAGATAGATAGATAGATAGCAGGCAGATAGATTTATTTAGATTAGTAATGTGTTGAGTCAGAGACAATTCTGTGATGACACTCATTATTTCCTGCTCTCTCATCCTTACACTGAACTCATGGTATCATACGTGGATTACAGCTTTAATGTGAATCAGACAGAGTTTCTTTCGGAGGAAGTGGAAAGGCATAGGTGTCAAAATAAGAGGGGAAAGGGGGAAGAGAGGTTTCTATGCCAACAAGCTTGCAAAATAAAATAATAAAAATGACTTCACCGTCACATGTACACACACAGCACACATGCGCAAACACACATAACACACATGAAGTCTCTGATGTTACTGGAACAGGTACAGAGAAAGACTGCTGTTGCTCAATTTTGTTACCCACAAATCATTCAGAACAATCCGGATTAAAAGTGATGCTACTCACACAAACCACAAGGACATAAGTATTTTCTGGATACTCTCATTTCATTATTATTCCTCTGCTTCTCAAAACTATTGCAACAATCAAGGACTTTTCAAACGAAAAACAAATATAAAGAGACGATGGCATTTTCACTGGCAGGGAAAGTCTGGCTCACTTCTGTTTTTTCCGACTTGATCTACTGTCCTTCAAACGCCTCGTGATCTCAACCATTTACATGAGTATGAGTATTTTTAATACATTTTTTGGTTTTAACAGACAATAAGACTGGAGCAAGGATTGCTTTAGAATACAAAACTGTCATGTTTGAAAAAACATTTAAATAAATAAAAAAGCAAAAGCATAATAACATAACATGCATGTGTAATTCTTTTTTCGTAGTTTGAATCAAAAATAATTCTGGAAAAGGCATAAAGTTAATCACACAGATTTCCTAGTTAAAGGAGTGGTGCAACGGTGTTTCGTGCATTCTGACTTTACAATGTTAAACGTGCTGTCTTCTCATGCTTGACATGGTCAACTTGTCCCGTGCTTTAGTTCAGCCTACCCCTCCCCCCCGCACGCGCCGTATGCTTTCGGAAATAATCGTACAGCTGTATCTATCTTTGATAAATGTGATCAAACTAAATACTCTTTGAAGATACAAAGTATGCAATACTACTCTACGGCCAATTCTTTAGTTTCAATATACATTAGACCAAACACTGATAACTTGGTCGAGGTGGATAATTCAATGAACTAAATGAAGAGTTGCGTACACATTAAAACACAATTTTATTACATCCCAAAATTGTGCTTAACTTGTTTGGTAGTGACGGTCCTCAAAATATAGACCGATCTACTCACCATAGAGAGAGAGAGAAGAAAGGAATATTTCCTAAATAAAAAATCTAGGGTGTGGTTAAAATCAGTCTCAGCCAAAGGAGTATTTTTTTGCATAATATTTCATGATTTACAAAGAAAATATTCAATACATTTTTGAAAATGTATGAAGACAATACTGCAATTAATTGCAAACATGATTATTTTTAATATCATAAGTGGAAATCTAGGGGTTTATATTGTTATGTGTTTATGTGTATATGTTTAGATTTTAAGTAATTAAGCAGGTTGCCACACGGTCCATGTATTAATATAAAATGTGAGAGCTGACGAAGAGAAAAGTGTTTTGAAGAACCTCTTCCTCCTTCCGTCCTTTTTTAAAATTCATAAACAGTTTTTTATTCTTTATGGGTTTATTGTTTGATCAGGTCTTGTCTCGTGAGGATAAGTGCTCAGCATGAATAAAGGACCTCTGAAGTTCTTTGAAGATTTTAATTGGCTGACTCAAGCTGTGTGAATTTTCGAGCCGAAAACTGTCCTTACAATGAGACACCTGAGCTTGAATGACTTCCACAAGTTTTGTCATGGTTCCACCTCTCCTTGTCAGGTATTTCTTGGTCTAGAGGTGGAATCATACAGGATCCTTTGTTTCTCTAGTCTGCGTCATCGTTCCTACCCTCCTGTTTCCTAGTTTGTGTTAATTAGTTTATCCCTTGCACCTGTTCCCTCTTGATTTGCTCCCCTTTAAGACATCCTCGTGTTCTTTGTCCTGTCTGGTTCATTGTACGTTCTACCTCGTGTTGTAGCTGTGCCTGTGAAAGTCTACTGTTTCAAGTTCCTTGTCTCCCGAGTTCCTGTTTCCCTTGTCATAGTAAGTGTTAGTTTAGTGTTTGTTTCCAGTGTTTGTTTTCTTAGTCTAGTGAGTTAGTGTCCTTGTTTTAGTTTTAGTTTCCAGTCTTGTTTTCCCCCTTGTGGGTTTTGTTTTGCCTGTTTTGTATAGTCTTGTCCTGTATAATAAATACCTGTTAACCCCTTCATCCCTGCCTCTGCCTGCAATTGGGTTCTCCTGCCTTGTCTCGTACTCAGTTCATGACAGAATGAACCAGCAAAACCGAACCCAGCAGGCAGTAGCCAACGACACCAACCGTTGGTCATGCACCTCCAACCCAGTGTGGTGGGAGGCGATTGCCTCCCAGTCACACGCTGGAGGCGGTCCGTTCCCGGCCCAGTGCCATAGGCCTCTGCAGGACTATGCTCGGGAGGTCGAGGCCAGGAGGGCGTCTGTACCCGAGGTGCTGGTGAGTGCCTACCTAATGGCCGGGATGGACAACCCACCATCTTTTCCTGAACGGGAGGAGTTGGTTTATCAGCCGTTCCCACAGTTAGTGGAACGGCTGCAGCTTCGAGAGGAGTGTTACCAAGACTCCTCTCCCAGCTGTTGTCCAATCTCCTCCCGTCCGGGGTTGGGGTCCATTCCGGAGGACCGTGTGGTGGGTACTCTCACCTTGGGGAATTCCACACAGTCTTCCTCCTCACCTCCTGTAGCCCCTCCGCCGCCGACGGACCTCGGTGGCAAACGGGGGAGACGGGAATCCTGGGGGTCCTCGTCGGAAGCCTCCAATCCCGAGCCGCCCACCCCATTCACCCCTTCTTCTTCAGCCGACCACCAGGCGGTGGCTCGGCTGAAGAGGAAGAGGCAACGGAGGGCAGCTCGGAAACCAGGGGTCCCGAGTCCGGTGGTCCCGAGTCCGGTGGTCCCGAGTCCGGTCCCGGTCCGGTGGTCCCGAGTCCGGTGGTCCCGAGTCCGGTGGTCCCGAGTCCCAAATATTTTTTGGGGGGGCGCCGTGGGGATGTGACGGTCCGTGCGGCCAGCCCGGCCGCAGACTCTCCCAGCAACCGGCACCAAGCCCGGTCCACCGGCACAAGCCCGGTCCAGCAGCCGCACCAAGCCCGGTCCAGCAGCCGGCACCAGCCCGGTCCAGCAACCGGCACCAGCCCGGTCCAGCAACCGCACAGAGCGCTGCCCAGCCGCCGGAGAGCACTGCCCAGCCTATGTTCCAGCCGATGTCCAGCCCGGCATTCCAGCCCTTGTCCTGCCCGGCATTTCAGCCGTCCCCGGCTGCCGTCCGCCTTGTCCTGCCCGGCATTTCAGCCGGCCGTCCAGCCCTTGTCCTGCCCGGCATTTCAGCCGGCCGTCCAGCCCTTGTCCTGCCCGGCATTCCAGCCGGCCGTCCAGCCCTTGTCCTGCCCGGCATTCCAGCCGGCCGTCCAGCCCTTGTCCTGCCCGGCATTCCAGCCGGCCGTCCGCCCTTGTCCTGCCCGGCATTCCAGCCGGCCGTCAGCCCTTGTCCTGCCCGGCATTCCAGCCGGGGTCCAGCCCAGCAGTCCTGCCGGGGGACAAGAACAGTTTTCCCCAGGACTTCCCCTGTCAAGCCTCCTGGGGCTCCGCGCCCCCAAGGGCTGGAACTTCCCCACCCAGCCCTACCCCTTCTGGACTTCCAATGTACTCTTGTTTGCCCCCACCCCCCCTCCCTTGTTTATTATTTTTATTGTCCCACCCTAACCCGTTGATTTTTCTTGCCTGTCTGCCCCTTGTCATGTTTGCCATGTCTTGTTTGGTCTTGTCAGTGTCCCAGTCTGTCTTGTCTTGTTTGTGCCTTTGAGGAGCATCAGGATGCTGCTCCTTAAGGCGGGGGTTCTGTCATGGTTCCACCTCTCCTTGTCAGGTATTTCTTGGTCTAGAGGTGGAATCATACAGGATCCTTTGTTTCTCTAGTCTGCGTCATCGTTCCTACCCTCCTGTTTCCTAGTTTG
The DNA here is from genome assembly GCA_006030095.1 of Triplophysa siluroides. Lineage (NCBI taxonomy): Eukaryota > Metazoa > Chordata > Actinopteri > Cypriniformes > Nemacheilidae > Triplophysa > Triplophysa siluroides. Next base: position 2,400,931 of record VCII01000015.1, read on the forward strand.
TGTTAATTAGTTTATCCCTTGCACCTGTTCCCTCTTGATTTGCTCCCCTTTAAGACATCCTCGTGTTCTTTGTCCTGTCTGGTTCATTGTACGTTCTACCTCGTGTTGTAGCTGTGCCTGTGAAAGTCTACTGTTTCAAGTTCCTTGTCTCCCGAGTTCCTGTTTCCCTTGTCATAGTAAGTGTTAGTTTAGTGTTTGTTTCCAGTGTTTGTTTTCTTAGTCTAGTGAGTTAGTGTCCTTGTTTTAGTTTTAGTTTCCAGTCTTGTTTTCCCCCTTGTGGGTTTTGTTTTGCCTGTTTTGTATAGTCTTGTCCTGTATAATAAATACCTGTTAACCCCTTCATCCCTGCCTCTGCCTGCAATTGGGTTCTCCTGCCTTGTCTCGTACTCAGTTCATGACAAGTTTAGCATGGACAACACAGCTGTGAAAACATTACTCTCCACATCATGTTTGTCATTCTGCTTGGCTTTGATTTAACACTGCAGAACCATAAAGGTTTATCACCTTGTTTAAAAAAGACAAGAAGGTTTTTGTTTTATAGGGCTCTTGTGTTATCGACATGGTTCTTAAAAGAAAGTTATTATATTATATAAGATATTACATATATTTCATAGATATTACACACTATAAATGACAAGCAACTTAGTTTAACATCTGAACGTTTAGCATACGTGAGATATGCCACTGGTTTTTTGAAAGATTCAAACTGGGGTCTGGGGACCCCCAGGGGCTTATCTTTTTTGCTACATGCATAGTTTTCAGAATTATTTATATTTCTAGTGAATATTTCCGTTTTTTTCGCACTCAAAGTGAACATTATTACAGTACAAATACATTTGAATTGAAATGTGTCTCTTCGGAGTTACAGTATATACCTCCAACAAGTGCAGCCAACTATTTGTAAGTCTGGAAACAATATGTTGTCAAAATGACTTTAGTCTATACGTTTATACATAGTTTTAGAACGTTATATTATCTGCTCTGACATAAAATGTGAAGGCATTTGTACATTTGGCAGTAAAAATACTTTATTTTGGTCTTGGTTGAGCTTGTGTGTTAAAGATGTTAAAGCATTTTAAATGTATGTTAAATGTATGGATTTTGTGTCAAAGCAACAAGAAATGTGTTAGTTGAATAGCCTACGCAACCAGATGTTGTGATGTGTTAAGAGTTTAGGAGAATTGTTAAAAGTATTTAGAAAAATCGTGAAAGCAATTGTAAAAAACTGTAAAACACATGCACTAGTATATCCTCCATGACCACTGAAACCCAAAACTTTCATTTATTACGATCATTTAGCAGTGAAAACTCTGAAGATTAAGAAAGGAAAGACCAACAATGTAAAATATCCACAAGTTTGCTCAATATATGAAATTCCATGATCTGTACAGAATTCCCAGTCAATGACACCGAACAGCTCTGTGACTCACATCTGAGCTTTGCCAAATATGAACTAGCATACAGTACATATAGAGGGCGCTGTTGTGTATATAATCCGATTTAATCTTTAAAGTCAGTAATATCAATGTTGCAGATTAGGGCTAAATAACTGAAACCCCCATTGCAGTTTTTACGCTTGCTTTGACACGGTTTTATTTTCTGAAAACACTACACACAGTTTATACATCTACACACACAATTAGCAGAACATCTAAGATCTATTGCAAAATGAATCACTTCCTTCGAAACTTTACGATAATTTACAAAACCCAGTTTCGGTACCGTATGGTACACACATGGTTCATACAGTCGGATTCTGTTTGAACCACTACACACTGCTGTGCTTAATCTTAAACACTTGTAAGACGTCTATTGATATAACCTGTTTCATTTTTTTTTTTGAGAAAATTGTTATAAAAGTACATAAATATATTGACCAAACAGTAAACACAAGACCAGTACATACTGATGAAAATATTTACTTCTCTCCACATCACTTCATTTTTCACTGAAAATCAGAACAATCTGAATACAATATAGTATACGAACAAAAACGTTTGTGGAGACAAAACAGAAGCATAATTGCAGTAAAATAAATATCATCCACATCACAGGCGATGTCCTCTCTCTCAAGACAGCGAGGAAAGAATCTTCTTGAATGCCGAATCCATCCCTGCACAGACCTTGGATCAATGAGGTCAGAGTTTTGGAAAGCAGTGTCTTAAAATGGCAAAAAAGTGACATCGTGTTAGGTTTCTGTGTCGGATGTTGAGCAGTGTGTTTAGTGTTTTGCGCAACGTGTGAGGTTGAGAATGTGCTCATAGTTGTGCAGATTTGGGCTGAAGTTTTGATCTTTGAGAGTCAGGTTTCTCTTGTGTGTTATATTTCATTTTAGTGGAACACGTCAACAGATACATTTCACTTTCACAAACTAACTGCTTTTGCGTACAAGCATTTTTTTAGTACACCCAGATATAATCGTGTGGTACAGCACTGTGTTCTTGTCATTTTCATTTCATGTTTGTGACAGATGGCTTCCAAAAGCCCACACGTGTAGCCAAACCTTTACACTACACACACACGCACGCACGCACCTCAGTGCTCCACCTCCCCAAGATGCAAGGTGAGCTAGTCTGAGAAGTAAATGAACCTGAGGCAACAGGTGTTTGTTTGGTACAGAACTGTAACATTACCTGTTAAAACCCCTCTCCCCTCCACACACACAATTCACTCTTCTATTGAGTCGTCCAATACAAATGGCTGTTGGTTACATTTACACAGTGCATGTTTGTGTATAACGTGTAGTCGGTGACATCTTTTATTAGGCCTAACTTACTTGTTTCCACTTTCTGTATGATCTTGCTGTATTCATGTTTTGTAATGTAGAGTGTGTTTGTGTCTTCTGTTTCTTCGTCCTGTGTGTGTCGTGAGATTTAAGCAAGGGAGCGTCTTCCCGTCAATATTTTCAAAGTATTGATCCTGCACAGAAGACAGAACATTCTTTTATAATTCACAATCAGGCTTTATTGTTTTATTTCATTTTAAGTGGTGAATTTCTCAATTTACCTGTTTTCTAAACCTGTTTCCTGCTAAAATAGGCCCAAATGCGCAATTTGACCCATCAGCAATTTCATCTGTGTGGGCTGTCTGTTATTTAAAACAACACTGGCACAACTGAAGACATATGTTTCCATTAAACTTCTTTTCACTTAAACCATGTGATTTGCTCTTCAGTGTGGAAACATGTGAGAGTGTATGATAAAAGGAAGTATGAATAATCTGTCGTTCCATTGTCTTCTTTAACCATCACAATTATACATTCTGTTCATGTTATCACATTTATTCAGCACCCACCATCATCTCTTAAATCCATGCATATTTTAATTTGGCAAGCAATTTCAAAACACTTTTAATAATGTCACATTGGAATTATAAGGTTCTAACTGCATTTTGAGCATCTGAATAAAAGTCACAAGTCAAAAAAAAGGAACAAGTCACTTTTGTACTTAAAAGACGGAGACCATAAATGAATTCTAAATGTACAGTGCATCCAGAAAGTATTCACAGTGCTTCACTGTTTACACATTTTGTTGTTACATGTGATTTTTTCATTTTCTTTCACGTTGTCATAATAGAATATTGTTTGTAGAACTTTGTGGAAAATATTGAATTTAATCCATTTTGGAATAAGACTGTAACCTAATAATAATACTAATAATGATCAGAAACATAGTTTTTATACAATATCAAAATCCTCTCAGATTTATAAATGGGGATTTATGGAACAGGTCAAATGCAGAACATCCTAGGACAAGAACAGGACAAGAGGTTCTATTCTTTGACCTTTAAGGCTTACATTTTAAAACATTTTAAGTATTGAAGGCATTTGAAGAATTATTTAAAAAAGAAAAATGTTCAACTTTTTTATCCTTTTGTGTGCATCCCATGTTCTGATGAACTCAGTAACCCAGTTAGAGTTTGAGTAGACAGAACCTTTTAGTTTTCTAAAAGAAGTCTCAAAATGTACACTGCTTAGAATATCATCATATAATGTACACAGTTGTCACATAAGAACGTGTGAACAACTTAACGACAAATAATGTCAATGATAGAACCTTAGGTGATGAAATATCTGCTCTGCTGTCTATAAAGGGTTTAAAACTGTGACGTCTATGCCTGCTGATCATTTTATCGAAGGCGGCTGTCAGCGGATTTCTGAATTGAAGTAGTGATTGCCTGCACCTGCTCATCATTTCTTGTTGTTGTGTTTTTATAGTTTATAGTTACTCTCTGCATCACTTTTGTGAAGTCTTGTCTGTAATCACCGCAGCAGTTTCCACAATCATTCCTGTCTGTCGTGGCTCATTTGAGTCATGCCTGCAGAACTCATAACTGTGTTTTTAGATTGTATGATTTGAATTTTTTCTTTTGAGATTGTCTTGTGATTTTGCTCTTGTGTCAGTATTTTGATTTATTAGTCACCAATTCTGTGTTGCTCATTAAAATGCGTATAGATTCCAAACCGAGTGTCTCTGTTGGATATATTACAGAACTACACATAGGCCATCTCACAACATTTTAGTGATTTTTTTAACATTATATAAGGATAGCAATGAGATAACTGGTGTTCAATATATTTAAATCAGGAGGCACGGGTTTTCTTATACATTCATTAAACTGTTAAGGCTCAAAATTATGTTATTTTATCTCTTTGATATACCAAAATATAGAATTTTACAATACCAATCATAATCCAAATGCGGTGTATTGGGGTTGTCATGTCAACACATGATGAAAATAATTGCTTATATTAAGCTTATGATAAAAACTTTTAATCCTAATACAATGTATTAAACTTTTGCATTTTTTAATTTACACTGGTTTTGGTCAAGAATGATTCTTCAAATCATGTGGTTTGTTGAGAGAAGTTGTACCATCACATGTCATGATTCTGTCTTTCTCGTCTGATGCTTTCTGTTTTTTTGGACAGGGTCATGACAGTACCATGTCTTGTGTCTTTGTTGCATTCTGTGTGGAGACACGTGGCCTTTGTTATGACATTGCGCAACGTGTCCTCCTGTCGCGTGTTTTGGCCCAGACCCCTTGTTTCCCCGTAATCTTCTCTTTAGTGGTTTATTCATGTCAACTATCGTCACCTTCCCCATGTTATTATCCCCTGTTAGTGTTCCCCTATATTAAGCCCCAGTTCCCTCTGACCCTTGCCGGTTCGTTATTGAATCCATGTCTCGTAGTTCCCTGTCTGAAAACTTGTTCCTGTTTTAACTGGTCGCGTTTTGGATCACTTTGTGTTTTTTTTGGATTATATTATTTATCATCACTCCAGCACTCCAGTCTGCAGTCCAGTTGGTGGTCAAGCGGGTGGTCCAGCCGGTACTTCAGCCGGCAGGCAGTCCAGCAGGCAGTCCGGTCGGAAGCCCAGCCGGCATTTCCCCTGCCGACCTCTCTAGGACACTTTCTCCAATCTTCCCCAGCCACCCCTAGCCCTGCCCCTACCACCCCTTCTGACTTTTCGAAGTGAGCCCCAGTCCTTCCTAAGCCACCTCCTTCAATCCCACCCATACCTAGTGTCCCCAGTTTTGGGCAACCCATTTCCACCCCCCCCCTCCCAGTAATGTTATTTAGTTAAATCACCCCAAACCCTTTTATAGTTGCCTTCATGTTCCCACTCTTCTTGTTATATTGTTTGTCTGTCTTGTTTGTCTTCGTACCTGTCTGTCTTGCCCCGCTAAATTTTCCCTTGGGCTGCCAGGGGGCGTCCCTTGGGGCAGGGGTCCCTTGGGGCAGGGGTACTGTCATGATCCTGTCCTTCTCGTTTGGTGCTTTCTGTTTTTTTGGACAGGGTCGTGACAGTGCCATGCTTGTATCTTTGTTGCGTTCTGTGTGGAGATACGTGGGCTTTGTTTTGCACTTGAGTTCCTGTCTGAGTTTCATGACAGTCCCAGATTTGTGTCTGGTGGATGAAATGGGTACACAAATCACATGGACCTATATTAAAGGAGGGACCAGATATGATATTTATGGTTTGTAGGGTTCATGGAGATTGCGCTCATTTGCCAATAAGCAACCGTCTAGCAACCAAGCAGTAGCAACACCCTGTAAACTATGTAAAATTCTGACAGTTATTACTCAATCATATCTTAGGTATAATCTGCTTGGAAAAGTTAATATTTCTCATTTATCACCTTTAAAACAATCACTAACCTCTTATACCAGACTTAAGATACTCATCCTATAACATCCACCCAGAATTCCATTCTCCTAACAGCTCTGAATGAGAGCTCTGATTCCTGTTTAATGTGACTCGCTCTATTTCAGGAACTAGAGTAGGTCATGTTTTTCTTCTTCTTCCTTCATATTTCCAGTCCCATAAGAATGCCTTTTCAGGACAGCTCTTACTAGAAGAAAGATTCCTCAAGGTATCCTGGACAATAGTCCAGGACGGGGAAACCTACCCCACAGCAAACCAGCAAGGAAAACACATCTGGGAGAAAGACTGGTTACCCCTGATGCCTTTGGTCCATACAATGTGACATGTCAGAGTGCCCCTCATTGCATTCAATATATATCATATTAATTATACCTCAAAATAAAATGATGTATGGAGAGTAGTTCCAGAGGCTAAAATATCTGGCATATGCCGGGTTTATCATACCCATCTCCTCTCCAGTAACCAAATATCAGTCAAACCGTTGGCATGCCCTGAAGATGAGGTCAAAGAACCGCGATCAGGTTCATGCATATCCATCTCTCAGCCCAAGTTTAACGTTAAAGGGTCATTCATTCTCATGTGTTATTTCCTGCAGTTGTTTACCTGATCACCTGATTACAATCACATTTACTTTTGGTAGACAAGATATTCAAAGTCCCTTACACAGCACACATTTATCAGTAAATGGTTTCCCTGCGTAGCAAAATTTGTGACCTTGGGATAGTTAGGGCTTTACTCTACCATCTGAGCTAGAAAGAGCTATCTTCATGCTCAGAAACACAACCACTTGCGTACATTACGGATTGCAGATGCGCAGGAAGCTGTGAACGTTTTATAGAATACCAGATTTCTGTATATTCACTGTGCCGTATACATTAGATTCTGCATGGATATTGTAAATTACTCATAAACTATGTTTACATGCAACCAAATAATCTGTTTTCATGGATTAGTTGGAATGGAAAGTCTTTGGGTAAACATGTCAATCAATGCGAGTCTTAGTTTTATAACCTGATCAGGAAAAAATTAAGTTTGTAAAGTTAGAATCTGAATTTTCTCAATCAAATAAAAAAAATATCTTGCACACTTGCATAGTTCAATTTTTTACACATCTTACACCTTAAATATTGTAAATCACATACAGAACTCACTGTATGTATATACTGTATGTTCAAACCATTACCAGAAGTAAAAACAGAATCTCGCACATCTAAAAACTCTGTAAAGTGATGGTTCACCCCAAATAAAAGGTATTTCATCATTAACTCATTGTTCCAAATACCAAACAACAATGACATTACTGAGATGTTTCTCAAAATATATTTGTTTGTTCCTTACATTATGTTGTCCCTTTGTTCCTATATTAACTATATAAACATAATACAAAAATTACGATTTATTTAAAATATATAGAATAATACATTGTTAAAATAGTACAATATATTGAATAATACATAAGGAACTGGTTGCATTACATTGTGCAGTATATTCCCATATATGTTGTTTCGTAAGGGGTGTTCCTGCACAATAAACACAGCACTAAACAGGTTTTAAATAAATGATAACAAAATTTTATTTTTTGAGTATTAAACTATCTCTTTAGGAATAATGCTCTCTCTCAAATCACTCTCAACCTTTAGTCAGAGTAGAATTGAAAGCTGGACGACAGATTTGCATGGAATATACATACATATCAATATTTGATTAGGATTGGATTGTAATTTTAGCATAACATAAGTACAAAATGCAATTGGATTACATTTATTGACAAAAATGAGTGCATGTAAACATAGCTAGTGTTACATGCAGGATCACTGCCAGAATTTAGAAATCATATGGCTTTTGTACAATTCAGTACAATATAGGCCATCCAGATATTCAGAAAATCAGCATACTGTGCTGACCATAGCGCTATTCTTTATTCACAGGAAAATTGTTTGGTAGTATGCATTTCCAAATACAGCATTTCCAAGTGTGTGCGATGAGAATTTGCTTAAAATGTTATTTTTGCATATTTTTAAATATGAGATATGCTGCGGATAAATATACACAGAGACAACCATTACAAATAATTGGTTGTGAATTCTGTTTGCTGTGTATGAGTCATTTTGCACCGTGGTGACTGGCTTTCTGCACAGCTGTGTCATTACGCTTGTGTGTGTGTATTTGTTTAATGGACGGGGATGTGTGAACAGTGAACAGTTTGATAAGGTTCAAGGATTTAATTCAGACAAAGCAGAATAAAAAAATACATTTGTAAAAACAAGAGTAAAATAAGGATCAGTTTGTCATTCTTTCATAAATTGTGATTGCTGTTTATTTTTGTCCTTCTTTCATTTGGTGAAACCAGGATATGAACCGTTTAAACAGAAGAATAACCAGACAGAAAGATGCTTACCTCTCAGAGATGGCCTTTTGTTTTCTATAAAGTTTTTGTAAAAACAACATGTGATATCGAACCAGTCTAATGGGTATATTTTCAAAATTGAGATTTTGACATCATCTGAAAGCTGGATAAATAAGCTTTCCATTGATGTGGTTTGTTAGGATACAACAATATTTGGCCAAGATTTAAAACTCTGGAATCTGAGGTTGCAAACGCTTATTACTCCCAAAAAGAAAAATTTATTCACGGTAGGAAATTTACAAAATATCTTCATGGAACGTGATCTTTACTTAATATCTTAATGATTTTTGGCATAAAAGAAAAATTGATCATTTTGACCCAAACAATGGGTCTCATTTACTAATAATTGCATATATTTTTTGTATTTATTCACTAAGCTCACTGAGTACGCACATGAATTTGTTCTTAACCTCGTCCTAATGTTAGTGAATTGGAGTAGGCCTTTTCTAAATGAGCGACCGTGTGCACGAGTTTAGGCCTTTGCATAAAAACACACCCAGTCCATCTCCATATTAGGGCTTTCCGACTAACCTCTCCTTTACCACCTGGCGTCGAGAGAGAGAGTGACTGGTGATTTTTGCATATGTGTGCTTTCAGTGCTTTTTGTGAATCATGATTTGTTCTTGAAAACGTTCGTACGCAAATTTGTACTTAGTGAATGAGACCCAATGTCTTGCTGGCTATTTCCACAAATATTCCCGAGCTAGACTGGTTCTGTGATCCTGGGTCACATTTATCAATGAAATGACTAAAGTCAGCCATCACTGGGAGATGTTGCCATGTTGGCACTCTAAACACTTTCAAGCAAACAGAAAATACCTTCTGCATTCTTTTCAGGACTTAGACTGAAGCAGAAGATCCCGCATATGCATGACCAGCAATGCATTTCTGTCTTTCACTATTAATATGAACCACTTATGCAAAGCAAATCATTTTTGATGTATTCAAATAAATGCATATACGCTTCTGAACCATGTGTGTAACTCCTGATGTGAGATGACCACAGCTCTCTTCCAAAACCTAGTGAGCTGTTTACTGTTTACCAATCTTCATGTTCATTCCAAAAGGATTGGCTGCTAGCATGCTGCTAAGCTAACAACATGACTTTCAACAAACGAGCAAAGCGCCTCTCCTATTTTTGCCAAGTGGTTGATGTCTTAGGACAACATCATGTTGACCCTGGGACAACATTTAAATCAACCAATCAGATTTCAGAAATAAGTTTACAATTTATTTTAAGTTTAAACTTCCAACCAGGATTAGGTTTTTCTAGACCATTGTTTTTCGCTTATCATTTCCCTCTGATTTTAGGGTTAAGTTATGGTTGGGGTTTGGTGTGGGTTTAGGTTTTATTTATAAAAATGTTTTCCTTAGGTCAACAACCACTTGGCAAAATCAGGTCGAGCCGAACAAAGCACAGTAAAATAAAGTTGCCTAGGCTGTAGGCAGTTTTGGAGTTTCTGTGTAATTTGAAGAAATTGAAAGGGTTAACATGAATATCACTTGTAAGATATGAATTCATAGCCCGAACATTTCGATCAGTTTTGACTTTTTAATTAATCTTGGCAGACGTTCTGTATTATTCTTGCTGGCACTCTACATAAGAAACAGCACAATCACACAGTATTTGATGTGACATCCTAAGATCACGATTCACTCTAACAGCACAAACCTTTCCTGTGGTGGTCAACATCATCTCATTATTTTTAAACATCAAAAGTCATGAAACATTTCAGCAATAACTGTGAAAGTCAACCGAGCACCCCTGTGGTATTTTCTCCTGAAACAGCTTTAACAGTGATTTATCTTACAGTGATTGGTCACGAAAATAACAAGCCAACCTGTTTATTTCTTCTAGGTCCCGACATCATTGTTGCTGCAGGGCCTCACAAGGAAAACAACTCACTGCTCCCTCAAACCAGGGGCTATCAACGCAAACTACAATGAGTTTTACTTTTGCAGTCTCTGTACTAAAAGACCTGTAAAATCATTGATGCGTGCAAGATCGTGTGGCTCAATTTTGAGGTCACTTTTAGGGACAACAACAGTATACGTTGTAAATGCCCAGAAGGATGGGTGCTTTACGCTCCGTGCATTGCCTGCCAAATGGACGTCTGACTAAAAACGAAGCACAACAACTTCTCCTTTAAAAGCGTGCAGAGCAGACAGACCTCTTAGTCAAGATAAACTTGAAGCTCGGCCATTTCTGAATCAATTATTTATCTGGATTAGATTAGATGGCCCCTGTGATTTTGCTCTGTTTTTCTCCAGTCATCTCTATCTGCAGGTCTCCACAAAAAGACATCTTGTCTGTGGATGGTCTCTGTCTCAGCGTTAAATGTTTCACATGGCCCCATTGTGTATGTTTTCGCTTCATTGACCAACAAGCGTCCTATTAGAAGTCCATCCTGGTTCTTTGGTCGGGTACACGCCAGTCCTGAGAAGCACCATACACTACGTGGTTGTTGAGCTACAAAGCCTTCTTGGTTTTTCCAGGAGGGAGGGTTAGGAGATTTTAACTTATGCAGCTTTTTTGCCCACTATGCCCTTTGCCTTTAGGCAGCCTGAGTAGCTTCCTCCACATGAGCACATGGCCTGATGTTATACCACAGTGCTAATGGTGGAAGACTCCTCAGACTTGCCCTGCCTGCCGGGCAGAGACTTGAGATACTCCAGGTGACGCCTGGCATCTTCCTGGTTGTGTCTCACATAGTAGACCAGGTAGGAGATGACCATGGTGAACCATCCAAACATGGTCACCAACATGGCCACATCCGTGGTCTTTTTGAGCACCACACACAGGTCCAGGTCTTTGGCCAGCAGGAAGGACACACCTTGGGCTCCAGAGTCAGCAGGTTCCGAGGTCTGGCAGATGATACCAGTCAAGGACATGGGCTCCAGGTCCAGGTGCGGAAGGGCCGTCTGTAGCTGACAGTCACAGTGCCAGGGGTTTCCAGTGAGGTTGGATCTCGCTTTAATGCCTTCAAAGGCATCCGGGTCCAGTGTCGTGAGCTGGTTGGTTGAGAGGTCCAGGAACTGTAGCGAGGCTGCTAGGCCTTGAAAAGTTCCAGGTTCAAGCAAAGCTAATTCATTATGGGAAAGATCCAGTTCCGTCAGCAGTGGAAGATCATGAAAAGCATTGGCGGGGATGCTGGTCAAAAGGTTGTAGTCCAGGTAGAGGCGTCGTGTGTCATTGGGAATGTCCTGAGGGATCTCGGTAAGACCCAGGTTGCTACAACGCATGGTCTTACCACCGTACGAGCCCTCGCTGTCGGAACAGTAACAGCGTTTGGAGCAGGAAGTTGCGGCGTGATGGAAACACAATGTCATCAGCACCAAGCTGTGGAAGAGCAACCACATAACCACGGAGTGACGAAGCAGCAAACCTGAGGGTAGCGGCATTGTTGGACAGCTGGCATAATCCCTTTAGATTGTTGCCTGTGCTGTGAGCATGTAGGGGGCTGTATCCAACATCAAGATCCCCCACAGCCTCTGATCCTGGAAGATTGAAGAACACAGTCAATTAATTGGAAGTATCTAATTCTTTAATGTAAAAGACATACAATCAGTGCTGGAAATGGCACAAATTAGAGTTATTTTCATTTGTATATAAATTCTTTTGAACTGTTCCACTAATTTCTTCAAAAACAGATAAAACAATTAACTTGCATAATCACATATAAATCAAAGAATACACTTTTTCAATTGCTGTTTGGTCAAAGTGCTGTTTAAAAACAAAAAAGTTATTATAGAGATATCTACTAATATTGTCAAAATACTAAACTTACAGTATAGCTTAATATAATAGTAAGACTATTTTAGAAACGTTTTTAGATTTTATAATTTACTTTTTATAGGTATGTGTTAAGATAAAATTATAATTTTTGTTTCCTTCTGTGAATTACTAGCAATAATTCTACCAAATTTCAAATAAAAATATTGTTTCTATTTGCCTTCATTTGCAGAAAACGAAAACTGGAGAAACAGATGAATTTAACGTAATTATACATTCATTATAATTAAGATATTTTTTAGACCTCAAATATGGCAAAGAAAACAATATTCTCTTTTAAGCAATACAACAGTCATATTTCTACATGTATTTAGGAAAAGTAAAACAAAAATTAAGTGATAACCTCAAATTTTAATCAATTTTAATTTTAGTCATGCTGTGAGTCTTTTTCTGCGGCTGTATATTTTATATTTTCACATTTCCCAGTCTTGCTGTACAATATTGTAATTCAATGTTCTTGATATCCTTTAAACCTTTTATTGAAGCCACCTCATTGTTTAACCACAAATAAAATAACTCTTTCGCTGATTTTCTTTCTCAGGTTCTCATCAATCTCTAGTGATTTGAAGATCTGTATATAGCCTACTTTGATTGGCCCTAATTAACTTAGAATAAATTACATCCCGTATACCTGCATGTGTCTGAGTATTACACACACGCAAGAACGCGCACACACAACCATTGCACAGAAATGACAATCAGCAGTTAATTAATGCCTGAAAATGTGAATGTACTGATGTCAATGTGCTGTTTTAATTGCTCAAAGCGACAGGGGATTCTCTATTATTGTTGTTCACTATCGTTGTGTTTCTTCTGCTGCAGAGAAAAGTTAGTTTCACACAATGAACAAAATCATTCAGTGAACATCCGCTCATCTTGCTAACAGGGGAAACGTTACCTTGAAGTGATTGATTGAAATCCTCAATTCTCAGCACTGCCACAGGCAATAATTGTCCAGCAGTGGTATTAAAAGACATGGTGTGGGAACAAAGCTTAGAGAATATAAAAAACATTGAGTTGCCAGAAGTTCTCTTATTCTGATGTAAATTGTTTCTTGAGAATTTTTCTGTTCTTTGAGGTTCTTTGAATATTGTTATATTCAATAATCTGGACGCAGAAGTCCTGCTGGTCCTGCTAAACCATGTTAAATCTATTTCAGAAGCTAATTCTTTGGCCTTGGCTTGCACTGCTACGACACAACTTACTTGCCCGTCAGAGTCTGATTGATGTTGGATGATGTAATGAAAAAAGCACTGAGCTGTGAGAGTGGTCTGCCATTGAAATCTTACTTGGGAAATGTTTTCTACTGAGAAACATAAAACCAAGTGGAAAAAAATTATATACATTGGAATTACCTCAACAGAAACATTAAAACATAGTCACTTTCTTAAAAATAGTTTTTTAATTAAAGCGAGGAACCATTCACTGTCGTAATATTGAATTTACTAAACCAGACATTCATTAAAGGGTTAGTTCAGCGGATAATGAAAATTTGAACCAACTGATGATGTATTGATGTTGTATTAAGCGAATCGATCAGTCCATGCTGAACGTTATTTACAATATTATTACAGACAATCCATAGCCTCAGGAAAACAGTCTGCATTATTAAAGATGGGGTAACACACGCAGTTTCTGCCAATCTTATATTAAGGGGCCGCAATCCCAGGTGTTTTCTGCAATGCAAAAATAGTCAGTGGTATCCCCAGAATGTGTCTTTCAAGTTTCAGCTCAAAATACACCACATATCTTTCATTAAAAGATGTTAAACATGACCATTTGTGGCTGAAATGGTGTCTCTTTAAATGCAAATGAGCTTCTGCTCCCCTCCCCGTATGCATAATAGGAGGTAGAGCCCTTACACATGTGCTTTGGATGACATCAAGACAAGCAATATGGCGGAATGCGCAATTACGTCTGTTTTGCCCTTTCCAACCAAAACCATACACTAACTGCAATAAAACTCACCTAAATGCCTTGTTCATAAATACAAATTAAATGGAAAAGACAAAAACATAGATAGAACAACATGCTGAACATTTGCTGTATGGAATGTTGGCCATTGATGATTAATCATGTGGATGCATAATATTACTAACAGACATAAACACAGATATAGGCAAAAACATGCATTTAGAGTACTTGTATATGACAGACAGGTATGTAAAGATCAGCAACCAGGTGTTATTACGTTGTGAGTAGCAATTTCTGCGTAACCTCATTGTTTTACAAATGCGCAATCTGTTTCTATCCGCTCTAAGTATTGTCGCACTTAGGACATACGAGAAAACACTGAACTCACCGAGAAAGACACTGCTATAACTTTCTTTCATTGTAATGAATAAGCTTTACAGAAATTATGTCAGTCACAAGTCTTCTTAACCGATGGGCGCGATGCATTTTACCACTAACGTTACGACACAACAGCTGTCTATGGACCAATGTAAAGTCTCAGGATTAGCCGCGAACATGTAAACAACAGCCGCTAACATGCTAAACACACTATTTAAGAAAGGCGATTTAAAAACGATGTGTAATACTTACTTCTTCCGGAGATGAAGCTCGATCGCGAACAGCTGGTACTGATCCACTCTTGAGAATATTTTTTTGCGAAACCCATGTTATACTGACCCGAATTGACTTGCTGCTACCGGGAGCTCTAGTCTATTACGAAACAGGGATCAAGACTTATAAAAAACTTTCCGAAACAAGTTGGAGTGCTCGGGGAGTGTTTCAAGCACAGAAATACTACGTCATACGTCCAACTCGTTTTTTAACAAGTTGACCATGTTAAGCATGAGAAGCCAGCACGTTTAACAGTGTAATGAAGTCAGAATGCATGAAATAGCATGTTACCCCATCTTTAAAATGACAAGAAAGGCTCATTCTAAATTATGTTTTGCACCTTGGAAAGGCTCTGTGGGAAGTCTAGTCTCAGATAAAGCAACAAAAAATGTTTCACTCCATTCGCCAAGTGTCATCCAAACAGCTATATTGTAAAATAGAATTGCCCATCACCCTTCAGAGGTCCCACTTCAAAGTCTCTGCCCATGTAAATGAATAGGGCACATGGATGCGGATGACAATCACCCAAATGTCCTGTGCACTTAAGACATCTGACAAATGTTATGGATTACCATTAATAATGTTGTAAATAACATTCAGCTTCTTGCACAGACCCATCGATATGCTTTATAAGACGTCAATATTTCGCCAGGAGCCGTGTTTTGTCTGTATCTCTGTTTTTCGACTTTAGAGGAAGTGACACCTGAGGTTTTGCATTTTATGACTACAGTTTCAGCTAAAAAGTTGGATGGCCTGAAAGAGAGTATTAACAGACATTTTTTATTATATAGCCTAACTGACCCATGAGTAGTTCTTCACAAAAATCCATGAGGGTAAAAGTCTAATTTTTGCGTGAGCGCTTCGTCAAAATCGCCAATGTTAAAAAAGGTCAAATTAACACTCTCAAAGGGTGGATTATATATACACCGTGAGAGTTAATGTGACCTTCTTTAACACTGACAATTTTGCTGTGTGATAAAAGCAATCCTGCCAATTGCCGTCAAGTCAAACCACTGAACAGACCTCCTTCCCCATCACATTTAAAGACACGTCCTCTCTCATGACCCACTCTTTGAAGACATGACATCAAACACGTACACACAAAATAATTGACAGGCCGAGAGGCACCTATCACTGGATGCTGTAAAATAAGTGTGATTTCTCCGGATACCATTTTAGTAATGTCAGTCAGGCAGTATTTATTAATACATTCCAAAACAGTAGTTTTGAGCAAAGTATAAGTGCATTAATCCCATTATGTTATGTCTCTTTACTACGTACTGTAAAAGAAATGAGGTGAGACAGCTTTTCTGGATGTCTGGATTATACACTTTGGATACATACAATTACAGCTGAATGATTAAGTGCAAGCTCCTTCGCCTCAAGCAGAATTTTCGTAATCCTTCATTATAATGCTAGTACTTAACCTGGCTTTGCCTTAACAAAAAAGCAGGTCGTTTAAATATTGTAGATGGAAAAGACAGCAGCTCGAGCTGATGTACACTACAAGAGAGGCCAAGCAAGAAACACTGCCTGCTATTCGAACTGCGGATGCCATTTTGGATATTTAATCTCCCCAGCGTCGTGGTCAGTAATTCATAATAATAGTTACACTCAAGACGCAGCTGTCCAAAGTGCAAGTAACGATGAACGACAACTTGTCTTGTAATTCAAACTTTTTTATTTATTTTGTCCCGTAAGCCTCTAAAAATAGCCGTCTTCCCACTTCAGCTCATTAATATATCAACAGCAACATATAAGAAGCGGCTATCCCCTTACAAATCTTCATGCTCCAGAAATAAGCTCCCTTAGTTCGCGAAAAAACTAGTTACTAGTTCTATGTTTGAATGTTTTCAGAGCTTTTAAAAATGACAACGTCATCCACCGATATCAGTAATAAATCCGATCATAATATTTATTTCAGGTTTTATTACCCACAATTTTGAAATTGTTAACTAACTCATCCAAAAGGAATTCAAGTCAGTGAGATGTAAATGACAAATGGCGGTAAACCTGTCGCTGTCCACTTACGCAGATTAAAAATGAAATCGATCTCTAAGTACCTCTTAGTATCACATAACAAGTGGGAGTCTCCTAAAGGAGGGGAGTGTGTGTGGAAGGGAGGGTGGAAATAAGACGTTTTGGACCGGAATGCCAGGCAAATAGAGCCTAAACTGAAGGCTGAGTGAGAGAGAGAGAGAGATTAACCCAACTTTCATGCTTCACTAGCCAACGTCTGCTCCTGCCAAAATACAAACCAAGACCAGTTATTTAGCCAGTTTAAAAGAAACCTAAAATACTGATGGTGATTCTAGCCGGGCTGAAAGCCGCAAAGATTTCGTTCCTGAAATCTGGGCAGACGAGCTCAGAGAAATGCCTGTAAGAGCAAGGTGGCAAGGTGGTGGAGGAGAGGTTAGATAAGAGTCAGAAGCCGCTGGAAAAGCAGTAGCGTTCATGAATATACAACAGGGTTCTGTCATGACATTTTCGCAAGTGATAGCGTGGGCCGAACACATGAGGAGAGACAGGCGGGCAGGGAGAGATGAGGACAACAAAGACTTAAAACTGAGACTCGGGGAGACGTTTAACTGAGAGGGCCGACAGAAATCAACGAAAGCTCGATGGCACCAGAGACGGACGGAATCAAAGACGGAAAAAGACGTCCGAGGGAAGCACGTGGGGGGTGAAGAGAAACCACACGGGATGTTTACATGATTCAACAGAGAGAACAAGAGAGGAAACAAGAGAATCTGAGGAGAGAGTCTTACATTACAGAAGAGAAGAAAGAAGAGAAGGATGAAAAATAAGGTTAAAAGGTTCCGAAGGAACATTTGGGGGGAGAGAACCGGTGTGACCCTGCAATGAAAGGCAAATGAACCTGTTTAGACCGGAGAAGGAAAACATATGAGGCATATGAGTGATGTTAACAACCAGTATGGCATAACATAAAAGGAAAGTCAATGAAATGAGGTTTAAGCTTGCTCAAAATGTGGTTATACAAATGGTCATCAATCCACCAAAAACATGATTATTAAACATTGACTAGAATTGAACCATGGTTCATTTTCATAAAGGAGGTTGGAAGGCTTGTGCTGGTCCATGAACTTCCAACATCTGTGAGCAGACTCTCCATCAAGAGTCCTACATACAGAATATGGTGACGAGAATGAAAAATACATTACACAAGGACCGGGAAAGGGGGATTGTTATCTTGAAGCATAAACCGGTTTGACAGAGCAGAACTGACCTGATTCGGATTGCATTGAGTGACGTGTCATTGGATAGAACTCGACTGAGATGATGATTGTCCCGATAATGCCACTTTGTCATTTCATTAAACTGTGAGTCTTGTTCACTCATGCTGAACGTAAGCATTATGGTACACGGGGTCCGGGAGAGAACGATGACCCTCGACAGCTCTGGTACAGTATGATTGGCTGCTGTTGAGAGCATTACAGGCTACTTGAATTTGTTTTTCTTTTCTTTTTTTTTATAAAAGTATCTGCTTATGAATGTTGAACATTTGGACTCTTGATGAAGGCTGGAGCTGCAGTTTAATACTTGGATAATAATCACAAGCAATGGGGCTGTAAAAAACCTTTTTAATTCTAAGGTCATAAATATCTTGTCTGGTTTGCACTTTTGTCAGCTTGGCACACACATTACATCCTTAGCAAATCCCCTGTCCTCTGTTGGGGGAAATTACACTTATTGATAGATTGCTAAAGAAAGTTCATAATCCCAATGCGGCTTTCAGAGTCAGGTCTGAAAAACACGTAGCCCTCAAAGATACAGGTAAGCGGGAGCAACAGAAACTGGTGGTAAAGACCAACAAGTTTATTTATAAGTTTAATGTTGATATATTTCAAATCTGTTTGGAACTACTTTACTGTCAAATAAACTGTGTCAGGTAAACCTCATCATCATCCGTCTTAAGAAAACAGCGATGGCTTCATCTTCAGAAACAGTTCATAGTCCACTGTTGTGTTTCCTCATCTGTAGCCTTCTTCAATAATTCATTTCAAACAATGTCTGAGCGCTCGTGACCGCTGCCAGTGTGTGATAGTTTACGCTGAGCACTGGGCCAACCCTCTTAATTAGCACTGTTTTCCCAAATCAATAATCTACATGGACAGAAAGTCGACCTAACCATAAAGCAAACAATATATCACCATGTCACACAGCTCTTTCTCGTATTATCTTCAAGGTCAAAAGGTGAAGAGGCAAATTAAATGATGCATAATTTAAGTGCAGAATTTATGAGCTTCATGTCTTCACAAACATTAGTCAACTGGTAAATATCACGTTGTTATGTAAAAGTAAAGTTCTAGTTCAACAAATGTGTGGACACATTTGCAGCAGAAGAATTGACCCAGACAACCAAAATGTGCACATCTGAATAAAGTTTGAAGTTATAAAATTGAAATCAAGATTTTTTTAATATTCTTTAAGTTACCTAATCACGTGAATGTATTTTAAAGGTGAGTTTAGTAGAAATATCTCCTTTGGGTAGCAATGGGGCATTTTCACTTTTTATAGTGTGGCATGTTACTTAAAGTTTAACATTTAACAAATAAGGTGAAGAAAACACTAAAAATATTTTGACAATATAATAAAATATTAAACAATGTCCTAAAATATCATTATAAACAATACATAGCCTAATATATGTATCCTTTATATGTTTCATAAATATATATAAACATGTACCTACACAAAATATCTATATCAATAAATATATCAACAAAATACATATTTTCATTTCATAATGGGCCATGAACTCAGAAAGAGAAATACCTTTATGCATCAAGAAATCAAACTTAAAGTTAGCTATGACAGCTATGATGAGTTATCACCACGCCTACAGTCAGTCTGCACTTATCAGAAAAACTGAAGTATATCAGTACATTATTTCCCTGTTTAAACGCGTTGTCATGCGTAAACAGTGCGCGTTCGGCCGCGTTCTCAAACAAACACAAGAGCGACTCACATGTCTGCAGACCTCTGAGATCTCTTCTGCTCGTCGCCGCATTTGCCTGCATGCGTTTGCTGTAGAAAAGGGAGCTGTTCGCGCAAATATTCCGTCCGGTTTAAGTGCTGGAGATCGGCACGCACGCACGGACGCAGCGCGCCTGGACTCGTGGAGAGAGTGCGAGCGCACTGATCAGTTTCCACGCAACCAGCGGCGCACATCCACACAGCATCAGAGCCTACAACCAGTTTATGCTCTTGCTCTCCAGTTCACTTCTTTAATACCTCAATCATGAGTTCAATGTTCATTCATTTCATTGTAATATTTTTAAAATCCCAACTCAATGTTAATGTCATTTCTTAAGACTCTTTATTTAAAACTCTTTATTGAACGGATCAGTCCATAACAGCAATTCTAAGATCATACGTGAAAAGTGATTTATTTGTATCTATACTTAAAAATCAAGCTACCTAAACGTGTTTTTGTGGTCTGAATGGTTCCATAAAGAACCTTTATATCTGTTATCTGGTCTTGTGGTAGTAAATAATTCCACAGATAATAAAGAGGTAAGAAAATGTGTTCTTTTAAAAACCTTTTAAAAACAGACCAAATAATTCCTCTTACGGATCAATGTGCTGCAATCGTAATATATAATGCCAATTTATGACACATAGTGGACCACGTGGCTTACATAAACGGCAATGGTCAAGCAAGCTTTGATCTAAAATAACTATTATTAAACTGAACCACCCTGAGTTCATAAGGTTAGACCACCGACATTAATCCTCACATAAACTTTTATACCAAATATTTTTATTGGTGTTTTGAATGAATACTACATAAGAAATAGTAACGGTGAGATATCGTTCATTATTAATCCATTAATCCCTTTCATTATCCACCCTCAATCCATATAATCTAGCTTTCCTGTAGCTCAGTGGTAAGAGCATTGCGTTAACAAGGTTGTGGGTTCGATCCCAGGGGATTGCACACACATATGTATAAATGTATAGGATAATGCAATGTAAGTTGCTCTTTCTGGTAAATGTAAATAATATAAACATATTACATAAACGTTTTTACAGTGTAAACAGTACACAGAGATTACTTAATATGTTCCTCTTTGAACACATTTTCTCTTAACGTTGAGCCTGTGGTGCCTGTCATATTTAAAGGTCAATCTGTGCAAGGATTGCTCATGCCGCTGTGGATGTAGAAACATGACATGTTTCATATTCCTTACCTCAATAACCCATGCTGGTTAGACTGGAACATTACACAAAGCCCCTCAAATGGCCTTTTCTACCACAGGACAATGTGTGCATTGAAATCTGTACAAACAGTAGGCCTATATTACATTACATATGACTCTCACTATCTATCTACTGTCCATAAAAACTCTCTATGTTTTGCTGGTTTTTCTACAGGAGTTTATATGGTATTCGGCTCTGCAATAAGCCAAAAAACGATATATACAGCACTTGTGCACAGGTTTTACATGTACGTTGTTTCAAATGTATGAGTGTCTTTAAAAGTGCCTACATTTCCATACAGGAAAGGATGCAGCAATGGCATTTTGCAAAGTGGCTTCTGGCTAACACACAGACAGCTCTGTACAACTTTCAATCATGCTTAATCTCCTAATGTGACATGATCACTGTCTCGGAGAGTGAAACATTTATTATTGGAATTTGCTGCAGGAGGAATGCGAAAGGGTTTGCCAAAGTAGTTTAACTATAGTATTAGTATAATAAATCTGTTGTTATTCAACATTTACCATTATAAAACGGTGTTTAATTTTCACAAGGGTAGTGGCGAGAATAATATAAATATTTTCTTACTGTGCCAGTATGCAGCCTACCAAGAAGGCGACAATGTCGGCTGAAATAAACCACTTAGACCTCAGCAACCTCCCGGCAATACCCTCACAACCACCCAAACATCACGTTGATAAGTTACGCATTGGCAAGCATCCCTAACATTTAATAAGTGACAAAAATTGGATCATACATGTTCATGCAGGTATCGATCAAACAATCTGTTTAAATTCTTCTCTAGAAAGCAGCCGTGATCAGTCTGAGAGCAGATCAGAGCAGCCCTTCAAACTGATGTAGATTAAAGTGGAGCATCTTTCTCATCATTCAGATTCGATCATATCACCCCAGAGGAAACAATCCGGCCCCGTTCCTCAGTCTGAGTTTCACATTGCTGCCCTGACACTGTGACCCAGCTGCACTGCTGTGAAGAGTGTTCAGGTGATAAGACTGAACTCTATTTATCACAAATGTGGGTCAGCACTATAACTACACGGTTGTAATGCAAGAAATGTAATGAGTTACAGTTGCCCATGTCTTTCAAGCCGTTAACGTGGAGCAAACCCCACATACAGGAATTAAATCTGTGATGTGTATTAAACCAGAACACCTAGAACAATATTTACCCATCCAATGTTAAAATCAAATGAATCAATAGATAACTAGAACTTGAACCTCTGTTGCATGCTATAAGCTTCATAAAAACTACAGTTGGTCAATGAGCTCTCTCTTTACCTCCATCTTTCTCTCATCACTGCTCTATCCATCCTGTACTCAATACTCTACCTCACGAAGAACATCAAAGATAGTCTGCCTTTATGAATTTGGCATTAGGCCAACTTATTCATATTTCTGCCTCCCTCAAGAATTTGTAATCAAAGAGATACAAAAGAACTATGGAGGAGAATTAAGATGAAACAGGAAAGATTTTCTTCACCCAAGATGACTTTGGTACCGTTTTGCCTTCTGCATCTCCACACAGTAAGCTTTAGGTCTTTTTTGCTTTATCTTCTAAATTGCAAAATGGTTCATTTTGAAAGACATTCAATAATATTAGAAACACCAACATAAAAACCTAGAAAATGTAAATGTTTGGCCCAACCATCTTTTTTATATTAAAGGACATGACAATATATTTGTGGTGACATAAACTGAACTGAAATAAACAAAAAGATTATTCATGGATTTTAAATTTTCTTTAAAACTTTGTGACAGCCTCAGACAGCAAGCCCATAGACCACAGTCCCTTCATTGGCTTTTTATACAGGGGATCACAAACTTTCCATTCCAGGAACTATTGTATACATAGACAGGTATCTGAAGACCCCCAAAATATAATGGAAATATCAAAAAAATAACCAAATGGGAAAACCAAACATTCATTGTGTTTTAGTAATCATTTATATTTCACATGCATGTCATTGTAAAAATAAAATGGAAATCGCAATACCAAAATACATTACGATGAGATATCAAACAAACTTTCATTGCTATTGATGAATTAGTCTAAACATGTCCAAACAAAAGCTTTTCAAATACTATGATCCGATCAGATTGAAACACATCCAGGAGTCAAAGAGTACTTTTTTATTTGAGATTTTGCAGTATTTGTGTGTGGATATAAGCTGGTCCATTGGACATACATGTAAGTTTGATTGAATAAGTTTTATTGGTGACCGGTTTTCAATACCTTGGTATGCACACTTGACTTGAAAAAGGTTGTCTGGGTTCACGGGTTCTCCGGTACCATAAATATAATTGATTGAGCTTAATGTGCATGTTTCCACATTCCTTGTCACATTTATAATAATATATTGACTTATCACTGCTTAAAGCTAATGGCTTCTATTTAAATTGCCTTTTGGAGAGCATCTAACATTTCAATACTATTCCCACTTGTAAACTTAGCTCTGCATAGTGTTCTCATTGTTACCACTTGAAGGAAAGTGCTACATGCCTGCTCACTTGTTGGTGCTTTGGATAAAAATGAATACATGTTAATGTCACTTCACAACTCCTGCAAATGCATCTGTCCTAGAACACTGTATTTATGTAAAGTTTCTGTGGTGGGATTGGGGTCTCGGTTTTTCCACTTGTGAAATAATCTACGTATTACTTTTGGACATACAAATGTGAATCTATAGCCATTATTATATTCGCTATTATTGAGGTATCACTAATTTCAGATGACATGTCCCACTGCATATGAAGCTATAGATGGGTAACTATAAAAGTTTGTGCAAACATGAAATTATTCATTTATTTAGCGCAGATCATGAGTGTGATAAAGTAAAAACACACGGTAGTTGACTGTTTTTCTCTGAGCTGAACAATGAGCGTGGTCACAGATTTAAATGACAGAAACATTGACAGGTGGGTAATTACTTCAGTCATCCTTAAACCGAAACATCATCTGTCTCTGACATCTGTCAATCACTTAACTCTCGCCTGCTTTCGCTCACATATTTAACAGATCTTTGGAGCAGTGTGAAGTCCCTTCATGCTTCAAACGCTCCACCATCATCCCTGTACAGGAGAAACCCAAAATCTCTGGATTTAATGACTACAGGCCTGTTGCTTTAACATCTGTGGTCATGAAGTCCTTTGAGAGACTTGTACTGGCCCACCTGAAGGACATCACCAGACCCCTTCTTGATCCCCTCCAGCAAACAGGTCTGTGGATGACGCAGTAAACATGGGACTCCATTACATCCTACAACACCTAGACAGACCAGTGACTTACGTCAGGATCCTGTTTGTAGACTTCAGCTCGGCCTTCAACACCATAATCCCGGACCTTGTTGCCCTCTGGCCGGCGCTTCAGAGCACCAAACACCAGGACTTCCAGACACAGAAGCAGCTTCTTCCCCCAGTCAATCTCCCTCCTAAACAGATAACTGCTCCTTAAGAGCAATATTCCACTTTCACTACTCCTATAGTGTGCACTATAGTGCCTTATTATCTGTACATTTTATTTCTACGTGTATATAACACTACCTCTACTTACAACATTATACATTTGCACAAGTGTACGTACAATCTATTAATATGTATATTCTACTATATACCACCCTGTACAATGTAATTATCCCCCATTTTCTGTACAATAGTCTTTTATTTTATATATGCATATTTTAGAATCTTTAGGACTGTAAATCTTATTATATTTGTATTGTCATTGTGTTGAATGTCTGTACTAGAAGCTTCCAACACCAAAGAAAATTCCTTGTGTTTGCAATAAAGCTCTTCTGATTCTGATTTATGTTGTGTGTTACACACACATATCTGTAAAGAGATTCTCATTTCTTGTTTCTTTCTCTAAGATTGATACGAGATCATAGTTTTTCATATCAAGTGTTCCAGACACACTGAGACGTGCCCTGGGTAATGTTTCTATTACATTCTACATCTGTGCTCCCATTGTACAACCAATCCCTTGGTCGTAAGTGCACAGAGGAAGCGAAGACCTGTACCATTCATCCTGTTGACCTTTCTGCATTAGGGTAACCCTTTCCCATGATGCTTTCAGTTGGGCAAACAATTTAGAAGGGGCAGGGTGCCGCATAGGTTTTAAAAGGTTATCGAGATGACCTGTATGTATTTTTGCAACCTACCCCTAGAGGGTAAAGAGACTCTCCCAGCCATCAGACCAAATCACCAACCAAAGAACATCAGGATAACTTTCATGGTATTTACAGTAAGTAGTATAAAGCCCAGTAGATGATATTAGGATGCACAGTTACCTTTTTACATCTTGACACTTCAGTTCCTCAAATTATGTGTTTTCTGAATGAGAACATGGTCAAACCTTTGCAAAATGAGGATGTTTTCGTGCGGGTTTGTACAAGCTGGTGTTTATAGTTGTCAGAAAATGGTGAATTGTTTCATGAATTGTGTGTTAGCAATCGAGAAAAACTGTAATCGAGCTTTGCTTCAGCGCATGCACCAGAAATTCCTTGAGACCTCAGCTAAAGCTGCCAATCCCCTCCCTGCAGATGTAGTCTGGAAGTCCTGCTAGCACAACTTTGCTGGTGGGCTGGGGGCTTGCCACGATCGTATAGTGATTAGTGGAGGAACACGGTTATAGGAAAACAACCCACCAGCTCAAAATTGACCTTTAGCACTTGTTGTTTATATCTGTTTATTTGGTTAATGTTTGCTTTCTTCAGCAATTTACAAGTATCCAAAAATGACGGCTGTCTCTAATGTATAATAACTGTGTGTGATGCATCTTGGTTCTTTTTTATATGCACGCACACACACATATAATGGTAAGTTTACCTTGTTATTTATTATTTACTTTTTTATGTGTGAGTTTTTTATTACTTTATTATGAGGTTGATATGTAAAAATTTCACTACTGTCTTAAATGTTTATTTTGGTTTACTCTTTATTATTATTATTTTTAGACTGATATGTATAAATTTCACTACTGTCTTAAATGTTTATTTTGGTTTACTCTTTATTATTATTATTTTTAGACTGATATGTATAAATTTCACTACTGTGTAAATGTTGTTTTTGTTTACTACTGACACTATTGTGGTAAATGTTTGTTTTGATATACTATTTATAGTTTTTTTAGGCTGGTAAAGTTCAAATACTGCAAATGTTTTTTCGTTTGCTATTTATTATTATTATTTAGGCTGATGTGTCAAAATTGCACTACTGTGGTAAATGTTTGGTTTGGTTTACTATTTATTATTTTAAATTGATAATTCAAAATTGCATTGCTGTTCTCATTTTTTTATTGACCGCTGGTTCAAATCCTACCTCTCCGACAGATCCTTCAGGGTGTCATGGAGGGGCTCGCTGTCCACTGCTGATCTCTGGGGTCCCTCAGGGATCGGTGCTTGGACCGCTGCTTTTTACCATCTACACAACATCCTTGGGACCCATCATGCGGGCACATGGCTTCTCGTATCACTGTTATGCTGACGACAACCCAGATCTACATCTCGTTTCACCCAGACGATACCATTGTAGCAGCTCGCATAACAGCCTGTCTAGAAGACATCTCAGCTTAGATGAAAGAGGATCACCTCCAGCTGAACCCTGCCAAGACAAAACTACTTGTGTTTCCGGCACACCCCACGGTGCAACACGATCTCAAAGGGGCTCATGTGACACCGCTTTTCATCTCTCTCCACTGGCTACCGGTTGAAGCCTGTATCAGATTCAAGTCACTAATGCTTGCACAGACGTGTGTGTGTATAGTCCTTATAGTGCCATCCTAACATTACAGGGACCAAACAACTTGAAGTGCCCTTCTGCATCATCATCCCGCGCCCATAAGGAGGCGGCGTCACCACGCAAAGAATCAGGGGAGCACGAAGTGACCATCAGTTGTACCCTTCGAAATCCTTCATTCTGAAGGGCCTTTGAAGTGGCCATTTATGAGCACGTCGCTTGTGTCACTTGTGTAACATGTCGCTGTGTAATAAAGTTCCGCCGGCAAGTTAGGTGTTGCTGCTTCTCCGCCATTCTCCCTACATAGACATAGTGACGTGAGAGCGCTGATGACGTATGATGTCTGCGGGAACTGGGTGCGCAGTGG
Organism: Triplophysa siluroides; assembly: GCA_006030095.1. Taxonomy (NCBI): domain Eukaryota; kingdom Metazoa; phylum Chordata; class Actinopteri; order Cypriniformes; family Nemacheilidae; genus Triplophysa; species Triplophysa siluroides. The sequence goes on from VCII01000015.1 coordinate 2,428,208, forward strand.
GATGCCAAATGTACACAGGACCAGTCTCAACCAATGGCTCTCGTCAAAACGTTCGACCAGAATGTTTTTATTGGTTGAAGGTTTTTTGGTCCTACGCCTTTCACAGACGATATATAATTATAAAAAAATATTCGACCACTATACTTCTTGATCAGGATGTGAAGAGATTTACAACCAGCATGACAAAAAAAAATTCCCAACAAAATGATGCATTCTGCCTTTAACAGACAAAACTTTGCATTTATGTATAAAGAAACTTAGCTGGGAAAATAAATGTATTAGAAAAAATATTGTCTTTTAGAGTCTTAATTAAAAATTATAAAAGCCAAATAAGATGTCTTTAAATACCAAAGAAAAATCGAATAAGATAGAATCACATACAAACAGACACATGGATACAATCCCAAAAGAGATGACGAACTGACTCATCTTCCACTCCACGAAAGGAGCAGAAGGGATTCATGTCAGGAACCTTTTTTTATATAAACATTGACAGGGTAAACCCTCACTTTTGACTCCTACTATGTGTGCAAAATCTGTCTGGTCATAAACATTCTTCCAAATATCTTTCTCTGTGTTAATCAGTTTTGGAACAACTCGAAGGGGACTAAATGATGACAGAATATTCATTTTTGGGTGGAAGTGTCCCTTTAAGTAGGGAAATGCGTTCATGATGACGTCACGGACCGACGACGATGCATGACGACTTCCTGTTTTGGGGAAGTTAGCCATCAGTCTCTTGGTTTGGAGATTACCACAGGAATATACCCACATTTACCCTTCAAATGTGCATCATTTATCTGGATTTACATGTAAAGTGCGGCTTTCCTTTTCAATAAAGCCATGTCGGACAGTCCAGGTGGGTGCGGTATTGTTTAGTGAATTGCGTGGCTAACTCATTAACGTCACAGCCTGAACATGCTGTAGCTAAAGACTTTAATAAGAATATTTAAACAGCTCTTCAGTTCATTTCTATCAGGAATTGAGCAAGATTTTCATGCCTTGCAGATATATAAATGCTTATAGCGGTCCAAGTACCCTCGTTTACCTCCTTTTAAGTGTTTTAAGCATGTTAAAACAAGGTCACCAGAATATTGCACGACATCAACTTACAACCTTCATCCCCAAAGCGTGCAGTCAATGTTGTGGTGTTTATTGTGTGAAAATAACGTGAGCAATATTTACAGATACTTCAAAATCTGGCTATTTTACAGTTAACAGTAACGTTGGTTGTTTCAGATTGAACGTAGCTTTCTAATGATTATTTTTAATTCAATATAAGGTTTGTAAATGCCTTTAAGAAAGGTTAAAACCCTCCACATGAGAATGAATTCCAGGAATCAGGCATTGCCCAATATTCACCTCTTTCTGTCACTGTAGACCAGTGCTTCTAGAAAATTCTTTTCAACCTGCATTTGGTCACCAACAGACTCGCCACCAAGCAATGAACAGAATTCGGAGATACAAGGCTCTGCCACTAACTGCTCAGATGCGGCGACTGAGGGACAAGAGGAAAACATGTTTAATGACCGACGGTACTGTAAGTACACAGCGTGCCAAATGTTTTACAGAAGCAAACGTCACGTTTTGAAATGGCCCAAAACCATATCTGTTACATTCTATGTCATATGGAGCTTTTGCACACTCTCTGTTTGATACACCTCACCATTGTTTTGGCAGATTGTGAGATGTGCCACCAGCACTTCGTCGATACGTGCGAGGTCCATGGGGCACCGTCATTTACTTATGACTCCCCTGCGACTAAGGGGACTCCTCAGAGGGCTCTCTTAACACTCCCTCAAGGTCTGGTGATAGGCAGATCAAGCGTTCCCCAATGCAGGACTTGGAGTTTTCAACCAAGGCCAGACTGTGCCTTTGGGGATGCATTTTGGACCGTTTGATGGAGAGGTGACCAGTGAGGAAAAGGCATTAGATAGTTCGAATTCTTGGGTAGTAAGTGTCAACCTTCTGTTTTTAGTTTGTTTTGTGACACCGTGTCTACACCGGACGCGACAGTCTCTCCGCGCCGCATCCAGTGTGGACAGTATTTGAACAATATTGGGTTCTAATGCACTCCATCCAGGGTGTATCCTGCCTTGATGCCCGATGACTCCTGAGATAGGCGCAGGCTCCCCGTGACCCGAGGTAGTTCGGACAAGCGGTAGAAAATGGATGGATGGATGGATGGGTTCTAATGCGTTTCTAAGGTCGCGTCCGGTGTAGACACGGTGTTACAATTCATTCATGCTGTATGATTTGACTAAGCTTAAACATTTTCTCTTATTAACAGATTTGCAGAGCCAATAATCAATTTAGTTACATAGATGTAGAGAGAGATACTCACTCGAACTGGATGAAGTAAGCACTCCTTTTATGCTCCTGAATTTTAATTGATTTGTGTTTATTTGCTCATTAATTGTTTCTCTTTTGTATCTTGTTTAAGGTATGTGGTGTGCTCAACAAGTGAGATGGAGCAGAATCTTGTTGCATTTCAGCAAAATGGACAGATTCTGTTTCGTTGCTGTCGGTCTATAGCCCAGGGCAGGAGTTAAGAGTTTGGTATTCTGAAGAATATGCAGAAGGCCTTGGCACCATCTGGGATAAGATCTGGGACAGAAAATGCACCCCTCCTGGTAATGTAGCTTAAAATAAGATGATGTGGCAAATTGAGCATATTATTTTCTATCAAGAGAAATTTTTGTGGGTGTTCTATCATGATTTACTAGACATTTTGGTTGATAACAATGTGAAACATTTTTATGAAGAAGGAAATAAAATGTATTCATAGTTACTTTCGTAACATCCACCTAAAGCAGCAGCATTGTGTTTTACAAAAAGATCACAAGATACCAAATTTTAGTGCACGTTTTGTGCGTACGCAACGGTTATAAATGAGGCCTCTGGTCTGAGTCCTATAGTGAACTTTGACAGGATAGTTACATATAGCAGCTGTGATCTATTGGGTTTTACTGTTTATTGATATTTCCGTCATTCGCCCTTTTTCTTACAGGGAAAACCGAAGAACAGTCCTCTCAAGAATGCCCTTGTCCTCATTGCTGTTACTCCTTTCCAACCTCTTTTTATCTGGGTGTTCATGTGAAACGTTCACACCCTGATCAGTATGCACAATTCTTGCAGACACAGCCAAATGTGTCCACGGACTGCTTGCTAGTGGTAGATGTAGCCCAGTGCCTCCTGGCCTCTGATGCACTTCCTCCAAGCCAGGTGCAGCCAAACACAGATTACTGTCAGGGTCAAGTTTCAAGCCTAAATGGACAAGCGGTGCATGACCTAGAAAAGTCAGAGAGCACCGATTTGTCTGATATATGCAAGAAGGGTTTGAACGAGACCACAAACGGTGTAGCCGATGTCTCGGGAGAAACGAATAAATGTGGTGAGTGTGACCGCAATTTTCTGAGGTCTTGTCATCTGAAGAGACATCAGCGCACCATCCACTTCAAGGAGAAGCCTTATTGCTGCAGCCAATGTAGGAAGTGCTTCAGTCAGGCAACAGGCCTGAAGAGACACCAACAGACCCACAGGAACGAGGAGCAACAAATGGACGCTACCGTACCTTCTGATATACACCCCTGCACCAAGTGTTCGTTCTCTTTTGTGACCCAAGTCAATCTATTCCAACATCTCAAGCGCCATCATCATGGTGAGTACCTCAGATTAGTCGCGAATGGCTCGCTCACACCACAGAATGAGGCTACAGAGGCTCATTTCGACAAGAATGACCCACCCTACGAACCTCCTGTTTGCTCGGGAAAGTCTGCGAAGAGCCGCTTGAGCCGCAGGATTCGTCCTAAGAAAGTGCCGAGCGGACGACCCCGTGGCCGACCGCCGAAGAATAAGCAAAAAGCCACAGCTGAGGCACACACGGCTTCACCGGTCTGCAGTAAATGTGAACGAAGCTTTTCTGATTCGGAGTTGCTAAAAACTCACCAGTGTCCTGGAAAGGCCAACAAAGAACCGGAGGAAGCGCAAGAAGCACCTGCTTCCCATCACGTTTGTGGCGAATGCAAAAGGGTTTTTGGCAATATTGATCTTCTCAAAGCCCACGAGTGTATTCAGCTGGAGGGGGGGCCTTACAGCTGCTTGAGCTGTAACCTTCACTTCAACCGTTTGTGTAACCTCCGCCGCCACGAGCGCACCATCCACTCTAAGGAGAAGCCCTACTGCTGCACGCAGTGCCTTAAGTCTTTCGCCCAATCCTCCGGCTTGAAGCGCCATCAGCAGAGCCACTCGCGCCGGAAAGGCCTCCTTCAGAGCTCGGCGCAGGAGAACGACACCATTTTTCTCTGTACCTACTGCCCGTTTTCCTTCACGGGTGAACACTACCTTCACAAACACATCCGGCGACACCACCCAGAGATGAGCGGCAAATATCTGAGTTTCGATGGTGTTTTCTCAGGGGAAAAGCCGCACAGCTGCACCCAGTGCTCCAAGAGCTTTAGCACAATCAAGGGCTTTAAGAACCACACCTGCTTTAAGCAGGGAGACAAGGTCTACCTGTGCCCCGATTGCGGGAAGGCGTTCAGTTGGTTTAACAGCCTCAAGCAACATCAGCGCATCCACACGGGTGAAAAACCCTACACGTGTCAACAGTGCGGGAAGAGTTTCGTGCACGCGGGACAACTGAACGTGCACCTCCGCACGCACACGGGCGAGAAGCCTTTCCTGTGCGCGCAATGCGGGGAGAGTTTCAGGCAGTCGGGAGACCTGAGGCGGCATGAGCAGAAGCATTCGGGCGTTCGGCCATGCCGCTGCCCAGATTGTGGGAAAAGCTTCAGTCGACCGCAGAGTCTCAAGGCTCATCAACAGCTTCACGACGGCACCAAGCTTTTCCCCTGTGGTCAGTGCGGGAAAAGCTTTACCCGTGGATACCACTTGACCCGACATCTCCAGAAAATGCACTCTGCACTACAGTAGCCATGGCGATAGGCCGCTAATGAATATACCGATGTCAAATGACAGGTTTTGTTACCGTTGTTTGGAAAATATCTGTATTTCCATTGACACAAAGTTTTTGATTAAAAAGACCTTTTTGTTGCCGAGACAAGACTGGACTGGGTACAAGATTATTTTCTTAAAAATAGGATAAGTAGGAACACAAATACTTGATATGTAGTTGGTGCCCAAAACCAGAGAATCACAGTTTGTATTGAGTACAGAGTCAGAACTATATTTTATTAATTACAAAATGCCTAATTGTAAGACATTGATATGTTTCTATGATATTATAATAAATGTCAAATTTGCAGAAATGCAGTAGGGTTTCTGTTCTGCATTTATAAGGATAGAGCTTTGTTCGCATTAAACATCCTCCCGTTTTGCCCCACTCCCAAAGAATATGCAATTTCCAGTCTTATAGTTCAATAATATCATCAAGGACTTCAGTGGCAAATAAGCCATTAAACCACAGAGGTCATTAAACTACACTAGATGCATGAACATTTATGGATCTTGTTCCACACTGACCATCTATGCAGCAGAAAACACAAGTTTATACGGTCTTGTACATCCTGTTTTCCTTACAGCTTGTTTTAATTTACAAACCTTGAATTTGATGTTACTGTTGAGTTTGTGTACATATATTACAGGGTATCAATGACCTTGTGCAAGTCAACGTCTGATGCGTGTTTTCTGAATCATTTAAAGAAGCTGTAACATGGTAAAAATGTGCATCTGCAGCCTGTCATTAAATTGGTGAATTATATGTGACGGCTATCGTCTCTCAGGCACAGTAAATGCAATGTTTTTATTACTTTATAATATTCACAGTGTGGTGTAGAAAACAACCCTCCATCTACAAACCCAAGCAAAGAATGACCTGCACAATATAAGTGTCAATGCAGAAGTTGACTGTCGTTTTGAACATAAAATATTAGCAACCACACTTATATTACTTTAAACTTTGATGAACTTTTTTGACTGTTTGATAAACTTGTCACACTTTACACAACAGAGCTGTTTTAGTAAAATGATTGCATATGTGATACACATTTGGTTAGTGAAATAACTTGTCAAAATAAACCTTATATTTACCTAATATAGAATGTATCGAATGAGAAACATTGAAAAGGTGCTTGTTCTGCTCCATTCTAGTTTTTACACATGTAGTTAAACACTGAAGGGTGAGCTGACAGCACAAGGATTAAAATCATGTTCAGTTAGTGTTTTAAGATGCTTTTCCAAAAAAAAAACATTTTTCAAAGCCACATTTTCTACATCTTGAATATAACAGCTGATTAAACCATGCAGATTAAAGCAACGCTTGAGCAATACATGCAGTCATTCAGTATTTGTGGCGTATGCTTTTTATGTCATAATGCTTAGTAACACAATCAAAATATCCTCAACAACATCTTGCTTTCTGAAGCCGCATACTCTTATTTATGAGTTACCATCTTTACTTTCCAGTCCGGTTGTGATGTGTGTAAAGTCAAATATACAAACCAATATTCTACATGCTGCACCTGCTCATGCTGGCAGGCAATTGCTCCCTCTAGTGGCTGTTAATGCACATGTCCTCTGTCCTGCTGACATTTGTGAACGTGATGTGATGTAAAGGGATAGTCCACCCAAACATGAAAATTCTGTCAATAATTACTTAACCTCAAGTTGTTCCAAACCTGTATACATTTCTTTGCTCTCCCAAACACAAAGAAAGAGATTTAGAAAAATGTGAGCAACTGAGATCTCCGAGGCACCATTGACTACCATAATAGAAAAAAATGGTATTCGTGCTTTTCTAAACTCTTCTAAATATCTAATTTTGTGTTCGACAGGACAAACAAATTTGACATTATTATATATTATTTCTACTATGGTAGTCAATGATGACCCAGAAATCTCTGTTGCTAATATTCTTCCATCTTTCTTTGTGTTTAACAGAACAAAGAACTTTATACAGGTTTGGAACTACCTGAAGGTGAGTAATTCATGACTTCATTTTCAGGTGAACTATCCCTTTAAATTATTACTGATCCCCAATTTTATATTTACAGTACTTCAACTTTTATTTAGTTCTCCCATGATTCCCTGAGAGTTAAGTCATTTAATTTAAGAGCTTCGTGAACCATTTGAATACAACACGAGCCAATTTGTTACAAATCCACAATTGACTGTTTATTTCATAAAAGCACATAACAAACCACATGGGTGTGTGTTCCATACAAGGTTTGCACTGAAAAACAAAATCGTTTACATGCCTCATTGATGTATTTACTCTCTGCTGAAAGAATAATAGTGACATACTACATACTACAATCACAATCAACTTGGGTCCTCGTACATTTCACATAAATATGTTCACATGTTGGTTTTCTTTCCAAACTGTTATTGCAGCTAGTGGGAGAATGTTGTGCTGTTTTGGGTTTTCATTATACGGAAGGATCAATGAGGCAGGTTCCAGGCAGTAGTCAAAAGATCGGTTCCAGGTTTCAAACTATTGTGAGCCTGTCCACACCCAAACTGTATTCAAACATGAACAACACTCATGTAAAAAAAGAAAGTTAAAAATATACACATGTGGGGGCCGATCTCTTTTCTAGTTGTTGTTGTTGTTGTTGTTGTTTTAAACACCAGATGGTATGGACGCCTTTTGAGAAATTGTAAGGACCTAAATGAACACTGGGAGTGAGTGAAACACTTAAAGGGAAACTTCATCCAAAAAATGAAAATTCTGTCGTCATTTACTCACCTTCGAGTGCTTCCAAATCTCTATAAATGTCTTTGTTCTGATGAAACAAGAGAAAGCTATTTGTTAAGAATGCTTGTAACCAAACAGATCTCGCCCCCCATTGACTCCCATAGTAGGAAAAGTGACTTTAGCATTTTTTTTTGGTGTTGAACACAAAAGACGACATTTTGAAGAAACAGTTCTGGGCCACTTTTGACCACCATTGTATTTTTCCCTACTATGGGAGTCAACGGGGGGCAAAATCTGTCTGCTTATAAGCATTCTTCCAAATATCTTTCTCTGTGTTCATCAGAACAATGAAATGTACACAGATTTGGAACAACTCAAAGGTGACTAAATGATGACAGAATTTCCATTTGGCTAAAGTTTCCCTAAGTAATACTGATAAAAAGGCAGCAGTTGGTTTTTAAGGTTCGAGTCACCAAAACCTTGCACGAGAGGTATAGTGTGGACTGCTGGTAGAAGAGAGGCATCTGCAAACAGGTGTGGAAATAAACGTCCTTAAAATGTGGCTATAAACTATGGCTAAGCTAAATTATGTTACGTTTTAAATAACCACAGAATATTAGCTGAATACTTCATCTTCAGCTGCTTCAGACTGTTTATCATCCCCAAAACAATCCAACTTCACCACGAATGTGCTTTCTGTTTAAAGTTAATAAAAGAATATTGACAAAGGATGTTTTATCATGTATCGAAACTTGCTTTCTCGGTGCGATCCTGAAAATACTATATGTAAACAAAAATAAATGAGTAACAAGAATTCTTAATTTAAGTGGCAGGTCATTACTGGGATTTCTGAATCAGGGGCATTGCTTTTTCCCCCACTTATTCTGGACCCTGTGCCCATTTCATCAGCTTCAAGAGCAAAAGTAACAGTTTTGTTAATGAAACGAAACGCATTTTGTTACGAAAAACATATTTTGTTTAGATGAGGTTTTTACATCATTGGTAAAACCATCAATGTCATTCGAATTAATATATATAAGTACATGTAAGGTAAATAAAAGGCTTTCAAAGCAAACACTGCGGAGGGAAATCATTATTCACAATACTAAAAATAAAGAAATGGAAATCTACAGAACCATAAAAATCCTAAAATGGAAGGTGGAGGGTTATAAAACTCCTGTGGGGCTTACTGACAATAACTAAATGGACACCATTATAGATTCTCTAAATACAGATTCTTTCCTCCGTTCCAATACATTTACACTGAAGTAGATATAACATTGATTATCTTTACGACGGATCCAGTGTCTTCAGCTCCTCAACCTGTGACTCAACATCTGTTACCTGTGTAGAGAAACATGAATGGTTTGTATTGTATAATACTCCTATCCAACATTTGTACTCATCTAATTGCGTATCGTACCCGTTTTCTCAAAATGAGTTTTTTTTCAACATTCTGAACCAAAAATGTCAACTTGTGTAGCACTCACCTAAGCCATACTTTTCATGTTCGTTCTTAGTTATGTTCTGAAGGTTATTACAGAAGGATTTATTAACACAATGGTTTTTTTTTAGCTGATTTACATACCATTTTGGGGTAAAAATATGGTGATAATTACATCTTATTTGTGTTCATAAAATTGTTATATTTAAAAAATATATATATATATATCTGGAATCTGTTCTGTAAAAATGTGTAATGCTAATATGTTTTGTGGGTTTGAAATATTTTATTAGCTCATTTTACAGAATGCTGACCTGCTGCGGGGAAAAGACGTTTTCTTTCATTCTTTGATGTCAAATATCAAAAACAGGCAATTTGGTTTAATCATTTGTAAACATAATATAATTTATGTTAATAAAAGACATATTTATATTTCATTTGTCAAAAAAACTATCCAACTGATTTGCTGCATCCGGGTTGCTGTGTTATCAGTTATCTGGGAATAACGAACCTGCAAATGTCGCGACTGGCCAATCAGAATCTAGCACTTCAACGAGCCGTTTAATAATATATTATATAAAGGTATTGTATTTGACAGATAAAAACACACCTTGTCTTGGAGTTGGTCTGTTTCTTCTGTATGTGAAGCTTCAGTTTCTTCTACAGTTTTCTGCTGACCCGTTTTCTTCTTCAGAAACTCAATCTCCCTACATGCAACAAGACAAACCAAATACACTAATCAGACGTAAACTCATTAAAAAATCATACTCGATATTCGGTGTAACCAAATCGAAAGAGGCATTAATGCATTCACGCAGGTACTATATTTCCATAACTACTGACCAATCAATCCTGACATTGTATTAGCATGTGTGTTCACTGAGAACAAAACCATAACCTTTATATTACCAACACAATAATCTACCAATTGAGCTACAGAAGCACTATTAAACATTACATAGTCTGGCATACAATGTTATTTTTCTCTGCTGTCCTTCTGAAACCTTGTATCTCCATATTTCGTGATTTTACACCCTTTATGTTTGTCACTGGGTTTTGCTAATATCTAACCAATAAAAAGTATTAAAAAGTGCTTGTCAACTTGGACAACACGGTATTTAATCATTTAAAAGTGCAGTGTTTTTTCTATTTCCTGAACATTTGGACATCAAAGGGTTCTGAAGAACAGCGACAAATTAATAAATGTTTTTATTAAATATCAAAGGTGAAATATAGACGGTTTCAAAGCATAAAAAATATATATACCCGTTAATTTAACAAATTGTTCCTTTTTATAAAATAAACATACAACAAAATTCAACAAATCGTTTATTGAATACAATAAAATAATCATATAAATGAATATTATTGAAATAAAAATAAATTGTTATATTATTAGGCCAGATCAATAAACTAACAGAAATCAGAAGTTTTCTTCGGGCCAGATGCATGCGTCCCATCAAACCGTCTATATGAGCGTTTAAGCTTTAGAGAAGTGTTGCGGGTTAAAGCGTCAGAAAGCTTGTGTATGTATGTGCTTTGTCTCACTTTAGCTGATATTCTTTAATGAGACGCTTGGCCTTGCTGTATTTGCGCTCCAGAGCCTGATACTGAGCCTGTGTCTCTTTCAGGTGCTCATCCACAGCCTGACACAGACTCTGCGCCTCCATCCAGTATCCCTCCAGCTTCTCCATGCGCTCCCGGTTCTCCTGCATGTTACGCTCCATCTGGGCCTTGTCTGCACGCCAGCGCTGTTTCTCTTGTTCTGCATGATTCAGCTTCACATAGATACAAACACATTTATTTGCCTCCTTTATTTCTTTTCAAAGCTGAGCTTGAGTTAACGCTCCAACGCGCACATCGTGCATATCGTTTTTAATGCATTTTTAATAATATGTTTGAATAAAAAAAAAAAATCTATGTGGGTGAAATTACACGATCTGATTTGGCAAAAGCGAGATACAAGGTAATCCTACCTTCCGCTTCAGCTGTTGGATCTCAGCCTGAGTCACAGCATGTTTAATCTGCAACTGTGCAAAATGTAGTACACACAAACTTAAACACGGTTGAACAGTCCAGAAGCGATGTATTGTATATAGAAATAGTATGACCGTGTACAATAAAATACAAAAATGAACATGTAAGAAAGATCTTGAAAAAGACAACTGATCTTGTTTTACTTCTTTGTATTTGTGGGCGAGCTTCTCAGGGTCCACTTCCACGGGTGACAACATGTCCTCATTCTCAGCCAAATCAAACACTTCTATGGCACTTGGGTACGTGGGGCTCATCTCATCTTCTTCCTCTTCATCAGTGCCATATTCACCAGCCTAGAAAGAAAGGACAGGATTGAAATCTTTCCCGGACAGGGCTTAAGCCTAGTCCCAGAACAACTTGTTAGAGGGGCTTTTGAAAACATACACTGACTTATATCAGTGTGATTGTTTTGTATGGTTTGGACGGGACTTAAGATTGAACTAAAAAAAGATCCGTTGACTCACATCAGCCTGATTCTTTCGTTTGCTTTATACATTGAAAGTACATGCTCACGTACCTCTTCCTCATCCCCCATGTAGTTGCTGTAGCGTTGCTCCATCATCTCTCTTTGCCAGCGCTCCTGTTCCAGGGTTTGCTGGATGAGCTGAGCCACTTCACTTTGCTCTCCTGGTTTCTCTCGGCCAATTATAAACCTGCATACAGGAAGTTTAAGTTTTGAATATGTCATTGCCCAAGTATGATACAAGGCTTTGAAAAGAATTGAAATTCCATCATTGAGGGGAAATTAAACATTGTTGCATGAGGTTTAGTTATAATGTTCGTGAAGTTATATCACGTTAGCATCATTTAGTTGATCACAATCGTTTTCCACCCTCTTTGACCCCTTAGAATCAAATGGTACTTTTTGCAGAAATAGAGATGTCCTGTTTGTTCATAGGCTGTGGGTTTGTCTATTGCTGCATATTTGAATTACAGTCTCAAGTCTCTGGACAGTGAACATACTTATGCTCTTCTGTGTTCTGTGTCTTTAGCTTCGCCATTAAAATGCTGTGTAAAACGCTAGGCCAACCTGGACTAAATGTATATATTTTATATAAATAACCAATAGAACAGGGCCCGTATTCATGAAAAAAATCTTAGCACAAAGAGTTGCTCCTAGTGACAAATTCTAAGAAAATCATAAGAAATGTGGACGTTTCTCCTTAAAAAAACAGAAAAGATCCTAGTAAAGAAAAAAGTCATTCATAAAGCATCTTAACCCTTAAAAGAGCTCTTAAGGTCCAACATTTTAGGAGTAGCGAGGAGGACTTTTAAGAGACTTAAGAGTTTCTTTAGCAACAAAGAAAATGGTTGAGAGACGAAAAGTGAGAAGAAATGTGTTGCAATGCATGAAAATCTCCATGTTACTTTTAAGGTTTATCAGATTTTTATTTTTATTGTTTTTATGTGTTCAACTTTTGATTATCTTAGTTTTGGTTTTCTTGTATAGCTGCTGTGATGCAATGCAAATTGTAAAAGCGCTTTAAAATAAAATTACATTGAATTGAATGACAGTGAGTTACAAGACACAACACATTAGATGTGTTCCTATTAGAGACGCGCTAACATCTCCAAAACAGCGCAGAAATGCCATAGCGCCAGAAATAGAAGAAATCACTACATTAACATATTTAGCAACTGGAGAAATGCAGCTACGCAGAAGAGATGATTTGGTTCTGTCACAACCTTCTATGGGGATCACACAAACATTTACAGCACTTACAGAAACTTACTGTGTCACTGTTCATTCAAATACGTTGACATTAACGGCATGGAAAATAAGAAATAAAGAATATATGTGTGTGTGCGTGAGTATGGTAAAACAGAAAAAATGACATGTGCAATTTCAACCTAATGACCCCATACTTAAAAACACTCTTTTTTTCCTTCTTGGCCAACCAACCAATCACAGTCTTCAAAAGACCCCGCCTCCTCACTAAGATAAAAGGTTTGTCTTTTCCTTGCTCAGAGTTGCTCTCAGATTGATCCTGAATCACTTATAAGCTAAGAATCATACCTAGAAGGCCACCACAAAATACTGTAGTATACACATCGCCCCTGGTGGTGAACGTTATTGAAACCACTAAAGCTTTTGTTAAAGGGATAGATCACCCAAAAATGAAAATTCTGTCATCATTCATTCACCATCATGTAATTTAGTACCTCTGTATAAATTACTTTATTCTGATGAACACAGAGAAAGATATTTGCTAGATATTTTTAAGAATGTTAGCAATTTTCAGGTCTGGGAAACCGTCGACTACCATAGTCGGAAAATGAAATGGTACTCAAAGTTGCCCGTGAACTTTTGTTTTCATAAATTCTTCAAAATATCTCATTGTGTGTTCAACAGAACAAAAAATATATAGATTTTATTTTCTACTATGGTAGTGGATGTTATGCTCTATAAGGTTTTAAATAACCTGAAGGTGAGTAAATGATGACAGAATTTTCATTTTGCGGTGAACTGTCCCTTTAACACAATTTTCTTTTATTCTTTAATAAATACAAATGTATGATATACGTGCAATTTTATGAATGAAATTGTATGCATTATAATTTGTTTGCTGTTGGAAGTAACTTGTGTAACATATAGCAACAGCCTCTATTAAAACTCTGCTACATCAGTAAAAAAAGTAATACATTTACAAAAATAACCACAATAAAACAATAACAAAAATGCAAAATGATTTTTTATATGGCGTGAGCAGGTGCTAATTTTATCAATGCGGTAATTGATAAACAAATCAACATTTATCATGTTGTTTGCCTTAAATCAAGCTCTCGTAAATCCCTCTTTGTTTCTCCTTTACATGTTATCCTTCCACAGATTCATCCCTCGTCTGCTCCTACGATGTGCGTGTCTGGTTTCCAAATAGCCTCCCCTTGTTCTGCCCTCCCCCATAAACTGTCATAATAGAATCTAGTATTCTTCTCCTCTAAATAAAAGCTTTGTAACACATCATAATCACATCTGTCACACTGACCCTCATTTTCTAAATGATGAACTCATGAGGGAAAAGAGAAGGGAACCCCGACCGCTCGGAACAGAACACCACGTTTCTTTCACTTGTGTGCGCACTTTCTTATGACGGTTTGTATGAATACTACAACAGATTCACAATGATTTTACGCTCTAAACCTCAAATGTTCCTTTTCGTGAAAATGTTATTAGTTTACGTAAAAAGCAGCTGAATATTTCAACATGGAGTTTGTGCGAATATTCTTTAAAAATGTCAGGGTAAACAATACTGCTACAATCAAAGTTAAAAGTGAAATATGACACAAACGTACGTCAGTGTGCAGTCTTAAACGTATTACACAACATGTACAAAGGAACCGAGTTCAAAATAAAGGTGTAAAAATAAAGCTAGAATTGAGAGAATGAGACTGGTCTCTAGTTACTTGTGTTTATTGCTGTTTCCAGAAAAGTTCAGAAGTCATAATTACGAGGCGATGTGTGTGTTTAAGTGATTTTGGCTTGGATGGAAATTGCACATTCTATACTACCCTGCCTAACAAACACAGGGAAGTATGTTGGGAATTCATCTTCTATATACGGTATAAGGGCACTTTCAGACCGTATGCTTTGTTCAGAAATAGGGATTAAATAGTTACAATGTTGTATTTTTCTTGGTTTGGGTCGCCTCCACATCTCCACATTTCTAAACCAACCAAAAGTTGTATTTTTACATGTTTGGGACAGCTGCTTTTTACCCAACAGACATCATTATGCATTACATACCTAGTTTGTTGACTTGTCACATTTATAATTCAGATTTATCACCAGAGCTTGTCATTATGCAATGACCCCAGTGAAATAAACAATTTAAATGCCTATTTTTTCATGAAATATTGCAGGGTTCATTGAAAACAGTTTATCAATGTGGGTCATTCTCTTTTTTAAAGGTGTGTGCTCTTAACACAGCAACACACCTACAACATACAATTGGCAAAACTGTTAATTTCATGTTCAAAATCACACATCGTAAACTTATTGTAAAGTCCAACAATAATGTTCAAAATACAAAAATACACTAACACAATACACTGTATCACCAATATTTAATTCAATCATATGGAATAACTGAAACAGCATTATTTTATATGTGTCAGGTCTGCCCTTATACAATATCCTACCTGTTGTTTTTTCTTGAAAAATCTGGACAATAGATTGTGTCCCAGATGAGATTTGTCTGTATTCATTCACCAGCCCCTCTGTATGATAGCGTGTGGTTTATGACAGCAGGGGTTTTCAAACTGGGGTCCGAGGAGCCACAATGGACCCCCAGAAGGTTACATAAGTGTTTATCTGGGGTTTTTTTTGCAACATGATTGTTTCCAGAATTAGAAATGTGTCTATTTCTAGTGAATATTTTCTATTTGTAAAACAGTACAAATACATGTTGAAAATGGGGTTATATAGGCCTACCTCTAACAATATTTGTAAGTTTGGAAACAATATACTGTAATATCACATTCACTGTTTATCTAATAAGTTTAAATGTTTCTTTACACACATCAAATTATACATGGATATGTATTTTAGGAAGGGAGACCCTCACAAAATGTTCATTTTACGGTAATGTTCTGTCCCTCACTTTACATGTGTATGACAGAAGGCATAAATATAGACTACGGGTCTGATTTATGTAGTTGCATTACTTCAATTTGCTTCTCACCATTAGCAACGGAATAAAACACAGGTGATATATTTGTGCTGTAATTCACAATATAAACAGCTGTTCACTTTGACCTTAGAACGTGATGTTATCTGTTCTGACAAACAGTGTGAAAGCATTTGTACATTCGGCAGTAACAAATACATTGTTTTGGTCTTGGTTGAGCTTGTGTGTTAAAGATGTTAAAGCATTTAAAATTTGTGTTAAATGTATGCATTTTGTGTCAAAGCAACAAGAAATGTTAATTGTATAGCTTACATGCTGTGATAAGAGTTTAGGAAAATTGTTAAAATTATTGGAAAAATGGTCATAGCAATTGTAAAGAACTGTAAATGATGTATGTTAGACGGCTTGGGCGGAGCATCCGTTAACTCCTCCCCTTCAACTGTCAATCTGCTGCCAGTTCCATTTCAAAATGAAACGGCTGTTTATATACATCCAATCACAGAGAAAGTCTAAAGCCACGCCCACTATTTTACACAAAGAAATTCCATTTCACTCAGAAATGCGTCAAAATACAGAAGTACTTCCGGTCCACGGGACTTCAATGCTGCATTTTTGATTCAATAAAAGCAAACAGTGACTGCGGCTGCTTCAACACGTATGATGGGAATGGTTTGAAAATACATGACGTATATCATTGTGGTTTTCTTCCTGTTAGTCTTACCTGACGATGCCAGATGTGTTTCTTAAAACTGAGGCGGCAAAACATTGAGTAACACCGACCAGACTTGTTCCATCCACCTCCACTATCAAATCATTCACCTGGATCCTGAGAAACACAACAGAAGAAACACTGTGACTGGTCTGGAATGACATTCAGCAAGTCAAGTGTAGACAATAAGTCTGTGTGTCCATATGTGTTTGCGAGCGGCGTAAGGTTTACCTGCCGTCCCGATGAGCCGCTCCTCCATCTGTGACAGTCTTGACGAATATGCCAAGCTTCTCCAGTCCCATGTCAGCTCCAGCACCCATCCCAATAATACTGATACCCAAACCCTCATTATCTGTTGAGAAACATCCCAAGATGTAGAATACAATCTTTAACACATATCGACATGAACCTCTCATCTTTTCTCTCCAGACCTTTTTCCAGTTCAACAGGGAACAGGTCCAGCCTTTCCACACGTTTCTCCAGTTCATACTCAGCAGAAGCAGCCATGGGGTCCACGTCATCATTCCTTCTGTCATAGTCCTCATTGGAATAGGTTGTGAAAACCTGAAATTTGATTGTGTACTTTAGTGGACATGTTGAGAACATGAGGATCTTCGTGAACAGTATCGGTTGCAAAATACATTCAAAGGGGTACTCTACCCAAAAAATGAAACTTCTGTCATCATTTAGTGTCATTTTACCCTCATGTTGTTCCAAACCTTTATACATTTCTTTGTTCTGTTGAACACAAAGAAAGATATTTGGAAGAACGTCAGCAACTGACATGGGACATCATTGAGTATCATAGTAGGAAAAGTACAATGGTAGTCAAAGGACTGTTTGCTTTCCTAAGTTCTTCAAAATATCTCATTTGATGTCCAACAGAACAAAAAAATATTTCTAGTGCCTAGATATCAGAGCCATTGAGAGAGAGAGTTCTGCCGATGGAAGTCCAAAACGCTGGAGCGTCACCTGATTCATGGAGCCTTCAGATAGTTCAAGGAAGTTATGTATTCTCTTTGAATGCTTTATTTCTTTCATTTTTTTATTAATTAAATGGCTTTCGTCTTTAAATTGGTCCGAAGTTTACCTCAGTTGGTCTGTTTAGTGCGTAACTAGTAACTTCCGGGAACTATTGAGAGCCTCCGTGAACCGCCATTGCTGTGAAAGAACTGCTCCATTGGAGTCAACGGAGTAGACGCGACTCTCTCTCTCAATGGCTCTGCTAGATATGGCCAAAGTCTGAACAATTTGTCAACTACATGTTTTGTTTTCACTCAGACGAAAACGATTAGGCCTAGAGTACTAAAACTTTATCCACCTAAGATATATGAAGATTTCAGACGCAAAAGCCTCTAAAAGCCACCTGTCAAAAATGAATGAAATGGACTCCACACATATAAAGTATATACATTCCTCAAATCCTTTCTCTTGAAAAACCCTGCAAAATACCACACTCTGCCCGCTCTGAAATATTCTGGTATTGCTAAAAAAGGAAATGTAGGAGCCTGATAAAAAAATGCTCATTTAAACAAAAAGTGGTCTGATGGATTTAGATGGTTTGCATCTGAACTTTTCATATTTTCTGATTGTGAAACATTCATTAGTAAACACAGCCGATTTTTCTATCTAGTAGATGAACATCTTGCCCCCGTTGTAGCCACCACTAGAAACATAAACTCGTTTCTCTTTGTCTCAAAGCAAAATAAACCTTTCTTGGAAACTAAAATGCACCAGCTCTTTTTGAAATGTTAGTATCAAACAATAACACGATTCAAAGCCGCCCTCAGGTTACCTGAAGAACTCTCAAATGTATTTCTTTGCTCTTGATTGTAAATGTGGTCATTTAAGCTCTGATGTACTGAACGTGGAGCTGAAGTGCATCTCTATTGAAAGGCAAGCTGTGTGGGCAGAGCAGGTGCGCCCACTTTACAGCAGCTCGTGTGGCTTCACTGCAAGTTTTATACCGTATAATCTTTTATAAAGTGGGTGCAGCAGAGCGGCCTGTGCCAACGTTGCCTGGCTGCTGTGAGCGGTTATGTCATCTGTCTTGCTGATGCTCTCTCCAAAACCAGACACACACATAAGAGGCACATTGAACGTTTTTATACATACATGCACATGTTCTCAATCTCAAAAGATAAGGAAAATGACTCATCGTCATAAGGAATTGTGAACGCACTTTTTCTCTTAGTTCTACGTTGTGTATCTAGCTCAGAGGTTCTCAGTCTTTCTGACTCCGAGGCCCCCTATTGTATTCAATAATATTGAAAACCACCCTCACAAAACTCAAACTTTTTACCCAAATAAATATTTAAGAGCTTGTCATTAACTGGAAAAATGTTTTTCCATTATAAACATATCCAAATCATATGGAATATCTAAAAATTTTCACTATGCTCATTTTGTCTTATTTTAAATCATTAGTCACCTTAAAGGCATACTTCAGCCAAGAAACAAAATGTCCCCATGGTTTACTCACCCTCAAAGCATCCTGACTGAATATGACTTTCTTCTTGAACAATAATGCAGTCGGAGTTATAATACCACATATCCTTTTTTCTTCAAAAAGCTCATCCATCGATCGAAGAACTGCTCGACGCGGCACCGTGGTCTTAACAAAGGTCTTCTGAAGGGAATTGATGCGTTTGTTTAAGAGAAATATCAATATTGACAACGCTATTAACGTTGATGTTATCCCTCTGCTGCGCGTGAACCAGAGGCTTGTTTTTCAGGCAAATGATGCAGGCGTGATATGAATAAAATGTGAAAATGATAAAATGCAACTTACGACACGCCTGCATCATTTGCCGTAAAAACAAGCCTCTGGTTCACGCGCAACCAAGGGATAACGGAAGTTAGACATTATCGTTAATAGCGTTGTCAATATGGATATTTCTCTTAAACAAACACATCGATTCGCTTCAGAAGACCTTTGTTAAGACCACAGAGCCGTGTTGAGCAGTTCTTTGATCGATGGATGCACTTTTTGGAGCTTCAAATACTTGCCACCCATTCACTCCCATTCTACCGCTTGGAAGTAAAAGGATACGTGGTATTATAACTCAGACTGTATTATTCTTCAAGAAGAAAGTCATATTCACTTAGGATGCCTCGAGGGTGAGTAGAATGACGAGCTGTTTTAAATGTATGCACTCTGGAAAGGTGCAACCCGGTGACCTTGCTTAGATAAACAACATTCATTTTTTCATCCTTTCGTAAGAAATCTAATTTGTACCCAGCTTGTGAATCAGTTAAAAGTTAAACAAAAAGTTGAAAATGCAATCCTACTGCAACGAGCTCAGTAAAAAATCTCATACCCTAATTGTTCTGCCCTTATTAAATAAAATGTTGGGTTCTGTTTAAATCCTATTTCACTTTGAAATTATGAAGGTAAAATAGTATACCATTAAAAAAACTGAATACCCAGACTGTCTTTGTTCTTTTGCCTAAATGCCAGACAACCAAATCCTAACCCTCACTTCCTTCCTGTCCTGTCTTACCACAAGCATCCCATCCTTTAAAAACAATTACTCCCATCTCCTCCCATCTGTGCTGTAATCCCGCCTGAACACCTTTTTTCTTCTAGCAAAACATCATCACATAAACCAGCAACCAGCCACATGATTCAGTGACGATGGGCTTTTCTGTTCTGCCCAGTGGACACAAACGCCGGATTAAGGAGGGGGAGGAGAGAGATGCTCCAGTTGTGTGACAGTGCGAGTAGGTCACATCTCCAAACAGATGGTCTGCAGGAACTCAACCTGACTGTGCCGCTAAAGCGTAAAAACATCACAAACACGGTCTGCTTGCAAACTGTACTGAATGTTATGTGAAAATTAAATGGGAGCCATATTACATTTATCTTTGCATTTCATTGTTTTATGTAATCTAACACTGCATGATACAATGAATTATGTATATATGCATTAACAAACGCAAACAGAACCAAAATAACTTTTCTCTGTACATCAAGACAACAGAACAGCTTGTGTCTCAAGACCACAAGAGATGAATGATGAATGAAACAAAACACGAGAAACAGTTTAGACAGGAAAATCCATGTAAGGAATACTTTTGGTAGGCTGTTGAAAGAAATAAATCCAAATAAGATGGTTGGAGAAGTTGTTTCCCAAAACCACCGAGAGAGAGAGAGAGCGAGAGAGAGACGTGTTGAGGTTGGTTACAGTTACAGGAATAGACTAAACATCAGAGAGCACTCTGTTCTGCTTATGTGAGCTTTTTCTAAAACATTCATTGTAAAAAATACCCGTTAAAAAAATGACATTTTCTTGGGGCATCAGAAATAAACCTTTTTATTAAACATGTTTTCCCCGTTTTCTTGTAAATTTGCGACCTTTTCCTGCAATTACGCAAATTTTGAACGTATTTTAAAAAAATACAGAAAATATTTGTAAGAAAATCTGTTTTTGGACATAATATGTGGAAAACTGTAAAAAAAAAACATAACAATTATGTAAAATGTTCGGTGCTGTTTCTTGCCTCAAAAAAATGCGGTTTACTTTTTTTAAACCATTTAAAACTGGACTTTATAATGGAAAGATTATTTGTGATAACCACTAATTACTAAATATAAGTGATATAAATAATAAGTTATTTCACAAAAATATTTTACAATTGCATGACATCAGGCCTCATAGTGTTGAGCTAAAATAGATAGCTTAGAGGATCCTGAACTGTTCAAAACAAGATTGAATCAGAACAGACATTAATAACAGACATTAAAAATAGAGCTTAGATCAAATGTTTTTAAGATTGTAAATTCAAGGAGTTTCACACCACCTGGGGCACTTCATGTACTGGTGTTTTTTACAGTTTGAGATCCCTGATATGCCTTCTAAAAACAGTACTGTGTTTAAGCTGTCCTAAAACAAATATTGTAAAATATCGTATACTGCCGCTGAAATAGCAATGTATTAAGACCTGGGGAGTCATTGCTCAAGATTTCCCAGAATCCTGCTATGCAGGGCCTTTGTTCAATAATGTAGCATATGGTGTGATGCTGTGTAGTGATTTCATCCTGATGTGCTGGCAGTGAGGAATGAGCCCCTCCTTACCTGCTGTTCAAATCCCATTAATATGCATTTTCTATAAATACACACCTCTCCGAGCTAACTGTATATGAGGAAAATTGCATATGACTAAAAGCAGTAAGCAGGCATTTTATCTGATTTGAAAGAGCACAAGTGTAAAAGTAGGACAGAAACACCTTGCTGTGAATACAGCCGACCTTCCCCTCTGGTCTCACAGCAGCTGAGGCGTCTGTCTCACTCTCAGACAGATCTGAGCTGTCTGTCTGCTCCTGATGTATCTCGCACCTGTCTGCAGAAATAATTAAAGTCTCTGAGCTACATTCCGCCCCCATGTCCTTCAAACTATATTGAAAAATACTGACTGACAGACATGGTGAGTGATGGACGAGATACAAGAGACGTGTACTTACAAGCCAACTGTTTTACCAGGGAACAACCAAACGTTAAAATACAACCCAACGGTTGGGTTTGACCACTTTTTGACCCAATGCTGGGCTGAAATGATCATGTTGTGTTGATAATAAGTGTTTTTGTGCTTGTGCCGGAGGGGTTTTAAAAAGTCTCACACACATAGTGATGAAAAAAGCATCTGAAAAGCACTGAATAAATGGATTATAATAAAGGATCTGACAACAGATGCTTTACACACTAATTATCGCCTTCATATGTCCAAATATGACATGCCATGACAGTGTGTACCGTATGTGTGTGAGAAAGAGAGAGAGACAGGAACAGAGAGTTAATAAGAAAACGCTGGAAGTTTCTACGTTTGGCCTGAACACCGCCTTGCAGGGGAGGACTGTCTGTTACAGTCACAATACTGCTATTTATAAGCACTGCCAAACCACGGAGAGAGACAGGGAGAGAGAAGGAAGGAGAGAGACAGGGGAAGAAAGACAGAGGGAAACAGGAACGACTTGAAAGTTTGTAACGAATGGAAAATCTATAAAAGACAGAAATCAATAAGAATCCCAGAATTAAATAGAAATGTCAAAATGAATATAGGTTGATGAAGTACACCGAGAGGAAGAGCAACTGAAAGAGGGGCGGTGAGAAAGGAAGAGAAGAAATCGAGAACAAAGCCGTTAGTGTGAGATCTGCCTCTTAGGTCAGCCTCAGCTCTCCGCCTAAAGAGAGAGAGAGAGAGCGATAGAGAAGTTTAATAAAGACCCAACACCCTGACCAACACAACAGGCCTTGTGTTTGACTGAGAGCTGTTAAATTCATTTAGGGAGAAACACTGTCAATTCAGTTTATTTATATATTTATTCATGTAGCGCTTTTCACAATGTTCATCGTTGCAAAGCAGCTTTACATACATCATAATAAAAAAAATTACACAAATAATACTAGGGGGGAATTTAAGAGAATATACGGTATTAAGATACATGCTATTATTTCAAGATTTTATTTATGCAATGTCTGTGGATTGTCAGAAAATATAAATTATTCAATCGAAGGCGGTATATTATTATTTTGAATATTGTTATCAGGACTGGGAGCAATAATTGCAATAATACCAAAACATGCGGAAAGAATATATTTGTTTAAATGTGTTAACGTGCATGTGTGTTGTTAAACGCAAGCGGTTTATATTGATGAATTAAACTAAATCAGCAGTCTCCCAGTGAGTAACGGTGGATGTATGTGTATAAGAGTGGAGAAAAGAAACCTTGGGAGAGGCCAGACCGGGAGAGCCAGTTCTCCTGTGTCCTAAATTCTGTCCACGAATAAGAATGAATGTGAAACAGGGACAGAAGGAGAGAGAGAGAGAGAGAGAGAGAGAGAGAGAGAGAGAGAGAGAGAGAGAGAGAGAGAGAGAGAGAGAGAGAGAGAGAGAGAGACTAAGAACTGATTCCCCCAGACGTAGACGGCAGACTGACTCTGAAGTCCCACAACCCATAGGACCTCCAAACTCACACACCATAGTAGTGAAAGTCTGTAACGCCAGAAATACACACACATTGCGTTCATACGAACCCACACTTTCAGTAGTGTGATGGTCAAACATCATTTCATGTTCAACAAACACACACAACACAAAACCTTTTACACCAGCTTCACGGCTTAACTTTAAATTGTAACTATATGTTGGAATAAGCTGCTTGTACAAATCGGGGTTGTTGTTCTGGCGCCTATCGCTCTAAGAACATAAGGAAATAGCCAATAATATTTCAAAATGATCTGCGATCGCAGACAGCTACCAGTCAAAAAACTTAAACAATTGGAGGACGTGATGATTTTGTTGTCTGTTGTTGGTTTCATTTTACCATGATGGAATGTAGATATGTAAGTTGCATATAAGGCAGATTTTTTATGCTGGTTAGAATGTACCTGTTCAACTAAAACTAAAGGGGTCCTCCACCCAACCCCACACCCAATGTCTTCCACATCTGTAAAAATGTCTTTGCTCTGTTGAAAACAAAGACAGATATTTTGAAAAACTGACATTTTTGGGTCATTAATGAATTCCATTGTAGGAAAAATTTAAATAGTCAAAGGTGCCCTACATTCTTCAAAATATCTCATTCTGTGTTCACCATAACAAAAAATGATACAATAATTTGTCCTACTATTATGGTAGTCAATGATGTCCCAGATATATCAGTCGCTAACATTTTTCTTTCATTGTGTACATCAGAACATCGAAGGTTCGGAACAACTTGAGGGTGAACAAATGATGACAGAAGTTTCATTTTTGGGTGGAGTATCCCTTTCAAGCACTCAATACCCTAATGTCACAATATTTTCCTGTAAAACTTCCTCCAAACAATGTCCATTGTAAAAAAAAAAAACGTAAAGAGACGCAAAATTTTAAGTGCAAATTCACGAAAACTCAAACGACTGATATATTACCCTCAACTTATTGCAAGAAGAAGGAGTTTAGTGACACTGCACTAAATTAATCAATTAAATAGTGACCCATCACTGAATTGATACATTCAACATTAACGATTTGTTTCTCACATAGAGCAAACGCATCGTCTGTTTTAGAGCTACCAGTATTTAAATAGTCTGCCCATTATTACTCTAACAAAGATGTGTTTGTAAGTGGATGGATCATTTGCATGCAATTCAGAATTTTGCATTTTTTATCATATAAACTAGAATGAAGACGTTTTTGAAAGTCCTCTCAATGTCAACGGTAAAGATGCTAAATTTACCTTGTTTCTATATTTACCCTAAATTTACCTAAATTGTTTTATATTAAGTACTTACAGTATGTAGAAAGTACTAGTGCAACTTTCCATATACTACAGTTACATTCTAACTAGGGCTGTCAAACGATTAATCACGATTAATCGCATCCAAAATAAAAGTTTGTGTTTTCATAATATTTGTCTGTGTACAGTACATAATAATTTTGTATTTTAAAGCACATTCAAATACATGCATATAGATAAATAAAATATAAAAATAAACAATCATTTGTAAATAATTTAAATGATTGGTAAATATAAAAAAATACATAATTTTATAAATAAATAAATATTTCCTAAATATTTATACATGTATGCGCACGTGTTTATAAATACAAAATTAATATCCACAGTACACAGAAATATATTATATAAAAACAAACTTTTATTCTGGATGCGATTAATCGCGATTAATCGTTTGACAGCCCTAATTCTAACACAATTGCGCAGCAGCAATTCTATCATTGTGGAAAAAAGCAAGCATACTCCAAATCATGCTTATGGCTGTACAGTATATTAATGTTGAATGCTCCCTCGTTCATAAGTCGATTTGGAGCTTCTAAATGAATAAATGTTTACATCAGAATGGTTGCAGAAATCAAAGTGTGCTGATATACCACCATAACAGCACAAGAAGGAGACATTCTTATTCTAGATGGAATTTGACTGGACACGAGATCTGATTGAAATTGTCATGACGGGTTTACACGGGTGATGTCATGATGTTTGGAGAAAAATAATTGGTAACATCCTGATCATAAGCAGGTTGGACACACTGTCTGTATGAAGTGTGTTTGTTTCCTCGGCAGCTGATGTCAGGTCTGCTTTTGCCCTGAATATATGTCACACTTAATCGAAGAGAGGAAGGGACGACGTGCAGAATGGATGCCCAGACAAATAGACTGACTTACGTTATAGGCTGTTCTATTCAACTCATTCATTCTGTGCCAGTTAAAAATCGTACAATTAGAGTGCTAAACAAAAGAAGTTTGAATTATGTTAAAGTTCAATCATTCACACATACAGTGTACAATAGAGCTTTTCTTTGTACTGTAATGGAAACACTTTAATAAGAACTGGTTCACTAACTAAATAAGGTAATGCATTAGATAACATGAACTAAGAATGAATAGCATATTTTTATTAATTCGTCTTGTCTTGATTTTAAATGTGTATCAGTGCATTTTGAAGGTCCAGTGTGTGAAATTTAGCGGCATCTAGCGGTGAGGTTGTGAATTGCAACCAACGGCTCACTCCACAGCTCCCGTATACTAATACGTCATCAAGTTTTTGCTTCTTTGCCGAAGGAGATAACGTATTCACGAAACATGGACTGTAGAGAAGTTTGTCGGTTTGGGGCTACTGTAAAAACAACATGAGAATAGGCCCTTTTCACATGACGTCCGCAACTTCTGCTCTGCCGCGAAGCAGTGTATCGTTACATCTGCTAGCGTTCTTCTTGTTCGTTACAAGACGGATGTTATGACACACTGCTTTGCGTTTTTTCTGCATTGTGAAAAGGGCCTATTCCATGCAAGCAGACATGAATGCAAGGACACATTCTGTATGTGGATAGAAAACGCTCATTCTAAGGTAATAAAAACATAACGCTTTATTAGGTCATTATACACCTCTGAAGACATAGTTATGTATATTTTGTTGCATATCTGTCAATAGATCCTCCAAAAAAAACTATTGTTCATTGTTAGTTCATGTTAAATAATGCAGTTATAAGTGTTACCAATACACTCGGCAAAATATAGAAATTAAACTTAAATTCTAAGACATGAAAATATAATGTAAAATCAAAAAATCTGATTAGTATTTGTAAGCCACAAACGAAATGTAGGCAACTCTGTCATATTGACCATGTTAACCCTTTCTACAAAATGGGAAATCGCCTCCACTGAAGCACACACGATGCTTTCTTAACATCATTGGGTTTCATCAGGTGCGCATTCCGCCTTGTGTGCATTTTCCCAGAACAATCGTGTAACATACCAAAGAAATTCACTAATTTATTGCGGTTCGAGTAAAACTCACCTTAATGTGCGCACTACTGAATTGAATCTTCCTGCTCGGGGGTGGATCCTCCTCGTCAGGTAATCCAGGAACCTCAGAGCAGCTCGACTCTGGCTCATATACATCCTCCTCATCCTCCTCATCCTCAAGCTGACTACCACCAGAGTCTTCCCCCACTGCGCTGTAGGCACTGATATCCACAGTAGAGTAATCCTCCTTCAGAGTGCCATCATCATCGTCCTTCTTACAGACCCCCACCGATGAACGTACACGTCCTGCCTGACCCTCCTCTGCCTTTCCAGTGTCACCGAAGGTAGTGTCTGTCTCCAAGGCCCCTCCGTTGGAAGTTACCTCTCCATTTTCCAGAGATGTACGGACACCAGCTGTAACAAGAGTACCTTTCGCCTTTGTGGCAGTGACCTCTCCCCATTTATCAAGAGCTTTGGATTCAGTGGCACTTGAGTCTTCTGTCTCACCTGTCTGCTTACCTTCTGAGGACTCTTTGTCTACAGCATCAAGACTGTCCTGGTCCCCAGAGGCTCCGTTAAGGCTGCTAAGGCTCCCGTCTTGGTCCACCAGGTGCTGGTTAACCCCATCCTCCTTGCTCGCCCCCGCAGGAAACGTGCGTACCCGTTTGGAGATGACTTTGGAGTTGAGCGCACCGACCCGGCCGCTGACCCCGCGCAGAGGTAGCGGGGGCGTGTTGGAGAGCCTGTGCAGATTGTTACGCAACTCGGCGGCCCGCTCGAACACGGCGCTGAGCTGGCTGACAGTGGGAGACACGGCCTCGCCGGCCCCCCCAATCGCATCCAGGCTGTCCAGCGACTCCGTGCTGCCGTTAAATCGCGCCACCACATCCAAGCGCGACGCATCCGGCAATCCGGCGCGTTCCTTCTTCAGCAACACCCGGTTGGAAGCCGACAGTTTTTCCTGATTCTGCTGCTCGAAGATCTTCCTTGTCTCGTGGAGCTTGGAGAACCGAGGCGACGCGTCCGGTTTGTTATCAAAGCGGTTGACGCGCTCGGAGACGCTGGATCCCAGTTTGAGGAGCGCGCTGTGGTCCACGTTCTCGTTCAGGCTGCCGGCACGCGGGAGGGTGAGGCGCACGGCTTTGCCGTCGCCGTTCGCCCTCTGCGGGTCTTCGGCATCGGTGGGCGAGGATGCGCCCATCTGCATGAACATGTTCTTGATGCGGTGCACGTTTGAGCCGTACGAGCGGCCGCGGCTGGAGGGCTTCGGCTTGCCATCTTGAGCTTCGCACTTATTGAAGACGTCGGTCGCCGGCTTCAGCGCTTGAATCCCTGCCGCTTCGTACGCGTTGCGGTGAGGCGAGGGGCTGCGGAGCGCGGTGGTGCTCGCTGGCTTTGAGGAGGATGAGGATTCGGTCTTCATCATGGTCTGTTAGGCTTTTCCTAGGCAGTGCAATAACAGCATCCCTGTGTCGTTGGTCCCAAAGCCTCCTATTCTACAAACATGCCTTTCTATTTGAAATAAAAACACAACGAATAAAAACACCATTAACAATGTGTCCTAGAATATGATCATAGCGTATTTATGGCCGACATGAACGATTGTAGAGTATCCATCAGCAGCATGGCAGATACAGCGCATCCTCTGGTCTCCTCGCGCGGTGTGTGAAAACGATTAATCGCGAAAGCATCGAGTACCTATAGGAGAGAAACTAGAACGGCATTTTCACGACAGATTGCGCGTCTGTAATCCGCATTATTTTGATCTCTTGATTTTCTCGGTTGCAGATTTCTGTCGTTCTCACTGATGCTGCGGCAGCACGCGCGGCAGAGAAGCAGGGTCATAGAGAGCGTCTCATTTCACACCATCTCTGCACAATGATTTTTATGGGGTCACGCAGTTTATTCGTCATGCCAGGGGCTCTATCAAAGAGACCGAGAACTATTTTAATCGTTTTCCAAGCCATTACAATGCAATAAGAAACAAACTACATTTATATGTCAAAAAATATATATTATATGGGTAGTTGACAAATAACCCGTACCGGTGTCCTATGATGACAGCAAAAAGCAAACTGTTAATAAAATATTATATTATTAATATGTATTAATACAATCCATATTTATAATCAAAATTACAATGAAGATACATCTAAAAATATTTAGCTGTCACAGTTTAGGAAACATTTACACATTCATTTTTCTACTAGCCCATATAGCATATGCGTACGTATATGTCGCCGTTATAAACTAAAACTTTATACATTACATTTTTAAAAAGATAGCTTTACATAATAATGTTCACATTGGTCAGTATTAAATTAAATTAAATAAATAAAAATGAATGAAACTTTTTTAAATTCTAGTTTCAAACAAATGTAATGCAAGTACACTGTAATTAAATGCTTAAAAGAGTAATCCGTTCATTTAAATGTCTAGGGACAAATAAATGAACTACAGTAATTAGTAATTTAGTAATGAGGCAGCGCTAAGATTGGCAAGTGTCCATTATCCACACAGCTTTCCTCAGCAAGAGGAGAGTGCAGCACACATCCGATGCGCTAGATGGCGGTATACTTGTCATGTAGTCCTCCGCCACCGAAAACAAAACAGAGAGCAAAGTCATTCTGCGCTCTAACGCACGTGGAAACTGGTGTGATCAATACGTTTAAAGGTAGGAGAATATATTTACTGTTTTGAGCAAATTGATCCAGCGCAGCATGTTTGACCTTTCATGGGGAAAACTTTGTCCTGTGGTGTTACGTCCTGATGGCACACATATGCCGTACACTAAAATGGTGTTTCAGTAACCCTAAAGAGAAATAATGATAAGTTCATTTTATTGATATGTTATTTATCATCATAGTCATCGATATATGTATACTTTCTTTGTTTGTATCAGGTTTTTGTGATCTGTCGATTAAACATGATTAAATGTTATTAAACTCAACAAGTATGGGGTAACATAACCTACTAAAGTATTCTGCGTTATTACTACAGCACGTTAAACGCTATGCTTTGATATTCAAATCTGGGAAGTCTACGACAGTTTACTGTAGTAAATGCTGCTATAACATTTCATTTGGTACTCTCATTGCTTTCATTGGAAGAAGGATGTTGACCTGTCATTTTCATTGATTCTTTTAGCAGACATCTCACACAATTGCCCAAATCTTAAGAGCCAACAATGGACGACATAGTCTGTTGTCGTTTATTTGCTTTGCTCATTTTATTTTCAATTATTTTAATATAATGTTTTCTAGATGACATCCTTAGCACATCAGTTGAAGCGACTGGCATTGCCGCAGAATGACCCCAATCTGCTCAGCCGGAGAGAGATCGCCTCTGTGCTCTTTGAACCTAAAGATGCAGCCAGCATGGACAGAAGCACCTTCCATGCATTGGGTGAGAATGACATCTAACTAAAGCTTGTCCATTGTTTTATAAACAATTGTTCTTTTAGTTTCACAGATCTTCATTTTTGAATCGTGTAACCTTGATGTGAGGTCACTGCATTTGATAAGATGTGTGCCTCTACAGATCAGCTGTACAGATCTGTAATGCACTGCACAGAAAGCCATGTGCCGAAAGCGAATATACTGTCTAAACGTGTATGGTGGTTTGGTGCAGTCATCATTAACATTTAAATTGGTCATTCAGATCTCTTGTGATGTGACCATTGAGAAAAGTTGTACTAACCACGTTTTGTAAATGTTCACTGTTGTTGGTCATGTGTCACAGGCTGCACAGGACTGGAGGAGATGGCTGGAATTGATCCAGCGTTCAGCGAGTTTCACGAAACTCTATTCAGTCAGGCCTCTCTAACTTTAGAGCGCAGCGTTCAGTCCAAAGAGGTCAACAAGAAACTAGACAAGAGCATCTCACTCTTTCTCACTCGGCTGTCGCCTTACTTTCTGCTCAAGCCTGCTCTGAAGTGCATTGAATGGCTAGTACACAGGTAAACTCTCTTGCTCTTCTTGTATAGATCTCATGTTGATCATGTTTTTCACACTATTGTTTTAAAGCAATAGACTTGTCAATGGCAACATTGTGCTATATTTTGAAGATTTAGTTTAACTGCAGAAGTTCCATTTGACCTCTAAAATCTTGCAAAAATGATTGAAATGATCAATAATACAAATGTATTGATTGCAGATTCTACATTCATCTGTATAACCAGGACAGTCTGATTGCTTGCGTTTTACCATATCATGAGACTAAAGTGTTTGTACGAGTGATTCAGCTTTTAAAAGATAGACGATCCAACTCACAAATGGCATTGGCTTCATGGAATTCAGGTAAACCTTATCATGTATAATCACATGCATTCCACAAGTCATTTTAATGGTGCGGATAGCCCCATGGTTTGTCAGGCGACATATAGCGCCAGTGCAAGGTCCCCCGAGTTCCCATCTCAGCGGTCCTTAACTCCCCTATCTTCACCCAGTGCTTTCGTGTCATCTCTCTACTGTCATGTACCATTAAAGGCATAAAAAGTCCCTAAAAAAGTCACATCTTGTTTTATAATTTAGACCTAGGGTTGGAAAGCAACACTCTTGTTCATTTTTTTTTCAATTTAAATCTGTTGTCAGATTTGAGTTTATCTTTTATTTGCTCTGTAGAAACCTGGTGTTCCTCTGGCCCGAGGAACTCTGCTCACACACTGTTATAAGGATTTAGGCTTTATGGATTTCATCTGTTCTATGGTCACAAGATCAGTTAAGGTAAGATACCGTTACCTGGGGTTAAAATCTGCCAGTTTGATGATTGGTTGCATTGGTTAATGCTTGATTGAATTTTATTGTAGGCGTACTCTGAATTTTTCCACGATGGGAACTGTCCCCAGCTGAGAGTGATCTTCTCCTTCTATTCTTCTGCCATCGTTCCTGCTCTCGACGCTGTAGAAAAGATAACTGATCCTATAATCGCCAAACTGCTTCCGCATATACAACTGGTAAGTGATTGTGAATATGGTCATGCTACACTCAACATGATGCAACTTAAAATCTAACAGCAACGTTAACCACGTGAAGCGAGATTAGTTTACACAAATATAAGTAAAGTTTCATTGTGTTTGACTATGTTATGCAAAAGATGTAAAAACGACATGCTTTTGTTGAACTTGATCTGATTATGGTCTGTCTTGAATAACCAGGGGCTGAAATCAGAGCTTTTGGACTACAGAGCTGCCACTTACATGATCGTGTGTCAGCTGGCCGTGAAGGTGGTGATGGAGGCTCACTTGGTGGACTCATTGACTGTGCAGTTGTCCAGGTCTTTGGGTCAAACACCACAGCTGGTGAAAGAGGGTCTGAGCTGCATTATCATCCTCCTCCAGAACCAGAAAGAAGGGGTAGTTGGTTCAAAGTAAGTTTTAATGATTTTTTTCTGAATTGGGTGATTCTCACAAAATCTTGGTTTCAAACACGATTTTCTGAAAAAGACTTTCATAAACACTCTTTTTATTAATTGAAATCAAACTTTTACTGACAGTTTAACATAATAAAAAAATATTTTAAAAAAAACCTCAATCCTTTATTGTTTTGCTAACAATAAAGCGAAGCCATTAAAGCAAGGTTTTATAAATCATACATAAGACATAAATTAAATATATTTCAATAGAAAATTATACATGTAACATTTTTTAAATGTGAAAAACTACCTGTTTCAGCAATGAGGATGAACAAAGTAATGTACACAGCATGACAAGACAATATTAAGCTTTAAACTAGAAAAATTTAAAGTATCCGCTTAAAAAAGTACTGGTAGATGTGTTTCTTCCAGTGTTTACCACAGGATTTTGACCGACTTGTGCCGCTGGTCACAAACTTATTAGCATATTTGTGACGTCATCACATCATGTTTGAGTCATGTTGGTGTTAGCACTTGATATCTGTTTTTTTCTACTCTCTGATCTTGTCACATTAAAAAAGTGACAGTTAAATACAGTACACTCGCGGAAGAGAGGCCGAGGGCTAAAAATGACAAAATGTAACGGCAAATATACTCTGGTGGCCATTAATATACCTGGGCGGACCACCCAAGTAAATGCATTTGTTCTTCACATAAAATCAAACTTAATGTTAATATATTTTTGTGTGTATGTAAAGAGTCTTTTAAAAATGTTACAAAGGATGAGAATATCAGTCAATGACCCTTTTTTTCACTATTTCCTCATTTTTATTATACATGAATATTCTGTCAATGATTGTTTTGTCATTCAAGAACATGTCAAATGTTATTTTCAGAATATTTTTCATTTTACTCTGTTTACATTGCAACATATACTGAACTCAGAAATGAGAATTTCAGCAGAAAATGAAATAAAATACACAATTCATTCACAAGTTACAATAATGCTTTGTGCAAGGTAGAGAACACAGTTTTCTTTCTTTGATCATGTTTTGTGTTACTGTATTATACGGTATGTTTTGTACTTAAAGTACCAGGTTTCGGAAGTATAACCCAATTACTTGATCTACTCATGCTTTTGTTTTCTATCCTATTACTATTGTATAGAATGTTTGTGTGTCACTTTAAAACTATATGTAACCGTTTTTGTCTTTCTATAAGGCCCTTTGGGTATCTGTGTGCTGTGCCTACCTTGGTGTCCACCCTGCAGAGCATATCTGCAGTCCATGACATCAGTCCCATACTGCGATACCTGCTGCCCCATCTCATCCAGACTGCCGTGACACAAGATGGTTAGTTACTCTTTGTGCTCCTTCTGAACTTAAATGGTTTAAATTTGAAATGAACTTGGTTTTGCTTGTTATTATAATTGGTAAGAAATGTAACGTGTTGGATAACGTTATCGCACGGCTGGTAAAATCACTATTATTACGATTATTTCTCGTTGTTGTGTCTCTGTAGGTGAGCGGCAGAATGAAGATCCATCATACATCGTTGACCACCACGGTCTGTTAGAGTCAGTCCTCCAGAACCTTCAGCTGAACAGCCACCTCGAGAGCACTGTGGCTAAGTAAGAAGAGCTAAATTCAATTTAAATGAAAAGACTGTATTGATCTTAAATATGTTCTCTTCTTGTACCTACCTCTTTCCAGGCTTCTTCTGGAGGAATATGTTTCCCGTGGCGGTGACATGCCCTCTGATAAGATTTCAGCTCTGAACCAAAGGATGCAGTCTACTGTACGACTCTTTGAATCCAGGTACCTTTAAAGTCCCCACGAAATCAAAATTGACCCTGTCTACTCTGTTAGCGCTCATTACATCGTCAAGCTAATCCAAGTTTTTTTTTCTAGTGATTTTTAATAAAAATCTGTAAATGAACTTCCTGAAATGCCATCCTTCTCAGAGAAGGTTTAACAGTTAGTCAACAAGCGAACATCCTTTACAGTTGACATCTTCCAGATGTTTATGTGCTTTCTAGATTCAGTCACTTCACAGTTCAATAAAATCGTGCCACACCCTCAATTCTACTCATTTGATATTCTGTTTTACTTTGAAATATGTCACGTTTCAGAAGTTGTTTGAACGTTCACTGACTTTAAAGTCTTGTCTACACTGTTTTGTGCTAAATTTGGACCGCTTTGCGAAACATAAACAACACTGTTTTTTAACGTCTTGAAGATGTTAATTTAACATTGTGATTTAGTTGTAAATATTATGTTGGTTGTATTTTGTTAGTTTTGTGTAGTGTAAGAAAAACTTAAAGAGGAAGTACTTTGGGACCAGTGTTGTTTACATCTTGCTAAATGGTCTTTGTGTTGTTTTAGTTTAACAGTATTAATATTTATCACTGAATATTTATGTTAATATTTTATTTTGTTTGTTGTTTATCTTGCAGATATCCATGTGCAATGGATGTGGTTTTGGAAAATCAGATTAAAAGTGTGTCATGCGACCATGAAAAACACCTGCTGCATCAGTTCATCTCTCTTACTATGAGCTGTGGGAAATACCAGGTAAGCCACTGCTGTGTCCTTTCCATTAGTCGCTGTTTGATTTTGGAAACAGTCCAGTTTGGCAGCTTACAAATAAATAATAAATCAGTGAGACATAATCTGCAGTCATTTAGTCCCCCCAAAAAACTCAGGAATCAGGAATAAATCAGGATCAGGAGCCTAAAGTGGTAGTTATTCACCAATGTTGACTAGGCTTGTTGCCATAGTCTGTCACCGGTGATCCACGATGTCCACCCGCCCACCGATTACATCACTTGTCCACCGCGGCACCGACCCATACTGTCATTATACATTTTAATAGTAATACATCAATTAGTTTAGTCAAAGAACAGACGGCACATCTTAAAGCAGGTGCTGCATTCAGCGTAAGCGGAACAAGTCCGATTTTATTCATCATCTGAGCAAAGTGCTGACTGACAGGAGGATAGCGGAGGCTTTTCTGGCAAAGAAAATATTAGAATATGTTTCGTTTCGTATTCCCTTCTTATTAGTTTCATATTTATTTATCCATTTGTTGCACAATGTGTGCCCTCGTTTTGTTATATAGGCAACTTATCTTACGTAAATGTTTTATATTCGTTTCTTATTTATTTTTTGCTTTATGTGAGCTGTGATTATTTGTTTTGTAAGGTCTGTGTTTAATATAAGTAAATGTCATTGTACTGTACATGTTTTAGTTTTGCGTGTTTTAAAGATATTAAACCCCAGCACCATAAATTCAAGCAATTGCCGTTTCCGAATTGCCGCTGTTTTAAAACTGAAAGTAAAATGCGTCATGTGCACGGCGCATCTTCAACCGGCCCACAGCAAACCCCTCACCCCAGTGTAACCGGTACAACCGGTGTTAACGTCGATTAACCGGTGGTGAATCCCTAATGTTGACAAATATTCTGATCCGTTTGTGAACTTCATACTATGTAGTTATTATTGTAGCAAATGTATTTCAAATCTTCATGCCTAATGTGTTGTATAAATAATTGTGGCATGTGTATCTGCAGATCCTGGAGGAGTCCGACACATCTCTTATGCTCAGTCTAAACCATCCGTTACCTTCAGTGAGAAACATGGCTGTCAACTACCTGAAAGAGATCTTCACCTCGCAACATGTGTGTAAATGCACCTTCAACGTTCACATCAACATCAAATCAATATGTTTGGCCTGTTTATTTTCTTGATATGCACTACTAGCCACATTGTGAGTGATTCATTGGTGCATTTCACAGAAAATAAAAGCTTGCTTGGTTGTTTCAGCAGAATGTAATAACTTAATGTTTTAGTTCTTGCTTTTGGCCTCTGTTGCTAATTTAGCCTCAGAAAAGAAACTAGGGAATATTCTAATGCCCGTTATTGCTAATGTAATGAATGTTGTTGCAGTAATAGCAAATGGTGGTAGATTAAAAAATATTGTCATAAGGCTAGATGAAGATGCTCTGGAGGGTCAACTACCTAGGAAGGGGTTTATGATGGGGTCTTCCTAATACTTTATTGCCAATCAATCATTTCCCTATATATTATTTTTCTGTTTCATCTAATAACGTCATATTACAGATGTTAATGAGTGGTGCTTGTTATGTAAAGTTGGTTGTTAATCCGTCTTATGTTTTTAATATTTTCTGCGCTAACATGCAGGAGATGCACGTCAATGTAATGAAGTAAAATGATGTTTGTGTCCTGTATGTTGCAGAATGGCTTTGATGAAGTGTTTCTGAAGGATTCGTTACTGGAGAGAATAAAGGATGACGAGCCGGAGGTTGTGATGTCTGCCATTACAGCCCTGGAGGTCAGATAACCAATTGATGCACAAACTTTTTATTTCATTGATTTCTCTTGACATGGAGATGAAATGCCTGTTGTGGTTTCTAACAGCTCCACTTAGGCTTTATGGATTCAGAGGAGACGGTCTCCGGGTTGATTGCTCTTCTGCACCGCACCAAACCATCAGCTGATTGGTTAGTTATACTGGAACGACGCGTTTGTTTCCTTAAAGGAATCCTTTGACTTAACTTGGTCTTGTATTCTGCAGGTGTTTGGTGCTGAAGGAGGCTGTGCGTGTTCTCGATGACCCGCGTGTTGTCGAGGGCAGGCCGGATCTGAAGGCGCAGGTTACGTGGGATCTCATGCCATTCCTGGTGGTGACGGGTCCAGAGCCCGACTGTTTAGAGCTTCAGGTGGCATCGTGTGTTGCTGGAACCACTCTGATCTCCCAGCATCCTCTGACCAAAGGATGGGCCAAAGGTCGCCACTGAGGATTTCAATTCATTTATAGTGCTTAGAATGAATGATTTTTTTCTTCGTGTTTAACATCTGACCCAGAATGTTTAGTGAGAGCATTGGATTGGGTTTTACATTTTTATGAAAGCAGTTGCTTTGCATATGCATTAGCCAATAAAACCAGGTACATTGACTATGAAAGTAAGTCGATTATGGTTTCATGTTGACTTTGTCTTGTCTTAATTCGTAGTGCTGAAGGAAGTTCAGACCAAAACCCCTCCTTCAGACATGATTGAGATGGCCAACCAAATGCTCACAACAACTCTGATAAAGAACCTGGCCAACATGGATCACACGACCAGACGCAACACTGTAAGAATCGAACCGTTAAAGCCGATTTCATGTTTTAATATGCATATAGACTATATAAGCCGAGTGTTTGCAATGTGTGTATGTGTTGCAGCTTGAGAATGTGTGTAAGCTCGTGGGCCGTCAGGGCAGCAGCGTGCGGGAGAGAGCGGCGTTTGTCGTCTTGTGTTTCACGCTTCTTCAGAGTCTGGAGTCTATGACTGAGAGTCAACATCTGCACACGGCTCAGAGGGTCTACAAACTCCTGGAGCCTTCCCTGCTTCACATCTCCACAATCCAACCTGAGAAGGTCGGAAGCCCTGACAGTTACTGCAAAATAAAGCCCATCACAGCTTATTACACAGCTACTTGCCACATGAGTCATTTATTAGACAAAAATGTAAATGTTTTGGTAAAAATTACTACTAGGTAAAGCCATTTTTACACAAAGTCGAAAGAAGACAAACACGCCTTCTCATATTAGCTAGGCATGTTTATATATGCAATTTATTTCTAAGTATTAAACTGCACCGCTCAAGATGTCCCTCAGTAACTTCATGAGCAGTTTGTTGTCAGTTTTAGGCAGTTGTTATTTATTGTTCATGGTATACATGCAAAACAGTTTTACTTTGTAATATTGAATACAAAATTCATAAAAACTAATGTACTGTTTTCATGACGGTCACAAATACAGCTTCCAAATGTATTGTATTTTGTTTGTCACATCAGGTGTGTGTCGAGGGGTTGGATGTGTGTGTGCCGGTGTGTGTTGGCCTGGGTAAGTTCCTGCAGAAGATGAACTCTGGTCTCAGTGGAGAGAAAGAACACAGCCTCCTGCTTCTCTCACTCCTGCGGCTTTTCATCACTGCCCTCAAATGCCCCAAATCCACATTTAAAGGTACAGGACTCTTTGTTTATTTGAAATAAACAGCAATGCATGTTTTAATACTTTTCCGTCTGTCGACCCAAAATGACATGTTACCTGCTAACAAGTACATGCTGTGTATTTCAGGTGAGTCCTGGTGGAACCCTGAGAAGATGGACACTAATGCCTGCTGTTACCTGCATCTCCTTTGTCGTCTGTTTGATGTGGTGATCTCAGGGGCCAGTGAAGGGCCGCTGGCCCCCTGCTTTAGGAGCCTGATGCAGCCCATCCTACAGGTGCTGTAATCTCTTCATTAGTGAAAGTATTCTGTGTTTTACTGTCCAAGTTTAAGTACACTTGTTTTGAGAGGGAGGAGGTTAATGTTTTTGACAAAATATTATGTGACACAAAAAAAGTGCACAGATAGGTCACTACAATATTCAATGAAAACAAGAGAATTTTCCATTTTGATTTCATGCCGTCTTTAATATTAGGGGTTAAGGATACGCTCAGCTCATATTCAGTAAAATACACTGGGTTCACGATAACAATATCACAAACTCAATTCAAATACAGATTTATTTCCAAAACATTAACCTTTTTCTATAACTGTGTAACAACTTCCCAGATAGCACACATACGTCTGGTTTACGTCTATTTGACGTCTGCATTTACATCTGCAAGACATCTACAATACATTGTTTGCTCATCTGCAATACATCTCGGAGATGTCTGCTGTCAGACGTCATATAGACCTCTAGAAGATGTCTGTAAGATGTGTATGATTTAGAATGGATGTAAAGCTGCTCTTTCTAAGATGTTTAGCAGATGTTTTTACGCAGCAGATCTCCAGATCTTTACCAGACGTATTACAGATGTTCAGACGTCTCCGAGACGTATTGCAGATGAGCAAACTATGTATTGTAGATGTCTTGCAGATGTAAATTCAGACGTCAAATAGATGTAAGCCAGATGGATTGTGCTATCTGGGTTGTTATAGAATTGACAACATTCCTGGTTTAATTGATCCTTCTTTATGAAAATGTATAAAAACTGCAATTTACATTTAATGTAAATTTTAAATTAAGATGGAAATTAAGGAAGCGAAAGGAACATAAAC
This sequence comes from Triplophysa siluroides, assembly GCA_006030095.1. Classification (NCBI taxonomy): domain Eukaryota; kingdom Metazoa; phylum Chordata; class Actinopteri; order Cypriniformes; family Nemacheilidae; genus Triplophysa; species Triplophysa siluroides. The sequence continues at coordinate 2,467,397 of VCII01000015.1, forward strand.
AATAGAATTAAACACATGTCATACCTTAAAAAAACGTGATACGGGTTCAGCAGCAACAACATAAACAAACGTTATACGACCCAAACTAAACTTCCGACTAGAGCTCAGCAAAGAATCAATTGTAGCAGTTATAATTTAATACAATTGTATTTTTAAATAAATATGTGTATTATAAACCATATAAATTAATAATATTATAAATTAAATATAAAATAAATTGTTACATAATCAAACCGGCTATTCACTTCGGGGCAGGAGTGTGCGTCCAATGAAAACGTCTATTGTTACATGCAGTAATTAATGTGGTATATTTAAATTTCTTTTTCTGTTAAAGTTATGGTGGGATGCCACTTTTACAATTGTAAGGTTTCTGAGAGTGAAGCACGCACGCAAAGCTGTCTAATTTTTCACTGTATTTCATTAAAAACAACAACGTTGTCTACATGCTCATTTATGTCTGGCTTTTCATTCTGCAGGTCCACCTGAAAGAGGCCTTGACTCTGTTTAAGTTTCTCTCACTCCTGTGGGGTTACAACAGTAATCTAGGTGACCAGCTGGACTGTCGAGTCAGTGCCATACTGCAAACTCAGGCTCTTTATGTGGGAAAGGCTTTGCTTTGCAAGCAGCCAATGAAAACCCTCAACGTACTGGCATCAGGTGCCTCACCAGGTACATCACTCTCTTACATAAGTGTGTGCTGTTGCACATGTTGTGTTCAATATTGTTTCAACCAAGAGGACAGATGATAACTGCTGATTGATTTCTTCCCGCAGTGGTGCCGTCTCTGCTGGTGTGTTTGCGATCAGGGGTGTGTGAGGTTCGGAAGGCTTCCATCGCTGTGCTTCACTCTTTCAGGGGCGTCGTATCTTCACCTTACCATCCATTGGTGGAACATCTCCTCAAATCATCTGAGGAGATCATCGCTGACCCCTCGTACCTCAGCCAGGTCAGTCACAGCCGCGTTTTAACGCTGCTTTGAGTTGAATTTAGCATTTCTGTTGTTGGCGAAGAAATGACACCTCTGTCGTCCCTGCAGGCACTGTCCATGGTTTACGAGGAGGCGATATTGTTGAAAGGCAAGAGTAAAAAGCTGGCCTCCATCGATCAGCTCCTGCAGTGCGTGCAGTTACCCTGTTGCCCCTTGTACACCTCCAAATCTCTGCTGCGGGCCATTCAGGACATCCACGGAGAGGTACGGCAACGACATCACCGTTCCTCATACCTCTTTCGGCGATGGATGTGTATGCATGCATGCAAATCCATCTCTTCCTCTTTATCCAGCATGTTTTGGATGCTCTTCTGCCGGCTGTGGAGTGTCTTCTCGAGCAGTGTGCTCCAGACACATGCACCTTCCTGCCGGACGAGGCTCTCGTCCTGCAGCTGCTGCTGAGCAAGTTCAACGAGAAGTCTGCACCTTTACTGGTCAAAGAGCCCCGGTGCCTGGAGATCTTCCTCAGGGCTATTGGCACGACAGCCAAGCCGTACCCCACTATGTCTAGTTTCCAGATTATTGCCCTGGAGCAGGTTGGTGGACAAATGAAGAGCTTTCATTACTGATATTGTTTGACAGACCCTTCTGGCGTACAGAATGACCTCAGATGAACATCGTTTCATGAAGTAACTTTAGACACCTCAGTTCGGTTTTTCTTTTTCTTTTACATTTAACATTGAAAATATGCATTCATATCTAAACCAAAAGTACCATTGAACACGTAAAATAACGTTAGGAAATGTCTGTGCCGTAGGAATAATGTAATGTGATGTTTCCTTAGATCACCAAGCCATTCTACGCCGCACTTGGAGATGAAAAGATTCAGCAGAGAATTCTTGCCGTTCTTTTTGACTTGCTGGTGGGGAACAAAAACTCTACCTGTACCCAAGCTATCAACAGCGTCTTCAAAGCGGTATGAACATTATTCATATTGTTGTGGGTTCCTAACGCACCATAAATCACGGATCACATTTACCCCTTTAATTCTTTGGCAGACCAATGATGCGTATCCTCTGTATTTCTGTCTTTAATGACCGTTTTAACGCGTCTGTGGTTGTAGATCGCAGTGGATGCGGAGTTAGTGGCCAATGAGCTGATGCCTGCAGATAAACACAGAGTCGCGGCGACCGTTCAACAAGCGCGGCGGAGTAAATTGCAGAGGTGAGGGGTTTGTCCTTTTTGCGCCAGGCTTCAATACAGGAAGATTTGGTGGTTTGAACTGCATCTGTTTTCCTGCAGAAAAACACAAGACACGTCCACGGCAGGACCAGAGGAGGCTGTCGTCTCGTGGCCGAGAGTCACCCTGATTTTAGAGCTGCTGCAACACAAAAAGAAGCTGAAGAGAGCTCAGTGTCTAGTGCCCGCTCTCTTTCACCTGCTCTCCAGGTGTGTGACAAACATCTGTTCACAATCTTGACACGCGCACACTTTCATTACAAGTATATCTTTGGGTTTGATATGTCTGACACATGACTGAATATTGTAAGTTTAGGTGGGTTGTGAAGGTTTGGGTTCATGATCAGGTTAACACACTTCTTCGTACAAAAGCTTTGATTGTTCATGTCTGAATATAATTTCCCAGAAAAAGAACACGTTGATTTAATGGACCTTAACTGCACTTTAGGTTGCGTAGAGTGAAGGCATCTGGCAAATGATGCATGAATTTGTGAAATGTGTTTCGTAGATGTCTGGAGCGTGCCGCAGCTGAGCAGGGGAACATCGAGTACACCAAACAGCTCATCCTCATCTGCCTGCTCAACATCTGTCAGAAACTCTCTCCAGATGGAGGAGCTGTCGGCAAAGGTACAAGAAACTGGCTCAGCGTGCTTCAAAGACCTCTAAACGTTTACAATTTACAAGAGATCTGACATACTGTGTGACAATTTGCACAGTAATACGAATGTGTGTTTTTACCGTGTTGTATGATGTAGGAGCCTTGCAGGACAGGTTCTTTTAAAAGACTCTCAGAAACAATGAGCTCTTGAACTGTGCATGCTTTTTCCTTTTGAAATAGATGGATGTTCTCTGCTGTTGAGGTTTTGATTAGATGGCTTGTTTTTCTGTTCTGTGATTAGATGTGCTGGAGGAGGACAAATTTAACGTGGAGCTGGTGGTGCAGTGTGTCAGAATGTCTGACGTTCCCCAAACTCACCATCACTCCCTGCTGCTGCTCGGGGCTTTAGCTGGAATCTTTCCTGTGAGTACATTCACAGAGACGTTCACAGACACCGTTTTTAAAAACAGTGTTAACCATCTTGTTCACTCATTTCAGGAGAAAGTTCTTCACAACATCATGCCCATCTTCACTTTCATGGGCGCCAACATCATGCGACTGGACGATGCTTACAGTTTCCAGGTCATCAATAAGACTGTACAGGCTGTCATCCCTGCTCTTATAAAGGTCTGTGACAAAGTCAGCTGAAACCCTTAACCCAGACTAGAGCGATTAACTGAACTTGCCCTGCATTGCTATGATACGACCAAGCCGCATGCGTTTTTTACATAACCTACATTTCACCTGATTCTCTCACAGGCCCATAAGGATGGCAGTGTCCAGTCTGAAGCCAACATGGAGATCGTGGTGACGCGTATTATGCACGTGTTCGTTGATGCTCTCCCGCACGTGCCCGAGCACAGGCGCTTACCCATCCTCAGTCAGCTGCTGGGCACGTTGGGCCCGTCTCACTTCCTCTGGGTCCTGATGCTGCTCATGTTCAAGCAGCACGTCACGCAGACTTCGGTCAATGCCGTCGGGCCTGAAAAGGTGCGGGACGTTTTTATTTGTTGTTATCCCGTGTGTTTAGTTATCAGAGGCATTGACAGGATGTTGTGTGTTCAGGAGTCTGTTGTGGAGAGAGATCAGGACTTCTGGATCTCAGTGTGCTGCGAGTTTGAGGTGAAGGAGCAGCTCGCCTCCCTCATCAGGGTCCTGCAGTACCTCATGGCTCTGCCGCAGGACAGCGAGGAAGGTGAGAGAGCAAGTTCAGCATAGCAGTATCCTCAACCCCCTTTAGCTTTACATCTGCGGCGAATATATAGAAGATTTTCAATATATTAACGATAATCGGTATGTTTTTAAATCTGTGGTTTTTTTGCACTGCATGGTGGGAACCGTTGAACGAAGCTTAAAGGCCGGTGTCCGATTTCTCTTAGCCATTGTTGATGTTCGAATCGTCAAAACAGACACACCCCTACCCCCATCTCTCGCTTTCCTCAACGCTAGGCTCGACTAATGTCCGTCCTGTGCACCTTACTGCTGAATGGATACAAGACTTGTCTAAACAAGCGTAATTCGGAAATCGCTGATCCGGCCTTTAAGTTGAGGTTGTACATTATTAGTAAAGTTCAGATTGATTGATATTAATTGATTAACATTCAAATGGTTGATCCATTAATCATTAATACAAAAAATGCTAAGGAGAACGCCAAACATCAAGAAGCAACTGCAGTTTTGCACTCTCTCTACCGTCAGTTGATTACTGAAAGCATTTGTGTTTAAGAGTTTAATAATAAGTAAGCTTTAATCGATTCAATTATAACGATTGAACAATCACAATATGATTGGTTTAGACATTGATTCATTAAGAGTGTATCAGTTATTTTGAATATTTCACTTGAATGAATTGTATGTTATTGTTTTGTTCTGTTGAACACAAAATGAGATATTTTGAAGAATGCACCTTTGACTACCATTAAAATTTTTCCTACTATGGTAGTCAATGATGTCCAAGTACTGAAAGTCCCTGACGTACTTCTAAATATCTTCTGTTGTGTTCAGCATAGCAAAGTGATTTTTTTAAGCATGTTTGGAAAAAGTTGAGGCTGAGTAAACAATGACAGAATTGCATTTTTTTTTCATTTCTCTTTGCAGATTCTGAGAAAAAGCGTACTCGAGGAAGAAGTGCAGTGAAGAAGGAAGAGACCGTCTCCGAACTGATTTTCAACGTTCAAGCTCATAGCGGCAAAGAACTCCGTCATTTTAAATTCCTCTCCGTCTCTTTCATGGCTCATCTCCTGGCCTCTGACAAATTTGTTGGAAAGGTAGCCCCATTTATACTGGACCGCAGTTCATTTAAGGGGATATTTCAGCCAAAAAGCAAAACATTTCCACATGTTTTACTCGCCCTCAAGGCATTTGTATAGGACTTTATATCCTGGCTCGTCCAAGCTTTAGAATGGGAGTGAATTGGGGATGAGATTTCGAAGGTCCAAAAAGTGCATCCGTTGATCAAAAAACTTCTCCACGCGTCTCCATGGGGTTAATAAAGGGCTTCTGTTGCGAATCGATGCGTTTGTTCAAGAGAAATATCCATATACAGGGTATGCACGTGACATCTCTTTCCCACGTGAACACGCCAAAGTGCCAAAGGACAATTCCGCGCAACTTATCAGTGTCCAAAACATATCAGTGTCCAAGGACACCTGGTTCCTTTGTAAGCCAAAAGGATCAACATCACGTGCAACTGCTTTTATTTTCAGCAAATAATCTTTGTTTCTCCTATCGAAAGGAGCCATTTTGCTGTGTGTTTTACCACTCAAGGGGGCGTGTCCCAGCATGTTCATGTGTGAATGTGACGTCAATGCATACCCTTCATTGACAACTTTATTACCGATAACGTCCAACTTCCTTTATCCGTCAGTTGCGCGTGAGCGAGAGGCTTGTTGTTCTGACAAATGACGGCATCCTATTGGTACAAAATGAAAAGGGCTGCGTTCGTCACCGTAACAATAACCCTTTCGTTCACGCGTGGCTGACGGATAACGGAAGTTAGACATTATCGTTGTCAATATGGATATTTCTCTTCAACAAACACATCGACTCGCGCCAGAAGCCCTTTAATAAAAAACCATGGAGCCGCGTGGAGCCATTTTTTGATCGATAAATGCACTTTTGCTGCTTCGAAATCTCATCCACAATTCTCTCCCATTCTAAAGCTTGGATGACCCAGGATTCATGGTATTGCAACGACTGCATTATTCTGAAAGAAGAAAGTCATATACAAACAGGATGCAATGGGGGCGAGTAAAACATGGGAAACATTTTTGGCTGACATATCCCTTTAATGTTGATTTCATGATGTCTTCAGAACTTTCCTTCAAACTTTGGAATAAGAAATGTAATCGTTTGACAGGTTGCAGACTGTGAGGACATTAAAGACGTCGCCTTACAGAATCTTCAGCAGAGGTGAGGATAAGTGACGGTGTTTGACTTGTTTGTGGTGAATTGATTTGCTGTTGTTATATTGGTGTGTTTTTAATCAGTCTGCTGGAGGAGGTTCTGCGCTATATCCATACAGTTGCACGGTGTGTGGAGGATAACTCGGACAAACCCACGGCGAAGTTCTGGAGAGCTCTGCTCAGCAAGTCCTATGACACCCTGGACAAGGTACTGTAGATAGCTTGAACATCTACATTGATCTGATACGTTGAACAACATGATTATTGTCACAGTATCATGTCTAAGCGAGAGACATTTCTTGTTTAACATGGTTTTGGCTGAAACAGGTTTGAACAGAAGACATTTTTAGGCTCCTTGCGCTTTCGTTTTAAGGTGGTGCTTAGATGGCAGGATATATATACTTTTTGTTTTGCTGTGGATGTTAAAATGATCAATCAATTAATCATCAATACTAAAGAATAAGGGCTCTCAAACGATTAATCCAGAATAAAAGTTTGTGTTTACATAATATATGTCTGTGTACTGTGAATATTAATTTTGTATTTATAACCACATACACTTGCCTATTTTTAAGAAAAATATGAATTAATAAACATATATATCATTTAAATTATTGGTACATACAAATAAATACATGTCAATATTTCTTGTGTATGTTTATGTCTTTATAAATACGAAATGAATATGCACAGTGATAAATTGTATTCTGGATCTCTCTGCCATTGGTTTGCATGATAACTGAAAGCATTATTTAATTGGATTAATCATTAAGCTTAATCGGGTTAAATTATAACGATCGATTAATCAATCGTCAACTATTTATTATCTACTCGAATAAGTGAGCATGTATTCTTGTTTGTATGTATTCTTGTTTAAAACATTTGATGACTTTTAGGTGAATGCCCTTCTGCCCATGGACACCTTCATCACTGTCATGAGAGGGCTGATGGGTAATCAGTTGGCTTCGGTGAGGAGGAAGGCCATGGAGTTACTCAATAACAAACTACAGCAGAGGACTCAGTGGCAGGAGGAACAGGTACAAAAACACACACACATCATCGTTTTATATTCCTGTCATTTTGTCTTATTCAAATGATTTATAAGCATTGACGACCGACTGCACATAATATGTTCATCAGTTATTATTTGTTTACATTATTTGTTTCTGTGACAGATTACTGTGCTTCTTGAACTCGTCGGTGATCTCCTGCATATTGTGGGCCGGGGTCACGGTCAAGTCATGGCACAGGAAGAGGAAGAGCAGGCCATCAATCGACAGACGGCCCTTTACAGCCTCAAGCTTCTGTGCCGCAGTTTTGGATCGAACCACCAGGAGCTGTTTGTCCCCGTGCTGAACAAGGCGGTGGAGCTGGTGGCTAATATAGACGAGGAGAAGAACGTCATGGGAAGTGCTCTGCTGTGTGTGGCGGAGGTGATAAGCACGCTGAAGGCTCACGCTATACCACAGTTACACAGGTACTGGTTGATCCATTGTGTTTTATTCTGGATGTAGTTGTAGTATGGAAGTTTTTGTACTGATATGGTATGTTCATTACGTGTCAGGTTAATGCCTGCTGTGCTGAGCACTCTGAAGGAGAGGAAGGATCTGCTGACCAATGAAATCTATCTGCTGAGTGCCGTCACGGCCCTCCAGCGCGTGTCCGAGACCCTGCCGCACTTCATTAGCCCCTACCTGCAGGACACCATCTCACAGGTCAACAGCAGCACACGGCGTTGCATATGATTTTAACCTCTTTATATTTTGCCGGTGAATAACATCATCTCATTTGTTTTTGATGCTGTAGACCACACGCTTAACTCTGTTAGCGGTGCGACTGACGTCCTGCCCTCAGCTCACCGTGCGTCTCGCGTCTCTCAGCAACACTCTTGCCACAAAAGTGCCATCCAGGGTCCTCATTCCCACCATCACCAAGTGCTACTGTGGCATGGTGGATAAGCACCAGGTAAGATTGTGACGTCGCATAGAGTAGTGACCAAAATTGAGGTTTAATCTAGGAAAAGACATTCGCTCTCAATTCAAATATATCATTATTGAAGGGACAGTTCACCCCCGAATAAATCCGTCATCGTTTAATCACCCTCAAGTTGTTCCAAACCTCTATAAATTGCTTAGTTCTGCTAAAAACAAAGACAGTTATTTGGAAGAATGTCATTAACCAAACAGATCTGGGTCACCATTGACTACAATAGTAAGAAAAGTTACAATGGTAGTCAAAGGTGCGCAAAAACTGTTTAGTTACAAACATTCTTTCGAATATCTTTCCTGTAGTTTGCCCCTTTTGCAAAAAAGGTTTGTCTAATAAATGCCTTAAGTCAATTTTATTAAATTTTCAAATTAAAGAATCAGATTCAGAAGGACCTTCCAAGTAAGTTTACACACACAAGGAATTTGACTTGGCGACAGGAGCTACAAGTGCAGAAGAAAGTATAGTGCAAACATTGATGATAGAGATGAGATATAATACTAAGATAGACGAAAAATGAAATAATAATAATAATGCATTATATAAGGCCATGTTTTGTTCATGTTACAGAACTGTCTTAGTCCGCTGATGAACATCTTGAAGGAACATATCGCTCAAATGGACAAGGACCAACTCAACAACCACCAATCAGAGCTCACTTCCTTCTTCCTGTCCGCTCTCGACTTCCGTGCCCAGCACTGCCAGGTACTTAACAGCCTCGTGTGTATTCTTTAATAATGCGTTATCCTCAAATGCAGTGGTTGACAGGATTATCAGTAATTATGTTATTTTATAGGGAGATCTGAAGAAGGCCGGAGAGATCGAGGGCAGTGTGATCGACTGTCTGCTGGGGATGGTTATGAAACTCTCAGAAGTCACGTTTAGACCTCTCTTCTTCAAGGTAAACATCAGTAAGAGGGCTTTAAGAGGTTCAACAAACTTTCATTCCATCCCACATTAATGTATTTAAAAAATATACGTTAATTGCATGTTTTCTAATGGCTAAATATAAGCAGATGAATCATGTTAACCAATATAGCTGTCAGATTCAGAATCACTTGAATGTTAACTGTAGAGGTCATGTGTAATGGTGTGAGTGGTGTGTAGATTTCCAATGTTAATGTATTCTGATTGGCTCTCTTCTCACTCTTGCAGTTGTTTGATTGGTCAAAGTTAGATGGTGCTTCTAAAGACCGTCTGCTGACCTTCTATAGACTGGCAGACCGGATCGCAGACAAACTCAAAGGACTGTTTGTGCTGTTTGCCGGGCAGCTGGTCAAACCATTTTCTGACCTTCTCCGTCAGCTCAACACTGCCCACACAGGTGAGATATTATAAGTGTCTTTGTGTGAGAACTAAAGTGTGTAAACGTAACCATTAAGCCAGCGTTTCTCAAAGTGTGGGGCGGTGGGGAATAGAGACATGACACGACGGGCGCGACAAACAGGAGGAAATTGGGTCATTTTTATTGATTCCTTTATTTATTGACCATACACTCAAAACAAAAGACACATTTAAATGTAAGCCTTACATAAAACAACATCAGACTGCGAAGAAAATGTCCCATGGAACCATAGTAGCCTTCGAGAGTGATGTTAATTGAAGCGGCACAATAACATTTAATATGGAGAGATGGTAGGGGGTATAAAAGTAAGCAATACATCGGGGTTGGCCGATGTTTACCAAATTGGCATCGGTCGATGGCTACAGTGAAACATCGCTATGGACGATGACATTGCCCTGCGGCGTTTTAAAGTGAGGCGCGTCTGGCACGAGCTGCGCAGAGACACAACTTAAAGGCGATAACGTTCTAAAACAAAAACAATAGATTCTTATGAAGCCTTTCATATAGACCGGGAATATCCGCACGGCGAAAAAGCGAAGTTTATTTTTTTCGTCTAGTGCGACGAATCTTTCCCTTTTCTCAAATGAAGAAACGGACCGTCCAATTAGAATCGAGCATTTTACGTCACGTGCCTAGAGCCACTGAGGGCATGCGGGGGCGCAAAAGGCTCAGAAAGCTGTTGTGAGAAATTTGATGTCGAGTTGTTACTGTCGTTGTTGTCAGAACATTTTTTTTTTAAGTCACAGCGACTACAACATTAGTTTCGTCGTTGATATGAAAGCTTGGTTCGTCGGGTATTCGTTTCGCTTTTTCGATTCTTCCGCAAACTGAACGGGCCTTTATAGAGCGCGAGCTGGGCAGTTATCAATTCAGGCATCTGTACGGCTTGAGCTTCACAGTTATAAAGGGAGTTATTATATCTTAATATCATTTTAGTATAATAATATAGTCTTATTTTGATGTTATATTCATTAAAAGAGTTATAAAGTGAGGCGCGTCTTCTTTATACAACGTCAGCTGCGCAGACACGTGTTTTAAAGTCTGGCGGGTCTGATCTCTAGTGTGAGGTTTTATGCCTCTTAGCATTGTTCATATTTGTTTACAACATGCGGGCAGCGAAAGTCACGTGACGAAAGTGACACATTTGTTGGAATCATGATGCCAGCTCAACATCGTAATGTTTATAAGCCGTGTTTATTACCATTTTGTTGGGTCGATTGGGGACAGGTGGGGCTCGGAACACTTCCCCTTCCTCCAAAGTTTGAGAAACACTGCACTAAACCATTACAATATGAAAAGCACTGATGTGGTTTTACTCGCACCCCTTCTCCCATAGATGACGCCTTCTTTGATTCAGATGACGAGGACAATGTGACGAAGAGTAGTCTGCTTCTGCAGTACATGTTGGACTGCCTCCATAAGATCTTCCTCTATGATACACAGCGCTTCCTTAGTAAAGAGAGGGCTGATGCTCTCTTGAGCCCTCTGGTGGATCAGGTCAGTATAGCATTGACTATGCTTCAACAACTTAAATATTAAACACCAGAAGCTTGAAGCTGTGGGTGCACATTCAACCTAATAACTGTTGAATTTAAACGTTTTTAATTTTATAAAACAAACAAATCACTGAGCATGACTGTCTCAACGTTTGAAATTGTATTGAGTTTGCTTTTTTGCGTTTCTGAAGTTGGAGAATATGCTGGGAGGAGAGGAGGTCTACAAGATCCACATCACCAAACATTTGGTGCCCTGCATCGGTCAGTTTGCAGTTACCATGGGAGACGACTCGCAGTGGAAAGTTCTCAATTATCAGATTCTCCTCAAGACACGTCACGGCTCACCCAAGGTATGCAGACGCTTCCACCAGAGATGGGCCGTATGGTTGGTGTACCCAGTTTCATTTGAATACTGAGGTGTTTGTGTTTTTGTTCAGGTGCGTTTCTCAGCGCTGGTCATGTTGCTGGAGTTGGCCAGAAAACTGAAGGAGAACTACATGGTTCTTCTGCCAGAGACCATCCCATTCCTGGCTGAACTCATGGAGGGTAAGAACATCATATCAGTTTTTAATCCAACAACACATCTTATTCAACTAATCCTGTAGAGTAAAGTTCTTCAAAAAATAAATTCTAATAAAACCACTGATTATTTTTCATGTTCCCTCTTTCTTTTTTTTCTACAGATGAGTGTGAGGAAGTTGAACACCAGGTGCAGAAGGTCATTCAGGAGATGGAGACTGTTCTCGGTGAACCCCTGCAAAGCTACTTTTAAAATCTCTCTTATTTCAGCCCTGTTGAGATGCTTTAAGTGTTCGTCCAGTGTCTCCTAATGATTTACTTCATGAACTGATTTCCTGAACATGAGTGACTGTGACTGGCAGCTCCAGCAGCACATCTTATCTTCAGACAGACAGACAGCTCGCCTTCTGGGATATTGTCCTGCCTTCTGTGCATGTAAATGCTAAAGATTTTAGCCACATGTCTTCCCTTAAAATGAAAATAACAATGACATGTATTGTGTTTAAATGTCTAGTGTTTTTAAAAAGAAACAATTTGATGGCATTGAATGTCATTTTGTAATGCATACGAATGAAAAAGACTCTGGAAAGCATGCATCTATATTTTTTGAGACATAAATAGGGTCTTAAGTAATTATGAAATCAAAATGTGATACAAATTCGAAATCTAAATGTATTCAGTGTTTTCTCTGAAATGACTTATTTTGGGCTGATGTCGCCTCAGGCATCCAACGTCCAGCTTCTTTCTGCTATGAAATTCCCATAAATACGATAACACACAAAATAATCTTTGTCGTCTGTTTGTACTCTGCAAAACAGTTCTTTGAACATTAGTTCATGTTTGTGTTGACTAAATCAACATGCACCCAATAAAACTTTGATATCGAGGACATAATATTAGCCAACACTCCATTTCACCTGCATTAGCCCTTCAGGAGCTCATATTCTTCATGTCTTGTCTTATGCAATTTATGAAGATCACAGTTAAGTATAGAAAAGAGAGAATGTAATATTTTGTCTTTAGAGTCGACAAGCGTAATCCGTGACAAAATCTTTAAACTTTTTAAAGTTTATTTTACGCCACTTTTCGATGCACCATTGTTAGGGCACATTTAGCAGTTCATACAACAGGTCAAAATAATTTACAAAGAAAAATGAAGTATGAAATTGATTTAGATGTAATGTACAAGTATTACAGAATGTTAACCAGTGGTACACTAATTTTGTCGAAAATAGGTAGAAATAAAGTGTAGTTTCATTCGTAGATGATATTCATCATTTTTAATTGCTTTAAATGCATTTATGAGTTTAGATTAGTTAAGAATCTAGATGGAAGATTTTGTAATCCGTGACAAAATCTTTGAACTTTTTAAAGTTTATTTTACACAACTTTTCGATACACCATTGTTAGGGCACATTTAGCAGTTCATACAACAGGTCAAAATAATTTACAAAGAAAAATTAAGTATGAAATCATTTGTCTATAGTGAACTGTACGTTATATAAACTGTGTATATAAACGAAAATAGGACAATTATTTTTTAAGTAAAAAAAACACTAACCCTTTCTCTCAACAGGTATTGGTCTGGCTTTTATTGAAACCAGTAACTTTGTATTGACACTTAATGTATTATGGCTCCTGTATGACATATCGCTTATTGCTCCTAAACTCTTTGTAAGTCGCTTTGGATAAAAGCGTCTGCTAAATGACTAAATGTAAATGTAAATGTAAGTATACTGCACAATATTGTAGGTTTTCGTAAGTAAAAAAAAATAAGATTTGATTTATGTCAATGATGCTCTTCCAATGAAAACCGTCATGTGGTCATCCAAACATCAGTTCTCTCTATTTCTTCCCATAACAACAACCTCAGTTCAGCACAGACGAGCTCGATCAGTCCAATGACTTGAGCACGACACGTGCGTGGACACGCCTCCTGTAATCTGCTTTAATGTCCGAGACGCGCGCGAGTTATTCTGGACTGACGCGTGAATCATGGCGGTAAATAAGAGTTTCAGCCGATTGCGATCCGCTTTTTATATCTTCACACGAAACCACCATCATCATCATCACTGTGTGGGAATAATCGGCGCACCTTTCTCTAAAGGACAGGTGAGATTACGCCCAAATGCCTCATTCGTCGTCTGCTTTACAAAACCTTCTCGTTTCAAAGAACTGTAATAATGTATATAATGATGCTATTATATGCAGTCGTGCTCTGTGTAATGCTCGTGTGATTGACTGCAGAGGAGGGATGGTGTGCAGAGAGGGCCAGATCTGATCCGAGCTGCAGGATTGGTGCAGAAGCTTAAAGGGCAAGGTACCGTTACTTCACCACTACACTTAATAAACACATGCTGTCCACACTCATTACTGTACTGTACATCACTCCTTAAATAACTCACATCTCATCCAGCACTTAACTAGTTCAAAATCCCTGCGGACAGCAATCTTGAGTCATTTGTCAGTCTCTTACCACATGAGAAATACTGTAGTGTACTAAAGTAGGCTATTTACTGTAATATTGTTCAATTCCTAGTGTTATACTATGATCAATATGACAGTATTTACAACCGTTATTAATTAATTATATTAGAGAATGCTTTATACACAACAGTGTAGTTACTCAAATAGTTTTTTTATTTTGTATATCATACGAAACACAAAATATGACTTATTTAGATTTAAGTATTACAGAATGTTGACCAGTGGTACACTACACTTTATTTCAAACTATTTTCGACAAAATTAGTTTCATTCGTAGATGATATTCATCATTTTTAATTGCTTTAAAACAACAAATCTTCCATCTAGATTCTTAACTAATCTAAACTTATAAAAAGCATTTAAAGTCATTTGACACGCACCACACGAATACTCAAACTGGATCCGTTATTGTATTTGTGACCCTGGATCCAGTCTTAAGTAGTAGATTATGTAAATATTTCGAAAAGTTGACCCATACGACTGGTTTTGTTGTCCAGGGTCACATTTGTGAAACATACAGAATACAGACTTCTTATACAGGAATTTTTTGATGCTAAACAGGACACAAGTGTGCCAGCTATCCATTGTTCAGCACTTGCATTCGGATGCTCTTTGGGCAATTCCATCATTATGGATGCGATGTAAACGCTCAGAGAATGTATTTGTTACCAATATGTTTATATTTTACCAAACACTCGTTGATAGATTTTAAACGTCAGAAGAATATCAGTCTATACGTAAGTTTTCTATTTAATAAAAGGGTGGAAAACGTGTTTTAACATCACAAAAAATGGGCACAACAAACAACACTTTCTAGGATTTCTTTGAATTAACATGCACAAACCAAAAGGAATAAAACCCAACAAGTGGAGAAGGGATGACTCTTCATAGCACATAATATAGTTACTTTAATAGTTTAATTTTCATGCGTCCGTTCATGAGGAATATGTACAGTTATGAATGTCACAATCTTGAAAATAGCAGACCTGACTAACTTTGCTTTATAAACACACAAAACTTGCTTTAAAACCTTTAAGAGAGACCTGAATCTATTGCTTCTTTTGTATCTGTCTGACTGTCAGTGCACTAAGAATAAAGCGTGTCAGAGCCAAGGAGACTCCCGTCATGAACAATATCTTTGACTGCCAATGTCTTCTTTTATTTATTTACTATTGAAAGCACAATCTAATTGGAGCAACAACACTGACCCAGCACCACCCCCTCTGTTTGTATTGCATTAGTAACAGATTTCTGTTACTAAATAAGAGTGAAGCGTGTTTGCATTACAGATGAACAAACCCAGCGATGTTGAATGCTGTTACTAGATAACTTCAGTTGATATTGTATACCAAAAAGAGAACTTGGGCAAATGTCTGAAATGTTAATTGTAAACCTGATCAGAAGTATTGTCTTTTAATATTTTATTTTCTGTCTTTAATCTTTGTGTGCAGTGTTCTCTTTTCTTTAAGTTTTTAAAACTAAGCTATTGTCCTTGATGTGACCTTAACAGTCCTAGTCCACATTCAATTCAATTGCATAAATAAAAAGAGCACCATCAACATTCCTTAAAGTCCCAGTGAAATAAAAAGTACGATGCTTATTTTTTCATGAAATATTATTGTAAACCGTTTATCAATGCGAGTCGTTCTCTTTTTAAAATTCATGCGCCCTCATAATCTTCTGTTAAAATCAGACAATGCACTTCCTTCCTGTAATGACTAACCATCTTACTCAGACGGCTTGGGCGGAGCATCGTAAACTCCTCCCCTTTAACTGTCAGTCTGGGGCCAGTTCCATTTCAAAATGCTGCTGTTTGATACATCCAATCAAATCACAGAAAAAAACGAAAGCCAAATTCAATTTCAAATTCAAAATAAAATTTTACTCGGAAATGCAAAATTCAGAAGTAAAAGCAATTGCAACTTCTGGTTCACGGAGACTTTAAAATAGATTACATCTTTGTACAATTAACCCTTTCATGTTTTTAGTATGTAGTAGAGATGTAACGGGATGAAAATTTCACATCACAGTTTTAGGGAACAAAATGATCACGATTATTAGTATTATTCTGATTTTTTTTACAATGTGATGGAAATATCCAAAAAGTACTGATACCAAGTTTTATATTGATGTGACTTGCTAAAAGCACTTTTTGTTGTCATAATCAAATCAAATAAATAACATTGGCCACAATGGGGTCATTAGGTGAAAGTTTCTCTTGTTCAGGTTGAACACAAACTGAAGTAGGTAATTCATTCATTTAAACGCAACACAAATCGGAAAATCGTCTGTCTGCATGTGACGTGAGTAATTGGGTGTACTTTAGGACCCAGGAGACACCTGCAGTCATAATAGCGAACGCCAAAGAAACAGATAGAGTTGAACGGAGCTTCAAAAATGATCAGAATATGAACGAAATATGAAGTAAACGTGTTTCATCATCTAAAGTTGCCCCAATATGCACATTTTGGACTAAAAGCCCATCAATAACTATTTTGCACTCCTGACATAAATGAACAAGACCTGCGTTTCATAAAGCCTCTGTTATACTGTTGCTGATGCTGGACAGTATTTACCGTTAGTGATGTTAAGTTGGTACGGTTTAATGATAACTCAAATCTGACATGAACCATAGGACGTTTTTATCGTGGTTTTTCATAAAGCCGGGAATCATTACATCCCTAGTATGTAGTAAATAATTTAAGAAAGCAACATGGCACCAAATGTCCTTTCACAATACAATCAGCGCATACATCTTATCACATATACAGACTGTCTAAATAAAATAAGTCATGTATTTAGATATTCATTCCAGAGTTAGCTGTTTCTTCGGTTGTATTCTACAGCATTCCTTCATCGGATGACTCATTAAATGCCATTTGAATCTAGACTTTCACCAGTGGACGTTCAACCACAAATGTTTTTGCCTTTAAAAATGCACTCATTTCAGGCCCACTGTCCCTCTCCAGGTTGTATAGTGAAGGATTATGGAAATCTGACATTTGAAGACATTCCCGACGATGAACCTGTTGGCCGGGTGAAGATGCCGAGAGCGGTCGGCCGAGCCAATGAGCTGCTTGCAGGCGCTGTGCATAAAGTCAAGAGCGACGGCAACACATGCGTGATGTTGGGAGGAGATCACAGGTTACACCTCCGTTGTTCCAAATGACTTAAGCTGCCCTTGTCCTAACAACAACATCATGTATATAGTCGCATTGTTCTTTTAGGCTCAAAAAATATATATTAGTCTGTACGATTGCTCCGAAACCATATGCTTAAGTTTGTTAACAGAAAATGTAAATGTTTCATCTGGTTCTTCCAGCTTAGCAATCGGTTCGATCTCTGGTCACGCAGCATCGAGAAATGAGTTGAGTGTTTTATGGGTGGACGCACATGCGGACATCAACACACCTTTGACCACACCTACCGGAAACATTCACGGCCAGCCGCTGTCTTACCTCATTCATGAACTGCACTCTAAGGTGACTGGTAATCTTGCATTATTCAGTGTAATATGTTGTAGAGTTGCGGACGTTGCCGTGAATTTCATCACTGTCAAACTCTTACAGAAGACCTGTAACGTTCCGACCACAGCTGGTGTTTCAGCATCTGTAAACTTAACACCGTTTGTACTCTTTATTGAGCAAAACTGAATTGCGTTTTGAAATGTGTTGCAATATGTGTCAGCATGAGGAGGTGTGCTTTCCCAGATGAGTTTTACTTGCGTCTGTTTAATCGTCTTTGGGAATTTTGGGAGATCCCATTAACATCTCTGGCTTGCACACTGCAATAGTATTTGTAAAGCTTTCTGACTTGTGAAATACAACTGACTTGAATTAAAAAAAAAAATATTGAAAGATGCTTTAGAATTGAGAAGGTTTCAGATGAACTTCAGTATGTTTGCGCATTCTTGAATGAGTAGGGCTATTGGCATTGTGTAAAATCACATTGTCAAAGTTCTGTTTTAAATTTACCTTCTTTCTAAACTATTATTTATTATTACTGTGTCAAACAGTTTTTATGATCACTTTATCTTCTGAAGCACTTTGAGCTACATCATATATGTAAAGTACCATACAAATAAATGTCTTATTATTTATTATTATTATAAGTATATTTCTCCTATGCTTCTCAGATTCCCATACTTCCAAATTTCTCATGGATAAAGCCCTGTATTGCAGCTAAAGACATTGTGTACATTGGACTTCGGGATATAGATCCAGAAGAACAGTAAGCATGTGGACTGCATCACACTATTACGGTTGTTAAAGGGGTCATATGACGCGGCTAAAACGATGTAATGTAATGTGTAAACACGATTTAAGGATCAAAAACGCTGTATTTTCCACAAACCGTACATGTTTGTATCTCCTCTTTGCTCCGCCTCTCTGAAACACGATTTTTTACAAAGCTCATCGCTCTGAAAAGCGAGGTGTGCTCTGATTGGCCAGTTAACCAGTGCGTAGTGATTGGTCGAATACTGCAAGCGTGTGACCGAAATGTAACGCCTCTTACCATATTTGGAACATCAGGTTCCTCTTCAATTGTACTGACAGGTACACCACCTTACTTGCGTATACATTTGGGTGGTCTTAGTCAACTCATACCCCGACTGACGTAGATTTGTGGGGGTGTGGTTACACGAGGCGCTTCAGGCAGGTCTGGGTGAGCATTCGCTTTTAGATAGAATGCATCTTTTGTGTTCTGAAACTAAAAGCAATTTAACGTGTCTTATACATGCATGGGCAACTTATAACACACCAAAGACACAGAAAAACACGTATTCGCGCCATATGACCCCTTTAAAAGAGATTGTTTGATAATGATTGTTAAAACAGATTATTTCACTGATTCTTCATCTTCATACGCCAGTTACATCCTGCAGTATCTGGGCATCAAAACCTTCTCCATGACGGACGTTGATCGGCTTGGAATAGCGAAAGTCATGGAGCAGACATGCGAGCACATGTTTTCAAAGTAAGACTTTGCAAAACAGTCAGATTTAAGATATAGCTATCGAAAACCTGTCAACTCTTTTATGGTTTAGAGTGAAAAAACCCATCCACCTGAGTTTTGACATTGATGCACTGGACCCTTCAGTATCACCTGCAACAGGAACACCTGCAGCTGGAGGTCTGACCTATAGAGAGGGGATTTATATCACTGAACACACCTGTCAAACAGGTGAGAATATTCTTTTTTATATTGTGAAAATGTTTAGTAAATATTAGGCACTCTTTTCATGTAAGCTACTTTAAGTACGTCATACTTATAATATATAATAGTTTGGCTATCAGATGCTGCATTCTAGATGTTGGTACAAGCATTGCCTGTTGAAAAATCCATATCGTTTATTTTATATTTTTTATAAGTTTAATTGCAACAATCCTTACTGATAATATTGCATTGCCTTTAGATGGCTGTTCAATACACATCTAACCTTAAAGGGATAGTAACACCAAAATGAAAATTCTGTCATCATTTATTCTCCCTCTTGACATGTCAAACCTGTATGACTCTCTTTCTTCTAGAGAACACAAATGAAGATATTTTGAAGAATGTTGGTAACCAAAAAGCATTGGTCCCCATTGACTTGTATTGGTTTTTGGTCCATGCAATAGAAGTCAATAGGGACCAATGCTTTTTGGTTACCAACATTCCTGAAAAATATCTATTTTTGTTTTCTGCAGAAGAAAGAAAGCCATACATGGTTGAAATGACATGAGGGTGAGTAAATAATGACAGAATTTTCATTTTGGGGTGAACTATCCCTCTAAAAATGCCATTTAAAATCTGTCATGTTGCCTCTCGATAGAGAGGCAACATAATGCCCTCTCTTTTAAAACATAAAATTGCAAGTTACTTTACATCTTTACCTGTGTTAACAAATGATATTTCCTGCTAAATCTAACCCAACAGCTCAAGTGATAAATCAGTATTATAGGCTTGCTGCCGTGAATCAGGTTATGGTAAAGGGAAACCGATTTTTGATTTTATTGCTCAATATCTACTTTTATTTTTGACCAAAATGTTTCAGATTGCAGCTTTAACTGTAACTGTGTCGTCCGTTCTATGTCACTGTTCTCCAGGGCTGCTGTCTGCTGTAGATATGGTGGAGGTGAACCCAAAGCAAGGCAGAACAGAGGAAGAGATTAAGTCAACAGTAACAGCTGCTGTCGACCTGTTGCTGGCCTGCTTCGGACGGGTCCGTGAAGGGTCTCATAAACCGGATTACAAAATGCCCAATCCATAAATCAAAAGCTTTGTGCTTTGGTTTATTGTAATTGCTAAGAGCGTTTATACTAAGTAACATTTTAAATTTTAAGGAACAAACAAAGCAAAGGTTCAGCAGAATATCCTTCTGCTCTTTTCTAGGCATTTAATGAGGATGGCAGAGTAGTCAACATGGCGTCGATTCTTTTTCTGTATAAAACATTGATTCCAAAGATAAACACCAAATGCACACTAGATCTCTGCACAAAACAAAGAGCTGCTTAAAATAACCAGGTTCTTCCTCTGCTATGACGTTTACAGAAGCATGAATAGATTCAGTAAGCGTTTATGGGGTCTGTATCAGGTAGCAATGGTTTATACTTTACGCAATATTTGAGGGCCATGTGATCATCCTAACATTGACCATTGACCTTGTCGTGTTCTCAGTAGTATAATATTAGATCATTGTCGTGTTTGGATAGGGAGGACTCAACACGTGCTGTACCTTTGGTTTCGAATATCGCTTTATCTGTCCTGACACAAATGTCCTGGTGTTAAACAGTCCTGTGAGACGGCCAGAACGATAGAGAGGTGAGGTCAGGTGAGGATTTATGGGAAAATATGACTGTGTGTAATAAAGCCAAGAGCTCTACGGTCAGCATTCATGCTCTGATCGGAAGATAATCTCCCCGCTGAGCTGTGGATTTGTCCTGCACACACACAAATTCACAGTAAACACCGTCATATCCTGATCGTCACAGTGAAAATTAAACATGTCTTATATGCCACCTGTGAATCAATAGTATACAGTTGACCGTAACACAAGACAACGCAGGCCATGTATTCTGATAAGGGTTCAGAAATATTAATCGATTAACATTATTGATCAATAAAACCAAAAATGCATATGGAGAACTCCACATACCAAATCCACAAACAGCAATGTCTGCAACAACCCATCAAATAATCAGAGGTGAATTCTCTTTAATACGACTATGTACCAGACCATGTGCATTCATTTTACAGCTCCATACTCAAAATGTATTTTAACAATGGTCTCTTTGGTTTCTTCTCTCATTTTATTTGAGCAAAAACATTAAGACGTATAACTGAAATGAAACATAACTATAAACACCGTCAATTCTGCTGAGCTATCTGTGAGCAATAACATTTAACGTAACAACTGTTCAAAATGTATTGTCACTTGGCTAAATTGTAGAATTGATTTTATATGAAGTTTTTCAACTGTCTGATGCCAATTCAATTATAATCAATTATTTATCACCACTAGAACCGTCTATGCTGGAAGCGTCTGATGCTCCTTTTTTGTTTTTGTCAACTTCTTCAGCCTTTTGATATGCATTTGAAATGAAATAAATTCGAAATTGTGTGCATAAATAAGACATTTTTGTATCATATATTGAAATAACTAATGACATTAAAGCCACTAAATTAAATCGCTGTCAAAATGAACGTTTTCAAATCTACTTAATGTGCTACTTTTGTAGGTGTGCGATGTAGTAACATTGTCAGTCATTCGATTTATTGGAGTGAAAAGGTTTGCGAGAAATGAGGACGTAAAAAAGTCACTTTGGAAAAATCTGGTTTATTCTGTGAAGCCGTGAACATTCATTCTGTACGTTTACTTTTCATGTTTCACTTTGGTTTGGCTGTTAGTCGTATTAACAGCTCTTACATGACGGTGTTAAAATACAGTGCAATCGCTAAAGAGCCGTTATGGAGTGTTGTCAGGAATAGTGTCATCCTTAGGAGACCTGCTGGTCTAGGATCAAAGGCACTAACAGAGGTAACATTACCCATAGACTGGCACACACACACACACACGTACGCTTCTGTACAAAAAAAAAGAAATGTGACAGTCACATGTGGGCTGCTGTGCACAGAAGGGAGGGGGCTGTGTTTCCATAGTCTGTTCAGAGTCTCGGAGGAAGACATCATGAGGAAGATGGTTATGATTATTATTTTGTTCCATCAGTCTCTTTCAGGCCACACGGTCTTCTGAATTCCTGCCCTCTCTCGTGGATCCATTTATTCGAAACTAACAGCAACAAAAAAATAAGGTCAAGGAAGAGTAAATTCATGTTACATTTCAAAGGTTACTGTATATCACACAAAGAAAGCCAACGTGTGTAAATGTGCTCATGCTAAATATAGTTTGTAATAGGGCTGGGTATCGATTCTGATGTTCCGATTCGATTCACAAGCTCTAGATTCGATTCGATCGATCAGTAAATATCACATTACAATGGTGAATATAAAATGAAACGAAGAGCCAGAAACCTGTATATTAACCTTTAAACACACCGTTTAACGCGTTATCAACAGGGTAGAATAATAACCTCGACTACTATAGATAGTTTCGCAAAGAGCTTCCCAGATCTGACTCCATTAATAACCAATAAATACAGAATCACTCAATGAAATCACCAGCAACTTAGGTGTGACAGCTTCTAATGTGTTAGAGAAAATAGTGCCTATGAAGTCAAAAAAGATTAATGAGAAAAACATAGGACCATGGTACAATAGCACCACTTGCGCCCTTAAAAGAAAAACACGTAAACTGGAGCGCAAATGGAAACAAACCCAATTTGGGGTCTTTATAATTGTGTGGAAAGAGAGTGCAAACGGTTTTAAAAAGGCACTTAAAGCAGCAAAGGTTATTATTTAGTAAAGTTTCTAAATTAACAAATAAACAGACATCACCTGACCTGGATATTCCGCCGCATATTGGTAACAATTAATTGATGACATTGTTTTACAGAGAAAATCGATTACATACGAGACAAAATAGTAAAAACTCAACCTCTAAGTCTGTCCTATGAATTATTATCAACCATCGCCCCAAAAGAGCTATAGACTAATTTCAGTCAGGCTGTAGACCGCTTCATAGCACTGAAACTGCGCTTGTTAAAATGACAAAACAACCTGCTTATAGCATCAGATAAAGGTAACATCTCACTCATAGTTCTGCTTGACCTTAGTGCTGCGTTCGATACTGTAGACCATAACATACTTTTAGATCGCTTACACAATTATACCTGTATTCAGGGACAGGCACTAAATGGTTCAGATCTTACTTATCAGACAGATATCAATTTGTCAATTTCAATGGGGAATCTTCATATCTAACGCAAGAAAATTATGGATTACCTCAGGGGTCGGTTTTAGGACCCTTGCTATTCTCCATATACATGCTGCCCCTTGGCAACATTATTAGAAAACATGGAATTAGCTTCCACTGCTATGCAGATGATGCCCAGCTATATATCTCATCAAGTACAGATGATTCCTTACACCTATCCAAGTTGGCAGAGTGCATCGAAGATATAAAACATTGGAAGACTAGTAATTTCCTCCGTCTAAATTCTAATCAAACGGAAATATTACTTATCGGACCAGAGACACATAAACAGAATATTTCAGATTATAACCTGCAAATTGAAGGCAGCACTGTTACTCCAACAAATACAGTTAAAGACCTAGGCGTTATATTAGACAGCAACCTGTCATTTGGAAATCACTTGTCACAACACAATTAATCAATCGAGCCTGAGTTTGTAACCAATGTTATTTCATGTTACTGTTTAATGTTTAGAAAAGTAATAGTTGATGGTAATAGGGTTGATAGTTGAAGTGGAATTTAAGCCATCCTGTTTATGACTGGTAAAAACATTCACAACAAATGATGTGATTAAAGTGCTCACAGCAAGAAAATATAGTCTCATTAATTCAGGACATGAATATCAACGCTGTAATAATCTTCATGACAGAATGTGTTAGAATGCGACTCACCCCATTTATTGCCCACCAGTACTGGGCAAGCTGCGTGTCGTGTACTGTAATCTCCATCTCCGCTGGGAAAGAGATTATACCAGAATACTGCCGTCCCCTAAACACAGAAACATACGAAAATTACTACAATCTTGAAGCCTTTCATAGACTTTGAAGCAGAAGTTTTCAACCGTCTCATATTCCTATCTAGTAAATGTATGCAATAATATCTAGATGTGTTTTGTATAGTAGCAGTCCTCTAGTTCGATTAGACTTTCTGTATACCAGGAGGACTGGTTGTATATGTATAACAGCACTAGTATGATTTATAAGTAAAAATGTCCCCACAAGGTATGAGATGACTGGAATTACGTGGGGTTTCCTAAAACACACAAACACACAGCACCTTCATTGGCTTCACTGCGGCTCCAACATCTGAAAAGACGGTGGCGCCCCCTGCTGTTACATCACTCATCTGCAACGAATCACAGGAGTTTAATATCACGGCAGTTTCATTCATTTCTAATACAGTTTTCCAAAGATACTCACGTAGAACAGCCAGGTAGCTATTCGATTCCCCGTGCCCAGCTCTTTGAAAAGCATCTGGTTCATCTTTCTGGAGAACAGAAGCATGTTCAATCCCAACACACTGCGTATAACTGTGCTTCACTACATCATGCACTCTGTTTGACAAGATGACTATTGAAGAACGTTTGATTTACCCGTCCAAAGTCAAAATGGGGCTCATATTGTCCTCCAACACCGTAATTTGCCACCTAACAAAAAAGAAAAATACAGACCAATTGAAGATAAATGCGCATCGTCTTTTCATTTTCTCTTCTCTTGGTCTATTGGTCTCTCCGTGCATGAAAACAAAACTCCACCTGCAGCTCCTCAGCCGTTTTGACATCGAGTCCCGTGATGTCTTCTATGCGTTGATTTATACGATCCACAACCGGATGCTCGTAGGCGGCTAACCAGGCACTGAGAGCAGAGACTTCTATTAACCATCACACTCAAATGTATTGTCGTATTTTTAAAACAGATACAACCTTGGAGGCTTTCGACAGAAGATGTGAGTTGTTCAGTACAGAAGAATTAATATAGAGCAATGAAATGAAGCGGTAGTTAGTGTGTGGTTTTAGTATTATTAGCGGGTAACATGCACATCATGAACGAATGAGGACTAAATGGTTCTTTCACTACAGCCCTCTGTAGACTATTCTCTGTCTCTATGTCCACACAATTTTATTTTCAGACAAAGAGCTTTCCCTTCAGACCACATAATATCCAATATTTGTATTTTCGGCATCAATCATCATTGCATCACGGCTCTGGTATGAACCATGAACTGTAAGCTGCTTTGAAACGATCTGTTCTCCATAAGTCACAATATAAATGAAAGTAACTTGACTTTCCAAATGGAATTGAAACACTATTGATATGGTTCGTGGATCATTCCTCCGATAACCTGTTGAGATGGTCTGCACACTGAGGCTTTTGGGTAATGATGGGTCGAGGAACCGGATGGGTGTGCATGCCTCCTGACCTTTGCCCTTCACCTTTGAGCCCTTACCTCTTGGAGACTCTGTAATGGGCGGTGGCGAGTTTGCCAGTTTGAGGGTCATGCACGGTGGCACGCCTGAGCTATAGAGCGAGCACAGAGAGAGGAGATAGAACGAGGCAGTTGAAAGGAGGGATCACTGTTTGCTGTTGGCATGTGCAATGTGTGAAATATCATCAAACCCCAGAGACACAGCTTATTCTGAACTACACCAGCTGGTGACCTGAACTGCACGCCTGGCAGGCGGCATGTGCCAGGACTGAACTGCTACTGTTAGCTGATAATATCTCTGAACCGACATTTGCAGGCTGGAGATTGACCATGGACTTCTGCATAAAGGTATCACAATGCTACAGTAAGATGTGAACGGCAATCTGTTTTTCAAGCTGTTATCCGTAACTTTTGCTTCGATATTGCAATCTCTGTTTAAAACATAATATTGTGGTTTGAACATACGGATTTTAATGTCAGTGATTCTTAAACCGTGGTATAGCCTAGCGCCCCCTGGTGGATTGTGACAGGACATGTTTATACATAAATATGCAAATTCATGCAATTTTAATATTGTTTTATGTAGGGTGACCCTGAATCGTCGAAGATTCCATGCTTCGATAGGAAGAACCTGATCCGACAACCAATCCCACAGTCGAATCTCCGCACGGGTGTTATGCAATGGGAATCATGCCATTTTGGTTATATGGGCAGTGGCGTAGCGGACGGGGATCGCATCTTCTGTGCTGCGAGACCGGTAAAGAGAGGCAGCGCGTTCCGCACCCCCCCGCAGATGACTCGCAAATGAATGTGTACACCGTTTCCAAACATTTGCCACTTACTTAATGTTTGGGCATTTAAATGTAGCACATAGTCCGGTACTTAGACTGAACTCTTATCTTAAAGGAGCCCGTCTTTTGCTGTTTTTGAGGATTTGATTATGTTTTTTGGGTCTTAAACAATGGATGTCAATGTTTCTAATTTCAAAAAACGCTTTATATTTCACATATTTCAAGTCTATTGTTCAACGCTGTCCCTCTTCTAACAGAACGACGGTCATATTAAAGTCCCTCCTTCCGAAACGCTCTGATTGGTAAAGCTGAACAGGTCTGTCGTGATTGGTTCCCCGCTTAGAGCATGTATGTGAAGATGTCCCACCCGTACCATATCAGCAAGCTTCCGCTTCTCAGGCTGTTGTGATTGGTCGGTGCCCCTCTCACGTGTATTCATAAATTTTGGCTTTGAGGAATAAACAGTAACAATGGCGTCAACTTAACATCATCAGTTAAAAACATGCGGATCGATCGAAGTGTTACGGAGGTCTGTGCAAACGTCAATCTTTGTTAGAGATTGCAAATATTTTTCCTACTATGGCGAGGGGAATGACACCGGGCCGAATGGCGTCAGACCGGTTATATTTATTAACACTAATAATAGTAGCGTTAGTTTTGCCTTTTTATATTGGACCCGAGTTGGATAATAAAACAAGCAGATTGACCAGGAGACATTTGGAAGCAGGACTTCAAAGGACGTTTCATAGAAGTGTTTTAGAGGTATGCCCACGCACACATAATATCAGTGTATTACATAGAACAGCTTTCACAGCCGATGTTAAAGTCATGGAAGCTGTTATTTGACCGTTGGTTAATGTGTGTAGCTGAATTCTTATTATCAGCTGTAGGACTGTGATGAAAGTTTAAGTAGTTTAGCGCGCAGCTCAGTCAAATGTTTACAATCTCTGATAACCAAACACTACTCCAGCGGCTCTTCCTCTCCTCTGAGGAAGGTCTCACCCATTCTTTGGCGTATTCCTTTGGGCGGAGGTTATTAAAAGCACTCGGAATAGTGACATCATGTACCCAGGAAGTACAGGGCTGTAGTCCGATTCCAGCCGTTCTCTGTGGTCCTTGAAAAGCGAATTCTGTTAAAGACAATATCTCGCTTGGCACTGAACTTTGAGCTTTTATCATTTTGCAGGTATTTTTTATGCTCTAACAGCAACATTACACACTAACCAAAGGTTGAAAAATGGGATCGCGGGGAATGGGACCTTTACAGTTTTAAAGTAAATTTGGACGCATTTCCGAGTAAAACGGAATTTCAAAATGAAAAAACAATTGTGGCCGTGCCTTGTTTTTTTCCTGCGATTTGATTGGATGTATAAAAACAGCCATGGCATATTGAAATGGAACTGAAAGCAGACTGACACTTGAAGGGGAGGAGTTAACAGAAGCCCCGCCTAAGCCGTCTAACATATATTATTTAAAATATATAGTCACTACAGGACGGAAGTGCATTTTCTGATTTTAACTGAAGATTATGAGGGGACATGATTTTTAAAAAGAGAAGGACCCACACTGGTAAGCTATTAACAATCAACGCTGAAATATTTCAAGAAAAATAGGAATTGTAATTTTTCATTTCACTGGGAATTCAGGTAAAGTTTGGGGGATTAAGTTCGGGTCAGATCTCCAAATGGAGCCCTTCATTACGGACAGTGAGCTGTTTATAGTGAACTTATGATCTGATCTTCAATGTAGGTAAAAGATTGTGTCCGTCCATTAATTTGAATAACAAACCAAATTTTATGACCAATTCACGTAGGAATTCCCGTAAATCTGAGGGGTCACAGACGCAACTCTGTTCTGCCTGATTCCGTTCCTCTCGTGAAAAAAGAAGCGGTGGGAGCAACATTCCCAGGAACGGTAAAACAAACTGGGATATCTCGGATCATCTGCTAAACTTTGTAAGGTCAGAGTCAAGAGGTGTTTGCACTGCAACAGCAACATTACGGAAGATTCCGATGTTTCCGAAGTCATTTGTTTTTAACTCATGTCTTCATGAAGTCCGACTTTAATTCAATTGCGACCATATCCCATTTGTCTGCGCTCGTGCTAAAGTTGCTTTCCCAGCATGCAGTAGAGGAAGCTGGTTGGCTGGCATGGCCACGAGCCAATAGGAGCCTTACCTTTTACTGATGCGATACTGGGCGGTCTCTAGAATGCCGGTAACGGGGTTGGAGATGGTGGCTCGGCGCAGCTGTAGAGCCAACCGGTCAAGAGCACAGGTTACACTTAGACTTCCCGTTTACTTTAACATTAACATGAGCTTACAATTGACCTACAGACTCAATGAGAGTAATCCTGCTTACACTCATAGCGAATGTTTCTTATCAGGGCAGGGTGAGCAACACATTTACAAAAACATTCTGTAAATAGCAGCGCTAACCTTTGTTTTCTCAAACGTATGCTTTAAAGTGAGCACATAAATTCAAGAGATGCAATAACTAGGTTGGTATGTTTACATCATTGCACTGGTTCTATACGGTACCGTTTAACTTGCTTTAGGGTAACGTGTGTGCCCCCGACTTCAAGGTGATGCATTCTTGCATGTTTAAAGGTGAACTCACCCTCGGTTTGGCCAGCTCCTTCACCTTCTTCATTTCTTCTTCGGTTATAATGTTGTGGTATCGGATGATGCGCGGACGATCCCATTCGTCCTCCTGTTTAACCGGACCGATCACGTAGAACGGATGTCTGTTATTGTCGTAGTACCGGCAGAACAGGTGCCGTTGTCTGCGAGGGGTCTGTAAAAGCAAAATGAAAACATTCACAAAGAAAATGATTCCCTCTAATTGGCTGATGGCATAGCTATAAAGCAGTCTGATAATGCTTTAATAAAGGGGGTGAGACCGCTAAACCCTTCCATCGTATAAGACAATACAGATTCAAATCAATTGAACTCTTTTACAATAATTCATGGTCTTCTTCTCAGATATATTTACCATCCTGAGTCCTTCTCCTCTGCACAGCCGCTCATATTTTCTCTTCTCAGGGAGATACTGCTTCATCGACTTCTTGTTTAGCCCTTTCTCGCTCTCCTCCGCCGTGCTGTGTTGCTCCTCTGTCTTCCCCTGTTTGGCTAGCTGGTATGCAAAATATTTCAGGTTCCCAAGGGCTCGCTGGTGCTCCGGGTCTGTACAGCAGAGATGAATGTGTTATCAAGCAGTTCATTCGGGTGTAAAACGGCGTCTCTAGTTAACATGTGACCACTAGCGGCACCACCCGCACTCAAAAGTTATCGCTCAGACTTTGAGTTTTTCTTTCTCTGTTGTGTTTCAATTTAGTATCTACTTTCCATGTTCTTCACAATATAAGGTATCATTCACATCCATAGCACTAATGCTGTGGGACGAGTGACATGTTGACTTGGCGTCTGAGCTTTGGTAAACACCTGGAACAGGAGATTTTAGCGAAAGAAACTAACCGATAGTGAGCAGTCTCTTGGTATTATCCAGAGCTTTCTCTAGCTCCCCCTGCTGGTAGACGGAGTAACTGAGATAATCCAGCACAGTCACGACGTCAATGCTGGAATCTTCTCCTTCATCCAGCTGCTTGAGCGCCTGAGCCATCCACAACTCCGTATGGTAGTAGTCTGCTTCGGAGTAGGATATCTTTCCCAGTTCATAACAGTCCTCTACTGACATCGTGCTCTTATAGGGCAAGTCTGTGGTGATGCCTACAAGAAAACACATACACTGAAGAACAAATCTACATGGTTGGCATTTACACTTACATGCTCTTCTGTACGTCGCACTCACCAGGCAGATCTCCAGAGGAGATGGTCTGTGTGTCCAGTTGATAAGTGTCCTGCAGTCGGATGAGAGCTCTGCCGGCACCCGTCTGGTCTTCATCATTAGGGAAATGCTGACGCTGGATGGTCAAGTTTGAAATGAAGCCTAGAAGAAGATGTATTATAGAGATGTGTCTTACAACATATCTGTTCCTAGTTTTTAAAAGAAAGGTCTTTAAAACGGTACTTCAACCGTAAATAATACATTGTGGGATTAAATAGCAAGTTATGTTATGGTATTGAAATAGAGTAGACTGACCATCAGACATATCCTTGAGCACCAGATCTTCAACTTCGCCCCACTCTGTGTTTAGTCTCTTCATCAGTTTAAAGGCATTGACGGGGTGACCCAAAAACCCCTCCGGGTCCTGTGTGGCAATGGCTGTCAGAGCATCAAGCTTCTCTGCCCACCTGACAACACACACACAGAGTACAGCTGAGATCATGAGTTATCCTTTCTATATTTGAGCATGTCTGATGGAATATATCAGACGGTATAAAACAAATCTGACTTACATTATCATACCGACTTGTGCTACTTTAATTCAATTTGACTCATTCTATTCTTTTTCAAATGCGCTTAAAAACAGATGGCCATCATAGTCATTTAACATAATGACGCCCTTCATTTTCTTATGTCAAATCGAACAAAATATCACTATTTTTGTCCCCTATGCAGGCATAAAAAGTGTTCAAATCAAAGAAACGTCACTTTGCAGGTTTTATGCACAATTCATAGGTATATTTATTATACCCAACATTCATTTATAAAGAACAACTGAGCTTTTTCAAACACTGATTTGGATATTGTTTGAAGAAAAGTGACAGGGGAGCACATCAGAAATGCAATGAATTCAAGGATATTAACATCAATATTTGAGACTAGTAAAAAATATTATAAATCGAAACCATTACAGAAATTCTGTTTATAAACCATTTGTTTGATGTAGTGTGTTTTGGGCATTATTGCAGTAGGATTTAAAGGCGGGGTGTCCGATTTCTCTTAACCGTTGTTGATGTTCAAATCACCAAAACAAACACACCCCTACCCCCATCTTTCGCTGTCGTCAGCGCTCGGCTCGGCTAATGTCCGTCCTGTACACTTTGCACCTTACTGCTGATTGGCTACAAGCTTGTTTTGGTACTCGCCCCGACTCAGTTGTCTAAAGCGTAACTCTAAATCAGTTACCCCGCCTTTAATGGTTGTATTGGTTCCCATCTACCATCCAACATCCAACCAACAGAATCAATCACATACCAGTAGACACCATTATGGTTTCCATTAAAACCATTACAATTCCCATTATAACCATTAAATCCATTTCTTATTGTGTTTTAGGCAGGGTTCCATTGGTTTTATAACTCCAGGTCAACTGACTTCAGTTTCACTTTTCAAGATTTCAGGAAGTCAAAAGTGAAGAATCTCCATGTCATCAGATATCACTCACTGTTTGACCTGCTCCAGTTTGCTCTCTTCTGCTTTAATGTAGTCTTTCAATGAGGTCACCAGGTCCTTCTCTGTGAATAGCAGATCTGTCATTTGACCTGCAAACACCCAAAAATATCACATCTGTAACTTATTCACACATTTTCATTGTACATTTATGCATTTTGCAGGACGCTTTTATCCAAAGCGACTTTCATTGCATTATACTATACATTGTTTCTTACTATGTGCAATCCGCTGGGATCAAACCCATGACCTTGGCACTGTTGGCCCCATGCTCTACCACTGAGCCACAGGAAAGCTCCCGAGTTCAAACCCTCGTAACAATTTTTTGTAACTCAATAACTTACAAAGTCACAATATCCCTGTGGTGTCAATGCCAGTACATTGGGACTCACTTATTACACGGCACTGTGGAATATTTCATTCGGATTGGCTAGTCACAACTTGTTATTCCCTGAAAACAATCAGTTACCTATAAACATGCCTAATTTACATGTACAGACGATTAAACCAGAAATATACGACTCCAATTCTTAAGGCGTTTGTGAGCTTAGTGGCTTGTGTTTTCTTCTAGAATCTTGCACATTTCTAAACATTCACGAATAAGGAAAGAGGTCACATACCGATAGAGGTGAAGAAGTCACTGTGAGCGGAGGAAAACTTCAGCAGACAGCCGAGGAGTGAAATACAGCACACACTCCAAACCCCCATCTTCTCCAGCATACACCCACTTAAACAGTGTGAAAGAGAGAGTAAAGAAGACTTTTCACAATTGAACAGCTTCAATAACACATTTCTGGAAAAACATGAACGGTACAGTCTACATGGCTCTACAGAATTACACTGTAATTTATTTGTGTTTCACGCTGTGTTGAATTTGACGGTGTACGTGTTATTATAATGACGTTGTAGAGGAAAATGTTGATGATCTGAACCCTAAGCCACTAAAGATAAACATAGACATATCCCATAACACACACCAAATACCAAAAAAGTGTAAATCAGGAACTCAAAAAAGTAATTAAATATTCCAATTATAGCAAGAATGTCACAAAAAGGGAAGTTTTAAGGTCACATCTGTGCATCCTACGCATTAATGCAATACCAGAAAAATGTTTTCTGATGAGGAATATGAGGGGGAGATGTGTCGTTCTGTGCCAGACTGATGTAAACACTGAGAGAGAGTCCAGTCGAAAGACCGCAGGCTGTGAAAGAGTGCGTCAGCTCGCTGCAGTCAGCAACAGTACATGCAGCGAGACTGTGCTTGCAATTTGTAAACAGAGCAGCACAACTTCAAAGCTTCTTCAACAAACTTCAAACAACAGCAAAACTTCTCCCTTCCCATAGTTAGTTATTGATTTTTGTTCATTTTGATAGTTCTGTATCAGGACCAGTGTTGGGTGTAACTAGTTACTAAGTAACTAGTTACTGTAATCAAATTACTTTTCCTTTGAAAAAGTAAAGTAAGGGATTACTCTGTTTTCCTGTAATTTAATTACAGTTACTTCTGATGTAATTAAACTAAATACTTTGTGTAATATCTGTGTGTGCAAACATGGAATTGACATCAAAATTCAAAGTCTAACTTTAGAATCTGTGCTTTAATGTATTATTCTCACATTTGTAATAATGTGGTCAGTTAATAATACTACTTTATGTAGTTTTATATTATTGATTTGAATGAATTAAAAGAGCCGTTTCATGTCTATCCTTGAATCACTTAACTAATCAAGGTTGATATAGGATATAGAAAGTAATTAGTAATAAGTAACTAAATACTTTTTGGAGAGAGTAATTTGTAAAGTAATCTAATTACACTATTGAATATGTAACTAGTAACTAGTAATTAATTACTTTTTCAGGGTAACTTACCCAACACTGATCAGGACTGACTTTGTTTGCTGCATCCAAATGTGCATGTAATCCTTTAAAGATAGGCTAAAACACGCAGTTTCTGCCAATCTCATATTAATCTTGAGTACCTATACCTATACGTCGTATTTTCGAAGAGTATTTAGTTTGATCAAATGTATAAAAGAGAGATACAGCTGTACGATTATTTCCCAAAAACACGAGCTGCTGGAGGCAGGCAGGGGGGACGGAACTACAGCACGAGCACACAATACATCATCGCATTATCTCTTGTTACCCACGTACGCGCCAATTGCCAACAAAACACAGACATATGACTTACCGGCATCTTTTAGCACTGGGACTAAGTTTCAAACGATCTGCACATCCACCGTCATATCCCCAGTTTATATAACATCCATCTACTGAAATGCCGTGAACAAACACCTCAACTTCTCTCACTATTGCAAGAGTAACGAGCTGCAGCTGCAGGCCCACAGCGCAGCCAATCTTGAAGCAGCGCAGTTACAAAACAGGGATTCAGAATTATAAAAACTTACTGAAACAAGTTGGAGTGCTGGGGGAGTGTTTTAAGTACAGAAATACTACATTATATGTCCTACTCGTTTTTGAGAAGTCAGCACGTTTAACAGTGTAAAGAAGTCAGAATGCATGACATAGCATGTTATACCGCCTTTAAAGCAATGGTTCTCAAACTGCGGTACGCATACCACTAGTGATACTTGAAGAGACCCCTAGTGGTGCATGACACGACAGGAAATTAAAAACTCCTAAATTTACAGAGATTACAGAGTTGTTTTTTAATGTATTTTGATATAATTTATCTGTTTTTACACAGTTTAATGAGCAATTATCAACATTGCTATACTGTAATTTAACAAATTTTGACCGTAAAATTGCCTCTTTATTTTTACAGTAAATGTCTGGAAACTCTGCTCCCAGACTTTTTACCGTTTTTTTACAGATTTTATTTTTAACAGTGTGATAGATAAATACAGAATACATCTAATATAGCCTATGCGCAGTTTTAACATAGTTTTATGAATTGATTTATCATTGGTCGATGTAACTGGCAGCTCAAACACAGAGCGGGAGCAGACGCTTGTGAGTCTCTAACTCTCTCTCTTCCGATGGACTGCGTGTAAATTCAACTTCTTATGTTTTATTGCACTTGGAGTGGTTAATTTGGAAAGGTGCTAACTTTAGCCTGCTAGCACTGAAATTATAATCCCACCCTCTGTGCGATTCACCGCCCAAAGCCACGCCTCCTCCAAACAAATGAATGTATTTCGTAAATCCAAGTAACGAATTACAAACTAAATCCATTGAATTCTTCTCGAAGCATGTACAGACCTGTCCAAAAGAAAGAGCGCTTAAAAATTACTTAAGTTTAAATTAATAAATAGATAAATGTACCAATTAACAAATAAATGAATCATTAAATGAATGAAACAACAGAATAATAAAAAACACACCATCAGGCTCTAATTATGCAAATGAGACGTCATGGTGTATAGGACACCTGTAGGGCGTCAGACTCTCGTGCAAAGTTAGATTGATCGCCTGTATGAACCCTGCTCCGAGTAGATTTGAGATGGAATGGCTGCACGTTAAAATGAATTGTTTACTACCTTTATCGCTTCATTTCTGTGTTTGTATTTATTCATTTATTTATTCATGCACTTTATTTATACACTTTTTAAGTAATTTCTCATCTTCCATAGAAAATTATGTTCTGATGTAATACTCGTACAATGGCTGATGTTAATGATGTAAGGATGGACGAGATATATTTTGTTATATCTAATTCACTGTAAAGAAAATTCCTCTCCTGACATCAAAGTACATCTCTATGAATGAATGCTGCCTTTTCATGTACTTAATCCTCTATAAAAGGTAATATAACATAAGTCACTGAGATGATCAAAATGTGTGCCTTATATGACTGTAATGTATGTATGAATGAATGAATGAATGAATGAATGAATGAATGAATGAATGAAGATTGAGGTACACCATTTGCGCTTTAAAAGGGGGAGGAGATGGAAATAAACTCTGGGTTTACAAAAGAAAACCTGCTCCCGACCAGGATAGGTTCACAGAGTAAGTTACTATGGTTACTGACTCCGAGTATAAATTACCTCTTCCTTAGAAACGGGCTTGCGTTACCCCACTCTCTCGTGTTTGACATACCTCGCATTCTGAAACAGAAAACCCAGAGTTTCCCTCATTTCAGGGTTAATATACTCAGAGTTTTCACTAAACCTCCGTTCTGAAACGGGCCCCAGGTTTCAAAAGTGTGCGTTTCCAGTCCCACAAAACACTGTTGTCATGTAAACAGCCAAAACGGATCAAACTTTTAAGTTGAAAAAGGTCTTGTGTAAACGGTCTGTCAATCCACAGCCTCCTCCTGAGTACCACTGATGTTCAGGGTGTGGGAAAGGTGCCTGACCGAAACTGCTGGTCTAGGATCTGTTCTCCAAAGCTAAATCCAAACTATAAGAAATAAGCAGAAAACTGACTCTAGGTCAGCGACTGGATTTTTAACCACAAAGGACAAAACAGTCACATGGTTATTGTTACTCAAATAATGACTTCTGGTGGCTTTAATAAAGTCACTTTGATGACTCGTTTTACACACATTCAGAAAACAAAGACTAGAAATCCTAATCTAACATGTAACCGCGCATAACCAATTGCTTCATTTAAAAGAACGTTAAGGAAGAACTTAACTTTGCTCTTTCTTCTTGAACCTCAATGATGAACTGGACAAGAAAAATGGCTGTATCTCACCAATATAGTATGTTTCTTTGAAAGTACCCAAGTTTCACATTTCACCAAAATGGCATGTTGCAATGCAATTTCCAACAGTTTCCAAGACAACAGTTAGCTAACTGTTGATGACAATAACAGCTGCTAAAGAAAACACAAATAGCACAGACCACTTTACAATCCTTTTGCTAAAATAAATACAAATTTCTAACTATATTTCGAACTAAAGCAGGGCTTTGTATGAAGTCATCAAGGCTTTTGACCCTTTAAAGCAGGAATGTGAGAACATGATTTGACTAAAGGAACTAGTATTAACTTGTAGAGACAGCTTGTCTAAAATCCTGCAGTGAAAAGCAACAGCCTGAGGTTAAGTCAGGGAAGGTTACTGGATGTGGTCACTCGATAACAGGCAGAAAATGACCACACCCCTTGTATTGAGGCCTATCCCTACAAGAATGTACCATGGTTTTGAAAATGTTACTATGGTAAAGTTATGTAAAAATCACATTAAACAAACAAAAACTGATATGGGATATTAACATATTTGGAATGGGTATTTATTTGAATGCGTCCTTTTCAAGATGTAGAAACAATTATTACTTTACACGTTTGCACTTGCCATAACCCTGTGATCACAGTGATTTGATTTCTGATCAAATAAGCGTATACATCCATTCACATCAGACAGCTTCTGCATTCAGATGTGACACATATGATGAAGTTATAAGAAAGAGCAGATGCCCCTGGAGACAGGAGGGAACATAACAAGAATGAGGTTTGCGTGACATCACACTGTAAAGGAGTTGACGAATAAATCGTACATGTGTCCTATGGTGTAACATAGCAAAATTGAGAAAGCAAACTTTTAATATTACATTATTTTATACTATAAATAAGTGGTGCTTGCGAAGCAAAGCATCACTATTGATATCCTGCATATGTATTCTTGCATTTATATTTATCACATAAAATAGCATTAGAGCGATTTATCTTCATTGTAAATGTTGTTATACATTTTTGCTGCCACACCATAGGACAAATTTGCATATTAGTCTATCAACTTCCCAAAATGCAAATATGGTGACTGCGTTTAGATTATACCAGTGGTTCTCAAACTTTTAAGAAACCCCTTTTTATGATTTTTTCAAGGCAAGTACCCCTTGACCAGACAACAACATTTTACCTTAAAACTCAGTGAAATGAGAGTCAAACAGTTATTATATCTACATTTATTAACTTATTTTTTATGCATCTTTGTGTAGTCCTAATTTCATATAAAAATACTATTATCATAATTTATTGATTTTCATTATTTAATCCTAAATGTCAGTTTCTCTCGCGTACCCCCTGCAGTACCCCTGAGGGTACGCGTACCCCCATTTGAGAACCACTGGATTATTCGATATTCAATCACCACAAACGCATTTCAACCACATATGCATTTTACTTTGTCCATTAATAAACGCGACTTTTAAGACATTACTGTTTGCTCTACTATGTGTTTTTGTAAAGCTGCTTTGCAACAATATAAACAGTAAAAAGCGCTTTAGAAATAAACGTTTTACCATGAAAAATCAGTGTTCACTAACAAAAATAGCAAAAACAACAGGGCAGTTGACAAATATAACATACATTTGTCCTATGGTGTGGCAAAAATTGAGAAAACAAACGTTTAATTATATATTATTTTATATAATTAACTTTTTTATATACAATATAAAATGGCATAAGAGAGAAATTTTACTTAGTTGTTAGAATTGTCGCTGTCATGCCATTTACACATTTGTCAACCAAGACAGTGTACCATGGAAAACGATGGTATTTCTCAAAGCACTATACCTTGAAGTACCATGTAAATTCAACTGTATAAGAACCAGGAAACCTTAACTCACTCATATTTTTATTTGACTTTAAGTAAAACCATAGTGCCTACAAATCTAGCACCGAGTCAATATAGTAACTACACTTTAACCGTGTCTGTACACTACCATACTACAAATAAGAATCAATACCCCCAGGTTAGTACATTTTAACTATAATAAAACCATTGTTACGTAAAAGATGCCAGAGTACGTTTATACACCGCTCAACTGTAGCTATTCCACATCTAACATGTATAAGTTAAAGTAACCAGTTATGACACTGTTACTGTAGTATTTGTAAAACACGCTAGAGTGTTGAGTGCCACGTCCCGTCCCCTCCCCCAGAGCACCTCAACTAACACTGGAGTCTAACACTGTTACTTTACAACTAAACACTTCATTCAAACCACATAAAACTCTTAATAGTGACAACTGTGTGTTTGTATCCAGTAACATTTTCAGAGGTAAAAAAGTTAAACTGAAGCAGGAAAACTCTAGTTGTAGCGAAAATTAAATTAAAACTATTTCATCCATCCAATACAGTATTTTAGGATGTCTTTGTTACATTTAGGCCGACAGCGTGACAGCTTGTAAAGTATGCGTTAGTTTATCATTATCATATATATAATACACCTTTAATACAATGTATTTAATAAGCAGAATGATATTATGATCAATCAGCGTCATTCGTGAAATCAGGAGGCGAGATCACCAACAAACCGCACTGATGAAATCTACAAGCATCAACAATAACGCACAAAACACGTTTAATTCCGAAAACGTCCCGGATTTCTGCAACTATACGCGAGCAGCGGGCGACAGCAGCGCAGGGAAAGTGAAAACTATGGAAATGTTTGGGAAATTTCTAGAGGTCTTATGGCTGCGTACGTGATATGATCGTCTGCAGACGGGTTTACTGAAAAAGCAGGTCAACTCACTCACCGTCACCTCCTGGATCTGAGTAACAGCGAAGTAGCTCAATGTTTGATTATTTCCAATCCTCGTCGATCCTTCGCAGCTCGTTTGCTTCACAATGCTGTTAAGATCAGAGCTGCTGAACTGTAGACAAATCTAAAGGAGACGATTCGTGTGCCGGGCGCCACCTGCTGGTCACAGCGAGTACGCGCGCGGTCAATCGTACAGAATGCAGTTGAATCTACTTATTTATTGGAATACAATTATAATATTTTGAAATATTTGATTTATGAATTTTACAAATGCTTGACTAAGCAGGTTGTTACTGCGTGATAAAGAAGAATGTTGCAAAAGATGAATACATCCTGACTACAGGAAAACAAATCAAATGCAAATTAAACGTGTGTTACTGTGTGGGATGACGAAGGATGTTTCAAAAGATGGATACACCCTGACTGAAAGAAATAAGTAAAGTGTAAAATCGAACTTTTATTTTGTGTTCTGTTGACTTGCACAACACTCGCTACGGGGTGTAGGGGGCGCTGTTTTTCCGCATTCACTCCTCGACCAGCACACCGCGGGGAACAACAGCTGCTGTTGATCATTGACGACGGATTTACGTCCAGTTTCTCTCGAATAAAGCAGAAGTTATGTGATGCTTTCGAGAAATATACACCAGTGTTTTATTCAACTGCGTATGTTTAAACAGATATCTCGCTGGAGTGGAGAAAGACAACATTGCGAAACAGCCTCCATCTTTGAACTCGCCGTATATAGTAACCTGTAACATATGCTATTACACAGTGTTTCACAGCGTTCTGTGTTTGTTATTATGCACTGACATTGTAGTGTTCATAACAAAGTTTCAGAGACAGCAGACTTACCGGCTGATCGCAGAACTGTTTTGTCACAAGTTTTCTACTTGAGTAGTGAACATGCGAGGCAGATTGCCGTGGAAACTGCTTTATCCAATCAAGTCGCCGGAGCTCTCTCGCTCGTGCTCTGGATATGTGTCTCGTGTCAGGTCTGTTATGCTCTTATGTCGAATATAAATCAGGCTATCGTTTCATAATATGCCATGGTAATTATATGCTTCGTACAAGTGTTATATATTGGTTTTAAAGGGATAGTTCACCCCAAAAAGTTTAAATGTTATTCCAAAACTTTTATTTTGTTCTTGTGCAGAACGCAAAAGAAGATGCATTGAAGGACGTTAAGCATTGAAAAGCATTGACTTCCTTTGTATGAACACAAAACCACTGAGACATTTCTCAAAATATTTTTTGTGTTCCACAGAAGAAAGAGTCAGAGACAGATTTTGAACCACGATGATCCCTGTAAACATCTAGTTTCAAACACAAGTTTGTTATTGTTAATAATGTCCTCTCACTTAATATTTCAATATCATATGCTTTTTAATTTGAATCCTAAAGCACATGACAAGCAGTTATATATTTGGTTTATCATAATATATCTTTTTTGTGGACAAGATATTGTCGTGCTTAATGCCGCCTATATATCAAAGTACAATAGTATTACAGTCTCAGAACATCAAAGCATTTAATAGTTCTCAAATTATGCACTGAAATGAAAAAAATAATGTATAGGCTATGACTCTTTCTTCTGTGGAACACAGAAAAGATATTCTGAGAAATGTCTCGGTGGTTTTGTGCCCACACAATGGAAGTCATTGGAATGGTTCTTCAAAATATCTTCCTTTGTGTTCTGCAAGGGTGTGCATTAACTTTTGAATAATTAAACAGCCCGTTGTCAATTATTCCTTACATATAAGCTTTAATCTTCAGTAATATGTGCCTTGTAAACTATCAGTACCGTTTACCGTATTGACAAAATGTTAAATGCTCTCCTACTTGGAAGTTGCTATGGATAAAAGCATCTGCCAAACGAATAAATGTAAATGTGGTTGTCATGTTTAGATATCTGATGAGGTTGAAGGAGGATGATGAGGCTTGTCGTGAAGCACTGAAGTCCGGGAGTTTTCTGCTGTATTATAATCTTGCACCACTACTGAAGAGCAACAGCAACATTTACAAACCAGCTTTCCTCAAAGCTTCAGGTCTGAATATAACAGTATTTGAATGCTTTTAACACACAAACAAAAACAGTCTGTGAGTTTGTACATCTGCCTGTTTCCTTAGATTTGGAGAATATACTGAAGACGACTGGTAGGGACAAACACATTGTTAGTGAGTCTGTTCTTCTGGGATGCAATGAAAATGGAGAAGCACAGTTTTCACTGGAAGTGGGTTAGTACTATGCTGTGCTCAGGAAGACTTTTCTAGTTGGTCATCATAACTCTGGATTTTCAACGAATCATTTTTGAAATGTTTAATGGTGAACAAAACTGGAAAGGTCGACCGAGATCTCTTGATTTCTCCACCACAGGTGATTTGGACCGCAGTGCTTTGGAGCAGCAGAGTGGGGGGGTGTTTGTGGACCTCACAAAAGCTTTCTTCATGTTATCTGGACCAGAGGCTCCCATTGTGACAAAAGTATACACCTGGAGTTTCCTTCAGATGCGAGCATGACTTGAAGAATCAGTGATGCTAATGCATTCTTCTTACAGCTAGCAAGTGGATCTTTTTGACAAAAAATCAAGGCCATTGACACAAAGGTTTCCCAAATCATTTAAAGCTGCTTCTACCATGTCAACATCTCTGCTTTAGTGAGGGGTTGTTAATGCATCATTAAAGGGATAGTTCACCCAAAAACTGTGAAAAGCTTTATGCAGTTCTACAATATATTTCATCATTTGCCTCCATTGACTTCTTCCAAAATGGACATTTCTCCATTTTGAACGACAGGATTAATAAATGATGGGATTTTTTTGGTGTACTATCCCTTAAACCATTGTACCTTAAAAGGAATTACCTTTGTGTTCTCACTACCATCAAGTCAGACTGAAATAACATGAAGAGACAGAAAAAAACAGATTATATCCAGAAGAATTGTAGCAACATCTCCAAGACGCTGAGCAACCTACTTGCAAGGATACCTTATATTAATTTAGCTTAAAATTCACAACAAACAATGTTTTGCAGGAAAAGGTGGATCCACCGAAGGTTGAATTAATTTAAAGGAACAGTTCACCCAAAAATGAAATTTCAGTTATAATTTACTCACCCTTAGATTGTTCCAAAACTTATTTGATTTGATAAACACAAAGGAAGATATTTAGAAGAATGTCAGTAACCAAACGGATCTCCTCCACCACCGACTCCCATAGTATTTAGTTTCCCTACTATGGCAGTAAATTGGGGATGAGATCTGTTTGATTACTGACATTCGTACAAATATCTTCCTTTGTGTTCAGCAGAGCAAATCAATTTAAACAGGTTTGGAACCACCTGAGGGTGACTAAATGATAACTTGATTTTCGTTTTTGGGTGAATTTTCCCTTTAATAGAATCTAACTGATAAATAAAACCTATGACATTTAAATCTGTAGTTTCCATACCTCTTTAAGAGGTAACCACAGTTCAGATGGATTTAACACATCACTTACCAACATGAATACATTTGAGCCTGTTTTATGGTACCAATAGTCAACCAAGACTCAAATATATGAATAAAATACATGTTCATATTTCAGGGCCAAGCTCTCATCCGGTGGCACCAGACGAATGGTTTCTGCAGTGCTACAGGGCAGCCCACCGTCAGGAACCAATCCGGAAGTCACCGAATCTGTCACAGCAGTGGGATCACGTACTATCCCAAAGTAAGCAGGAGGTCTTCTGTCAGCAGCAGGACAGCCGTATACCACAGGTCATGGCATCTTAAGGGGACCGTAGATGAAGATGCTCTTGTCCATCTGTGTTGACTTACAGATGTCTCCGGTGGTGATCGTACTTGTTTCTGATGGGAGCAGATGTCTGCTGGGACGACAGGCCACGTTTCCTCCAGGCCTGTATAGCGCACTCGCCGGCTTCTGCGACATGGGTGAGTCACACTCTTATATAACATCACCAGCTACTGTCAACCGCATATCAGCCTGTGTGGGTTTTATCAGAAATGTTTCAAGTGGTGGTTGTTAGTTTAGCTTTAGTGAATCTCCTCCTGTAGGGGAGTCAGTGGAGGAAGCCCTACGCAGAGAGGTGGCAGAGGAGGTGGGACTCGAGGTGGAGACCCTACAGTTCTCTGGATCGCAGCATTGGCCGTTCCCACAAAGCTCCTTTATGGTAGCCTGCCATGCAACTGTGAACCCAAACAATACACAGGTGAGACCTAGAGGAGTGTTTCCCAATCCTGGTCCTGGAGAAATCCCAATACTGCACCTTTTCCATATCTCTCTGATCAAACGCACCTGTGCTTATCAGCTCAGTAGTAAAGAAGATTCTGAGACCTCAGATGAGTGTGTTAGATTATAGTCTCATCAAAAATGTGCAGTGTTAGGGGTACTCCAGAACCAGGACAATAGTAATAGGAATATTTCTACATGCGTTTAGGAAAAGTTA
Organism: Triplophysa siluroides; assembly: GCA_006030095.1. Classification (NCBI taxonomy): domain Eukaryota; kingdom Metazoa; phylum Chordata; class Actinopteri; order Cypriniformes; family Nemacheilidae; genus Triplophysa; species Triplophysa siluroides. The sequence continues at coordinate 2,510,937 of VCII01000015.1, forward strand.
AAAAAAGAAATGTTTTATGTGATAACCTGGATTTTCATCACAGTTTTAATGTGTCTTGTCTTGAGGTTATTCTTTTATAGCTCTGGATGGAGTCAGCTCAGACGCTCAATTTCTTAATTGAGAAATAAATACAGACTATGTACAATAATCTAGATTTGGGTAAATTTGATGAGAAATGTTTGAGTTCATATTGAAGTCTTAATATTGACTTTTGACTGCGGACTTGACAAACCTGACCTCAGTTTGTGACACTGTTGAGCTCTCTTCTGAAACTAATGGAGATCATTTTGAGATTTCTGGGTCTTTATCTCAGGACATTGAGGACAAATGTTTTTCAGATTTTACCCTAAAGATTCAATTGTGTTGCTTTAAAAACAATGAATCCAAGAGATTTTTGTACTTTAATAAAAATCTAAAAAGGATTAGATATTCATTTAACTTTATGAATATTTCAGTATCCATACTGAGTTACATTAAACATACTGTTCTTCAGTGATTACTTTCACAGTACTGGGACTGTAATGAGAATTTGTCATTGAAAAATGTAGGAATACTTAAGAAACGCATGTGTACATGTTATGTGTGGGAACTGTAATAAGTCTCTTTGTATAGGTCTTTTATTGGACGTCTTGGTACTTGAAAGTTTTCTCTGTAAAGCTCTCCTTAGCTTGGACATTAGAGGGAACTTGCCGTTGCTAAGTTAGATCATGTATAAAAATGTGAAAAAAATAAAATAAAAAAAATAGGAGAGATGTGTCCAGAGATATGTCAAATTTTAGTATACAAGCGTATTACAGTAAATCAGAATGTGCTTATTTGAAAATGCAGTTAGAGTAAAGGTACCGCAAATCTGCTATAACCACAATCATTGATGTCTTTAACAGGTGAGCATAGACAAGGAGGAACTTGAGGATGCGCACTGGTTCACTTTTAAAGAAATAACAGAAGCACTACAGATAAAGAAACCGCCACGCATCCCTAAAGGAGAGCCACCCGCGGTCTGGGTCCCGCCTTCTTTTGCCATAGCCAATCAGCTCATTCAGGAATGGGCCAATCAGCAACAACTAACAAGAAAATAACACAAGCTTAACCTGGACATTATTTGCACAATATTGCATTCAGTTACCACTTTGACATTTTCATGAACACTTTTAACAGGATTAACACATTGATGTGGACTTTTACATTTGTTAAAGGATCCTTCAGTCATTTTAAATGATGGTTTTAGTAAGATTGGATAAAAAGACGCTGCTTATTGTTGTAATTATGATTAAGTAACATTTGTAAAGAGGTGTCACTGTACATCTACCTCATAGTACAAATAAAAAGTTCACTCTAAAATGTTGTAAGAAAATATTTTAAACACTTTCAGAGCAATCATATATTATTTGAATATACATATAATAGAGCAACATAATAATTAATTACATGCTGCTGCAATGCAGAATGAACAGAATGACAAGAACTAATAAACAATAACTACTAAATAATTCATCTAATTCAAACTTCAAGACTAATTACAGCAGGGTTTGCTGGATTTTTCTCATTCCTTGAATTAAAAGTACATAAAACAACACAATTTTCTTGATATATATAGAATGGTGTAGAAGTCGCGGTTTACTCCAGCTCAGGTGGTGGCGCTGGTGCACTGAAGTTTGTTTGCCACAAGAAGAAGAAAGGTGGTCAAGATGGACGCAGAGTTGTTGTTGTTTTTGGTCTCCGAGAACAAGGAATTGTTTGATAAAAACCACAGCGAGTACAAAAACATAAAGCGGAAAGAAATACTCTGGCAAGGAATTGCGGACAAAATTGGAGTGGACGGTAAGTCTTAGTTGAGCAGCCTTACCTGATGTTATGAAGATGATGACACTACGCGCGCTAAACTCTCTTCAGTGTGTGTCTGCAGTGGAGGATGTGAAAGCTAAATGGAAAAATCTGAGAGACACTTACACGAGGAAGAAGCGAATGGAACAGGCCGGCAGTCGCGGTGGACGGGGTGCTAAGAAAACGAAACAGTGGAGATATATGAGGGTGATGGATTTCCTCGATCCGTCGACGGAACACAGAAGGTATATGAATCTGATAGATAATACATGTACCAGACAACGGTGACAACATTGTAATAGCCCGCGATTGGTAGTTTCTTCCGTACATCATATGAGTACTGGTTTGTAATTGGTCGGTTCTGCGCACATACTCGGCGCAGAACTCTGAGTTGGTTGACCCAAATCTCGCATACTTGGGGTATGTCGGTTCCAGAACACGTTTCAATGGTAAATTTAACCAATCTCACGAAAGATACCCAGAGTTAACGCGCGCTCACAGAAACGGCATGAAGACATTGTCAATGGATCACAGAGTTCACGAGTCACCATGGAAACAACCGGGAAGACTTAAATCTGCATCAGTGTATAAAGTGCGGGATTAAAAATTATATATTTTTTCTTTATGTTTATAAAACAACAAACGCTATAAATTAATGATTTAATTAAATCTATAAATATTTAAAATATATGTACTATTTTTATACTGAAATATTTAAAATACATACTCATCATGGCTGTCTTTGTTACATAAAGTGTAGATTTGTTGAGATGTTTGTTACTGTTATTTTAACGCGTCTACCATGGTATTTTACCCAAATTGTTTGTGTATATGTATTTGATCACATTGTTAATTTTGTAGGCAGTATTAAACCTATTTTTTGTTCCTTCGCTGTATGTTCCTTAAAAAACTACATTTATTTGGTTTTCTGAAAACTGATTTTGGATTGTATCATCTTTATTTGCAGCAGTTGCAGATGTAGTCATATTAATGGAGACTCTTTTAACTGTAGGAACAGTTGTCAAACTTTTGGAAAAACTTGTGTAATGCTTTTCAGTACACTACACTATGTATGATACGTAATGTGCAGTAGATGATGAAGGTCTGCTGTTACAGAGGTAGATGTTTAAATGTTAGGCCCAGTCACATGTCCAATATGTCATGTAGCCTAATATATATCCCTTTTAAATACACATGCATTTTCTCTAGACTTTGTTTAGGCTGTGCTATGGCTTTGAAAATGTTAAATGGGGAGTACTAAAGGCCTATCTTGAAAGACCAATAACATCTTGTCATTTGGAGGAACGCCTTTCAATACCGTAGAGGAGGCTGAGGATCAGAAAAAAACATTATCAAGAAATACAGATAGTATGAAAACACTTAAAAGTCTTTTGATGTAATTTATACTGTATCTGAATTAAAGTGATAAAGGGAAATTAAATCTGTAAACACTATGCCATAGGTGATAACCTATAATCAAACTTATCCTGCTAGACTGGAAATCGAAGAATCAACCTTTGGGCTATAATTCTCTCTAACCATTACATCACGACTGCGGGAAGTGGGTGGAGTTGCGGGAAGTGGGGACAACGAGTAGGAAGAGTAATGAGATCCAAATACTTAATAAATTGTTCTGAAGTTACAAAAATTTTAAGGTTTGCATACTATTCATGCATCTAATTATATGTGCCGATTTAATAATAGGCCTAAACCTAATTAAAAGAATGTATAGTATTCATTGTTAACACATAAAGCCTTACATTTATTAAGAAGAGCTCACATTATTTTATTTAATGATTACAAATCACATAATTAGCATAAAGTGAGTTGTGAATGCTCAATCGCAATGGGTGTGACTGGAAATGTTATCACCGTAATATTGTAAAATTATAATATATTATACGTAATCTGTGCTTTCACACCCACTTGACTTACATACCCAGAAAGTGACCTCTTTTTTTTAAACCGAAAATTGAGGTTATCAGCTAACCCAGGGTTCCCAACCCTGGTCCTCAGGGCACACCTTCCAAAATGTTTTAGTTCTCTCCCTATATGAAACACCTGATTGATGAGTTGAATATAGGGAGAGATCTAAAACAATCTGGAAGGTGTGCCCCGAGGACCAGGGTTGGGAAACACCGAGCTATCCTACCCTTAAACATACCCGTGTATGTCACATAACCAGCTTTCTGGAATACCCCCCAGTTTTACTTTCATTCCAAAAGCAAGAAAATAAGCAGCATTTTGCATATGAAAAAAACCTTGTAATTTGTAATATTTGTACACTGACAATACTATTGACAATACTATTGTCAGTGTGGCTTACCACAGTGCATGGTTGTGATTTGTTTACAGCGTTTCGTTGAACACTGTCCCAAACAAAGTTGAGGAGGACGAGCCAGAAGACGACAGTGAAGCAGAACCAGCCAGCACCAGTACAGGGACGTCCATGTCCAGTCCAGGAATTCAACCCTGCTCCATGAAGCGAAAGCGGACAGGAACACTAGACATGTTAGAGAGGTATTTGGCTACTAAGGATGCCAGAGAAAGAGAAAGACGAACAGCAGCTTGATGAAGTTGATTTATTTCTTCGTAGTTTAGCTCCTGCGTTAAGACGCTTGCCTGCTTCAAAACAGTCTTTGGTGAAACTTCAGATACAAAAAATTATTCACGACGCAGAGTTTGGGCAACCCGGCTTTCCACAGATGGCATCGGTTTCACCAAGTAATCAGTTGTTACTACAGTGTAGTGTTGTAAAACCCAGTTGAAATGTTTTATATTAAAAATAAACAATTTTCAAAGAATTGACTTTTCTTTGGTTTGATTGTATTACACACTACTTGCATGTTGTATCTTCCTCCATGTACATGACCCAAAAAGAAATATAAAAGTCTATAAAACATCACAACATACAGATCTATACAGTTTATTCAATTTAAATGATAATGCTTTGTTAACAATAATACATTTAAAGAAATGCTGAAACATGAAAACAAACAAAGCGTTCTCTCACATGGAAAAGTTGCAATAACACTAAAAAGTACTTATTCTATAATCTGAAAACGAACACAAACAGCAAAATTCACACTAACTTCACTGTTTTCTGTTACCAGTTATTAGTCACATGGATCATCAAATGGTGTTTTTCAGAGAATGTTTACTATTTTTACAAAAAAGTGCCCTCTTAATAATATTTACAGTTCTGAAATAGCTCACAGAAAGAAATCTATCATTTGGTGAAAATAGTCATCGTGGTTGTAAAACATAGTTCACTTTTTCTTCCCCTTCTTTCCTGCCGCTGGCTTCTTGCAGTATTTTGCCTCCAGATCTGAGATGAGGGAGTTAAATCCATTTTCTTTAGACTTTTGTCTTTGCTAAGTGCAACAAAATGAACAGTGGTCAACAACATAAAAGATTCAAGTAATGAGGTTATGAACATTTGATCATCACAAAAACTAATACAAAATTGCTATTATAACAATTTCCTAATACGAATAAGCATTGTCGTTATAAATATTCTTGCATGAAACTGTGGTCATTTTTATTCCATTAAAATAGTAGAGAAAAGGGGTTTGAGATTCCTAACATTTGTTATTCTAGCACTTCAGGAGTTTTTTTTACCTTTATCATAGCGACCAAACTGTCCTCGCTGTTCAAGCCCATCTCCTTCTGCATTTCCTCTGCCTCCTTACATTCTTTCGCCGCCTGCAAAAAAAACAAGAAATAAGTTCTCGCTCAGAGAAGTTTTTATTGAACTCAACATTGACTTAAACAAAAAACACAATACTTTATTGCCACGGTACCTTTCTTTTGCGGTTGTTTTTCTTCTTGACACTCTCATGTGTGAAGGCTTTGTAGGCTGGCACCTCTTCAGCATCAATGGCCTTCTGTAATATGTCTTGAACTCGAGGTTCATCTTCATGGGTACAGCACAAGGCAGACTCCATGATCAGATCCAAGTCGCCTTCATGCTGCAGGTACAATCGCTTCAAGTCTTCCAGCTCCTCATCGGAGCCTTTATACTGTTTCTCAAAATCCAAGATGTCTTGCAGTGTAATCTATGGCAGAACATTAGCAACTGAGGACCTTTAGGGAATAAAAACATGTACAACAGCTCACGGTGTACGAAATACCTTTGGAAACAATCTTCTCCAATGTTCCTCCCAGTTGCGATCTTGACTGAGCGAGTCTGACTCTTCATCCACGATTCCCTGTTCATCATAGACCGCTCTTTGGTCTTTGTCAGCCAACACCGCATAGACCTTTCCCAGCACCTGCAGAATCAATGTAAAGTTAAAAGGTGATTTGTCACAGACATTTTTCCCTAAAGGCAAAATAAACAGAGATAAATTATGTGAATATAAAATTCCATATGAAAAGTCCATAAACGTTTACAAAAGTAGACAAAATTTACGAATGCAAATGTGATGCATGTAAAATGAATGTGTTTATTTATGTAAAACAATTATAATTTGATTACAATTTAATATCACAGCAAAAGCTCACCTAAACTGGGTTTGGGCTGACGTTACGACCAAAACTGGAAGTTTAAGATCATGTACCTCTATATGTTACACCAGCCCCTGACATAAAGTGCTTAGGATAAATATTTTAAAGATCACAACAGAAAAATCCAGATGTTACCTGAAACTTGGTGGTAGCTAACTCATCATCCGGGGCTCTGTCAGGATGAACCTGCAGAGAAACTTTATAATATCCGCGTCTGATCTCCGCATCTGATGCCTCCTTACAGACCCCCAGAACTTTATACAGATCAGAGGTCTTGAAGAGATCCTCACACTGCTCCAGCAAACCCATCACTCTGCAAAAGACACCGACATACGTATAGCAACATTCACATTTTTACTTACCAAACATAAAAATACGTTACAAACCACAATAGTCCGAATTTAACGATATAGGGGCATAACGGAAACGTGTGGTGAGTTTGTCAGACGAGAAGAATACAGATGAACACATCTACCCAACTCATCCAACAAAGCAGCTTCATGGTCACAGTCTATGTAACGTTACTACTTATTATTCTGGTATTTTTATGACGTTGGGCAGACCAACTTAAGTGGTGCCATCTGTGCACTTACCTCTGAGACACCTGTTAAAAATGACAATAAACAAAACAGCTGAAGCAACCAGGCACTTTCAGCTCAGAAAACAGCACAGCAGGTCGCGCCAATTTTTTTGGCGCGTTGTGTACACGTCACCGAACGTCATTACGTAGCCTAGTGACGGGAGAAACGAAGCTTTTCTAAAGATTCTTTGAATCAACTGAACCGATTGCTTCGTGAAATGATTCATTTATTCGAAGCTTTCGAAACACGGCACGCTGGCTCCACATACTGGTAAAAACGTTGTTCTCAGCTCAAGCTCAATGATAGGTTTTACAAAACCATTTCAAATATTAAGTGTAATGTTTTAAAATAAGTTAATAAATACCATGAACTGTTAGTGCTTTTGTTCTGTCTTTTTAGTTTGATTTAAAGGTTAATCAGAGCATTGCCACACGATTATCTATCACTTCTTTTCATTAAAGTTTTGTGTCAGACAAAATAAAGGCATGTTATCTGTCGGAGGAGAATGTTCAAATGATCTTTTTCAGGAGTCATTAGGAATTAGTGAATTAAATGAAAGTCGTTCTGTTTTATCATGATTGTTCGTTTGCAATGATATTCTCTTTAAAATATATTTTTTCACATGTCAGAGATGTTGCTGGTATGTGGTTTGCTGTGTGTGTGTTCAGAAAGCTTTAAAAACTAATAGAACAACAATATAGATGACTACCGAAGACTGATTTATGGTATTTATATTCATCCAAAATTTCAGACTTTTTCACCTCTTCCACCATCCATATAGGCCTATTTGCAACAATCATTCCTCCGGCCATGCAAAAATAAAATGCAAATTAATTGATGTATTATTTATAACAAGCAGTTCTTAGGATTTGAGGGTTTAAAATGGATGAGGGCTTTACTGAATATTCAGTGTGAAACACTTCACACATGCCTTGTCTGTTTACTGTTTTATAAACCCGCATAGTGAAAACTGATAACTTCAGTAGAGAACCTTTAACTTTGAGTAGATAAGTGATCATGTGGTTAACTTTCATGACTTCAGCAGTCTATTGTGATATTTAACTAGTAAAAATGCAATTACAGATATCAAGAATGACGTTTTTTACTAGTTGAAAATTATTTTTTGATTTCAAGAATACACATTTCTGCGAGTGATGGTGTGATTGTTGATATCAGGAATTCACATTTTTACTAGTGAAAATTTAATTTCTAATATCAAAAATAGCATTTGTTACTAGTAGAAATCCTATTCTTGTTATCAAAGAATTATTTTTAATAAAAAAATTCTAAGAATGATGTAATTTGATAGTTATTTCTAGTCAGACTTGAATAAGTGGGAAACATAAAGGTTCCTAAGTGTAAAGACTCTTAGGAGCGCTGGAGTGGAGCTGAATCTAGTTAAGAGTAACAAGATGGCAGCAGAGAGACTGAGACCGTGGACTTTACGACAAAGAAACAAATGTGGTGGAATGATGTGATGACAGGGAGTTAATTAAATAATAATAATAATTATAATTATATAGTCATTTAAATATGTTAAATCCATTTTTAAGGGGGGCACGGTGGCTTAGTGGTTAGCACGTTCGCCTCACACCTCCAGGATTCCCGCTTCCGACTTGTGTCATGTTCTAGGAAAGACATGCATGGTAGGTCATCTCTGGAAAATTGTCCGTAGGGTGTGAGTCATGGGTTGGCACTCCATCCAGGGTGTATCCTGCCTTGATGTGACTCCTGAGATAGGCGCAGGCTCCCCGTGACCCGAGGTAGTTCGGACAAGCGGTAGAAAATGGATGGATGGATGGAAATCCATTTTTAAGGATTTGCAGCTTTTGTCTTTTCAACAGCTGTGAGTACAATATATGTGTTTGTGAATCAGCATCTTATTTGAATAAGTTATAATTCAGAAGTGTTTCAAACCGAGCCAAAATGGATACATATTGTAATATTTTTGAACGTAATGCAAACTTTTTTTTAAACTGCAATTTTTTATTTTTGCACCAGTGTCGCCATCTTTGAAATATAAAACTGAAGGTTACTTTGGTTATCTTCATAGGCTGAAGTCAACCAACGTTAAATTTCCCGCAAAATCGTACAGCTCAACTTATAAATAAAAACAATCAAAAGCTTGCCGTTGTAAATCAGGGGAATGTAGGCAAACAGTTTTCAACACTGATTTTTATGTAGCTGCCCAATAACTGAACTTGGGTTTATTTTACACAAATAAGTTATGGATTGCAGATGTATATATAATAGAATACAATATTCTTTAAGTAGTATAATGTTTGCAATGTCTTAATTCAGTCACAAATAAATGGGGCCTTGCTGCTGTGGCTTCACCCTTCAAGGACGGCCATTTTGTGTTTAAATCATTGTAGTCCTTAGTTTACAACACTTAAGAATCAGACTTATCTTTACTGAAAGATGATTTTAGATTCTTCTACTTTTAAAAAGTCCTACTTTCCTAAGAAATTTTTGACACTTAAGTCAATCATGAAAACTAGCCAAAGAGCATTTCTGAGAAGTTTTATAACCTGCATACGGTTCCTGGCCGCCAGTGTAACACGCGCTCCGATCCACTGAATCAAAGATTCGTAAAGGGTTCAAAAGTTCATGAAGTATTTTAAAAACATTTAAACAATGTAACATTTTTCAAATATTCATAAGATTCATAATATGTTGGGCCAGATGCATAAACATAGTCACTGATAGGACTTTTCTTAACAAGAAGACGATTTTTAACAGCTACTCTCATTGCAATTAGTTTGGAATAATCAGTATCTTTTAGATTTCAGTTGGACCGATCTACCTTTTATGTGACCGATTCAAAGAAATCATGACCAGCCTTGAAGAAAATAAATAGTTGACTCACTTGTTGTCACGTTTGTGTTATGTTTTGTTAGGTTTTTTCCTCCCCTGGTTTATTTAATTATTAGTTAATTAGTTTTCACTTTTGTTTCATCATTGTTAATTAGTCATCCCGTGACAGAATACTAGACCTAACAAAAGGCATGGATTACTTGAGGCTCAACATCTCTCCAGAGGACAATTTGAGATACCATCTCAGCCAAGGATGGTCGTCCTCTGGAGAGATACGTGGAGGACTTCCTAGAGCTCAGCCAGCAGGTGAGTTGGGACGATTGCTCCCTGAACGCGTGCTTTGTGATGGGGTTGGATGATGACTCCCATCGGTGTCTGGCTCCTGAGTTTAGGGACAGACCCGTTTGGGAGTTTATCAACCTCATCCAGTGGATAATGGAATCTCGCCCCAGTGTGGCGAGACCATCCTGGATGAGGTTGATCATCCAAGCCCATCCAAGCGTTGAGCAGCCCAGATCACCTCACTCCGGAGTCCTCCACCGGAGATAGAGCCTCAGGTAATCCTGCCCCCCGCCAGAAGACCCGTATTCTTCTACTATCCAGCCGTTCCCGTACGGCCTTCCCGAGCCTCTCCAGCCGTTCCCGTCCGGCCTTCCCGAGCCCCTCTCAGAGCCGTTCCGTTCGGCCTTCCCGAGCCTCTCCACCGTTCCCGTACGGCCTTCCAGAGCCCGCTGCCCAGCAGCCCGCTGCCCAGCCGCCAGAGCCCGCTGCCCAGCCGCCAGAGCCCGCTGCCCAAGAGCCCTGCCCAGCCGCCAGAGCCCGCTGCCCACGCCAGAGCCCGCTGCCCCAGCCGCCAGAGCCCGCTGCCCAGCCGCCAGGCCAACCCCCATATGAGCTCCCGGACTAAGCCCAAATATTTTTTGGGGGGGAGCCATATGGGAGGGATAGCCCGGTTGTCGGCCTCCCAGGCTAGACCGGTTGTCGGCCTCCCAGGAAGCTAGAGGCGCCGGCGCCCTCCAAAGCGGGGGCGCCCTATAGGCCTCCCGAGCGGATGGAGAGATCTTCCGGCGCCCTCCAGCCTCCCGAGCGGCCGGCGCCCTCCAGGCCTCCCGAGCTGGACGTATCGTCCTGGAGGTCTCCCACCCCGTCATGTTCAGTGTTCCCTGCACCAGCCTCCAGGACGCCCACCCCCCCTTCCCCCAATGGTACTGTTTTGGCGCGAGGATGCGCCTTTTGGAGGGGGGGGTAATGTCACAGTTGTGTTATGTTCTGTTAGGTTTTTTCCTCCCCTGGTTTGTTTCTTTATTAGTTAATTAGTTTTCACATGTTACCTCATTGTTAATTAGTCTCACACCTGATTCTGTTTTCCCTTAGTGTGTTCCATTGTATTTAAGCCCTGTGTCTCCCTCTGTTCTTTGTCTAGTATTGTTAATGTCACTGTGTGTCATCTCCTGTGTGGTTCAATGGATTTAATTAAAGTTATACTTTTGGTTTGTACTTTGCGTTTGGTGTTGGATTACAGTCATCCCGTGACACTTGTAAGTCTAGTCTGACGGTTTATGTAACTGGCATGTTGTGTTTGTGGGATCCGACTGAAACCAGTGTGAGTGTTCTTTGTTCACATGGATTCTGTTGGCTTAGAACCTGTTTATTTCCCCATTATTGACCTCATTTCGTTTGAGATTCTAGCGGAATATTATATTGCAGTGTTTATACACCACACATTAATTTATATCACAGGTGCAGTGAGTATTGAAAGCATCAGCTGTATCCAAATTGTTGTGGATGTGTGATGAGAGCGGACTTTCATTTTCAGAGAAATGAATGAAAACGTGTCTGTCAAATCCTGTAAACCACTGTCAGAATATTTCAACTGCCTGAGATTCCTTCAGGGTTCGGTGGTATTGATACAGATCTCAGTTTTCAGGTGCAGTTAACTTTCGTTTCACAGGAAAGAAAAGTAGACATGCTTTTCTTTGAATAGACATGACAAATTCTACCAAAAAGACTTGGGAGGCGAGATGACGTTGCTACACTGACATTTACTTAACGGCGTAGGGCCGGTCCGTAGCTCGAATCCAGAGGGTCTTTAGATTCTTGCACTTTCTGCCTGAAGATGAAGGCAGGGGCGGAGCTTAGCCCCCGCCCGGAATGTATGGACAGGGATCGACCTGGTGGTGGTGGGGAGGATGGCGTTGAATATCGGCATCTGAAGAATGCAAAAGTATTTACATTCACTATATACTGCAGCTTTTATCCTGCAAAATGTCCTTGTAAGCAGACTTCTGAGTGCTGAAAAGATGAATGGGACACGTTATGGACTCATAGACTTGGTAAGAATGTGCAATTTAAGGCCATGAGACTGCAAGCCTGAATCCCCCTTTGAAGCCCATGTCAGCTGCACATATGTTAAATATGTTTAACTGTGTTTGTTTAGCCCGGATCCTCCATGTTCCCGCACCTGTCTCCTGTCAGTAATCACACATGCCAGCGATCTCTCTCATCATCTCCATTACATTTCCTGTTTCTCCTCTCCGGGATATAGTCTCATTTTAGAGAAGTTTCTATACATTTTGAATCAACTGTTGTTAATATTAATAAATATCTCCAGTTTGTGTATCCCTCCGAGCCTCCTGGTATATATAGCCGTGACTTAAAAATATAAAATAATACTAAAAATGTGGATTAATCTATCAATGAAGATAAAGCTCTCTTATGCTATTTGTATATTATAAAGTTTTTATCTAAATGTTTGCTTTCACACCATTTCAGAACACATTTCCAGTACAGGTAAGTAAAACGTGAAAGAATCTATAAAGTCAGTTACGCTTTATGTTTTTTACGAAAACATTTGACCGAATATTGATCAAATATCCCCAAATAAAAGGAAATACATCTCTATACAATCATCTGCACTCATCAGTTATTTAGTGTGATGAAATATATACGTTTTCATAATCATCTGCTAACTCATTTACGCGGGATACTGATGTCTGTTTTTCAAAACATTAGAATTAGCTTCTAGCAGAATATTTTATATTAATGTGCCACTTTCATAGCAGGTATATTGTGTCCTAACTTTCATTTACAGATCAATAAAATGACCTTTGTGTATATTTCTTGTAAAGACCTCACTGATATATGGTAGATATATAAATATTCTTACATGATTTTCATATAATTTGCTTAAAACCTGCTTTTTATAAATGTATCAACTTGACAAAATGTAGGCTAATGATGTCTTAAAGCTAAAGGGCAAATTCAATTGTGCAAATCAAACACGAAAGTTATTTATGTTTCTGACTGAGTCATTATTTCATAAAAACAAAACTTAATTCAGGTGTAACAGGTTTATGACACAACATTTTTTGGACATAAAAGGTCCAGAGAACCGAGGGACCGACAGTGGCCTATTGTTTATTGCAGACGATTACACGAGAACAGCTGACTGTCAGCAGAACGGTAAGACGATTCATGCATTTCACTATTATATAAAAGTGTATTTATGATTCAGCTGCTGACATTGTAGTAAGAACAGATGTGCTTCAAATGAACCTTTTCACAGCCTGTTTTGACAGATTTCCTCAGTGTAATCTATCAATACATTGCTGGTGGGGCAAGAAAGTTTGCCAGGAGGTGGTCCTCACATCCAGGGGACGAGAGTGGGTCCAGATCCATCTCCTCCCACCTTATATACTTTGTCGCAATTTGGCAAGTAAGTTGCAACCTGTGGTCGCCAATGTTTGCTTTTATTAATGTAAATCTATATTTGATTAATAGTCGAGATAGATTCATAATTAAGTGTACGCATAATCACAGTTAAATATATGTTACCCTAAATTGAATAAAATACGTAATTAAGTTTGTTTTTGCGTCAAAAGAATAATTTACTTTAGTTACGATGTAATGTGGAAATGGTGGCTCAACAATGACAAGTATGACACTCAAAGTGAAGTGGGAGGAGACTGGATCTTTATCCAACCTTGAACCCTGGACCTTGTGTTCTGCAGTGAGGAGCTTCTGGTCTAGTTAGCTGATCATCATTCTGTGCATTTATACTTCTGTTCCTACTGTTCATTGTCAGTCGATGTGTTTAATATGATTTAGTGTTTATTCTTGTTTTGGATTACGCCTGATATGAAACATCATCTTTCTGTTAAATAAAGACCATTTGTGATTAGATCCTAAATGCATTTACTTATTGTTATTTATATGTTATTTAATTGTTCAAAAGATATTAATTGCATGAAGGAAATGGTTTGGGTTCATTTGTTTTATTTGGGAATATTGCAGGGATGCAGGAGACCGATCGTATTATTTCAAGAAAAAGTGTTTTTTTCGTAACATCTCTGTTATGTGTCATCTTCATTAATTTTGATTTTTTTTATCTTTTATATGTTTTCTTTCTTGCATGAGACTGATACTTATCTCATTCTTCCAGGTATATTGATTTCTCCTTGACACTAGAATAACAACGCCCAAGAATTCTCTTAATTAAACAACAACAATTTCGAGACCCTTCTCACACAAACAACTCCACTCTGAAAGATAAATAGACAAACTACAAGAGGACTGAGAATGTACACCGTTCCTTCATCCAAAGACAATGAAACCATCTCAGTTCCAACCAGTCTTAGAGATTCCCTCTCATGCCTTGATGTTGTGTGGGCTGACATGTTTGAGGCTGAAGACATGAATCCTGACACAGCGAGACAGCAGCAGACTGATTTTCTTAGAGGAGCTCCACCAAAGTGGCTGAATTTTTACACATCTGTGAATCGACAGACACTAGAACCACTGGTCGAAAGGGACGGCTTTAAGGATTTAAGACAGTTAGTTGAGAAAAGAAAAAGAAAACGCTCTCTTATCGCTGATGTTTCTTTAAAATACCAGCCTGGCAGTGGAGGGTCAACTCTCGCCATGCAGGTGCTTTGGCGTTTCCGGAAAGATCTCAGATGTGCCAGAGCGATCGGTTCAGATCTAAACACTAAGCTGTCAGACCTGTCAAAACAAGTGCTGGACCTTTTTCTACTGTCTAATGAAGAACATGCAAAACAAGATCGGAGAACTGTGCTGCTGTTACTGGACACCAAGGAAAAGATGGACAATGATGTGCCAATCAAGAAGGTTCTCTGTGATATCCTGTTTGAAGAAATCCGTAAGAGGGGCATCAATACAGACACTCCAGTTGTGATCATTTTGAACTGCATCCCTACAGACTTCACTCTAACCGACACAATGATTCTTCCCCCAAATCTCTCTGAAGAGGAAACAACACAATTCAAGGAAAAAGTTCTGCAACAGATCCGACTACAGGGAAAAAGCCAAAGTAAAGTTACAACCATTAATCTGCACCACAAAGACAGCAGCGGATCAACACTGGTCCGTAAGGTGCTGTCAGACTTGAGCGAGGAGTTCACATGTCGAACCCTGAGAGAACCATTTAAAATATACATTTCAGAAAATAAAAAGGAGTTCACAAGTGAGATTGACACATTGCTCAGTACACATAAAACGGATAAAGAAATTGTGATTCTCCTGTTGGATCACAAAGATGACAAGCCACTACACTACTTATTAAAGAATCTGCAATTCAAGCTTAAGCGTGCTCATCACCCTGGATTCATCATTATCCATGCTGTAAGCAAGAGCGCCGTTCGAGGACAAGATGATGTGAAACTTAAAATGGAGCTTTTACCAGATGAGAAGGTGAGGTTTGCTCAGAAGTCGCTGGAGGTGAAAAAGAAACACAAGAAAACGTCACAGAAGTTGCATGCCTTTAACATAATGCAGAGAGGATTCCAGAAAGAGGATGCAGAGAAAGTGATCACAGAAGAAATGGTGAATCATATTGAAAAGGACTCAAAGTCAAGCGGAACAAGACTTCTCAGTTTTCTGGCTTTGATAAATTCATATGTCCCTGGTTCACACTTGTCGAAGCTGTTGTGCAAGCGATTCATTGGCGAAAAAGAATGGCCCACTGATGAGGGACAACCTTCACTGGAAATGATACTGAAGCCTTTTGAGGATCTTATTGTAATTTTCTCAGATGGAGAACAGAAATCCAACTGCATACGTCTGGCACATCCAATGATTGCTGATGCCTGTCTAAAACTGTTCACTGAGCACAATGTGACACAATTTGACATTGCTCTTGATTTCTTGGTTAAATCCCATGAGATCAGTTATTTACAAACTTGCAAGAGCATGTTAGTCACAAGGGTTGAGGGTCTGGTGGATAAAGAAAAGTTTTCCAAACTGATTCTTGACATCTTAGATGACAAAAAGGAGAATTCTAAAAAATGCATTGATTTGTTGAAGTTGGCTTCGGATTCATTCTCAACAGACCCTTTTTATCCTCAAACACTTGCACGTTTCTATTACATTATGGTAAAAGATGAAAACAACTATAATGAGTCAAAGAAATGGGCAACAAAGGCCATTGAAATAGATGAAACAAATTCTCATCTAAGAGACACACTGGGGCAGATTTTCAAAAACCAGCTTATATATAGCTGCCCCCCAGAGATGACAGAGTGTTTGGCCATTGCAAAGTCTGCCATTGATGCAT
The DNA here is from genome assembly GCA_006030095.1 of Triplophysa siluroides. NCBI lineage: Eukaryota > Metazoa > Chordata > Actinopteri > Cypriniformes > Nemacheilidae > Triplophysa > Triplophysa siluroides. The sequence goes on from VCII01000015.1 coordinate 2,527,239, forward strand.
TTAATGCTGAAGCGGATGCAGCTGAAGTCGAGTCAGAAGACGGCGCCAGATTCAATAGTAGGGGCTGTTTTGGTTTTCTCCAGGTTTGTAATATCATTTATGACATGGGCCCTGCACAAGAATACATCAGTGGTCTCAAAAGTCTAATTGAGTCAAGATATAATTTCTTTGAATGGTATCTGGTATACTCAAGAGCAATCGTCAATAAAAATGAACCAGACTTCTTTTGTAAAGCTGTTAAAAAATGCTACACGCTCTATCTGCAGACTGGCGAAACGACCCTAAATGTGAAGTCTTTTGCAGGACTACTTAATTTCCTAGAATCTGACATCAATGTGATTGAACAATATTTGAATACAAATGAAAATCCACAGTCTGACAACGAAACCCAAATGGTTCATTACACTCTTGCCAACATCATCTTGAGTCAGTTTGATAAGCCGTGTGAAAATCTTCAGGATCTTCAGGCCAGGTTACATGAGCTTTGGAAAACAGAAGAAAAACACAGAAGCCCAGAGTTTTACCTCTTGATCCTTTTGCTCTTTTGGCCTGATGAAGCACAGCCAGTTATCCCAGACTCTCCTAACCTTGAAAACTGTGTCCGATATATGAGTCAGTCATATGAGAGCAAGTATCAGAAATACCTTCGCAGTCGCTTCCTGGTGCCTCTGTTCTTCTTAGGGAAAGGAAGTGGTTTGCAGAGACTGGTCCATGCTTTAAAACAACACAAAAAGGATTTTCAGAAAACTGATCTGGAGCTCCTCACTGAAGGAGATGAAAATGTAGAAGTCAGATGTCTTCAGCGTATCAACGGGGAGGTGAAACATCTTAAGGTGTTTGCTGTTAGAGATGGGCAAAAGATTCAAGTCAGCCTTTACAAACGGGCTAGTGTGTACAAAGACGGGCGGGTGTCTTTCTATCTTGGCTTTACGATCAAAGGACCTGTTGCCTACAACATCAGTTATTAGAATTACCTTCTGTGTCTCATGTTAGTCCAGTACATGTGCTTTACAAAATCAGACAGATTACGGACACTTATACTAAAAAGCATACAACTTATAGGGGATTTTTGGGTCATATATGAATTCTGTAAAAAGTCTTATATGACAACTGTATGATGTTGTATGGTATCAGCAGAAAATTAAGGAAACAACATATATTCATGTACATATCATTTATAGTTCTTAGATTGAATCATATGCTAGTCAAATCGAGGTTGTATGATTTCTTTACATTTTGTGACAATTGTGTTTTATGCAGATTTTTAATAAGGAAATGGTGTGCCTACTCTTTAAGCCTTAAATGTTTACATAATATCTAGTATTTTCTTACAGAAATATTATTATCTCTACAAATAATTATTATTGATTTCCTATATATATCTGCATATAGTTTTCATACATGATTTCTGTCAATGACTTTGCAATGGAAATACTTTTTATTTCAAAACAAAGTAACACAATTAAATTATACTGACATTGGAAATATGTAACTGTATTTTGTGAAAAGTTTTGAACCTGAGATTGAAAGTCTATGACTATACATGATTTGTGACTAAGAATAGGGCTCCTTACAATATTCTTTTAGGACAGATAAGAATTGCAGGTTTTTAACAAAACTTGTCCATATGGGTAGTGCTTCCAGAGATAATAAATAAACACTGTCAAAAATTCACTGTTAATAAACAATGTGCTTGTTTCTTAAATCGAATCGTGGAAGAGAGTTTGGAAGTGATTATGACTTCTCTTCATGTGCAGCCCGGAACAACATTGTTCTGTTTTACAGATGCATTATTCATCATGTTAGACTGGTGAGTCTGACAATATCAAAACACGTTACTCTTGTTACATAATCTAAAAGTAGTCCAACATATTCAGAGTATTTATAATATCCAGCACATGACAACCCTTTTGATGCATATCAAGAATTAACAACACAACAAACACACAACCATTTCTATTCCATAAAATGGACGAAAACCATACACTTTATTAGTATTCTTTATTAGTATTTTAGCATTAATTGTCATTATCATGGGTGAATCTCAACTAAGTTTGGTTAAGTAGTAGATCTGGTAAGGACGGTGCAAAATAATTGAATCTTCCCTACAGTATGTGTGATTACTAATGATAAATGGTGGAATGTATTCATTTTCCTTTTTAATGTAGGCCAAAACATTTTTTAAATTTGGTGGAGCACATTTAAGTGGCTTGAAAAATTCAGTGGTTTGGATCACTGAACACAGAGACGTTCAGCCAAACCACAGTTATCTTTATTAGTCATATCAGTGAGCGAAAAAGCCGGAATCACATTACAAACTGTCATCGCCAATTCAGCCATAAATCAGAAAAAAATCTGGACATTAAAAGTGGGCAATGTACAATAAAAACGGGCAACTAGTTTACTTTTTGAAGAGTACAAACATGACATCAAAATGTTAAACTATCATGCATGCATTCATTCATATGTTAATAATTGAACAACACATAGCTGTAATTGAGAATGCATATATCTCCACCAAGTATTGAGTCAATATGTGATGGATTGTCCATGTTGTGTATAAAGAATGCAAATATATATTTTTTTGTAACTGATAAAAATAGCTTTGTTTCAGCCAATGCTGCTGCATTATCAGATATTTATGCCACATCTGGCAGTCCTGAAGAATTTTATGATTGCCCTGGCTTGAAGCGTATGGTGAGGGGGTTTGGTGATCAGGCAAAATTCTCTGGAACAATAGAAATGTCCTCTTCTTCCCAGTGTGGTGCCAAGGTCTTCCAACCTGCCCAGTGAGGGGTGTCTGGCAGTTGTCCTAGCTTATCTGATGGCACTCGTTACATACAAGTTACGTTAGCCCACCAGTTAGAGAGATGCCCAGCCATAAACCTGGGGCCCTGGAATGCATTTTCAGGTACTGTTCACTACATAAAGAACTAGGAGGGAGCAGCTCAAAATCCAGTTTAAAATGCAAACATAAAAAAAGCTAAAAACTTGGTTCAACATGAAACTTATAACATCACCAGAGACATAGAACAACAACAACTGACACAAACAAACTGATAAAAAGGGCTTAAATACATGGAGACAAACCCGATAACAATGCACAGGTGTGTGTGATTAATAATGAGTCCAAACAAAGGATTATGGGAAACATAGTATGGGCAGTCTGGGTGATCAGGAGAGTGCCCTTCAGTGGTGATGATCGGTCAGGTGCTGACGGAAGAGATGTGTTTTCAGCTGATTCTTAAAGATGGCCACAGAATCTGCTGATCTTGTAGCAGCAGGCAGATCATTCCACAAATGTGGAACCGATCCAGAGAAGGTTCGTGAGAGAGATTTTGTACCTTTTTGGGATGGGACCACAAGACGTTGTTCGTTTGCAGAGCGTACTGATCTGGCGAGTACATAACTCTGCATTAGTGAATGAAGATATGGTGGTGCCAAACCAGTGGTGGTCTAATTGTAGGCCAGGAGCAGAGTCTTGAATTTGATGCGAGCGACTATAGGGAACCAATGTAACTTAATGATGAGAAGAGTGACGCGTGCTCTCTTCGGTTCATCTTCTTGCCGCTGCATTCTGGATCATCTGTAGAGGTTTGGTCGTGCAAGCAGGAAGTCCAGCCAGTAGCGCATTACAATAATCCAGTCTGGACAGAACAAGAGCCTGGAATAGGACCATGCTCTGATAAGAAAGGTCTAATTTTCCTGATATTGTAGAGGATGCATCTTCAGGACCGAGTGGTGCTGGCAACATGATCTGTGAAGTTTAGCTGATCATTGATCACCACTCCCAGGTTTCTGGTCGTTCTGGAAGATGTGATGGTTGACACATCGCTACCACTAGGCTGCCACCTGGCTACATAAAGCGAGTCAATTGATCGAAACTGATGGCTATTGTCACATCTTCGGGTGAATTCCAATCGCATTCATGTGCTCCATGCACTTTTAGGGCAGATCCTTTGTATAGTGCGAGTTCTTTAGGGAAGATGAACAGCTGTTTTTGTAAATATAGCCGTTATACATAATGATTGCAGTGATAAAAACAACACCGTTTTCCCCTTATTTAAAACAACCGTTCACGTGTTGTACAGTTGCCTACTTTCAAGGGCACAAAACGTGTTTTAGAACGCGACTTATCGAGTGCGCAAACCGATTGTCTGTGGCTGTGCAATGCATTGCTGATTATAACGTTGTAAATAACATTAAGTTTCTTTGACTGACCAATCAAATCGCTTTATAAGACATTATGAGCCGCAGGAATTACTTTCGTTTTCAATGTAGCAGCGCTTTCAGGAGGACATGCATTTAAAGCACACCATTCTTAAAGTCTCTCCACTTAATTGAAATGTTAAGCCGGGCCAGGTAAAGATGATTGATGGGCCACATACGTGTCCGTTTCATGCATACGTGTCCGACTCGCTAATGCCTTCGCGTTGCGTGTTTTCGCGTTTATAATAAGTCCTCAAGTCCGCCACTGGTCGCAGCCGTATAGGCCATCGGTGGGACGGCCGTTCTGGACTTGGACAATGTCCTACTGATCAGACCGCCCCTGGTCTCGCCTGTGTCTCATTACCTGTTTATAATGTTCAGAGCAACTAAACATCCTCATTAAGACATCAGCACTTATCATATAACCCTTGATGTGGCCATAGTGAAGTTTTTCAAAAGATATTGAAAAGCGGAATAAAGTGACCAACTAAATGAAACATTGGTGACTTCAAAACACAAGGGCAGGCAGGCATCGACAAGGAAACAGGCAGAGAGGCAGAGATTTATTTGTATACATTTGACAAACAAACTAGAAACAGGCAGGTCTATAAATGCAGAGTGGAAACTAGTGAAATAATGAGTAACTATGGCAACAGATTTGGAGATGGGTGTGGCGTATGGCAACCAACAGGACAACACAAAAGCAGGGAAACATGAGGAAAACAGGACAACAATGGAACAACACAACTGAGTACAAAATGAAGGACGGGAGAAACAGGCAGGGATTGTTTGTATTCAAATTCCTGTTGTTGTGTGGTCAGAGAAAACTTTCATTTCCAGATAAATAAAAGGAAACGTGTCATTCGGCCAAAGGAACCACAGATTCTTCGAGAGTTTGGTGGTGTTATTGATACAGATCTCACATGGTATAATCAGGTGCAGTTAACTTTTATTTTACATGAAGAAACTTTGAAAAGACGTGAATCATTTCTAAATGTGCCAATTGATCAACTGTGTACACATACACTATTCCACAGCTCCTTTTCTGCAAAATGTAGTCACATCTCGTATGGTTTGGAGCGGTCTGATTGGAAATAGTGATGCTGAACTGAAAACAATTGCACATTTAAAGTAGTGCATCTGCAAATAATCATCTGCATTCATCAATTTAGTAAAAAAAATGTTTTATCTACTAACTCATTTACTAGGGATGCTGATGTCTGTTTTCAATTATTAGAACTAGTTTATAGCAGAATATTGTATATTGATCTGCCACATCCAAAGTGGTACTGTTGTGTCCTAACTTTCAATTTCAGAAAAAAGGTAAGAACTTTTGTGAATATTGCTTTATAGAAAAACGTCATTAAACCTCTTTTGAGGAAATATATTATAATGCTTAAATGCTTATATTAGAGCGTGGTCCATATCTCTGTGTGTAAGCTTGCTAATAACTGTTTGACAAAAATCTATTGGTGTATAACAGATTCATAACAAAGGATATAAAGTTACAGCATAAACATTACTTTCTGTTTGTCATTATTTTCATAAGTCACTCCAGGTAAAACAGGTTTAAGACACAAAGAGGGTGGGATTTTACATTGCATATAAAAGGTTTGCGTTTCCTCTTCTCCTCCACTATTCTTGACAACAGCTGCTTGTCAGCAGAATGGTAAGACAATTCATGCATTTTATAAAAGTATATTTATGACATATAGGATATGTGTTATGTACCTCAGATGGACCCTTATCACAGACTATGATGATTGGTTTCCACAGTTGTTAACACTGTTAATATATCAACATATTGTTATTGGGGCAAAAAAGTGTCCTGTTCTCCACTATAATAGTTTTTTTTTCAGAAGTCAACATAGAGGATAATTAACTAATATGTAAAGATTTTGGGTTTGTCCTGGTTTTGGATAAGGCCGGTTATATTTTCTTTCTGTTATACAAAGACCTCTCGTGATTAGATAATTTTCCTCCTAGAAAGACAACTAATTTTTCAATAAAAATAATTGTAAATACATTTCTTTTATATTGTTATGAATAAATAATCATGGATATTTATGCAGGTGACAGAGCATATTATTTAAAGAAAAAGTCAATAGACTATGTGCACAAGCATAGCGACAAACTTCCGCTGTCGCCAGAAATGGGGATGTCAGTTTCAGGTTTGCTCTCGCACCACACAAAATGTCAGTGTTTACAAGATGTCTTCAAGATCTGACAAAAATAAGTACAAGATGTACTTAGGAACATTAGAAACGCTGGGTTATTAAAGGCTTCGAGGAAATATAAAGTTGAGTATCATCTGCATAACAGTGAAAGCTAACTCCATGTCGCTTTATCTCCTTGAGGTGGCATGTATAATGTAAAGAGCAGAGACCCTTAGACTGAGCCCTGTGGTAGACTGTACTGGACTTGCAATTTGCGTGACACCTAATTTTTTATTGCTACAAATTGAAAACGGTCGGATAAATTAGACTTAAACCATTTCAAAGCTATTCCCTTAAAGCGGCACTATGTAGGACTGGCCTCTTTGTCGCCATCTCAGTTTGTAATTGCTACTGCAGGGGATGTGCGGAAGTTATTCTTAACGTGAGTTGTGATTCGGCACTGCTCAACTGCGCGGATAAGTCTGATATTTTGAGTCGTGGCCTGTGACAATTCACCGGTGAGAATATTCACTGCACATCAGTAGCACATAATAAACACAGATAACATGGCAGATGATATACCGCGAAACAAATAAGATCATAAATAGACCCAAATAGCGCAAATGGAGGCTGTGTTGAAGTGTTTATTTCGGGTGCTGGGTCATTTCCATACCTGCCGTTTTGGCAGGGAGTCTCCAGTTTTGTTGTCTCTCATGCAAACTCCTGTACTGCGAACCGGGCATAAGATCCCCGAACACGGGTCTTAAATGCTGACAAGTACAGTCATAAATCATTGTACATCATACAACTATATATACTATATGCAAAGCCTTGTCATCATATCCAGGATATAAATCCGTAAATTTGAGTAAAATCACAGGCTTCACTTTTCCGTGCTAATTCCCGCAACATGAAATACAGATGTGGGGAGGTCAATTCTAAATCACACGGGTCCCCAGATAATACTAATCATGTGCAAAAAGGGCTTAAATTACATTCTTCATTAAGAATGTAAAGAGAGAAAGAACAACCGATGAAACTGTACCCTTCTGTATTAACACAACAAGAGAGCTACGGTTTTTGTGTTATCCATTCAAATATTGAAATGTCTTACCTCTTCAGAAGAACATTCGTTTTAGATCCTTTCAGATCAAAAAGTTCACGCCCTTAGGATCCAGGGCCCTCTCGGCAGACAGCCCACCCGAGACGCAGACCATCGCGGAGGAGAGCATCTTCCTGTCAGCAGCCCGCAAGGAGGGCCTCCAAGCGGCCCTGACAGGACGAACCCAGGGGAAACAACACCGGGCCAGGCACCCACTTCCTCGTTAAGAGAGCCGTTTTCCCTGGGTTTCAACAGAGCCGTCAACTTCCCAGGGGCCACCCCGGTGCAAGGAACCAGCCCCCCCAGGCATGGTGAAGGAGATCGTCCCTCTGGTCCCGCTGTCGCGGTCCTTGGGCGCTTGGTTTCGGGGTATTCTGTACACCTCACTACGAGGAGAGAATGCCCCCGTACTTCGGAAAGAGGTCACCGCCCTGATGGCGAAACCCGTCACGATAACCAAGACGTCTTCCGGGTTCTACAGCCCGTATTTTATAGTGCCCAAAAAGGAGGGGGCTGCGCTCCATCTTGGATCTGCGTCTCCTTAACAGGCACCTTCACAAGCTGCCATTCAGGATGTTGACATAGAAGCGCATCAAGGGCTCGGTTCGTCACCAAGATTGGTTCCTGGCAATCGACCAGAAGGACGCATACTTTCACGCCTCTCCCTCGACATCGGCCGTTCCTGCAGTTTGCGTTCGAGGGAAAAGCGTATCAGTACAGGGTCCTGCCCTTTGGTCTGGCCCTGTCTCCACGGGTTTTTAAAAAACTTGTAGAGGCCGCCATAGCGCCCCTCAGGGAGCAAGGCGTGCGAATACTCAAATATCTTGATGACTGGCTTATCTTGGCACACTCGCGAGATGTGTTGTGTACGCAATGGGACCTTGTGCTCCGGCACCTAGACCGGCTGGGCCTACAGGTCAACTGGGAAAAGAGCAGGCTCTCCCCAGCGCAGAACACCTCTTATCTCGGTATGGAACTAGACTCTGTCCGCATGGTGGCGCGGCTCACTACCGAGCGCACACAGTCGGTGCTGAACTGCCTGAGACTCGTCAGGTGGGGCTCAGCGGTCCCACTGAAACTCTTTCAGAGGCTCCTGGGGCATATGGGGTCCACGGTAGGGGTAATTCCGCTCGGGTTGATGACCATGCGACCGCTTAAGAACTGGCTTCAGAGTCGGTTTCCGTGGACGGCGTGGCACCCCGGCACCAGGCGGATTACGGTCACGCCTCAGTGCCGGCGCACCCTCGTTCCCTGGTCAGATTTGACATTTCTCCAGGCGGGAGTACCGCTCGGGCAGGTGTCGAGGTGCGTCATGATTACGACAGACGCCTCCCTGCAGGGATGGGGGGCAGTGTGCAACGGCACGCAGTGGCGGGACAGTGGACGGGTTCCCAACTGCGATGTCATATGAATTGCTGGATGTCCTCTTGGCACTGAGGAGGCTATGGCACCTAGTGCAGGACAAACACATGCTACTCTGGTCGGAAGGGCACGGCTTGGCATCCCAAACCAGGCCACTGGAATCTTCATGCCTGGTCCCTGGACGGGCAGAGGAGAGTTTGAGCGGCTTGCCTCCGGCGGTCCAAGAGACCGTCTTGCAGGCTAGAGCCCCCGCCACGAGGCGCTTGTACGCCTACAAGTGGCTTCTCTTCTCATCATGGTGTTCCTCCCGCGGAGAGAACCCACGAAATTGCCCGATCGGGTCAGTGTTGGCCTTTTTACAGCAGAGACTAGAGAGTAATCTCTCCCCATCCACATTGAAAGTGTATGTATCTGCTATAGCCGCTCATCACGATCTTGTGGAGAGTAAGTCTCTCGGTCAACACGACCTGGTCACCAGGTTCCTCAAAGGCACGAGGAGGGTAAATAAAAGGGTAAAAAACGGCCCCGTTCGAGCCCCTCGGGAGACGCCTCTCTTCCTCACTTAACGATGATGACTGCGCTTCTGCTGGCGGTCGCCTCCATCAAGAGGGTGGGGGACCTCCAGGCTTTTTCCCTGTCACAGGGATGCCTAGAATTTGGGCCTGGCGACTCTCACGTGATCCTGAGACCCAGGTCCGGTTACGTGTCCAAGGTTCCCACCACTCCCTTCCGGGATCAGGTGGTGAACCTGCAGGCGCTCCCCTCTGGGAAGGAAGACCCAACCTCCGACGTGCTGTGTCCAGTACGCGCACTGCGCCTCTACTTGGACCGCACACAGAACTTCAGAAGTTCTGAGCAGCTCTTTGTCTGTTTTGGAAGACAGCACCAGGGCAGGGCTGTCTACAAACAGAGGCTGGTGCACTGGATTGTGGATGCCATTTCTTTGGCATACCAATCCCAGGGTCGACCTTGCCCACTGGTAGTGAGAGCCCACTCCACACGAAGCGTGGCCTCCTCGTGGGCACTGGCCCAAGGTGCCACTCTGGCAGACATATGTATGCTGCAGGTTGGGCTATGCCCAGTACCTTCTCGAGGTTTTACAACCTCCGAGTGAAACCAGTGTCAGCCCATGTCTTACACGCTGCAGTATAGGACAGGCATCTGGGCTGGGCGTACGCCTGCGAAAGCGCCTTCTCCCCTTTTCAGGCGAGTACAGTGCGCTATATAGTCTCCCTACCTTCCCCCTTAGTTTAAAGTATAGCATTCCATCTATCACTAAGCTTCGGCATTCGGGTAACAGATCGGGCGGAGCGATCTATTAGAACCAAGTCCAATACTGGTAGAGTCGCCCCTATTCAGGGGGACCCCTATACTAGGACTATTGCCCCATACGCAGTGACTCCCCTGCAGGGTAGTCCCGTATGTTGATTCTGTGATCTCCCCTCAGGTGGTACTCCTGGTTTCTGTCTCCCGAACTTGGGTTGACACGTTCCCGCATGTGCTCTCCCTACGGGAAGACCATGCTGAATACCTCCACATGTACCCCCCTAGTGGCAGGATGTGGTCTCTGTAACACAATTCTCAAAGAGGAGAGCAGTGTTTCCCCAGTGTGCGGCTCTGCAATGGACCTCGCTACTAGAGGTGAACGCCACCATCCGTGATGACCATCAGTAGAGGCTTTGCAGTATGTCCCACACTAATCCCACTGGAAGATTACGTTTGGCGGTAGCGCTCAGTTATGACTCGCTAGTCTAGTCACTGTCGTTCCACTGTCGTAGCGCTGTGGTGTGTAGAGATACGTCCCCAGTCTGTCTCTCAACACAATGTCGAGAGACCGATTGAAGGGGAACGTCTCGGTTACGACTGTAATCTCCGTTCCCCGAAGATGTTCAGATAATGATCCGAAATGTTTTCACTCTGCTGAAGGATTTTAACGTTGTCCACATTTATACCGTAAGACAGTATTAAATCTTAAGTAGGAATACGAAGGTGAGAGGGTCCTGACACATGTTGACTAACGCCCATGGAGTTAAGAGTGTCTATGAAACCCATTCCTAAGGCATCTGTATAGTAATCTACATGGATGTTAAAGTCACCAACGAAAAGGACTCGATCTGTGGTAAATACTAGTTCTGATAAGAACCCACCAAGTTCATTAATAAAATCTTTCTGGTGCCCTGGAGGCCTATATACAATAGCTAGAATACATTTAAAAAATGTTTTATCCTTAGTATGAGGTGTTGATACATGAAGTACCATGCCTTCAAAAGAATTGTATTTACAGTAAGACTTCTGGTAAATGCTAAAAGAGTTATTGTAAAGTGCTGCGACACCTCTGCCTTTAAGACAAGGCTTGTGTTAATAATAAAAGGGGACAGATTCATTTAAAGTAATATAATCATCTGGTTTTAGCCGTGTTTCTGTCAAGCATGTCTGTTTTATGATCTGTTATCATATCGTTAACAAAAAGTGCTTTATTAGAGAGAGATCTAATATTTAGCAATCCGATTCGTAACAGGACTTGATTATCTGTATTTTGTTCATGTTTGATTTGTTTAACATTTATTACATTACTTTCAAGAGGTTTAGGCATTATTTTATGTTTGCTAATCCGGGGGACAGACACAGTCTCTATTTGTGATGTTCGGGAGAAGGGATTGTTACATGTTGTACAATTTGTGTATTCTGCGACGTGAGACAGCAAGCAGACATCTGGTTGAGCCATTTTATCTGCTTCCTGTCCAGGTCCCCAGGTAGTCAACCTTTAGCATTATTAAGACTGTGCCACATTTCTAGACAGGTGGGAAGCCCCAGCCCAGGAGGGATGGAGACCATCTTGTTTCACCAGGTCAGATCTGCCCTCAAAACTCTTCCAATTATTTATAAAATCTATATTATTCTGCAGGCATCACTCAGACAACCAGAAATTTAGTGATGATAATCTGCTATAAATCTCATCACCATGATAAGCAGTGAGGGGGCCAGAGAATATTTGAGTGTCTGACATCGTGCTTGCAAGCTCACGCACCTCTTTAATATTATCTTTGGATAATAATTTACGATTAGCCTTAGCTAATTAGCCTTAGCCTGATTTGATGTCAGGCGCTCTGGCTCCCAGTAAACATTTGACTATGGTTGCTGGTGCCTCTATGTTAACATTCCGAACAATAGAATCACCGATAACTAGGGCACTTTCAGCAGGTTTCTCGGTCGGTGGGTCACTGAGTGGGGCAAAATTGTTCGAGACTGTGTTTTGTCCTGCAACTATGCCATCTCACAGTCACGGTCCTTACACTCTTACTATCCTCAAATAAAGATTGGATGTCAGCCTAACTATTTCCCTGCATTTATCGCATATAAAACCCTCGAAGCTGACAGAGAAGGCTAAGCCAAAAATATGACATGAGGTGCAAGTAACAATAATAAAAATTGAAGCCATAACTCACTGGGTTTGAAGAGCAATTCCGATTTACCAAGGTTGCTTGATGAATAGTAGGATATACGCTTAAAAAGAGAAACAGTTAGCACACAAGACAAACTAGAGGAAAGATGATATTACACACTTTAAACAAAAAACAAGCTAACACGCTAATGCTATGCTATGCTAACAACGTTAAGTTTACTATCAATTTTGGTTTAGAATCTTCAAGTAAATAACAAGAACAGGATTATTGAGATATCAGAATAAGATAGCAACGAAAGTGATAGGTAACGATAATAAAATACAGAAATATTAAGACCAAGTGCAAGTGCAAGGATACTAGCCACTGGCAGCGATGCAGACAGTAACGGGAAGTCCACAACAAGAAACTAACTGATTATACTACTGATTATAACAAGATTATATCTGTAGATTTATAAATCCTAGCTTCACAGTACACTCAAACTGTGAGGTTTCTAAGCTTTCCTCATCGATCTGTAGCACAATCACCTGAGCACTGATCTTTATTAGAAACTAAGAGGGGGAGAAAGTTAAAAGCCTACAATTGATAATGCTATACTAACGATACACTAAAAATAAACACGTCGCTAACTAGTTTAGCCACTAATGTTAGCTGTCGCCACACCAGATTAGATTAAACTATAGATTATAACCTACAAATCAAACTTCTGTAAAGTGTAATCTTCATCCATCTTTATTCAAATCTTCTTTTCATTCAGACATTAGTTATCTTGATTCTTGCATGAGATTAATACTGATCTCGTTCTTCTAGGTATCTTGATTTCGGTCTCATTGGCACTAGAATAAAAACGCACAGGAATTGTGATCAATCGATAACATATCGAAATCTAAAAGAGGACTGAGAATGTACACCGTGCCTTCATCCATAGACAATGAAACTATCTCAGTTCCAACCAGTCTTAGAGATTCCCTCTCATGCCTTGATGTTGTGTGGGCTGACATGTTTGAGGCTGAAGACATGAATCCTGACACAGCGAGACAGCAGCAGACTGATTTTCTTAGAGGAGCTCCACCAAAGTGGCTGAATTTTTACACATCTGTGAATCGGCCGACACTAGTACCACTGGTCGAAAGGGACGGCTTTAATGATTTAATACAGTTAGTTGAGAAAAGAAAAAGAAAACACTCTCCTATCACTGATGTTTCTTTAAGATACCAGCCTGGCAGTGGAGGGTCAACTCTCGCCATGCAGGTGCTTTGGCGTTTCCGGAAAGATCTCAGATGTGCAAGAGTGATCGGTTCAGATCTAAACACTAAGCTGTCAGACCTGTCAACACAAGTGCTGGACCTTTTTCTACTGTCTAATGAAGAACATGCAAAACACGATCGGAGAACTGTACTACTGTTACTGGACACCAAGGAAAAAATGGACAATGATCTACCAAACAAGAAGGTTCTCTGTGATATCCTGATTGAAGAAATCTGTAAGAGGGGCATCAATACAGACACTCCAGTTGTGATCATTTTGAACTGCATCCCTACAGACTTCACTCTAACCGACACAATGATTCTTCCCCCAAATCTCTCTGATGAGGAAACCACACAATTCAAGGAAAAAGTTCTGCAACAGATCCGACTACAGTGGAAAAGCCAAAGTAAAGTTACAACCATTATTCTGCACCACAAAGACAGCAGCGGATCAACACTGGCCCGTGAGGTGCTGTCAGACTTGAGCGAGGAGTTCACATGTGAAATCTGGAGAGAACATTTAATACAGATATCACAGAAAATAAAAAGGAGTTCACAACTGAGATTGAAAATATGGCAAATGAATTGCTCAGTATACATAAAACGCATAAAAAAACTGTGCTTCTCCTGTTGGATCACAAAGATGACAAGTCACTTAGCTGCTTATTAAAGAATCTGCAATTCAAGCTTAAGCGTGCTCATCACCCTGGATTCATCATTATCAATGCTGTAAGCAAGAGCGCCGTTCGAGGACAAGATGATGTGAAACTTAAAATGGAGCTTTTACCAGATGAGAAGGTGAGGTTTGCTCAGAAGTCGCTGGAGGTGAAAAAGAAACACAAGAAAATGTCACAGAAGTTGCATGCCTTTAACATAATGCAGAGAGGATTCCAGAAAGAGGATGCAGAGAAAGTGATAACAGAAGAAATGGTGAATCATATTGAAAAGGACTCAAAGTCAAGTGGAACAAGACTCTTCGGTTTTCTGGCTTTGATAAATTCATATGTCCCTGGTTCACACTTGTCGAAGCTGTTGTGCAAGCGATTCATTGGCGAAAAAGAATGGCCCACTGATGAGGGAAAACCTTCACTGGAAATGATACTGAAGCCTTTCGAGGATCTTATTGTAATTTTCTCAGATGGAGAACAGAAAGCCGGCTGCATACGTCTGGCACATCCAATGATTGCTGATGCCTGTCTAAAACGGTTCACTGAGCACAATGTGAAGAAATCTGACATTGCTCTTGACTTCTTGAACAGCATGGTAAAATCCAATGAGATCAGTTATGTACAAACTTGCAAGAGCATGTTACTCAAAAGGCTTGAGGGTCTGATGAAAAAGGAAAAGTTTTCCAAACTAATCTTTGACCTCTTGGATGAAGGGGAAAATAATACTAAGCAGTGCATTGATTTGTTGAAGTCGGCTTCATTTATCTTCTCAACAGACCCTTTTTATCCTCAAGCACTTGCACGTTTGTATTACATTAAGGTAAATAAGGAGAACAAATTTGAAGAAGCAGAACAATGGGCAACAGAGGCCATTAACAGAGATCAAGAAAAATCTCATATAAAGGACACATTGGGGCAAGTTCACAAAAACCACCTGCGGAGTCATTCTTTTAAGAAAACATCCAGAGACATTAAAGTGTGTTTGGCCATTGCAAAGTCTGCCATTGATGCATTTAATGCTGAAGCTGAAGCATCTGAAGTCGAGTCAGAAGACGACGCCAGATTCAATAGTAGGGGCTATTTTGGTTTTCTCCAGGTTTGTAATATCATTTATGACATGGGCCCTGCACAAGAATACATCAGTGGTCTCAGAGGTGATGTTGAGTGCAGATATGATTTCTTTGAATGGTATCTGGTATACTCAAAACCAAGCCTCAAAAAAGAGGAACCAGCCTACTTTTGTGAAGATGTTGAAAAGTGCTACATGCACTATTTTAAACAGCGTGAGCAGACTGGTGAAATGACCCTAAATGAGAAGAAAATGAAGACTTTTGCAGGACTTCTTCATTTCTTACAATCTGACATCAATGTCCTTGAACAAAATTGGAATGCAATCGCAAATCCACAGTCCAATAACGAAACCCAAATGGTTCATTACACTCTTGCCAACATCACCTTGAGTCAGTTTGATAAGCCGTGTGAAAATCTTCAGGATCTTCAGGCCAGTTTACATGAGCTTTGGAAAACAGAAGAAAAACACAGAAGCCCAGAGTTTTACCTCTTGATCCTTTTACTCTTTTGGCCTGATGAAGCACAGCCAGTTATCCCAGACTCTCCTAACCTTGAAAACTGTGTCCGATATATGAGTCAGTCATATGAGAGCAAGTATCAGAAATACCTTCGCAGTCGCTACCTGGTGCCTCTGTTCTTCTTAGGGAAAGGAAGTGGTTTGCAGAGACTGGTCCATGCTTTAAAACCACACAAAAAGCATTTTCAGAGAACTGATCTGGAGCTCCTCACTGAAGGAGATGAAAATGTAGAAGTCGGATGTCTTCAGCGTATCAACGGGGAGGTGAAACATTTTAAGGTGTTTTGCTGTTAGAGATGGGCAGCAGATTGAAGTCACCCCTCACAATGAGGCTAGTGTGTACAAAGAAGGCCGAGTGTCTTTCTATCTTGGCTTCACAATCCAAGGACCTGTTGCCTACAACATCAGATATGATGAGAACAGTAAGTTTACTATTTTATATTTCACACTCATAAAACACTTTCATATTAATCACACATCTGCCAACAGTGTCAGTTGTAGACTGTAAAAAAAGGGCACAATGAACTTTATTCATTTGACAGAATTTCCATATAGCTGTTTCAAGTGTATTTTGAATTTTGCATTGCATTGAGTCGTGTTAAAAAAATAACGGAAATGTTGGTAAAAATATCAGATAATGTACAGGCAGCACATTACTGGTACATTTTTGTTTTTTCGTTGAAGGTTTTTTATTATTTTCAGTGACACGTTTTTATTCCCTTTCCTCTGCAGAGCTTGAATCTGATGGTGACAGCAGGATGGAATGAATCACTGAACAGAAATGTCATCAAATGTCACAAACAGGGCAAATTTAAAATGTTTGTTTCTTAGTTCTGAAAAAGGATGGGGGGGGGGGGGGCACAAGTTGATAATAATTATTAGTTATAAGTAGAGGTACATAGTACTTTATGTGATTGATCCTAGTTTATGTCTTACCACATTGGTTGTCTTAATTCATTACATATATCGGCCAGAATTACATTTACATTTAGCAGACGCTTTTATCCAAAGCGACTTACAGATGGGGGGGGCACGGTGGCTTAGTGGTTAGCACGTTCGCCTCACACCTCCAGGGTTGGGGGTTCGATTCCCGCTTTCGACTTGTGTGTGTGGAGTTTGCATGTTCTCCCCGTGCCTCGGGGGTTTCCTCCGGGTACTCCGGTTTCCTCCCCTGGTCCAAAGACATGCATGGTAGGTTGATTGGCATCTCTGGAAAAATTGTCCGTAGGGTGTGAGTGCGTGAGTGAATGAGTGAGTGTGTGTGCCCTGCGATGGGTTGGCACTCCATCCAGGGTGTATCCTGCCTTGATGCCCGATGACTCCTGAGATAGGCGCAGGCTCCCCGTGACCCGAGGTAGTTCGGACAAGCGGTAGAAAATGGAATGGAATGGACTTACAGATGGGGTTAACAATGGAAGCAATTGGGGCAACATAAGGACAACAAAAGCATAAGTGCAAGTCTCATATAGCCTACCACAGTATAAAGAGCTAAGTTGGAATGTTTTTTTTTTTAAAGATTAATTAACTTCAGGAAAAGCCCATGGTTCTTCCAATATCGATTTCAAACAGTTTCTTGTTGAGATTTCTGTATTTGTATTTTTTTTCTTCATAATGCTTTTTACAATTTGGTGATATTTTCTTTGACATGCATAACGTGAGGTGAATAACAGCAATTTAGACCTGTCCCAGATTATCAAATTCTGGCAGAAAATGATTCAGCCACAAAACCACTAATAGGTGTGGCATGTCTCCTCTAGATATAATATCTGCATTCTTTCTTCTGATGTGGTTAGGAAACATATTTTCAGACAAGTCTAATGTGTCGATCTAATGTGTTAGATAGATATCAAAATAAATCGCAGAAATCAAAATTACAAAAAATATCCCAGATTGCCCGTATTCACCCTACAATTTATAGGGCATTTTTGAGTCATATATGAATACTGTAAAAAATCTAATATGAGTTTTACAGTGCATGCTATGGTGTTTGGTATTAGCAGAAAACCAAAGGAAACAACTGATATTAATTTAGAAATCATTTAAAGTTTATATATTAAATCAAATGCCAGTCAATTTGAAGTCATATAGGATTTATTTACATTTTGTGTCAATTGTTTAGATGTATTTCAATAGGGAAATGGTGTGCCTTTTTTCAAGCTTTATAAACGAAGAGTTTATTTCCAAATGAGATAACAGTTATGATAACATAATAAAACACATGATTTAAAAAGAAAATTAAAACTGAGTTATCTCATTTTGGAAACAAACTCTTCATATAATTCATCATATTACAGAAATGATATTACCAAATCTTTATATATAATAATCAAAGATGTTTCAGACAATATCTCTACATATTCTAATCATATGAGTTCATTCAGTGACACTAATTTGCGATGGAAAACCTTTAATTCAACACAATCAAATTATATTGATATGGGAAATGCAACTGTATTTTGTAGTATCCACTCTAATAAATAATTCTGTAATTAAAATGTTGTGTCATCTTTGGTTGAAAGTTTATGAGTATACAGTGTATGACTCTGAATGAACTGACATGACTCTACTTAGGACAAGATAAGAGCTCGGGCAAGAGTGAAGGACAGCCCTTTGATTGGTAAACTGCTTTATACACATCTTACAAGACAAACAAAGACAAATGGCTAGTAGCGACAGCAGTGGCATTCCTCCTGTCACTTAAGTGGCAACTTCCTTAACTACACAGAACTTTAAAGAGTACATAACTAGAGATTTTTAAGGTCCTACTTTGGATTATTGAGTGTCCAACAACAAGTTTATGTACATAGAAGGTGAAAAAACACTATAATTTGTAATAGGCAGTTTTCGCGGGCAGTCCTTTTTTCAGACCTCAAATACTGCAAAGAAAACAAGTTCATATTCCCTTTAAGTAATACAACAGTAATATTTCTACATGCATTTAGGAAAATCTCTGTCTTGTCATTCTGTCAGTCTTTCTCACTTGCTGTTGAATGACTTTATGTCACTCCTGATGTTTGATTTTGCTGAAATTCACTGGACTGGAATGGCCACAATACATCTAGAAATGCTGATTTGAAATGAAAATTTGACAAATCTCTTAATTTTGTCCGCGGCTGTATTATATTACAATATAATTTATATTGTATATACAGAATCAACATCTTCAGGATTACTAGAAACTTCCATGCAGGTGTGGTTTAGAGCTGGTTGGAGCTAAACTGTGCAGATCTGCGGCCCTCCAGGAACTGAGTTTGACACCCTTGATATAAACAATGCCATGTCTTTCTCACATAACACAAGGGATCTGTCCCGATCCTGCCACTAGACCGTAAAATCATGAACAAGGAGGCATGACCATGACATCTATATTCAAAATCTCTTGTTGGACAACATATAAATATTAGCTTTTTTCCGACAGGTGGCTGAAAGGCCATTTTGTGTGATTCAGATGTTTCGCTTGAATTCAGTAAGCAAAACAGTCAAAGGGGCATCCAATCCGATTTCACAAACATAAATCTGTGTTCTTTCTGATGATGAATCCAATGTTAATGCTAATAGTTTTTTGTTTGTTTCTCGCATTCCTTAGTTTTCTTTGTCAATCACTGAACAACAATATAGATGACTACCGAAGACTGATTTATGGTATTTATCTTCATCCAAAGATGATCAGACTTTTTCACCTCTTCCACCATCCTTTCTTTTTGTTGTTTTATAGGCCTACTTGCAACAACGGTCTTCCTCTGGCAATAATAAAATGCAAATTAATTGATGTATTATTTATAACGTGCAGTTCTTAGGATTTGAGGGTTTCAAATGGATGAGGGCTTTACTGAATATTCAGTGTGAAACACTTCACACATGCCTTGTCTGTTTACTGTTTTATAAACCCGCATAGTGAAAACTGATAACTTCAGTAGAGAACCTTTAACTTTGAGTAGATAAGTGATCATGTGGTTAACTTTCATGACTTCAGCCGTCTATTGTGATATTTAACTAGTAAAAATGCAATTACAGATATCAAGAATGACGGTTTTTACTAGTTGAAAATTATTTTTTGATTTCAAGAATACACATTTCTGCAAGTGGTGGTGTGATTGTTGATATCAGGAATTCACATTTATACTAGTGAAAATTTAATTTCTAATATCAAAAATAGCATTTGTTACTAGTAGAAATCCTATTCTTGTTATCAAAGAATTATAATTTTAATAAAAAAATTCTAAGAATGATGTAATTTGATAGTTATTTCTAGTCAGACTTGAATAAGTGGGAAACATAAAGGTTCCTAAGTGTGAAGACTCTAGGTCAAATGATTTAGGAGCGCTGGAGTGGAGCGGAATCTAGTTAAGAGTAACAAGATGGCAGCAGAGAGACTGAGACCGTGGACTTTACGACAAAGAAACAAATGTGGTGGAATGATGTGATGACAGGGAGTAACTAGATAATAATAGCTGTGGATGTGTGATGGGAGCGGACTTTCATTTTCAGAGAAATGAATGAAAACATGTCAAATCCTGTAAACCACTGTCAGAAGATTTTAACTGCCTGACATTCCTTTAGGGTTTGGTGATATTGATACAGATCTCTGAATACCGGCATCTGAAGAATACTTAAAGGGGTGGTGCAACGGTGTCTCATGCAGTCTGACTTCTTCACACTGTTAAACGTGCTGTCTTCTCTTGCTTAACATGGTCAACTTGTCAAAAAAACAGTTGGATGTTTTCTGAGTATTTCTGTGCTCGATACACTCCCCCAGTGTTCGTACTGGTTTCGGAAAGTTTTTTTCGAACATAAAAAATCCTTGCGCAACATTTTTTTGGTCCCTTATTGGATTATTCTCCCGGCAAGGAACGCCTTTATGGGATTCCGATCCCATACAAAGGAAGGGTGTTTTTGACTGTGAGGGAAAGAAATCCTTGTTTAGCTTTCCTAAGAACCCGGAGGTAAGACCACAGTGGATGCAGTTTGTTTTTCCCAGACAGCAATGGAGTTGTGAAAATATTTTTGTTTGTGAACGTCATTTCGAAGACGATTGTTTCTCAAGCAAGTCCCAGTTTTACTCTGGATTAAAGCAGTTTGCAACTGAATGTTGGAGTGTGCCAAAGAAAAAGTTCCCATTCTGGAGTCTGAAACACAGCCGGTAAGTTTGGTTTGCAATTGGTGCGTAAGAGCATTTAATGTAAACAGCACAAACATTTGGGTTATCCCCAGTTTGCCATTTCAGTGTTTTATAAAAATGTGGATAATTCTATCAATGAAGATAAAGCTCTCTTGTGCTATTTGTATATTATAAAGTTTTTATGTAAATGTTTGCTTTCACACCATTTCAGAACACATTTCCAGTACAGGTAAGTAAAAACGTGAAAGAATCTATAAAGTCAGTTTACGAAAACATTTGACCAAATATTTATCAAATATCCCCAAATAAAAGGAAATACATCTCTAAATAATAATCTGCACTCATCAGTTATTTAGTGTGATGAAATATATACGTTTTCATAATCATCTGCTAACTCATTTACGCGGGATACTGATGTCTGTTTTTCAAAACATTAGAATTAGCTTCTAGCAGAATATTTTATATTAATGTGCCACTTTCATAGCAGGTATATTGTGTCCTTACTTTCATTTACAGATCAATAAAATGACCTTTGTGTATATTTCTTGAGTCATTATTTCAAAAAAAAAAACTTAATTCAGGTGTAACAGGTTTATGACACAACATTCTTTGCACATAAAAGGTTCAGAAAACCAAGTTACGACAGTGGCCTATTGCTTGTTGCTACAGAGTACTAGACAACAGCTGACTGTCAGCAGAACGGTAAGACGATTCATGCATTTCACTATTATATAAAAGTGTATTTATGATTCAGCTGCTGACATTGTAGTAAGAACAGATGTGCTTCAAATGAACCTTTTCACAGCCTGTTTTGACAGATTTCCTCAGTTATTTACATTGTAAATCTATCAATACATTGCTGGTGGGGCAAATGTGAAAGTTTGCCATTCTCCACTATAGGAGGTGGTCCTCACAGAACACCAGGTCCAGGGGACGAGAGTGGGTCCAGATCCATCTCCTCCCACTTTATATACTTTGCTGCAATTTGGCGAGTAAGTTGCAACCTGTGGTCGCCAATGTTTGCTTTTATTAATGTAAATCTATATTTGATTATTAGTCAAGATAGATTCATAATTAAGTGTACGCATAATCACAGTTAAATATATGGTAACCCTAAATCGAATAAAATACGTAATTAAGTTTGTTTTTCCGTCAAAAGAATAACTTACGTTAGTGTCTACGTATGACACTCAAAATGAAGTGGGAGGAGACTGGATCTTTATCCAACCTTGAACCCTGGACCTTGTGTTCTGCAGTGAGGAGCTTCTGGTCTAGTTAGCTGATCTTCATTCTGTGCATTTATACTTCTGTTCCTATACTGTTCATTGTCAGTTGTTGTTTTAGCTGGTATAATTCTGCGTTTATCTTGTTTTGGATTATGCCTGAAATGAAACATCTTCTCTCAGTTAAAAAAAGACCACTTGTGATACGAAAACATTTTACAGAATATTTATCAAATATCCCCAAATAAAAGGAAATACATCTCTATACAATCATCTGCACTCATCAGTTATTTAGTGTGATGAAATATATACGCTTTCATAATCATCTGCTAACTCATTTACGCGGGATACTGATGTCTGTTTTTCAAAACATTAGAATTAGCTTCTAGCAGAATATTTTATATTAATGTGCCACTTTCATAGCAGGTATATTGTGTCCTACTTTCATTTACAGATCAATAAAATGACCTTTGTGTATATTTCTTGAGTCATTATTTCAAAAAAACTAAACTTAATTCAGGTGTAACAGGTTTATGACACAACATTCTTTGCACACAAAAGGTTCAGAAAACCGAGGTTACGACAGTGGCCTATTGCTTGTTGCTACAGAGTACTAGACAACAGCTGACTGTCAGCAGAACGGTAAGACGATTCATGCATTTCACTATTATATAAAAGTGTATTTATGATTCACCTGCTGACATTGTAGTAAGAACAGATGTGCTTCAAATGAACCTTTTCACAGCCTGTTTTGACAGATTTCCTCAGTTATTAACATTGTAAATCTATCAATACATTGCTGGTGGGGCAAATGTGAAAGTTTGCCATTCTCCACTATAGGAGGTGGTCCTCACAGAACACCAGGTCCAGGGGACGAGAGTGGGTCCAGATCCATCTCCTCCCACTTTATATACTTTGCCGCAATTTGGCGAGTAGTCGCAACCTGTGGTCGCCAATGTTTGCTTTTATTAATGTAAATCTATATTTGATTAATAGTCGAGATAGATTTGTCACGAGGTGACGAAATTCCAACTTTTTCCCCGCCGGACCCATAACAACGGAACACCGGGCTAGTTCCGGGTTAGCGCAAAATCCCCGCGAATGGGGTAATTAGCCAAAATCGCCGACAGCTGTGCACGAGGGGATTGAAGCCCCGCGATTGGGACACGTTGCGATTAGGGCAGGATAAAAGGAGAGTGTACAGACCAACGAAGTGTTGTTTTGGGGATTGTGTATCTCAGAGGAAGCGTGAGTAGAGTAGAGGAGAAGAGGAAGTGGGGCTGGCAAATGGGGCGGCACTGTGAGTATTGGGAGAAAGAGCACGCCGACTCAACCGGAAGGAGGAAATCGCTGGACAGTGAGATCGTTTGTGAGAGACTGTGAGTAGTCCACTCGATCTTTATCCTCTCTCTCTGGTCTATGGGACTTCCTGATGTGAATGCCAGGTCAGCAAATGGGCGACGGCCATCTATATATATATATTTTCCCACTGAGTGCTGAATTCCAGTGATGAAGTGATGTGATGCACTGTTTTGATGTGTGAAGTGTGAACTTGAACCCACTGGATGTCCATTACTTACCTGAGTTCGCTATCACGTTCTAAGACGTAAGAAGAGGTTAACACTGTTGTACTCCACAGATATTTGAGTGTACTGTCTGACAGCCCATTGGGAAGGGGGACACGTGAGGCGAATGCTTAACCGTCTGTTTTGCAGTGAAGCTCCCCAGCCGTAAGTTCTCTGTCTGTCACCTGTAGAAGAAGAGGATTGCGTGTCTGTATACTCACCTGACTGCTTTGCAGTGAAGCTCCCCAGCCTGAAGCTCCCCAGCCGTAAGTTCTCTGTCTGTCACTTGTAGAAGAGGAGGATTACGTGCCTGTATACTCACCTGACTGCTTTGCAGTGAAGCTCCCCAGCCGTAAGTTCTCTGTCTGTCACCTGTAGAAGAAGAGGATTACCTGCCTGTATACTCACCTGACTGCTTTGCAGTGAAGCTCCCCAGCCTGAAGCTCCCCAGCCGTAAGCTCTCTGCCTGTCGCCTGTAGAAGAAGAGGATTGTATACCCGACTAATCACCTGACTGCTCGCAGGAATCCTCCTCGTCGTACCCTTCTGTCCGCTTCCCGCTGTGAAGAAGAGGAGTACGTACCTGAATCACGCACCTCAACTGTTCCACCACAGTTCCTCCGGTCGTAAGTCCCGATTCATCCTCCCCCGGGGAAGAAGGGAGTGCGTCCCCGAAATACGCACCTAAACCGTCCTGCAGCAGCCTCCTCCCAGTCGGGAGCCCCGACTCGCCCCTTCCATTGGAAGACCGCGAAGCCACTCACCAGAACACCCCCCTACACTGCACTCTGTGGGCCTTCGGCGGATCCGCAGGACAGAACGACCCTGCCCAGAAGACTCATCCTCTTAAATCTCTTATCCATTTTTAAACTAAATAAAGTACCGTTACTTGAAGTCTTGTTGTCTGTTATCTTTGCCTGGCCTCTGTCCGACTCCCCAAGGGTGGTACGGGTCTCGGGTGGGTGTAGTCTGATTGGCCCGCCCCGACCTGTGACAGATTCATAATTAAGTGTACGCATAATCACAGTTAAATATGTTAACCCTAAATCGAATAAAATACGTAATTAAGTTTGTTTTTGCGTCAAAAGAATAATTTACTTTAGTTACGACATAATGCGGAAATGGTGGCGCAACAATTACAAGTATGACACTCAAAGTGAAGTGGGAGGAGACTGGATCTTTATCCAACCTTGAACCCTGGACCTTGTGTTCTTTAGAAGTTAGACATAATTAATATTGCATATAAGAATTTATAGTCCATTTAATATTTGACCTGTGGTTCTCTCTCCTTTATCTCAAATGTGTGCTTTCACTGTGCGAGTGTTTGCGTATGTTTGTAGTGTGTATGCATATTGTGTGTGTGGAGCATTTGTATGTCTGTCTTTTGTTGTTTTCACCTTTTTCTTGTTTTTACAGGTATATGACTTTAGTTGTTTTTCTTGTATTCAATGCGTCTCATGTACAGCTGCTTTGTAACAATGAAAATTGTAAAAAGCGCTATATAAATAAAGTTGAGTTGTTCTGCTTCTGGTCTAGTTAGCTGATCTTCATTCTGTGCATTTATACCTCTGTTACTACTGTTCATTGTCAGTTGTTGTTTTAGCTGGTATGATTCTGCGTTTATTCTTGTTTTGGATTACGCCTGATACGAAACATCTTCTCTCTGGTAAATAATGACCACTTGTGATTAGATCCTAAATAAATGCATTCACTTATTGTTATTTATGTTATTTTTTTGTTCAAAAGCTATTAATTGCATGAACGAAATGGTTTGGTTCCAAAGTTCATTTGGGAATATTGCAGGGATGCAGGAGACCGATCGTATTATTTCAACCTCTGTTATGTGTCATATTTATTCATTTTGATTTTTTTTATCTTTTATATGTTTTCTTTCTTGCATGAGAATGATACTTATCTCATTCTTCCAGGTATATTGATTTCTCCTTGGCACTAGAATAAAAATGCACAAGAATTCTCTTAATTGAACAACAATTTCGAGACCCTTCTCACACAAACAACTCCACTCTGAAAGATAAATAGACAAACTACAAGAGGACTGAGAATGTACACCGTGCCTTCATCCATAGACAATGAAACTATCTCAGTTCCAACCAGTCTTAGAGATTCCCTCTCATGCCTTGATGTTGTGTGGGCTGACATGTTTGAGGCTGAAGACATGAATCCTGACACAGCGAGACAGCAGCAGACTGATTTTCTTAGAGGAGCTCCACCAAAGTGGCTGAATTTTTACACATCTGTGAATCGACAGACACTAGAACCACTGGTCGAAAGGGACGGCTTTAAGGATTTAATACAGTTAGTTGAGAAAAGAAAAAGAAAACACTCTCCTATCACTGATGTTTCTTTAAGATACCAGCCTGGTAGTGGAGGGTCAACTCTCGCCATGCAGGTGCTTTGGCGTTTCCGGAAAGATCTCAGATGTGCCAGAGTGATCGGTTCAGATCTAAACGCCAATGAGCTGTCAAAACAAGTGCTGGACCTTTTTTCTACTGTCTAATGAAGAACATGCAAAACAAGATCGGAGAACTGTGCTGCTGTTACTGGACACCAATGAAAAAATGGACAATGATCTACCAAACATGATTGTTCTCTGTGATATCCTGTTTGAAGAAATCCGTAAGAGGGGCATCAATACAGACACTCCAGTTGTGATCATTTTGAACTGCATCCCTACAGACTTCACTCTAACCGACACAATGATTCTTCCCCCAAATCTCTCTGAAGAGGAAACAACACAATTCAAGGAAAAAGTTCTGCAACAGATCCGACTACAGGGGAAAAGCCAAAGTAAAGTTACAACCATTAATCTGCACCACAAAGACAGCAGCGGATCAACACTGGCCCGTGAGGTGCTGTCAGACTTGAGTGAGGAGTTCACATGTGAAACCCTGAGAGAACCATTTAATACAGATATCACAGAAAATAAAAAGAAGTTCATGTATGAGATTCAAAATATGGCACATGTATTGCTCAGTACACGTAAAACACATAAAAAAACGGTGATTCTCCCGTTGGATCACAAAGACGACAAGCCACTACACTACTTATTAAAGAATCTGCAATTCAAGCTTAAGCGTGCTCATCACCCTGGATTCATCATTATCAATGCTGTAAGCAAGAGCGCCGTTCAAGGACAAGATGATGTGAAACTTAAAATGGAGCTTTTACCAGATGAGAAGGTGAGGTTTGCTCAGAAGTCGCTGGAGGTGAAAAGGGAATACAAGGAAACGTCACAGAAGTTGCATGCCTTTAACATAATGCAGAGAGGATTCCAGAAAGAGGATGCAGAGAAAGTGATCACAGAAGAAATGGTGAATCATATTGAAAAGGACTCAAAGTCAAGCGGAACAAGACTCTTCGGTTTTCTGGCTTTGATAAATTCATATGTCCCTGGTTCACACTTGTCGAAGCTGTTGTGCAAGCGATTCATTGGCGAAAAAGAATGGCCCACTGATGAGGGACAACCTTCACTGGAAATGATACTGAAGCCTTTCAAGGATCTTATTGTAATTTTCTCAGATGGAGAACAGAAATCCAACTGCATACGTCTGGCACATCCAATGATTGCTGATGCCTGTCTAAAACTGTTCACTGAGCACAATGTGAAGAAATATGACATTGCCCATGACTTCTTGAACAGCATGGTAAAATCCAATGAGATCAGTTATGTACAAATTTGCATGAGCATGTTACTCAAAAGGCTTGATGGTCTGATGGCTAAAGAAACATTTTCCAAACTGGTTCTTGACATCTTGGATGAAGGGGAAAATAATACTAAGCAGTGCATTGATTTGTTGAAGTCGACTTCATTTCTCTTCTCAACAGACCCTTATTATCCTCAAGCACTTGCACGTTTGTATTACATTAAGGTAAAGGAGGAGAAAAAATTTGAAGAAGCAGAACAATGGGCAACAAAGGCCATTGACAGAGATCAAGAAAAATCTCATATAAAGGACACATTGGGGCAAGTTCACAAAAGTCACCTGCGGAGTCATTTTTTTAGGAAAACATCCGGAGACATTAAAGTGTGTTTTGGCCATTGCAAAGTCTGCCATTGATGCATTTAATGCTGAAGCTGAAGCATCTGAAGTTGAGTCAGAAAAGCACACCAGATTCAATAGTAGAGGCTATTTTGGTTTTCTCCAGGTTTGTAATATCATTTATGACATGGGCCCTGCACAAGAATACATCAGTGGTCTCAGAGGTGATGTTGAGTGCAGATATGATTTCTTTGAATGGTATCTGGTATACTCAAGACCAAGCCCCAAAAAAGAAGAACCCGCCTACATTTGTGAAGATGTTGAAAAGTGCTACATGCACTATTTTAAACAGCGTCAGCAGACTGGTGAAATTACCCTAAATGAGAAGAAAATGAAGACTTTTGCAGGACTTCTTCATTTCTTACAATCTGACATCAATGTCCTTGAACAAAATTGGAATGCAATCGCAAATCCACAGTCCAATAACGAAACCCAAATGGTTCATTACACTCTTGCCAACATCATCTTGAGTCAGTTTGATAAGCCGTGTGAAAATCTTCAGGATCTTCAGGCCAGGTTACAGGAGCTTTGGAAAACAGAAGAAAAACACAGAAGCCCAGAGTTTTACCTCTTGATCCTTTTGCTCTTTTGGCCTGATGAAGCACAGCCAGTTATCCCAGACTCTCCTAACCTTGAAAACTGTGTCCAATATATGAGTCAGTCATATGAGAGCAAGTATCAGAAATACCTTCGCAGTCGCTTCCTGGTGCCTCTGTTCTTCTTAGGGAAAGGAAGTGGTTTGCAGAGACTGGTCCATGCTTTAAAACAACACAAAAAGGATTTTCAGAAAACTGATCAGGAGCTCCTCACTGAAGGAGATGAAAATGTAGAAGTCGGATGTCTTCAGCGTATCAACGGGGAGGTGACAAAACATCAAGTGTTTGCTGTTATAGATGGGCAGCAGATTGAAGTCACCCCTCACAATGAGGCTAGTGTGTACAAAGAAGGCCGAGTGTCTTTCTATCTTGGCTTCACTATCAAAGGACCTGTTGCTTACATCATCAGATATGATGAGAACAGTAAGTAAAGTACTTCCTATTTCAAACTCATGAAACACTTTCATCTGTCAGTAGTAACCTGTCAATTGTATTTTATTGTCAGTGAAATATTCTATTCCATTTTCTCTACAGAGTTAATATTCTGAATTGTGTGATTAAACTGCTGGACTTGTGACAGCGGGATGGAATGAATCACTGAACTCAAATGTTCTTAAATGTCACATCCAGGATACATTTTAAATGTCTTCTTAATATTTTTGTTTCTAAATTCGGAAGAAGAAAAAAGACAGAAAGAAAGAAAGGTGGGGGGTTGATATAATAAGTAGAGTTCAGTTACTAGTTTCTTGATTATCTTACATTCTATCATTGGTTCTGACAATTCATTACATCTATCTTCTGTGTTTCATCAGACAGGTTACGGACACTTATACTAAAAAGCATACAATTTATAGGGGATTTTTGGGTGAATACTGTAAAAAGTCTTATTCGACAACTGTATGATGTCAGCAGAAAATTAAGGAAACAACATATATTCATGTACATATCATTTATAGTTCTTAGATTGAATCATATCCTAGTCAAATCGAGGTTGTATGATTTCTTTACATTTTGTGACAATTGTGTTTTATGCAGATTTGATACATTTTTAATAAGGAAATGGTGCCTACTCTTTAAGCCTTAAGTGTTTACATAATATCCAGTGTTTTCTTACAGAAATACTGAAAGTCTATGATAATAGATGACTCTGATTGGCTCCTTACAATATTATTTTAGGACAGATAAGAATTGCAGGTTTTTAACAAAACTTGTCCATATGGGTAGTGCTTCTAGAGATAATAAAATAAACACTGTCAAAAATTCACTGTTAATAAACAATGTGCTTGTTTCTTAAATCGAATCGTGGAAGAGAGTTTGGAAGTGATTATGACTTCTCTTCATGTGTAGCCCAGAACAACATTGTTCTGTTTTACAGATGCATTATTCATCATGTTAGACTGGTGAGTCTGACAATATCAAAACACGTTACTCTTGTTACATAATCTAAAAGTAGTCCAACATATTCAGAGTATTTATAATATTCAGCACATGACAACCCTTTTGATGCATATCAAAAATTAACAACACAACAAACACACAATCACTTTTATGGAATAAAATGGACGAAAACCATACACTTTATTAGTATTCTTCTTAGATTCTAGCATTAATTGTCATTATCATGGGTGAATATGTGCAAAATAATTGAATCTTACCCCAAAAGTATGTGTGTGATTACTAATGATTATTGGTGGAATGTATTCATATTCCTTATGTAGGAAAATTATTTTTTAATTCAATGGAGCAAATGAAAGAAACAGGTGTGGAACACTGAAGACAGAGACGTTCTGCCAAACAACAGTCATCTTTATTACAGTCATATCGGTGACTGCAAAAGCCGCAATCACATTTCAAACTGTCATGGCTAATGCTGCCATAAAAAAAAAAAGTCTGAGTACAAACATGTCATCAAAATGTTTAACTATCCTGCATGCGTTCATTCACATGTTAATAACTGACCGAAGGTGTGAACAGTTGAACAACAGAAAGCTGTAATTGAGAATGCATATATCTCCACAAAGTATTGAATCAATGAGTGATAGATTGCCCATGTTGTGTATAAAAGAATCCAAATATTTCTTCTTTGTTTCAGCCAATGCTGCTGCATTATCAGATATGTACATGCCCATCTGGCAGTCCTGAAGAGTTTTATGGTTGCCCTGGCATGAGCGTAGGGTGAGGGGGTTTGGTGAAACAAAAAATGTTTCCTCTCCTTTCCAGTGTGGTACCAATGTTTTCCAACCTGCCCTGTAAGGGGTGTCAGGCAGTTGTCTTATATCTGATGGCACTCGTTACATACAAGTTATGTTAGCCCACCAGTTAGAGAGATGCCCAGCCAAAATGGGCCCTGGAATGCATTGTCAGGTACTGTTGTTCACTACATACAAAAAAAACTAGGCAGGGAGTGGCTCAAATACAGTAAAAATTAAATATAAAAATAGGACCCAAGAAACTAAAAACCTGGTTCAGCTGGAAACGTATAAAATCACCAGAGACTTGGAAAACAACAACTGACACAAACAAATGGACACAAAGGGCTTAAATACATGGAGACAAACCAGATAACAATGCACAGGTGGGTGTGATTAAACAATAATGAGTCCAGGCAAAGGATTATGGGAATTATGGGCAGTCGGGAGGAGTGCCCTCTAGTGGCACTTCAGCTGGTGACTGACTTTAGAGTTTCCAGAGTGCTCACAGTAGTGTTAATATTCCTGACTCTTTCTAGATGTATGGAAGAATCTCGCTATGCAGCTTCATTTCATAGTGTTTGAGTTACTGTGAAAATAACACTTATACATTCAAGCAACTTTACAGCTCAAATATTGCACAATTTGGAAAAAATGTATTCGTCTTAAAAATTAGAAGCTTCACATTCCTGTCTTAAATTTGGCCTTTTTAAAGAAAATAAGGAATTTATCAGAATTATGAATCATGATTGTTTATTTTTTTGGTAATATACAATCATAAATGCTCATATGCTGCAAATATAGTCAGTCCATTCAAGTATGATGTTGTTTCTTATATATAATTCATTATGTAACAAAACTCATTTAATAAACAGCAACATATACTTACATCAGAACAATCGAATCCATAAAAATGCCACATCTGTACGAAAATAATCCTTGAATCAGAGTTATGATTTAAACAACAGTCATGTTATGGCAGAGGCAGAAAACAACAAAACGGAATTGCAGCGCAACAGCCGCCTTTCTCTCTGGATGCATTTTAAAACAATAAAACAAATGAAATTCTGTGTTTTTGTCATGAATTATTTAATTTCAACCCAAATCTTGCACCCAAGCTCCCAAGCTCTTGATTTCTTATTTATATCCCTTTGTGAGATTTTGATGCTTCGATTAGCTCTGGGAATTCAATAACACTTAAAGGCACACGACTGGCCATGTGTCGCATTGTTGGAAACCATACAAAGGTCATTATCAGCGGCACCTCATCAAAAAGCATCTATTACCTAGGACAGTGGATGTGATAAGGGGGGATCAGATCACTGATAATATCAAGGAAAGGTAAGTAGAAATATATTATGTATTTTATATCTTTCTCCTCTTTATTTTTCTATTTTTCGTGCAGCCCTATTCAGAAAGACAAGAGCCCAGACTTAAGCATCATCTTGATATATCCTGATGACTTCTACTGGTACTGCCATCTAAACTACTGTAAAACTATTCATTAAAAGGATCACATGACTGAGTTAAAAATAATGTTATTTTATGTATTTGGTGTAATACAATCCGTTTAATCAGTTTAAGGTTATAAAAAGGTCCTGTCAGGCCTGTTCCTATATATTTTTTTGGTTTGTTCCCTTTAACTCCCTCCCACCTGGTCCCGGGTTAAGCTACTCACAACAGCATCTGTAATTACTCACCTGTTCCTCATTAGTCTGCCTTCAATTGCAGTTCATGGAGCTTCTCAATAGTTCCTGGAAGTTACTACCGATGCATGGAGGTGTTGCTAAACAGACAGATTGAGATGAACTAACACGATTAGGATGTAATAAAATAAAGAATTACACAATTAAAGGAATAAGCCTAACTTACTGGAACTATCTGATGGCTCCATGAATCACTTGATGCTCGGAAATTTCCATTGTCACGATAAGGTCTCAGACAACAGGGCTGCAAACAACGATAATAAACAGGGTTCTATAAAATTAGCTTGAGTGGCTGACCGCAGTGTTCTTACAGGATGGAGCTCAGGGATGATCTAAGAGCACACACCGAGGCGACGAGCCAGGGAAGAGGGTCTTTGAATGATTCAGGAACCACAACCACAACCGGACCACAACTGTGACCTTGGTGTGTGATTAAATACATTCCTTGGATGAGGTGCAGGTGTGGTGGGCTAGTATTCGGGAGAGTGGTATTTGGTTGATGCCAGATCCTGGTGGGTCTGTGACCGAGCCTTCACTTTTAAATAGAATATATTTTTGGTTTGAGGCTTTGATTTATTTTTCAATTTTACGTGTCTAAGATAAACAAACTAAAGAAGTCAAACATGAAATCACGTCATATGACCCCTTTAAAGATTGATTCTTCTGAAAAAAAAGGTTTTTGAACAAAGTACCTTTTACAGTTCTGTATGTCCTTAAATAAGATGCCTTAGATAAAATGCTGGGGTTTTTTTCTCTATATCTGAACAGAGCCAGATTGTCAATGTCATCTGTATTGTTGAAATAATGGATACATATTTACATAATTTCTCAAATCCATTTACTGACATACACAATAAATATCGCTTATACAAAACAATGAATGCTCAGGAGGTGCTCTGTGGTTCCCTGTTTGACTCTGCTGCACTCTACAGGAGGCAACTGGCCACTGAATAAGTAAAATGAGAATGTGGGGCACATTGAATCTATGAACCTCAATAGAATTAGAAAAGCTTTTGCAAATGCAGGCTTTAAAGTGTTTTTTATTACAGCTTTTTAGAGTTAAGCACGAGTCAACACAAATAACAAATATAACATTTCACAGTGATCTACTGTATCAGGCATATGACCTTTGACCCCTCTGTTGTGCCCCCCGGAGGTTGTTGTACTGCGAAAAGACGTTTGGCATTGACCTCTTGTGCTCTGAGATCAGCATGGTGGATGTTGAAGATGTGAGTACGTCATTTCTCTAATGCCAGTGAACAAGCAATTACAATTCAGGTCTCTTTGGGGCGGTTTCCCAGACAAGGATTAGTTTAAGCCAGGACTAACCCTTAGTTTAATTAGGATAATTAAGTTGTTTTAAAAAACATAATTAGCAAAAAAAACATTATTATGTGCATCTTGAGACAAAACAACGCAGTGATATATTTTAAGATATGCCAGTGCAAGTTGTTTTCAATCAAGGCATCTCTATAAATTAGTCTGGGATTAGGTTTAAGCGTTGTCCGGGAAACCCCGCACCTATGAGTTTAAATTTGGTTAAAATGTGAAAGGCAAAAAGTATTTTCTTGGATTTTCTCAAAAGGAGATCACTGGCAAAAAGGATGAGTAACACATTTATTTGTTGGCTTTTAGAACAACAGTTACTAACTCTGAGAAATCCAAATCTTTCTTTTATTAATTGTGCATAAAGGAATAGTTCTGTAAACAGTATGTGTGTAATACATATCATAACATGTTTTTACTGAGAATAGCCTACTCGCTGAGTCGCTGCAATGTGAGCTTTAATTCCTTTCGGGCTGTCTATGTGGTCTGAAACAAATGTCCATGTTGAAATAAATTTTGTCCAAATCAAACTGACTTTGTAGAAAAAGCTTATACCCACCCTAAACCGTCTGAAAGACTTTTGTTCTAGCTCCAGAGAGGACATATTTTCAACATGTGACAGCAACGTAAAAGACGTTTTTTGGGTGTATCTGGAAACAGGTTTACTTACATAAGTTTTTGAGTAGTAGTGGTTATATTCGCACATATCCAGAAATGTGTGTAATATACATGACAGCACACAGTTTCCTCAAGAAATAATCTGCTTTCGCCAATGTCTCTATTAGAGCTGTATGTGGTCCAGAAAGGTTGTTTGAGATACATTTGGACCAAATCTGACGGACATCTAAGAAGAATGTTTGTGGATTTTGTAAAAACAACAGAAAAGACAACATATTAGACATTTTTATTGACATTTAGCAGAAAAATATATGCTCACAAAAGGTCTTAAAACTTAAAGCATTGAAAAAAAAACATTTTTATTGCAAAAAAAAGTTGGAATAAAAAAAATCAGCTCTTCCAATTCCAACTTCCAATTTCCATATTTGTAAGTGGTCATGCTAAATCCTGTGAGACCAAATGTCCCGGCAAAGAGAGTAATACCAGTCATTTTTTCAGGGGATATAATATACAGTTTGTACAGTATAGAAGTCATTACGCTATGGAAAGTCCCTACAATGTTTTAAAACATATGTGTGTCTGTGCGTGTGCTTACTCAAGATGGCATCTGCAGTTTCACTTCCTTGTAGAAGGCAATAAGGCATCACACCACAAAAAGCAAATACTAAACAATGCATATTATTTGAAATAACTATTGATACATACAGTAGTGTTTCCAATCCTATACAGTACATATTATTGGCACATTATTCACGCTTATACAGTATGTTTTGTAAGGGATTTAAATGATGGTAACATTATTATATGGGACGGGGTCTGATCTGAAAAATGTGACGCATAAATTTGTACAAATCATTTTTTATTGTATTTAATTCAGTATTTCTTAGTGCAGGTTTGTGTGTGAGAGAGTGTGTGAGAGACAATGGTTAGTGTTGTTTATTGTAGGTGTTGGTAACAGGTTTTGAGGCCTTCAGCACAGGGCTTGGTGGCTCCCATTTGAAACACTATGGTTCCAGTCCAGCTATTTTCACTGTCATGATGGATGACAGAGTGCCATCTAGTGCCAAGCTGTTCCTGGTTTTGTTTAGTTGTTTAGGAGTTCTCTTGTCTGCAAACGGAGCACCAGTAGAAGGAGCTGGTGGTTCCCATTGTGATGATTGGCCATCGGGTCAAAACCAATAGGTGGCTGCTCTACTTTTTCCCTCTTTCCAGTGGGTTCTCCACTGTATCCTCTATGGTGTCCTCCACAGTCTCATTCTCTACTGACACCCTAGCTGTCTCCTCCACAGTGTCCTCCACTGCCTCCACTACTGTCTTCTCCAAAGTCTCCTTCTCTGACCTGACATCTTCCCTGACATCTTTGAAATAGACAAATGCAATAATTAATACTATGCATTGTCTGGATAAAATATAATGAAATACCCTTGGCTTGGCCTAATTTGGAATATTTTTAGTATTCAGAACTAATACTAAACAAGTGTCAGAGTAGCTGCTGAAATTAGCTGGGATTCAACCGGCTCGCTAGGCTAGTTCACATACTCTGGTCAAACTGTTAGCTAACCTACCAGCTGCCTGGACACATATATTCCCTGTAGCCACTGCAGCGAGCATCTGAATCAATGTTGTGTCGAGCGAGCCCGTGAATCACAGAATGTGTCGTGGGAATCAGAATGTAAACGTTGTTGTTGCGGGAAGATCTAAATCTTACCAGGATACAGCAATGCTATTTTCTGATTGGCTGTTCGGTAGCTATATTTTTTCATTTGATTAGCTGGTGCGTGGCAGGGTCTTCTGAACTCTATGGGGAACTCACTTGATTCCTCTTATAGTGGTGGGTGTTATCCTGGAAATGTCTCTGCGTGAGAAATACAAGGTGTGGCGTGTGAACGGATTGAAATGCGTGTGTTCGAGACTTGAGAACCCTGGAGCCTCTAAGGACATAGGTATGTATATTATATTGTATTTCTGTCAATAGATGTTCCAAAAAAATACACATTAGATCTTTAAGATTGATAATGAGCTTTAGGCTACTGACAGATAACATTCCCACCATTCCCTGTGTAGGGGGGAAATGTTCACCTGTAATTGAAAACAATTTGCAATTACTTCGATCATCAGGGGGCCGAGGACCAGGGTTGGGAACCACTGGGCTAAACCCTTCAAAGTAGACCAAGTTGAGAGGGCGAGAATAAGCAGAGAGAAAGAGATTCTGTGATCTTAGACAACAAGGTTGTCGACTAAAAGTGACCCAATATTTTTCATGAGAAGGTTTGTCTTCTTTGTCTTTGTTTGTTTTGCAATTCAGTAAACCTCCCCTCTTTTTACTGGTAAACACATTTGGTTTTTGATTGCTTCATCTTGTTACTTAAGTCATGCCCTCAATATGGTGTTGCATCCTTCACTGTGGCAGGACATTTACCACACATGGGGTGCTACGCAATACTCAAATTTCTTGCTTCTCCATTCTTCAGCCTGTGACCCAGCAAATAAACAGGTCCAGCCATTGTGAACGTCATCTCAATTCTCTATTTGCACCGTGAGGAATTAAGGAATAAGGAGGTTTCCTGAGTAGTCATGAGCGAGGATACACAGGTGGATCCTTTGCAGAAGTGTTTTATTGACTATACCTGACCCACCTGACATACGTGATGCCCATAATTTACACCTAAACTCTAATGACGTAGGAGCGATGGTAGAAAAGTATGCATATTTGGCGTACATTTATTTATTTGATGAATCGCTACTAATACGTTATCCTCACTAACTAAAAACATTTACTTCGTAACTTTTACTCAAAGTTACTGAGTGCAGCTGTAACACATCAGGGGAGATCTGGCCCTCCCTGCTGAGCTTGGTTTCTCCAGTTTTTTTTCTTCTCCATTTCATCATTGGAGTTTGTGTTTTCTCGCCACTGGGCCACGTTGGCGTGGTCACCGGGAGACTGCTGATA
Organism: Triplophysa siluroides; assembly: GCA_006030095.1. Lineage (NCBI taxonomy): Eukaryota > Metazoa > Chordata > Actinopteri > Cypriniformes > Nemacheilidae > Triplophysa > Triplophysa siluroides. The sequence continues at coordinate 2,564,327 of VCII01000015.1, forward strand.
TTAGATCAGTTTAAGATTCTGTAGACTCCATTTACATTGCTTACTAGAATGGTCTTACTCTTTCTTTAACATGTACTGCATTCTATTCTTACCTTTCTCTGTTTTTTCTTTTCGTTTTGTTTTTCTTCCAGTAAAGCTGCTTTGAAACAATAAAAGGCGCTATAGAAATAAAACTTAATTCTCACTATTTCATATTCAATTCATATACAGACAGCGTTTAACAAATTTAATAAACCGCCAGCATTCAATTTAAGGTTTGTGTTCCACAGCTGCCCTAAACTAAGTGTTGGTGATTACCAAAATCATTTTCTTGTTTCTGTAATGCTTAATCGATCAGAATGTGTAAGATTTTTAGTTACAGTGGTATTTCTTATGCTAAAATATAATTATTGTTGTTATCCATGATTTTTCAAATTTACAAGAAAGGCAGAAAAATAAACTAAAGCACTTTGTAGTTATATTGATTGTGTTTGGGCATCTGAATGAAGAACAATAGAGACTTTAATGTGAAAAAGTACATTAAAACAGTGTCATCAATACCAAAGGAGGTCACACAAAATGTATTTTGGTTATTTTGTGTATACATTAAGACTATTCAGTTGTTTAAGTTTGTTATTTGTTAATAAATGACAATAACATTTTTGTTTAAAAAAAAGTTTCAGACTACCAGACTATATTCTCCCAGTATTTCACAGGCTTGTCTAAATGTTGTGCAGCAAACTTTAAACGAGCTTTAACATGTTATTTCTTCAGGAATGGAGTCTTGCGTGGTGAGCGTGGATACGGGCAACTGCGGTTGAGTGCGTTAATTATTGTTTTCTTTGAAATAATTGAAGAGTTTCGTTCCAAAATGAGATACATTTTCAAAAATCATGTTTTATTACCGTGCATTCCAATCAATATCAATCATACTGCAGTTGGTTGGTTTTGATTTAAGCCATCATAACTCAATAAATACAGCTATCTAACACAAAATAAATAAAACATGTAACATAAAAAAACATGCTTTTTGAAAATGGGCTGAGACAATCTTTGAGACGAGAGAAGCTCAGGAATGGAGATTTTCACTGTTGCTCAAGTTACGACGCAGCAAACTTTTCAAAGTTGACCCAAAAATGTATTGGAGGCTGTAATTTGGCCGCACATTTAAATTTGCAAGTATATGCAAAAATAGTGCAAGTACAGTATGTAAACAAACGAAATGTAATGACATTTTAGTAATGAAATAAAATAAAGTGCGATGTATGTAGTAATACATGTGAACATATACAAACAGAAACAAGGTAAGTACAAAATTACGATTAGAATATTTGGATTAAATTGTCTGGGATTTTTGCATAAACACGCGTGTTTGGAAAGGCAGTATATCGATAGAAGAACTAGTGATCAGCAACACTGCAATTGGCTGGTTGTTACGTCAAAAGACGTAGTTACGTCCGATTTTCCCCGCTGCTTGAAGATTATGACAAATTTTAAAACCTTGTTAGGAACACTTCAGACGATGCACAGACAGATTACTTTCAGAGATATTTATAAAATTTTAAAGCAGTTGTAAACGGAAGTTAAATATTTCGTTAAATGGATTTTTTGTTATATTTTAAGTGTTTTTTGCAATGTTATGGTGTTTTCCGCCACAAAATAAAGTGTTTTATACCCATCACTGTTCACTACAAAGGATACTGAGGAAAGTGTCTGAAGACTGTCCATTTCAATAACATTTCTTCAATTGGATAAACTCAGTAGCAGTTGCAGGAGTCCACATCATCTGAGAGGCATTCATCTGCTGAGTAAGCATGGAAATGTGGTACAGAGATGAGGAAAATACGATTTTATTGTGCTATATTATTGCTTTTAATGTATTGTGAATTATTGATTTCTCTCCACAAAAGACACAAGACGCATGTCTAAAAAAGTATTTTAAGGTTGAAAACATTCAAAAAAATCCTAAACTTCAATGCATTGACCTTATAAAGAACAAACCAGATTTAGTTTCTAAAAGATTGGAGATTTTAAAACTATTTATTGTTTACTGACCTAACATTTCTTATTGCTGGTAAAAGATGACACTGATGCCTCCCATTTATCCATGAAGATTAAAACTAAAATGCGCGTGGGCATAAGCATGTCTGTGATGTTTTTATTTTTAGAAAGAAAATGGTATTCCAAAAGTTACATCTCATGAAGCTCAGTCTAGTGGTTTAAGTGTAGTGGTTAGGACATCATCATCAGGCTGCATCTCCATCACAGGTCTCCTCTCTTTTCTGATGATGTGTACAGGCCCTTAGACTTTATGTACACTGAAATCCTTCATTCCTATCAGTTGCCCAAAGGTCATTTCATGATTCTATCCTGACTTGAGCTGCAGTGTAACAGGTTTGGGTCAAGGAATGGTGTCTTCATCATAAATGTGACTGAAGATTGTTGACTTGTGCAGATTCAGGTCATTTTGCTTCAGTGCTGGTGATACTGTAGGTGCACATTAAGTCACACACCATCTAAGAGATTTAATCAGTCAGCTTCCTTATCGGTTCAATTCCTTTTTGCTTAATATTATTACTAATTATTATTATTTCAGAAAATAATCTGAGGCCTCAGAGGCCTACTATACAGTCTATGACATTAGTCAAGACTGAAAGACACATACAATGCTCATTGACATGATCATGACTGCATAATCTTTAGTTCCCTTAAATAATATTTATTGGTAAAAACAGTGTTAAAACCTGGGGTCTTAAATACCACAAATTTGCAAATGGCAGGACAGACTGCATTTATATATACACTGTTTATATACATATAAACTGTCTGTGCTTTTATATATATTTAATATGAAGGTCCAACAAATTAATATGGCAAATATCTCCTTCACAAGAAAAAAAACTATATTTTATTTATTAATTCCTTTATTTCAGTCCTCACCGAAGACACAGTAAATAAAAATTGTTCTATATATATTATAGTATATTACAATAAATATTGTTCTAAAAGCAAAACATCGCGTTAATTACATGTTAACTTCGCAAAGCTCTTTTTTTAATCCTGTGCCTTCCACAACAAGATGCTTTTGTATGAATGACTTGACTGCGTCATGGCCGCGATCTAATCCTGTTTATATGAAGTAAGCCTGCTCCTGAGCAGGTTTAAGTTTACGGACCTGTTGCTTAGACAACAAGTCCAGGATGAGCGTCGAAGAACAGAATAATCCAATATCGTGTGAAATCGTCAACAGTGAAATCCAGCTAACTGAGTTAGCGAGGTACGAAGAACGGGCCCTTCTGAAAGCTCTCCTCGGTATGCTGGGTCAGGTACTTCAACTGAGTGGCACACCTGATAAACCGCCTTGGGTACAAGGTTCGCTGGTTCGAACCTCGTGTTGCGCATTTACACATTTCAATTTGCAAGTATGTGCACAAATAGTCGAAGTATGTAAACAAACAAAAATGTGATGTCATTTTAGTAATAAAATAAAATAAAGTGTGGTGTATGTAGTGCAACTTAAAGTGGTTTATAATACATGTAAATGTATTCAAACAGAATCTGTTCCTCCAATACACTGTATTTTCTGCTACTTTTGCTCTACTGTCTCATTTCATGTTGTGGGTACACTGGGGGAAGTGTGGGCTGGGTCTGTTGGGTACACTGGGTAAAGTGGTGCAAAGTGTGGGCTTGGCCCCGGTGGTGGTGCTTGCAGCTCTTGTTTGGATTGTTACCTACATCTGGTGAAAATTTCATTTCAACAGCACCTTGAGAAATATATTTACTGAGAAAAATGGTGACTAGTTCAATACTTATTTTATACACTGTACGTAGTATAGTGATTTTTATTAACAGTAACAAAGGCATTACCTGATGACATTTTATTCGGCAGGGTTGTGTAATGTCATCATTTTATATTCTCTATAATCTGAGACATATTTCATGTATATCAAGCAAAGATTTGGGTTGTGTTTTTTTAACTGAACTGAATTTTGGGAAAATAGTAGATTTTTCTTTTTAGACAAATTTACACAGAATATAAATCACCAAGGCAAACTTTAAACCTGTGATTCCTGTCCCTCCCCTAACACTATATAATGGACAGCAATAACCTCCTCTCTGCATACTCTCTTCTTGTCTTCATGTAGACAGCAAATTTTAGAGATTCATCATGAGACATCTTGTTTTCTTTCAGTTACTTTCTTCTCTATGTTTCTTCACTTTGAGTGAAGTTGTTGATAATAATTTTAGTAAATGCACAAAGTTCTTTTTGGACAACACACCTCCTGACTTCACACCATCAGCGGGGCGTTTCAGTCAAGGCCATCTGCCAGTGTCTTTGGGATGACAATGATAATCAAATGTATCTGTATGCAACTTTATACAGCACAACCTGGAAGATTCCCATCTTCTCAGCGTACGTGTTTGGAAGCCCAAATATTGGGAGATGTGACGCTTGGTACATTGAACCTCAGGTAAAAATTCATATTATGGAAATAGGATTCAAGGTGAAGTTTGAAGTTTTAGTATATTTAAATATTTGCATATTTCAATGTGCAGCGACAACTATAAGAAAAAACTGTAAGTTAGTGTCCGAAGCTTCTAGACAAATCAAATATTTCTTCAAAGTTATTTGAAGTAACAATAAATGATGTCTATTTTGAAAAGTCTGATTATTTTCTTTTTTCCATTAGCTGGATGGAGATCCTGAGCCATGCATGCGGCCTAGAGGCTATGATAAAAATATAGGTAAAAATCAGGCTGTACCTAAAGATTACTACAACTCTGGCTATGATAAAGGTCACCTCTATCCAGTACTTCACACCAACAATCATCTGTCAATGCTGGCCACATCCACACTGACCAACGTGGCTCCACAGAATCCGACTTTCAATCGGAAAGTTTGGCTGAAACATGAGCAAGCTGTGATTGAAGACCTGAAATCCTGTGAAGTGGCTTATGTGTTGACTGGTGTAGTTCCTGACACAAACATCAAAATGAAAAATAAAGTAACTGTGTCAAAGTATTACTGGAGAGCCACCTGCTGCCTAAGGAACGGTCAGTACATAGGGCAGGGCTACTATGGACCGGACAACAATGACCGTGTGAAGGAATTAACAATAAAAGATCTTCAGATTGCACTCAAGGTCTTTTACCAAATACAATTTTTTCCGCACATACCAGCACAAAATAAAAAACCCAACAACATATATGCATGCAACTAAAAACTGCCACTATTTAACTTTTATTGCAGCTTTTATAACAAAAAACGATGTTCCTCATCTTATTTTCATGTCGATCTAATCTTCTATTTTTCTGATTTATACAGTATAGGCCTACATTCAAAATCTCTTGTGGGACAACATATAAATATTTGCTTTTTCCGACAGGTGGCTGAAAGGCTATTTTGTGTGATTCAGATGTTTTGTTTGAATTCTGTAAGCAAAACAGTCAAAGGGGCATGCAATCGGATTTCACAAACATGAATCTGTGTTCTTTCTGATGATGAATCCAATGTTAATGCTAATAGTTTTTTGTTTGTTTCTCGCATCCTTAGTTTTCTCTGTCAATCACTGAACTAGAAATGTGCAAAGCGAAAAAAATACTTTCTATTGTACTGTGCATGTTGTGATTCTGCAGAGATTTTCTTTATGCCAGAAAATAAACATGTATACAACTATGATACAATATTTTTTTAAACGTATCAGGCTACTTATTGACTGTCCGGGTGTCCACAGACCAGAGACACAGAGGAATATCACAAACTTGATATTTATTTACGACTAGAATAACAACAGACTTTTAAACATGATTACACCACTGAACACACAGACGAGACCAGACAAACCTTGTAAATGCATTTAAATACATCATATTTTCCACAACGTTTTCATTTTAAAGCCTAAATCTATTTGACTCAAATTCAGTTGTCCTTGGTCTCGCAGTCTTCATCTGGTGCTACATTTAAGCTTTTCTTTTAGGTACATACTACACATGTCTGCCCATAAAACTAGTTTTTGAGGCATCTGTCACATACTCTTTTATCTTGTGTTATTTAAGATTTTTCAAATGCCTTTGGTAGATGTACTTTACAGTCTCTCACTCCTTCTATGGGTCCCAAGGTTACCCTGTTTGCTCTGATATTCATGATTCTTTTTTTATTATCTAGAAGCCATTAAGCCATAACGTTAAAATTCGGCCTTATACTTGAGCAGTATACTCTAAGACAGGAGTATCAGTGCAGGAGAGCTGAACATAAATGGATTAAAAATAAGCTGAAAGATTGATATTTTGAAAGAGTATTTAATTAAAGGGACAACTAAATTAATTAAACTGCTTTTCCCCCTTGTGAAGATCCAAATCCTGCTTCAATAAAGCTTGATTATACCCTTTAGACCCGTTTCCAAATCACCATTTATACTGTATCAGGACTCAGTTTCCTCATTGGTCAACACTGAATACAGGAATTGATACCTCCAACAAGGTGAGTCTGCTTTCTGTTCATTTCTTATTTGTATTACTTGTGTTTGCAAATGCAAGGGTCACTATTGCTCAAACTAGTGTTTTTCTAAACAATATGATCATAAGATAACAAGTATCAAACTGCTTTTATGAGGAATGATTTCTCAAATCATGCTGCTTGTACTCCTTTTCTAAGGAGGACACAAACCCACTGAGGCATTTCTCAAAATATCCTCTTTTGTGTTCTACAAAAGAAAGAAAGCCATATAGGGTTTAAATGACATAAAAGTGAATGAATGATGAAAAGCAGCATGAACTGCAGCTCGGCTTTGACAAGGATAAAAAAAAACCTGGCAAATAATGACACAAAGCAAAGCTTTCTGAATCAAGACCCTGAATTGTTACTGTAAAATCAAAAACAACAACAGACCAATGAAATATTAATAACTGACAGTCAACATATTATTTATTTCCTGTGAGATTTCTGGAATAAAGCCTATTTGCTAATACACTGTTGATCTTTTTGCAAAAAAATTGTCAAATAAATAAATGAAAAGTTTAGTGTTTTGTACCATACTTCTCACATCCTCATTTACTTACCCTCATGGTGTTCAAAACCTGTATGCACTTCGTTATTATTTTTATCGTTTTAAATATAAATATATGTTTGTTTGTTTTTTTAATTCATGGCTTTCTTGCCGGTCGCATTTTTAAATTATTTCAAAGGTTTTACAAATAAAATTAAACAAATTAATACACGTGTTTTCTAATATTGACTCATATTGTCTAAGACGTGTTATATGTTTCCTTTAAAATTCATCGAATACACAAAAAAAGACTAACAATCTTTTGAACTTTTATTTTGTATTTTGTGACCCCGTAGTACGTGGATGTACTTCCGCTAGCTGCAGTCGCTGTGTCCTAAAGTATCTTTTCGAATGTGTGTTCACTTTTTGGACGAGCTAATGCTTCACCCTGATTTGTATATAGACAGAAATTAAGCAGAAAGTTAAGTCACGATCCGAAGAGCTTTGCGATTGGCACAATGTCGAGCTCCGTAGCGTTGCAGACGCACGTCGCTTCTATTATAGAAGCGTTAATTCACGCTGCGATCGCTGAAATGAGCAAAATCATTGGAGAAAAGACGCCAGTACTTCATACTAGTTATGTTGCGAGCGACTTGCGTGAACGCGAAGAGATGCGTGAAAAACTAACGACGGAAAAGGAGCACAGAATGGTGAGGTTAAAAAGTGATATTGTTTATAGATCTGCGGCCTGTTACATTAAACATGTGACGCGTTCAGAGCGCTGGATGAGCGCGTGCGCATATAGTATAACGATCTGCGCGTTGTTTGCGCAGGTCTGAACACCTGTAGATTGATTAACATGCTGTTCTTTATTTATTTACTTTTATTGATATGTATATAAGTCTTTTCAAAAGAACTGTGTTTTGAAACATAATTTAAAATGCATAATTTGCTCACATTAATGTCGTCTTTTGATGGTAATACTCTGGTAATACTATGATAATCTTTGAAGTTCTGTCGGAGTACCTTGCAAATACCATATAATGGCAATGATCCAGTGTGATTGTATATTAAGGTAACATCTGATATCACAGTTGTACAATTTATTATCTTTAGGTATTTGTACAATAAGTCATATATAATATTTGTAATATTACTAGTATTTTTTTAATTGAATCTTTCAGAGGCAGTTTGCATCAGTTATGGAAGTATTGGGCAACGAGGCTCTTGGCAAAATAATCAAACTGGTCGATGAAACCAGATTTCTGTTGGGTCTTGAGTGCAAAACATTTTCAGGCAAGCGAGCGAAGCGACCAGGCTGCGTCTTGAACATTCTGTCCGTCGGAGGACTTGGTGAGTGTTCTCAACCTTATTTTCTTTTGTCAAGATCTGCTTTTAATTATTAACTTCATAACGTCCACCGTCCAAGCGCACAATGTTTGGTACCTGATACGATGTTTTATAACCTATTTTCATATGGACATTATAGAAGAGGAACATTCTTATGATGGAAGTGCAAGAATGATGACCAAGAAAAATGAGGTAGATTAAAAGATATTCTGTTGAAAAGTTGTAATGTTGTAAAGAGCTAACAGAAAACTTGAAAACAAAATATGAACTATATTTCAGTTGAGCGCTTAGCAGAGGCTTTTCGCTAAATAAAGTGTTTTTGCATTGAATGTTTGGTTTATCACCCTGTGTAATGTGGATTAAAAACTAACTTTGTGCACCCAGTCTGACGAGGCCATGGAAGACGGTTCGGAGTCCCCTCTTACACTGGCTGTATCGATCAAAAATGAATTTGGAGAAGTTGACTTGCAGTCCATCACGGCAGGTATGCTAGTGGGGTTCAACAAATATTTAGCCATTGTCAATATGACTCTATTCATGCTTGTTATTAAAAACGTTTATTTGATTTCCTTCAAGTTCACTTAAATGCTACTTCCGAAGATGAGGTCACGTCTGCTTTACAAGAAGGTAGTGAATATCCTCTAGACATCATTACTGTCTATGGAAAGACATCATATATTTGTTCGGAGTGTGGCAAGAGCTTCTCTTCTCAAGGCAACCTCAAATCGCATCAACGCATACACACTGGTGAAAAGCCTTATGGCTGTGTCCTCTGCGGCAAGGCTTTTGCTCACAAACAAAGCCTGACAGACCACCATCGAATCCACTCGGGAGAAAAGCCGTTTGTGTGTAAAGACTGCGGTAAATGTTTTGGGAAAGCTGCACACCTCAAGACCCACGAAATAATCCACACGGGTGAAAAACCTTTCAGCTGCAATGTCTGCGGAAAAAGATTCAACATTGCCCAAAATCTTGCCAGGCACCAAATGACCCATACTGGAGAAAGAGAGTTTCAGTGTTCAATTTGTCAGAAAAGTTTCACACGAGCCGTAACTCTAAAAACACATCAGCTGATCCACACGGGGCATAAACCGTACTCGTGCACGTCCTGTGGGAAGGCTTTCCGACATGCCGTCAACCTTAAAAATCACGAGCGCATCCACACGGACCAGCGGCCGTTTAGTTGTGATTTGTGCGGCAAGACCTTCCGACAGGCTGTTAATCTGAAGATCCACAAAAGGATCCACACAGGAGAGAAACCGTTTAGCTGTAAGGAGTGCGGGAAGAGCTTCAGTCAGCAGAGTAGTCTCATTTCACACGGCCGCACACACTCCGGCGAAAAACCCTTCGGGTGCAGCTACTGCGATAAGTGGTTTAACAACACGAACAGTCTAAAGCTGCACCAGAGGATCCATACGGGTGAGAAGCCGTACAATTGTGAATTCTGTGGCAAGTGTTTCAGTCAAGGCAGTCACCTACGTACTCACAAACGCCACGTTCACGGAGGGGGGAAGCAGTACATTTGTGATAAATGTGGAAAAAGATATGCAGATCCCCGCAATCTGAAGCTGCACAAATGCGTTTACGCCTAATCGTGAACATTTTGTAGGCCAGATTTATTATTTGGAAACACAATGCTTGTCATATCACGAACACAGAAATGTTTACTTAGTTCCTGATTTCTAAAAGTAATAAGTTGTATTACTTGTAAAAGTAGATAGCAGTATCATTTGAAATAAAACATGTTTTTTTTTTTTTTTTGTTCAATTTTAGTTCAAAATCAAATATGGTGTGATAGGCTTAGCATTTAATGCAAGAAAACGACTGTCTAATAATTTGGTTTTGTTGTCCTGCGTTGTAATGCAATGGTATTGTCATATGAAATATTTTCATTCACTAGTTCATCACCCCATATGTCTGACCTTATTTATTGACCCTCATTTCATTCAAAACCTGTATATGGCTTTCTTCTGTGAAACAAAAAAAGGTATTTTGAATGATATCATGCCCCCCCCCCACCACAATTTATTAATTTTCAGTTTCTTTTAATCTAATATTGCATTAGACTGCCAACGATTGGTGAAGTGGTATTGTCACTCACTCATTTAGATATGCAACGAAAACAGGGACAATGTAACAATTGCTTGAAAAGTTTACTGATACTGTATTTCAGTTGCCTATGCTATATCAAGTAGACAATAGTCAAGATTAAGAGTACTTTTTACATTTATTCATTTGGCAGACGCTTTTATCCAAAGCGATTTACAAGTAGAAGAGCATATAAACTTTTGTCAACACGATAAACCGTACCGTAAGTTTTCAAGGCCATGCTACTAGGAGGATTGAAGCTGGAGTACGCAAAGGAGAGAATGAACATCAATATTTTTTAGGGTTATTGGTCAGTCAAATAAATGCGGATCAGGTATTTTATGCTGTTTTTTGAAACTTGTGAAGGATGCTGCAGTTCGGGTGGAGGCTGGTTCATTCCACCCCCGTGAAAACCTAATGCTTGCCATTTTCTTTCGGTGTGGTGTGGCCCAGATACAGCTGACCTTTTAGCAGGGTATATAAAGGAACAATAGTGTTGTTGATATGCTGTAAATCCTATATGTTCTTTGACATTTCATAGGATTTTCATGGTGGTTGGAAACGACCATCCAGTCGGTGTTTAAAAACAACTTTTTGCATTATTTTATCAAATCTATCCGTCACGTTTCATGACATTCAAACAAATGCTTCAACCCTGATAATTCCACGTCAGCATTTTCTGTAGGTATTCAGAGTTTTATTAAAATTGAGCACCTGTTTTGTTCATGTGTATGTTTGGCTGAGAGACCGATGCGCATGCGCACTTCATTGCACTTCCGGGTTTGTCGAGAAGTGAAACGTAACATCTCGCTCGTGAAGTGAAACTTGTTGCCCGGGCAGCGTTATAAATAAAGTGACACATCGTTTCAAGACAAAGGACCCAGTGGTGGCGAACACTGTCGTGTCATGTTAATAAGACGGTCACTATAGTCGCTCTGATGGCCTGATGTCGCTCTGTTGTGCCTTTTGATCTCGACTGACTGACAGCATGACGCGCGTGATGTTTCTGGTGTCCGCGGTGGCTCTTCTCGTATCGGCCCCGGCGCGCGCCTCTCAGGGGGATAAAGAGCCGGTTTACCGGGACTGCATCAAGCTGTGTGTCCGGACGAACTGCACAGGGGCCCGACTGCGCGGGTTCCAGTCCATCCCAGGCTCCGTACATGGCGCTCACGGGTAACGTTACTACAAATTAAAATTTTGCATTACAAATGAGTTCATTTTGCTGGAATTCATATCTAAGTATGCCTTGAATAGTGCCATGTCAGTTTATGTTCAATCTGAGTTGATCTATTTTCAGAGTGAAACTTTTATCAAATTATTACACATGCCTGGTGTTGAAATACTGTTTATTATGTCTTATTGAGTTGCTTTTGTTTCCGCAGTTCACATAATGTGTTTACATTTTTGTATTAAGAAGCATTTCATTTACTGAACACCTTCATTTAACTCTTAATTTACAAAACTGACATGTTTATTTTTATATCCCGGTAATATTGGTAATGTGAATTCTTTTTGCAATGATAATTGCATAGTAAAAATCTGATATTGTGACAGGTTTGACCAGGTTCAGCTTGTCCCCCAGTATGGTCAAGATAGTGTTTAGCCGGTCGGACAGGTAGCCTACTTCAATACCATGGTGGTTTATATTTTTTGTAATTAAACTGTAATAATAATATTCATATTGCATACATACAGATATTGTAGTTTAATTAAACTAAGAAAAAAGGTTACAAACCACCATGGTACTGAAGTAGGCAACATGTCTGACCAGCTAAACATTATCTTGACCAGACTGGGGGACAAGCTGAACAAGGTAGGAGAGACGGGCACTCAACGAGGAGGCAAAAGGCCAGTGTATGTCGCTAGAGCACCTCTTGAGGTCAGGGTGTGAGGTTTACCTAAACAGTTCTCTAACACTAACTGGCCTCTGTTACATCAGTACTGGTATATTGTCACACCCTGATTGTACACTAGACACAACTATTCCACCATGAAATTATACAAATTCAAGCATGGGATTTATGTTCGGGCCCAATAATATTACACAAATTAAATCTCATCAGGAGTCTAGATTGTCCAAAAGAACGAACCCTTATGATGAGTTTTGATGAGTTCTGTAAATTTATCCGGATTGCTCCCCACTGCCTTGTTTTCATTTGTTTACATTCAGTTTGTGATGTTTTTCAGATCGAGATATGATGCCTGTCTGTACTAATACATGTTGAAGTCTGTTCTGCGCAGTCGCTCATTTGTAGTCTCTGATTTGATCAGGATGGACGTGTCGTGATGACTGCAAGTATCAGTGCATGTGGACCACAGTGGGTCTATACCAGGCCGAGGGTTACAGCATACCACAGTTTCACGGGAAGGTTAGGGTCTGAATTCTTAAAGCGACATTTCACACGAAAACAAATATTCTGTCACTTTTTATTCACTCTCATGTATGACTTTCTATTGCGGAACATAAACAAAGATATTTTAAGAAATGTCTCTATTGTGTTGTCCATATTATAATGGATGCCAATATGGGCCAGTGTTGTTAATGTTCTTCAAAGTATATTCTTTTGTATTCTGCAGAAGAAAGTCATGAAATTTAAATGACTTGAGGGATGAGTTATTGATAAAATAATAAACATTTTTGGGTGAACCATCTATTTAACTAAACAGGAAAGGTTTTCCGGACAGGGATTAGATTAAACCAGGACTAGTCCTTAGTTAAATTAGAACATTTAAGTAGTTTTTACAAACAAACAAGCATTGCAAAACATTACTTGTGTGCATTTTGAAACAAAAAAATGGCACTGGTGTGTCTTAAGAATTGTCCGTGCTTTTTAGTTTAGACATCTGTAACATTTATTTTAGTCTAGGGCTAGTCTTAGGCCTGTCTTGGAAACTGCCCCAAAAAGTTTTAAATTGATAAGTCATGTATATACTTTTTCCTCCTGTCCTCATAGTTATTTCTCAATGTGACTGTTTGCAGTGGCCATTTGCCCGTTTCCTGTGTTTTGAGGAGCCTGCGTCTGCTCTGGCGTCCCTGCTCAATGGTCTGGCCTGTCTGCTGATGCTGCTGAGATACCGCAGTGCCGTCCCCCGTCAGAGCCCCATGTACCACACCATCACAGCCTTTTCGCTGGTGAGGCAGTGTAGTGTACAAATGAAGTCATAGCGTATTAACTGCCAGGCCAATTAACCTGCAAGAATAACAATGTATTTGGAAATATGAGGAAATTAACATGCTAAAACTTTCCAGAATCTTGCTCCAAATAAATGTGCAGTACATGCCATTGCCATGCCAATGCCATCGCTACTGGAATAAAGGAAACATTCTAAACCGCTTAGTGGAATCGGAATTAAACTTTTGATTCCCATATCAAGACCTCTGCAAATGTTGTACACTTGTCATGTTTGTGTTGTCTTTGTCCGCAGATCTCTCTAAATGCATGGTTCTGGTCTACGGTGTTCCACACGAGAGACACCTATCTAACAGAGGTAAGATACATTCTCGAAATTGTCTTACTCTACATATATGCTTTGGATGTGTCCTTGTGTCTGACTTATTCAGTGTCTCATTTTTTGGACGCTGTTAAAATAAGTGCAGCTTTAGTCTATTCCGTGAACTTGTTCAGTTCGGCATGCTGTTAGTGTTTGGCGAGGACCTCAACAAAACAAAACAAAATCTTAATTTGCGTTGTAAAGATAAATGGAGCTCATAGGGTTGACGAACGAGTTGAGAGTGAGTAATTCATGACAGAATTTTCATTTTTCGGCAGAAGTTGACAGCCCTACTATAGCTGCTGTTTTAGAACCATACAAAGTAAATACATCTTCTTTTGAAGGTCTGGATAAATCAAGTGTGAAGCCAGACACAATACTGATTAAGAAAATGTTTTACTATATTTTTTAATAGGGAAAAAAATGAACAGGTGTCAAGGGTGTAAATAGATTTTCTCTCTATATTTTATAGAAGATGGACTACTTCTGTGCATCAGCTGTCATTCTGTACTCCATCTACTTGTGCTCTGTGAGGTGTGTAAACACGCAATGCTGTTATATTGAAGAGCAGAGGCATGGGTTGATAAAGGGGATTTGAGGATTATGTTTGTGTTATAGGACGTTGGGTTTACGGAGGCCTGTGATCTCCAGTATGGTGGGAGTTCTGCTTATTCTGGCCTTCACGTCTCATGTCTCTTATCTGACATTTGTCAGGTTTGACTACGGGTACAACATGGCAGCCAATGCCTCCATAGGTAAGACATGATGTGGATGCTAAGTTTGTTTACATGTATGATTTTCACAGACTATGCTGATGCCGATCGCGTATTTACAAACCATACACGATGCTTTCTATAAGGGAAAGTAGCCTACACAAGAAAGAAGACTCACATAAAGCGAATGAGAAACTACTGTTTCACGTCTTTGAAAACCAAACACAGTGTTTTCTATAAGCATACCGGTTTCCACGGGGCCCTTCGCGAAGGCGTTCCGGTCCCCACTGGTCCAGTCACGACCGCTTTCTGGAACCCAAACCCGTTGTGTGTTTACAAACCTTGCGCACTGTTTTCTATAAGTGAGGGACAAACGCATTGCATCTTCTCTAAGTCAAAGTAACGTAACACAGGACAATCCCTTTGCGTTTTTACAAGCCATACACATTACTTTCTATGAGTGAACGGATAAACGTGTCACAGTGACATTTTATCTACTTTTAGGTTGCCACAAGTCCTTGAGGTCTTACCTAAAAAATACTGGTACTTACATTGTCTTTATTTCCAGCTTTGCCTCGTTCAGTCTGGAGGATTTCCATTGAAAACAAAATATATCCATTGCTCTCTTGTCTCCTGTGAGGCTGGGAATAGTCAATTCAATTTCAATTATAAAGCGCTTTACAGGAGAAAATAAGAAAAACTGAAAAACACAGAAAAGGTCAAACACAGCACAGTGCATGGTGTTTATAGAACAAGCAAGATCATTCTATTTAAATAATATCTAATAAAAGCAGTCTCCCGGTGAGCAAGCCAACACTGCCCTGTAGCGAGGAACCCAAACTCCCAATTATAACTAAATCGGAAAAAAAAAGTCTCCGTCGGGAGGGCCAGGTCTCCTCAGACGTGTCACAGCTGCACTCAGTGACTTCTATTAAAAGTAAATGTTTATGAAGAATAGGGAGAGTTTATTAGTTGTGATTTAGGAAATTTCATTTGTTTAAACTGTTTAGGTCTAATTTTGTCTTATTGTGTGATCGATATCAGACAACATAGGAATGTTATAAGCAGGGAAAATAGTAATGGCATAATGTAACTGAGTGCAGCTATAACTTCAAACTGCGTCATGTGATGTAAATTAAACATTAAATACTAAGTATTGTAAATTTAGCATTAATGTGACACGTAGTCCGTCTTTGCTCTTGGTTGGGGATGGAATTGCCTGAGCTGGGATGGTCAGATGGTCACTTTGCTCTTGGGTGGTGATGGAGCTGGGATGGCACAGGATTTTCAGCTGTAGCTGGCATAATCTCTATTTAGGGATGGGCATATGACGTTCATCTGGGCCTGGCCTAATCTCTCCCTACCTCGGGATGGGCATCCCGAGGCGGGGGAGGAGGGCAGAAGGAGAATAATTAGCGTAGCTGCTGTTCATTTATTTATTTAGCATATTATGCATTAAGTGAATGCTTGGTTGAAAAGATGTGTCTTTAATCTAGATTTAAATTTGGAGAGTGTGTCAGAACCTCGAATCGTATCTGGAAGGCTATTCCAGAGTTTAGGTGCTACGTATGAGAAAGCTCTACCCCCTTTGGTGGATTTAGTTATTCTAGTTGTTATCAAAAGTCCGGAGTTTTGAAATCTTAGAGAGCGTGATGGGTTGTAATGTGATAGAAGCTCTGTTATGTAGTTAGGGGCTAAACCATTAAAGGATTTATAAGTCATTAAAAGAACTTTAAAGTCCATACGATACTTAATGGGTAACCAGTGAAGGGATGATAAAATGGGGGTTATGTGATAGTATTTTCTTGACCTGGTTAGAACTCTGCAGCCTTCAATTTGCAGGTTATATTCCAAAATATTCTGTTTACGTGTCTTTGGTCCGATAAGTAATATTTCCGTTTTATTAGAGTTTAAAAGAAGGATATTAATAGTCATCCAATGTTTTGTATATCTTCGATGCACTCTGTCAACTTGGATAGCTATATATTTCATCAAGACCAGATGATTCCTTCCAGCTGAGTATCATCTGCATAACTGTGGAATCTAATTCCATGTTTTCTAATAATGTTGCCAAGGGGCAGCATGTATATGGAGAATAGCAAGGGTCCTAAAACTGATCCCTGAGGTAATCCATAATTTTCTTGCGTTAGATTTGACGATTCCCCATTTAAATGGACAAATTGATATCTGTCTGATAAGTAAGATCTGAACCATTGTAGTCCCTGAATACAGGTATAATTATGTAAGCGATCTAAAAGTATATAATGGTCTACAGTATCGAACGCAGCACTAAGGTCAAGCAGGACTAGGAGATGTTACCTTTATCCTATGCTAAAAGAAGGTTTACTGCCTTTTTATAACAGTTTGCACTCTCTTTCCACGCAATTTTAAAGACCTCTAATTGGGTTTGTTTCCATTTGCGCTCCAGTTTACGTGTTTCTCTTTTAAGGACGAGAGTGGTGCTATTGTACCATGATGCTATGTTTTTCTTATTAATCTTTTTTGACTTCATAGGGGTGACAGCTTCTAATGTGTTAGAAATAGTGCCCATGTTGCTGGTCATGTCATCGAGTGATTCTGTATTTATTGGTATAGTTATTAAAGGAGTCAGATCTGGCAAGTTCTTTGCGAAACTATCTTTAGTAGTCGAGGTTATTGTTCTACCCTGTCAATAACGAGTTATATTGCTGATTTCTGCAGTGCGCAGTGTACATGTTATAAGATGGTGATCTGAACATTATAGGTATAATCTATATTGGTTAGATCGGCTCTGTGAGATATCATCAAGTCTAGTGTATGATTAAAACGATGGGTGGGTCTATTGATGTGTTACTCCAAAAGAGTGTAGTAGCCATGTAAACGCCACTGCTAATGCATCATTAGCACTATCTACGAGGATATTAAAATCTCAGACAATCAGTACTTTATCAATGTTAACCAATAGGTCGGATAAGAAGTCCACGAGCTCTTTCAGAAAATCAGTTTAGTGCCCAGGGGGTCTATACATATACAGCAGCCAATGTAAGAGAAAGCAATGTTTTTTTACTTTTGTTTGGAACAATTATGTTCAACGCAAGCACTTCAAATGATTAAAATGTATGCTGTGTTTTCTGAGTTACAGTTAGAAAGTTTCTAAAGATTGTTGACACCACCACCTCGACCAACCGGCGCGACTCATGCATATACAGCAGCTTGGTGGGGTAGACTCATTTAGACCGAAATTATCATTTGGTTTAAACCAGGTTTCCGTAAAGCAGAGTAAATCAAAACTGTTGTCTGTGATCATTTCATTTACAATAACTGCCTTTGAATTTAGTGATCTAATATTAAGTATCCCAAACTTTATGAGTTGGTTTTGCTCGTTTATTACATTGTCTTCAGGGTTAATCACGATCAGATTTTTTCTCTGACTTTTACCGAAATTATTATTTTGTGTTATTATTGGGGACAGACACAGTCTCTATGCATTTGGAAGCAGTAACATTTTTAACAATTGAGCTGGAGGAACACAGACTATGGTTAAAGTTTTGACTTAGTAGTTAAATGTGCCATGGTGTCGGAACTAATTCATTGATTATTGATATTGGAAACAATTCAGCACGAGTATACAGAGCAAAATAGTGCCTGTTTTACAATATGTTCAGCATTTTGCCTCAAGAGACAACAAACTCTGCACAATGCTACACTAGTATTTTAAGTGTGATCCATTGGCCAAAAAACACAAAATAAACCAAATTAAAGATTAATTGGAATGATAGCATTATTTGTTTATTTATTTTCCAATATTCTCAGAATTTAACTAGATATTGCTATAATATCCTTATCGTGGTATCTTTTGGAAACGTCCTTTACATTAAACTAGGCATAAAAACAGATCATCTCCATCTCCTGTACATGTGGACTTTCTTTGTTGGTTTGATTTGTCACTGACCCATATATCCTCATACCACCCAGCACTAGTTTAGAATGAAAACACTAGATGTTGTCAACGTGTTCAGTTGTCTTAGAGCTTCTCACCCACCCAACCTCTCCGCTGTGTTCCCCTCTGGTGGTGCTGTGCTTTCTGTCACTTCAGGCATAATAAACCTGTTGTGGTGGCTGTGCTGGTGTTGGCAGAACCGGCGGATATTGCCGTACTGGTGGAAGTGTGGTATGGTGGTTCTTTTACTGCACGTTCTCGCCCTGCTGGAGCTGCTGGATTTCCCTCCACTCTTCTGGGTTCTGGACGCTCATGCTGTCTGGCATCTCAGCACCGTGCCTGTCCATTTTCTCTTCTACAGGTACATGAACTCTTCTTGAGTAAATACTGTGGAAAGGCAGTGTAGAACTATGTATCAGCATGATCTTTTGCATTGTTGGCTTTACTGATGTAAATTAAAACATATGTTTTTTAAAATACATATGATGGAACACTACTTTTTAAATGAATACACAAATTAAATATTTTTATGGGTTAGATATGCCACTTGTGAAAAACCCAAACGACGTGCACAATTTTATTCACATTTAAACTAAAATGGCTAAAAATCTCTAAATAGCATAAAGTGATATCCTGTATTGCTTTAGCTCCATTGGAAAAGCCTTGTGTTTAAGTGCAAATTCATGTATTGCTTAAATCCACTCTTAAGTCAATAACAGATGCCAAATGCATCAATGTAAATGTAATCCATTTCATAAAATGACTCAAAGAAACCACGTTTTTCTTATTCTTCTGTATCTTGATAGTTTTCTCATAGACGACAGCCTTCACCTCCTAAACACAGAGAAGCCTGGAGAAACTGGACTAGGAGGAGACCGTCTCAGAACCCCAACCCCTCCTCTGATATCCTTCCCATCAGGACAAGTGGGAGTCGAACTGAGCCAGGTCTCAATCACAATGGCTCCCTGCATGTGTCCCGGGACCGAAGTTTTATGGGTTTGGAATTCCTTCGTTTCGTTGTTCACAGTTTATTTTCACCACGGACCTCTTCACTTTGCATTGTACAGAAAGGTTATCATTTGGTCCGTTTCTAAGGATATGCCACTGTGCTGTTGTTGAAACTTGATTGATGTTTGCATTCACTAAGCTTTGCCTTCTGTAGATTCGATTAATAGAGAAAAATGAGCATTTATCAACACATGTCTCTTTAAAAATGGTGCACGAACTAACACCATCTTTGTTGAGTATCTTCACTTAAGTTGTTAATGTCCTGCGTTTATATCCGCCAGGACCTGAAGTGTGAATATATTTCAGAGATAGAGGTAGATTGGGTTTTTTGGGAGAACATTTGTTCTCAAAGCGTGTTGGACATCGGTTCTCAGGAGGGGTTATGATTGAGCAATGTGCTGCTCTGTTTCTGAGACATGTGGCTGTGACGTCACTACAGTGCAATAACTGTAGCTACCAGCAGAGAGCGGACTGTTGATGAGTTTACAGATTATGGGAAATAGATTTGCTTTTCTTTTGTGTTCCCAGTGTAGACCATTAAAGCAATTGGAGGTTTG
Organism: Triplophysa siluroides; assembly: GCA_006030095.1. Lineage (NCBI taxonomy): Eukaryota > Metazoa > Chordata > Actinopteri > Cypriniformes > Nemacheilidae > Triplophysa > Triplophysa siluroides. The sequence goes on from VCII01000015.1 coordinate 2,584,419, forward strand.
TTGTTGCCCACAGCAAGCACATTTACAGTACAATTTGCTAAGCATTCCTATGCATAAAGGAATAGTTCACCCCCAAATAACAAAAAACTTTAGTGTTTTACTTATTCAGTACCTGTATGACTTTGTTTCTTCTGCGGAGCACAAAAGAAGATATTTTGAAGAATGCTGGTAACCAAACAACATTGACTCATTTTGACTTCCATTGTATGGAAATAAAACCACTGAGACATTTCTCCAAATATTTTCCTTCGTATTCCACAGAAGAAGCAGTCACAGACTGTACATGTCATGAGCAAATGAATAATCCATGACATTTTATTAGGTAAACAATTCCTTTAAGAAGCAAAATATATATATTTTTTTAAGTGTAAATGATGCCAAAACTTTCATTTTTAGTTGAACTATTAAATGAATCACTTTATGGTGAATTTGTCTACAGTCACTCGCAGAGACCATATTACAGTATCGTGATGCATGTATGATATACAACAAATCGACTTTTGCTTTGACATGTTTGACTGGGATCTTGTTTCCTCTGCTGCTTTTTCTTTACATTTTCAGACACTTATATCCCATCACTTTGTGCTTTATTTTTATTTTTTTATTTACATGTTTCAACTGTCTTTCACCTAGAATGCCTTTGCAAAGAAAATATTTCTTGGATCAAAATTAGTTTTACACAAAAAAGGGATAAAGAAGGATTTATAAGGCGTATCTGTTTGTTGCCGTGCAATTTGATTTGGTAGTTTAGAGCTGTTATAATCTAAAAGCATAACAGAGATTTTATCCACAGCAGCCTCTTGTGTTCTGTCACTTCATGCCTTGCATTTGTTATTTCTAGTTTTTGCTCATATAAGGCAGCACTTCATTGCTTGTATGTGTAAGCCAACGCTTCAGACTAATGAGAAATTGAGCTACTTTCATCTCTTTCACCAGTGCCAGACTCTGTCTCTCCCATCTTGTGTCATGTTTAAGGAATACTCACCTTTGTGGATTCTACATTTATTGCCACCCGAACCAATATAACGGTTGGATGCATGTCTTTGTCACAGATTGTCACTTGTCCACTTTATGTATGTGTGTGTGTTTCAGAAGAAGAGTGCCAGCGTGACAGGCCTGGGGGGTAAATATAGCCATTTAGAAATGCTAAAAGCGGTAGAGGGGGGAGGGGACATCGAGGGTGTCTGGAACAGTGATGGCAGGGACCGCTGACCACACTCAACAATACATCTGTCCAGAGAGCCCAATCACACAGTATTTCTTCAGCCAAGAGGAAGTTCTACCACCAACAGTTTGTTAATTTGCAAGTATCTTCTGGTTTAATACAGCTCCTTCTGTCACCAGTATTTGTGGCATGCTGTCAATAATCACAGTCATTTTTACCTGTTATAAAACACAAAAACCCAAATGCCTTGACGGTAGTCCACACTTAGCGGAAATCTTTTGGAAATATGAATTACATTGTAAACATTGGGACAGGGTGTCAATGGGGCATTATAACTTTTAACACGCATTTGTCTTTACAAGGTTGATAATACTACTTTAAACGAGACGACGGTTCATGCAAGAGAATATTTAATAAACAGCAGTGATACTGACAGTTGTTTTTCTACTCTCCCTTGAAACTGTCGTGTTTTGTCTAATGTGAAATGAGCCGAATCCCAGTCTGTTTGGTTGTGCTCCCAGACTGGATTGCTGCACGAGTTTGGGGTTGAACTGGAACTTCCTTTCTGTTTGTTGCCAATAGGTGTGCATCAGGCATTTAATTATGAATAATAGTTTATTTAATTATGTGTCTAAAGCATTTAACATTTTTTTTTTCTTGAGAATCCACGGAGAAACTTTCCATTTGGTTGATTGTTCTGTTAAGTTACCTGCATGCTGAATGTAAACTTTACATTTTTCTCACGGTTTGGAAAAAATGAAGGACATTTGCGAGGCATTTAGACCAAACACCCAAGTTGATCTCCCAAAGGTCCAACTAAACTCTCTTTTCCATTGGGCAGTTTGACTGCTGCCAATCCAAAACCGTCCTCATCATGCACCGCTCTGTATTTTACCCTTCTTACTCTGTCTCTCTCTCTCTATAGCTCTCTTTCTTTATCTTGGTATTGTATTGCACCTTTCTCCACCAGTTGTACACAGCTCCAATTGTGTATAAAAGTCTTAAGGAAATGAATAAAATTGTTCTCTATTAATTATTTGACCTCTTTCCCCTTTATTATTGGCCGTTAGTGCCTGCATTCAAAATTACTGTTGTCACTTTAAGAACAACGTGTCAAGGTTATTTTAGTTTACAAAACTTTTTCTGTTCATGAAATTAAAACCATTGACCTAAAAATTATTATAAAAACTTTAACTAACTGAAACATTTTAAATTCTAGAAATGAACAAGCACTAAAATAGATCTAAAATAAAGAATCATCTTATCTACTCTAGCAAAAAAAACAACAACAATTAACTTATAAAAAAAATGCTACAACTTTGACAAAAAACGGGGTATTATTTGGGTATTTAAACAAAATATGCATATTGCAAAAAAGCACCAGTAGTCTGCGAACTGTTAAGATAGATAGAGCCTCTTCATTAAAACTATTACTGGAGTGAATTTAGAACATTTCTAAAAGAAACTTGTGAGGTGACTTTGGTAAAGCCCCCTTACATCAGAAAAGCATACAAATTGTTGCTATTATAGAAATTACCATACAGCCGGCATTGCCTAAAAAAATCACCTAAATAAATACACATACAGTATGTACAGTAAACATACAGACACATGATAAGGTTTACTCACTTGTGGGTTGTATTAAGAGGGGTCTTGCAGAAGGTGAGAAGAAGCTTAAATGAATGAAGTGTATTATTCCTCCTCCTTCCTCTGCTCACAGGCTGGGCCTGGACTACACACACGCTCACTATCAATGTGACAAAACAAGGGCACTTTTGGTGACACATGCCATTCTCTGGAATTTTCCCCCAAGTCTATTGAGAAAGAGCATGAGTTACTAGAAATCCATAGCCGTAACAAAAAATCCCTTTCAAGCCAGCAATTTAGGATAAAAATGTGTTTTAAAAAAAACATTAGATTTCCTAAACACAAAGTTAAATAGTGGTATAGAAATAATCTATTAAAGAACAACCATTGGCAATATCTTTAAAACTGACCAAAGCTATACCAATAAGCTACTATAATACACTCACCTAAAGGATTATTAGGAACACCATACTAATACTGTGTTTGACCCCCTTTCGCCTTCAGAACTGCCTTAATTCTGCGTGGCATTGATTCAACAAGGTGCTGAAAGCATTCTTTAGAAATGTTGGCCCATATTGATAGGATAGCATCTTGCAGTTGATGGAGATTTGTGGGATGCACGACGCTCCCGTTCCACCGAATCCCAAAGATTCTCTATTGGGTTGAGATCTGGTGACTGTGGGGGCCATTTTAGTACAGTGAACTCATTGTCATGTTCAAGAAACCAATTTGAAATGATTCGAGCTTTGTGACGTGGTGCATTATCCTGCTGGAAGTAGCCATCAGAGGATGGGTACATGGTGGTCATAAAGGGATGGACATGGTCAGAAACAATGCTCAGGTAGGCCGTGGCATTTAAACGATACCCAATTGGCACTAAGGGGGCCTAAAGTGTGCCAAGAAAACATCCCCCACACCATTACACCACCACCATAATTGCATTAATGAAAAATTGAACAGGTGTTCCTAATAATCCTTTAGGTGAGTGTATATTTCAATTGTGAAACTGAAAACTATGTATTTGGGTATTGAAATGACTTGGAACAAATGATACATTTTTGTTCAGGTAACAGATATTTAACTGATGTTTAAATTAATAGTTTTGCTGTTAACTTTTCATGAGGTACTATGGCTATTTTTTGTTACTAAACAGAAAGAATGGTTGTTAATAAGTAATCCTATTTTTTGACTAACCGTTGTTTTTGTCATCATATCAATAGTCAAAAACATGATAGTTGAATAATAGTTACTTGATAGTTCAATGAAAATTATATTGGTAAGATTTGGGCTACTCGGAAGAAAATAATCTGATATCTAAACAATAGTGGCCCATTAAATTTCAAAATTGCTAATGGAATACAATGAAGTCGTTGCTAAGCACTGTTACAATAGAGGTGACTGGGGCCAGTGCTCTCAAACACTGTTTCCATCCAAAAGGGTCACACAGCTAGTTCTGTATTAATCTCTCTTAAATTTAAATAATTAATATTTCAGTACACCTTGGTGTTGGTAAACAAGTAAATAGTACATGCAAAGAGGCTTAATTAAGTAACGTATATAATAATAGAGAAGATTGTAGATTTTTTAATGGGAGGTCATGGCAGGTAGTCACATTTCTAAAGCGGCAAGTTGTCACATGTTTTTTAAGTGTTATAAATATATACAATTAACAAATTACAATGTCTGTTGACTTTAACAGTAATTGCATATTTTTCTGTTGCCGAAATGTTCACTTGACCTGTTTTTATTATTGTAATTGTTTATAACTGTTCTATAAACTGTTGCCTTATAGCTTTTGCCAATAATAATAATAAACATTATTATAGAGCCTTTTACATACTTTTACTATTAAACACTTTAATGGCAAATGCATGTTCCTAAACTGACTGTTAAAAGCAAGGGCTGAGTGCCTGTGAGTGGAGCTGCTGGACTCAATCTGTACTGCCACTCCTCCGCGGGAGCGCGCGTATTATAGAACGCACACGCGCACATTCTGGAGAGTTGGGCGCACTCGTTCCTGTCAGGAAGTTGAGGGATTTTGGGAAATAACAAAGCGAAAAAACACCCGTATTTAACCTAGCTCGACTCCACGCGTGGGATCTGTTCAAATCGAAGCGGATCCATGCAATAACAGCAGGATTATGGACTAATGGAGGATTAATCGATGGAGACGCGCAGAAGTTTCGGGCTCGTCCGCGTCCTGCTGCTGTTGGGCATTACAGGCGCTACAGCCAGAGAAGGTGGGTCGCATTCCCAAACTCTTCCTCCGTATTACATTAAAACACGTATACTACGTGGATTTGAAGTTAGAAAGAAACATCAGCAGAAATTGAGTGTTAAAGCGCACATTCCTGTGGAGATTCTGTGACACGCACACGCACTGCTACAGTTTCGTCGCGTTCCTAGTGTGAATGTGGGATTTAAGGACAGTTCATACACTAAAGTTAAAGTTATTTATTCTTATACTGTGTGCTGATTTCATTCATGTGAACTGATTTAATGAGGAAACGTTCAACAAATTGCCGTCGTTGTTTTCCACACGGTTGGCGCATTAGTCGTTGGGTGAAGTATGTCACGCAAACTTGATTTGCAACTTCTGCTGGACAATAGCGCGTAAACACGGCAACCCGAGATGATAAATCACTGTGTTTCATTTTAAAATATAATAACTGCAGCTTTTCAGATTTAAAATACTGGGATATAACATGTTAAAGGCAAATTCCCTGGGAACCAGCAGTGAACCCCCTTTCACTATAGGATCTATACGTTTATAAACACTGTTACACACATACAAATGCAGTTATGCTTTACTATAGTGAATTGTTGTGAAATTCCCAAATGCCGATGTTTTTTAACCCAATTATTAGAATATACTACAGCACTTACTTTACTATTTATTTACAGTTTATTAGTTCACTGTAGTTACTACAGAACACTGTTGTACATATGTTCTTAAGTAATGCCTATAGGCTTCTACAGCTCCTTTTCATTTACTGTGGTACAATGGTGGTATATAGTGTTTGATACTGTATATGGTTTTATAGTACTTTAATATACATAACACAGTATTTAATGATTTGCATACTCAGACTCAAAGTAAAAATAAATCAATAAATAGCCTAAAAAATAAGCATGTCCACAACAGTGTGTAAGTACAATGCTATTTTTGGTTAGTTTATTATTGTTTAAATGATTGTTATGAAAAGCCCAAAATGTCATGTTTAAGGTATAACAGGGCTTTGTAAAACATCAACATGAGATATAAAGATTAAACATATCCAATACAAATAGCTGGGTTTCTGGAATTTACATTTACATTACATTTACATTTAGGCATTTTTGACTTACATTGTTATTACAGGGACAATTGGATAAAGTGTCTTGCTCAAGGATACACTGGTGGTGGCTGCTGGGATCGAACCAGCAACCTTTCTGATTTACCAGTTCAGTGGTTTAACCCACTAGACCACCATCTCTCACAATTTATACATCAATTATGAATTTTGGTTTATTATGGTTTGCCTAAAAAATTTTCACAACTAACAGAAAAACTATTATGCATTTAGTTATGAACAAAGTGCACTTAAACGTGCAGGTAAAGATCATTTGTTTTCTTAGGAAATCATACACTCCTTCCTGCTTGTTGAATGGAAGTTATTCCAAAGGTCGTCTGTTTGGCATTTCTGTGTAACTAACTGTGTAACGGCTGTGATTCAGACGTGACAAACAAGCATAACTGCATATACCATAGCATGTGCTTTCAGCATTTGTTTATTTGCAAAGATATTTTCAGCACGCAGTCTCTCCGAGATTGTCAACAACCTGCAAAAAAACACATTTATTGCTAACAAACACAATCAAGTCGGGCAATCAGGACAGATTTTGGCATTGGGGGCATGGATCCTTATATAACCTGTGCAGATCTTTCATACAAAATACAAGCAAAAGCTGTTTCTCTATTGTTGTTTTATCTGATTCTGTGATTTTCGACATATGCAAAGGTTACTGATATCGTGAAGTGTGCAAAGCTGCCTGTGATATGCCTTATCAGTGTGCCTCAGATTCTGCTCTATAAAGGATTCTATTTGGTCTATCAATTGCCTAATGAAAATAGATTTTAATAAAAATATTATTGTATTTTACAAAAAGCACCAACATCAAATTATTTGAATAAGTAACTTCATAACATTGAATTAACTAATTGTGTTATCATAAATGTTCTAATAAAGTTTTTTCGTAGTCTCACTTTTAATGCAACCAACAGTTATGCGCTTATTTACTTAAAGGGACAGTTCACCCAAAAATAAAAATTGTGTCATCATTCACTCACCCTTGAGTTGTTCCAAATCTGTATAAATGTCTTTGCTCTGATGAACGCAGAGAAAGATATTTGGAAGAATGCTTGTAACCAAACAGTTCTTGGCCACCTTGACTACCATAGTAGGAAAAATTACAATGGTGGTGCCCCAGAGCTGTTTGCTTCCCTACATTCTTCCAAATATCTTCTTTAGTGTTGTAAAGAACAAAGACATTATAAAGCAATTTCTCTTACTATGGGAGTTCCTGTGGCCTAACTGGTAGCGCATTGATTTAGCAGTAGAAAGGTTGTGGGTTCAAATCCCAAAGGACAGACATAAATGACTACCTCGAATGACCAAAACACAGTGTCGATAATTTTGCCAAATGGATAAACGTAGATCATTGTATTCCTCTTTGCTCCGCCTCTCTGAAACGCGCATATTTTTTACAAAGCTCATCACTCTGAAAAGCGAGGTGTGCTATGATTGGCCAGTTAATCAGTGCGTATTGATTGGTGGAATACTGCAAGCGTGTGACGGAAATGTAACGCCTCTCACCATATTTGGAACATCAGGCAATTGTACGCTACGGAAGCCGATGGTGTCGTCGCGCTGCAAACAGAAAAACACCAGCAAATTCACAAAGCCTCTTCATTGGTTTGGTGACACATGTCATGGTTTCACCTCTCCTTGTCAGGTATTTCTTGGTTTGGAGGTGGAATCATACAGAATCCTTTGTTTTCATGTGGGTAGAGATGTTTTTGACCATGTGGCCTTCCATACTCTCCCCGAGTCGCGTCATCGTTCCTACCCTCCTGTTTCCTAGTTTGTGTTAATTAGCTTCCCCTTAGTGTTTGATCTGTGTCACCTGGTCCCTATTTAATTATCCTGTGTTTGTCTCCCTATAAAGAGTCCTCATGTTTCATTGTCCTGTGCGCGTTCATTGTAATTCTTACCTTGCCTGTTACCAGTTTAAGATTGTCTCCTATGAAGTTCTTGTCACCTTATTCCTGGTTCCTGTTCCCTGTCTAAGTAAGTGTTAGTTTAGTGTTTATATTCGAGTGTTTGTTTGGTAGTTTAGTTAGTCAGTGTTCTTGTTTGTTTATATTCATTCCAGTCCTGTTTTCCCCCTCGTGGGTTTTGTTTTGCCTTTTTGTCTGTTAATAAAAACCTTTGTTACCCCTACCATCTCGTCTGAGTCCTGCCTGCACTTGGGTTCTCCTGCCTTGTCTCTCTGTCCAAAGAGATCCATGATACACATGCCCTGCAAATTCTCGCAACACCAACAAATACAGAAACTCGCTGCAAATAGGCAACAACACAACGGAAGGCATTTACGCTTGTTTTCTCATCAAGAACATGTCAACAATATACAAAATAAATTATATAGGCTACCACAGGCTGTCGATAATCTTTTTTTTTTGTACGTTCTGTTTAATGATTTTGCCACACGTGGGTATAAACGCACTTTTTATGCATTTTTCTATTCTAGCAGGCCGATTTGAACAATTTAACGATTGATGAAAACCATGAAACCATTTAAAAAAATATGAAACATATTGTAAGCTGCCCGACATGCTTTCACAAGTATCACTAACATGGAAGGACGAAAAAGTTCAATATTGTTTAATCATTTATTAGGAACATTTAACATGATCGACAAAGAAAATAAGACCCAAATATAAGTTATTTGTGTATAACTCCACCTACGAATGTGGCCATAGTGAAATGAAGTGCGTTCCAGCCATTGTGCATCAGTTATTTGAGTCCCCCGGAAACACTTCCGTTGTGTTGTTGCCTATTTGCAGCGCGTTTCTGTATTTGTTGGTTTTGCGAGAATTTGCAGGGCATGTGTCACCAAACCAATGAAGAGGCTTTGTGAATTTGCTGGTGTTTTTCTGTTTGCATGTGTTTTCTTCAGTTGCAGCGCGGCGACACCTATCGGCTTCCGTAGTACGCCCACCTTACTTGTGTATACATTTGGGCGGTCTTTGTCAAATCAGACCATGATCTGACGTAGATTTGTGGGGGTGTGGTTTCACGAGGCGTTTCAGGCAAGTCTGGGTGATCATTCGCTTTTAGATAGAATGCATCTTTTGTTCCGACACTTTAATTTTTGCAATTTTACATGTCTAATACATGCATGGGCAACTTATAACACACCAAAGACACAGAAAAACACGTATTCGCACCATATGACCCCTTATGACCATATGATTTTTTTGGTGAAATGTGTCATCAAAAATGTCCTTAAAAGCATTTTCCGTCTGTTATTTCTTTGACAAATAAAGTGTCCCACCTTGAGATCACAGCATTGGTTCTGTCAGTGGTTGGCATGTTGGGATGCTCAAACAATGATTTGATCACAGTCCTGTGAGCCACAGTGTTTACACTGTGGTCAACCTACATACGGCTTACATAGAGGACAAATATCCTTTTTAAGACTGCTGCTTTCGTTTTTATCCATCCACCACGATAGTGAAAATTCACGGTGCAATGCTGTCACTGCCAATCGGACAACACAATCTCATGGCAAATGACTGGTGATTGATTGAAGTTCACAGAATTCTGCACAAGGCCTGGCAGATAACATTCACCAAACTCTACGCATTGCCCTCCACTTTCTGCTTTCAGTTCATAAACATACTGGTTACAATGAGAGCGCAGTCATTTCAAAGGCGCTGACCATCTTTGACCATATTTTCCTGCACAAAAGCAGGAAGAAACTTTACAGACACTGTGTATGCCTCATGACCCTCAGACTTACAGGTGTCACACCTTTATCAATGGCGTAAAGGCCGTTTTTGTTTTACTGTATGTTTGGTTACCTATAGGAGGACTGACAGTACACTGTGTGCAAGGTCATTCATTCTTTAGGAATGCCTGAATGCATTAGTTATGGTTAAGCATATGTATACACTCGTCCCATCATTATTCTGGTATGCGTGTAGCAGTGTGTCAGAACAGAGCAATACATGCTTCACAAAGCAGAGACTCACATGGTCTGGTCCCGATCCGGTTCATCTGGTCGGTTGAGTAATTCTTGTTTGTTCTGTGCCTGACTCGATGCGAGAGTAAGAATAGAATGTGTGTGGAAAAAAACGCAGTGAAATGTTTTTTAAAAGCTGTGATGGAATATGATGGTGTTTTTCTGCACAATAACTGTTAATGGTGAATAGCACTAACAGCAACGGTTAATCTTTTGTTTACACCCTGTGTTCAGATGTTGAATAAAAAATCGTTATGTGTAGTTAACGCTTATTTTAATTGAATGTTTTAGTCATTACTGTGTTATTGAAAGTTTGATTGATTTTGATGCATTGGCCTGTTGAGTGTTTAGAAGTGAAGGTCAGCGCTCAGGGGACACAAGCAAAGTTTAAGCGCATTGCAGGGCCTGATGATGAGAGTGGCCAGCTGGCCCATCTTACATCGCCAATAAATGTCGCCATATGTTGATGCCTTGCAAACATAAATATTCATTTTTCTGTGATTTATTAAATCTTGTTGTAATAGATTTAATTGCAACAAGTAGATCTAATATGAACATATTCAGCAAGTGAGGTGTTGTTAAAATTCGAAGAATGATTTTGTAATGATATTGAGGAAATATGTGATAACTTGCTAAATAATGCAATTCATGATCAATGCAATAAGATAATGCTTTAAGTTTGCAATATCGATTGTAACAGACAATGTATGTAAAGGTGCATAAAAACCTAATCTGATAAAGTCATTATTTTAAACCACTGCGATGCACATTTGCTTTATCATGTTTTATATCTTGTGTAGTATCATGCTTGTGCAGTGCTATAGTCATCATTTTGTGTTCTAAATAATAAACAAATCAGTGTTGTTGGGCACAATCTGTCATTTCGTGTACAATGGTGACATGGGGTGTCATGTATAACGATAGTTTTTATCTGTTAAACTATACTATACATTTTCTCTGATAAAAATAGTTTTTTATAGTTCGTTATTTTTATTATTATTTTTAAATAAAGTTTTGTCCGTTAAAATATAACAGTTTTGTCTGTTAAAATGAAGAGTAAATATTTTCTCTGATAAAAATACGTTTATATTTTTTGATTACAAATTGTATTATTTATGTTGGGCCTGAAAAACATGTTGGCAGGGCAAAAAATCCGAACTATTGCCCCGACTGAGCCAATAGAAAAAAAACATCTGATCTCGCTGTGACGTTTTGAATGTTGACAGTATTTCGCTGGGAAAAGGTGTCTCTGACTCTCTGGGTAAAGTGGTCCTGTACTTCGTACTATAACTCAGGTCAGGGTCGGTCAGGCAGCAGATGATCTCTGATGGCTGTGAAAGTTCAGGTTGTACTCTCTTGTTTGTGTTGTTGTTGTCTGAACACTCAGTCTCCGTGACAGCAGCGGTTAACAGAAGTTGGCAGCTGACAGGGCACATTAGTGAGTACTTCCTGTCTGGCCGCACACCAAGAGAGGTGTGGCAGGTTGCATCACAGCACAGGTAAAGAGCACTGATTATTATTCAGTGCGTGCAACCTATTTTTTGAGGGTTTGTTCAAATTGTTCCTTGGTGTCAATTTTTTTTTACAATAAGTGACCAATGCAGCTACTGATATCTAGACAGCAGGATGTCTGATGGCCAATAAAACCAATATAGAGTATATTATACAATTTTATAGAGCATAAACAATAAACTATAAATATATATTTAGTTAGAGTATAAAGAGTATAAAGTATCTGCAGAAACTTCACCAATAAACTAAATACAGAGAAATAGTCTGATAATGGAGAGACAGGTTGCGAGACAAAGAAGGGGACCACAGACGACCACAGATTTCAGAGGGAACATTACAATTCTGGACTGATAAGATCCAATACAATTGATTTATCTTTATAAAGAATCAAGAAATCATGCTTTGTGTGCGTGACGCCTTAGAGAGCAATAGAGTTCCTCTCCAGAGCCGGAATCGAGTTGTTTTCTATTCAAGGCCATCAGTCGGCTCTCACTACACACACACACACGCTCACAAACGAGGGAATGTTATGAGGATGAAAAGAGGAGGAAGGGAACTTGGAAAGGAAGCGTGAACTGGAGAAGCACAGTGACTTATTATTCAGTCCCCTCAGTTTGTACAATCCTGATTATTACAATAAAACCAAACAATGTTTCCCCCTTTAAAGGGTTAGCTGACCCTAACATTTCAATTCTGTCATCATTTCATCGATATCTAAAGGATTTTCTTTCTTTCCTGGACAAGGAGATGTTTAGCAGAAGGTTCAGCCAGTTTTTGTCCAAACAACAAAAGTATAAAGTATTTCCGTACAGTAATCCATAAATGAAGCGCACAATTGAATGTTGTTTTTTCTGGAATAAGACAGACCAGTAAGATAGTAAATGTGTCTACACACTATTGCAATAGAATCTACACACACAAAACACAAGCTTGCCGTAAGCCTGAGACAGAGGGATTAGATGCCAATAAAACTGTCAAGCTCAGCTGCACTGTAGTTTGAGGTGCACTTCAGTAATGTATAAATAACTACAGACAGTAGTTTGCTCATGCTGTTAAATCCAGAATGTGAGTCTGCGCGATCTCTCTGTCTCTGTATGTTCGTGACTATTTCACCAGTATCAGGATCTGACACTGAAGCATTTCTTTTGTAATATGTTTTAAACTAATACTGCCAGCCATTTGGTTGCATCTATGTTCTTGTCACATAACGTGACACAAGTCTTCACAGATCTGTACATCTTTGGATTTTTCATTGTGTAGGAATTCTGCTTCTTAATTGGCGTCACACATTTGATTGAAGTCTTTTTGGTCGAACAGTTAACAAAAAAAAATGTGACCCTGGGCTGCAAAACCAGTCATAAGTAGCATAGGATTTATATTATGTGAGTGTAGTGTATGGAAGATTAAAAATATGCGTCTTTAGTCTATATTTAAACTGACAGAGTGACTGCATCTGATAGTGACAACAGATGACGTAGTTTAGATATATTCTTATGAGGGAAAAATGCATTTTTACGGGTGTTGGCGACATTGCTCTCAAATGACAGATTACTATCGAATAAAACGGCAAGATTCTTATCTGACGACGAGGGTTTTATGGAACATCCGTCAATAGATAAGCAGTATTCTTGGTTTTCAGTCCAATAAGTAAGTTGTCCGAGTTCAGTAATAAAAAGTTGTTACTCATCCAGTTTTTTATATCGACTACATTTACATGAATGCATTTTGTAGATGCTTTTATCCAAAGCATTATCCTATACATTTGTTTCTAAGTATGTGCAATCCCCTGGGATCGAACCCATGACCTTAACGCAATGCTCTTACCACTGAGCTACAGGAAAGACTATGCATGTCATTATTCGATTGAACTGCTGTTTCATGAGGCTTCGAGGAAATATAAAGTTGAGTATCATCAGCATAACAGTGAAAGCTAACTCCGTGTCGCTTTATTATATCTCCTAGAGGTAGCATGTATAATCCGAAGAGCATTATTCTACATGTCAACACACACACTGGTCTCAGAACAGCTCTCTCTGTTCTCTGCTGTGACATGACCCTTGAAAGTGTGTGTCAAACGCATCTATTTACAGCGTCCTGCGTGTTAGATAAAACACACAGACAGGAGAGCAGGGTTGTAAAGAAACCTTTTTTTGTTTGACTGCATTATCAGCTATTTTCTCCGGCTTTTGAGAAGAACTCAGACAAGGCTAATCTTATTTAGGCTATTAAATATGTGTATGTTAAAGCATCATCAGACCCATGTCAAGTATGAGGCTTCACCTAAAACTCCACAGATTTCCACAGAATGTTCTTCATTTTCCTATCGCAATCCATTCCACAGAAATTGGCAAGTGCAGACCCAAAAACAGGACATTCCTTCAGCATTTACTCCCCCTCAGGTCATTCCAAACCGGTTTGACTTTCGTCTGCGGAACACAAAAAAAGATACTTTGGAGAACAACACTTGCTCCTTTAATTGACTTCCATTGCATGGACACAAAACCACTGACACGTTTCTCAAAATATCTTCTTTTGTGATCCACAGGAGACATGAAGGTGAATAACTGATGACAGAAATTTTATTTTGGGGTGAACTAGCACGCGGTTCAAGCAAAGCTTTTTTCTTATGGTTACATGAGTAGTTGTTATATGTTAAAGCTTTTTTGAGATTAAAGCTCAAATGCAGGTTCCTAAAAGGTAATAGATTTGGTTTCCTCTGAGTTTGTTTACGCCCCTGTTGATGCGTATGTGTGTGTGTTTATGTTTCTCAGTATGTCTCGGGACAGATATGAAGTTGGCATTACCCTCCAGTCTTGAGAATCACTACGAAATGCTCAGACTGCTGTACACTGGCTGCCAGGTGGTCCACGGTAACCTGGAGATCACACACCTGCAGGGCAACCCAGACCTCTCCTTCCTGCAGGTATGAGCCTCTCGCTTGCGTCTTTATGTACAGTATGTGTTTGCATAATACTGCATATTAAAGTGGAGGTATAGACATTTCCGTTGTGCACAAATGGTAAATTACACTTTCTTAAAGGGAACAGGTTTGAGAAAATTTTAATGACATCATTTAAATTCACATAAAATAATACAGCAATACAATAATCAATGTTGTTATCCTCCGACTGGTGTCAGAATTGAATGCTGACCAAACAACCTCTTATGTTGGGAATGGTTATCGAGCAGTGATCAATAAGGATTGTCGATATACCAATCTGACTACACTTTTCACAGTCTCAAAGTAAAAAAAAAAATATGCGAAAGAAATGAGTCGTGTCTTTTGTTTTGTTGGTCTGTAGGGGATAGTGGAAGTTCAGGGCTATGTGCTGATAGCTCATGTCTCAGTACGGTCGATTCCTCTGGACAGTCTACGGATCATTCGAGGCAGTCAGCTTTATAACTCTAGCTACGCTCTTGCAGTGCATGACAACTTTCCCCGCGGTCAGACGGGGCCTGGTCTGAAAGAGCTCCATCTCAAGCTTCTCACAGGTACGGACTGCGGTGGTTAAAGGGATAGTTCACAGTCCCAAATGAAAATGTTTGTATTCACCCTTTGATGTTCCAAACCTGTATGATTTCCTTGCTTCCGCAGAACACAAAGGAAGATATTTTGAAGAACGTCTCTGTGGTCAATACAGTGGAAGTCAACGGGGTTCAATGTTGTTTGGTTATCAACGTTCTTCAAAATATCTTCTTTTGTGTTCTGCAGAAGAAAGAAAGTCAAGTTCAAACAAGATGCATTTTGGTTTATACATTATTAAGTAAAATTTCATGTATGTTATGAACGAGGCATATTTATATTGACTTTATTTGTAAGAAAATCATTAGTAAGGTCAAGCTGACTCGCAATACCCGAATGACCCTGCGGTGTCGGTTTTAGCGGTGGTTATTGGCAAATGAGGTACCATGGAATGTCGCCACGGGCCAATCAGAATTGATTATTCAACACATCTATGTAATTGCTGCCTTCACAGAAATTCTGCTTGGCGGGGTTTATATTTGGGAAAACCCTCAACTTTGCTTCCCTCGGGATATTAACTGGGGAGACACGGTTAATGAAGTCCAGAGCAAACCGATGCATCTGCAAGATCTCCCAAAGAACTGTGAGTTTATTAAGAGCAGACCTTACATTTATTCATCACGAATATCTGTACTACATCATAGTTTTGTTATTGGTCTTATTTTCTTTTCTTTATTTAGGTCCTCCTTGTTCCACAACTTGTTTGGCTGGTGGATGCTGGGGGGAAACAGGTCAGGACTGCCAAAGTTGTGAGTATGACTGACATGTTTTTTGAGGTGGCGCTGGTAGTCAAAATGATGCAGGGCCTAACCGCTTTTCATCGCTGTTCAATATGATGGCAAACACTTTTAACCAATATCGCTTAAAAAGATAAATGATGCTTCTCTCTCCAGTGACCTCTGTGAACTGTTCATCAGGCTGTTTGCGTTGTAAGGGTCCGAAACCCAATGACTGTTGTCATGTCCAGTGTGCTGCTGGGTGCACAGGGCCGAAAGACTCCGACTGTCTGGTAAAGACACAACTACACATCAGAAACGTCTTCTATCATTGACATACATGCTTTAGCCATCTGCTTCCCCTTTAAAGGCATTTTGTTTTTCAATCTGCAGGCCTGTCGTCACTTTAACGACAGTGGGACATGTAGAGACAACTGCCCCCCACCCACCATCTATGATCAAACTACCTTCCAGTCCAAACCAAACAAGGACAAAAAGTTCAGCTTTGGAGCCACATGTGTGAAACAGTGTCCACGTACGTCTTAACCATTCAACCCTTTAACTTGCATATTCATTCTAGTAGTTGACAGTATTAGCAGTTGGATATAATGTATAGGTTGATGTTTATACAGTATACGTGTTATCTTCTTTTTAGATAACTATTTGGCCATGGAGGTGGCGTGTACCATGGTCTGTCCAAAAGCTAATCAGGAGTATATCACCGTCCAACCAGATGGTCAAGAAATACAGAAATGTGAAAAGTGTGAAGGAGAGTGTCCCGCAGGTCTGTGTGCACGTATATGTGTCTGAAATTCTTTTCAACTATGTTCGTTTTGTTCTGAAAAGTGTCTGGAATGTGACATTGAGAATGAGATAACTCTCTTACTCCGGGTGTACTGAGGTTGTTCAGCCTTAAGTTTGTACAATGGGAGTGTTGGCCAACTGTAAGCGTCTACATGCTTGCGTACAGTATGTTTGTGACTTTACAAAGCCAAGTGTTAACACTGAATTATAAATGTATAAATGATGTGTGTGTGCAGTGTGTTATGGGATTGGCATGGGAAACCTGCTGGGCGCCACGTGGTGGACATCAACAACATTGCCAACTTCAATAGCTGTAAGAAGATCTACGGCAGTTTGGCTTTTCTTTCAGATTCCTTTACAGGGTAAGCATGCCAAGTAATAAGTAATAGCTCCGACAAAAAATGAAAAATCGGGTCATCATTTATTTAGCGTCATGTTTTTAAAAAAAGTGCTCTTATGTCCGTCTTGTGACATAGTTGTCGAATTAAATGTTAGGAACATAAGCAAGGCGAGACACTTCACAACATCTTGTAATCCTTCAACTACTTTTCTTTGAGGGTCAGATTCTAAAAGTATAATTAGGATGCAGGCCAGTTTTTAACCATATCACAATTATGTGCTGTAAAAGAAGGCGTTGGTCTTCTGTAGAGGCGGGCTTTCGTTGCATTGTGATGAGACATTTTGGCAACTTTGTTTCACTTAAAACTGCTTTTGTAGTAGGGAGGAAGTTTTAAGATCTGAAACTGTTAGTACGATTTTATGGTACAATAACAATATGAAAGAAATCTCTTAAAAGTTGTGTTTTGCTAAAATTTTTACTGTTTCTTTATGAAGTTTAACATGCTGAAAAGATGTAACATCGTTGGTACTATTTTCACACATTTATACATTTCGGTATTATAAATTAAGGTATAACACTGGGCTCAAAACAACAGTTTAACATAACAGTCGTCCAAAACTTCATAAGTGCACATTTGATCGTTTTTGTCTTTTATGACTAGCACTGTCCTCACGAACAAAGTTCCAGACCTAGTCACCTGTCATCGCTTTATCCCCCCTTACCTGTGCTACAGATGTTTCTAGAATTTTCTGACAGTGACCGTTGGAAAACAATGAAAAAAATATGTGAAAATGTATACAGTTTTTGTGCAATATACAGATATATTGTAATTGTTGAAATATATACGAAATTGAATAAAGCTAAATATACACTAAAACAGTGATGCTACATGGAAATTAATATTAGGCTACCACAATAATTACTATATAAAGATTGGGTGAAATTTTGCACTCCATTTACGTCCAAAACTTATTGGAATTATAGATTTTATTGCCGTCCGAATCCAAAATGCCCGTGTTTTTCCCCCACCACCAGCGAAAAAAACTTTTTTTTACCTACTGTTTTTTGACAAACACCAAGGTCGTTCGGTAATGTAATTGCTGTCCGAATCCACATCTCTGAGTTTATAACAGATCTTAAATCCAAAATACGTTTTGTAAGACCGTTCCGACCACTTAAAAGCACGGCAGAGTGTTGCTCTGTAGGAGGTTCAGGGATTATGGTGTCTGATGCATTGAACATACTGTAAATGGCAGCATAAGCAGCAAAACATGACTCACATAACGTCTTATTACACGGCTCTTTGGAATGCTTGATTCTGATTGGCCAGTCACGACATTTGCAGGTTCGTTATTCCCATATAACAACCTCTCAAAACTAATAAAACACGGTAACCCGGATACAGCAAATCATTTTGAAATGTTGTTTTGACAAATTAAATATAAATAGGCCTTTTAATAACTTATATGACATTATATTAACAAATGATTAAACCAAATTGCCTGTTTGTGACATTTGAACATCGGTTCTTACCTTAAAACCGAAAGGTTTTACTCCATTATAATTATTAAATCTGTGCGAATTGTCGAGCACGTGAGATGTGCATTTTCCAAATTATTATCACTAAGAAGCCATGCAGATTTATATTTACAGAGGTCCTTATGTGAAACAATTACCATCCGAATAGGGCTTTATGTCAAAATATCATAGAAATGTTGATTTGTTAATTTAAATTTTGCTGCTGTTCTTCTAAAACATCATCCCATTAATCACTATTATTAGTAACCCTTTATGTTTGTCTCTGGGTTTTCATATCTAACCAATAAAAAGTATTAAAAAGTGCTTGTCAACGTTGACATTCACAGTATTTAATCACTTTACCAGTTCCGTGTTTTTCCATTTCCTGAAAAACCGAGAATTTGGACATCCGAGGTTTCAGAAGGACAGCGACGATTTGCTTTTTGTCCCTCAAGGGTTTGACCGAACCACTTCTTATTTACATTCATTATACATTAAAAGGGGGCAAGGATATTCCCCATATCTTGTGTAAAAGAAAGTCATAAAAATTTGGAACGACATGATGACGCGTAAATGATGGCAGAATTTTCATACCATAGTGGCACAAACTATACTTTTAAAACATTTAATCTACTCTTAAATCATCCATATTGATGGTGGTATTTTTAGACATCTGTTGTCTTTTCAATACAGGGATGCAGCTAAAAACAAACGTGGATTACAGCGGAGTGACCTTGAAAGATTGAAGACGATAGAAGAGATTACAGGTTACAATCACAGTTATCATCAGATGAACAAACATCAGAGAGAAAACACAAGCCTACTAGTCCAGGATTAAAGCATTAGAATAAAAAATATATTTTGTCGTTGAATGGACATTTTATTTGAATTTCAGGTTATCTGTACATTGATGCATGGCCAGAGGATTTGCCTGATCTGAGTGTTTTTGAGAACTTGAAGGTGATCAGAGGAAGAATGCTTTACAAGTAAGTATAATCGTGTCTCTATGGCTCAATATCTCGACCCTATTTTGTTTTTCTGTCCACATTTCCTATTTCCTCATCCATGCTTGACACGCATTTTGTCTATTTACCGTCTTTCGGGCAGGTCTGGCTGCTTATCAGACCTGTGGTTTTCTGTTAGTTATAAAGGTTAATGATTATCTTCTACACCTGCTGCGTGATACAAACATTCTTTCCCCTTGCTTTTAAAGGCGGGGTGTCCGATTTCTCTTAGCCGCTGTTGATGTTCAATTCAACAAAACAAACACACCCCTACCCCCATCTTTCGCTGTGGTCAGCGCTCGGCTCGACTAATGTCCGTCCTGTGCACCTTACTGCTGATTGGCTACAAGCTTGTTTTGGTACTCGGTACTCATTTTTCACAGTTTAATTGTTAAACTAGAAAATGATAGAACAGGTGAGGTTTGATAGATTAGTTTGTGTTAAACGTCCTACACCATTCGTTCAATAGATACGAGATGAATGGCACCTTTTTTATACGTTTTTTGTTTTTTCAACGTGCACCAATCCATTTAGCTTGCATTAAACCAGGAAACCAGGCCAAGAATTTCACAGATTTGACAGTGGACTATTTTGCATTAGCAATCCAACCTTTTCAACTACACCTTAGCAACCATCCAGAGCACCCTAACAAAACCATATCAATTGGCCAGAATGCCATAGCAAACAAACACATTACATTTCATTTCTCTCTCTCTTTCAGGGGCGTTCTCTCTCTGGGAGTTCAGTCATTGCCGATCGAGTCTCTCGGGATGCGTTCCTTGCGCAGTGTCAGCGGAGGTTTAGTTCTCATTCATAATAACTCCAAACTGTGCTACGCCTCCTCCCTGCCCTGGACATCTCTGCTCCACCCAACACAGGGACCCAACCTCATCAGCAACAACAACCAAGACCCAAAAACCTGCGGTAAAACACTGGTTTATCTTTGTGTGTTTGTTTTTGCATGTATTGTGTTGTTGTCGGCCATGTTGTTAGGAATTTTTTCTCTGTCTAGTATCCGAGGGGAGAGTGTGTGACCCCCTGTGTGCAGACGGGGGCTGTTGGGGCCCGGGACCGAGTCAGTGCGTGTCGTGTGTGAACTACAAGCGTGGGACAGAGTGTGTGGAGGAGTGTAATGTCCTACAGGGGTGAATATGATGATCTTTCATTGATTTTGTGCTTTCAGAAAGACATGTAGATGATTTAAAAGTCATATTTTGCTACCATGCTCCAAAACCTACCTTTTTATCAAACAGGGATTATAGATCATAGTTGTGGAAATCTGTTTGTGTGTCTTTTCCCACAGGTCAGTGCGGGAGTTTGTGGACGGTACTAACTGTGTCTCTTGCCACCCAGAGTGTCGACCGGTCAATGGCTCTGCCTCCTGTGCAGGCCCAGTAAGATATTCTTGCGAAATCATATAAACACAATCCATGCTTTAAAGGAATACAAATCTTGTCATCCCATACTTCACAAATCTTCAGCTTTGACGTGTGCTGTTGCAAAAAACAAAAACGCTAATACATAATACATCGGTGTGATGTATTAAAATAGTTTGGGAATGCCAAAAAAAGATTGATAAAAATGCATAACTACTTGCATTGTCATCTATAGTGATGCCACTTTCGTCATGAACAGTTTCCTCCACGAGCACTTCCCGACTCTTTTTACATGACTGTCTATGTGTGTTTTTCCAGGGTGCGCATCAGTGTAGGGAGTGTGTGCACTTTCAGGATGGAGATGTGTGTGTTGAGCGCTGTCCCAGCGGAGTGAAGGAGGACCAGCACACCGTGTGGAAATACTCCAATGACACGGGACACTGTCTGCCCTGCGAAACCAACTGCACCGTCTCGTGAGTCGCTGCCTGAGCTCGTGAAAGATTCCTACGTCATGTCTTTTGAACAGCTGATGAGTTGGTTTCTGTTTCGTGTTTACCGCCAGGTGTCCACTGGATCAACGGGGATGCCCTATCCAACAGAAACCCGGGTAAGTTTCTGACATGTTTCTTCCACAAACTCGAGTGACCAGCAGTCATATCTGGTCGTAAGTGCAGACTTTACAACCTTTTGGCTGTATTTGTTATGCAGGCCTGGAACAACAATCGCGATCACCCTCGGCGGAGTGTTTCTCTTTCTCATTCTGTTGGCTCTGCTGGTGTTTTACCTGCGTCGACAGAAGCAGCAGAAACGGAAAGAGACCATGAGGAGAATTCTGCAGGAGCACGAGGTGAGGTGTTTGGCTGTGTCACATTTACATTTGTTCATTTGGAAGACGCTTTTGTTTCAAAGCGACTTACATTGCATTGTACTACATAGGCAGCAACTCTGAACACATTGCATGGAATTAGCACTCAACACTTCATTTCGGTAGAGTTTGATAATAACATAAAATGATATAATGTTCACAAATATTGGGTCGGTTTGTAAATCCAACTATTTAAACCAATTCTTTTTGGCATCTGTTATACCATAATAGATTTTTTCCACTCCGCTCATTCTGGGATTGCTACAAAGAATACATGCAGTGCCGCTTTAAAATTTCACCAAAGAAGCTTCCTAAGAATGCAACATCATTTGAAAGTCTGTTTGATGTTTGACATCACATGGCGGTTATTGTTGTCTAATGGCTCGTCTATTTTTCCCTGTAGCTGGTGGAGCCACTGACCCCGAGTGGAGCGTTGCCCAATCAGGCTCAAATGCGCATCCTTAAAGAGACAGAGCTGAAAAAACTCAGAGTGTTGGGATCTGGAGCTTTTGGCACGGTCTATAAGGTAATATGCTGCACATAATACCTGGAGACGGTACTAATAATTCAACTGAATGATAGCTGCTCCATTATCGCTTCACGTCATGAATGTAAACCGTTTGAATGCTGCCGTCTGCTAATGGGCACAAATGTAAACTTTTTGATGAGCTAAGGTGAATATGTCACATAACTGATCACTCTTTAAGCTGCGGAAAATGACGTCATTTGGGTCTTTACATTTGGCAATGCATTCAGGCATTTTATATCAGCGTGTGTGAATTCCCTGGGAACTGAACCCATGACCTTGGTCTCTATCAGATAAGCTACAGGAAGCCCGAAACAGAGAATGATGTTCTTTTTTATATGATTTATATTATGACACTGTATTACCACATGCGTTCCCTTATTTACAGACACTTTCTATTTTAAAAGTTTTGCAGTTTGTTTATTATTCCCTAGCAAACAACGAATAGATCATATTTTTGAAACACTTAACCACAAATGTATTATTTTGAGTTGGACCGCATTCATGTAGAGTCTCTCTTTTTTCAACAGGGCATCTGGGCTCCTGATGGCGAGAATGTGAAGATCCCAGTGGCCATTAAAGTTTTGCGTGAGAACACCTCGCCCAAAGCCAACAAAGAAATCCTGGACGTGAGTGTGCATGGTTTTGCTTTTTAACAATGTCACTGGGAACGGCCAACAG
The DNA here is from genome assembly GCA_006030095.1 of Triplophysa siluroides. NCBI lineage: Eukaryota > Metazoa > Chordata > Actinopteri > Cypriniformes > Nemacheilidae > Triplophysa > Triplophysa siluroides. Next base: position 2,607,323 of record VCII01000015.1, read on the forward strand.
TCAAGTATTTTATTACATTTACTATGATATTATTGATATATTAATAACCGAGTATGTGTGCATGGCATTATATTGCAGTCAGTAGGGAAGCTTCTGATGCGCACCCGGGTTAGTTTGACGTCAGAGACATTGAGATTAATCGCTTGGATTAGCTTTTCTGGGAGAAATTTACGTTCCTTCCATCATTTGTATTTGATACTAGTTTCTATTGATGTTTATATCTGTTCTAAGCCTGTTTTAGTGAACCTTTGGTTTATTTATTGGAATTATGTGCAAAAGTTAGGCATGCGAGTAGGGCTGTCCAACGATTAACCGTGATTAATCGCATCCAGAATAAACGTTTGGGTTTACATTATACATGTCGGTGTACAGTGCATACTAAAGATATACATACAGTTATTTATATATTCAGGAAATATTTATATGTATTTACTAGGGCTGTCAATAGATTAATCGTGATTAATCGCATCCAGAATAACACGTACACATGTATACATATTTAGGAAATATTTACATGTATTTATTTATATCTTCCAGCAATTGAAATTATATATAAATGTTTCATAATTTTTTCTTAACTATATGCATGTGTATGTGTTAATAAATACAAAATTATTATGCACAGCACACATATATATATTCTGTAAACACAAACTTTTATTCTGGATGCGATTAATCGCGATTAATCTTTTGACAGCCCTAGTATTTATTTATATATACCAATAATTGAAATTCTATATAAACGTTTATTAATGTGTATATTTTTCTTAAATATACTGTATGCATGTACGTGTATGTGTTTATAAATACAAAACGATCATGCACAGTACACAGACACACTGTATGTAAACACAAGCTTTTATTCTGAATGCAATTAATCACGATTAATCTATTAACGTCCCTACAAGAGAGCCTTCTTTTTTTAAGAAGTATGACCTATAAGCAAGGGTATCGCAGATCAGAGCCAAATAATACAATGTGCACAGAAAGCTATCCATCTCAGGCTTGCAGCAAGAAAGCAAACTTCATGATAATAACTCTTAATCTGGTTTTAAATATGGACACGTTTTTCATGCAAAACATTTTTTCCAAGCGTAAAGAGTCGGATATGTATTTTGTACGTGTGCTCACATTAAGGGTTTTGTGTGCACAGGAGGCGTATGTGATGGCTGGCGTGGCCTCCCCATACGTGTGCCGTTTGCTGGGTATCTGTCTCACCTCAACGGTTCAGCTGGTTACTCAGCTCATGCCGTACGGATGCTTGTTGGAGTACGTCAGAGAGAACAAGGACCACATCTGCTCTCAGTACCTCCTCAACTGGTGTGTTCAGATCGCTAAGGTAAGACATCTGCGACATGTCACATCCCACGCTGATGGCTGTAGATGCCGATACATAATATCTCAGATAAAGTTCACCCAGGAATTAATATTGTCATCGTTTAGTCCTTCCTTTTTGTAGCTTTCAAATCTCGCATGTGAACGTTTGATAGCTGACACGTCACGCGTTTGTGTACGTAGGGAATGAGTTACCTTGAAGACGTGAGGCTGGTTCACAGAGACCTTGCAGCTCGAAATGTTCTGGTGAAAAACCCAAACCATGTGAAGATTACGGACTTCGGTTTGGCCAGACTGCTAGACATAGATGAGACGGAATACCACGCTGATGGGGGAAAGGTGTGTGTGTGATGTTCTGAATAAACCTAGTGAGCTGACTCCCTATCTAGTGTGTACACTGAGAAGCTACTTCTATCCTCATAGATCCTCATGACTTCATACATAAATCATCACCAAAATTGTGCTTCTTTTAGTTTTTTTATATGGTGTGAAATGGATCAAAAATCATTTTTAATAACATGGAACTAGTTTTATTAGCATCGTTCAGATTTGGATATAACTAACAGTTTATTGTGTATATTTGTGTTTAACAGTCAGTAAATCTATCCTGTTTTTATAAATGTATTTGGAGGTGATCATTCGTGAGTTATATATGTATCAATCCATGTGTGTGTGTTGAGCAGGTGCCCATCAAATGGATGGCGCTGGAGTCCATATTACACAGGAAGTTTACCCATCAGAGTGACGTATGGAGCTACGGTCAGTACCCGCATGAGGTTACGGTTTCTCCCCTGCTTAAACCCTCTGGTTTCAAATAACCTTGCGGCTCTTTTTGTCTCAGGGGTGACCGTATGGGAGCTGATGACCTTTGGCATGAAACCCTATGACCTCATACCGGCGCGGGACATTCCAGAACTGCTGGAAGGAGGGGAGAGACTCCCCCAGCCCTTTATCTGCACCATCGACGTCTACATGATCATGGTGAAATGTGAGTGCTTGTTTCTATGAGGAGAATAATTGTTATGGTCTGTTAAAGAACAATTGTGTCCATGGAGCTTACCTCGGGGTTCCCACGGGTCATGGGATGGCTGGAATATCACGGATTTTTCAAAGGTCTATTCCAGACATTGAAAGTCATGGAATTGAATATTTTCTTTTGGAACATCATTTGTCACTTTAAATTTGAGTTTTCATTTATCAAAATGTAATTTTTCTGTACAGTATTTTTTAACACATTTTTGTGTTTTGTTCCGGTTATCTTCAGCGCCATTTTATTGCCTTTTATTACACTTAAGTCGTTTGCAGTCACCTGTACCTCTTAACTAAGGCAAAAATGCCAGGAAATGTCGATTTCAAGAGCTTTGGTTAAAAAACGACCACTTCAAAGACTGGGTCTCATTCATTAGAGGTCATGGAAATTCTGCTTTTTAGTCAGTGGAAGTCAGGGAATTTGACATTTGGCTAAGAGTGGGAACCCCGTTACCTGTAACCGTGAAGTATTTATTCATGCCTTGTTTGATTCATTGTTTGATCATCTTCACCAGGTTGGATGATCGATCCGGACAGTCGACCAAGATTCAGGGAGCTTGTGAAAGAATTCACCACTATGGCACGCGATCCTCCGCGTTACATTGTCATTCCTGTGGGTTCATTTAGAAACATCTCTCGATTGTGTTCCCTCATTGATTTGCTACATTGAGATGAGACATTTTTGTCTTTTCTTGCAGAACGATGAGCAGATGAGTCTGTCCAGTCCAGTGGACAGCGCGTTCTTCCGCGAGTTGATGGAAGAAGAGGGGGGTAACGTGAAGGAGTTACTGGACGCAGAAGAATATCTGGTGCCTCAGACTGGTCCCTTCAACACACACGGAGACATCAGGGCGAACGGACCGAGCAGACATCCCTCACACCGGGTCAGAGAAGCTTTTATTCTCTTTCTCTCTCTGTCACCATTTGCTCAGCCTTTCGGTTCTTGCTTTGGGTTATATACTGTACATATTCCACACGAAAAGGGTCAACCTGCAAACGTGAGTTTTCACATCAGGCATTTTAACATGGCTGTGTTTTTCTCACTCAGAGCACAGATCTGGGCTTAGAGACGGACGGCCTGCCGAGCAGCAGAGGTTTTTACTCCTCTGTCAGCACGCTGGGGCAGAGTCAGTACCCGACCTTGCCCATGGGGGCAACAGCCAATGGGATTTGGCCAGGAACTCAATACCCCTCCTTGGTACGGAGCACATCATACCGTTCAGCGGGTGGCCAATCAGACTCTGTGTTTCTGGATGGGGACGTGGAGGAAAACGGTCCTCCGTCAAGCCCTGGGCGCTACTCTAAAGACCCAACCACCCCCAACGGCATGGACGGAGAGCTGGAGATCGACGGGCCTCATGGTTTCCTTTCGCACACGCTTCCACGTGGAGCGCACACACAACCTGGTGAGAGATTTCGACAAGAAATGACCCATTTTAGATGCTGACTCATCTTACCATTGTATATCTTCTTTCATCTTAGAGTACGTGAACCAGGATGTCCCGTGGGAACGCCCCAGCACCCTTCCGCGCAAGGCGGGAGAGAGGCGATTTATTAACGGTCTGTGTACAGGCCACAGTGTGGAGAACCCAGAATACTTGGTGCCTTTGGGCAACATCCCGCCTGCTTCGCCCGCCTTCGACAACCCTTACTATCATGATATCGCAGCTAAAGCTAAGGCCGTCGCAGGAGCGTCCGTAAATGGCGGTACAGCTCACAGGCGGCCCAATGGCTACGTGACCTCCACAGCAGAAAACCCAGAATACCTGGGCTTAGCAGAGACTTGGAGCGGTCAGGTCGAGTACACCTGAGAGGAGTAATACAGAGATGAATGTACTGACGTGTTTCTCAAAGGACGTTCTCGCCAATAGGAAAGATTTCTCACAAAACCCATGTAGCATTCTGGATTTTAAATGTGGACGCAGTTCCGGTATTTGCCAAAAAGATGAACTTTGGAAATTTGTCTGCTGATAAACATAGCAGTACATTGATGGTACGCGTTTGTAAGACTACTTGAATGATGGATAACACACTGGATGTTCTTTGGATGTATGTTATAAACTTCTATTAGGATTTTTGTTTGGATTTGAATGTTTGGCATGTCACAAAACTCCTTTTTCTGGAGGTCCAATTCGGAGCCAAGACCGTACACACTGTGGATTCCAGGACTGATGCGTGAGATCTGAACAGAACAGACGTCAGGCGTGATGGAAGCGGTTCATCGTGTAAATGTCCGCAGAGAGCAGCTAGGCTACAGTGCCGATGAATGCGAGAGACATTATTACCAGCGGAACTGGCGTGTGGTGTGTTCAACAATGCAACTGGCTATGAAGATTTAATATTTCTCCTCTGTGACATATCCAGGGTTTTACATTTTAAAACTTCTTGTTTGAGTAACGATAATAAATCATCTTCATGGGCTCGGTAGCAGTTGGACAGCGAAATAAGCCCACATGTATAGCAGGGGTGAAAATGTAGTCTTATTTCAACCCAAAATCAAAAGAAAGTTTTATTTTGCAAATGAACGAGACAATGAAGTCATTCTTGTGACACTGTTTTTCTACACATTTGAATTCCCTTAATGCATCTAAATTAGGATGCACTGATGTATCGGCCATTTTTGGATACATTTGAAAGCGTCAGCATATCGGCTATTGCATAGAAAAGAACGATAGTGTATTACTAAGCATTAGTTCCTTGATAACTATGAATGTTGTATGTCTGTTGCATAATTCTCTGAGTAAGAAAATATCTGACAAAACAAAGTTAAATCTGAAATAAGTATAATCTGATATCCTTTGAAAAAAACATTGCAAATTGAAACAAGCAGTGGTTTACAGTGAACAGCTATAGAGACGTTGTTAGTTACCACATGATATTTATATATCAGAATGGGCTTTTAAAGAGAATTACTTCTAAATTTCTTATGGTTATTTTATTAATGCTGATATCAAGTTCTTAATGTTATTAAACAGCTGGTTTTAAGGAGTAAATATTTACGTAATACAATTTTTGTGTGATGAAAGTGAAAAAATGATGCTGCTTATTATTATTTCTTTTGGTTTTGGGTTGAATATTTCACGAGTAACAGTTTTTATTAGATTGACCTGAGGAGATGCTTACCTTTTGTGTTGTATATTTTCATTATACGTTTCAATGTCAAAACATGTCTGTCAAGGGAAGGTTTATTTGATTTTTTCCTTGCAGTAATGTATACAATGAATGATCTGATGTAAAGGGGTGCTTTCCAAAGGCTGACTAATTTGTAACGTCGCAAAAAAAGATAATGGGCCTCATTTATAAAACGTGCATACGCACAAATTTGAGTGTAGAATGCTCGTACGTAACAATCGACAGCAACGTTCATATATTTATAAAAGCAGTTTTTAATGTGGAAACGTGCTTAGCGCCACGTCAGGTCTGAGCAGACGTATGCACATTTGCTGCATATTTTTGCCGTGCGCAATTTCAAGATCATTTTCGGATGTTTTCACATCTGAAATCACACGTGTACTGTGTGCACTTTGAGAAATGGTCGTGAAATCTAATCGGTTTTGGTGCAGTGTTTAATAAATGAGGCCCAATGTAACCTTTAACCCCAGATTTGATCACCCATGTCTATATTGTGTATTTTTTATTTAATAACACCTACTCTTTGAAAAATATACACACTTAGTGTTTGTTCCTTTCAGAAGTGATCTTCCCTTCACTCTATCCCCTGTCAACGGGTATGTGGCTTGAAAATAACACACTTTTTTGTAAAGTACAAACCAGCACCACATCGCCGCCCTGATTGTTGTCCCTTCAGAGTGGCCGGCGAAAGCATCATTTATGCTGTTTGGAAGGCACTGAGACACTGCTAACACTGAACACAGTGTTGTGGAGTAAATACTTCACCGAATTGAAGAATGTGATCTGATTTCCATATATTAGCAGCTGTGGCCTCTGGGTGGATGAACGGCCCTTCAATGACTCCATTGTTCCAAATGACAACGTCTGCCCTTTGTTAACTCCAGCGTTCAGTTAATACGTCACTTCTTTAAAGCAAGATGTGTGTATTTATTTGACGTCATTACACATTCAGTGGGGCACTTCATACATTATTCATCATTTTCACTCAACTACGTCAAAACACATCTTAATATCCGCACGTTTTTTATCAATCAGACTTGAATGGTTGATTTTCTTATGGTGTACTAAACTGAATATCATTTTTTTCTGTAGGCGTGTGTGATATGAAAGAGTGAAAGAACGATATCTTGCGTGCTGATGGTACTTAAGAGCATTTTGATGTTAGCCCGGACAATGACATGGTTGTATTTCTGCATAAGGAACGAGGGGAAAAATTTTGAATTTTTGCCTGGTCACTATATGCATAGCCAACCTTTCAAATGTCAGTGCTGTTAAAATGGACGGAATATCACAGTTTACCCTTAATGCTGTTCTGAATTGAAACTAAATTAAAATCTGCTTGTTTGAATGAAGCTACACGGCAACATTACAGACGGGACCGTGCTTTAAAAGATGGTTTAAAAGCAGTTTAGCAGTTGTGTTTGGTTAGGATGTATATCCACATTGGGTTTTTGTATTTAAATCAGTTTCAGAACCCAGTTTTCACGCCATGAATCAGTGCATCAGTATCCGATGGTGAAAGTCTATGCAATCACGTTGAAGGAATTGTTTCCATGATTGAACAAATGTGTACATTTTAAATGTTTATATGTACTTTTTATATGCAAATTGACCAGATCTTTCTGATTTGTGGTTTTATGGAAATTGTAGACTTTTGATGTAATATTTCTATTCTTCCTGTGAGCCATTAAAGTGTAAATGTATGTCATGGACTCGATGCACTGAGACCCTTGTACACTGTCTGCTCTATGAATGATACAGTACCAGCGCGCATAAAATTGTTTGATATATTTACAGGCTCATATAAACATTTACTTTTTTGAATACTTTACTTCTTGAGATCAACATTTTAGTGTCAAGTGGCTTCGTTTTGACTTTTTATTACTGAATTACTTGTGGATATGGGCATGTTGGCACAGTTTGTGATGTGTTTTTTCATTACTGTGCTATGAAATCGGGATCAGAATGTATAAATAAGAGAGATTCGTGGCCTGATGGCTAAAACGTGGCATTTTTGATCCCAAAGGTTGAGACAGACAATCCCTATCCTTATTTATAGTCTTTTGGAGTCTGTTTTTGAGACTAATTATAATGTATAAATTATCAAATGTATCGTGTAATTTTTTTTAAAGATTCGTACAGCTGAACCAGCATGCCATACCTTTAAATGTTTATTTTGGACTTTACTTGAGTCAACATAGGACAATAATGCAACTAGAGATTCATTTTATGACACTTCACCTTCAATTTAAAACAGTTTTTACAAATGCTTTAGTAAGACCAGTGAAGTCATTATAAAGTGAGGTTGAATGTTATATGCAGCACTGATTTAAATTTCTATTTAGTGCCATCAGAATACCATAAATCAGGACAGTTAATATTTTATTCTGACACAAAACACAAAAAAAATGTCATAACAGTAGTTGTTTCGTGTTCTTTATCAAAATTAAAACAAACTACTGGCTCCACATTTCTAATATTAGAAACATATCAAAAGTATCATTGATCATTAAACTTATCCTTATTTGCTAAAGTTACCTCAAATAGCAAAATTATGAAAAATATATCTGTTTTTATACGTGTGTTTTGATAAAGAAGTAAATTCTTAGGCCGTTTGACACACTTCTTAATACAGTTAATATTTCTCAGGTTGTTTATTTTCCAAGTAAATAAATGTCCTAATACGGAAGCTTGGATACGGAAGACATTTGAACACATCGATTTTTGTTAGTGTAGAAATAAATTGGATTTTGTAAATACAGTGCATACGCCATCTTTATCATGTACTTGTTGTAGTTTGTATAAAGGCTGTGATACAGGCGGGTGTGCAGAAGTACATGAGTTCAATGAAGTGTTTAGAAAGGTTATTCATTCTGTGTTTATCTCTCTTTGTTTCCTCTGCCTCTCGTGTCTTAATGATTTGTTGATGTCCGCATCCAATGACCTGAATTTTCCAGACCTTAGCGTTGAGACGCCTTCTGTGTTTTTTGGATTCTGTCCTTTAATGCTTCATATCCAGATCATCTCATGTCAGGTTCCACTATCGCTTTTTTCTGCAGATGACAGTAAAGGGTGTGTCGAAGTTTTCAGCTGACCGGTAAGGCAGGGTCAGACGTGTGTTTTTGAATTCCTTTCGGGTGTGAAGTGTCCAGGTTGACAGGCAGAGAAAGAAACCGGAGGGATGCACAGAGTCGCGGTGCATCGACTATGTTAGGCTGAAGAATCGGGGCTGCCACGGGTTTGGTTTCTAGTTTGGCGGGTAAACAGTCATCTGATGCAGCTCCCATGTGAATACCACTGGACAGAGAACTCTGAGAATTTGACTTGAAGATGGAGTCTGGCTGGGCTGGAGTCTGTGAAAACAGAGCATTGAAATGAATTTGGTAATTGTTAAATCCACTTAGAAAGGAAGGTGGTAAATGTTGTGTTCACAGCTCTGCTGATAACACAGTTATTTGATCTATGAGAAACCAATGAATTTGTGAAAATATTGTACGAGCAAAGAAAATGAATGCATTTATCTTTAAAGGGTCTATAAATCCATCTATAAAAGGACCATAAAAGAACAATAATAGTCCATAGAACCTCAAAATCTTCTAAAGTCATACGAAACTTTTCTCCGCTGAACCTCTGAAATCTGAAAGGGATAGTTCACCCAAAATGAAAAATCTGTCATCATTTACTAACCCACAAGTTCCTGACAAAAATGTATTCAAATCGGCGCTCCGTCGAACACAAAAGCAGATATTTTGAAGAATGTGGAAAACTAAACAGTTCTGTGGCACCATTAACTACCATTGTAGATTTTTTTCCCTGGTATGAAAATTGCAAACATTCTTACAAATATATTTCATTGTGTTCAGCAGAAGACCAAAATGTACACAGGTTTAAAACAACTAATGATGACAGAACGTTCTTTTTGGGTGAACTGTCCTTTAAATTTACTTTTCAGAGCCGATTCGTTTTGAATCTTGATCTACTGTGCTCACCAATCTGAACTATTCCTTCATACCTGACTCGGTGTTGTAGAAGGTGTTTACCTGTATGGTGGTGGTTCTGCTGTCTAGTTGAATGTTTGACACAGGGTACGTGTGAAGTACAGGTGTACTGCTTCCATACAGCGTGGTGGGGTCAGGAGTGTGACTGTCGGGCAGTACAGTGCTGTACGCTGGAGGCACGGAGGGAATTTGTCGTCGAAGGAGCTGGACGATCACATTGATGTCTGCTGTCATTCTTGTCTCAACTCTGGAAGAGGTGCAGCAGAACGCTGAATTATATCACATGAATAAATACATTTATGAATATGCTATAAATAACAATACATTTTGGGGCCTTAAAGGGACAGTTCTTCGAAACATTCTTTGCATCATTTGTTTTTCTTTCATCTGCGGAACACAAAAGAAGACATTTTGAAGAATGCTGGTAACCAAACAACACTGGCGCTATTGACTTCCATTGTATTGACACAAAACCACCAAGTCATTTTTCAAAATATCTTCTTTTGTGTTCCACAGAGGAACGACAGGTTTTGATTTTAAATGACGTGAGGGTGTATAAATGATGACAGAATTTCGATTTTAGGCTGAAGTGTCAAACCTGTTAAGCTGACTCTGCAGGAGCTCCAGTCTGGACTCAAGTTCGCTGTGTTGGTGATCTGAAAAAAGATCTGGAGGGAACGAGACTGGAACACAAGAGATGTGTCGAGACTCTTCGGGATATTGAGCTGACTGATGATCAGGCCAGCAATGATACAATCCAGCCGGATGGGCTTGTGTTAGGGAGAAAATCAAACAATAATAAGTGCCAGTGTGAGAGATTTTTATTTGATTTGGTGCTAGACGGTGGATTCCCAGCATCTACCAGCAGGGGTCGGCTGGCCAGTTCAACCAGTTCGACCTTATATACACTAATTCATATCTAAACAACTCTATGAGCTTATATTCTCCTAAATAATTGTATACCCACCGAAGTGCACCCTGTCCATGCCAGACTCTGTGCTGACCCCAGAAGCACCGCATGGTGGTATGAGTCTGACAGCGGGAGAGGGAAAGTCCAGATGTTGGGCTTCAGAGGAGCACAGCTCACTGCCACTGAGGGTCTTGTTAAGACTGGACCTGGAGCTACCGCAGCTGTACATCTCCTCCCAGTGCGTGACTGACATATGATGATGACCCAGTGTCGCACACATCCGAGATGAGTCGTTCTGATCCATTCCATCTTGAGAAGCAACATAAACTCATAATATGAGTAGAAATATGCACCTCTTCTCTGCACATATCTCTCTGAAAGAACTTGTGACTTGTTCGTTTTGTTGTGTTTTTAGCCGCTTCATTCATTTCACCCAAAACTTTTTGGGTATCTAAGGGCCTGTTTGTATGTTGTTTGTGAGCTGTATTTCAATTCAATTCACATTATTTGTATAGTGCTTTTCCCTGTTTACACTATTGCAAAGCAGCTTTGCACAAGGACACAATATAAAACACAAATAAAACACAACAACTGTGAAAAAGTGAGGAATCATTTTATAGTCTGGAGCCGGTGTCATCTTTCCGCATGTGTTGGGTCATCAGGCGTCTAGGTGGGAGGCAGGATCCAGACGGATTTCTGTATTCGTGAGTGCTTTACTCACCTGGCCGGTTGCGCCTGTCTAGCGAGTTTTTGCGGTGCCGTACCCGGTTTGCATGGTAACCGCAATCTGAGTTTTCACTAGGCAGCATTTGGATCATCTGATCGGCCTGATGACATGACGGTTAAAAAGATTCAGTGGTTCAGGTGCACTCATCTGTTCTGTAACCTGTTTTATACCCAAGAATCAAGGGCTATGTATTAATGTTTTGAGGTTTACGCACGTCTCGTAGGTTGAATGTGATGTCTAGGTTCCTCCAGAATCTCTGGCCAAAGGCTGGATACATGTCCAGCACCTCCAGGAGGTCATCTCTTCGGATACGGTGAAGGTCACAGTAGGTGAGCGCCGTAACATCGGCATTGCAGTGACCTTTTCATATATATCATCTTTTCCTATACAACGAAACATTTGTCTCAATAAATCTGATAAACATAACTGTGTAAGTGTTTGTTTTCTAACAAAATATGGGGAATGAGAAAACTGTTTTGCATTGTTCTCACCCAGTATGGCAAGCACTATGTTATGACGTGACACCTGAATGCTTCCCCGAGAGATGAAGTGGAGGGCTTTCAGCATATCGCCGTGGTGATAGAGGACGTCTCCAGGCGGGTAGTGGGTGGTCTTAAAGTGCTTGGCGAGAGCTCTGAGACACGCTTTACTTGCGCCACGAAACACTCTGCAGTTCTGCAGGAGACTGCGGTTGAGATGCAGGCAAATATCAGCTTGCAAACATTCTGGAAAACCTCTCAAGACCTATTAGTTCATAAAAACATGTTTTGGTTGCATACTAATACTGATATACTGCTATTTGAAAAGTTTCTCAAAGCTTACTGCGTTCATATCAATGCCGTTGGTGTAGGACCAGGCGCGCTGAAAATATTCCTCCAGTCTCTGTCTCAGATCTCCAGGTATCCGGTGGAAGCGGATGAACTCTTTCACTCGGAGCAACTGCGTATGATAGCGCGCGGTTCCCGAATAAAGCCTCTGAATTATTGCTGAGACATTCCCAAATATGCTGGCATACATGAGGGCTAATGTAAGAAGACAACGAGAAATTAAAGAGTGAAACTTTTGTCGGACAATGAGAGAAGTCAGTCTACATGTTTTAGATAGGGATGCAACGATTCACGATGCGACGCACGATGCTGATCTCACGATACGATTCTTTCACGATTTAGTTTTAAATAATGAGTTGAGACAAATATTAAACGAAAAACTGGCCTTTTATTATTTCTCAAATGCTGCACATTTCTTTGTAAAATAAAAATAACCAAATCACATAAAAAATGAATAGTAGAGCTACGGCAGTCACGTGACCTGTCCTGTTTACACTGCCATACGGGCAGGCAGTGACACCGGGGAACGAATATGAAATGAATGGCGCCAGCATGCGTTTCAAGGCAACAGAGTTGCTAGACGTCAACCTCCGGAGCTCTATACAAAAGTTTCTTTAAAAAACAAACTAAGACTTTGTCTGTGCTTTTCTTGGATTCTTTTTTACATTTAAGAAATATCAGCATCGCCAAGTTTACATTCAAAACATTTATTGCGATTCAAATAAGATCTCAACCGGCTTAAATCGTCACATATTATAATCGATTCTCACGGTGAATCGGTACATCCCTAGTCTTAGAGGTACAATTTTTACACATTTTAGAATCTTTCAGAATTAAAGGCATAGTTTACCCAAAAATGAAAATTCATAATTTATCATAATTCTCATGCCATCCCAGATGTGTGTAAAAAATACATTAATATGTTGTCATGTTATCTTTTCCTTCTGAAAACTCGTATCTCCATTATCTATTTTGTGATTTTTTTGCCATAAATCATTATTGTTACTGCTCCTTTGTTTGTCACTGGTATTTGCAAATATCTAATCAATATAAAGTACTAAAAAGACAATGTATTTTTTATAAAGTGTTCCACTTCCTGAGAAACAGCGAATTTGGACATACGAGGTTTCCGAACGTTCTCACATCCTCAGGTTATCAAAGTGTCATCCTGTTTGATTTTTTTCCTCAAAACATTTTCACGGTCCACAAAAGAAAGTTGTGTGGGTTTGAAACACTAAACGCTTTTGGGGAGAACGTTTCCTTTAAGCTACTCTCTCGGTTGTCTTTAGAGTCACTTACAGCCAATGAGCATGACGCAGATAGAGAAAATCTTCTCAGAGTTGGTGTTTGGCGAGAGGTTCCCAAATCCGACACTGGTGAGACTGCTGAAGGTGAAATATAGCGCTGAGATGTATTTATCCTGAGTGGAGGGTCCGGAGCTGACATCACTGTCATTATAATGCTTTCCCAGCTGATCGGCCAGATTATCCAACCAACCCGTCTTCATGTAAGGCCTCTCCACGTGGCCAATGGCGTACCAGATACAGGCCAGCCAATGAGCGATAAGCACAAAGGTACACATGAGCAAGAATAAAACTGCAGCTCCATACTCAGAATATCGATCCAATTTCCGGGCCACGCGGACCAATCGCAGCAGCCGGGCTGTCTTCAGCAGGCCAATGAGAGTGGCTGTCGTCTGCAGAACGAATGACAAAGGTTTGAATGTCATTCTGACAAACAGATGCCTTTACTCTTTTATAAAGATTAAAAACATTGGTAACACTTTACATTAAGGTTCCCTTTATAAAGCTTTTGTAAATGTGTTCATTAATGATTAATAAGTCATTTACAAATGCATTATAAAGCCGTTATAACTGCGTGAATGAAAAGGGATTCTAACGAAATACCTGTCAAATCGTGCGCCGTTATGTAAATATATGATTCACATCAGAGATGTAGCCTTGTGAGCAAGCATTCTGTTTCTACCATAAATAATAAATCATTGTTTTCTGGTTTTGATTAACTATTGGAAGTAATTGAATCATTAATAAAGCATCATAAACAAACAAGTTAACAACAACCTTTGTGCATTTAATGTTAAAAAGTGATCAAACGTTTGATGAATTTATCATGGTAAGCAAGAAAAAACGGCTTTGAAAAGCATCATGGTCAGAAGGCATTCTGGAGGGCACCGTAAGACATTCGGAGTCGGATCAGGTAAGCAACATGGTTTGAAAAGTGACATAAGATATGAAAATACAATAAAAAGAAAAACCAACATGACACCCTACAGTCTCCCGTCTGACAGCTTATTTTGCAAACAACATCAAGATAATAATGAACCTGCTTTCGAGTCAAATAAATAATGAATAAATACATTATTAAGCATTTATAACATGTGAGTTAAAAATGGCTCACTATTTGGCACTATTTTATGCATTTGTAAATGGCTCTTTAATCATTAATGAACACATCTATAAATGCTTTATGAAGGGAAGCTTGATGTAAAGTGTTACCAAAACATTTAATAATAGATTGTGCCAGCTCAAGCTACTATACCTCATCTGATCCAGATCTGAAGATGAGCATGTCAAAAGGAACAGCGGCCACCATGTCGACGAGAAACCACCCTTTAATATAGTGGACGGCGATTTGTTTGGGATGGGTCACCACTTCATCGTTGCGATTTACGTATGTGGTCCTGAAATTGATCAGGATGTCTATTATGAACAGAACGTCCACTATCACGTCTATTAAATTTAGAGGGTTACAAGCGTAACCACATGGGGGTCTCCTCTCTTCCTCCAGCTCATTGAGGAGGAAGGCGGCTGAGTAGGGAAGATGGCTGTGTAGAGCACTAGCAGAAGAATGATCCAGTCCCACATGGCTTTGAAGGGACTGTAGTGCAACATGACCCACTTATGAATGTCTGGAGCTTGGAGCTTGTACTCAGGCAAAACATCAGCACCTAGAGACAGTACCTGTGAAAATCACATCAAAACCACCCAAATCAGATGTTAAGTCAACGCTGTATTATTGAAGAGATGTGTGCCGGAATGTGTTTTATGGATAACATTACTTATTATATTTTTGCTGTATCTTAACAGTTGTCTTCCATTTTTTACTGCACCCAAAGCATTTTATGAGGAACCCAGACAAATCTGACACTTATTGGAGTCTTTGAGGTCTTTTAAAAGAATTCTCTGAGCAATAATATTTCATTTCGGTCTTTGAAATGCAGATGAATGGACGGCTCTAGCTAATCTAAGCAGATTTTGATTGTCTGATAAACTTGTTTTATATGTCATTGACACCAGAAGAAAGTGAGAACAAACTGGCCGACTCAGTATTAATATGCCGATGCCATAGAAGAACCATTTTTGGTTCCACAGAGAGCCATTTAGTCAAAGGTTCTTTGAAGAACCATCTCTTTCTTATCTTTTTATAATCTGAAGAACTATAATGTTCTCATACGTAGCACCTAAACTCTGGAATAGCCTTCCAGATACGACTCGAGGTCAGACACACTCTCCAAATTTTAATCTAGATTAAAGACGCATCTTTTCAGCCAAGCTTTCACTTAATGCATAATATGCTAAATATACCACCGGGAGACTACATTTATTAGATATTATTTACTAGAATGATCTTGCTTGTTCTATAAACACCATGGACTGTGCTGTGTTTAACTTTTTTGTGTTTTTCTGTTTGTTTTATTTTCTCCTGTAAAGCAGCTTTGGAACAATGCACATTCTGAAACGCGCTATATAAATAAAAATTGAATTGAGGAACCTTTTTTCGCCAGAAAGAACCTTTTGTGAGACAGAAAGTCTCTTTTGATGTAAAAGGTTCTTCTATGGCATCGTGAAGCACCTTTATTTTTTAAGAGTATACAGACCCTTGACACAAGGATGCTATTTTCAACATTCTGGACCAGGGGCCACAGGGGTTATGGATTTTCGCCATGGCAACGGGCCATTTCTCTCGCACTGATGCTTCATTTCTCTCTCCTAATGATCTTTCCACGAACGGGTTTTGGCCACATTATTATCCATGTGACACATTATCCAGACAACAACTAGAAAGTTCAAACAGTTATGTAAACATATTGTCATCTGTAATGTGCCTTTACTCTGATCTTGGCTTTGAAAGCACCCGTCATCCTACCCGTGTAACTTTTTCTGTGACATTTTGTGTGCATTCTTTCACCTTTGGGGTGACAAGCTCAATGTTGTTGGCCGGTGTGGTGTGATTGGAGCGTCCAGGACGACGGAGGTTTAGATTGAATGATGGGAAGCGGTTGCAAGCGTTCCACTGGACCTGCTCAGATCTGGAGGTGGAGTTCCACAGACTGGACTTCAAATCTTGACGGAAGAAGATAAGAGATTCAGTAGAATGAATTAGAGTTGACCTGTTTTAATAGGTACTAATTATTATTTACAAAATTAAAATAATCTAAGCATGTTTCAATGCTAAATGTGCTCCCAACAAAGGGAGAAGGGATGCCTCTTCATAGAACATAAAACAGTTGTTTTATTTAATTTTTCATGTGCCCATTTATGAGGAATATGTACTGTTATGGATGTGACAATCCTGAAAATGGCACTTACCTGACTATGAAAATCATGCACTAAAAAGGCTTTGAAAACTTGGAAAGAGACCTCACATGGATATATAAACCACCAAATGTTAATATGTGTGCTGTTAGTATAGTAAAAACCTTTGGTAAATCTAGATTTTTTCATGGTAAGGTTGACATTTCACGTCACATTGCCCACATGCTAAATCTCAATGTTATAATAAATACTAGTTTTATACGTTTAAAATCTCGGAGACATTTAAAACTGAGAGCAGTTTTACTGCACCTATGCATTGTTGTTCTTTTGTTGCACATATTGCTTCTTTTGTTTTCCCCTACTTTGTAAGTCACTTTGGATAAAAGCGTTGCTAAATGACTAAATGTAAATCAGAATAGGAAAACGATTTAAGTCTTTTCATTTACACAGAAGCAAAGCAGCATCAGAATAGTCATGAGGTGGCTCAAATAAGAAGTAAAAAAATGGATATGTATAGTGATGTATAATGCATGTGTATGTATAGTATAATGCAATGTGAGTCTTTGGATAAAAGCGTCTGCCAAATGCATAAATGGATATAGAGTAAAAAACAGGAACTTATTAGAGAGGGCTGCAAGATTAAAATGAAATTATTATTGTTGATTATTGACTTTGATATTGTTATCATGATTATTAATGTAAATTAAATATTAATCACATTATAAACATCATATTTTTTATAGGCTATGTAGATTAAACAAACTGAGAAGCATTTAGGAATGTTTTTTATGCAATAGACAGTAATCAGTTACTCCCAAACCCTGCTATATTGTCTTAAGAGGTAAGAACACAACATGCAAGGTTAAAAAAATATATTCTCCAAGCACCATTTGTTGTGACTACATTTTTTTCATTTTTGACTGCATTTGTTCTAGAGCTTGGCTTCCAAATGCAAAATGAAAAGCAATAGTTTATTTGTTATCCAGATAGTGTTACTCTGTTATCCAAAAAAAGTTGAATAACATATAGACATTCAGGGAATTAGCTTTCATATGAACATCCATCCAATCCACTGTTTTGGCTCCAGGCTGGATGTCACTCCAGTGTCCCGAATGGCACACCAGTATATGTTAGATAATAAACCTGCTCTTACCGTAGAAGTGCTGCATGTTTCTGTTCTCGCGAATGACCCGTAAGTGGAATCGGTTACAAACACAGCTTCATGTGTACGTGATCCAAATGTCTGCAAATCCAGCTGTCTGCAAACGCACTTAGTTGTCCCCTTGTTACCAAGCCTAGAACATTGACAAACTAACCTCACGTGGCCAAAGCCCTGTGTGACTCTGAAACCAGTCAATAAAACATCCCAATCAAACATATTCACAAAGTCAAAACAAACTACTGATGAATATACACTCATGAATGCAGAGTCCAGTTATCAGCTTCCGTAAAGGAGAAAAGACTCAGTTTTGGTCTCCAAGGAATCAATGTTCACATTAGAAATAAACTGAACTGAAGGGCCTTGATGGGCTTTACATTGATCCAATGATGATTCATTCGATTTCTATGACAAAAAAAAACAGGAAACGGCCTTGATCATTAAAATTGATCTGGCTTTCAGATCATATAGATGAACTGTCTGTATTAGCCATTCAGATGTTCAATCTGACATGTTTAGAGATTGAAGAATTTACCAGCTCAGACAGCTAATGTTTTTTTCAGAAGGTATGCGAAGGATTTTACGATTCTAAGTCTGAGAAAATAAAGTTTTTACCCTTCTTTTCTCGCCTGTATCACAATGTGTCATCCAATGATGTCAATTATTTCAACTGAATCACTTAAATTAAAATGCAATTGAATTGAAATTATAAAACAAAACAATTATGACCGTTAATTATAAATACAAAAGCAGCTGTACATTTTGCACAAAATTACAGATGTATTATATAAATGATGACATTATAAAAACCCAACTAGGGAGGCCTTGACTCAGATATTATAAAATAATATTAAATGTTACATAACCTATTTAATCAAATAAATTTAGCCTTCAGAACATATTCAAAAATAATATTTCTATCCTCAGCTCTGATTCACTTTTTTAATTCTGGTTATGTTTTATTAACAAGCAGGTTTATTGATTAATCTTTCCTTTGATAACCTGTTATCCACATTTATACAACTTTAAACAAAATTTGTAGTGTGGTTTGTAATTTCATTTTATTAAATGTTCACAATCCTGCCTGACATCTACATGCATGAGTAGAACTTCTTTATTCACATAATGATAAAAGTATATTGTCAGAATGCATTAAGACATCATCCATTCCCCATCAAACTGAGCAAGTATATTTCCAATCCATGAAGCATACGGGTCTGTATGTCTTTGCATTTTTCTGTACCGTGTGTCAATCACCTCACTTATTGTGAGTGCTAACTCTGTGCCTGAATGTTATCCCACACTCGGACCACATCAGGACAGTCATTGAGAGCCTCCAGCATAGAAGATGCCGTCTCCAGCTGAGCCTGATTCAAGAGAGACGGGGTGTGAGAAACAAACTCCAGACCAGCTGAAAGTGTGTGAACCCCCAGAGTCTCTAGAGCGCTCCGTACAGCCTTCATCGACGCCGTATCACAAATAAACTGAAAGGGAGAGGAGAATTATTGTCACGACATTATTATACTCAACATTAGATAGAACAACTCAAAATAACTCCACATGAAACACACACAGAGGTTCTACACAAAGCTTTAATTACTGGCGATAATAATGTAATAAAGCTGGGTTTGATGATGATGTAGGAAACAAGATAAACAGTTAAAGGTCTAATTTTTATTTAATTTTAAAATAGAACTGAAATTTGATAGCTTTGACTTTGGATGTCTTACCATACACATATCAAATTCCAACACATTAACCAAAAGGGAGACAAGGGAACACAATTCTAACATCTGTTTTTCACACCTGTAGTACAGGTCTCTCCTCCTCATCCTCAGTCTCCTGTACATCTTCCGCTCCTGCCTCAATGGCCAGTTCTAGAGCCTTCTCACCGGTGATTTCATCTCTGGATGCTGCCACAACACCTTTCCTGTCAAAGTTACGGCGCGCTCCTTCACACAGCGCCCCGCTGTGGACAAACCGATAAAAGCAGGAGATTGAGTTTGAAGTCACACAGCCTTTGTGTGTACAAATAATACATTTATATAGACCTTTAAGTAAAATGATTTGTTTTCAGGAGAGTACTCATCAGTGCTAACCCATGTTTTGTCATGATCCGTTTTATTTCTTGATGGGATCGTGTGTTATTGTCAGTCAAAACCTCGATAAGTAACGTGCAGCCGCCTGGGCCCGTGGCCTCATAAAGATGCTGCAATCCTGGCTTTGACTTCTGCAAAAGCAAAGGCAAAAAAGGGCTTATAATACTGGAGAAACAAACACACAGCTGCTTATCATAACAGTTTATAGTGACTATGGCTCTCAAGCGCCACAAAGTACAAAACATTATGTAGTAATGTGTAAGTATACAACAATGCTGTGTATGAACAAGAACGGCATACAGAATTACACTGTAAAAGGGCTTATAGTGACCTGACAGTAAATCATTGGATGCTAAATGTTTTATATTTCATTTCTTTTTTATGAAAGGCACAAATCCGCGCATGTAGATTTTACCCGCAATGTTTAAATATTGAACATTTTTCTTACGGCTCCTTTTATTGCTCCTTCTATGGTGGCTTTTGGTAGATTCTTGTTCCGACACTGTTCCAAAAGCTGTGCCAAACCGATATTAAATTCTGGATTAGATCCTCCCTCTGAAAACATGAAAGCAATCTCATACACATCATACACATCATATGATGGAGTGTTCAACGCCACACGAATACTATCAGACACTGTATGACTACCAAATTCATATACCACGGTAATAACATGGAACCCTAAGGTACTATGGAGAATTCCATGAAATGACCATAGTACAAGTGTATTTTATGCATTGTGTACGTGCATCTATGTTGTATCGGTGTTTGCATCTACAAAATGGTTTCAATATCGACGTCAGTCTTATTGATATGGATTTATCAACATATAGGTGACTTATGCATTCACCTTTGACTGCGATCCTGATCATCAGGGAGTATTTGGCTATCATCCGGGCTCGAGCAGCATCTTTAGGTATTTTAATATCCTTCACCTTGGACCATTTGTTGTGTCCTGCCCAGAGCGCAGGGTTCGAGTGCAGCCATCTGCATGCGTGCAGGACTGGACACTGACAGCGTCGGTGAACCACTAGAGACAATCTCCCTGTCTGTGTGACAGCTCTCAGCATCATCTTTCCTATCGTTGTCCTTCACTCACTAAATAAAGAAACAACACGCGGTGCATATCAGTGACCAACACAGATGACTTTAGTTTAACGTCAAAGAGTCATGATGTCTTTCCTTTAGCTTCATGCATTCAGTGGTGCGACAAGGTCATTTAAAGGCTTTTAAAACAACATTACAACCAGCATTTATTATAATCAGTGCGTGTTACTTACGAAGTTGTACTATAAGTTAATGTTAAACTTCACCATAATTGTTCTCTGGTTTAGTGGCGTCGATTCACCGCCAAAGTTTTCGTCACTAAACAGTAAATTTGCCCCGCACGAGCCTCACAGTCCGCAGCGCCACCAGCGTCATTTCCTGTGAATGAACGTATGTCAAAATAAAAGTTCTACGCGCATTCGATTGTAGTGAGGTTATTTATTTACTTGTTTTATTTATTTATTTCAGATCAAAATATAAATATAAACAGGGAAAGCATTTGTTCATCATCTTAATGACGATATGATACAAAAAAGTCAAACAGCAGATTTAACCGAAGCAAAGCATAGTTTAACAATTTAAATCCAATCGTAAATAACAAAAATCTGTTTTTGTGTTATTATTGTGTACAAAACTAAGGTGCGAAATAATGGAAGACACAACAAATGTAATAACAAATAACTTTTTTTTGTAAATTTTGTAAAAAATAATACATATTTAATAGAAAATCATATATTTGAGAGCTTTTGAGTGGAATGAACTTAAAAATGTATGTTTTGCAATGGCTTCTAAAATTGGAAAAAATTAGATAGTAAATTTCATCCTTTGGTATTGATGACAGGTATTCCAGACCGAAACCACCGTATTTGCGTTGCTATTGCACTGCTCTACCAATTAAAATACTGGAAGACATCATGCAGGGAATTTGATTTGGAGAGGAGGTTGATTTTGATTCCATGGTGACTTTAAATGTGACATTGAATGAACAACTTGTATGAAAAACTTTTATTATCTATTATATATAAACTTTTTATAATTATTGTAAAATTATCAGTGCTCAAATATAAAGAGAAGCATGGTTGTCTGGCCAACCAGCAGTTGCAATCATCTTTACTTCAGAAATCTGACATTTCTCCAAAACAGTAACCAGAAAAAAAACCAGAAAAGGTGTTCAGCTGTATCTTCTTAGCAGACTGTGTGGAGATTGTACGGGACACCACAGAGCAACAGAGAAAAGAAGCAGTCTGAAAAGTCACTTCATATCTTGTAGTGATGAAACCATCGGGTCGCTCCCTCACTGACCGTATGAGCGGTGTAGATCATGGACCTGTACAAGTGTGTTGAGGTTGTAATCTGGGCAGCATGGACATCCCTCATAATACACAACAAATTGACCAAACAAAGTAAGTTTACCTGGGAGGCCTGACAAACACAGTATACAGTTTAACAATCATCACGCTAAATTCCCTTACCTCAACTGACCAATTCAAATATTTTATTTGAGAGAGCCATGCAATAGGGATGCTTATGTGTGTGCATGAATGGGATTGGGAGGGGGTTAAAGAATAGACAGTGAGGGACAATGAAGGGTTAACCTCTTTAGACCTGAGGGTCTGCCCATCTCACATGATAAACAGTGGTGACAAGCACATTACTAACCTCGGAGAGCAATCCCGCAGAACACATAGAGAAGACTCTAGCAGATCTCCAGGCGAACTACAAAGTCTCCTCTTCAATCATATCTGAGTGTCAACGATGGCAGGAATGGAAGGTTATTGTCTGGGATGGATCTAGTGGTCATCATACCTTTCCAGGGACCATTATTTGTGTCAATCTGTCTATATGGAATCATAAACAAGGGTTTCTATGACCCTAAGCTAAACCTGACCACTGGTGCATACAACAACACAATATAAGAGCGATGGCTTCACATTTCTCTGCTCTTTGATGAGACCACTGTGTCCTAAGAAGAGCTTTAGAAAGTGAAGCTCTCTGCTGATCTGAAGATCTGGAGAAGGTCAGAGGTCTTGGGTTAAGCATGGTGTCAGTGGAGGTATCTGTGGCTTTCGTGCTGTGCAGTGTGCTGATGAAAGCCAGGGCTCTGGTGAGTACTTCACAAACATTTTCTTTATTTACACGGCTATTGTGATGGCACTTTTCACATATTTGCTTAATCTTTGTGATGCAATTGAAAATCAAGCTGAAGGCAGTATTTCTTTTAGAAAAGTCGTTTCTCAGAAAGGCAAAGTATTTATTTGTATAGGTTTCTGCATCTAATGTCAATGGTCATACGTAACATACTCGGTACATTATTGTGCAAAAAAAATATATATTTATTATTGTGGCAAAGAATATGCAATCACGTGGAGAAGTGTGTTAACATGGGTTTTTGGGAACACAAACTGTTTTTGGGAAGACGGCATATTCTGTTGTGTGACAACCAAATAAACAAAGAAATAAAAAGAAAAATCAATAGCAAAAGTTTTGATGTGTTCTTGTAGCTAAACTGGTAAAGCATTTTGCCTGCAACACAAACAAATCTTGGTTTTGATACAGGGAACGCATAACAAGTTAAAGAATGTGTAGCTTGAAAGCACTTTAAGTTGCTTTAGAAACTTCAACCGTCTGCCAACTGTAAATGAAATGGTCATTACTATATCTGTTCTGTTACAGATATCTTTACCAACATTTAAAAAAAGTAAAAACTAGTACTAGTGTGAGAGATGTACGCAATTTAATGTGTAAATAACAGAGACAGAAACTTTGATTGAGCACAAAACAAATTAATGTCTAGATTCATGTGGGTTACGTATTTTAACAGGAAATGTTAATATCACAACAATTCTGTAGAGGTTTTGACATGTTAAAAAACCTCAAGATGACCTGGGAATTGATAAGCTTCCGAACTCACATAGATTTGGATCTTTTTGTAATTTCAAGCTTGGCTTTGTTTGGTTTAGGTGGTCTGTGAGGAGACAGCTTACAGGACAGTGTATTTGTTAGATTCCGAGATCTTTTCATCACTAAAATCATCATGTTTACCTTTTAACATTTCTTATTGTTTGTTTGGCACACCCTTCTCTTCAATATCTCGCTTTTCTTTTCTGCAAAGTAGTAAACAAACTGGGATTTCTCCGGCTTTTCAGATTTCCTTTCTGAGAAAGACTAGATCATGCTAATGTGGAAAGGAAGGCACGCTACAGCTTTTTAATGCTGTCAGACTCACAAAGACTTACTGGCCACACACTGTGATCACTGAAGCAGAAAATGAGTTTGTCCAAAAGAAATGAACATTTGATGAACAGGCAATCTAGAGACATAGTTTTAACCCTGAGCGGGCTGGTTGATTTTCAGGAGCGCAGCAGTTTCACTGGAGTAGAAGTTGCTTGGTAAATTGTTTTTTATTTGTTTAGGACAACCATGAAGTAAAAGTGTTTTTGATTATTTGAATAAATCCGTGAATTTTTAAAGCATTGTAATTTTAGACTGTAATAAAAAATATAAATTGAATAGAAGTTGCATTAGAAACATACATCTAACACACATGAGCACAGCAGCTTTCTTAAATGTGTACCCCACTGCGTTTATTTCCACATTTCAAAGTCATTCAGGTCAGGAATTAAGGACTAGATAGTCAATACAGTAGGTGTGAGTACGAGTACAGTATTTGTCTGTATGTCCCTCTCTTTATGCTGCATAACTCCCAATAACCCATGTTGCTTCCTTTAATCAAATTCAAAAGAAATGATTTCCCTTATGATTTTGTAGTCTGAAGTTTAGTTGTTTAGAAAATTTGGTAACACTTTGGCTTATTATAAAACACATTATAAAAGTAGTTTTAATGTATTTATTATGCATTGTAGTGTTTCATAAATAATTGTAACTAATACATTATAACACTTATCGATTGATTGTTACACTCATTAACCATAAGTTATATTTCGATGCAAAGTGTTAGATGCGAAAGTGAATATGTCCTCTATGCCATTAAAGAGAAATAATTTTAAATATAAACATCGGTAAAAATAATAATTTTAGAAGAAAAATGTCAGACAGCACTTTTGCATCTGAACTCTTTCTGTGTCTCTCACACACACTCTCTCACTCTCTCCATATCTTATAGATAGTGGTGTGCTGGTTTTGTTTGGTGGTTGTGAAATGTATTCAGGACACAAACGCTCCTGTGTTTCTGTGAGAAACCAGCGATCAGGGCTCATAATGTGGGGTGGGTGGTGGGGGATGCCCGTGGGTGTGGGGTTTGCAAGGTTGGATGTGCTCTCTGAAGGGTTGAAGAGCTCGACACATACCACAGGACAGTGCAAATATTTCACAACACTAAGAAACGCGCATCAGCCTACAACAAGGTGTGCCAGATTTGGTGAAAGATGGATGATTCTTCAGTGAGATAGTTGGAAACAAAAAAAAACCCCACAACACATATGCATATATTACAAACTGAAAGGTTTTGTCTTCATCATAACATAAGAACATACCTTTATTTAAAAAAGATCTGTAAAACATTTAGCTATCGGTACTAGAGACATATAAAAGATTTGCTCACAACTGGAGAGGAACTAATCAATTTAGAGCAACGGGAAGGTCAAAATGGCAAAAAAAATGGTATAATTTCGAATACAAGTGGCCAACGCCCCCTGAAAATATTTTAATATTCACCTTCCCACAGTACAAAGCAAGAGTATACAGATACTCCACGTAAAAATAACAAAAGAATAAAACAACAATTTGCATATTGTATTTATTCTGTTTACAATGTCCTGTGTAAAAGTGATCAAAAAAAGCAGTAGTGTTTTAAAAAGGGTATCAGAAAAAGACCTCAGGTAAGACTAAGTCTAATTGTAAAACCACGAATTGTGTTACATTCAGATATAAATAATCATCAGGTAAAAGGATACATGTAAACGACGTCAGTGTACAAAACATAGAAATGTACATATTTAAACATTATGAAAAATGTAATCTACAAAGGGGGAAAGGGGTTGAGTTAAAAATAGTTAGGAAATATTTGGCATATTATCACAGCAATCTATGATAGTCAGTAAACATGTATAAAGCACAATGCAAATAAATAATCACAGGTACAAAATATTTAGCATGAACTGGGTTCTTTGTTTTTTTGGAGCAATCTCGTATTTTCTATAATAACGATTAAGATAGGTGATGATTGTTTTACAATAATCAAAAGACTTTCAGGATGGTAAGCATGTGCACAAATACGTCAGTCAATAGACTTTCTGGTCTAGTGCAGGATCTGACAGGAGCCTCATGTTTAGGTGTAGAAGACGCACATGATGCATTGTTTTTGGTTTGACAAAAATTCATAGAAAGCACAACTCTCTGGTCTTAGTCTTTAAGATACCAACCAAAAACCCGACAAGACCACGCGGGGAAAGGTCCTGGTGCCGCGCACCCCAAGAATGTCGATTATTCCATCATAAAATATTGATTGTGTAATTAATATCATGGGAGCAACTTACAGCTGTTTCCCTGCTTGATTTTGATCCAGTTAAAATATTAAGGGTAAACCACCAAAGGGTGTAATCCTGGAAAAAATTCTGACAATTGCTTGTACCAAATTTCGATATCGTGTGGGGGAGTCCACCGTGTCGTGTGGATCAATGAATAATGTAGTGTCAAATGTAGTGTAAGTGTAAGTTGGAATTTTAGAATAGTAGTGGAGTGTGTGTAGTGGAGTAAGTGTGTAGTCAGAAATGTAGTGATAAAATTGTCTTAGTGTCGTGTAAGTAGTCAGTCTAGGGTTATATTGTAGTTAATAACACGAATGTTATCAAGGTCCGTCTTGTCTATGTATAGAAGTGGTAAAGAAAAAGTAAATATGCCACTAATGTGCACTATTTTATTGGTGCAATGTCATGTTTTCACAAACTTGTTACTTAATTTTCGTTAATAATTTACCACACCTCGGTGAAATGGATTTTGTATTGTCCTTATTACGTAATACCAAAAGTCTAAGGTGTGTACAACCATTACGCGCTGTCCTGTCGATCTGGGTCCCTATCCTAAGGAACTGACCCCCGGCAAAGCCTGACAGAATGAACCAGAAACCCAATTGATCCCTAACAGAACAGACAAGGACATAGCAAATGGTAGGAAAGAGGGGATACGGGGAAAGCCATTCAGGGGTAAAAATACCCCAATCGAAGGCAATCAAGTAACCGGAGGTCCGCGAAGGCAGTCAGCATACCACCGAGAAGAGCCGGCAGTCCGCCGGCAGTAACCCAGAAAAGAGCGATCCATCCAGCAGTCCCAGAAGACCGGTGATCCAGACATTCATAACTCTGGTCCATAAACAGAAGTCCGCGTCCAGAAATCCAGTTTTTAACAAACCAAGGGGCATTCCAGCACGGTGCCCCGTCGCGGTACTGCATCAACAGAGAAAAGGAGTCCGGTTCAGCCAGCATTCCAACACGGTGACGTCCTCGGTACCACCCCACGCTGGGGGCGTAATGGCCAAGGGCCGGCAGTCCAAGGTCCCAAAGCCCAGACCGTATACATTAAGGACACATCCGGCATTCGAGTACCGGATGCCAAGCTACATTTCAGCCGTATAAATCCACAGTACACGAAGAATTCAAAGCAGGAACACGAGGGCTACATCCAGAATCGCCAGACTTTTCCCCAGCCGGCACTCCTCTTAGGTCCCTCCCCGACTTCCCAAACACCGCCTAGCCCTTCACTACTACCCCTACCGGGGGGGAAAAATGACGCGGGCAGAATCCCGCGCCACCTCCCGCGTGCCGTGCAACAACGTTTAAACCCAGGATGACCCCCAAGGAAAAAGCCGCCATAAAAGTGGTGCCTCCAACTAGTTCAAACGCCTGCGGCACACACCGCGGGAATGTCCCACCAAGATCTTGGTCCGTCTAGCCCTTCGGTCTCAAAAAAAAAAGTCAACAGCCCAACACACCCTTTAATGTGATATAATTTAAGTTTAAATAGAATGTCAAACACCCCGAAGGCCCAAATTATCGTAGCCATGGGTAAAATTGTATGGTTTGTTTTCAGATGTCCTGTCTTCAGGCGTTCTTGTCTGGTTTAGAAAACTATGCAACCGAACGCATAGGTGGTGGTTCGTTTTAAGAAAGAGCGCAACAAGTGGCGTCTCTAAATAGGGTCGGGGTACGGCTATCAATTGTCCTGTCCCCCCTTGTCTTGATAGGGTTTCTAGTTTGGTGTGTACAGGAAAGTCATGGACAGAAATACCATGTCTTGGTAGTAATGTAAAATATAGTCTTAGTGTGGAGCCGATAGGTTTGTGTATTATGTTAAATGACACTGGCGCCACGGTGCTTCTTGTCTCAAGTGCCTTTTGGGCACCAAAAGCACTCAAAGAGAACTTGTGGTTTTGCCTTCAGCCCCATGCAAGAATTTGTCCGGTACGTTGAGGAGTGTTGGTTCGGATCCCTCAACACATGCCACATGGTGGAATCTTCACTTAGTGTTTGATGCTCCTACACCAGTCCCCTGTTGTTAATTGGTCCCACTCGTTAGTGTTGTAACCCGATTTAGTAGGCCCCATTTCGTCTTTGTCCCCGTATGTCTTTTGTTCGTTGGAATCAGGTTTTCAAAGGTACCATGAATTGGTTTTAAGAACACCCGTGTCTGGTTACCCAATGTGTCTTGTCTTGCCTTGCGCTGTCCTCCGTCCCTGGGGGCCTTGTCCCTATAGATGAGTTTTGTTTGTTTTTGCTGTTAAAGTTGTGTGGAAATTGGTTGAACCCCCTAAGATATGGGAAAAGTTTATTTTTGTAAAATGCCAGAAGTTTGATGAGAAGTCTTTTTATTAGGTAAGGTGGGAATATATTGATTCCGCGGGCCACATGGGTTTTTTGAAGTTTACATGATATTAATAAATAATTTTTCGTAGTACCCACATAATCACAATAGGAACTGTACTGGGGTATCTAGGGTTCTGGTCGTAATCCTTTTACAGAAATGAAAGCCCCCCCGACACAACCATGAACCCAGAACCATACAGCAACCTAACTTACGGGCCTGGCTCAGGCAGGGAATCGGGCAAAATGCACACCAACACATTGATAGGCAAAGTCGAACTTCCGCGAAAGCACATGAACAGTCAGAGTCGGGCGGCAAAGGTATTCGCGGGCTTTCCCCCTGATGGGATCAGGGGACTAAAAAAAAATAATCGCAAAAAAGAAGTAGGTAAGACATAACCCGAGACGACTTAGCGGATCTGGGAGTGCCTAGACCGGGGGCGTAAAAAGGGGAAATACCAGTTGAAAGAAGTCAACATCTCAGAAACCAGTATTACGCCTCATAATCCTGGTGGGTCTCGCTGATCCTCGCCCTCTGGCAGAGTGAGATATGTACTATCCATCCCGGGGTCCCTTCCACTTGCCGGCCAGGGGTGGCTAGCCTTAAAAAATACGCCCACCTGTCCAAAAAAAAATGCTAATCAAAAGCATTCCCATGGAGGTAAAAATGATCTTCATAAAGGGGCCCCAGCAAACGGCGAGGGGCTGGGGGACTCAAAATCACGGAAGGAGAAGGAGGGGGAAAAGAGGGTGAGGGAAAGGAGAAAAAAGAAAAAAAATCCCGCCGTCCCCACCGGGGAGGAAAATCAAGCTCCTCGTAGTCTAAAGTCCCACATCACTACCAGTCCTGGCCAGGGTCAACGAGACATGTATACGAAGAGGGGAAAAAGATGTACGGCATGAGTAGTGGAACAGGCATTTTACTCCGCCCGTGTTGGGAATACTGTAACCACAGCAACGGTGCCAGACGAACAAGCACGGAAAAAAAAAAAATCCCGATGGCAAGTCCCTGCCACATAAGCATCTGGTGAAAAGGGGACCAGTCAAAGTAAAAATATAAAAAAGGAAAGCAATTAACAGGATGAAGAAGAATCGAAAGCTGTGTCGATCAAATGGGGCGCGGACAATAGCGAACAATGAATCACGCATGTCCGAAGAAATCCAGCCCACCGGCTTCCAGTCCGTAAGTCGACCGAAAAGAATAACGGGCAAAGGTTCTAAAAATGTAGACATCGCAGAATCACAGAATTAAGCAGTCGCATCAAGAACCGTTCACATCAAAAAACTGCGCGGGGGGGAAGCACGGCAGCATTGTTTTTTTTAATGTTCTAAATTTTTCCCCACCGTCAGGCCTAATTATATATATGTACCGGACAAAACCCCTTAGGTCGCAAAAAAATAGGGGTGCCCCACAAAAAATACTTGGGGATTGATTGGTGCCCCGGGGAAGTTGGTGAAAAACCAAAAAACCCTACTTTAAATTACCGAAGCAAATACATGTTAAATATGTAGAGAAGAAAAATGGAAAAAATCATATGAGTTTGCTGTGACATGAATACAATACACTCTGCTCGATGGTCAAATCAAGTCTTTTGTCCCCAGCAAAAACAGAAGAACCCAAAAAGAAATCGTGTTATCCAAATACCATCCTTTTGATTGTTTGAATTATTTAAGTGCGCCCACAAAAAATACTGTTTTACCCCAATCTATAAGAATTTGAATCCAAAATTATTTAATGCTACCACAAAAATGCACAAAGTGCCAGGCCTTGAAATGTTGTCTGTCGTGTGGCAATGGGGTTCCGTGTACGATTGCGATGTGGAGAAAAAATAGAGTCGCCTGGTAGTCAATAATTTCACTAGTAAAAGTCTAGTTATATTGTGTTAATGTCACCCAAAGGATGTTATCTTTCGTCTTGTCTGGGTGTCGGTTGGTTTACAATGTAGTCTGTTTTTATAAACTGTCAAAATAGTGGGGTGGTCTTGGTTGTTCTTTGTTAATGTTAAAAAAATTTAAAACCAGCCCTCGGGAAGGGTCTTAAAATTTAGTTTTGATAAAATTATTAAACCGAATCTTAGTGTTAACCACCGACACAACAACGACATTTCTGCGTACTGGGTACCTCTGTCCTAGCTCACGCACGACCTGACACAAGACAACAAGTTAGAAATTAGATAATGCCATGGAAAAATAATAAACAAATACAAAATTGATTATATGTTTGAGTTTGGAAGTTTATCACATTCAAGCCGGGGAGTAATTAAAAACTAGATGTAAGCTCTCATAGATTGATTCTTATAGAATTCATCACCAGCAGATGACCCTATCAAAAGTATCTGTCTAGCTAGATTGTTGCAGGGGGGAAGAGAACGGAGCCAAGGAAATCTATGAGAAAAAAAAAAAAGCATCCAATAAAGGCGTGAAACAGGGCCCTATGGCGAAAAATCTAATAATCGGAGAAAAAGGGGGAGTAATATGCAATAGGTTGCAGTGAATGTCTTGAGCTTTAGGGGAGTAATAATCATGCGCTTGAGATCAAAAGTAAGTAGAACAGAACGTGAATATTAAATCAGATCCT
The DNA here is from genome assembly GCA_006030095.1 of Triplophysa siluroides. Lineage (NCBI taxonomy): Eukaryota > Metazoa > Chordata > Actinopteri > Cypriniformes > Nemacheilidae > Triplophysa > Triplophysa siluroides. Next base: position 2,638,534 of record VCII01000015.1, read on the forward strand.
TTCTACTCCACAAAATACCCATTAAATCTGAAACCAGCAACATCCTAAATAATAGGAAATAGACAGCAAATAGGACTGCAGGCTCGTGATTGTTAAAATGTCGAGATTTCACGGACATAAGGGGAGATAGTTGTAAATTTAGAGCCTCGATGTAAAAAAATTCTAGTTCTTTCTATAATTAATGGGTGATACAGTCCATCTTCATAAAATACAAGCACCCGAATATGGCCATAAACACAATCGCCTTCTTATCAGCTGTAGATAAAATAAGATATCGATGTGGGTAATTGCTGTTATGCATGTTAGGGCTTTTTTGTCTATTGAGCAGACTGTGCGCCAAACATTTTGTTGGAGAATACGATTGATTGCAATTTGTTTATGCCGACTTGAAAATGATAAAACCTATGAACGTGACATTCATCTGTGTGTTGTCAGAGGATAACTGTGTTCCTGAGTGGGACAGGGGAGTCATTGCTGAGCCGCGAAGGAAAACGCAAAAACAGTCAAAGCTATGTTACAGTAAAAATCATGAAATGAGGTCCCAGTAGACATCTACGACTTGTAAACTGCGCCGGAGGTGTTAAATCATGCACAAAACACTAGGAAAATGGGTCCAAATTACATATTAATAATGATAATATTGTCTTAAAACCGTTGGATGCATTTCGGCAGAATAAAATGATAAATTAAAAGCAAATGTCCAATTTTATGTTAGCTAAACTGAAAATAATTAAACGCCAGGACAGATAATTTTATGATAACAAATTGTTAATTCTAGAGAATAATGCGGGGTTATCGCCACTAAGTGATGCATCAAGGACCAGATTAAAAAAGGGAAGCATAAATTTAACCAACACGGATCAATAAACGGGAGAAAAGGACAAGTAAAGGGGCGGGGGCAAGGGGCTATGGGAGGCAGCACAATAAGTACTAAAAGACTATACCTAACACGAAAACAACCAACAGACGGAAAAAATCGCGGAAAGGTGGAATGTGTTAAATAAGTACAGACTAATGACACGCATATACAAACATTAATCGCATAGCAAAATAACCACAATTATACTGAAGGAAAAAGATGTGGTATTGTGCAATAAAAATTATGTGCATTAGAATAAAGATGTGTTGAATACAACTTAAGCCATAAAAACCGTATCTCTATAACTAACAAATTGCAAGTACTTTGGTATACGAAAAACAAACATAATAAGAAAACTGGATAACATGTTCCTGTTAACACAGAGTTTTTGTTCTACAAAAAAATGATAAGACTACATTGTTTGTTGTTTCTTGCAGGTAGTATCTTTGGAGGCGTCTTTCCTTATGTACACTAAATCTGATATACACCGGTAATCACGGAAGCAGAGGAAACAATACGGTTAGGAAAAAAAATACGGTGGTGGCTGTCTTTCGTTTATATCTCAAGTAGTTCTATTTCACGTACAAAGTGCTGGGCCTCAGACTCAAAACTTTAAAACTGAGATATCATCTCAAAACGACAAATCCCTCTCTCACCAACCTAATCCCGAGCATTATGTATGTCAAGTAGGTGACAAGTTAAGATGTGATTTTTTTTTTGTGCTAATTATCTTTAGATGATAGTTATTCACCTTCAAATGACACTGCTGTCATTAATTGTGACACGCCCTCGGTGATTCATAATATCAACCCGAAACGCCGGGCATGACGTTCTTTCTTCTAGCGCGACACAAACTGAGATATGAATTAAAATTCCGAATGTTGAATACAAAGCAAACAGGTGTTGTTCCCCATTGACAAGAATAAAAGTGCAAGTGGTTAATTGTGGGGTCTTATACACATAAATTCCACACAGGTACGCAAAACGGTTAAATTTTATGTTTTAAAACATTTTTCAAATAGCTTTTGTGGCCTTATTGCATAAGAAGAAAACATACCACAGGTGTTAAGGTGATTGATATCATGTGATGAAGGTGAGGACATATTCTTAAATGTCCAATTATTTTCACACATTAACTTTTTACAATTGGACAAGTATTAAGAAACCTCAAATTTTTTAATACAACTATATTGCATTGTATTCAATTTACATTGTTAATAGGAGCAAAAAAATTTATAAAATGCTCTTATGCTAGACAATTTTTCATATGTTGAATTTTTAAATCTACTCAGGCGTCTTCACTGCAAGAAACAACTGCCGAAAAAATACCCGGTACACTCAGGACAAAACAAACTACAAAGCATCCAACAATCCCCTCTTCACCTCGTTCAAAATACTGCCGAGCAGGAGTCAGATATCTTTGTGAAAGATTGCTGTTTTTGTGTATACCATAACACGTGCCGAAACTTGAAGATGAAAGGCAGTAGGACTGCCACTACATGGTGCTTGACAAAAGCGCAACACAGAGGCCGAGAATATTGAAAAAGAATCGGTCAGTAATATCCGTTTCTGCATCTGTATGACAAACAACAATTATTCATAGTGACCATAGATGTCAATACAATAAAACATTTTGTACGTCACATGCACAATAAAATTTATCTGATGGCATTGAAGTTTGTGTGTTACACAATGATATTTCACAGAAAATGTCAACTGCTCTCTGGGGCTACATGCTCTGCCGCCGCATCTCATGATCTAATCTCAAAATACTGTCTCACAAAATCATAGTTGTTCGTCTCAAAAACTGTGGGGGCTGCAAGGATTGCCAAGGAGTGACTTGGTGCTTCTGTATCCGGGTCCTTGGCACCATCATTTAATTGGATCCTGGTGGAGGGCCAATTGTACGGGACAATGCACAATACTTAAATTACCTCCGCTTGAACTACATCCTTGTAAAAGGGCTGCGTCTCTTCGACTATCGGGTCTGTACTACAACCGTGAGACCGCGGTGTGTCTAAGGTATGGTGGCTTTAACATCAGCTACTATATTGCAAGTAAATAGGAAGGTGGATTGGTCCGTTCGTGATGGACGGAAAAATGGATAAAGAACCAAGAGAGAACTCCAATTGGACTAAAAATATATCAAAGCGACTTGTATGAGATGAACCATTATTCGCAAAACTGTGTGACACCCGGTCACATATGCCAATCCCTGATAGGGGGGTATAAGCAAATAAGATGATGAACGGTGGGAATATGCGTATGCAGTGGAAATAAAAGGAGAATAGTGCAATAACCCTGTATTCTGGCGTTATTCGTCGGTGAAGAAAAAATACGTGTAGAAAAAAAACGTTTGACAATAACTTGATCCATGCAACACTTAATATGGTTATATAATTATCTGCTTGGGTTGGGGGATATTTTGAAGTTGTATCTATCTTGAAGGATTTACATTTTGGGTAGAGGATCGCTAGACTAGTCTTAATGTGTCCATATGTGAGGGTACTATGGGCGTAGTGGGGCGAAAAAAAAAGAAAAAAGGGTCGTACACTCTGAAAGCCGTACACACAGTAGGGTATATAATACACGCAAACCTAAATTACAGATTCCTGTGGATCATACAGAAAAATCAACACTAGAAACCCACTAACTAATCCATTCACGAAATGAAGGTTCCGGGAAACAACCAACTGGGGGCGTATCTCCCAACAGAAGAATTAAAGACCGTTTAAAGTGTGTTAAAGCAAAGAGATTGAGAAACATTAAACGCCAGTGACCAAAAACAAATTGGTTGGACCTGGGTGTGTGAAACGCTGTGTATTGTGCAAACATTGCACTTGGGCTTTTATGAACACAATGACAGAGCTACAATTTAGTTTCCATACATCCCATAAAGTTGTTCATAAAAAATCAAATAATCGTATGTCCAAAGAGATAAGATTTCCCTGTTTTAAGAAATGGATATCCTTCTAGCAAGAATTTGAGGCAGCACTAAGGAATAAGTATTATAATTATTCCAAACCGTACTACACCTCTACGTAAGATGAGGGCTGCAATCTGGGTGAAGAATAGATAAGGAAAAAGGCTGCTGTTGAGGTCCGGCACATTATCAGCCTAAGAAATTGAAATCAGTTCATCAGTCTTGTCGGGATACATGGTGGGCACAAAGGTGCAATACCACATTTGGTTTATGAAGATGCAAACACATTGATGGTCTTTTGTGTCTGTCAAAGGTTTTGTGCACGGAGAAGCCGAATGAACAGCCTTTTACAAAAACACTTTAAAATAGATAATAGTGAACAAGTCTTTAATTAACACATTACCAATATTAGTATATTAAAGATCAGTAACTGATGAATCAAAAAATGAAAAAATTAAAAGAAACACGGAAAGTCAAATAAAGAATGACGGTATGAAATCAGTCTTATATAAATAGTTTATGTTCTATCACGTGCATAAAAGGAGGATAGGGAATAAAATAAGTGGCAAGGCAAACTTAGCCGGTGGATTAATATCCAGTAACCCTCGGCCTAGGCAGGGCCCTTAAATAAAGAAAAAAGTGAAGGGACTCATTATTTTTCTTTAGTAAAGTACACAATGATGAGTCTAAATCGTGATATATTTTGTAAAAAATTTTCAGCATTCACCTAGTCCAGCCTAACCACAAGTGCATTTTCGGAAACTTAACAGACTTTAACAGATATTGGAAATTTATCATTACACTGTTGAATTTGGGTCTTCAAGACGAACGGAGGCCGAATGATAAGGTAATCATTGATATCATCAACCTGTGCTTGATTAGTAGGGGTAAAAATAAATAGGATAATAATAGTTGTATAGGAAAATGATATAGCATAAGGTGTTAATAATAAATCATCCACTGAAGCAACTACAACACAAAGACCCTTTGAAATGCTATATTTAAACTATTTTAGATAGAATCGTGAAATCCTTGGATCGTAACGGCAGCGGATGATTGTCACTGGGAGCATTAAAAATAGTGTAAATAGTGATTATTTGCACTGAACTACAATAAAAAAGAAGTCACTAGATGAAATTCACATCAGAGAAAAACGGATCTTCATGAAACGAATGAAATCAGCTTCGATATCCTCGTTCCTCCTCAATATCGAGCAGGGTGTTTTGGCCTCTAATTGGTTGTAAGAAACAACCATGAAAAACCGGAATGAAACCACTCGACCGTGCAAATACATGTGATAAATAAAATTCACCTACATGCACAAAAAAGTCCACACTCGGGAAACAAAAAAGAAAAAAAAGGGAACGCACATGGAGCGGACTGACCAGTAGATACAGTTGGCTGTCAAGTCGAGAACGGCTTTCCCCCGACGGCCATACAGCCTGACCAGGGCGGACTGGGTGGAACGATTATAAAAAAATACGTAAGAAATTCATAGACAACCGAAGGCGATTAGCGAGTCTGGGAAACGTACTGTATACCTTATGCAATGCACACTTTACATACAACACACCACCCCCCCGTCGACAGAATTGGTGGAGGTGCCCCAGTCCTCCCTGCAACGGACGTCATTCACTCTAAAAATATTTCAGTGGGTTAGTAAAGGTCATCCAAAAATTAACAGCTATTAACTTAATATAATCTTTAAAAGTAAAGTGATGGTGTTGAGTCAATGATAATATTAAAAACTTGACTTTAACAACCCCACTATTATATAGTATACAGTAAATTTTTATTACAATTATATATTATTTAACACACTTGGTATATTATTGGGGGTGAGTGTCCTTACATAAATACATTTTGGACAGTTGTACTCAATTTAAAGTAACATTATTTTACGTGGTGCATATATAAAGTAACTCAGTGTGGTATTGGCCACGGACTTCATTAAACATAGTCAGTAATGTGTGTTTGGGTTAGGAACTGTTTAATTAAACCCAAGAATGGATATAAATCTCTGTTACTGTCTTAGTTGTAATCCGTGCTTGTAATTTAAATAGTGAAGTGGATTTGACAATAAGTCAACTGTAGGTAAGGGCTACGGCTGAAGTCCACCCTGGTGGTCTGATGGGGAGGGCCAGGGGCTGTGTCATGGGGAGTTGCATAGAGTATGGTTGTTTAATGGTCTCTGGGCCAAATACACATGAACATACACATGTCTTGCTGTAGAGAAAGATTCAGATGCAGTTGGCGATATGCTGTGCCACTCTTCACAGAGTAAAAAAAAAGCAAAGGACAGAAGGGTTAAATAGCTATGGAAAAAAACGTACAAAAAACGGGCTTAGCAAACTAACGGAAGGGGATCAAAACGAAACATGTACCCCTAAAACTAATAGAAATGTATCCCTGGAAATCCTTGGCGAATATATTTGTTGTCACAGGTAAAGTTGTATTAAAATACGGTAACAATGATATTATCGTTGTATTATCTTATTTTTAGTGGGGTTATAAAAAAAAAAAGATAGTGTAAAGGATAGTTCCCCAAATGAAATGCAATGTGCTCAAGCACTCGGATGGGGCCTCAGCAATTGTTTGCCAAACCTTAAAAATGTATTTGTATCTGCTAACAACAAAGGAAATATATGTAAAGAATGATCAGTAACCACCAGATCATACATCCCCCAATTGACAAATCACCATGTTTATTTTCGCCTAACTTGAAGGCAGTAAACTGAGGGGATGAATATTGGGGTGTATAGGTTTCGGCTGGAGACAGAGACTCATATGGGGTCCAATATCTCTTCCATTTGTATCCGTGCAGAACAATAAATATCATAACTTAGGAGTGCACCTGAGGGTGAGTCAATGATTACAACTGTCCGTGAACTATCCGTTTTATCAATTGTGTTATGGTCCTTTTAATATTTATTTTATTGGCGATACGAGGTTGACCTTATTTATTTTTTTTTCGAACTATATTTCCAAGTGTTGTTATTTAGAGGACCATATAAAAATTCTAAATATCTAGGTATGGATCAGAGTCATAGGTCAGAGTCTGGTTTGCAATGAGGGCCAAAACAACTGTGTTTGAGTGGACGTGAGGGTTAGAGTGCCACAAATGTTATTTATTGTAATATCCTCGGTTTGGTGTTAGGAACCAAATATGTACGACGATCTGTCCAAAATGCCATTTTTATACATAGGGCATTTTGCTAAAAATACGGGTAGGCACGTGTTACATTTACTGCTTCATGCAATGGAGAGGATAGTGGCAAACAATGGGATGTAGATGGATACGCGCGGGATGAGAGGGAATTAAGAATTTGTACTGATAATGGAGAATACAGCCGGGGTGGTGTGAAAGTCCCCCTGTAAATGAAGCGTGCACAGAGTTTCACAACTTGTAAAAACAAAGAAAATGAACACAACGCCAATACATACATCACTACAATTGTCTTTCAATTTATGCGGGGGATAGGAACGAAAAAAAATCAAAGTAGTCATTCTCAATTCTCAACGCCGCCGTGCTACAATCTACCCATGTAAATATTTTCTGTCTCTCACAAGGGCAGTCTGAGATGAAGAGCCGGGGCTGAGGAACGCAGTCCGCACGATCAGTCTGACGCAGAAGAAATATCTCAAATATGTCAAAACCAAAACAGCAGCGAGGGGGTGGGAAGCGGAGCTACTTATGAGATAGGCATGATGGGTCAACACAAAGCCAACAGACAACAAAAAGAAATATAATTGTCCTTAGAATGTCAGACCGGTACTAAAAGTCTGCCCCTACGGAACCTAGGAGGTAATTACAAGGACAATCCGGGCGTTACTGCACAGAAAATGAATAAAAAGTCAAAACGAAAGTTACCAAACAAGAAAAAACGGGGGCTATGCGCGCCGTGACACCAGAGGACATAAAAAACAATGTTTTTACCACACGTGAATAACAAAGCAGAATAGAGGTCTTACATCCGGTGATGAAAACAGAGAGTACTGAAATGAATGACATGATGCGGGGGGGTAGAAAATACAGACATAAAAGGAAGAAGTACAAGGGTGGAACAACTGAAGCAATGACAATCTTGAGTCACGGGCCAAACCGGACAAAAGGAAAAAAAGAAACTCCATGACTTGTAGTAGGCAGATGAAAAGTGGGTGGGTCCTGTATCATAATATCGCAGGAGGTTGAAACACTGCTTTGACTCTTAGGGGCAGTCGGCGTCAATACCGAAACCTAACATACGCAACGCTAACGGAAATGCAGAGAAGCTCACCTCCATGTACTGGTGCACAGAAGGTAAAAGTTTCTTAAAACCTTACTGTAAGATACAGACACTAAATAGAAATTAAAAAGCAATAAGGCCAATAATAAAATAAAATGCCAAATCCACATTCCGTCCCGGGAGCTGCATTAAGAAAACTGTGTTGTGTGTCTATAGCTATTTGGAAAATAGTCCAATCAATATATAATTGAGACTTCATTTGTAGATACACACAATGAGACTGACACGGGAACATGGACAGGACAGTATTAATTTCCAAGATCTTAAGCTGGTTATATTCCACAATACAAAAGCAAGAGGTGTGATCCTTTTGCATATACCAACTATTGCCGGATAACCGTGGTGATATGTATGAATACAAAGTGAAACCTCCCAAACCGGTAAACATAATGCTGTTTGAGATATGATCATTTATGGATGTGATTTAGTTCTGTTTGTTAATAATAATCAATATGCTAGGACACTGGGTTCTTATTGTGGGTGTTAAAGGTAGGTTGTGTGTGAAGTAGTTCATTTCAATATCATTCTTTAAATCGTAACGTCTATACCATACAATGTCATCATGTATTATTATACAATACTTGTTTTTTTTATGAAATAGTACAAATGATATTTAATTTTGTTTGGTGTTAAACACAGCATTACCTTCACATTATTTTAAAGTCTTGACAACTATTACACAGGGGGGGGGGTGTGCTCTAAGCGGAGAGGCGTTTCAAAGATTGGTTCTTGTAAAATGCGAATAATCGTAATGTTTTTGGAATTGTCTGTCTTTGCTGGTTTTCATACTTCACTGCTGTACACGAATTTATCTGGATGTATTTAATATGCAAGTTCACAATTCGAAAAGAAATTGCCACTTTTAACCCACTGCAATGATTCAGGTGTATAAAGATACAATTGTTTGCTTGTGTCACTTTGAATGCTAATAAAGTATTGACATCCACTCTAATGGTTACTTATATAACAAACACTTACAGTGAATGAAACAATGCGATGAAATGTATAAATATGCCAAAACAGACATGAGAACCACAAAACCATTAAACGCAGTGATCAGGTCACTGGAAGACATTATGAATAAAAGACAATGCTTTATCTGAAATGTAATAGAGAATGTCAGATTTAGGCATGAGGTGATTGATTTTAAAGGCCAAAAATGCAGGACTTATAAAAAATTATTGTTTTATATACTGCTTAATATACACTTGGGTTATAAAATAGAAAGCGACCTGACTGGTTGAGCGTAAGATAACATGTCATGCCTATTTGACTATTGTGACTCGTACTGCCGATGTCCAAGCTGAGTGACAAAGACATATCTAGGCCCTCACGGGTGCGGACATCTCTTTTTCTTTTCTTTTAACACTCTGCCCAGATATCCCAATCACTGGCCTCATTGTGCATAGTTGAGGTAATTTAAATTCATTGTCCAAACAGGCAGAGTGTTCAGTGCAAAAACCCAGAACGCAATAATTCAGAACAGGAACACTCATAAAAGAAAACAAAAGGAACATCAAGGGTCTCAGTCGTTGCCCTTAAACACCAAATTAAAAACACACCACAAGCTTAAAATTATAGCCACGTATATGAGGTTTGGTTCAATAATAAATGCGCGTTTAGAGAAAAAGGGAAGAAGGAACTTCATAATATACAAAATGTGCACTTTGCGGGGGCAAGTAGGGCCTACACAGAACACTGATAATTCATAAGTGGATTACAATAGTCTCATAGTAAACCCACCCATGATGTGCCATGATTATTTGTATAGGATAAACAAAGGACAAATGTCACATGACATCGTCAAGAGTTGGGGTACCAAAGAACTGCTAATTGTGACACATTACAACCCAAAACAAAGCAGATGTAGGCAATGATGTACATCATGAAATGTCCCACTATGGTTACCACCTATCCAAGACGATGCTATACATATTCCAAAATGATAAAGTGAATTTTAGGAGCAATGACTTTTTATTGGTGTTGTACCAATAAATCCCTATTGTAGGGGTCACACACGTGCAAATGAAGATTTAAGTGGTGCTAAGTCAAGACAACGCACATTATTTTTTTACATAGTACGCTCTTGTATCCCGATTTTTGGTCTAGGGAATAAAAGGTTTAATTGATATAAATAAACAAGAGCATATTTGAAACATACCATTACAGAAAAACATAGAACACAAAATTAAAACGACACTTCACCGGCCCCATTAATCCAGAGCACAATTATTGTCACAGGCTGATCACGACCAATAGTGAATTTCATTAATGAAAAATGTATGTTAATCAGAAACAACAAAGGAAGAAGCGCACAAGAAAAGTAGCACACACATACTGTGCCTATCCTGAAAAGGCTTCAGAAAGTAGAGCTTACCGGAATCCAAAGGGGAAAAAAAAAGCCACCGCGCAGTGTACGAAGACGTCGTTTCAGATCCAGCTCGCTAATCGGTACTAATCAGAACTAATAATCAACAAATACAATGTATCTTAGTAATAATAACAGGTTATGAGTGTTACTGAAACACTATATTATATATAGATGACAAAGCAAGTTTAATAAGTGCAATCACGCATACATGGGGTTTAGATTAAAACGTAAAATAATTTAAGGTTCGACGAGAGCATTGTCCGTGAAATGACTGGCATACGATAAGCAAACGGTAACGCGGTATCACCGACCAATAAGGGCTACATTCTTCAGAAACGTATCCTGGAGAAAATACAGTTGCATGGATATTAGTGGGGGAACTAACAGAAAGAATGACAATGAAACCATAAGCACGAACAATTAACAAACGCACGTCAACTTAATGGAAGTTTAGGATTAAAATTAAATACACACAATTACTTTGAATACATAATCCACGCGGTAAAAACGCCTACTTATAACTACACAGGGATCAAACTATGCTAAACCCCCCAGTGCCAATTGATCGCTAGCCACGAGTCACCATATCGTGGTAAAGACGTCGTGCGAGTCTTATGCACCGATCCCGGGTCATCCATTACGCATCCTGACGCGGGGGTCATGGGAAGTAACGTTGGTCAAGCTGACGTCTGCCGGTCTAAGTCGCCAAAGATCCGAAGAGGACAATAAAAGTATACGTTTTTCACAAAATGATTTTGGCGTGAATCTGTTGAATGCTGAGATCATGATGAGGTCCGTATAGAGTGAGGGTGGGTGCAGACGAAGCGTCGCCAATCTGTTGATCACATACATTTAGGGGCAGAATCAAGAATCGAAAAGAGAACTACTCACTAAAAATAAAGTGCAGAAATGACCATTTTCCCAGGGATCGCAATGTCTTTGAGGGTGCAGATCATCTCTGAAGGCGTTGTTATGTGATGATGATACACATATTAATGAGCGTAAGGTGAGGGGGGAGTGTCACTGTGGTGTGTCGTGGGCAGTCGCGGGTAAAGGTTTACGATAATCAGTCGGCTATGCTATGGGGTGGCAACAGTCCGCAGAAAAACTGCTTGTTCCGATAAAAAACTGTCGGGTAGCGCCCGTGAATTGAGAGAAAAAACCTGGCAAATACAACAAGGTAGGTTGCAGGGTGGGGAGTAATAAGAAGCTTGTCATGTTTGTACTAATATCGGCAAGATATCAGTTCTTATCTAAATCGGGTTTAAAATGACAATCAAACGCTGTATTTTCTATTTAAAGTCGCGGCAGTTCATTGTCCGTGTCTATTAGGTGTGGTCACTATCTTAGATGTACCAATGTGTGAATAAGAGACATCTAAGAGAGGGGCCAACATAGGTAACAATAAAAACAGAAATATAGGTCTGATGCGATATTTTGAAGTTATATTTTTTTCGATCAAAGAATTAAATTATAGTGATGTACGTGTCAGACACAAATCTGCCCGAAGTGTAAGGCTAAAACACCACGCAGGGAAAAGCGTGGAAAAAAAGACCCCATGAGCAAATTTCAATCTACGGAAAAGAGAAAAAATACATTACAGCTGCAAGAAAATGTGACCTAAACCATGCTAATATTCTAATTGGTCATATGAAGCCTGTTTAGCAGCACATGTAAAGAAAACGACAAGAGACATTATCTAAAAACAGGTTCACGTAGTGAAATATTACATTTCTGTTATCCCAGATATAGAGTGTCGTTGCATAGTAAGACGACAACCTTCCTCCAGCAAGGGCAGCAGTGGTGGCTGGTACCTCTGGGAATCTGTTTACGATTATTATGGGAGATTTTCAGTTTAAATGATCTGAATTATGACGAAAATCAGATGCATTGGAGGCTGTTAGCCAGGCCGTTGCTCTATTGTGTTGTTGTGGAGGGGTGTGTAGGCTTGGCCTGCTGAAAGAGCCTGTTGTTGAATGAACAATTGATGGTGAAGTCACTGCTTTCTTGGGCATTGATGGAACCCATTGCTTCATGTCATCTGAAGCATTAAAGAATGGGTCACAAATCAATTTGGTTTTGTGTATTTTGTGAACTTTTCCCTTTTATCATAGGTTGTCGTGTTCCATCATGTTTAACACGTTTCATACTTTACAATGGTTTGAACTTATTGTAGGTCTTGTGTAGCTGGACTTTTGACTGTGACAAAAACTTCACAGTCAGTTCTCACTGACATGTACTCACAGAAGTAGTGAAAAGTCAGCCGGTCAGTGTGTCAAATCTCACGCAGCCAGACCTTTAGACTGATGACAGATGGTCTCCATGGCAGCTTTCATTGGTCAAGGAAGAACCAAGAGGCCATCTGACCAATCACATTCCAGCTTTCTACATACAGTATGTCTGCAATACTGCCCAGTCGCTGCAGAGCTGGCTGGCTACATTAAAGAAATATACGATTTCAAGATTTTATTTTGTTTAACATTTTTTAACAATTTGTAATTATGATTGAGCAATTAATAAAATAACTACATACAGTCAGACCAAAAATTATTCAGCCACCTTCTATATTTCTCGCATTATTACAGTTTATTTGCTATAATTTAGAAGATGATATTAGCATATGACAAGAACTCAGAGTTCAACTGTGTCTTTAGTGTTCCGATCAGGAAACTGGGATGGCTATGCAGGATTTTGTGTTCAGTGACCCATTTGTGTTGATTTGGATGTTTGTTTTGAACCAATTTGTGATTTGTGGAAGATCTAACCACGACCCATTATAACATTTCTATAAGAGCAAGTCAGGTTTTGATTTTTATATCTGTTGGTATTTGATATAATACATGATGCCATGTATCTGATGTCCAGAACCTCTGGTATAAGTCCACAACAATGAAGGTCTGGTGGTATATTTAACTGTGGAGATGGGGGACTTTTTTTCCCCTGTGTGCACCAAACCGATCTTGTGTTATTGCTGCCAAAAATACTATTTTTTGTTTCATATGGCCATAGAACCCAGTCCTGTGTTTGAAGTTCCAGTATGGAAGATTAATATGGAGTTTATTTTTGCATGAGAGCAGAATATTTGTTTCTTGAACAGTGTCCCAAACAACTTGTGGTGATGGATGTGTGCCATTTTCCTTTCATTTGTATTTTATTTTAATTTCTTCAATTCTCCATCAGTGATCTTTGAAAAGTCTTTTGCCACTCAAAATATTCTCTTTGCTGTGCATAAAGACAATATAGACACACATTCTCTTTCAGGCAGATCTGCAACATCTCCAGTCCATAAAAACTTCTTAATTATTGCCATGATGTTGGAAATGGGGATTTTTATTGTTTCAGCTATTTCCTTTTAAATCCACTTTCTATTTTGTGTAGCTCAACAATCTTTTGCTGCACATCAGAACTATATTATTTGGTTTTACCCATTGTGATGAATGATTAAGGGGGTTGGGCTTTGTGTAAACTTATTCTCCTGTGAAACAAGAAGGCAATGACTGGACAACATCATGTTTCTAGTCACCTTGGTGTGCTCAGAAAATTTAAATATTAATAGGAATAAACTTGGGAGATATTTACTCATAAGAATTTCCAGGGGTGCCAATAATTGTGTGGCCAGGGTGTATTAAGAAAAAAAGAAAATTCACAATGTAATATTCCCCCCACTTCAAATTGTTTTAGTTGAATGAAATGTTGGAATTTTGTAGATTTTTTAAATAAATGATCAAAACGAGAAACAATGCAGAATTATTTGTACATCCTTCTTTGCTCATATTTATGAAGGGTGCCAATCCTAGTGGAGGGCACTGTAGGCCTGTCACAGTCATCAGCTGCAGTGCCCTCTCAAAGCCACAAGTGGGCACTCTCCTCATCACCCGGACATGAAGTGCACTACAACTCCCATAAGCCTTTGGACTCATTAGTCAGTATTGCATTCACCTGTGTCATGTTATCTGTTGCACCTCTGCCTATATAAACCCGGTCATTTAAGTCACTCATTGCTAGTCTTTTTTGTGTCACACTGCATTTCTGAGCGGTTCCTGGTGGAGTATTGTGTTTGATTTTGGATTTGTTAATCGTTTTTAACCTCTGCTGCCTGCCCCGACCATTGCCTGTATCATTTGTGGATTAAAGTTGCATTTGGATCTTCTAACCCCTCAGTCTCACAGCAGTTCATAATGTCACAGTTTACTTGATTTTGCTATCCTAATCCCAGTAGTAAAAAAAAAAATTATATCTGGTGTCTGAATAATTTGTGGTTTGGCTGTGTTATTTTATAGATATGGTGGCTTTACAGTACATGTACTTGCATTTAAGAGAATGCCATTAGATTATCTTGTGAAACCCTCAGATGATGTGCTTGCGTGGCAGGTTTTCTGTGAAGACTCTGCTGGAGAAGTACACAGCAGAGCCCATCGATGACTCGTCTGAGGAGTTCATTAACTTTGCTGCCATTCTGGAGCACATCCTCAGTCATTGCTTTAAAGGTAAAGAAAGCACATTAAAGTGTTCTTTATAGCCATGTCAAGAATGTTTAGGACATACTTAAGGAGATTAATGGAAATAAAGAAAACATTCTCGCAACAAATCTGCATCTTGGCAGGATCTGGCAGCTGGTTTGATGGGCAGCGCAGTTTCTGGGACTTTATTCGTCTCGCCTGCAGTAAAGTGCCCAACAGCTGCATAAGCAGCATTGAGAACATGGAGAACATCAACTCTTCACGGGCAAAAGTGAGAATATAAATCCTTTAAACTCATGTTAGGATATTATTATACATGATTACATACACTGACCAAAAAAGCAACACTTTTGTTTTGGCCCCCATTTTTCATGAGCTGAACTCAAAGATCTAAGACTTTTACTCTCAAATATTGTTCACAAATCTGTCTAAATCTGTGTTAGTGAGTACTACTCCTTTGCCGAGATGATCCATCCACCTCACAGGTGTGGCATATCAAGATGCTGATTAGACCACATGATTATTGCACAGGTGTGCCTTAGGCCGGCCACACTAAAATGTGCAGTTTTACTGTATCTGGGGGGTCGGAAAACCAGTCAGTATCTGGTGTTACCAGTGGAATTTGCCTAACACAGTGCAACACATCTCTTAGATCGTTGAGTTCAGCTCATGAAAAATGGGGGCAAAAACAAAGGTGTTGCATTTACAATTTTATTGCATTGTGTATATTAGATTGCAATCATTTCTTTATATCTGTAGGGCAGAGCATGGCTACGGGTGGCACTTATGGAGAAACGTCTATCTGAATACATCGCCACAGCTTTACGAGACAGCCGCACCACCAGGTCTGATGAGAAGAAATACAACTCGATGCCAAACAGCTCAATAAATAATATCTCACCACCAATATGCTTTTGCATTGTTAAAGTCCTGCCCATGAATCCGTCATTACCTGGCATTTCCATTTTAAATGTACCCTTTTCAGAACACAAGGGCAGATCTATAAATAGATGTGTGCGCTTGTCTGCAGGAGGTTCTATGATGAAGGTGCCATCATGCTGCGAGAGGAGGCCACTGTATTGACTGGGATGCTCATTGGACTGGGAGCCATTGACTTCAGGTAATACGACAGATAACAGAAAGGATCATCGGCGTTGTTTATTAAGAGACTTATTGACTAGATGGACAAATAGTGGGCACAAATGTGGGGTGAATTTCTTTTTATCAACTTGCACTGAATGAAATGATGTGTATATTTATGAAGGTATATATTGTTGTTTGTGTATTCGTTGTCAGTTTTTGTTTGAAAGGGGAAGCCCTGGATGGGAAGTCTGAAGCTGTTATTGACTACACTCCTTATCTGAAATTCACACAAAGGTAAAAAAAATATGTTCTATAACCCACTTTCACTAATGACATCATATTACTGTTCATACGGTATGATAATGTTTTGAGAGAACATCAATATTCTCTGGATCTGAAACGGGTGTACTTAAAATTGTCGAAACATGTTTGAAACCAAAAAATGTTCAGTATTTATTGTACTTTACCGGCAGTTTCGGGCTGATTGATCAGTCTGTCACTAATTCTGATTTGGATTTGTATTCTGACCTGCTGCAGCTCTGATGATATTGTGTTGTGTTATGTGTGCTTTAGTTATGATTATCTCAGTGATGATGAGGATTGTCAGAGTGTGGACAGCAGTAACAGTGACGACAGCATTGAGCATCCGTACATCCCTCTGGTCACCGATGAGGAGAGCTGGAGAAACAAGTGCCGCAAGATGGAGCAGAGGTTCAAGATCGTGAATGCGCAAAAGGTAGCCTTTATTAGACAGCGATGTTAAAACCGACATTTGTCAAGCTATTCAAACCACTTGTATTTTAAAGTACGTTGTTAGTACAATGTAAGAACATTGTTAGTTAAGCTACAGTTTAGAATGTAAGTAATTGGCTACATTGCAAACTTGAAATAAAATGTAGTTTATGACTTTGCAGAAAACATCATTATTTTTACTTATAAAATGATTTAATTTACTAATTAAATTATTTGCATACTGGTTAAATGAAATTTCTGATTCACATATTCAGATTGCTGTGCTTGGCTGTAAAGCAAACGAATAGTGAAAAACAGCAATATAATATTACTTTTTTGACGGGGGAATAGCTGAATTACTGTTAAGGGCCGTTCACATTATAACGGTAACTATTACAATTACTGTAACAATATAGTTAATAATAACTGTATTTACATTCACACCAGCGGACAATAACAATATCGTTATTTATTTTAAGCCTGCATGCTGCAGTATAACCAGTCACTAAAAATGAATGTAGATGACCTGCTGCTGAAGCTTTCATTCCGGACGTCTTTTCTCCAAAATATGACAGCAAAGGCTGGACTAAAGCAAGAGTATAACAGTGCATTTAGCAACCACATAAAAAATTAAATAAGAATAATCCATTAAGGAACATTTAAAGCAAGAGAAAATAAGTGTGTTTTGAGTCTGGTTTTAAAAATAGAGAGAGATGGCGCAGTTTTAACATGCAATGGAAGGCTATTCCAGAGTTTCAGGCCAATAGTGGCAAAGGCACGATCACCTCGATTTTTAAGTCTTGATCTGAACCATAAGTAACCAAAGCTCACAAGATCTCAGGGTTCTGGGGGGAGTGAGTGTATAGGAGCAGGAGATTATTAAGAGCTTTATAAACAAACAAGATTTCAAAATCAATCCTGTATTTGATAGGAAGCCAGTGCAGTGTGGGTAAGATGGGTGTGACATGATCGTGCTTGCGCTTCCCTGTAAGACGTTTGACAGCAGCATTCTGTACCATCTGAAGACGTGAGATAGAGGACTGAGAGACACCAACATAATGTGAGTTGCAATAATCCAGGCGAGATGACACAAATGCACGAATGGCCATTTCAAATTTGTTCATGGATAGAAAGGGCTAAACTTTGGCAAAAAGGCGAATATGATAAAAACAAGATTTAACAACATCACTCCTGTCTAGTAAAAAGCCCACGTTTCTGGCACTGGGTTTGGTATGGAGAAAGGGAGTCAAGGTTGAAGTTAAGATCAGAATTTTTGTCATTATGCAGAAATGAGAGGTGTATATATGCGTGGCATATCAGTAAAAAAGGTTACTCCATATTTGTCAAAGATATAGGCAATAGGAAGCATATACAAAGGAAACAGCACTGGGCCGAGAATCGATCCTTGAGGAACACCACTGCCAAGAGACATGTTGGAAGAGCTGCAATGTCCTAAGCTAACATTAAACCAGCTATTAGACGGATACGATCGAAACGATTATAAAACTGTGGCACGAAAACCCACACACAGCCCCAGATAAGATAATAGAACTTCATGATCAACCAAATCAAAAGCCGCACTAAGATCAAAGAGGGCAAGGATGATGGGGCGACGCCATCGCTGGTGAAGCTTGTAAATACTCCGACCAAGGCAACGTCCATGGGCCCTTGCTTCTCCCCGCACCACACTCTCGCAACAGAGCACGATAAAGACACATGACTGATATAAAATAATATAATACATGCATAATATCCTGCCGTAAACATACCACTTTCCGACCACTACAGTCTTTAATTCAGACAAACAACACGCGCTGTGATCACCAATTGTCAAACATTATCTGCCAGAAACTGTCTGGTAGTATGTTTTATCATTCATCAGCTGAAAAAATTGTTCTGAAAGTGATCCCAACGTTATCGTTTTCTGTATCTTTATCGTTATAGTTACTGTATGGTGTGAACCCGCTATTCTCCTGAATTAAGTACGTTCTTTTTTATAGTTATCGTTATAATGTGAACAGCCCATTATGCTAGTAAAAAATACAATCACATCATCACTACTTTTTGTTAAATAATCCCCAAAACTTCTACACATACTTATAACAACAGAAGAAGGGCAATTAAATGAATGTTTCATGTGTGGGGTAAAATGTATTGGTTCCGTGTTCAAGGGGTATCTTGAGGAGCTGGTGAGGTTGCGGGAATCTCAGCTCAAGAACATGGAGACGGAGAATAAAAGACTAACAGCCGGACTAGATGAACTTCAGCTACAGAGCCAGAAAGAGAAGAGAGAGCTGGAGAACATTGTGCTGGAACTGCAGGAACAACTGTGAGACAAACATACACCGCATTGATTCTTGAGAATTGAGACAAAACAAGTGAAACATTTCATTGGCTTTGTTTTGTATTGCTCGGTTTTAGTTTTTCAATCTCATCACTCTTCTTTGTTTCATATTTCCGAACTAATTTGTTTTAGAAAATTGCGAGAAACTGTGATGCACACACATGTTGGATTATTGATTCACAAAGTCTGTAATATGTTTGTACTTTTAACTCTATCACAGGACAAGTTTGATTCCAGGTGAACCACATCCACTATCTAAGGATTTGTCAATCCCTCTTGTTAACCAATGGCCATCACTCCAGAACTACAACAACCAGGAGGACAGGAAACTGTACCAAGGGTGACGCATTCAATTTATACAAAAACATACAAAAATTGTAACAAACTATGTGTTGCTTAAAGTGCCGTATTGTGTTGTTCTTTTGTGGCCTTTAGGGGCAGTTTTCCCAGTCCAGAGCCACATATCAGTCTAACTTCTGATTCCCAGATTGAGGGGGTAGGAGGTAAACAGAACGGACAAGCCTGGTGTATGGCAGGTACACATTTAAAAAGAAAATGAAAAGATTTATGTCACCTAGCTTTAAATGTAGTTCATAACCATGCAGGAAAATACTGCTACAAAAAGAGTTAGTTCACCTAAAAACATCAGGTTTCAAAGCAATTGTACTGACAGGTACGCCCACCCTACTTGCGTATACATTTGGGCGGTCTTAAGGCTAAAATACTGCAGATTTGATCAGTTAGTGTGCAAGTCTGCAAGTGTATGAAGTCTAGTTTTTAAAAAATCTGTTCCGATTTTAAAAGTCTTGTAGTGTATTCCAGCCATTAGTCAACTCAAACCACGAACTGATGTAGATTTGTAGGGGTGTGGTTACTCGAGGTGTTTCAGGCTGTATTGAGTGAGCATTCGCTTTAGATTGAATGCATCTTTAGCTCCGACACTTTAATTTTTGCAATTTTACGTGTCTAATACATGCATGGGCAACTTATAACTCAACTCAACTTTATTTATATAGCGCTTTTTACAATTTTCATTGTTACAAAGCAGCTGTACATGAGACGCATTGAATACAAGAAAAACAACTAAAGTCATATACCTGTAAAAACAAGAAAAAGGTGAAAACAACAAAAGACAGACATACAAATGCTCCACACACACAATATGCATACACACTACACACATTGACATAGACGCACACACGCAAACACACTCGCACAGTGAAAGCACACATTTGAGATAAAGGAGAGAGAACCACAGGTCAAATATTAAATGGACTATAAATTCTTATTTGCAATATTATTTATGTCTAACTTCTAAATTCTAAATAACTATTCTAATAACACACAAAAGACACAGAAAAACACGTATTCGCGCCATACGACCCCTTTAACAGTAAGAGAAGTTTTACATACATTCTAATTCATAACGTCATATAAACATCTGTAAAATGTCTCAGAGATGTATTGCAGATTAGCAAACAATCAAAAAAAAGTCTTTCAGATGTAAATGCTGACAACAAATAGATTACACGTTGTTTAATTAAATACATTTACATATAGCAGACGCTTTATCCAAATCGACTTACAGAGACTTCAGGGAGCAATAAAGCGATATGTCATACAGGAGCAATAATACAATAGGTGCCAATACAAAGTTACTGGTTTCAACAAAAGCCAGAACAATACCTGTTTTTTTCATTGATCTGTCAAGTTTTCAAAGAAGAGATGGGTTTTAAGTAGTTTTTTGAATGTTGTGGGCGACGTGGTTGACCGCACTGAGTTAGGAAGAATGTTCCACAAGAAAGGAGTTGTGAGTAAAGTAAAGGAGAATGAGCGGGAACGCAATTTACTGCCCGTCTGAGAAGGCGCTGCAAATAGCTAACAATACGCAAAACGTGTGGAACAACGCATCAAAAAAATACGGTACAGAAAAATTACATTTTGATAAATGGAAACTAAAATGTAAAGTGACAAACAAAAATCCCTGATATTCCATGATTTAGACCAAAAGAATTCCATGATTTTCATTGGTCCGTGGGAACCCGGATTTACATTTATGAATTTGGCAGACGCTTTCATCCACAGCGACTTACATTGCATTATACTATACATTTGTTTCTGAGTATGAGCAATACCTGGGATCGAACCCATGACCTTGGCATTGCTAGCGCCATGATCTAACCACTGAATGCAAAAGGTGAAATTCGTAAGAACATCTGAGAGAATATACTCTTGTGATCAGTGGCTCTTCATCTCCAAAAAGGAATGAACTCCATAAATACAGTCCATATAAAAAGAATTCCCTGAACTGTAGACAAATCTTTTTATATATGTGCATGCACTCGATTGATTTTCTTTCCCGTTATTTTCTTTCAGAAAAAGACTACACACCGTCCATGTTGGGTCTGTGCGGTTCACTGGCATCTTTACCCAGCTGCAAGTCTCTGCCCAGCCTGAGGTCTACAGAGTGCCTGGTGAACATCAGTTCTGAGCCCAGTCCTTCTCTGACCCCCAGCTAGGGGTGACCAAATGAGACCATATCACAAGCAGAGAGCTTGTAGCCCAGACATTCAGAGATAACTTTAGCCTGTGCACCATCTTAATAATTTATTTTAGCATCTTGTACCGCTCTGTTCCTACAAGAAACCGTTGTGGCTAAACATTGATGATTTCCCACAAGTCACCCTGAACTATTAATTACCTCCCTCTTTCTAAATAAACATTACAGCATCGTCACGGTTTTGCAATCTATCTTTGAATGTCTAAGCTGTTCAGTGAAGTCTCCTGTCTGTGATTATACCAGTGAAGGCACTGTGGACTATGCACTGACTGACCTGAGGTCTGCTTAAGTTAACATTATGACTGTATGTTCATGTCTCAAAGCTTCATTTGTTATGTTACCCTTTAAAATCTCCTTTGGGAATGCACATTTAAAACAAACAACAGAATCATGAAGACATTTACACAGTAAAACAATAACCACGAACAGTGTGTGAAAGAAAGCAACTATATCAAAGTTACACAATAGATTTTAACATCGTTATCAGCATATTATTGTTATTTTTGAACAATTGTTTTTAATTCTCACAATTTGACCATTAAAGGGATACTGTCATAAATTATTCACGATCTAGTCCACACCTGTATTCATTTCTATGTTCACTTGAACAATAATATTTGGAAGAATGTTAGCAACTGACATTTCTGTGGCGTCATTGACTACCACAGTAAAATCAATTAAAATGGTAGTCAAAGTTTCCCCAAAACTGTTTGCTTTCCTTAATTCCTCGAAATATCATATTTTGTGTTCAATTATACAAGTGATTTTTCCTATGATAGTCAATAACGCCCAGAAACTGTCAGTTGCTAACATTCTTCCAAATATCTTTTTTTGCGTTCAGCAGAACAACGAAAAGTGTACAGGTTTGGAACAACTTGGCGGAGGGGGGTTGAGTAATTCATTTTTGGCTTGCGTATACCTTAAAAATCCATATTCTCTACCAAAAAACATCCAAGAACCGGTAACAGTAACATGTTATGACCTTAACAGTTTACTGTACAGTTACAGTTGTCATTAAACGAATGGAATAGCTGCTTTATTTCTTTTTTTTATCTTTAGGAATGGGATTGCTCTGGACATGACGGCAGTATACTATTGCTTAAATAAAGACAGTGGCTAGTGTTGCCAGCACCACACTATATAATCTTTATGACACCATAAGGTTATAATCTAATGGGTCTATAACTTCTTCCATAAGGTTGTATTGTACTGTATGTTTGACATTTATTTAACATTTGTTACATCATTACCATATATTCAATATGTTGATCACTGCCATCACGGTCATGTTAGCAGCTGAAACGCCACTGAGTTTTATTGTATCTTTATTACATAAACACATATCCATTGTCAATGTAATTGAATGGCCTTTTGTTTGGGAATGTGTGTGTGTTGTGTTAGATTTAAATTAGGATTTAGATTTAACTTGTAGCACATTATTTCATTTAATAGCTTCTGGAATATATGTTGTTTGTGACCTTAAATCGCAATAAAACTGCCCTTTTGTCCTAAATTTGTCATAATTCGTTTTTTTCATGTCCATAATTTTCTCACCCCAGTCACATAAGACAGGGACCCTCCTAATTGATGTTCTTATGTTTAAAAAAGCTACTTAAGCAAAGGGCCTACTTGTTTATAAGATGGTCACAGAGCAACCACAGAAATCTTTAAAGTTCCTGATTAAAATCACAATTGAAAACAAAAGAATTCAAAACTATGCCCCCAGAGAGAATGGACACTAAATTCAACACGTTGTACCCTTTAGCAAGGCTACCACCACTCCCAGTCCTTAAAGCATGTAACTTGTTAGGAAGGCTCATCCGCTACCTCAAAAAGGGAGATCTTTTTTAAAGTAAAAACAGTGTAATCGACTTACTTTGCTTCCTGAACATGTGTACACCTGAGTCCGTGCTGCTGTAGGTGGTCTCCAGTTTAGGACCCTGATACGCACCCTTTTCCAACTTTCCAACAAGTGTGTTTTTTTGGTTTTATTATGCAGCAGGTTGCTGAAAAGCTACGCGGACAGTCAATAACGTGTAAGATCATATGTGTCAAAATTGCTGTGTAGGTTTATAACGCAGGGCTGTTCAATCCTACGTCTGGAGGCGAATCTACCTGTAGGTTGCTGTTACTGTAGATGGCTCATCAAGTACAGCTGAACCCGCTAATGTGGCTCTGTGGAATGGCAGGTAGATGGGAAAGTCTCTTTTATTACATTTTCCTTCAAAGCTTCGTCGACAGTCAGCTCATAAGGTTCTCGGCCAGTTCTGCGTCGATTTCAATGCAGGGGTGTTCAATCCTGTCCCTGGAGGTGAATCTGCCTGCAGTTTCATTCCTCATCAAGCACGACTGCACCAGCTAATTCGGCTCTGAGGGTTCGCAGGTGAACCAAAGTAAGATGGCAATTAAAAACAGCCCTGAGTGCAAGCCTCAGACATTATCGAGCCTCAGCTGGCAGCGTTGAGATTTCAACCCACGCCTCCGAAGAGACTGGAGCCTCAATTCAGCACCTTAGACCGCTCGGCCACGCTACCCCAGGATCTAAACTAGGCCATTTTTCGCCCATGTATTTCTAAGACGTATTTCAGCCCCACCTTTAAATGGCGTTACAACACCTGGAAAGTTTTTCCATATCGTTTAACGCGGTGGACCTTTGAGGCATGTTACACACATTTGATGTAAACCAACATCAGAGACTTATTTACCAATAGCAGAGAGCTATATATCCCACAATTCCAGCGTGAGATAAATAAATTAAGCAGCCTGCGAAATGGCTCGTTCAACAAAGCAAACGCTGAACCAGGAGAGCAAAGCAGCCATAGCCGAGTCTATCGCTCAACCTCTCGGTCACGACTACGGGCTACAGTTAGCCAGCCTGTTGGGATTCATGTGCGCTGCAAAGAGGGACGAGTTGAGAGTAGAAACCACTATAAACAGAGTACTAGCCACTATACAATCACGGCAAGCAACCAACACCCCCGCAATGCTGTGCATGATGGACCGCCTGAATGCATTAGCAGCTTTTGCTGAGGACTCTACACATTTCTGGTGCTTTCGCTGAAGTAAGGCCCAAACAGGATTCTGCTCGCAGTCCCCAAGAGTTCGTTCCAAAGACCATGTTAACGACTCACATTTTTCACAACAATGGGGACACCTAGAGCAGGAACACGACCTTCAAGTGGCCACCAAACACCCAAATAGGGACTTGAACCCTGGACCCTCAGATTAAAGGTCTGTTGCTCTATGGACTGAGCTATCCAGGCATCAAGGTAAAGACCTACCTTACTAATTCTGGCATACAGACCACTCGTCAGATGATCAAAACCAGTTCTGAAGCAGGTGAAAACCTGGCCAGCAGGAGCCATTTCTGCTCTTCAGGACTGTTTTGAGACAACTGACGTTTCAATGTGTAGGCCTACTGCACTTTTTGAAATGACAATAAAAGCCACTTGAACTTGAACGCCCTCAAAGTGTGTTCAGACCAAACGCGAGTTGCGCGAATAAATCGCGCTATTCGCGCGTAGTTGGATGCTTGAACATTTTCACTTTACTCGCTTCATTTGCGCGTGAAATTCGCGTCATTCGCGCGTGAAATTCACGCAAATTCGCGTAATGGGCGGGGCTCATGACAGGCGGCTCCAGTCTCGTTACAAAATGACTTATGACATGGATTTTGTTGAGAGGGTAGCTGCACTTTATGTGTTTTGAAAACAGAACAACTTTTTTGCATTCTTTTTATTTTCTATAAAAGTAAGAACAAGAATCACACAGCTCCGGGTGTCCACAAACAGCGACGATTATTTTGTCCTCCATTTTGTCCTCCAGTTTCGGATTTCTGCCTCCGCTCGCTACGCCGTCTAATCACCTCACTACTAGAGCAAGCTCCTGATTGGTTAACGCGCCGCGGATTTTCGCCAAAGTTCATATTTTACAAACGGGAATACAGCACGTTAATACCAAGTACCAAGTTACTTTATTTACCGCATGTAAAGGAGGAATGCAATAAAGCATCTTACCATTTAAACATTCATTTGCGAGTCATCTGCCGTCAACAAAATATGTTGTCCTGATTCATCAAACACTTGGCAAAATCAGGTCGAGCGGCATGAATATGACTCCGTATAAAAGAGACACGAACATGTGGCTGATTTAAAACTGCCATGATCCCTACAATCTCGTCTCGTACCCGCGGGCGCCCTCTGTCGTCAGCGCGAAGCAGCTGCACCTGTTCATCCACCGCATCCCTTCACACTGTCCTCCGGCATCTTACAACAGTGTGCACCCGTCACATCTCTCTTTTTAGTCGTGTTTGTCATGCTGGGTACCGTATTAAAACAACTGAAAAGCCACCCGGCTGTAAGTATTTCAGGTTTATCACTGGTGATGCTATTGCAGGCTAGATTCGTCTCTCAAGTCCTGTCTCGGAATCTTTTCCACCGGTAGCAGACCGGTGACCTCGTCCAGGGGCACATTTCCATATGGATGCTGTGAAGATTGGGAATAGGAATGGTCATGGGATTAATGTTAATGGGATATTCCGTGCATTATATGGAAAAAGAGAATATGTGGCATTCTTTCTGTATAAACATTTCAGGTTTCTGCCAATGCTAGAGTAGGTTTAAACGCTTATCTGTCATCCGTGGCTATATAGGATGTTAGTGTTGCCTACCACGGGACGAACTGCCCTTTCAAGGACATCGAGGTAAAACCTGTTTTCCGAATGTATAAGATATGCTTTAGGTAGCACGTGCAGCATCAATACTGCCCCTTATTTGTGGGCAGTCATTCTGGTTTGCAGTTTAAGATTTAAAGGTTATAAAGGATATTTAAAGGGACAGTTCACCCCGAAATGAAAATTCTGTCATCATTTACTCAACTTTGAATTGTTACAAATCTGTATACATTTCTTTGTTCTGATGAACACAGAGAAAGATATTTGGAAGAATGCTGATAACCAAATATATCTAGCTCCCCATTGAGTCCCATAGTAGTGGTAGTCAAAAGTGCATCTATTTGGTTATAAGCATGCTTCCACACTGCAAAAAATGACTTTCTTACTTAGTCTTTTTCTTGTTTTCCAGTGAAATTGTCTGCAAATTCTTGAATCAAGATACATTTTCCTTTGAAAATAAGACTTGGTTTTAGTAAAAGTTTAATTTGTGCTTAAACAAACAAACAAAATCTGCGGTAAGAAAAATGATCTGGAATTCAGTGACTAAGAAAAAGGTAAACCTTAATTCAAGATAATTTTTCTTACCCCATTGGCAGATTTTTTTGCTTGTTTTAAGCACAAATTCACTGAAATTTCATATGTTTTACTAAAAACAAGACCTATTTACTTAGGTCAGTTTGCTCATCAAGAAAATGCTTCTTGATTCAAGAATGTTTAGACATTTTTACTGGAAAACAAGAAAAACGACAAAGAAAGTCATTTTTTGCAGTGCAAAACTTTTCTGTGTTCATCAGAACAAATACATTTAAATGATAAATGTAAATGATGACAGAATTTACATTTTAACGCCTCTAATATAAAATACTTTTTTTTTTTTAAGTTGATTCCTTTGTTTGTGTTCATTGGTGGTGGAGCGGGCATGTCTGTGCTTTACCTCTGCCGTCTCGCTTTAAAGAATCCTGACTGCTCGTAAGTCATTTCATTTCCTTTAGCACCTCATCACACGCAGTCTTTAAGTTCAATAATGCTTTTAGAGTGTATGGAGTGTTGACACGAATGTCTGTCACAGATGGGATCGCAAGAACAACCCAGAGCCTTGGAACAAACTGGGGCCAAATGACCAGTATAAGGTAAAAAAAACCTTATTATTTGACCTATTTCACAGTCTACTGTGTGTAAATGAGGTCGACTAAAACATGTCAAATACATGTCAAATAAACTCTTTAAAATGGAAAATGGTCTGATTAACCTCATTTTCACCTCCCACAGCTCTTCACCGTCAACATGGACTACTCTAAACTGAAGAAGGACCGACCCGACTTTTAAACAGAGCCTCTGCTAAACAATGTTTTCTTTTCTGAAGTATATTCAGTACATCAGACTTCAGAAATGTCTGAAACATCTGAATCTCCATTTAAAGATGGAAGTGCTCCTTTGAAAACATATACAGCTACGAAGATATAAAAAACGTATTTATAGTATATAGAAATATAATTTTTAACACTATTTTCACACCCCAAAGAAAATGCCCCCTTTACTTGTGTTCATGAATGTCTGTACAAATCTTCTGTTATCTGAATAAAGAAAAACAGACGCAATAATAAGAGTCGAGAGTTGTGTGTGACTTGTGCACTTTGTAAAAATCAGTTTGAGGTCTTGAAAAGAAAAGTCTTGTTCAAGACTTTCAAGGTCAAGACACCAGTTCCAATGGTAAATTTTTCCATCTGAAATAAATTATGCAACATGAAAATTTGTATAAATGACTCATTTGTGAGTGTTACTGTATGAATCAGTAAAATAATCCAATTCCAGTGTTAGATAATGAAACCCCTTAAAGTTTACAATAGTGATTATGTATTATGTTATGAATTAATAATTTATGGATTAATGTAGTTTTGTAAGATGCATGAAGAGGAAATAACCATGCAGGCTATTAGCCAACACTTCTAGTTGTCTGTTAAATTTCAGAAATTAGAATATAACTCACACATTGTTACTTTAAGGTAATTTGGAAATAATAAACACGATATATATTTACACATATTTTATAAAAACGGCGTGCTTTACTTACTCTTATTTCAAATTTCGACACGGTTGAAAAACTGTGATGTGAAATGTAACTGCATAGTCATCAGTGATACACCAGATGGCGCCATTTGCTTAAAATGCTTCCACATGTTTCATGTCGATAAACACACAGGGTAAAGACATGATTGAGAACTTAATTTGTTTTAATTCTTAGGCTTCTTAGATTTATTTTTTGTGAGCAGAACTATAACGATGATAAACTACTAGAATTTCCACCAATAATAACTTTTGATTTTGTGAGATGTAGGTCTTCCCACCCCAACAGGTGTCAATATGCAGTACAATACCGACACATCAGTCAGGACGCCATTCATTCCAAATAGCTAAGCATATTTAACAATATAATACACACTTAAAGAACATTTAATATAACGCACAAACATCTGCAAAGCGCCCTACAAAACACATTTGGCAAATTAAAAGGACTGAGTGGTCAGGTCATCCTGAAACACCAACACGCACATCATCATTTTCATAATTTTATATATATTCAAAATGTACACTTAAAAACGACTTCAAACCTTTCGGTTAAAATGCAATAATAAAACGGTTGATTATATTTTGTCCTGCATCAGGCAGGCGATGACACAGTTCGTCTTTTCTGGGCTAAAATGTCGGCTGATGTCAGGACATATTTTTCCCTCTTTGACGTATTTGTGCTTGCAGCAAGTTCATCTATCAGGCTAAAGAAATGAACAAACAATGTTTACAATACAAAGTTGTATTTCCTTCCGAATCGTACGGTGTATGATTACATGCGTCTGTAACATGGGAGAGACTGCTTGAAAGGGTCTTGCGGTGTTACTTACTCTATAGAGTTTCTCTCCATTGTTCAATGTATAAAGAGAACATAAAAGAGCCCCCAAACATTCTTCCCTTTGAGATGAGTGATGTCTTACTGTAGGCTTTCCTGATAAAAGCTGCTAACATGACCAAAATCCCGGCCATAAAAACATACAGCCCTCTGTAACTTTGGAGGGTTGGGAGGTTTCTGTGAAGTTTAAATATGTTATAAGTTAGTGACAGAAACGGTTTTTCCATTCTGTCTGTCTTTCTTTCTGACAAGCTGACCTGGCTGATATTTTCCCACACTTGATTCTCCAGTTGTCACATATACTAGGCAGTCTGGCTTGTTTGGATAAAGGGCCAATTTTCATCAGTAGTAAAGCCCTTAAGACTTCATTACGCCTCAGATTTTGCAAAGACCTCCTATGGGGAGCAAGTCAATGAGGTGGCAATAAAAATATGAAACTAATGCTGGCTGGGGAAGACGTGAAGTGATTAAAGGGTGTAGAGGTTAAGATCAGGTCTGCTGCTCTTTGCTGATGTAATAAGGAATGAATTGTTTATGTATAGGGTTCAGTTCACAGAGCATGATGTGATGTGTAAAATATACATTCCCAAAAGAGTTGCCCTGAGTTGTGAACAGTTTCGAATCTCCTTTGTTGAACGTATTAAAACTACAACAGTGGAATCATGCAGTTAAACGCTCATTTTGCGACCACAAAGTCAGGTTTACTAATGGTGTTATAAATCTACGATATGATATATGACTTCATTCAATATGTAAAGTATTATTATCACACAAGCATGAGTTCTTTTTTATGGTTGATGCGGTGACTGTTTGAGAAACGTGTTTGAGAATCATTATCTTTTTGGTTTTGGTTACAGAATTGGCACAGAAATTAGACACTGTACCTTTAAATAATATGGTTCGTCTTGTCCAGCCTCCAGGCAGTTGGGTGTATGCGATGTTCTTTTTAAAATAATCCAGCTGGCTATGGAACTGATGCGGAGAATGAAATACATAAATCACACAGGCTGTCATTTTAGTTCTTCATGTCTAAAGGTTTCTGTGATGGATGTACAATGTTTGCACACTACAGTTCTCTTTCTTTCAGAAGTGTAAATCGGTGATAAATCGTTACTTATTGCTGACCGTGGGGCACATTTTATGTTGCATGGTAGACTGTGCCAAATGTTCTCCAAATGTACTTGTGTATTATATACTGCATAAGCAAATGAGAATCAAACATGAACTTCCGATGCCTTATTGAGTGTACTTGTCTTTAAAGAGATAGGTCTGGAAATATTTAATAAAATACATATTCAATGGTTAACATTTCTACATAAGTGTGGGTCTGCAAGTGTACGTGTACTGTATGTGTACTCGGTCATAGGAGGACACAGCATGTGTCATATGGATTCACTGTTGCCCCATGCTGTTACTCTCTCTGTACAGTTACACGGACGAGTAAAACATTCAAAGGGACGTGATGAACAAAGAGACATGGATAATAACGATCACACCTTTACTGTCTGACCCCTGATTCGTTCTGCCTTCTCAAATAATATATCATCACATGTGTCCTCACTGCTAAACTTACATTCTTCAATGCTTACACGTGCCCCCACCTGAATAATTCGTATGCAATACTACTCTATAGGTACTCAAGATTTATATGAGATACCGCGTTAATGAATAAGGCAAAATAAACAAATTAATCAAATGTATTGCTTACGGCTTCCAGATTTCAACAAATAAGTACAATTACAGTCATGTGGTCTATTTTAAACAAAAAACTAAGACGTGCAGAGATAAAAAACACAATATTAAATATGATTATACAATTTGTATTTAATGCCGTCTTTAAGCCAAAAGCCGTTTTTAAACACTTTGTTGGATGTGTTTATAGTATTGTAAATGTAAATAATGTCTCTACTGGTCATGGTGACTATGAGGCAGTATATATATACACTTTGCTGGAGAGATGTTGATAAGTATTGTAGCACAAACACACGGTCCTCCCACCATTTGTTTTTTCACACGTTTTTGGCATTTATGCAGTTTATGGATGTGATGTTCACGGAGGTTTGTCTCTTTCTGATTAAATGTTAAGCGCAATACTCCTGAGAACAGGCTGATGGTCGACACCTAAAGCTCCTGTATTCAACTTTCAATAGGAGGAAAGTAAATTACTGAAGTCTAGCTAAACACCATATCACAGAACAAATATACCATTTACATTCCATCCATACATCTCAATAAATGACTGTAGAAACGACTTGAACTGGTGAGAGAAACAGAAGTTGTGTGCTGTTCTTCTGACATTAGATACTGGTACACTATAATAAGTGTAAAGAAATAATCTGTCCTCAGATCTTCCATCTGTGTCCATACACATCTTCAGTAGACTTTATGAATTTGACATTAGCCAGGTATGAACATTATTTTCAATAACCATTTAGACCAATTAACGTAAACAATTTAACAAATTGTTGTTAAACAAACATGTAAAAAATGTCTGTAGAAATTACAGTATTACTGGCAGCAGTTTGTTCAAAGATAAATTATCATTAACAAGTCTTTATCCTTACAGGAAAAAACTATAAAATTACAGCCACATGCAAAGCATTCTGGGAACCAGAAATCCATTTTTAAATTTAAACATGTAAATGTGGATTTCTGGTTCCCAGAATGCTTTGCATGAGGCTGTTATTTTATCGTTTTTTTCTGTAAAGATAAAGACTTGTTAAATGTTTATTATTCATTTATCTTTTAACAAACGGTTGCCAATAAATTCCATACATATAAAACTACAGTAAGTTGGCAACTATCTGCATAAGTACAGCACAAACGTTTACAGTGTATATCTCCATTTCACCCAAAATGTCTCTTACGCCCCTCTGTGTGACGCTTCTGTCTGCCCCCTTGTGTTCTCAGCCAGTTTCCCCGTGTATTTACCCTTTGGACTTCATTCCCCATAATTCATGGCACCCCCCATCCTAGATTTCTCCCGCACGTGACACACATTACCTGGACCCTATACTGTATATGTTTGCCTTTTCCAATTCTTCTTTGTCAAGTCTTATATTGTCTTATTGTCGTTAACTTCATGTTGTTACCTGTCTTCTAAGGCAGGGGTCTTCTGTGGGTCACACAGTGGCATGAGGTTTGATATTTTACCATTAGATAGTTTGGTATTGCAGCTTAAATTTCATTTACACTTCTACTTGTAGAGGATGAATGTGTATTTTCTCCCCATATTTCCATTTAAAAAGATTTTGGTGGGGCTCAAGATACCTGTCTAGGGTCCTGGAATGAAAATGTTTGAGAATCTGTGTTCTAGGGAATACTTACCTGTGTCTGGAATTGCCTGTTTTTGTAGGAAAAAATGGATTGGATATGGGATCACTTCGGTTTCTGAACATTGTCTTCTAAGGAATATTGACCTGGGTCTGGAATTACCGTTTTTTGGATACTTATGTGTCTTTGCTTGTTCCTTATTTTTACTTTGACTCGTTTGAATAAACCCTTTTCCCCGGAATTCCATGGTGAGCCCGTCTATTTGAACCCTTCCACGGTGACACTCTGCTTCTCACCCTCGTGATACGTGGAAATCTGTATAAAATGCGTTAAATTCAAATTTGTCTCAGTTCTTTCCTTCATCTCTATGCAGAACGAGCGAGAGTGGGAATGGACGGAGGCAAGTTCTTCTCTTCCACTCCTCTCCACAGCTTTGTGTCTTTAAACAGCGTGGCTTTGATGTTGTTTCATCCCTGATAACCGATCCGGCCGCTAAACCCGACACCATTACAGCACTCCAGCGGGAATCAGCCATGAAACCGTGAGAGGAGAGACAGTGGAGAACAGTAAGGAAAGAACGGGTCCTGTTGGTCTCGTTTTTAAGAGACTTTTATTCTTTTTTTCAAAAGTGAATGAGATCATCAATATGCTATTATTTATAAAGCATTTCTAGCGGTACAAACAGTAAATGAGCTCTTTGTCAACTAATTTCCGTCTCTTCCGTGAGGCGATATTTCATCTGTGGGGAAAATGACAGTTACTCGCTCATTGTGGGGGTGTAAACCAGAGAGAAAGAAAAGAGCAGATGTTATTCACAAGACATGCCTGTTACTTTAACTGTTCACACTTGATCCTGTGAGCCTTCAGAAACTCTCGTAAAACTGTCATGAAAATACGTCATTTACATCACATCAGTTTTTATTTTGGGGTGGAAATGACATTCACACACACATGGCAAATCACATTTTCCCCAATTTGGCTTCTCAGTCAAGACATCAAAAATGATCTTCTCCGATGCTGTTGTTTACTTACAAAGTACACTATAAATCAGTGTTGAAAATGGCTTCATTTCATTTATTATTGTATTATCCATCCATCCATCCATTTTCTACCGCTTGTCCGAACTACCTCGGGTCACGGGGAGCCTGCGCCTATCTCAGGAGTCATCGGGCATCAAGGCAGGATACACCCTGGATAGAGTGCCGACCCATCGCAGGGCACACACACACACTTTATTGTATTATATTATTTTCAAATGTAGAAGCTAAAAGTAATAGCAATATTTTGTATATAAAGAGTTAAGGTTAATAAAATCTTGGGACATTAATGTGACTATAGTTAAAGAAATACCCATATGACTTTATCCCTTTAATTTGTAGCCGATAACCATTGAATTAAAGGGATACTTCACAGGCAAATCAAAATTTCCCCATGTTTTACTCACTCTCAAGGCATCCTGACTGAATATGACTTTCTTCATGAAGAATAATACAGTCGGAGTTATAAATAAATGTTTTCTTTCAAGCGGAAGAATTTGCGGGGGGGGGTTTGAAACTCCAAAAAACTGCATCCATCGATCAAAGAACGTCTCGACACGTCTCCGTGGCCTTAACACGGGTCTTCTGAAGCGAATCGATGCGTTAAAGAAAAAAAGGGAAATTTGGTTTTGCCTCTGAAATATCCCTTTAAGGCTGCATAGGCAGGCACCACCTTTAGGATTCATGATGTGATCAAATAAAACTATATTTTATAACTGCATGTATAAGGCTCCAGATCCTCCAAGGCGCTTTTACGCAGCTGAAAACTCCAGGCGGCGGCTGAAAACGCCGGTTGCGGGCGCCGACGCTCAGCGTCTCAGTTGAAACACCCCCCCCCTCCCACCGCCAAAGCCAACCGCCTTTTCCATTTCCAAGTTCTGAAATAAAATAAGTCCAAAAACGTTCTATCAGAAATAAAAGAAAAGTCAAATGAAATATGGCCGTTGGATCTCTTTTAGCTGCAGGGCAGAATAAGGCGATTATGTTCAGGGTGATGACTCTGACATGTGTTCTGTATGTGGTTAAAACACCTCTGTGGGATGTGGTCGATCTCAATCGTTTAGGATCCGGGGGGTGGTAGTCGGGGGATGGCGCGTTTTATTTTTTAACGAGAACAGCTTTGCTTATTTTTAGGCGTGAACAGAGACCCACAGTCCACATGTAACAACCTGTGTATTTAGTCTTTTTCAGCATTCTCAGTTCAATCCTTCTAATGCCACTTTAGAATCTTACCAAACACGACTATTCAAGGACTCACGTCACACTATTTAACATCACACTCCTCATCCTCCAACACATAATGTCCACAAGTTCTTTGATCATGAAGCAGTTTAAGAAAGAACAGATCATTATGAGGTTTAAGCCAACCTCTGTTTGAACTTTTCGAATACACAATCTGAATATTTCAAAATGCTGGGTTGATTCAACCCACGGTTGGGTCAGATATGGACACGTTCTAATTTAAACGATGGCTATGTTTGTCTATATTTAACCCAACTGAAATTTTGTATGACTTTTCGCAAATTATTTTGATTTGTTCTGTTTTTATAAAGCTGATGATATGGCGATCACGGGGAGACTCAAGCAAATCTGCAGACTTCTGCATATCCAGCACCGATTGTGGGGAAAACACTACAAAACGGACAGTAAACTGTGATATTAAACATAACTGAGGGCAGAACATGCTTTCAGTACCCAATAGAGTTGTATTTCATATAGTTGTATTAATGATTCATCAATGTTACACAATTCCTAAATATAATAAATAGCATTTATTCTTATGTAAAAAGAATGACGATGTAGGCTGTTTCATGCGTGTTTATACGCGGGTGTTCAGTATCTGTGATCTGGAGTTCTGGTTTAACTCAAACATGACATGGCAAGCAAACGTAACATTTCCGTTGCTAATTCAAAGTCTTGACAGCTTCAATGGCACAGTCACAAAACATAAAACAAAGAAAATTGTCCTGGACGACAAAATGGTGCGACAAGTAATCAAACTGCACATCGTTCAGATTCTCTCAATGACACAACATCAGTGTACAATGCATCACTATTTCTTCAAGTTTGTTGTTGTAAGGTTACGGGTGTCAACTTGTTGAGTGAGTTTCTAATGAGGGTGGAGTACAGTTAATACCGGAGGCAGGGGTCATGACAGATGCTTTTGCAAAGCTAAAGCCTTAAGATTGCTCACATCTCGCCACAGGGATCTATTTATCACTCTCCATGGCCTTTACAGGCTCTGGAGACAAGCAAAGGTTATTTAGAAGCCACATGTGTTTTCGGTATTATACAACGGTCAGTTCTGGTCCTTTATTCTGATTAGTTGAGCCACGTTCATAAAATACCTGATTCGTAACAGCTGACGCATTACATAGTGTAAGTATCACTGTGCCACTGTTGTTGTCTGTGTTTCTTGGCCTTGCTAAGCATATGCTAGAAAAGCAATAAGCCCCTCAAGCAGTGGGTTGCAAGTGCATTTTATAACGGCTATAAGATAAATGTATAAAATGTACTTTAAATAATGACAGATCCTTGTAAAAACATTTCAAATGTGTAATTAATCTTGAGGGTATAACAATAAAACACAATCAAATCAACAAAATGATCAAATGATGAGCATTTCATTTTGTATTAATGTTTTTGGGGCCATTATACTAAGTAATTTGCCTCATAATGTGCAATATATTAAAATTACTACTGAGAGGAATACTGACTGTAAAAGTTAAAGGAGCAGTCAGTAAAATCTAGCAGCATCTAGTGGTGAGTTTGCGAATTGCAACCAACGGCTCACTCCACCCCTTCCAAAAACATGGCGCATGCAAGGGACCGGCTATGTAGATAAAAAAAGCTAATTGAAACATAATACTTCATTATATAAGGTCTTTATACACATCTGAAAACATAGCTATGTATATATTATATTGCATTTCTGTCAATAGATCTTCCAAAAAATTATACACTGGTCCTTTAATGGTGTAATGAGATATTTTTACATCGCATTTCAACCCCATAAACATTTGAATACGATTGATGATTTCTTAATAAACGTTTTATAATAAATGATTCAATGCAAAGCCATAACTATACTGAACAGACATTTGATATTTATGTGCTGTTTTGTTCAGTTTCTCTTTTGTTGTTGATAATCAACAAGTTGTTTCTTCTTTTAAGTTCAGAATTGACTTCTATTACACGAAGGCTCTCTCTCTATCTCTCTCTCTCCCTCTCTCTCTTTCTCTGAACCTCTTAGCAAACTAAGGATCATGAAATACAGACAGAAATTAAATCTTGTAATTCAGAGGAAAGCTATAAAAAGAGCTGTAAGTGCTTCCTGCATACAGTTTCTAAAATCTGAAATGCAATTTAAAAATGAAGGTTAAGAGAACCTCGCCATGCAGCGAAAGACTATAAAAAGATATCAATCGTTTCCTGTTTACTGTCTGAAATGTCATTAAGAAATGGAAGTCAAGGGGAACAACACAAAATGAATGAAAAATGTCCCACACAGCGGCCTGTAAACAGCTCACAAATGCAATAAAGGAAAACTCACATCACTGCAGATGATCTCCAGGAGAGTTCAGCTGTTCGTCTTCTGGTCTACAGAATACCAGACCTGAACCTTGCTAACGGTGACAAAGCGTTTATTTTTGGGTGATTTTGAGGACAAGAATTCATTAAATATATTCTCATTTTAAACCACAACAATCAACCAGTTTTTGCTTTTGACAGAACTTTGCTACATATCAGAAATAACTGATCCTTGTCTTATGTGGAAATTGTGTATCAGTTTGCATTCTTGAACTATTTTTATACTCCAGCTTTATTTCAAGTGGATTAAGTCAAATTCAGACAAACGTTTAGTGATCAGTACGATTTCTCTTACCATTTTTATTAAATCAAGGAACACTTTAAATGAGCAAATGCTGCTAAACAGAGCAGGAAATTCTGCGGCTTTGTGGACGATTTATTTTATTGTTTGGTTTGTAACCGCATGCGTTTTGTTGCACTTTAAAGCAGTTTTTTCTGTGCACAGATGTAGAGCATCGTAGAGCCTAAAGATCCAGATGTTGTTCAATACAACGAAGAGACGACTGAGCAGAACACTCACAATTCACTGCTCCCCAGCATGTTCCTAATATGTTTACTTGTTCCGTTTCTTGTCTGTTTTCATCAATCACAAATATGCAAACAAAAGGAAGAGACCAGTAACAATTAGGTACAGCATGTGAATACTTTGATGATGTCATGACTTGTTTACATAATGAACGACAGTGGGTGATATTTAATCTTCATGAAAACAAAAAACTGAAATCATACAAAATAAAGGCTTCACATTCCTCAAATGGAGAAAATGGTGTCTGTAGTTCATTAAATAACAGAGTTTTCCCAAAAATTTCTATTCTGTTGTTCACTCTTCCGTATGCTTTTTCTGAACCCGAGTCCTTGTTTGAACAGAAAATAATAACAGCCTTCATAAAATAATCAATGATATTCTTTCTTTCGGCCACAGTGGACAACACACTACATTTTAGTCTAGATTGTCAGCATAGATTTATCCAGATCTGTCATGCATTTACATGTTTGCATTTGTGAGACGCGTTAATCCAAAGTGACCAAATATACAATATAGTTTCAATACAATTCGTTTTGCAGTTCCAGAAGAAAGATGAAATGTTTCATTCTCGTTTATTCACTGACTCTTTCATTGACTCACACTGAAGGACATACTGTATCGCTTACTCGAGTCCATCTTATGAAAAAAAATGAAAAAGCCCTGGGAGACATTTAAAGCTGGAACGAAAGTAAAGCAATGATTGAAAGAGAAATTCACAATTTGAAATGAAGTGGTGAGCGCTCAGACACATTCCGGAATGTGGGATCCGGTGTGAAAGTGTCTGCTCATCGACCCAGAACTGAACATCACAGAGGGAATAAGACGTTTGTTGTGTCAACAGCGTTTCTAATACTCCAAATCCTCAGAGATGTTTGCTCAGATGTGAGAACTACAGGTCAAATGAGCTGAAGAGTTTGGGCAGAACTGAAATATCAACGAGATCTTATCTCAGAGCTTAATCTGAAATTTCACAGGAATTCTTCCAAAAATAAAACCTCACAATGACCTGATGAAAAAACATAAAACAGTGATGCATCAGTGTTTCGCAAACTGTAGCAAAATCTAAAGTGGCAAACATGCGTCCCTTCCACAAAAACAATCACACAAATGTGCATTTGCAATCTTATTTAGTTTATTATTTCTTGTTTGTGATAGTAACTGCATTAAACCTACTTTATGAATTCTAGTAAATTCACATTTATACAGCGATACAGTGTACATAACAGTAAATACATGTAACATTCAGCATTTCTACGTCCTGCAGAACCTGTGTTCAAATGTACAAAACAATGTAGATAATATAATACATCCTCCTCCTCTCGTGGTCCTCACGCTCATTGTTTGGCCACAAAGCCCCTCCATCAGGTGCAAGATTCAGTCTAGTTATCATCATGGGGCAGTTTGCTTCCATGTATCATTAGGGATTTCTGAAGGGCAGATGCTCAATGCTCCAACAACTACACAAAGAGATTGTCAGAGAACAGTGTACCATCTTAAAACATCCAACTCAAAGATATGGACTTCTCTGATATTGTGTAATGCTACAAAAAAAACATTCAACAAATAAACCAAGACTTATTAAGTCTTAAAACTAACCAAGGTTATTTTAAACAAGAATAACATGGTAAAATGTTAAGTGGGTAATTCTTTGAATATAATAATACCAATCCCCGTTTAATTCATAGGATGATCCATCCGACCAGCACAACATGGCATCATTAACTTAAATTCAGGGTGGGACTGTCAGGATGGCTGCAGGATTGGCCAAAAATATTGACCAAGAACAAAAAACTTAAAAAAACACAACCGACGACAAATTATGTACAAACTACACAAAAAGAAAACAACACAAACCTGATATTAACCTCAGGCATTTGTTATAGAAAATGCATATTGTAAGTGCTACACTCTATAAAATGCTAAAAGAAACAAACAATAACAGTTCACATCCAGAAATGGAGAACGCCTTCATTTTAAGATTGAAATTACAGTGTTTACATGTTTCAAAAATGCATGGCCATAAACGTTTGTGTGGGGAAGGGCTTATATAACGTTGGAAACACATTCCTCAGCATTAAGTAGATGCTGAAAATATATTATTAGCATTTTTAAGAATGAATACTGACTATCATGCAGCTAGAGAATGCAAAGGCTGTCTTCTGCGTAACAAACGGCCTTCTTCCATTCCAGAAAAAACACATCTTATTAAGTGCATTTCACACATGTGTTCTGCTACACAAACTCTATTATAAGCCCACTGATACGCTGACAACATGGAACACAGTGTTGACAGATGGGCAAACCTCAACAGAACACTGAGAAAATATAACGCCCTGCATATTTCTTTTGGGTTTATTTCCAACACCCCTATCCTATTTAAAATTGAATGTTTGACCCACAGATGTCAGATGGAATTGGTAGGCGATGTTGATTTAGCACTATTTAGACCACATTTCTGTTATCACATTAACTCTTTCATCCAACATGGGCAATCTTTGGCAAATGTTCGCTCTTTAAAGCTGTAAAGTCGGGTTTAGAGACATGATTTAGAGATTGGAAGGGTTGGTTTTCATTTAGAAACCTTTGGAATTGGAATACTGCATAAAACACTTATAGTCACTATACAGAAAAGTACATTACTCAATATTCACTTCTTTGACATTTCTAGGGCTGTCAATCATAACTGTAACATTCTCAGACCAGGTTTTCTGTAACTGTGAAACACTTGTAATTATATCTTCAGTAAAATCACTTAAAATCTTCAGATCAGTCACACATGTTGTGTCTTTGCCATGTGTTTGATGGCATATGTGTGTTTTTCTGACTGGGTCCCAGAGCGCACGGCCAAGCACTTTGTCATGGTGATGACCATCGATAGTACTGACCAGTGTCACATTACCACCGTAATGAAGAAAAAGCAAAAAAAGAAAAGAAAAGAAAACCGCTATCATCTTTCAGCCAGACCACCACGACG
Source organism: Triplophysa siluroides (assembly GCA_006030095.1). Taxonomy (NCBI): domain Eukaryota; kingdom Metazoa; phylum Chordata; class Actinopteri; order Cypriniformes; family Nemacheilidae; genus Triplophysa; species Triplophysa siluroides. The sequence continues at coordinate 2,679,127 of VCII01000015.1, forward strand.
GCAGACCCCCTCTCGAGTCACCTGCCCACTTAAAATAAACACTACTATTAACAAAACAACATTATAAATACACAGTCGATTCAATTAACTGTCATAACATTTTTAGGAAATAATGTTGATTGATGCGATATTTGATCATGTCAGATGGATTTGAAAAAGAAATCTTCCTAGGCTCGATTATGAAAAATTTCCCGAAACGTTGTGACTGTGTGAAACTGTGTGAAAACAAGCCGGACCCAGAATGCCCAAAATTTAAAGGCCTCAATATTGCCGGAGTGGGGATCTAACTAGTTAAACGAAGAAGGTCTATTTACATAGAAGATGCGAAAAGAAGAAATCGATGCCTTTACATTCAGATAAGTCTTAATCCACTTCCAAGTTCCAGCTCCACTACATTTCTATTACAGTTGCTCTACAATCTCTCTTAAAGTGATTTCTTACACTCACATTATCTTATATTGTCATTGATTGTCCGTCTAGGAAAACAGAACAAAACTATCCATGGCTCTCGCACTCTTGCAGGTTTGTCCAATAAGTTGTTCTCTAGAATGAGAATTACCAACTCCGAGTAGCAAATCATAGTTTTGGATGGTGTCGCTCAAACACACTCAAATAAGTGATAAAAGATGAGAACTGATTCAAGATTTCACTTAAATTACACTTTAATTTGTATTTCTCAAGCTGGTTGACTAATACGTAACCTACACCCAAAAGATCAGGCGATACCCTACAACAACACAACTGGTAATATCGGGTGAAAATTGATATTCTTTCCTAGAGGTGCGGTGTTGCGATTCTCCCATTCGGTCTTTCTTCCCGTTCATGCTGTTCTGCTCACATCGACTAACACTGCACATGTATGTGAATCACAGGAGCACAACACTAATCTGTGTACATGAGATGAGTTAAACTCTGATAGAAAGGAGTCAGTGGATATGGTTTGAGCTTATGTTACACTCATTGCATAGCAAATCACTGAACCTGCCACATTTGATATATTATTATTGACCTGTGTTATAAGTGGTTCACTTATAGAGACAAACAAATAGTTGAAACAGAGAAGAAGAAGAGGCTTAAGTTAAAGGCAGCTTGTAGTTTGTTGCTTAAATATCTTAAATGTAAAACGAATCATTCTTGCCTGTGTGCTATTTATTTATGGTAGATGTTGTTGGGGTGAAATGGATAAACCGATAGTGCCGTGCAAGGAAAAAATCGGAGTTTGGCAATAACTAAAGGTTCAAATAAAAAGCATTTGGATTTTAGGATTTGGATATAGTGATACGTCAACATCAATGTATACTGAAGGCAATATAAGGTGTTTATTTCTCATACGGCAGATGTAGCCGTGGGTTTGACCGTGATGCCCTGCGCAACATCCTCCCTGTTGATCTTCTTAAGCGCCGTGCAAAGCGTATCGATACTAGCCGAATCTTGATTGGCCCAATGACACAGCAGGGCTTGAATGGGCCTCTCCTCCTGCTTGAAATTAGCAATGTGCTCCTCTTTGTATCCCAGCAGCCCGGCCAGGCTGCACCAATCGGAATCTTCGTTGGCCCCTGACTCCTCCCCTCCGCCGGTCCGATTTAGCAGCTTCTCCACCTCCTCCCGCGTGTGTAAGGGTAAAGAGAGGGCTGAACCTCCATCTATCTTAACCACTACAACAGAGAGAACACGTTCAGTCGATGCTTCGTGGACTTTTATATCGAAAACAAGATTAAGACGCTCACATACTGTAAACGATGAGTCAGGAACTGCAATAACTTCACAAATATTATGAATTGAATGACACCATGCCTACAAAGGCAGTGAAATTCACATTCAAATAACACTAAAAATATGACATAAAATAATATTTCTGTAATTTGATATTTTGGAAAATTCGATATCAAAGCCACAATCTTTAACTTCTTTTCTTAAAAATATAAAGCCTTAGAATAGCATACAATAGTGATTTATAAGTTTATGAGCGTTGGGTAGGTTTGACATCATTTGACTTAACACACATGAAGATAAGTGTGTAAAGTAACCTGCAGTTTTATGTTTCGAACAGTGATGGCGATAGAGAGGCAAACGTAACTGATTCAACGTTGACAAAATTGACAGGGTGGATTGCTGCCTTGGCCGGATTGGAGAACAAAGTCATATTTTGCACATGAAATGCATTTTCTGTGAGTGAAAACCATAATCTGTTGAAACTCTTGACGCTGAACAGGTGTAATACTATCACTAACTATCAGCCGGTTGTGTTTGTACCTGCATGCGGGGGTCCCTGGCCCTCCTGTAGGCTCTGAATGTCAACAGAGATCCCACTATCACTGTGAAGTTTCTCACCCTCCGGAGAAGGAGTCTGACTGGGGTTTGCACTACACGCTCTGTTGTTGGCTCCATGTTTATTCTGTTTACAACTGTTCCACCTGAAAGACATTAAACAGCGGAGGCTTTAATATTTATCAAAGTCACCCCCCATTTCTGACTTCAAGTCAAAGTGTTTAATATCTAAATATCTGAGTGTCTTAGCTTCAAGGGATGGTTCAGCCCAAAATAAAAATGTTGTCATCACGTGTGCACTTTCATGTTCTTCTGTGGAACACAATAGAAGATATTTTGACAGTGGTTTTGTGTCCATACAATGGAAGTCAATGGGGTCCATTGTTGTTTGGTTACCAACGTTCTTCAAAATATCTTCTTTAATGTTCTGCAGAAGAAAGTCATGTAAGTTGGACATGAATAAACACGTTTGTGGTGAACTATACCTTTAAGCCCTTGGTGTACAGATACCTCGGGGCTCTGGCCTTATTGGCCAGAGATATGATCCATTCTTGCATGCCATTGGTTGAGACTAAAGTTGACATGTCAGACCGTTCAAACAAAACAGAACAATGTTTTACAAGCACAACAGAGTCGCAACGTTTACTCGTGTCATGAACCAAAGTGGGTCAATGTCACACCCTCCAGCTGTCATGTTCATATTTTACGCCTCTACAACCCTCATTGTGTGTTTATTCATAACCTCTCTGCCTCGATTGCTAACGACTTCCAAATAATTATTCAAACCAAGACAAAAACCTCATAACTAATAGTTTAGGAATCAAGTGATGAAACTGGTAGATAATAAATTAGATTATAACTTTATTAAAACATCATGTTAAACTAGGTTTTCCATGAAAAAACCTCCTCATATTCCTAACAGAAATAGATTTATGTTTCTTTACAATTTTCTACATTTGCATACTTTCTGCACCAACAGTATCACCAAACTGATGATGATGATGATTGGACAAACAGATCCTTCCCTAAACTCATTGCCTTCGGGCTGGTCGAGACTCTAAAACAAACAGAGCGATGTTTTGACAGCGTCACCGAGTTTACACTCTTCATGACATCAACCTATAAATGACTTGTTTATAGATGCTTCTGCCTATTCCATAAACAAGTTGAACATTTTTATAGTTCATGAGGATATTAATAATGTGGTCTGGTTACTGTTTCCAAGTAAGAACGGTCAATACTATTTCCTTTTTTAACTCTCATATTCTAAGATCTGTGACTCCACATAATAAACAATGAACTTGTGACGGATCAGATGGGAGAACTGCCTAGGAGCGTTTTTTATTTACGTTTCATAAAAACAGCTCAACTAAAGCTTTAACACCATGGGTCCTGCCGATAGTGAAGATTAAAACAACACGAGAGAGAAAAAACATTCTCTCACCGTTTGAAGATGATGAAGGCCACCAGACCCAGCAGCACCGCAGCCAGTATGGAGGTGTAGATGGGAATCAGGTTATCACTCAGCCCGGGAAGTTTCTTCAGGCCAGGGTCGGCCGTGGTCACGCTCTCCGTGGGACCGTCCGGAGGAAACCTGTCCGTGTACGAGACATCTGATGGAGGAGGAGAAGAAGGAGAAAAAGTAGGAAGGGAAAGAGAAGTTGAAACATATGGAGAAGGAGAAGAGGGAGAGGACGAGCTGTTAGGAGGATCTACATCTGTTGAAGGAAAGGGAGAGAGACAAAGAGAAAGAGTTTACGACATCTGTTAGTATGGTTAGTATGGCATGACAGATACGGTATCTCTAAAGCAAGGTTTACTGTAAAGCAGGTTATGTTTAATGTTCTGTAGCACATGGGTACAGGAAACAAACATACGCTCTCAGCTCTATTAAAAACACTTTACTATGTATGTAATCCTGAGAGTCATGCTGTTTTTTCCTCAAATTTAAAGGGGCAATGTGGAGATTTTGGCGACATCTAGTGGTAGGTTGTGAATTGCAACCAACGGCTTACTCCACCCCTTCCTTTCAAAGCAGTACGGTGGCTCTCACAGGAAAAATAAGTCATGTTTTCACTTCTGAGATGAGATAACGTATTTACGAAATGCGCTCTGTCCATTTAGGGCTACAGTAGAAACAACATGGCGGATTCCGTGTAAGGGGACCCGCGGTGTATGCAGATAGAAATAGCTCATTCTAAGGTAATAAAAACATAACCCTAAGGTCTTTATGCACCTCTGAAGACATAGTTATGTATATTATATTGCATTTCTGTCAATAGTTCTTCCAAATTACACACTTGACCTTCAATTAAAATAGCGGGGAAATGTTGCTGATTCTACCTGGGCTTCTTTTGTGACATGTCCTCAAACAAGACTCATGAAAACAGCCCAGAGAATATCACCGGAAAGTTGAGAACAAGAGCATCAGGACGAAGACGGCTCCGTCTCTGCTTTGTCCGGCTAAAAATGGTCCCTTTGATTGAATTAGCCCTGATTCGATTGGTAGCCGTAATAAACAGGCTTTGTCCCGAGTCAAACATAATGGACACTCGCTAGCGCAGAAGACTGTGATTAGATTGGAGAGGTATAAAGCCCAGTCCAAGTAGGACAGACCTCGCCCCAGGCCACTGTGTGTGTGTGTGTACGGATGGTGTAAGTTATACTATAGACAGATGGACAGACACATTGAAGATCATCAGATATTCTGACCAGGGGGGATGGGAGGTCATTGGGGATTTCGTTTGTGGAAATGCAGCACTCTAGAGAATGTGTGCTATGGATTTATTGATCAAAGTACTGCAGCGTGACAGATTTTGGAGAGAATTTTGGGAATGTGAGCAGGGTAGGATAAACACATCTAATAATTAAACCTAGCGTTTTACAACTTTGCTTGCTTGCAAAAATCACAGCATGTGGGTGGTTGCCAGAGTGGTGTTTGGTGCTTAATGGGGTTTCTGGATGGCATTTTTAGGCTTGCATGACCGGGTCAAAAGAGACCACACCCAAATCTCTGTGACATTCTGAATTTTTTTAATGTAAGGATATGGCAACGTTTCAGAACAGTATCTCTCCATAACAATCCACACAATAACTTACGTCCAGAGCACAAACACAGTCAGATTCAGGGTTTGTTTAAATTCCTAACTGTGATTAGTAGCGAAAGTAATGTAGCGATGCTTGAATATAGCAAACACAGTAATAAATGGTCTCCACATAGACAAACAAGAACACACAAACACAGACGCACAAAAACAAACAAACAAAGACACGCACACACAGATACGAGAGCAAATTTTGGGAGAAGACACACCAGACACCATCACAGACAGAGATCTTCTTTGTCGCCCCTACACACACCCATCTCTCTATAACTCCTCGGAATTTCTCACTTTCTTCTCCATTATCTCTACATTACATCTCTCCTATGAATGCTTGACCTTTAGTCGGGCAATTCTTCCTCTTCTTCTTACATTTGATCTGTTTCTGCGTTACACTTTTACATATTGTTCTGATACACCAACCCACAAGAAAAAGAAACTGGATCTTGAGTAGGATTTGAGTAGGATTTCAGAAAACACATTAGAGACGATGCCTAATGGAACATAATTGAGACCTCCATTGCGTCCATTGAGCATTCTCTGCTGAAGGCTCGGGCTGGTTCAAACTGGTCAGTGCAAGACTGATGCTGGTCCTGCTGATGGAAACTATCATTCGTAAGGGAAACTATCACATATGAGATCTCTTTAATATCTCAATTATTCCTCGTTCGCTAGAAACACGTTGTCACGGTAGCTGACAGAACCCAAACGCAGGCTGACGAAGGGTTAAATAAAAAAACGTTTATTTAACAAAAGCACAAAACCCACAATGGAGCAAAACAGGGATACTTAATAATAATCAGAACACGAATAAGGGAAAGTCCAAACAGGAATACCGTCTTCAACAGGAGACACGAACAAGAATACATCCAGGTAAACACACACAATGAACCGACCGGGAACACTGGGTATTGGGACAATATATAGGGAGACGTTCACTAGGGAAGATTGAAACGGGATGGTGACGGGCAGGTGACAAGACTTAACACTGATGGGAACTGGAAGGACAGGTGAGACAGATGAAACACTAATGGGGAGCTAACGGATTACAAGGGGCGGGGCTAGAGGACGCGACACCGGAGAGAGAGCATGGCATTATGAAATCAAAACAATGCCATGCCCTTTTCCCACATAAAACACATGGGTATGTCATGATCCTGCCACAAGACCTGAAAATCATGACAAGGAGTTGCAGGATCATGACAGACGTTAAATAAAGCGCAAAAGGATCATTCTGAATAAGTCTCCTTTGTCTCCGATATTTCTGCTGATAGAAAGAGTCAAAAATCTCACAAATGTCTCTGTCATTAGAGTGTCAGAAGAGATCTCAACAACGTGTCAAACTGAGCTCAGATTTGTCGAGTCTGCAATCAAAAGTCAATAGTATTGAAGATCTCGACATGAACTCATTTTCACATTACATACTCTTCATGTATTTGAACTCTCATTTCTGTTTTTATGTCTTATTATTAACAGTCGGATCGTATGCTGATACATCTAAACCCAATAGAGAACTAAGCTATAAAATGCAACATCTGGGTTTTGGGACAAAAAAAACATTACATTTATGCCATTCAGTGTGAAACTCTGCCTCTTATTCATATACCAGTGTTATTAAGATCATACCTAAATCTGGTATAAACCACAAACACAGACAGCAGGGGTCGGTGTCAATGGAAGCTATTCACGCTGTGTGATTCCCCTTAGCGTTTTGCATTACAAAATGCTGGCAGCACTCACCATTCTTCATAGTTTTAACTCAATAGTGTTTTACGTTCTACAGCCCATCTTTATACAGCCCACTGCGAGCATCGGGAACACACAGGCCTGAACACCCTCAGATTTGATGTTTTAACTTCACATGTGCATTACTGTAATTATGCATCCGTGTGATAGTAAAAGAGGAAAACCTCCCACGCATCGTAATTCTTCTTTAAAGTCCAATGTGTTTCAATCAACAATGAGAAGATTACTAAATGTCTCGCAACGCACGCTGAAAGGAGGGTTTGAGCAAGTGTTTCCCGTCAACGGGACCTTACCGTGTCATTATCTTTATTGGGGAGTAACTATACGGCTACCGCAGATACTGTACATGCCTCGTCACGCTGAAGAGCGGAACATGTCATTTGTTGTTCAAGTGCGTACGTGTGCGCGTGTGTTTTCTCTGCGGCAAACCGTGATAGCACTCAGTAAGGTCAGTTTAAGTAACCTGAGAGCGCAGAGGAGAAACTCCATCGCTATTATCGACCGCAGTGGCTTCTGTACATATGCCTTCTCTCTAAATCTGAGCCTCCTCAAATCTGTCTTCATTTTGCCATTGCTGTCTCTGTTCTTTTCTGTTTTCTCCGCTCCTCTGGATCGGCTCCGGTCTTTGTTCAAGTCTACCTTCCTTACCAAGCCTTGTTCCAATAACCAACAAGCAAATCTTGTGATCTGATGTCAACAGAGTCCAATTTTGCTCGTCTGATCTCTTAGTTAACTGAGTCTGGGGGAAGTTGACAATGTCAATTTAGTGGCAGGGAAATCTGATCCTCAATCATGCGCTAATGAAGAAGTGCTGTTCACTGCCACCCGCGATCTTCAGGGTTAACTTCACGTCAGTCAAAGACTGTTAGGAAATCGGGATGATTATTGGGAAATAACCTTGGAATGTTGCAACTAGAATCAAGTATTCCGGCATGCCAGAATGCTGTTTCATAATGATGTGTAATGAAATGTATATTATGTGTAATATAAAATGTATATTAGAAATGGGTATGAAGAAAAACTACTGTTCGGACGATAAATGTCTACATGCATTGGTGCCTTGTTTCTTACAAACAGTCACTCAGATGTAAAGCCAGAATCTGATAGACACCAAAATAGCCAATCGTCATTTGCTCCAGTGGGAGACAGTCAGATGAATACAAACCCAAAAAATCATCAATCCTGATTGTGTGTTGTTTTTGTCACTTTTAAACAAGATGCTGTTTCCCTCAGACTCAAAAGACTGTCTCCCCTGAGATAAAAGCAATGTGAGGTGATCCAGTAGCTCAGAGAAGTATTTTGTAGGCTAAACCAGAAGAAAGAGACGCTGGTTCCCTCGACCGAAAGCCTATGCATTTTTCTCATAGACTTTTGGAAGATCGCAAAAAATAAGCTCTGTGATTAACCAAGGTTTATGATGTTTACACGTTTTGTCTATCGAGATAATCTTTACAAATTAACACCACATTAGTTACTTTTGAAGCCAAAATACAATCGGCAGAAGTAACAGACTACACTTGTGTAAGTGGGTTATAATTGGTGTGTTGTGTGTCATGTGAAAATAGTTTGAGGTTTTGTTTACCACAGACCTTATTTCGGGCGATTTACCAAAAACACATTTAAAAAAACCCATAGACTTTAGGGGCGATGGAACCGGAAGTCCTAAAATTCTAACTCGCTTCCGGGTTTTGCATACAAAAATACAATAATAATACGTACTATTTCAGGATAAGTCAACCTTTCATTTTAACAACACAGTAAGTGCAACATAATGCAATGATTCACACGAGTAAAGATCATTGCACATCCAATCCCAGACATCTGCACTTCTGCCCCTTCATTAACATCGCAAGGAAATGAACTTCAGTACTAGAATGTCCATGATGTCATGCAGATATGCTCTTGCACCACAGAATTGTGAATGAACCTTGACATGGGGGTTTCGGAGTGTAAGATTATTAGATAAAAGAATAGATGCAAATTGTTCTCGACTGAAAGGATTCTCTTGAAAACTTTGGCACAGGCAACCGAGTGAAAAAATTAATTCTTTGTAAGAAGCTAAAATTCCACAATGGGCATTTCAATGATGTAATTTCAGCCACGATCACAGCAATATAGAGGTTGAATGGGAAAAAATCACTGGCCCAAAGTCTTTGCAAATGTATAAGCCAGAGAAGCAGCATCATATGGGTTGACAGACACGAGTCGGATCATAACCCCGGACCCTCACAGCGAGCCAAAGCGCCCCCCTTCCACTAATGTCATAGGCCACATGCCAGAGAAGTGCAGACAGCCGGAGGACGGGTGGCTGTTATGAATGGATACACTTCATTGTCATATTAGTGTCCAGTATGGACAGACGTCTCAGTTTCAAGGCACACATTGTACAGGCAGAAAGAGAGGTCAAAGTTAAAGAGTCAACACGGGTGATGATAAATCTTTGGCTATGGACGGGAGGGAGTTTGACCAATAAAGCATTCAATTCACAAAGACACATCTTAAAAACAGGTTTCCAGTGGAATTCGTTATAACTTATAAATTATAACTCTAATTCAGATTTACACAAAGTTATAGGTAATACTACTAACTTAATAGTGCTTTAATAAAACCAAAAGAGAGGTCACATACCGTACTTTACACATACAGAACATTTCTGGTTTTTATGAAATTAAGAATTGAAATGGAAAATCAAGCTTTGCTTCCTAAGAATATCTTTATAAGTACAATATGGTTTGAGAACAATAGGGTTGTTGTTTGTAGTTTGATAAAGATTTCAAGTGTTTATTAGTTGTATTTTATACAACTTTCAAGAACATACCCACACACATTTTACTCCAAAATCAACATGAACATGAAGAAATTCTATTTTGCTTTTTTGCAAGTAAATTAAATATGCAGGTAAATTCAATTTGTTATACTTTTTTAAATTTAATCAAAACTATTTGTATTACAGTAATAATGACAAAAGGGTACAAATGAAGTTTGCTGAAATAATGTCATAATACAAAACTATGAATAGTCTTTTGGGTGGCCGGGCATGTTTTTGTGAGCTTCACCCGGAATGTTCTTCATGTTCTTCACTGCACCCGAACACTATTTCATGCTTTTATTAATGAAATTACACGCCACTTTCATGCTGGATGTTCCACTGACAGATACGGCCTCACATGCAGCTAATCTCCCATTACAGCAGACAAATCTAAAAGCGTCTCTAATCTCAACATCTCACATCATTTTTCATACCGTCTCTCAAATTGCAATGTTCCTAATAAACAGTGCTGTGCAGAAGACTGTTCTGACATGTTAGAGATGTTGCTACAGGATTCACTCTGTCTCAGTTGTCTGCTCTTTAAACAATCCCCGGCTGACTTGATGCTGAGATCAGATCTCTCTTTATTCCTCAAAACGACCCTTTTGCTTTTTATTCATGCAAAACTCTTGGATAATCATTAGAGTTAACAGCACACAATGTATAGAACTCTATATTGATATTTCCAACTGACACACTAAAGAAAAATAAATAAATAACCTTGAAAACTGCTTCTGGTCTTTTCTCTGAAATTGATGCCACATTTGTTTGCATTGGACAGCAAGCATGCTTTGCTGGCTTTCTTTTTAAGTTAATTTTTCTGTGTATAAAACTAATTCACCTCTGACCTCTCACCTCTAACCGGAGGTCAGACGATGTCAGAGCGAACCTCATGGAGTCACCATTGGCTGCTGAATCATTTGTGGCAGCGCCTATTGTGGAGGGCAACACAGTCTACTGGTCACTTGTCTTCTCGTCTTACGAATTCATTGGAAAGACTTTGTGATCGAATAGAAAAATCCACATTAGCTTGTATTCTGGTCTCTTCCTTGCATATAAATACACACGCATCATGTAGACACAAAATTATCTCAAGATGCGTTCTTTGCGATGCAATAACAATACATCAAGTGAAAATCGATTTACTCCACTTTTAAGGCAGAACCTGGGCTGTGTAAAGCCTCATTCTCTCAACGCTGAAAACGTCTTAACAGCCAGACACAGAACAAACGCCTGATTCTTCCGTCAAGATTCAGTTTGAACTTTATTCACTGCTAAGCTCAGGTCAGACAGATCCGACACTTCCAGCTATGCCAGGAGACAGTCAGTTGAGCACTGGTAGGCCTACAAACTTTACACAACTATTTGCAGTCTACGTATCTACATTACAAGGTCGCTCTCCTTCCGAGCAGTAGCTACAATCCCAAATACCCAACCGATAAGACCAGAATTCCCAGGTGTGTTGGAGATTCTGTTACCCAGCATGGCATTAAGGTTGTTCCACCTTAACTGCTTTAACCAATGCCCATTTCAATGGAACCTTGTAAGTTTTACTGGTATACTGGTACTGGTATATTACTGGCACTATGTAAATGAAGCAGGAAGATCTCAAACCAGACTGATAGTAGCGTCTGTTACTAGTTGGAGCATGTCTTGCAAGAAAAGCCGCAGTGATGCACACGCACACAGTTGGCTATGATCTTGTCGCGAACTTAAAACCTGAAAGGAGGAGGAGCCACAGTCATGCAAAATAAATTCTTGTGTATTTGCAGACATGCCCCATGTATACAGGAAGACATTTGCACGTGGTGTCTGTGTAGTGTATATCGGAATATAGTTACAAGAGGGACTATTTAGTTACTATAAGCAAGCACCTAGCAACACCCTAGCAACCATCCAGCACACCCAAGCAACCACATGGCATGAAAAAAAAACATTCTGCCAGACAAGTAACAGGGTGTTCAACAACGCAGTTTGTCATTTTTGTTCCTACCTTGGCAGATGGCGTCACTGACAGAAGTGCAGCTCTTCAACTCCAAATCCGGCTGCTCGCACACTAGGCAGGGCAGACACGGGTCGAAAGAGGTTTCCTGGTCTGAGAACGTGTCATCAACGCACTCCTCGCAAATCGTGTCGCGGTCGTAGTTACAGCGCATCAGCACCCCCTGACCCGCAGGACACACCGTGCATGCCTCGCAGCTGCCTGTGACGCTGCTGAAAAAGAAGCCGTAGTCACAGACGCAGATGGCGTCGTTGGAGTCGGTGCAGGGCGTCAGCATGCGCATGAGTTTGGGGCAGGGTGTACACGTCTGACATTTCTCCGTGTGGCTGAAGTTCTCCGAGAACGTCTCGCCTGAAGTTAGACGGAAAGAAAGGTTGACAGTTTCAACACTCGTACACTTTGGGCGTTCTCTCCTTAAAAGCAATGGTATCACATTTGATCCTAATCAAAACGGTGGCATCCTCACATTTTTCAAAGAGTATAATTTTATAACATTTCGTTACGTTTACACGTATGCTTTAGTTGCATATTACAAGATAGCAAAAATAAAATAATGGCAGGGAACAATGCAATGTTTACCGTCATTATTATCTATTCTGGCATGAACCTTTTACCTTTACAGTAACATTTACAGTAACCCTGAAACAAAAGCCAACTGAACTGTGCTGACCATCTGAATGGGCATTAGAGCACTAAATGTATGTCGAGTGTCTATGGACAACGAACTATAATATTAATATTGCAAAGATCAGAGAGAAAATATCAAAATGCTGGATGCTTATGGTATTGTATTCCAATCCTCTATCCTATTCGGATATATTAGAGGATAGAGGTCTGGCTATCAATAAATTATTCAAGATGCTATTTTGTCCGTATGTGTGTGTGTTTGTGTGTAAGAGACACACCACGATCTTTGTGACCAGCCCCCACTTTCCCTTCGTATCCCAAACCATATCAAGTCTCACAGTACAATATATGCCACTGGGGCATGGGGTATCCAAGAAGTGACCAGACACAGACCCAGAAAGAAAAAGAAAGAGAAAGAGATAACAAGCTCATGTCATAGTTATCCCTGGATCTATCCATCAAAGTGGATGAAATGTTATTGTGTCTTTGTGCTGGACAAACAGAGTTGCACATTGCGGCTTCTCTTACTCCCCTGTGTGCTGCTGCTGCTAATGGCTCTCATGATAAGGGGGTAATGCGCTGGCTTCTGGGGGGCCTGGTACAGGGGCTTTATTTAGGATGGGGTGATGGGTAATCTGTGCATTTCCTGCAGAAGAAACTTGTCTGCTCTCCTCATCTTTGTTCTTTGAGACCCATTAGCATAATGCCAGCCATCAATAATGCATGTCTATGCATTAAAAGAGACGGCCAACGTGCGTGGGGGTGTTCTTATCCGTACAGTATGAGAGTGTACGTGTGAATCGGCATCAGTACAGTAAACTGCTAACATAACGCTCTGTCAATGGCTTCTGTTTATCAAAGTATAAAAAAGAAGAGCTGCACGAGCCTTTAAAAATTCAATATTTTAGTATGAACTACAAGAGGATGGGGGTCTCAGGTGGTCACCGAGACAGTACAGAGGGATGAGACAGACCACTAGAAGGAATCAATAATGCTCAATAGGACAAATGTAGGATTCAATGTCTTTCAGTTAACAGAGACAAAAACATTTACTCTACAATGTGTATTAACTACACCAGCATAGGAAATACAATGATTTTATAAAAGCATTATGCAAAATTTATGATTTTATAAAACTGCATTTAAAATGTGTTGAAATGTATTTGCAGATTTGTATTCCAATTACTTACATAAAAATAGCTACAAGAGACCATTTACAAGATAGAAACTGACATGTCGTAAAACGACTTTCTGAATCCATACCAATTGGTTGCTCAGTATGGGATTAAAGATGGTTCACCAACATTTAGACAGATTTGGACGCAGGCCATTTTAAAATGGCCAATATATTATTCTATGACTTGAAAGTGGGATTGGCAGAAGATCAATTTGCAAAACACTTTTAAAAATAGAAAGACAGAAGAGTTCAAATACAGCTAGGTCCCTATAACGTTCAGTCCAACAGAAACAATAGCTTCATTCATCGCCGGATCTAAGAACCCTGACGTGAAACTCTGATCTGTTAATCTGATGTGGTACAAACAAAGTCACAGTTTAACATTTAAAGTCTATTCAGATTGGATTTCATTATTACCATGAAGACTCTAGAACAAAAAAATGCTGGGGTCTTTTGACCCGCTGAACCTGGAAATGTCCATATTCAACCAGGGTTTGAAACAGTATCTAGCGTCTGGATATTTTAAAGGTCCAGTGTATGAAATTTTAGTCTAGTGGTGAGGTTGTGAATTGCAGCCAACGGCTCACTCCACCCCTCACCCCTCCATTTCGACGCACTACGGTGGCTGACACAAAACTAAGATGACGACACGTTTTCGCTTCTTTGCCGAAGGAGATAACGTATTAACGAAACACGCTCTGTAGAGCAGTTTGTCCGTTAAGGGCTACTGTAGAAACAACATGGTAAATTCCTTGTAAGAGGTACAGCGGTGTATGTAGAAAGAAATAGCTCATTCCAAGGTAATAAAAACATAAGGCTTCATTATGTAAGGTCTTTATACACCTCTAAAGACAACGTTATGTATATTATATTGCATTTCTCTTAATAATTCCTCCAAAAAATTACACACTGGACCTTTGAATTCAGCTGAGCATTAACAGTAACAGTAACACAAACCATAAGCTATATTTTAATTTAAAATTGAACTTTCATAAAAAGTTAATAAAACACTATATTAGCTAATATGCTAATAAGCTAATATGCTAATAAGCTAATATGAGCCATGAAGTCTTTGACAGTACAGTGATGGGAACCTGTAGTGACATTTGTAAGTAAACAGAAGGTAGATCTCCCTGAGGGCTACAGATACAGTTGTGTGGGGCTCATCCGCTTTACACAGCTACCAACAACACTTAGGACTGTTGATATTGCACTATAATAATGAATTTTTAGGAAGACGGTTTAAAGGGAAAATATAAAAATACATTCTTGCAGAGATAACTATAAGCAAGTATTTCAAAGGTTTTCCCTTAAAAGCAACCTTGTTTTGATTATTTGAGCATCCTGATTAATAGCATGAGTTTATTTCTTTGACTGACCAATCACAGACAATGGTATATTTTGGGAAAACCTGTTTGGGAACAATCACTCTTTTCAAAGTTCTACAGGGACTCTAGTCGTGCAGAAATTACACAGTTCGTTTAAAGGGGTCATATGGTGTTTTTCTGTGTCTTTGGTGTGTTATAAGTTGCCCATGCATGTATTAGACATTTAACAAAAGATGTATTCTATCTAAAAGCGAATGCTCACCCAGACCTGCCTGAAACGCCTCGTGTAACCACACCCCCTCAAATCTACGTCAGTCGGGGTATGAGTTGACTAAGACCGACAAAATGTATACGCAAGTCAGTATTGTCAATACAATTGCTTTGGAACCTGATGTTCCAAATATGGTAAGAGGCGTTACATTACATTACATTACGCTTGCAGTATTCGACCAATCAATACGCACTGGTTAACTGGCCAATCAGAGCACACCTCGCTTTTCAGAGAGATGAGCTTTGCAAAAAATCTGCGTGTTCAGAGAGGCGGGGCAAGAGGAGATACAAACCAGCTCGGTATGTGGAAAATACAGCGCTTTTGAACCTTAAATCATGTATACACATTGCATTACATCTAAAACAAACCATAATATTCGTTTTAGCCGTGTCATATGACTCCTTTAAAGATTTAGTTTATTCTATCAGTCTAAAGGATTTATGTGTTAAGAAATCATATGTGCTGTGTAACTTACATTCATCACTTCTCAAACAGCTGTTTTCATTCCAGAAGCACCAGATATGCTAGTTTTGTGTGTCAACACATAATTGCAGAAGTGCTGTCGGGCAACATTGGGTGACTTATGAGAGCTGTGAAAGGAACAGTTTGGAGTTTTCAGCATGTAATAGTTTGAATGTTGATGGATGGGGTCAGAATCTCAATTCTCAGCACAGGCCCTTAGGGAAGAAGCCTGATGGAGAGGTTGGAAACTAATTACACAAAGAAGAATGTTGTGGGTTACAGCAGTTTAACAATGGACACAGACGGGAACATGAAGACCGGACACAACACGTGTCTGTTGTGCCTTTACACTGACAGTCACAGAACTCATTGAAATGCAACTATGGGTACGTGGTTTGTCTATTTTCTCCTGAACTGAAATTCCAGTGTGATTTGTTGGCCCAAAAGGGAGAAAATAAAAAAATAATCACCAATAAATTAAAGATGAATTTGGCTGGAATGTTTTGTTCTTTTAATTTGTTGGAATTTATTTTAAAAAACAGTACTTATTTTAAACCACAGTATACATCGTGATATAATCAAATCGTTACTGTGCGTTATAGTGAATTCTTTTGGCAACGATATCCGTGAAGTGAAAAATGTTTTTCATGACAGCCCTAATAGTTATAATAGGTATTATACATACTTTCCATAAAAATATTTTGGCATCATTTTAAACAAATGTAAAAAAAACTTGCTGACATGCTGGAGTATGACTATTTTTGGTCACGTTTCGGGTTACTGGTTGTCTATATCCATTCATCTCTCTCGTGTATCTCATCTTGTTCAGTTGGGTCACGCAAGCAGACGTGTGGGAGACAATTTTAAATTCGGTGGGATTCTGGCACCTTCGAATGAGGACATGGCTCAGGACCAGGTCATAAGCACAAAAAACTCGAAACTCTTCCGGTACTCCGACGGGTGATCCAGCAAAGTCACAAAATGTCATGTACCCTTGGATTTTCCATAATTAATTTCACTCTGAGCTGTAAGCGGCCTGAAACATTCTGACCGGTCTCCGAGCACTCCAGACTGTTATTTTCTCTCATTTCCTAAAAGCATTTCCACTTTAACTGCTAATTACCGTTCACAGCTGAAAAGCCTTCTGACGTGAGAGGTCAGGAAATGGCATTTTAAAAAAGGCGGCGGCAGCATCATCTTTTTTAGTGCTGCTGCGGCCGACATATCGGTCTAAGAGGACTGTGTGTGTGATACTCACTGTCAAGACACGGTTCACACACTGTCTGAAGCTTTCCACAGGGCTGGACCATGCCCTCCCCTGGCTGGCACTGTTGGCAGCACTCTCCTTTGGTTGTGAACCCCCCCGAAGGACATGTCTCCCGTGTGGATAGGACATCCCCCTATACAGATGAACATGACAAGAAAAAAGAGAAAGATCAGATTTGAAAGAGAGAGAAAAGGGGAAACATCGAAGAATCCAAATATCCTCCCACACAAGGCCTCAGCCAAAATACAACGCATGTCTGAATGAGGTTCACATGTTTTGATGTGTATTAAAACACAACACAACACAATCCCACATTTCCACTGGGTCACACTACCCTGATGTTCATGAACACAATTTATGATGCGTTGATTGATGGAAGGAGATGAATATGTGCTAGTAATATACGGCTACATTACAGATCTCCTTACACATTCCCTGAACACTTTTTATTGCGAATGCATTCTTGGATACTATTTTATTGTGTTAGTCAGGGCAATGAAGGGAGTGCATGATTATAACCCTGTAAATAATTTTTTTTCGGATTTTTCCAATTCCCACCTTGTCTTGCTTTTCTTGACCTAGTGGCAGTACCATGACAGAACCTCTTGTTTTATGTGGAGAGAGGCATTTTGGCCCTAATGGCTTTCCATACTCTCTCTCCGGTCTCGTCTCTGTTCCCACCCACTCGTCTCTTCATTATTGATCATTCATTATTTCATGCCCCGCACCTGTTCCCTTTTGATTTGGTCCCCTATTTAATGTCCTCGTGTTTGCTGTCTTGTGCTGGTTCGTTTTGTATTACTCTGTGTTTCACGCCTGAGGAAGTTGCCACGTATATCGATCTTGCCTGGTCTTGTATGTATTTAGTGTTAGTCTTGTCTAAAGTTTTATAGTTTTGTTAGTTACTCTGTTTGCCTGTTTTGTCCCCCTCGTGGGAGGTTTAGGTTTTATATGTTTTGATAGTCTTCTTCCCCCATCCTGGGTGTTTTGCTTTGTGTTTTGTATTAAAGTCTTTCTGTTCGTCTTTCTGTTCCCGTCCATCGCTGTCTGCACCTGGTTAGGGTATCTAGCCAGTATTATTTTAGGTTACCGTTAGAAAGAGATGGACAGTATTTTAATTACATGTATTTGAAATATGTATTTGATTACTTTTCAGTATTTTGTCATTTGTATTTTCCTTAACAAAAAAAGTCAATTGTATTTTGTAATTAAATACTTTGAGAGACGGTATTTTGTATTTTAAAATAATTAATTAATTTTTCAAATATGTCAAATATATTTTATTATTGCGTACAATAACTTTAATCACCAGGCAAGGGTGACACCACTGTTCCGAAAGTGGTGGGCACATTTTGAAACCTAAATATGTCATAAAATTTGAACTAAACAGTTTGTGGCACAACAAATAAAAAAAGCTCTGACATAAGCTTAGCAAAACCCAAGTTATGGTACATTATATGTCAGGTTTAATGATTGATAGGACATATGCTGTTTAATTGTGATTTTTGCAAGCGAATTTAAGACATCTGCCTTCCCCCATTCAAGTAGAGAGGACAGTGGACTTGTTTACTGCCCAGAGGCGTTGCAAACATGGCCGTTAAGTGGTATGACTTCCGTAAACGGACTTTGGTCGCGAGAGAATGAGAAAAATCAATAATAATAATAATGTTAAAATTATGTGATGGCCTACCTGTTTATGTGTTTGATGGAATTATTGTATTTTCAAATTACAAGTCACTTGTATTTTAATTAAACACATTTTTTCACAGCAGTATTTTGTATTTAATTTAAATACATTTTATGAGTAAATATTTGTCTTTTGTAACTAAATACTTTTTGATGTATTTGTGCCCCTCTCTGACCATTACTTAGCTAAACTTAAATGCGAAAAGTTACACGACCCATTCAACAAATTGCTAGTTTAATAAATTAATATCCACTGAAATGCAACAAATCTTTATTTAATACAGTTGACATACAATAATTACTAATCTAATTTTAGAGTTTGTATCTCCTCTTTGCTCCGCCTCACTGAAACGTGCAGATTTTTTACAAAGCTCAACGCTCTGAAAAGCGAGGTGTGCTCTGATTGGCCAGTTCACCAATGCGTAGTGATTGGTGGAATACTGCAAGCGTGTGACGGAAATGTAACGCCTCTGACCATATTTGGATCATCAGGTTCCAAAGCAATTGTACTGAAAGGTACGACCACCTTACTTGCGTATACATTTGGGCGGTCTTAGTCAAATCATACCACCAACTGACGTAGATTTGTGGGGGTGTGGTTACACGAGGCGTTTCAGGCAGGTCTGGGTGAGCATTCGCTTTTAGATAGAATGCATCTTTTGTTCCGACACTTTCATTTTTGCAGTTTTACGTGTCTAATACATGCATGGACAACTTATAACACACCAAAGACACAGAAAAACACGTATTCGTGCCTTATGACCCCTTTAATATTTTGATTTACTCACAAATAATTTCTGAAGTGAAAACGTTTTCTGAATGGTGTTTCATGTTTATCTTTGCAATACATTCAGCATTTATCTGCTCATTGCTATGAAACCGATCAAAACGATGATTTACATCACACAAGGAAATTACAAATTATACTTTGGGAAAGTTGTGAAAAAGTAGATGTGGCAACAGAAGATACTGTAACTGCTGACCAGTAGAGTTTTCCTCGGCTGTGTGTCTGACATCTCTTGGGAATGCAATCCCAGAAACTTCCCATACAGACTCAGAGCCAAAAATACAATCTGAACAGTTACGCTGCTCGACTTGTTGCATTATTTAGTGCTGATAATGTCTAATGCCTGTCAACAGCATTGCTTTGGAAAGATAGAGAGCTTCAAAAAGAAATAAACAGGTATCAGCCTGTATCAGCACATGACTGAACATTCACAGTACATTTAAGAGGTGCAGGGTTTTTTACCCTAGATATGATTTGGCATAAATGAATCTAATGGTTTGCATTATGCTTGCGGCTGCCTGTATGCACCGACAGAGTGGAGCGATCAATTTTTGACATAAAGACAAATGACGTAAACTTGAAATGTCCCACCAAATCCATCAGTTTTTTAACCATACAATTTAAACCAAAATGTTTCTTTTGTGCACCTTATAATAATTCCCAGACAACGCCAACAACATGGCATTCGCCTTAAGTTTTGTTTACATGGTAACTTAGCGAAGAATTTTGCCTCGTGCCGAAGCAGCTGTTGATTGGCTGACGCCTGAGGGAGGAGGGTGAACGGAAAGAAGCGATTGGCTGAGCGTGCGGCAGCCGTTTGTCACAGGTGTCTGGAATGACGTTTAAAGATTGGGAGAAGAAAGACAGAGTGTGAGATAAAGAGTAAAAGAGAAAGATTAGATGATCCCCTTCAGGGCTTTGTGAATCAGCTGAATAAGTGACAGTGATGGGTGAGGAGAAAAGGAGGTGGGGAAAGCACAAATTAACATTCCCTTCGTTTCTACCTGTCCCACACATTACCCCCTGGCATGAGGTAACCTCCTCTCTACACACGAGCATTCCAGCTCCAGGTAAAGTTTAACAGCCCTCAGATGTTCACCGGTCCGTGACTCTTTGGAGAATCTGTACACTAGGTCAGTGTTGTTCTCTATCATGACATTCTTTGATTAACAAGGTGTAAAGGCTCATACACACGTATGCATGTCACGAAACCTGTTTGGAGTCAATATTAGTCTTGAAAGGAGAACAGACTCTGGTAAGTTTTGTTAAAAAAATGTCAACAATGTCTGTGTGACATTTCAGAAGAAGTTCTTTTTTATTATAGATCTGCTTGAGAATGATAGTAATGGAACTCCAAATAAAAGCACTAATTAGAAATTTCTTGTGGAAAAAAACAATAAAACTAAAATATTTTTTTCCCTAAAAAAGTGAATAATTTGATAACTTATTTATTTCTTACGAAAAGTAAAAGTGTTACTTTAGTCGACCTACTTTTTTCACCTTACTGTTGCTCCCATAGAGCGATGTATGCCATAGGCCACAAAAGATTTTTGGTTGAGCGGTTCAACCTAAAGTTAGGATTCTTTCATCATTTACTCACCCTCGAGTTGTTCCAAATCTGTATTAATGTATTTGTTCTGATGAACAAAATAAACATTTGGAAGAAAGCTTGTGACCAAATAGTTCTTTGCCACCATTGACTACCAAAGTAGAAAAAAATGCTTTATAAATTTCTTTGTTCTGTCGAAAACAAAATAATATTTTGAAGAATGTAAAGCAACCATTTGACTACCATTGTAATTTTTTCTACTATGGTAGACAATGGTGGCCAAGAACTGTTCGGTAACTGACGTTCTTCCAAATATCTTATCAAAGTAATTTATACAGAATTAGATCAACTTGAGGGTGAGTAAATGATGAAAGAATTTTAGTTTTTTGGGTGAACTGTTTCTTTAAGATTATGTTAGTTGAATGTGTCTTGTTAATTTAGCTCTGGCCAGCCATCTCTGAGTAAGTAACAACAATAATATTAATTCATAGGCTACTACTTGCAATGCGTTACTACAGACTTGTACATTTTCTAAAGTGTGATATGAGTTTGCCCAAGTAAAATCTATTACCACAACGCTATACTAACGCAGTTGCTAAAGGCATGGGTATTCTTGACTTTGCAACTCCGTGTCTGTCTCGCGCACAAATGCGTCCGCACAGCTTCCTGTGACGCATGCGCAGTACAAATGAGTATGTATACTCTACCAGACCATCAGAGGGCAGCATTGAGCTGCGTGATTTTCTTTTGCGTCATGCAGACGGCGTGCAAACGCAGATGGACGGACTATACCCGCGGCTTAATGTGTTTTTCAGCATGTTATTATGCTGTGGCTATTCTGGTGGTTGTTAGGCGCTTGCTCCCTGGCTCAGGTCAAAAGAACCTACACCCAAGTCTCTATTATGTTCTGGTTTCTGGCACGCTCAATTAAAGTTTTAGGAATTTTTTTATCATGTGCCAAACAAAAATTGATTTCCCAATTTCTCAGTAAATGAATAACATGCCTCTCTTCAACAAAAGTTCTGTATCATTCGTGTCAATAGCACAGGCAGCATAGGACGAGTTTGTTCAAATCCATAACCTTAAATATGAGTGATAATACAACCACTAATTACTGTGGCGTGTTTCCAAACAAGGCTTGTGTACAGGTTTAGATAATAAGACGAGAAAATGATGCCTGACATATTCTTTCTTTTGATAGCCCTTAAGTCAGAAAAATCACAGATGAGATGTCTTTCGTGTCTTAACTGTTTCTCCTACACAGCGTTGAGATTAAATGAAGAGCAACTGGAAACGTGCTCAAGTCTCTCAGTGGATTCATGAGAAAATCTCGGAGCATTCAACTTTTTCCACCGGGAATTCATTGCACACACAAAGACGTTTTATCACTGAAATGATTTATAAGGAGTTGTAAAGTATAACATGACACATGCGTTCTGAAAAACCAAAGCATGATCACAAAAAAAGTGATATGTACAGATGTATTTGGACAGTATATCCTGCAGAAGTCTCTGACTGACACACACACGGTTCATGATGTTTGGGAACTGACGTTTGAATGCACTTAACTCATAACCCTTATAGCCTGTTGGCGCATGTCAACAATTTAAAGTCGTCCACGTTTCTGGCAAAGCGAACTCTCTCTCTCTAATGAGCGTACTGGAGTTAATGGAGCTCTCCTCTCTGTCTCTGTTTGCTTTAGTTGTTTGCAGCGTAAAACCATGTGATTCACAATTGCAAAGCCCAATTATTTCTATCGCTAATGCTTTGGTGTGAAAGTATTACACTTTTGCTTTTATGTTTCCCACACTGTTTGTATGTGTGAGTGATACCGGTAATCACATGTTGAGAGATCGTTCTGCTTTTACTTTTCTCAGCCAACTGAATGATTTTCACCTGGTGGATAAATATTTTTTTATCTTGATATGTGACATCACAGAGACGTTGGTTGTGGCTGTTTTACTAGGGCTAGTAAGTCCCACCTAGATTCCACCCCAAATGTGTTTTTACTAGATAAAACGCAAAACATGGTTACTGTAGTTAACCATGACAACCATGAATAAACCATGCTTGTCTTTATGTATCATTTGCATATAATCTTTCTAAAAATCTTTCAAAAAGATCAAATAGATAATCCAGAAAAAACGTATTTTAAAAGCTGTCTGCATAGCTACTGCAATGATATAGCTGGACGGAAAATGACACTGATATGTGGGTGTAGTTCAGTGGACACGCGTTGACATCCCGCTCGACTGCGACATTGTTGTTGCCCACACGCCCATCATGCTCTTTACATGGGTGTAACTCCAGCCTCAGTTTTAAACAAGACAAGACACATAACCTCAATACAAACAACAAGCACAAACCTGGTACAAACATCATCTCAATGTGTCGGCAGTTATGTTGGCATGCTTTATCAATTATCTGTCTCTATGGGGAAGGGCATGTGCTACTATAACACACACACATACAATTAAAACATTAATAGCAGCCACACTTCCGCTGAAATATAAACAATGGGCCTGTCTGTCAAAGTGGGCGTGAAGAGATAAGTGAAGTTATTGATAGTGAAAAGAAGTGTTATATCATTTGTATACTGCATTATTATTCACTTTGTGAAGCATTATGCCTTTTCATAAGCCATAAGCGCATTTTAACATAATTCTTTGTAACTATTAATGATTAAACCTGTAAAAAACACAACGACTTTGGCTGGATCATGTGTTTTGATGCATTAACCTCTTTAAACAATGGCATTAAATAGGAAAGAAGAACAATGTATGATTGGTTTCAACAAGCAAACGCTCTTTAAGCAGTATTATCATTTAAAATTGAATGATACATTTACATAATGTAGCTGTTATAATACTGTTATAAGTAACACATGCTTCAGCTAAAGAAAGAATTGAAGTATTAAGTGCTCTTTCGAGTGAACGTCTGATAGTCTGGATCACTGGCGTTTGACTGTGAAGATCGAGGATAAGTAGGCTGCCTGAGAGTGACCACAGACGGGGTAGAGATACTCTGTACTCACCACTCCGAGGAAAAAGAGAAAAATCACACTGAACATGCTGTCTTCTGTGAGGATGAGTTATTCGCTCTTTGGTTTGGGCATCTTAGTTCCTCGCAGACTCAATATGAAGCTTGAATACTGTCCGTTCGAGAACTCTCACAAATAACCCACGAGCATTATAGTGTATCTGCTGTCCTCCAGATGAAACCTGTGGAAGTGGGTCGCAGTCTGTGCATGTGATCTGTCAAGCTTTCAAAAGGCTCAAAGATTCGCCGCCTCTCTCTCTCTCTCTCTCTCTCTCTCTCTCTGTGTCAGCGAAGAGAGTTTCTCCTCCCGCATCTCATCTCACACACAATAAATCACTGACTTTTAACAATAAAGCTCTATATATATATGCATATCCCTATACTTTTTCGTGAGGGGTGCACACTCCCAAAAAGTGAAAACATTTTAATAAAAGAGCGTTTAAATAAAACTTGTTTTCTACTGGGAATTGTAGTAAATAATAACTGAATACGGTGAGTTGAATGGAATGAACATGAATCCCAGCTGCACAAAGAGTTTCTGAGGCTTTAGGCTTTCATGTAACATTAAACTGTTACAATGTGACATGTACATTTCCCTCCCGTCTCTCTGCCTGAGAACTGTGGTCCAACCTCCCGCTAGAGGGCGATCACACACTAGATTACATCTCCTGACAAGTGGACTAATTGTATTAGATAATCATGTGTCAACACAAGTGGCATCTCTCATCAAATGAGCCTGGAGTATTTCTTATATAGGAACTGCAAATATGTCAAAGTGACTTTGTAAAAAAATAAGATTCAAAGCATACTAGAGAATCAATAGATGTTTAAAAACAGTTCAGGTGACGTATAAAAATTACACATGTACAAACCAATATCTCCCCTCTGTAAACATATTGTCAAATCTGTGATATTTGAACAACCATTTTATTTGCTGTCCCCTGAAGCATCGACAAAACCTACAGTGAACAAATACTTAAGAAATGTCAAAACGTGTTTGCATCATACCAAATACTAACAATTACCAATTAGTAATGACAAATTATATCATATTACCATTGTGTTTCGAAACGTGCATGACTTTCTTTTTTACATCAAACACAAAATGTGAATGAAAATGTTTGCTTTTCCCATACAGTAAACATCAATAGTGACAACAACATTTCCAATGGATTTTGAGTGAATGATGACTTAGATTACATTAAGATCTCATATGGACTCAGAAGACTCGGAATGTAAAGCACAAGTGGTTTGCGCTTTTTATCCTTTTTGAAGTGTGACGGCATCTAATCCTCATCCATCTGGATTGTTTAAAAGATATTTGGACATTCTGACAGAGACATTAACACTGGATAAGATAAGAAACACCCGAAGACAAACACATGAACATGTGACTCCAGTGTTAAAGCAGCGAATGTGTTTCTCTTCTGAAGATTTTGAGCATTACTTTTTAAAACAACACACGGAAGCTATTGTGAAGAAGTTTTTCCTAAGTCAAAAATATTTATAAGAGGTTTCTTATTTTGGAAAAATATTTTTGTTTGGTTTTCAACAAAAGCACACTTTTTTTACTCACTAAGTACAGTAGACTTCAATAACCATAATAATGTGTTAATGTTAAAATAATAACAAAGCCAACACATGACAAAGACCAGAAGACATTTGTTTTAGTTTCCCAGGTTCTGTGTGCACATCCTGAGAGCGTCTGAGATCTCCTGACCTCTCGCTCTGCAGCAAGGCTTTCTCTCTGCTCTAATGAACTGTGGCACGTCTTATTTATTTTTATCTAATGAAAAGAAGCTGAAAATACGTCTTAGGGTTTCATACTGAAACATAGTTTTGTCTAATTAAGGTTCAGTTTATGTCCATGAACACATGAAGTACAAGCACCTCGACTCCATTACAAGATGAAGACCACAAACATCTGCTAATGTTCTGCCAATTTGCATTGCTAGTTTGCACTAGTTTGGCATTATTTTGTCAAGACATGTTATAACTATTTCGAGTATCACAGTACAACATTCACAGATAACTATTAAATTCATTTTTTTAATAAGACCAAGAAATTTTGTTTCTTCCCTTGAGCTATATAATTAAGTTATTTTGACTCAGCACACTTGAGTTGTGTACACTGCATGTGCAAGCAAGTGTGTGTTCAGCAAAGCATTGTGTATAAAGCCAAAAAAAATTATTCTTAGTTAAGGTTTCAATCCATTTAAATGAATAAATATATCATAGATGTTGATGTTAAATCAGTGTACAAATAAACAACTCAAAAAGTGTAATTCAAAGCTGCCTTACATTTTTAAGTTAATGCTTTACAAGTCATTTGAACAAGTCATTTGGTCAGCATTTGAGGTTTTAGATGAATTTATTTTTGTTCCTATTTTTGACTTGGTATCATGGAAAAAAATGAATAAATGCTGTTAATACCAATTAAAATTGCAAATAATGAGTGCTTAGCTTTAATGAATTTCTCAAGAGCTCTTGACTTTGGTCAAATCTAACTCTTTAAGGGATCGTGTGCCAAATCCCCACTCCAACATTAGACCCTCCAGGGTGTTTTACCTCTGATCTGAGATCAACTATAAACTTTAAATCCCTCGGAACAAATACCCAACACCTTACATGACTGAACTTCATTCAGTAAGAAGAACAATGAAGAGGGAATGTGGCCTTTCTCGTATGATGAGGAGTGGAGATGATGATGATGTTGAGAAGAGGAGTTTGCCTCTGGCATGAAACCAGATGTGCTGCTCTGATAGATTTTTATCTTTATACCCCGTCCTGAGGGGGATGGGGTGCATAAGACGTGTAACCCTTTCTCTTTCGTAAAGTCCAACATGAGTCAGCAGTGCTGTCTTTGGGGTGGAAAGTTTGTGCATGCACGTGTGTCAAATCAACACATAATGTAAGAGACAGTGGTAAAGAATGGCAAGGAACACAGAAGAAGCAACCAGGTAAGAAAATACTTAAATAGTGTAAAAAGAAAGTTTTAAGTAGTGGGCGTGGAACCAGACCTAAGTCTCATTTGAAAGTGACTGCACCTTGATTTAGCAGAATTCTGTCAGAAAGGTTTTTAGGGGCCAAAAGGACCCAATGCAACTTGTGGTGTTCCAAGCATCTCAAAATTGTAATATTATTTTAAAATTAAATAAATTTTTCTTTAAGCAAAGTCATTGTTGGGCTTGCTCATTAAATTAATTTCTTCGAGGGCTTTGTGAAAAGCTTTAGAAAATAATGTTGTTGTTAATTAATAACGTATCCAAGAAAATATATATTTATATTTATATTTTTTAAATTGAGTAAATAATTCAAATTAAATAAAAAATTTAAACAACAGTGGTGCCCTGTAAACAAACTGGCATTAAAGGGTTACAATTCTGAAAATGGATGAATGTTTGGTAGTTCATTGAAAGTGGAAAACATATGAATATATAATATGTTTAGGACCGTTTATGTCCATTTAGGACCTAAGTGTGAGCTTTTGAAAATTGAGGGTTAACAAACATTTTTAAAGAGACACGTGGTACACAAATGAAACGCTTTCCTTTTCCACAAAGTATTTAGTTGCTTAGTGCATTTTAATGGACTTTCTGATGGGGATTGATGATTGATATGCAGATCAAATATGATAAAGTATATTCATGTTATTTATTTTACTCCATTGCAAGAAAACATCCTACATTTTTTTTGGTTCGCATAATAGGACTAGGTGTTATAATCAGAAAGTCAGAGTAAACATGCCTTTTAAGAGTTTAAACATAAATACAGGTATTCGTTACATACACAAACTCACTGTGGAAAGTATGCTGGCAATACCCAAGGCGTTTTCCTTAAATTAAGTCAAAGAATCTTAAAACAGCTTCTTGCAGCAAACAGCGTCATGCTGAAAATGTAAACAAATATAAGCATGTCTCATGGTCATGTTAAATATATTTTATTTAACACTTTCCAACATCAGGTAAACAAGAATATCGCGACATTATCTGCGTCCAGCTATTATAACGTTTGCAATTTTCTCTTTTGGCTGCGTGCAGGCCTGCTCTGGATGATAGGTAAAGCTATGATCTCAGTCTTGACCAAGTGAGCCTGGATGGAGAAATATATGAGAAGAAAGAGGAGGAAGAAGAGGTGGAAGGCTCTTCTTCATGCAAAGCTCTGATGTTGAAGGTGAGAGAAAACTGTGCAGGTGACACGGGCATATATGGTACAGTATAAGAGAGATTAAACCAGAGTTATCAAGACACACTGTTTACTGCATCAATATTATGGGTGAGAACAAGAACATTGTCTTGGGTGTGTTTGTGTGCGTATATGAAAAAGACAACGATGGTTACACTTTAATATTTTAATGTTTGTTAGATGTAATGTATCTGCAACTGTACATACCACAACCCCAAAAAAGTGCACATGTACACGTGGAAGTGAATACTTATACCATATGTCATTGCATTACAAATATCAAATGTATTAACTTTGATGTAACTGATGTGAATTTAAGAGCATTTATAAAGTGAATTAACTCATGTTTACACAGATCTCATAGCATATAGTTCATCACAGTAACTATATGGAGGTGTTACACTAAAGTCTGAAAGTGCCCACGAATTAAATATGCCATCGCAACAAACATTTTCATCATTTATTTTGTTTCTTCAAAAGATATGACACTTGCTATCTTATATTGTTACATAATGCTAATACATTTTTTAGTGTCTCATTGCGTTTTTGGGGGTCACTGTATGTGACCACAAGCAAAAGCATGTGCACAAGTGAGTGTTGTCAACATTTGTATCTGTGTGTGTAGGTGTGTCTGTGATACATGCAGGTATGCATGCACTTTATAAAAGTCTGTGGGATTTTGTGAGGATCTGTGAGACCAGAGATTGTTTCTCAGCAGGGTCAGCTGACTTACTGGTAAGTGCAAGCAAATATTATATTTTATTTCAAATATTCTTTTAAAATATGGTAATTTTTTTGCTTTAAGTTTTTTATTTTTTACATTTTGTGATTATTAAAATTGCTTTTACATTGGCTAAATGTACACTGTAAATAAGAGGGAGAAAACTGGAGGGCGTAGTTTGTTTTATCGTGTCTTATATATTGATTTGTACAAGTCAGCGGCAGTTCATGGCAATTTTATGCACAGTAGATGATGGTACATAAAAAGTAACTTAAAATGACTTAAACTTTGTTATGGTTCATTCATTTATCTTAATTTTAGCATTTGTAAAGTCATTACATCTTTTACATTTTTTCATGCAATAGTATTAATATGAAATATGTATTAAATACACATTCAATTCAATTTAAAGAGTTCATTTGCAAAAACAGATAACTCAGTTTTTAAAAATGTTCAAAATCTTTTTTTTTATGTGCATGCCAAATAATATTAAGGAAACCGCAGTTGGGTTATTTTCATTAAGTAATAACTCATAAAACACAAAAACATGATGATAACATAATAAGAAATATGATTGTTTTTGCAAATAAACTATTCACTTTCAGCAGCACTTTTCACAATGTGTGATGTTACAAAGTAGCTTTATAGAATAATACATTTTTGCACAAAAACAGGATATAGAAAAAAAAGCAAAATTGCATTTAAACAATCTAACAAATATTTTTAAAAACAATAAAATTGCAAAAAAACACCATTGACATATATCACTATAACACACCACAATAAGATACAAGTTCAAATTGTAATTAGATAAAAAATAGATTCATATTTTTAATGCTTTATCTATGTGGTCATGCAGACGTTTATGTTAATTTATGAATTCCTTATGAGAGACAGCATTGCCTGGACAATGTCAAGCACATGCCAGGACACACACACACACGGCTCTCCTGTTTTAGCCAAGGGGTTGATATCCTTAGGACAACACCATGTTGACCCTGGGACAACATTAAAATCAGATTTCAGAAATAAATTTACAGTCATTTTAAGTTTAATCTTCCAACCAGGATTAGGTGCTTCATTGTTTTTCACTTATCATTTCCCTCTGGTTTTAGGGGTAAATTATGGTTGGGGTTTGGTGTGGGTTTAGGTTTTATTTATAAAAATGTGGTCCTTAGGTCAACAAAATATGTTGTCCTAAAGACATCAACCACTTGGCAAAATCAGGTCGAGCCACACACACGCACGCACATTGATACAGTTCATAATCCTGTTGCACAGACACACTCACAAGTTTCCACATTTGTGCCCCACACACACCAATGATGTTTAGAGAGTAAACATGGGCTTTCATTTATCAGTCATCTCCGGACAGGAAACACAACACACACACATACTCTGTCACGCTAAGCGCCAGAGGTCTAGCCATCATGTTTGAGCTGTCGACATCCCTTTTTTGGACTATGTTAACAAGAAGAAGGACACTGAGATATCATGTGACATCTCCCTGAGAAAAATCGTATTACTGTTGGGTTCTCTTTGATAATTCAGGAGACTTTAGTGAGTTTTCAGGTTTGTTTTAATGGATAGTTCATCCAAAAATCCCACTTTTATATCCAATTTGATGTTTGTTCCAAACCTGTCTGACTTTCACTCTTCTTCAGAACACAAAAGAAGACATTTTGAAGAGCTTTTAACTTTAGCGTTCCAAGTCATATGGGAAATAAGCGATGATAATTTTCTTATCCCAAATATGAATCCGTTTACATGAAATAAAAACAAATCTAATTGTAAAAAGTAGGTTTAGAAAAATGTTATATTAAAAATGTTTATATTTTGAACATTTTATGAACCAACCTATTATGTAATATTATTCATTACAAACTCGGAAAAGTACATTTTGTGTTTATATAGTTTACACAGGTGAACGTGTGTTGGGTGGATCTATGTAGATTAAAGAAATTCAGCCAAAATAGATGTTCACTGTGTATTGATTTATTCCATGTGATCTATATGGTCAGGTCTATGTGAAAATGAACGAGAATTCGACTCAGCAGAGTTATTGGCAGGAGATGGGCAGATGGATGGGCTACGAAGAGACATATGATGTGGAGTCCGGACGCTGGGGCCCGTCACACATCTCGTATCTCACCTTCAAGAGCCTGGTGCAGTTACGCAGGACAATGAACACTGGTGAGAAGAAAAAATGTCCGTGAGGGTATCAAACCTCTGGCCAAATGATTAACAAACACCATCAGCAATATTTATTTTACTGAAAGTGAAGTATGACTACGAGAATTAAAACTGCACTGATATCACTTGAAGAGGTTGGCAACAATTTCTAGGAATTGTGGAATGTGAGCACGGATGTAACCAGACAACCCAAACTTAAACAAAGTGGTAATAGACACAGTTTGTTTCATCAATAATAATCAAGAGCCTCACATATTGTCCTGTCAAACCACTTAAACCGGTGTTCCTTAGCTAGTGTTTGTGTTTTGAATTGTAGTAAAGCTCAGAAGATCCTCCATGCCTCATTCTCTTGACCTCACTCAAACTTACACAATTCATTTCCCCTTTAGTTTATTTGTTCCCACGGAGATTTGACCCCGTCCGTCATTCAGCTCTTTTGGTAATGTCAGTATATTGGTTTTGTCTGTGTGTCATCAGGTGTGGTGATGCTGGACAGAGAGGAGAAGATCCTCTCTAGTATCTTAGAGAAGATTGTGGATGCTCTGGTTGACAAAAGCGAGATCCTGGCAGGAGACAGAGATACGGTTCTACGGGCATTAATGCACAAGCAAAGGTACACACATTTTACACCTTACAAATTAAAAGTTCACGTTTTAGAAAATGAAAGCACTCAAAGAAATGTCTAATACCCGCCAAATAGAGATCACTCTATCATAGAGGCTCTTTATCTCCCTGCAGTCAGTCAATGGAGAGCCAGCCTCTGACATCAGGTGTGGAAATGGAAAAATTCTCAGTCACAGAGAAAGTAAGCAAAAACCCTGAATGTGTTGCCCTGAATTTTGAATGTGTAAAATGTACTGATATGACAGATGTGTTTTGTCTGTTTTACTTCATTCTTGCATAAAGAGAGACACAGCTGACAGCGCAGAGGCTTCGATGGTGCTTGTTGGTGAGAATGATATTACCTACAGTTTCACAACTTTTTTTACATTTTGTGGAGTGACACAATTTTTTAGGACAGCGGTTGCTAATTTCATCCAACCGCCCATGCCATCCCTCCTCCATTTCGAAGCACTACGGAGGCTGAGAGAGGATTAAGATGTCGCTTTCCGAATGAGATAACGTATTTACAAAATGCGTTCTGTGGTGCAGTTTGTCTGTTTAGGGATAGTGTAAGAACAATTTGGCGAAATGACAACAACATGCATGGTGTATATAGATAGAAATAGCTCATTGTAAAAAAAAAACATAAGGCTTCATTATGTAAGGTCTTCATACACCTCCATAGTTATGTATATTATATTGCATTTCTGTCAATAGATCCTCCAAAAATGTACACACTTGAACTTGGATGAGTTAATAATACTAATACAGTATGTTTTAAAATATACTTTACACAATATTTCCTTTCGACCTGACATGAAATGCAATGCATTACCTGCCATTTCGCATGCATAAAATTAAAGAGTACTCACCTGAAGCCGTATGGCAATACCTAGCTCCTTGAAGAATTACAATATGAGTTCAGTCCAATATGGCAGCGAAAAGTTTAAGTGATTAAGGAAACCCTAGATTTAGCAAAATTTCTGCTTATCCCACATTTAACAACTATTTTATCATAAATTTGGTCGTTCCTGCAGCATAAAAATATGTGTCCAGACAACTGTTAAATGTCATGAATCTGACTGGGAAGAACCCAAATGCAGATAGCAGGTAGCAACAAAATACTTTTAATAAATAAAAACCCACGATTGGGGCAAACAGTAAATAATACAGGACTCAAAACAAATACTTCCCACGAGGGGGCAACACAAAGGAAGCGGCAAGAAATAAAAAGTACTCTTCAAACGACAGGCAAGACTGGAACAGGGTAACAAGACGCTGGGAATACTCCACACTAACTTTACACAAGACTCTGCACAAATTGTAAAACGATCCGGCACGGCACAGAGAACACGAGGGCCTTAAATGGGGAAAAAAACTAACTAACGAGGGAAAATTACAAAGGGCAGGTGAGGGGAATGAACGCTACCGGAAAGATTACGGGAAAATTACACTGGGCAGGTGAGGGGAATGAAACACTGAGGGTAAGATTACAGGGAAACAAGGGGGCGGATCCAAGACACGCAACAGGATAGCACATGGCGCAAAGTGACAAAAGCCACTTGCTTCCACACAAAACACAACAAGCACAAAAGACATGGTACAGTCACGACCCTGTCCACAGAGCTAGAAAACTCCTGACAAGAAGGACAGGATCATGACAGTTAAAGATCTTGCCGTAACATTTTTGAGGATATTGTGAAACTAACATGTTGCAGGGTATTTTAATAATTCAGAGCAGCAATTAATGTACACTTTCAAAAAATGTACCTGAGCTGTCACTGGGGCTGAACCATAGAGTGCACATTAGTACCTCAGGGGTACATATTAGGACCTTTTAAAAGTAATCCAGTAATAGCTTGGATACATTTCTGACATTTTTTTCTAACAGTGTATTCTGGACAAGTTGTAAATTATTTTAAAAATGTTATAATTGTTTGTGTGTAAGGTGCTCTGGAATTCCTAGAGAGGCCCACGGTGGCATTTGTGCGTCTCCGGGATTCCGTTGTGCTAGAATCGGCCCTGGAAACTCGTGTGCCTGTGCGATTTATCTTCATCCTTATTGGTCCTACTAAGAATGACATGAATTATCATGAATGTGGCCGGGCAATGGCAGCACTGCTGGCTGATAAAGTAAGACCACAGACAACAGCTCAAATGCTTGCTAAAGATCATAAGGAGAAACAATCTTTTGATATACTTGTCTCTTCTTTTCTTCTGCATGTGATATTTGCAAATCTATCTTCAGGTTTTTAATCAGGCAGCGTTTCAGGCTCAGAGTGACAGTGAGCTGACTGATGCTGTGACAGACTTCATGGACTGCTGTATAGTGATCCCTCCCACTGAGATTCCAAATGAGTCCATGCTCACGTCACTCATTCCCTTCCAAAAGAAACTCCTTCAGGAGAGACTCCGCCCCTCCGATCCCAAGCTCCGCCTAGATGTCAAGCCTCGCAAACGTAAGAACAAACACATAGAATTACTGTTTTCTACTAACTTTAATGATATTTATACACATAAAGTACATTCAAAGTAGGCCCTATGTACGTGAAAACTACAAAAAAAGTAAATCATCTATGCACTGCGCATCAATGTTATTACTTGAGATGCACCGACATATCGGCCAATAATCGGTATCGACCGATAATTTAAAAACAGCCCATGATCAGGGCCGATATATCCTGTCAATCAAAAGAGAGCAGGATAATGCATTGAATTTGTGCTCTGCATATAGAAAATGTTAAGAAGCATCACCAGTTTGATGTTCAAAATTATTTGAATTAATAACATTCAGAAATTTTTTTTGGGTGCATCTCTAGTTATTACTCTAAAATACATGATTCTGATCCTTTTGGCCAATAGTAAGGAAATATTAATGCGAGTTTACTGCTGAAAGACTTAAAAAATATATACTAATCTGGGTTACGTAAAGGCATCTGTTTGGAACTGCAGAACAAAGAGTGATACAAGATAATTAACAATTATTTTTTGCAATAATGACCACTAGTCACTACACCAGAGCTCACAGATCTAACTTTATCAATTTTCTCAAAGCTTTGAAATGCTCAGTGCCTCCAGCAGAGGATCCTCTGGCCCGCACAGGCGTCCCATTCGGTGGCATGATCAGAGACTTCAGGAGGCGTTACAAATACTACACCAGCGACATCAAGGATGCCCTGAACGTTCAGGTCATGGCCGCAATCATCTTCATCTACTTTGCTGCGCTCTCGCCTGCCGTCACCTTCGGAGGCCTCCTTGGTATGTACAGTATGCTCAACCTGATACAGGCTTTTTGAACAAATCCAGTTTGTTTTTTAAATTCAAGGCGATAATATTTTTGTTTAGAAAGTATAGTCAGAATCCAGAATGTCAGAACGCGGTTGCCGCAGTAAAAAAAAGGATTTTTGCTGCATGTCTAAACAAAGCCGATGAAGTCAATCATGTCTTTTGAAACCGTAGCCAATATAATAGTGTTTGGCACAATTCTGCTCATCTCTGCAGCTGATAAAGTGGAGAACATGATGGGCGTCTCAGAGCTGATGATCTCCACCTCAGTGCAGGGGATCATCTTCTGTCTCATCGCCGCTCAACCTGTGCTGGTCATTGGCTTCTCTGGACCTCTGTTGGTGTTTGAAGAAGCCTTTTATACAGTGAGTCTCACTCTACAACGTTCACATGCAGACAAGAGTTAAGCTCATTCATATTCTCCCATCTTGCTTCTCCTCCTGGCTGAAGTTCTGTAAGTCTAAGGGCATCGAGTACATCGTAGGCAGAGTGTGGGTTGGGGCGTGGCTGTTGGTCATCGTCGTGGCGATTGTTGCCGTGGAGGGAAGCTTCCTGGTGCGCTTCATTTCCCGCTTCACTCAAGAGATCTTCTCCATCCTCATCTCCCTCATCTTCATCTATGAGACTTTTGCCAAGCTTGGCAAGGTACACACAGTCATCCTCAAGTGATCATTCATCCTTTTTATCTTTTTCATATACATTTGCTCTGAATTATAGAAGTTTATTTAGCGATTCCCATACAAATAAGAATATTTGATAACGTTCCCCTTTACTACAGATATGTTCTGTAGATGTACATAATTGTTACAATTAGTTACGCTGTAAATCCTGTTTAATTATGCGGTGCATTGTGGGCCGTAATCTAAAGCGTTACCGAATATGTTTACAAGTTCCATCACTGATGCAAAGTTGTAGTCAATGATACTTGAGAAGGAAAAAACTAAATAACTCAAACTTTTAAAAAATATATTTTGTCTGATGGATAATAAAAAAAAATTGAAGTAACATTAAAATAACATTTTTCAATATTAAATGTCATTGCTAAACAGTCTTGAATGCTATTCTTACATGGTTAGTGGAATATTTAAAACAGTCAGATGAATTTAGAACATAACAATCAAAATCAAGTGATCTTTTTAATCTATTTAATAGAAATAAAGAAATAAAACAAAAGATTTCTGTTATATAATAACTTGCTATTCATTCCGTTATTCTGTTTCATCCGCCATGAAAGGTTTTCAAAGAACATCCTCTCATTCTGAATTACGATCATCTGAACGGTACAGCTGAAGACCCTTGGCACACTGTTGTCAGCTATCAGAGACTCATGGACAACTTGACAGGCAATGTGACTGTTTTTAGGGACGTTGTACACCGGGCGTATCCCAATACGGCTCTTCTGTCCATGTGTATCATGTTTGGCTGCTTCTCCATAGCTTACTACCTACGCATGTTTAAGAATGGCACATTCTTGCCAGGCAAGGTCTGTATGTATATCTAGTGCTTTTGAATATTGATAAACTTCCATTGACTAGCTCGCTAATGGTAGAATGTTTGTTGCACAGATTCGACGTCTTCTTGGTGACTTTGGAGTCCCCATTGCCATTTTCCTTATGGTTGCTATTGATATTAACATTGAGGATACATACACACAGGTATGCGTGTAATTTAGTATGTGTATGTTTGTTAAAAATATGCAATATCAAAAAGCCTCTGCATAAATGTACAATGTTCCACTAATAATTTAAATTTGATTCTATTACAATTAATAAATTCCTTGCTTGCAGTTATATACAGACAATGAATAGGCACTTTTAGGGCACCACTTCAGGCCTTGTAAAGCTGATGTGTTGCCCTCTGACCTTTGACCTGTGTTACAGAAACTAGTGGTGCCTAAGGGTCTGCAGGTGTCCAACCCTAAGATGCGCGGCTGGTTCATCAACCCGCTGGGCGAACACAAGTCCTTCCCTGTGTGGATGATGTTTGCCAGTGTTGTCCCAGCCATGTTGGTCTTCATCCTCATTTTCCTCGAGTCTCAGATCACAACGTGAGTGATGTTTTCTGAAGGAAGGTCATTGATTCGCTCCAGCCTATTTTCACATTAAATCATAAGATCATGACCACTGACACTAACCAGGCGTGAACAAGTTCCTAACTGGTGGAACATGACATTGGCCACACTAATGTAGTATAAATGACATAAAGCATCTACTAAATATGTACCAGTAAAACTGCAATATAAAAGTAACCATTCTGCCCTACTTGACAAAACTACTTTTCTGTTTTACGTTTAATATACAACTATGCAAAGTGGAAGTGAGACCAATCAGATTTCACAGTGGGCGGGGCTACTAAAGCCCAACAATAAAGAAACAGAAACCAAGCAAGTGCCCTGTTAGGACATAGCAACACAATCTCAGCTATTCGTACAATTTTACCAGGTGATGTCATTTGTTTAATACAAAACAGCCATACGAAATAGTTATGAATGGACATAATGTGATATTTCATGTTAAATAAGACATGAATGTAACAAAAAAACATAAAGAATAAACCTAATTTCATTAGTCCTGTCATCTTCGCTAGCTAAAAAAAAAGTTAATTTAGGACTTTTTTGAATGACTTTTTTCTAATAAAAAGAAAGTATAATTTAAGTCTACGTTTATGCAGTTGTGTACTCAGAGTTTACTACCTGTAAAGTTCAAGTATACTTAAAAAATATACTTTGATAAATAAAAGGAAATTGTAAACAAAGCCAAATAGTTCAAAAATAGTACACTTGAATACTACAACTACAACTTATCTTATGTGTACTTCATAAAATAACCTTAAATAATCATTTTTATTAATAAATGCAGAATCTTAGTTGAATGTTTTCAAGATATTGACAGAAAAACGTTCTGTTTTGCTTTGTCTCGCCTTTGAAGGCTAATTGTGAGTAAACCAGAGAGAAAAATGGTCAAGGGTTCTGGTTTCCACATGGATCTTCTTATCCTGGTGAGCATGGGGGGTCTAAGTGCCGTATTTGGCCTTCCCTGGTTGAGCGCTGCGACTGTACGCTCCGTAACCCACGCCAACGCCCTCACCGTCATGAGCAAGGCTCCGAAGCCTGAGATTGAGAAGGTTCTGGAACAAAGAGTCAGTGGTGCAGTAGTGGCCTTGCTTGTTGGTACGTGGAACAATCTTGAAAAATCATCACATGCTTCTTCTCCTGAGGTCAGAAAGTAAAGGTAACTGTTTGCAGGTCTGTCCATCCTCATGGAGCCCATTCTTAAAATGATTCCAGTCACAGCTCTGTTCGGGATCTTCCTCTACATGGGAATCACATCCCTCAGTGGGATCCAGCTGTGGGATCGAATGCTGTTACTCCTCGTCCCAAAGAAGTATCACCCCAATGAACCCTACGTTAAAAGAGTAAGTTTGGACACACTGTTGGAATATTGTGCACTTTTTTTCCATCCTGATTCCAGAATGTCATATTCTGTGACCGCTTGTGCGTGTAACAAGCTTATGGTGGTCTCTGGTTCCCCCTGCAGGTCAGCACCAGTAAGATGCACGTGTACACTGCTATACAGATTGGATGTTTGGTCATCCTGTGGATGGTCAAGTCGAGCCCTGTATCACTGGCTCTGCCCTTTGTCCTAATTCTGACCATCCCTCTGCGCATGTTCATGACTGGACGACTGTTCACCGAGACAGAGATGAAATGTGTAAGCAACAGTAACGTCAGTTTTCTTCCGAAGCTTGATCATTCAAAGCAATAGTTTGCCACGAGATTACCGTTATGTCACTATTTGCTCATTTTTGTGTCATTCCAAACTCATGACTTTCTTCAGTGGAAAATAAAACATTTTTAGCAATGCTGTTCTTTGCAATACAATGAAAATAAATGAAGAAAGATGCCATCATGCTCTAAAGCTATATTCATGTGCTATATTCTTAGTCTTATGATGCCACATAATAGTTGTATGTGAGGAACAGACTTTAAAATAAGTTTTTTTACCTAGTCATTGCTTGAAAACAACAGCTTGGACATGCTGTGTTTCTGGTTTTGTGCTGAGTTCATGATTTCAGATTTCAGATTTAGATTCTTTGCTTCTCACATTTCCAATCTGTATTTTCAACATAGCTCGACGCTGATGATGCCAAAGTGACGTTTGAGGAGGAGCCGGGAGTGGACGTGTATAATGAATCTCAGATGCCACTGTAGATGCTTCCATCTGCCATCAAACTCATTTCATCTCAAAGGCCATCGGCACATACAATTCTGTAGTTCTCACCTCCTCGCTCCTGTTTTCTCACTGACAAATAAGACAAAACGTTTTTAAATAATGTGCATACATTTTCCTATATTTTCACCACCAACCATTAAGAATGTTGCAACTTTCTCAAATTAGTTTCATAATATAAAACATGGAGCTCTTATTTGATTGTGTAAATATTTTTATTGCCCACTTTTTATTTTGCAGTGGCATGGCTAGACATCAGTTAAATAAGGGTTTAAACCTTTAGTGGCATATCGGGACAGAGTGTCTATTTGTTCTGTTTTTCAATTCAAATTATGGAACTGACATTACAAAAACATGTGCAATTAAATAACACATTAAATCAAATAAATGTGTGTGTGTGTGTGTGTTAGTTTGACCTACATAATTGGGAGAGACGAGAGAAATGAATTTATTTTTACTAATTATCCAAGATCCGGTTTTAGTTCTTTAACTTAGGGACAGACTTTTGACATAGCCCAAGCCTTGTTTCTTCTCGTCTTACCCATCTTACAGACGTTGAGCTCCCATCAGTTCCCCTCACACCAAACAAATTGCAAAAAGCACTTCAGAAAGCAATGATCTCAAAGAGTGTAATATTACTTTGTTATTTCCATAGCTAGTACATCTTATCCAGCAGCAGTAAGAAGAGGAACAGGTGTTGGAGAAGTGCACAGAAGTCTTTCTATATTGTCCCAATACCTAAACTTGACAAAAGTAGGTTGGATTTGGGTTTAAATGAGCAAATACAGTTTTGCAGTGATTATTATTATCTGACTGCAATCGTGAGGAATGCACAAGCTGTTCTGGTTCAGTTTAAATGATCACTTTACCTTCTCATGAGAGACAATGAACATGCATCAGCAAACATCTAGGAATGATAACTTCTTTAGTCCAGTGGTTCATAGAAATCTTTTAACACACATCTGGTTGCACAATGCTTCCAGGTATTGGATATTTAACTGTCAGCATTTGCTGCTACTACAAAGGAGTATGGCTGCAGTAATCTCATGAGGGACAGAACGCAGGTTACATATTAAACTTAATATTACTTTTTATTCATTTACATTTTTACAGCCCTGTAAAAAACATTTTTCAGCCCTGCCCTAGAGCCTAAGCACTACCCATTTTGAACCTCCCGCTTATCGGAACAGTTACATTTTTACTATTAATGTTTTAGCAATTTTATCTATTCAGGAATGGTCAATTCCTAGAGAAACTAGAGTGCACAGTTCCATTAGCAGCAGGGCGGACTACCGGCCTCACCAAAAACCATTTGACATCTGCATCCCACACCGAACACTGCTGACACAATTCGGACCAAATCCATAAGCATTACGGTGGCTTCCAGTTATTTAGATACAAATACTACTTTTGGACTATAAATCATGTGGCCTACAATCTAAACACGCTGTGGTTATGTTTTCAAAATATAAAAAAAACAATGAGATCATTGAGGTCAGATGAATTATAACCAAGCATGGCTAGACAGAGTTTTGCTCCTC
This sequence comes from Triplophysa siluroides, assembly GCA_006030095.1. NCBI lineage: Eukaryota > Metazoa > Chordata > Actinopteri > Cypriniformes > Nemacheilidae > Triplophysa > Triplophysa siluroides. The sequence continues at coordinate 2,720,003 of VCII01000015.1, forward strand.
GACAACATACAGCTGGAACTAGCATACAGAAGAAGTCAGATGAGGCCCAGGTTTCAGTCCAAATACATTTACCTGTGCATTTATTGTCCGAGCAATATATTACCTTAGTTCTCATTTCGCTGCTTTGCACACATTTAAATACATTTTTAAATGTAAACTTTTACTTCTTTGATTCTTGTCTAAACCTTGTCATCTCCTTGCCTGTCTAAAGCACTTAGAACTAAAAGAGGACTTAAAAATAAGAAATTATATTATGTTATGTACAGTATATATAATATCGTATATATACACCTGATGGTTCTAGTAGCCTACTTTTTGTCAAGTGAGTCGACTGAGCTATACAGCAAAACATATTCCAGTGGAAGGTGAGGGATTTTCAAAACAACTCTAATTTTAGTTTCATTCTATCATCATGTTAAAAACAAAGCGAGAAACATTAACATATAAATCAATCGTGTCTTTCAAATATTCTCAGCGTCGGTAAGCCTCTGGTTCACCCTCCGCGGAAAAGGTCGTTCAGTCTTTCCAGCTCTTTGCAGCTGTCCATGGTCATGAGCTCAGCCTTCTTCCGTAGTCGCTCATCCCTGTAGACCTTAGAAGCGTACAGCAGATCCGTTTTCGTCTGCCTTTCCTTCCAGCAGTTGTTGCGCACGTTGGAAACGTAGTCTTCCTCCACACTCTTCTCGATCTTCTGCAAGACTGAGCCCTTGAACTCGGATTTAAAATCTCGGCTGACATAATAGTCTACATGCAGGTTCTCTGTTTGTCTCTTAATAGTCTGTCCAGTGGACGGTCTGGAGTACAGACTATAGGGCGGCGTGGACACCAGCAGCTGGCTGAGAACCGACACCAAGATCAGCACGACGATGGGCATCAGTTGAATAAACATGGAGAAGCCCCCTTCTCCTCTTTCCTCCGCTCTCTCCCTGGTTTGGTCCGTCTGGCGACTGTGATGTGCTCTGCCGTTGGTGAACGTGTGCGTGCTCTGCGAAGGGAAGACGCCCCCGAAGAACATGTTGAAAAGATCTTCGGGTGTAATATCAGCCTCAAAGCCTCGGTGGAAGTCAAAGTTTCCGTGAGAGCTGTGACTTGGGCTGCTGGGTTCATTTCCACCGTACTCATCGTACTGCTTTCTCTTGTCTGGGTTACTGAGCACCGCATAGGCATTTCCAATCTTCTTAAAGGCTTCAGTCGCTCCTGGCGCGTGATTTTTGTCAGGATGGAACTTTAAAGCCAGTTTCCTATAGGCCTTTTTTAGTTCCTCATCACTAGCATCTTTACTGATACCCAGTACCTCATAGAAATCCTTACATCTCTTTATCCTCAGTACACCTTCGGTCTGCTCCTTGGTAAATGTTTTACTTGAATCTGCAGCTGCTGAGTCCTGGTTCTGTGTCTTGTGTGAGGTTTGGGTTTCTGGCTGTGCTCCATTGGCTCGTTTTCTGCCAGTCCCGGCTGCAGTTTCATTCCTTAGCAACGCGTCCAGCAATATTTTGGCTTTCTGGGTCGGATACAGTTTTTCTGCTTTGTTGAGGAACTTCGAAGCCTTCTCTTTATCGCCATCTTCGAGGGCTCTGGTGGCGATTTTTATACATTTTTCAGCTTCGTCCCGGTTTCCTTCCATCGTTTCTGCCGTTTCTGTTTCTTTCGCTTCTTCCTCGATTTAACGTAGGTTCGCGAACTAAAATGCTGCCTCAGCGCCCTCTATTGGTAGCTGTCAGGTGCTGCATTGGCGCCAAAGTCCCTATATAAAAGTCTTCGCTCTCGGCATGCATATTTGCAGCTCCACCTGACGCTATTTCAGTCATACGAGATCTTTAAAACTGCTCGCGCAGTACAAACAACAGCGACTACCAATATTAAATAAAACCTGGCATCAATAGTAAGTACATTTTATGGTAGTTACGCTTAAATTGCGCTAAAAGAACAACATCAAAATTCTTCTGTTCGAAACTCTTTGTGCAGTACCCCGCCCTCAGAGAATCGTTAGACGATTGGACGGATTGATGACTGGGTCTTTCTACTGGATCGTATGACTTTCATTGCAAAAGTGTTGCACTTTTGCTCATTCATAGCAACAGAAGTGCGGGGTCTTAATATTGTCTACAGTCTTTAGTTAGCGCCCCCTGTCGGAGCTGGTTAATCGATTGAGCGGTGAGCGATCCAGGGATCAGGATGGATCGATGAGGATCGATTAACCGCGTCTGATCGAGGGGAAATGGAAGTCTGCAGGCGGAGGATAAGAGATTCAGCGATGAATGTGGAACTTTGGTTTTGTCTGTGAGGAAACGTTTGAAGGGGAAACGTCTTTATGAACGTCACGTTATTGTGACAAAGAAGAAGCAGATTTCAATACAATTTAAATATATAGATTTGATCCGATGAGAAGCTACCGCCAGTACAGCGAACAGACCGAAAACACCAACAACCTTCACCTCAGAGCTGGTAAGTCAAAATAATGCCCAAAATTGCTCGAAATCACGTCAGGATCTAGATTACGTCGTTTTCCAGACGTTAAAGGGCGTAACATCGTACACGTCTAATGTGAGTCAGTGTAGGGTGTTGAATGGATCAATAATCATTTTTGGGAATCTCTATAATGCCTTTTAAACAGCAATCGTGTTTGATGATGAAATATTGTGTTTATGATCTCATGCAAGTAAAACATCGGCGTTTAACGTCAATCGTCTTCAAGCTATATAACCATTGCCATTCAAGACGTTAAGAGATACAATGTCGCGATTTATCAGTTCATTTTACATTGATGACGATGTTACATTTACAATTGCTAAATGTTAATTGTGTGTTATATGTGTTCATTTATTTGCCGTGTAAAATGTGTTATTGGACGTAATGCAACGACATCTCGGCGCTCATATATTACAAAGGAATAAACGCTCTTATTATTAAGTAAATGCAGAGTTAAATGAGGAGGACAGTTGTTTCGTTAGGCCGTTTGATGGTGATGTATTGCTGTCTCATGCTCTCTTTGTTTGGGTTGTTGTTGTTGCAGTGTCTCCTCAGCCTGTGACTGCTGCACTACAGCATGTAGACAGCAGTGCATTCTCCTGCAGCTTTTGCAAATGAAAATGGAGGACGTGTCTCTGTCCAGTATGGACAACAGTAAGATGGAGGTGAGTGGGGATGCCTTGCATGTTTTTTAATCTAAACATTCGCATTTGTTTTCTTAACAATTGTATTGTGTAAAGAAATATATATTCATGCATGCATGTATTGTACCTTCTCCACAGGGCTTTGCACAAGAGATCCTGTCTGACCTGGTGGAAGACGCCTGTTTGGGTCTTTCTTTTGAGGTGCACAGGGCTGTCAAACAAGGATACTTTTTCTTGGATGATACAGACCAGGATAGTATGAAGGACTTTGGTGAGAGTTTGACATGTTTCTAAATCGCACAATGGAATCGTTCACCCAAAGTCGTGACAATTCTCGCGTAATGTATTCACTCTCATGCAGTTCCAGATGTATATGACTTCCTTACTTCAGCTGAACACAAAAAAAGTATTTTAATCGAAGCGTTTTCAATTAAAAGTATGTAGTGTTGTTTTTCTATACAGGTTTCGAAATGGCAAAGCTCCAAAAAGCACACGCGTCCATCATTAAAACGATCCAAACGATCCAAATGGGTTATAAATTGCCTGCTGAAGTAAATTTTTGAGAAAAAAATATTAGTTATTATTATTTTCTTTCACAAACCTGTCAATTTGCTTTTAAAGACATTTGTGACCTGGACCACAAACCAGTCATGAGAGTCAATTTTTGAAATTGAGATTTATAATCATCTGAAAGCTGAATAAATACAACGTACCGCTGTAATGGCGTTGTGGAGAGTAGATGAACCCAAAAGCAGAATTTCTAAGCTGTACATAGATACCAAACTTGAGTGGGTAATTCCCAAGGAGCGGGCAGCAGCCAGCCTAGTTTTCGGGATGTTGCTGAATCCACTCACAAAAATAAAGTTTTGATATTTTTACGGCAGGAAATTTACAAAATGTCTTCATGGTAAGTTGTTGAGTTTTGCTACAAAAACCTGTGCTACTTATGACTGGTTTTGTGGTGATGGGTCACATTTATTAACACACTAAATAATGGAATTGCTTCGGTCAAGGACAGGGTTTCAGCCAGGAGCCTTAACAAACTTCTGAGGTGGCTTCAAGTATTTTTTTATAATATAAAAAGAAACAAAAGCAGATTGTAGTGTCAAGCTCCAAAAAGAACAGAAAATTATCTTAAAGTTAGTCTCTATTTCAGTCTTTTAAAGCTATAAGGTGGTTTTGTATAATTATAGGTCTGATATTTAAGCCATTTTTGACTGATAATCTAATCTGTAACTCTGCTGTCCACTGTGCTTTCTGTAGAAATTGTGGACCAGCCTGGAGTAGACATTTTCGGGCAAGTGTACAACCAGTGGAAAAACAAAGAGTGTGTGTGTCCCAACTGCAGCCGCAGCATTGCTGCTTCTCGCTTTGCACCACACCTGGAGAAATGCCTCGGGATGGGCCGCAACAGCAGTCGCATCGCCAACCGCAGGTATAGTTAATGAACATCATCATCACCCCAAAGCTCTTGACTTAAATATATGTTTCATAAAGATGCCACTTGATCCGCAGGCACTGTGGTAGCAATATTATGTAATGTATTATGTTTTTGTCTCCCCTTATTCAGAATTGCAAGCGGCAACAACACAAACAAATCAGAGAGCGATCAAGAGGACAATGATGATGTAAACGACAATGATTGGTCTTATGGCGCAGAAAAGAAAGGTGAGATTGTTGTGCGTGCATCTTAAACTGCTTTCTTAGTTTTGTGGACTACAGTGGAAATATTAGCCTGGAAATATTACACTGGAAAAATCTTTCTAGAATTATTTTTTTAATGAAGCCGAGATCCCCTGGAAGACCCCCATAATTGATCCTAACTACATAACAAAACAATTCTTTTGAATTTTCGTTACACTGATTCATACCCGGATTCAAACTGATTCAGACACAAACTTTCAATTTTCCCAACAAATGGCAATAGAAAATGTGAAGCTGACGTCACGCCCCCTGATGTCGATTGACAAGCTCTATAGATGGAGACGGACGCTGTGTCCGAAATCGCATACTGTGACAGTTCGTACTTAATTTGAAGAAGTGCGTTCCATATAGTATGAGTGAGAGTAGTATGAATACATTTCAGACATGCTGCGTCCGCCATGTTTTATGGTCATGTGACCCGTATGCTAAATAACTAAAGTTAGTATTAGGATTGAAATAACCAGGGTCCATAATTTAGTCACGAGAAATTCATTTATTGGTACTTACATTAAAAACGGACGTCCGCCTTAGTTTTCTGCTATATTTATTTGATTTACTTTGGAAATTTGACCGTTTCTCAGTTGTCCATCCGATCCACACTCACGAATCTCTATAGTATGAAAGTAGGCGATTTCGGACGCATCACATGTACTTCCAACAACTGTTGACATGGCACTGTACAGTGGATTTAATAGAACTGCTGAAAAAAATTATGATCTAGTCTTGATAATTGAATCGGATTCATGTCATTAAACATGCTGACGTTTTGTTTTCCAGCCAAGAAGAGAAAGTCAGATAAGGTATTTTTACATTCTTTGAAACAACCTGTACCTACGGTAAGTTTGTCTTAGTGTAACCGATAAAATGTCATGCTCTTCCCTCATTGATAGCTTTTAAAAGGTTGTAGAATGTAGTTTTTGTTTATTGACAACAAATGTATTGACTACAGGCTGTAAATTAGATTTCTTGTGAATTCTCCCTTTGAGGTCTTTTCATTGGCTTTAAGTGCACTGCAGGCAATTGATGGATGTTTCATTTCTTTCTGTACAGAATCCAAATTCACCAAGAAGATCCAAATCGATGAAACATAAAAATGGTAAGTATGAGCTGTACCTTTTAACACAAACAGAAGAAAAGAAAAGAAGAGCATGCATTGTAACATCATCTACAAAGTGCAAATAGCATAGTACACCTTAAAACCAGGGCATTTATCTTTAATTGAACGAATCAAATAAATCAAGATATGTCCCCAAATGAAGATTGTTTAAAGACATTACGTTATTTTGGCTGACGGCTTAAGCCACTGGAATAGACAAAAGTTGCTTTAAAAGCCACTATTTTCTTTATTTAAAATGATTGAATGTAAGCCTACATCTGTCAATTTTGCATCAAGTACGGGTCATTCACAAAGGACGGATTTTCCTGTTGTGTCGTTGTATTATATGCATATTTCTCATTTGTTTATCCATGTACATGAAGCCTGATGCCTCTGGCTGATACGTGTCGCTGACGAGAGCTGCAATTTTCTCAGATGGTAGACAAATCTTTTATTTACGTTCAGGCGCATGATTGATTTAAGCATGCTAAAATGTTGTGTTTAATGGACAGTCTTAGTTGAATGTATAATGCAAGTTGAAAAACGTTCTATAATGCATTACTGCCGATGCAGAAACATGACATTATAAATTAATGTTGTTGTTTTTTTTTTCTTGAAGCTTTGCTGGGTCCTAAGCACCGCATGGGGAACCAAGAAAGCTCCTGTGTGTTGCTAAGAGACGAGACATTTTCTCAGTAATGCTGTTGGAAGCAGAAGTCACTTGATCGCAGCATTGCGTGAGCTGAATTATGCTGATCAACGGAGGAGACATGGACTAATTCTTCTCACATTCAGTTTACATTTTTTCTTATTTGTTACTTCTTTTATTTCTTCAGGTATATTTGCACATGGCTGGTCTCTTTAAAACGACACGTTTAGGATAGAGGAACTTGTGTAATTCTCTCAGGGAGGAAGTTCAAACTCGTCATCCTATCAGCAGACAGAAACAACTGAGCATAGAGTCACAGATGCTGGGCCTCTCCCATAACAAAGAGACAGAATTCTTTCTTAAATAAAAACTCTATCCATATACAATGTGTAATTATACCTTCTCATATCTGTGCCCTCTTATTCTAGGGGATGTTGAAGCAATTAAAATAAATTGTGCAAGGTTATTAGCATGCACATCCAGATTAGTAATCAATGTCAACAATATCCCATCAGGTTACTTATTGTACTATTTGATATTATTGAATTGTATTGAAAATCATGATCTAGTAAAGTATATTCTTTTCTCTGTAGTTCCAATAGCCAAAGTGTGGTACAATTGTACTGTATGTTACTCTAGTCCTTTAGCACATCATCATCATACTACATTTTTTCCATTGGTAAATTATTGGTTACAGAGAGAACGGAGGTTGGTAGTCTCCAAAAAAAAGATCTAATCATGGCTTGAGAGTATCTTTATCAGTGTAATTGTTTTCTTTTTGTATTTCTTATGTATTAGATGTTTACAGTGGAATGTGTCCTGTGCGGTGTCACATTGTGTTTAACTGTGTATATATTTGACAAGATGAAAAATGCTGCTATCCTCACCATGAGTCATTGGCTTATGGGCATGTAATAAAAGATCTCAGAACATGCTTCACGTGTGCTATAAAAATGTATTTCTGGGTCTTGTGTCTTATGTTGAAGTTGTTTTAATGTTTTTTTTTTTTAAGAGTTGTAAGCAGAGCTTAGTGTGTGGGATGGTGTGTTCCACAAGCAGCAAACCTTTAACTGCTACGTCACAAATTGTATGTCTTCAAAAGACTTGAAATTTAGCACATGAATGTTTTTTGTCTTAAAGCTTGCAGCAATTTTAAAAAGTAGTACAATTATTATAGAACCTTTGCGTTAGCACTTCTTATGTATAATCAGGAGATTTGAAAGATTAAATTATTAAGTAATGAGCATCTCCAATCAGAAACTTGGGTAATAAATCTTTCTTTGTGGTTAAGAAACAAAAGGCGTAATGATGTCAACTGAAAATAAAAGCCATGAGGAACCCAGTTTAGCTTGCTATAGTTCTACGGAAATATTAATAAGAACTGCATATGTCAAACTCTTATCTAAATGTATTGCGATCAAATCTCATGTAGTATCTTAATAACTTATTACCTAAAATACACTAAGGGTAAGTAAACTATAATATAGTTTACTATAATAGGTTTACTACTTATTGCCATAAGGAAAACATTAAATAAAAATGTAATTGGGTGAGGAATGTTTAAAAAAGAATGCTTTTTTCTTAGTTGTTTAATTTATTTTACAAAAGATCAACAAATGGGTGAAATATGACCTAAACATTTACATAGGCCTGTGTTTAGTTGCAAATGACTTTGAGGTGGATTATTAATGTTTTAATTAGAAAATAAGAACTAATATATTTTTATGAGGCTAAAACATTTGTTTTTTGATGCATGGTTAAAATACAAAATGCTATCTTTGTCACTAAAAGCAAATCCTCTTGAATAAATATAATTAATGTTTCTAAATGACATTTAAAGACCTTTTTTCTACTTATGCAAATTGTTGTTCGTTTTTTTGAAGCTTTGTCAATTCTTGTTTTAATATACATTGATTATTAAACCGATTTCTGTAGCAGCTATTATAGGTAAAACTACATTAAACTACCGCCTTCGCGGAGGAATAAAGCTGAATTTATTTGGCAACTCAGAGGGAGGAGATTTGAGAAGCCACACACGACATCATGCAGCGCTGCGCAGACCAATCATTACATGACATCACAGTACCGCGAGAGTGAGTGAAACCCAAAGTATTGCCCTTGCTCTCGCGATTCCTCGTTGTCATACGCGAATGTGTCTGCGCATTACTACGTACCGTCGAACACACCCACTGATAAATGTATTCATTGGTCAGACTCTCAAACTGTTATTGAGAGGCAAGGCGACCATTAAGGTGAACGGGCGGTTTGACAAGCGTTTTTGGGCAGAGATGACACACTCAGGAGAAATCGATCGACGCTGACAGAGTAAACAGCGCGGCTGCGAGAAAACACACGATGCTAACACGTGCTGAGTAACAACTTACACGTAGTTTGACTCAGTTGCGTTTATTTTATTTTAAACAATTAGCAGCGGGAGAATTAAGCGAGATAGTATGGCTTCCAGATCGGGTTTCCCCCTCAACTCCAGCACCCCAATAAACCCCAACATGAACCCGGGTCACAGCGCTATGAGAATGACAGCAATGCCGCAAAATTCCCCCTACAGGGGTATGGTCAACACACTGAACCAGTACCACCAGGTAAGTGTCGAAACTTGTTCTGTTGACTGTAGCATCACGCCTTCAGTCCACCATACTGTCTTTATTTAGGAAGTGTCTGTCACTGCTTTACCGACAGTGACGATTTAACAGCAACTTTGGCCATTTACACGATTTATTATTGTTTTTATAGTCTACAGTGATGTTTCTTTACAAATAGTGCAAGGGACGAGCTTTGAAATGTTTACAAATACTTTAAAAGCACTTTATACTGACGCTGACAAACATCTACTTCCGCATTGAAGAGACGCGCGTGAAAAAGACGCGCGTGCTTTACTTTCACCAACTTACTTTTAACTTGTTTCCCCAAAACAAGTTCATCCATTTATGTAAAAAAGATATCATGCTATAACGATGAATTAGGTTTTTGCTCATGAACTATGGTAATAACGTGTTATTGGCCATGCATGGTGTTATTACATGCTGTTCTTTAAAGTGCTTTGTAGATACTATGAATATTGTGGTTTTACATTTAGAACAGTGGCGTGATATATAATAAAATAAACTGCACAATATAATACATTTAAATTAATGAAAATCTCGCTGTCGACAAAATACGTTATATTGTATTAATGGGCCATTTGTGTTAGAATATAAAACAGTACAGCCATCTGTAAAATAGTTATAAATAGCAAGCTATAATAGCAGTCTGTGTTTGGAAAAAGTCAAATGAAGTAATATAATTGTTTGCTCCCCAGCGCCCAAGTATGCCACCCAGCCGTGGAGTGCCAATGGGGGGCATGGGGTCTATGGGCTCCCCCATGCCTGGTCCGTCTTATAGCGGAGGCATGCAGATGCGACCCGGGATGCAACAGGCCCTGATGGACCCCACACGGAAAAGAATTCTTCAGCAACAGCAGCCCGGTGGTCTTATGGGTCCTAGAAGGGGGTTAGTGCAAGAATTTTGGTCATATGTGGGCATTTGCATAAATGTATAGTTGTTGTCACCTAAAAACACAAGCCTTGGAAAAAAAAGGCAAAAGTAAATATCATATAAGAATAATTTGGTGTTGTACGGTTAAGGTCTTTGGTACTGTAAAAACAGCATATGTGCACGCTTGTTAAACATCTGCTGTGAATTTTCAGAGTTAAGCGGCGTAAGATGGCTGACAAAGTTCTCCCACAGAGGGTGAGCGTAACCATAACAGTATGAGTTTGTTTGTGTAATATTGAACGTGTGAGTTTCTAATGATTTTCATGTTCTTCAGATCAGAGATCTGGTACCAGAGTCTCAGGCCTACATGGACCTTCTGGCCTTTGAGAGAAAGCTGGACCAGACCATCGCTCGCAAACGCATGGAGATACAGGAGGCCATCAAAAAGCCTATCACGGTACTACTCTTCACGCTGTTTATAAACCGCTTGTAACATCCAGACAGCCTTACTGCTTAATCTGCATAATCTGTCCATTTAAAAAGCTAGTCAGTCACACGTAGTAACAGGTAGTACATTTTATGTTCTCAACCAGCAAAAGCGAAAACTGAGGATCTACATATCCAACACTTACACACCTGCCAAACCAGAGGGGGATGAGGCTGAAAAAGTGGCATCGTGGGAACTCAGAGTGGAGGGCAAACTCCTGGAGGATGTAAGTAGCGCATTTCACTGTGCGTTTGCCTGTTGCCATGTTGTATGTGAGAAGTCACGCGGTGGGGAATTCACAACAAGCCGCTACAGCTCCAGATAGGCTCATTTGGCTGCTGTCGTTTTTTTGGCAGCCTTGAGTCTCTCTGGTCCTCACTAGCTCATGTCCTCAGCTCACTCCTCCAAACCAGATGTGCTTTAAGCTGTTCCACGTTCCCTCGCTGGAAGGTTTTTTGGCAGACTCTTTGAGGATAAAGAATTGAAACTTTGGCCCCTGTGGTGAATCGAGTCAATAGAAGTCTGAACATGCATTCGCAGCCTCTGGGAATGTTGCTTCCCCTTGAAAAGAGGAAACGTTTCTTAGTGTTTTTTTTTATTTTGTTTTTTTTTCTGCCTCGGCTGTTGTAAGTATTGTTGAGGGAGAGATCGAGTTGCGCAAACTCGTACTGGCGCAATAGCTGGAGGCAGCTCGTGTCTGAAGAAACTCCCCCGATGTGGTCAGCACTAAACAATGCAGAATCAATCAACGACATGAACAAAAGATTCACATGTGTTTTCTCTCCCCTTTAGCCTAATTCTTTCTCTCTGTCCTTCCCGTGTTTAGCCTGGAAAACAGAAGAGAAAGTTTTCATCCTTCTTCAAAAGCTTGGTCATTGAACTGGACAAAGAACTTTATGGCCCAGACAATCACCTGGTGGAGGTACGGTGATCCCAGAACAGTGTTGTCTAGGAGACAGTATTGACCTTATTTATGTTTTTATTATTCTGTTTTGGTGGGCAATTTTATCGGTGCACAGTATTTTAATGGGAAAAAACACATACTATTTTATTTTGGAAATACATTCCTTGATTTTGTCGTTATGTTTTCTTTATATCGTTATAGTGGCACAGAATGCCCACAACTCAGGAGACGGATGGCTTTCAGGTGAAGAGACCAGGAGATGTGAATGTGAAATGCACTCTCCTCCTTATGCTGGACCACCAGGTATCACATGCACACATAAATAACTTTAAGGGGCAGTTTCCCAGACAGGGTTTAAGACTAGTCCTAGACTAAAATAAATGTTAACGCTGTCCAAACTGAAAACAACTTGCAATGGCATGTATTAAAATACATCAATGCCATTGAACTAGTAAATGTTTTTAGTAAGTAATGTTTTTTCGAAATGCCTGTTTGTAAAAATTACTTAAATGTCCTAATTTAACTAAGGAAAAGTCCTGGTTTAGAGAATCCCTCTCCGGGAAACTGTCCCTCTGTGTAATAAAATGTATACAATGGTCATTCAAAACTAGCTGGAAAACCACAGACCTGGCAACACTGCACAGCGTCTGTCATCAAGTTCAAAGGTCATCTCTGGATCCTAAGAAGTTCTCAGATGTGAAGTAGAACAAAATTTACAACATTTTGTTTTTAGCCTTTCATTCTGTTTGTGTGCCGATCAATCCGATTACAAATGGATTATTTGGTTGCATGCAAATGTAGTTTCTATGACATCCAAATTGACCAGTCATCTTTTCTTTAGGGATGTAATATTATTTCACACAGAAAGCTTTTTTTTAATTGACAATTATTTTATCTGAAGAAAATGTAAAAAAGCCAATATGTTATTGTACACTTACATCAGAGAGATTAGTGTAATAAACAAACATAATTATTCCAAAAAAGAGAAATTTGATTTTCTGTTCTGAACAAGAATTTGTTTCTAATTCTGTCGCTGTTACTCATTTCATAATTTTGATGTGTCAATGCATTTATGATGAGAATGATTGTCTGTCATCTTACCTGTACTTCTCTTCCAGCCTCCACAGTATAAGCTAGATCCTCGCCTGGCTCGACTTTTGGGCGTCCACACTCAAACCAGAGCCAGTATCATGCAGGCCCTGTGGCTCTACATCAAAAACAACAAGCTCCAGGACTGCCACGAGAAGGAGTATATTAACTGCAATCGATACTTCAGACAGGTGCCTCTCCAATACTTTTGAAATTGGCCCCTTTCTCGAGATGCCGAAAACGAGACGAGAAAAATAAACAGTTCTAGTATAGAATCCATTGTAGCCTATTGGCACTTGTAGGCTACCATTTTGTTTTCCGCCAAAGTACCTGACGTGAAAAGGTTGCAACCCAAACTTTATTATTAAATTTGGGATTATTCTAAAGGGATACTTCAGGCAAGAAACAAAATGTCCCCATGTTTAACTCACCCTCAAGGCATCCTGACTGAATATTACTTTCTTCTTGAAGAATAATGCAGTCGGCGTTATAATACCACGTATCCTTTTTATTCCAAGCTGTAGAATGGGAGTGAATGGGCGTCGACTTTTTGAAGCTCCAAAAGTGCATCCATCGATCAAATAACTGCTCGACACGGCTCCATGGTCTTAACAAAGGTCTTCTGAAGTGAATCGATGCGTTTGCTTAAGAGAAATATCCATATTGACAAGGTTATTAACGATAATGTCTAACATCCGTTCTTTGATTTTGCATTATTCTTCAAGAAGAAAGTCACATTCACTTAGGATGCCTTGAGGGAGAGTAAAACAAGGGGAAATTTTGATTCAAGCCTGAAGTACCGCTTTACATTAATGCAAATATTTAATGTGTTTCTAACAATCAGTTTTACAAATACAAGTCTTCCTAGTCAGGGTCCCTTTAAGGTCTTATTCAGCTTGATATAGCCTTTTAGCAACTGCCTGAAGAGTTTTGCACAGACCGGCACCAAAACATGTATTATACAGACAAATACTGTACAGAAGACGTACTAGGTAGTCAAGGACTCACTGTTGACACTTGTTATAATCCTGCAGATCTTTGGTTGTCCCAGGATGAGGTTTTCTGATATCCCCATGAAGCTCGCAGGCCTTCTGCAGCATCCTGACCCCATCGTCATCAATCACTCAATCAGGTGTGTGTGGGATTTGTGACCGCTCTCTACTACCGTTCTTAAGTTGCTTAATGTATTTCTTTTAAGAATACTTGTCTATCATTTCATCTTCACTTGACATGTTTGACATTACATAATTACAATACTTTCCTTTGTTGTATCATAGTGATGATGATTCTACTGTTATGTTTCTGTAGCTCAGTTGGTAGACAATTGTGTTACATCTATGCATTTGTGGACACTTTTATTAAACTTGTAGTGCATTTACAGTATACTTGAAGTTAAAGGTTGGAAATAATAAAGATTGTGGGTCCAAAATGACTTCTATTTAAAATCACGTAGTCCGTTCAAACCGCTGTATACATGTCTCATCTTTTATCTGTTTGATTGATTTTCAATCTCAAACAAAATGCTTCATTGTTATTGTCTGATAGTGTGGATCCCAATGACCAGAAGAAGACAGCGTGCTTTGACATCGATGTTGAGGTGGACGACCCGCTGAAGGGCCAGATGACCAGCTTTCTGTCATCCACAACCAATCAGCAGGAGATTGCTGCCCTAGAGATGAAGGTGGTTGTGCACTGACGAAACAAAAATACACCTGAAAAAAATCACATTCTTCTCATGTTCTTCTCATCTTTTTATTGCACTAATGCTTTTTGTTGTCCTAATGTTGACCGAATTGCTTCCATTGTTCCCCAACTTGTAAGTCGCTTTGGATCAAAGCGTCTGCTAAATGACTAAATGTAAATGTCATGTAAAGTACTAGGATAATGTACTAACTAAACCTTCACGTTCTCCATCACAAGATCCACGACACTATTGAATCCATCAACACGCTGAAGACCCAGAGAGACTTCATGCTCAGCTTCAGTAACAACCCGCAGGATTTCATCCAGGACTGGCTCAAGTCTCAGAGCCGAGATCTGAAGGTAAACTGAAACGTTCAGATTCACACTTTTCAGGTCAATTGACGTTACTGGACTCATTTAAATTTACCGCTGGTTTCTGCAGATGATGACGGACACTGTCGGGAACCCAGAAGAGGAGAGGAGGACGGAGTTTTACCAAGCACCCTGGGTCACAGAAGCTGTTGGACGCTATGTATTTTCAAAGGTGGGCTACTGTGTTATTTAGATAGATAGAAAAATTACAAAGGTAATCATGTTGTTTCTTTTGAATAATGAATTGTGTTGGTTTCAGGTCCAGCAGAGGAGACAGGAATTGGAACAGGTACTGGGAATCCGACTCACATAAGCATCAGACTCCAAACCCACTGCCACCTGATGAATTCGCTCTCCATTTACATCTGATGATAAATATTCTGTTTGAAAAGTAATGGAGGCATTTGGTCTATCTATTTTCTTTATGTGGGCGTTGTTGAAATGTTAAATATATATTGCACCGTCGTAA
Organism: Triplophysa siluroides; assembly: GCA_006030095.1. NCBI lineage: Eukaryota > Metazoa > Chordata > Actinopteri > Cypriniformes > Nemacheilidae > Triplophysa > Triplophysa siluroides. The sequence goes on from VCII01000015.1 coordinate 2,735,061, forward strand.
ACAGCCTGTCAGGTGCAGAATTTGCTGATTGTACAGTAACACAATTCTGCCCACATCAAATCTCAGATAGCAGACTAACTGGAACACCTCAGTCTCTTAAAACTTTCCTTGTGTATTTTGCTATAAAATATGACAGTAAGCAATTCAATGCATGATATTTGCTTAGTAACATCTTCTGTTTACTCTTTTTAATATTTCAAAGTATGATAAACTGTTTATCTAGTTGACAAAATGTACAGAAGCAACCAATGTAATGCAGCTTTTTGTACACTTTGTGTTTGCAGTAGTTAATTCCCAGGCTCACGTGCCCTTTTATAAATATTTCTGATTCTGGCTCTTCTTAGATTTTCAAATATATTGCACAGTTTTGAGATTAACCTGCAGTTACTTAAGAATAAGTAGATTCATAATGAAAATGCAGTGTTTTGCTTCAATATACAACATTCTGGATTTTTGTTTTTGGTCTCAGGAAAATATGCACTGCACTGTGTTAAAGAGCCGTGTTTTTGTGTTCGGCACATTAGGTTGTCCAGCTGTTTTGGTTCAGTACGCCAGACTTTCTGTCTTCATCTTGTTTGTGTTTAGATTTTTAGATTTGACTGTTTTTTAAATCTGCCAAGGCAGCAGAGACCATATAGCAATGCCCACATGTCTGACAAATATTGCATTGGGTGTGTAAGCCATCTTTTGTTTTCAGGTATTCAAAGCCATATTTTGTACTCTTGATCATTCAAGTTCATTGTGTAATTCTACATTCCAGGCACAGTTGTGAATTTACTGTCAGCGTTTGTTTTAATAAGTGGCCTTTCGTATTTGTATAGTCGCAATGAAAGTTATCATTAAAGAAATGTTTCAGGTCTAATGCAAGTTAAGCTCCATTTACAGCATCTGTGGCTTTTTGGAAGTTACCACAGAATATCTGTTTTCAAAAATAATTTTTCAAGTTCATTTCAGAGGTAAAAGTTATTATGTTTTTTCATTGGCAACATGTTAGAGATGCTATCCTAAGACCTTCATTTGTGAACTTTTCTTTTCTTTTTGATCCTCAGACAGTATCATTACTGGTCTGAAATGCTCTTACACATTTGCTATAGCCGTGACTGCATTCATTCATTGTTCTTTAAATGCAGTACAATTCTTACAATTTAAGGTGTGTTTTATATTTTTGTATCAATCAAATGCTTTTTGTACTTTTTTACTGGAAAATTTAGCATTTCAAACAATAAATTTGTTTCTATAAAGGGGTGTTGACATATTTAATGACGAATGTGCAACATTTTCAGTTATTTTAATTGACGAAAAACAGGTTTCGTAATATGAAATGTTGGTTGGTCAGAATTGATGGGAAAGAACAGATATTTCTAGCAGAAAGCAGACTGTTGGCAAGACAAAATCAAACATCAGTCGTGTTGATGCATGAAGTTGCATGCATCTATAGTTCTGGAAACAAGATAGTCTGGTTATACCTGTCTCTATTGTTACCTCACCTTAACTGAAGATTAGTTTGCCTTTGAAACACATTGGCTAGCTGTTTGTTAAACCGGTGGATGACCTCTAACCCTCGATTTACACAGTAACTAAATACTAAGAAATATCTTAACTTTTGGTTGTTTAAAATTATAACTACACTTAATATAATAAAACCAATAACTCATCTAAAATACGATATAACAATAATGGTTTGATACAAAGTAGAAAGTCGCAACCCGTTATAATGTTATTATTATTTTATTGTTGTCAGCTAAATGTAAAACAATTGGTTTGATGAATAAAAGATAATTTAGATGCAGACATGCACGCGTTGTGGTTACTCTCCGCTAGTTAGGGGGCACTAGTGAGTGTAGCGCACCGGCCGATCACACCTGAAGAACACAAAACGGAAATACGCAACGCATCACCGGAAGTTTGTGTATTCAAGATGGCGCTGGACGGTATTGAGCAAGTAAGTGCTATTTCTGAGTAGAACCTATAGAAATGATCTATGTAGTTAGCTGTGTTGTTGTTGCAAGTGCTGTATATCTTATGTGTTTACCCCACAGTGACAATAATGTAGAGAAACGTACGACAGAACTGATGATTTAAGCGCTTTTTCTCGGAATTCAGCGGAGTTTGCTGTCTCATTGTGTCTCACTGACGTGAAACAACACTCATAATGACAGAACAAAACACTGATCATAACATAACATGACACATTGTTGATCTAACACTGGAGAACTATAATAGAAATACACTTTTCACTTCTGTAGCTACTGTAGGAACTTAAATGTGGGATCATGACTGATCATAACATGACAGATTTCTCCACAGAAAAGATGACATCATTTAAACTGTCTTTATTATTATTAATGAACCGTCTGTTTGTCATATCGGACTTGACATGTTTTATGTCACCGTGATCGTCTGTTGTTGCAGATGGATGTTGAGGACAGTAAAGGGGGCACTGGGCTTCGACAGTATTACCTGTCTAAAATTGAGGATCTTCAGGTAAAAACAATCGCGAAATGTCCCAGATTATATAGGTGCGTTATTGTTTGTCATGTGTGAATGTGCTTGTGTCTTCACTCAGTTGACAGTAAACGACAAAAGTCAAAATCTCAGACGTCTGCAGGCTCAAAGAAATGAGCTAAATGCCAAAGGTATAGTCTGCAAACGTGTTTCTTCTTCTTCTTCTTCTTATTATTATTATGCATAATATGTTATCTTCAAGCATGGAAATGAAATGGCTTTTATTTAGTATTGTGTATATGGTTGTAGTGCGTCTCCTGCGTGAAGAGCTGCAGTTACTGCAGGAGCAGGGCTCTTATGTAGGGGAGGTGGTGAGAGCCATGGACAAGAAGAAAGTTCTGGTCAAGGTCTGGTGGTCGTTATTTTCTTCCTATCTTTCTCATGTGATGATCAATTCTGAGATTGTTTTCTATATATGTGTGGGTATTGATTTGTTCTTCTTTTATTGTAGGTGCATCCCGAAGGAAAGTTTGTTGTGGATGTGGATAAGAACATTGATATCAATGATGTAAGTTGTTTGCTTAGGAAAGAGTCAGCTTACCCACCAGTCATTTTATTACTACATCAATTTATGAAGCTCAAAGCATGACAGGTCTTTTATTTATGCGGATGTTTATCCTTTTTCTCAGGTAACTCCAAATTGTCGTGTAGCACTTCGAAACGACAGCTATACGCTTCACAAAATCCTGCCAAACAAAGTGGACCCACTCGTCTCGCTGATGATGGTGGAGAAGGTGCCAGATTCAACATACGAGATGATCGGAGGACTGGACAAGCAGATCAAAGAGATCAAGGAAGTGATCGAGCTCCCAGTCAAGCACCCAGAACTGTTCGAAGCTCTTGGAATTGCACAGCCTAAGGTGAGTGATAGGGCTGTATTGTGTGAAGCCTTTTACTTCCATCTGCCGTCTGTTCGTGCTCTGTAACTTGTATCCGTGTGTTGATGGTTGGTCGGTAGGGTGTGCTGCTGTATGGACCTCCTGGCACAGGAAAGACCCTGTTGGCCAGAGCTGTTGCCCACCATACAGACTGCACCTTCATCAGAGTGTCGGGATCAGAGCTCGTGCAGAAGTTTATTGGAGAAGGTTAGTATACCAAGTGTTTATGAATGACAGCATTATTTTAAAGATACTTTTATTGTTGGCATCGTCTTCACAGAGTACACAGCATAACATGGTTTTCATTAAGTAACGAATGGAGATAATATTTCCCTCAAGCAAGATTTTAGTATTGACTAGAGTGTGATTGTAGGAGCCCGTATGGTGCGCGAGCTCTTCGTCATGGCCAGGGAGCACGCGCCGTCCATCATCTTCATGGATGAGATCGACTCCATCGGCTCGTCCCGACTGGAGGGAGGATCAGGAGGAGACAGTGAGGTGCAGAGGACCATGCTTGAACTCCTAAATCAGCTGGATGGATTCGAGGCCACCAAAAACATTAAAGTGAGATACACACATCTGTCACCTGTGTGACAACCTTTGTGTTCGGCTTTAGCCAAGCTCGCGGGCATCTAACGTGTTGGCTTGAGTCATGGTTTACGTTGAATCATTTTGATGTATATATGCTTGTTTTTCTCAGGTTATCATGGCAACAAACCGTATTGACATTCTTGACTCCGCCCTCCTCCGACCAGGTCGCATTGACAGGAAGATTGAATTTCCCCCTCCCAATGAAGAGGTCATTTTCTGCTCTGTTCTGAGGCTGTCCAAAATTTTGTTTTGTTGTGTTTTTTAACACTCTAGTATTGAATGTTGCAAAAGCTTCCAGCGACCTCATAAATGTGTGTCGTGTTCTCTTTAGGCCCGTTTGGACATTTTGAAGATCCACTCACGTAAAATGAACCTGACACGTGGTATTAACCTGCGTAAGATTGCAGAGTTGATGCCAGGAGCGTCTGGAGCAGAGGTCAAGGTAAGGTCATCTCAGTTTGAACTTGATGAGTAATGAATTTCATTCATAAAAAGCTTCGTAACATACTCATTTATTTAAAATAAAGAAATGCACACACTTGTTAATGAAAAATGATTAAAAAGAATCTACTACTCCGAGTTAGCATGATTGTAAGCAGTGTTTTATTTGTGTTTGTCTGACAGGGTGTCTGCACTGAGGCAGGGATGTACGCCCTGAGAGAGAGGAGAGTTCATGTCAACCAAGAAGATTTCGAGATGGCTGTTGCAAAGGTAATAGGAAAAGGATTTTACTCCAGGTTTAAAAAATGTCCTTATGAAGTTTTTCTGTATATCTCTAGTTTATCATTCACGTTCTTTTCACAGGTGATGCAGAAAGACAACGAGAAAAACATGTCCATCAAGAAACTCTGGAAATAGAAGTAGAGTCAGTGATTTACCTCTTTTTTTGTGTCTTCAAGTTGCTTTGTCATCACCCAAATGTATTCAAAATAAATTGTTTCCCACTTAGGATGATTTCTCACCGTCTTTTTCTTGTATAAAAATGTGCTCGATAGGTTTCGCTTTCCTGAGAGGTTCATCACTGTTCAAATTATTATTATAGAGATCAATCCATGCTTTATGTTTTTCAAATTAACAAGGAATTTGAATTACAACTAAAGACTAATTCTTTAACAAAAAAGCTTTATTACAGTGCCGGAAGAGGTAAGAATGGCAACATCCTGCTGTGTTATAGCAGCCAGTTTGTCCACAAAATGTGACACTAATTTTTTACCTCATATTACCATAACACGCATCAAAATAAACCTTCTGTTGTATTTGGCAAACTGGAAGTTACGTAGAAACCCCTTTTCCAAGATTCACTCATAAATATGCTTTATAAAGTGAGACAACAATCTAATTTCAATAGAGTTTAAACAGAAAAGATGTTTTTAAAAATATGTCCATCTTTACAGAACACAGCATATGTTCTTCATACCCGCACTTTCTTGAATTTCTTTATATGTTTGGAGGGAGATCTATGCTTATATACAATAAGTGCTGTCTAATCATTTAATCACAGCGTGTTGTGTAATGTCCTTCCAATGATACGGGTGGTGTGATTTCATGACCCACTTACACTCAAGTTTAACCTAAATTCTAAAGGCCATTCAATGTTTATAATTTCCTTTTTATTAAATCTCTTTCACTTTCTGGTTTATTTATGAGTCTGTAATATATCCTTTATATATCGGTACACACTCATTGAATAGATGGGAATTGGAACTTGGAAGTCAAATGTCTAGGTTTCTAACTGGTAAACATTTTCACCAATACATCATAAAATGCTTATTTTTAGTCATGGTGGCTGATTGGTCAATACTCACTGGCCAATAAAAACCCGTTTCATCTGCATCTGTAAAGAGAATCCTGGGGGATTCTGCTAGTCACCTAGAATCACCCTAACACAGGAAATAAGAAAACGTTCAAATGTATAAAGATTGACTTGAGAACTATGGGAAGAACTACATAGGCTTGAATAATTTAATAAACGTTTCTGCTTGATGCTAATACTAATACACGCTGTCGTTGTTGATGAACTTGAAAGTTTGATGAACATTTGTCACTGCAGGTGACCTTAAGTTGCATTTCAAACATTAATATTATTCTGAGTATCATTAAAATACACATAATAGTAAAAAATCTCTTAATAATTATTGATCATGTTTTTTGAAAATACCTTATATTTTGAACACATAGTAATTCCTGTATTTTAACATTCAGAGGAAATCATGCTGAAAAATGACATTATTTACTACACATATAACATAAAAGTTTCTATTTTATTTCTACTCACATGAGTTCAAATTATAATTCTGCATCTCATCCAAGACAAATACAATTTTGGAACAGAGCTAGAATTCAGAGCTATAAGTTCTGAGTGATGCACAGGCCCGGTGTTTACAAACCCAACCCAGTGATGACTCTGGCAAATAAGTGTCCCGCTCAAAGTCCTTCACAGCATGTCAGTGAGAGGTTACAGCAGTTTCAATACACCAAATTTACTGACGTGAGTTTCGTTTTCTTCAACTTTCGGTCAGATCGAGGAAAAACTGTAAGTACTGACGTTTGTCATTTACAGGCAAAACTGCACATATGACGAATGTAGACATGTAAAACTTTTGTAGATTTTAAAAGAATTCAGACTGAATGAAACACATGGTTGGTTATGTCATATCACTACTCGAGTACATTAGCCTGTAACTGACTGATGGATCAATGTATGCTTAATTCTCTGCATGCTGGAGAGTCTTATTCAGTTTTTCAGTCAGTGGTACTAATTGGATTATTATTTCAGGCACAACTGACAGACATTAATACGGTTTTGATATTAAGCATGGTCATTATATTTCTCAAAAGGTTTTTTAAAAATCATATACATATTGATGTTGATTTGAAACTATCTCCACCAATAAGATTGAAGTGGTGTGTCAAGTAAAAATCAAAAACATAGCTTCTGTTCAGCAAGTAAAAGTGCATATCTGAATCAATATTTTCAAAACGATTTTCAAACGTTTTAAAATAAACATGAAATCAAACAGACTTTCATGCGGTTAAAACACATACAGTTATGGGGTCTACATGAGGCTGTCTTTGCTGTCCTTTACGTTTTGATTTTTGTGTTCTGTCTGTCACAACGGCAATCTTGGTGCTCGTGTTTTGGTTATATCACACAGAATTTGACTTGGCGGTTTATCAGATAATACCTCATTTTACAGTTATATAGCCTATTTTTACAAGCCAAACATAAAGGGCAAAATGAATTATTCACAGCGGTCTGTGTCTGTATGAATCAAAAAGTATGTGAATAATCCAACACATGCACACACCAGATTTTCATCTTTGTAAGTGGAACAAATGTCTTTTTGTTTTTGTTTCTTTGCAGACACTCCTGAACGATTTCATGGCTGATTATATTTATTACTATATCCAGTAAGAATGACACAATGTTATATTATTATATTAATACATTTACAATCATTTACAAATACAGAGCGAGAGTTCAATTTGTATACACAATAGACATTAAGTGCTGTTTCTCTCGTGATGTAGGACGTTTTTATCGCCGGTGCTGGTTTTGGCTCTGTGTCTGTGTATATTGAAGTACTGCTGCAGATTCTGCAGAACAGATGTCATGGACATGCACACAGACTCTGACCTGTCAATCAATGACCGCGTGTTCGTCATTCCTATTGACGAGAGAGATGAGCCCGACCATGAGGAAGAAACTGACTACGGACCGCCACCGTATGATCTAGTGTGCCCTCCACCATCATACACAGAGGTACAGATCTGTCTCTTTATCTGTTTGTCTGCCCGTCCATCTGTCTTCATTCTGTCTACATACATCCCTGCTTTTTTACAGTGCGGCATGAAAATATTTGCTCCCAGTGGTCAAGAAATTCTAAACACGGGGATCGATGCTTCTCATGGGTCAGTAGAGATACCGCCTCCACCCTACAGCCCACCTTTAGATTTGATGTCACAGACACCCCGCCAGCCAAGTGGCAGCTGAATGTGGATTTTTGAAGATGTGTTTTATATCACAACCCAACTTATGCATTTTACTGTAATGTCTGTAATTCTGTAAGTTTACACCAACCAGACTTTCCTTGGAAAAATCAATCAGAACGCATGAACAACAGAATCAACTTTAATCAACAGGAGGTATATACAGCGCACAGTTTTCCATTCCCTTATCACTGAAGACATGACGCAGTTTTTACCTTAATAAGGTAATTAACCAAAGTCTGTCGAGTTACTCAATAGGAGTCCTATATAGGAGTTTAGAGTCAGAGATAATGTTTATCATATACAGAAAAGATGGATGGATCTTGTGAACCTTGTCAAGAGATGTAAGCTTGAATTGGGCTTAACCGGAATAAATCAATAATTGTGTTTCTCTTATATTCATTTCTGTATTAAATTAGTATATATACACTCCTGTCTGCTGTATGTATTTCAAGTTTGGTTAATAACATTACATCTTATGGAGATTTCAGTGAGGGTTAACTTAAAATAAGCACATTACAAATTAAATTAAATATGATACATGCTATCAAAGGACCAATAATGCATTTAAAACATTACGCCAATGTTTATTTGTACAACAGCTGTAAAACAATGTGCATTGTGAAAAGGACTATATTAATAAGTCTGACGAATTCAACTCTTAAAAGTCCCATTATTGTTATTTTTGCCATAAAACATAAAGCTGTTAAAAGCTAAATGTTCTTTTTCACAGAAACAAAATACTTTAACAGGGAAGATGTGAAATAATTAGATGGCAATATAATACAATTGTATTTTGTATCTGTGTATAACTGGTCAAGCAAGACACGTCCAATGGTTTTGGATGTTTTTATTTAAAGCAAATCGCAAAACTATTTAGCTGTTTATCACAGGTAAAATGGTTTCATCATGTGTTCCCTGTGAAGCCCGCACTGTTTACAATATTATATAACACACAAAATAAATACAATTCTGTTCACAAGCTTGGTTATTTATTTAATTTCATTATTTAAGCTTGATTGTAATTGTTGTTATTCTGTTAAAGAAAAATAAATATTAACAATCTATTTGATTTTTTTGAGTAAATGTTTTTTGAAGGACAGTTTTTTACTATAACATTGATGCACAACATGACATTTGTTCATCATTAATGTGAACGTGCTTTTATTGTTTGGCACAATTTAACAAACATATACAACAATGTCAGAAGAAGCAAAAACATGTACATACAATATATACAGATAAAAAAAATTGAAATTGAAATTCTATACCATACATAAATAAGCTCATATTTCTTCCAATATTAATCATTCTTGGTGATGTGATTAAATGTTTAACTTGTCATGGTTTTGAAAAACAGTATGTGGTTTGATGCAGGCAGGGGTGAAGTCATACGTGTTGAAGATTGTTGCGATACTAAACTACTCTCTTGATGATGCTTCATATATGATTTTAATCACACAATCACAATCAGAAATGCCATTTTCAATTCAATTTTACAAACACTGTTACTACACATAAACACACAAAAGTGAGACAAATGTACACAAATAGCTACATATGAAGATACACACAAGTGTATGAGAATCATATAAAAATCCTTCAACACTTCAGAAAGCTATTTGTTTATTGTGATGATGATTCTGTTGTTCTGAGCATGATGTGAACCTCAACTGAAGAAATAATCCAGATAAACACTTTTCCTGCGGTTCCCTGTTTGTGTAATCTGACCATTCTGTCCACCCTTTATGTCTATTATGTGGCTGAACTGGTTTATCAAACTCAATTGAGGTATTTGACCAATATGATTTTTTTAACCAATCTGATGCGTTGATGCTGATGTTGTGTGTCAAAACCCTTGAAAGTCAGCCCTGAAATAATAACAAGCCTGTCAAGACTTTTATATGTTTTGAAGATTTTCTTCAAATTCTAAATGTAAAATCTTAAATTCTTGTGTATCCCCACAGTAGTAGAGAAGTGTTATTAGAGCAATAAGACTCAACAAACAGTAGTCCACAATAAAACAACAATATAAAACAAAATCTATACAGACCCAAAGTCAAAGATTTCTCATAAAAGTCTGTTTAAGGTAATAACTGCAGTTGGGATTTTTTTAAAGGTCCTTTATAAATATCTAGCAGATGGTGTAAATAAAGTCATTTCAACTACACTGTAAAACTTATAAAAAAACATTTTCTTTCATAAAACAAGACTAAATATCTTAGGTCACTTTTCTTTTCTTGTTAAGGAAACGTATCGTTATTTAAGAAGTTCTAAATATTTTTACTAGAAAACAAAAACACTTAGGAAGAATGTCATTTTTTGCATGTTGCTGTGCTAATGCCAGTAATGAGACCAGTCTCTTCTTGCTCATTTTGAATCTCAAAAGTCAAAGTGTTTTCATTTTGATTAAATTAAAGTTTAATTAATAGTACTAATAGGAAAATATTAAATAGTATTTAAATCTACAGTAAGTTACTGGCTAACCTGAGGCAAAATTACAGCAATATTTTACAGTGTATTTTAATAAAGTACAGAGGATTGAATACAATAACTGAGCTTTGTCATTGCACTGTCACATTTGTTTTATACTAATAACTTTTTTCATGTTGTATGTTAAAGGGGTCATATGACACGGCTAAAACGAATATTGTGGGGGTTTTTTAGATGTAATGCAATGTGTTTACACGATTTAAGGTTCAAAAGCGCTGTATTTTCCACATACTGTGCATGTTTGTATCTCCTCTTTGCTCCGCCTCTCTGAAAAGCGCAGATTATTGACGAAGCTCATCGCTCTGAAAAGTGAGCTGTGCTATGATTGGCCAGTTAACCAGTCTGTAGTGATTGGTGGAATACTGCAAGCGTGTGAGTGAAATGTAACGCCTCTGACCATATTTGGAACATCAGGTTCCTCTTCAATTGTACTGACAGGTACGCCCAGCTGACTTACGTATATATTTTGTCGGTCTTAGTCAAATCATACCACCAACTGATGTAGATTTGTGGGGGTGTGGTTACAGGAGGTGTTTCAGGCAGGTCTGGGTGAGCATTCGCTTTTAGATGGAATGCATCCTTTGTTACCAAACTTTAATTTTTGCAATTTTAAGTGTCTACTACAAGTTTCAAGGAGTTTTATCCTCTGCTGCACACTGTAAAAAAAAGTTGAATAAAAGTAAGAAGCCAACCGATTGCGAGCACATTTTTGAGTTAACTCAACAAACAGACACTGAAGTCCACCCAACTTAAAAAAATGTTTAACAAGTCGTCAGTTGTCACAATATAGTCAAGTTTAACTAATGAACAACAGAACAAAATATTTTTTGTTGGCTGAACATAAATTTATCTATGAGAATAGAGAATTTAGATGATATAAAAAATGTGGATTTAGAGATCGTTTGAAATTGATAGTTGAAGAAGTCTCAGCGCTGAAAGATGTCGGACATGAGCCGCATGCAATAAGTCAAACTGAGTTGTATATGTATATGCCAGCAAGAACTAAAATACTTATCTTTACAAGAAAAAAACATGGTCCAATGCATCTCTGGGAGCTTTCAAACTCTTACTATATTGTTTATTCTGATTACACTGTTTTGCTAGTTGGGCAAACTTTCTGACACATCTGGCCCAAAACTTGAGAATCTAAGTTCAATCAACAAAGTAATCTTTGTTAGAAACATATTTAGGCTAATTTTGTTTAGTATATGCAAAACAATAATTTGACTCCTTTAACCATAAATCCTACTTAACTGCCTTCTTAGAGAGAACATTTTGCAAGTTGGATTTACAGGAGGATATATCCTTTGGATTCAGCCTATATTTGATTTTGTGTATATATATATTTTTTTTTTGCTCTTTATAACATATGTATATTTTTTCAATTTGTGAAATCTTATCCATTTGATTGCTAAATCAATGATGTCTTTACATGTCAACTGTAAAAGAAAGTGGATTGATTGATGATGTGGGACTGAAACTTCACTTTGATGGTGGTGATTTCACAATGTGTGAAGAAAAATTATTCTAGGTTTGTAGACACTGCCAAGATTGTGCCATATACAGTAACTGACCTAACACAATATATCAAAAGTGTATTCTGAAAGTTTCGGAGAGAGAGACCATCCTCAATTCAGTTCACATTTATTTGTAAAGCACTTTGCATATCGTTTCAAAGTTTTCGATTAGACGACTTTCATTTCAAAGATTCAAAGACAGTTGCAATCCTAAATCATTATAATATGAGAGGATAACAGAAAATACTATCCAGTAGAAAATATATGCCTAGTGTTTACAGCTAGCAAAACGAATACGCATTTCAAGTAATGATAACGCCATCATAAAAGGTCTTCATAATGTGTGCATGGGAACAAAAAAGCAAATGGAAAATAGTTGGATAAATATATCCTGTGGTTAAAGCTAATAGATGATAGTGATTAAACTAAAAACAATATCATGTACGTAAAGAACAATAAATGAAAGGAAAGTACAACCACACAAAGGAAATGCTATAAAGTTGCACTCAGTGATGATGTGTTGAGTAGAAACACAGACACATGATGATGTTTAATGTAGTTTTGATATCAAATTTTAAGTGAAATTTGTTGAGTTCATTCAGGCTATGAAAAAACTGCCAACAGCCCATGAACAACATCATCATACTGCTGAACATAAGTTTAGGTGCACATTTGAAAGAATCAACTAATTTATGGAATGTCTGCTGTATCTTAATCCTCTGGCTGACTGTTTATTGCATTTGTTCATGAGGAGCGATGTCGCTGGTATAATAATCTCTGCGCTGCTGTTGTAGATCAGACACACAACAGATTACAGTGCAATACACAACCAGAACAACACAATCATCATCATAATAAACTAACAGCTGTGTGAAATGTTGAAGGACCTTCATATGATACTGTTCATATCTTGATGTGTATTTGAGTATATTTGTCTGTCTCACATGTTATTTATGTGTAGTAGTAACAATGTTGAACTTAAAAAGACGTGTCTGATTGTAGATGTGTAATTAAAATATACTGTATATGAAGCATCTCTATGACAATACATCATCAAAAGAGTAGTTTGATAGTTTGAAAAAGACAAAAAGAGATTTTAGGAGTCTAGATTGAACAAATACTCACACACACACACTGAAATATTACTATGACTGTGTAATCTACTGGATCTTCATCATTCATGTCATCTTTTCACTCGATTTTTAAAATAATTATTTTTCACTTTTGTTTATTCATTTAATGTTTTTAGAATAGATTTGATTTAAATGCTATACTGTAGCCTGTAACTTGAGATGTTTCTGCTTTTATCTGACAGGAATTAAAACTGTAATAGTATATCGGTTTTTTACACGTTATTATTTTTATTCTGCAACCCAAACTGTCTCTCACACACTTTTGAATATTAGCACTTTAATATTAGTTTGTTGCATGTTTATAATGTTTTGTGAGTGATTAAGCATTTTGCAAACAAAAGGAGTTGGACAAATAAGCAATCGAGAAAAACTGTGACAGATGTTGTTAGTGATGTTGTTACAGTGAACTACAACTTAAAATAAGTGTATGTCTTGTTTGTTTGTAGAATTTAGCTATTATAGATTTTGGGTTAACGATTAGTCACATACAAATATATATCTATTTATTCAATGTTACAAATATTCGCTAGATGAAGCTTTAAATTCATTTGTGTTACAGTGAACAATCACATTGTTATTTCATTACGCATAAGCTCTTGTGTCAAAACTCAAAAACATAAGTATAAATGTAATGTTAAATTGATTCAATTGTTATTTTGGTTAATATTAAGTGATGATAAATATGCACTTTGTACTTGAAATCATGGCGAGTAGGCTAATCAAATTGTGTGTGTTTTTCAAAGACAATAGAATTAGAATAGAAAGTTAATGTACAGTACACGTATTGTGGTAAACAGGAGCATGTATGAGTGTTCCTTTTCGAGAGAGGTCTCTCTACACCTTACTGAAACGTTATTGAATAACGCCAGTGGAAATGAAAATGTAACTGGCCAATGTGGTCCAAGACGGCGCTTAGGGGCGTGCTCACCACCCCTATATATTACACCGTCTGGACCACATAACCTTAGAATCTTTCTCCTTCACTTACCTTTGCGTGCTGTTGAGGATACACCCAGGAGACGAGGAAGGACTAGGATCCTCCTACTCGAGTGTTCCAGCATGCCCGTGTGTGCCTTATCTTCCGGGGCCCATCGACCCACATGACACGCATGCACACTGCGTACTCAGAGTGCCGGACTGCCATCAGCGCAGATTACAGTCCTGTTTGGCGCATCGGGGTTGACCTCATGTCGCTGGCAGCTTCCGACAAGCAAGTTTGCTACCATCATCCACGATGAAGGCTCTGCTGAACAGATGCGTGTGAACGCCTCGCGCCGTCGGCTCAGTGTTGGTGTAACCCATCTATCCCAAAACAACAATAGATAAATTATATTACTAAAACATTCTTATGACACGTGATCAATGCAAACATTAGTCATAAACATTATCAGACTGTGATAAGTGATGGAGCGACAGCTTGCATAAGTCCTCACCTATACAAGTAAACAAAGTACAACAGGCAGTGGTTTTATCTAGCGCTGATATGCAGAAATAATGCAAACAAACTGACCAGAGGTACATCAGCCACAGGTCCTGTGCAGTCTGCTCGGCCTACACCAATGAGACAGCAGGTCTCTGGAGGATTCACTGAGGGGATTGTGGGTTCCTCTGGTTCTGCATAGGAAAACAGTGCACGTGTGATTCAAACTAGACGTATGAGATTATTTGATTCAAGCTTGATATTGAAAACATATACAGTGAAGTTTGATAGTATGAAACAGTTTTCCGTCATCCTGGTGTGTCCACATTACATGGTCATACTCAGACACAATGAATGGTTGCACACTTTGTTATTCGATGAATATTTTAGGTAGTAATAAGGTAGTCATAAAGAATAACTATGTAACATTTAAATTTCTCTGAATCAAACTTGAGGGCTAAGACTGTTATAAACAAACTACACAAACACCTGCAGGAACCTCACCTAGTACCTCCAGAACCTCATCCAGATGCTCTTATGCTCACTGTGCACAATGTTGTGTGTTTGGACGGGTTTTCTCTTCTATTCAAAAGAGCTGCAAGACTCCAGAGAACTCAAACAGATCTTTAATCCACTTCAACACTTGAGCTGTGTGGTTGTGTGATGGTTTTTGAAAATAAAGAATTAACAAATGTTTAAATATAAAACTAATATACTGTGAATTAACATGGCAATGTAACTATAAAGTTAAATCATTTGTGTATCAAATGGAATATAAATGCAGTTAAGACAAACATTGCAATCACAGCACAGAGCACAAAATGGCGGAACCCTTCGTCTTATACGAGTCAATATATAAGACAAATGAATAAAACACGATTACAAAATGCTTAAATATCCACAAAGGAGATATACGCTTATTTACTTCCATCCGTATTACACTGGGTTAAAAACAAATAACTACAGGATAATGATCGTCATTGATAACTAACATATTAAAACACAAAGTCACAAATAACTAGAAACTCAGCAGCAAAACACTGCACAGAAAATCACAATTCGATGAGATCAGATTCAGTCAATACTGTGCGCGTGCCCGCGGTGGAACAGATTGACAATCTCTATCAACAGGTGCGTGAAGACCACACCCCGTTGTGACAATACTGCCACCTTCTGTTAAAGTCATGCAACTAAGAACTGTGTTCAGTCACAACAAACATTGCAAAGACAACAAATCACGGGATAAAAACCTCCGAGGCTTCTCTGGACAGTCCTCATGTGTCATCATTCACACCAGCCAATAAAGTGATAGAGAGCCGTATTCACAAACACACAGTGACACTGCGCGATGTGCAAAAATCTCAACATTTACTTTTGGCAGACGCTTTTATCAAAACTTAAGTTTAAATAAGCTTAAATTTCATTATCCTATACATTAATACATTTATATTAGTATGTACAGTACACTGGGTTCGAACCCACGATCTTGTGTTATCAACGCAATGCTCTCACCACTGAGCTACAGCAAAGCGTTTAAAAATAACACACGCATGCATTATAAACATAATGAAATAGCATAAAGTTATAAATACTCACCATTTAAATTATTTTCCCTAATATTACATTTCCTAGTATTGCATCACATCAGCTCCGCCATTCACTTGCGTGCGTTTCTATGGGAACGTTGCCACCACTAATATGGCGGCGCCGTACGTTAAACGTAAGATCCAGCAACCAACGCATTGTCTAAATATTTCTTATATCTATGGGGTTTACGACATAATAACACATCGGTAAAAATTAAAATATTTTTTAAAATAGAGGAGCTGCGAGCTGGTGTTAGTTGTTAGTATACACTGGATACAGGGACAGTATTGGCAGATACGAGTCAATGAGAACCCGAGAGTCAAGACTCGTATCAAGGTGGTTGGTGGCGGGTGAATATGAGTTAGGGCGGGAAAGAGACTTGTTGAATACCAGTGTGGAATGGTGTGTTGTTGGCTCGCAGCTCCTCTAATAAACGACATTTGTCGCCAGCTATTTATACTACGAAAAAGCAACACCCGTTTCATTAATGGTATTTTTTGAATATATTGATTTCACACTTTAGAAGCTGAATTCATCAGAAACTGATTTATTATACACATTACTACCCAAAACGAAACTTCAAACACAACTATATTAATAAGTGACAATAAAAACATCCCCAAAACAGTTCCCAGGCCTGCGTCATTAATTATTCAAACGACAGCCAATGGGAAGTCTCCAACAGCAGACCTAGCAATGTGTTACAATTAATATAGCTTTTGTAAAATATTGTTGTTAAATAATCTAAAAGAGCCTATTTTTATATTATAACAACAAGTGTGTTGAAGTCTGGAGACAATAATGAGATTGAAGGGGAGAATATTTGGCGTAATGTTATGCGAGTAAAGGAGATAACTGTAGCAGCCGAGTGAATTACAGTAAAACGGGTTACTATTAATACCTTTTTCGTCTTTTATATGTGTATCATCTATGTCGGATTATGGGAATATTTTAGGATTCTCGTAATGTGTCCGTGTGCGGCTTCAATGTGATATTTGCAGTATGTCCGTTACACTGACTTAGAAATTAAAGCCAGATTCGTCACAAACACAGATGTCACACAAAACACAAAAGTCTTTGTAAGACGCCATTTACTTACCATTGAAGGACGTCGAGTATTGAATATGATATAAAATCCAAACACATAATCCTCAGTGACAGACAAAACGGTTGTGCTTCCGTGAAAGAAAATGGCAGCACCAGTATTAGGCGGGAAAGCGCGTGCAAACATCGTGCACTTCTGCTGGCGCAAAGGACGAAATTATTATTGCTCTACAAAATCTTTGTTTTGTCACGCGATTGTTTTTCTAAAAGTTTTGTGATTTATCATTTAGACTTTGGAATTAAATGCTTTAGCTCCTATACTTGCTCATACGAAAATTAACCAAGAGTACTAGCGACTATAATAAAAAAGCAATAAGGAATATTTATTTTGGAAAGTCAAACGTTTACATACATCTAGCAGAATCTAAAAAGGTTTTGAATTATAGTCCTGCTCTCAATATGTCACATAACAGATGTTACATCATCCATAACACAGAATATGAACTAAATAAAATTTGTTTTGTAAAAGTTGTTTTTTGTTTGTCTCCTTATATTAAACCTCCTTCTGGTTTCATCCTGCAGCAGGGCTGTGTTGAGCTCGTCGAGTATAATCATCAGGAACCAACGGACCGAATGTGATGTTCTGAGAGTTTCCTCTGATGTTTGGTGAAAAGTATAATATATTTCATGTTGATGGCTGTATTTTGTTGTCTAATTTTGTTGATTAACTGTAGGAATTTGTGATGCTTCAGTGCAATGTTTGCTTTTGTTGCATGTTTTTTAATGTTTTGTGAGTGAAGAAGGATTTTTACAAACAAAATGTGTCGTTTTGATAAATAAGCTTCAGTTACAGCCTCTGTGTTAATTGTTTTGAAATGTGGTGTCAGAGTACACAAATGTTTAAGCAATAGAGAAAAACTGGGACGGATGTTGTTACTGTAAACCTCAAATCAGTGTATGCCTTGTATGTTCGTAGAATTAAGATATTAAAAATTCTGTGTGAACTATCAATAGTCAGATTACAAAAAATCATATTCAGTGTAACAAACAAGTTGTTAAGGATAATATAGTATGTAGTTATTCGATATGTCCGCTAGATGGAGCTACATATTAATTTGTGTAATAGTCAACAAATAGTTCAAGCTCCTGGGTCAAAACTCAAAATCTACTCAAGTCGTCCAATTTTGTTGATTGACTAAATGAATTTTAATATTTGCTTTTGTTGCATGTTTATAATGTTTTGTGAGGGATTAAACACGTATTGTTGTAAACAGGAGCATGTATGAGTGTACTGGGCTAAATCTCTATTGGGAGCGCGCTCCCGTCGCCTGCACGCGCCTCAACAGTGTTTACGATTGAAAGCGCGAAACTCGCACCGAGTGTATCTCTACATTCATAACTTGCCAGTAAACCTTTAATTTGACCTTGAATTGTGTTTCTTCAAATAACCTGAAAGAGTGAGATTTGACTTTTATATACAATAAATAAACAGGCTATACGTTTCAGTCATTACCTTGATTATTTAATTAATTAAATAATTTAAGCGTTATTATTACTATCGAATACGCATACGATTCTTTTAATTGTTATTATTTTTGTCATAAAAATGTATAATTAAAAAAATATTATTTTTGATGCAAAATATTTTTAAAGGACAGTACGTTACGTGGTTTGATGCCGGCATGACGTCATATTGACGTTAATCACTGCGTAAAGTTGTACGTGCAGAAGATCGTGGCGATAAAAAAAACTTTGTTTGCTATTTAAATGGTTATTTTGTTTTTGCTTTTCATTTTTTTGTGAATTGACATGTATTCACTCCATCATTTGAACACATGGGACGGGGACAAGACGACTCTCCAGAAGCAGAAACTGCCGTGTTTCATCATCACAGGTAAACCTACAAAAACACTAGTTACAACCACAACCGGTGGTCTGGTCTTAGCTGGTCTCCCAACCTGGTTCTATAGCTGATGAAAAGCTGTTGAAGGAGGCTCGTTTCGGACACTTTTTTTAGTTGTTCAATCTGGTTTAAGCTGCTCCTCCACCCTGACCAGCTGAACTCAGGGCTGCGATGTTTCTCTTTTATTACTCGGCGGACCGGCAGACGGCACAGTCTAATCAAAATGTTTTTACACTTCACAAAACAACATAAATATATTCAAAGTTGGTCGCCTTGTTTTATCAAAGCGTCTGTCAATCACAGTCCCGGGAGTGCCCCGCCCCCTCAGAGAAACACTAAGGTTAAAAGTTTATTGAGTTTTTATATAAAGTTCATTACACTGTGGACTTAACAGATGTGTAGTCACTTCAAACTTTAACTTCTAATGTTATGCCTTGTTTTTAATGTAGTTATTAAATATGTATCACAGGTAAAAGGCTTTCTGGCAGACCTTCTCCGTCAGAGATTGGACAGAAGACAGCTAGAACTTCCTTCTTGCCTGAGATTGTGCAGAAGTCGGCTTCAGATGGAAGACCTCCAGGCCGTCGAGGGCTGAAAGCTCCTTCAGATTTGACGGTCCTGTCAGATGTAAATCAGAGAGACTCTTCATGTAAGTCTGGCAGGACCAACACATTCCTTCCACCTTTACCACAGCTGCACAGTCTTGTGACTCAACCAATCAGGGTGGACGAATCTACATTCAAAAGAAGTAAAAGCATGCGGAGGATGCCTGACAACATGCCTGTTATGGAACCATCGTGTGTTGCTATTAATCCTGTCCCTCGCCCTAAGAAAACAGCCAGTGCTTTGAAGAGACCAGGCTGCAGTGCCTATCCATGCCATGACACCTCATCAGACCGACAGACTGTCCTAAAGTCCACAAGAGGCAAGGAAATCATATTTTGTTGGACATAATTAAGAATTAACCCCACTGCTGTGCATCAAAAAAAGTTTACAGTGCATCAAAAAAGTTTACAGTGCATCAAAAAAAAAAAAAAAGTTTACTGTGCATCAAAAAAAGTTTACAGTGCATCAAAAAAAGTTTACTGTGCATCAAAAAAAGTTTACTGTGCATCAAAAAAAGTTTACAGTGCATCAAAAAGAAGTTTACAGTGCATCAAAAAAAAGTTTACAGTGCATCAAAAAAAGTTTACAGTGCATAAAAAAAAGTTGCACTTTTTGTAATAAAGCCCTTTCAAGAAGACCTTGTGTGTGTGTGACTTGTTGCATTACAAACACAAAGATATTTACTGTAGTGAAACTGTGATGTCATTCACGTGCTGTTTTATTTACAAATAGTGAACAAATGTAGCTCTTGACATCAATATTCTATTGCTGTGCTTCAACTCATGTTGGTTTCTGAACACAATCTGTGTTTCCTTTTACTGCAACGCAAATGCTAAAAGATGTGAGCTTTAAAAACTTTAGCCAAGTTAAACCTTCACACAGTTTGTGTTTTCTGAAAGTAAAGAATTGATTTAGATCACCTTAAATACATGATAATCTAATAGTATTGCATTTTGTTTAATTCATTAATAATAATAAAAAAGATTTATTAATGATTCAATTGTAATATTGTTATGTCAAAACAAACATTTTAAGATATAGTGTACAGTTTTATCACAGATCCTTTCCAAATATTTTCAATAAGATGGTTTAATAAGTGACTCTGGCATAAACTGACAATTTATATCAAATAAACTTATTTTTAGACACATCAACCTGAGAGCCGCAAAGGCAAACCTGAATATTTCTAACTCGTGGAGAATATGAAGTTAGTTATCGGGTTTCTGACCACATAACCACTTCTGACTATCTGTAATCTCATAGATTCTATAAGATCTGCCCTCATGACACTGTTGACCTGGTGCTGTGAAACAATATGATTCTCCAGCTCTGAATAGAAACACTCAAAAATCATCTAATGTGTTGAAATTGTAGCCTTGTTTCACAGCTTTGCTAGATTAATGTTCAGCAGCATAAGTGTGTCTGTGTCTGTCGCGTCTCTCACATCAGATCCCGACCTTTTCAGAATATTGAGTGCGCTGTTTCAGTTTCTACAGAGGTAAGTAATGTTCAATTATTGATTAATGGTCGGATACAAAAAAAGAAAATTTATTCAGTGTAACAAACAGGTTAAGTGTAGTTCTGTTTAAATATAGTTCTTCTATATATCCTCTAGATGGGGGTCCATACTCATTTCAATCATTGTGAACAATCGCACTATTTCATGACACATAGAAACTGCTGCGTCCCAACTCAAAATCTTACTCAGTTTAAAATGTCAAAACAAAAGCAAAGTATAAACGTAACGTTTATTAATAACTGAAAAAGTTAACGTACAGTACAAGTATCCTGGTTAACAGGATGATGTGTGAGTGTTCTGGACGAAAACTCTATTGGAGCGCTGTGGGAGGCTCCACGCACCTCAACAGTGTATTCCATAGAAAGAGCGAAACTCACAGTTTATTGCTGTATATACCCGAACAGACCCACGTCAACTCCATACTCCATCTATATGAGATACAGGATCAGAAATGAACCAGCAATAAAGCCACAGATTATTTTTTTCTTTTAATGAAAGTTATTATAAATACTTGACTATTCTTTAAAGAAAATGCAGCAGGATTGTTTTAGTAATGTGGATGAAGACACAAACCTGTTTCTCTCCTCCTAAAGTTCGTTCAGATATGAGTGTGGACTTCTGTTCAGATTGGCGTAGATCAGTTCTCCTTAACTGATGAGAATTCCTGCCGGTCTTAAGTTTCTGTGAGATATATCAATGCTCTGATGAAGGGATTTGAGGCAATGTTAGATTTTCCTGAATTAGTTATGATTATATTTGAGCACATCACAAATGTGTTTAAAGTGAAACATACCTTGACTATTCCATTGAGCTTGACTTGTACAGATGGTTTAATGTAGCCGCTGCTGGTGATCATGAAGAGGGTGAGCTGGAAATATCCGGCCAGAGCTATGAACAAACCTGTGCTGGCTTCACATCAATGTTCATGAAAACCTACAGCGCATATGCCGAGATCATAAATGTTTGATAAACTTTCTGAACAGCAGCAAAGAACAGGAATTGGTTTAAGATTTAATTTTGAAATGACTGAAGTAACTCTGTCCTGCCATGAAAAATATATTTTGTAAGTTTAAAAGACTTGATTGTGACACGGTCAGAAAGAATTCTTACTGTAATGTCATTTACGTTTTCATCTTTTGTCACCCTATCCAGACATTCATACAGTGGGTTTAAATAGATGTGGATAAAGTGTGGCCTCTGAGAGACCATGCTGACGTCAGCGGTGACAAACAGCACTCGTTTGCTACTATCATCCACGATGAAGGCTCTGCTGAACAGATGCGTGTGAACGCCTCGCGCCGTCGGCTCAGTGTTGGCTCAACCCATCTATCCCAAAACAACAATAGATAAATGATATCACTAAAACATTCTAATGACACGTGATCAATGCAAACATCAGTCAGAAACATTATCAGACTGTGTTAAGTGATGGAGCGACAGCTTTGATAAGTCCTCACCTATAAAAGTAAACAAAGTACAACAGGCAGAGCATTCTTATTTTTGTACCCATTGTCAAACTGTGGGAAGTATGAAACTCATTTTCTTTGGAAACTGATGGCATGCCAAAAATGCTGTGGGAGGATTGGAACTTATATTGTTTGGAAGCCAAATGCATAACAGAAATGCGAGACGGGTAATTGCAGGTCGGAGTAATGGGTGTGCCGAAAGATGGAGGTATGCTGAAAGGTCTTTTATATTGGCCACAAAACCTGCCTGTTCCACATTAGTTTGAAGGGTAGTGACCTACATCCAAAGTCACTTCATTCACTTTAAAATAAATTGAAAATTTTAAAGACTTATAAAGATGCCTCTTCTTAAAATTGGTCTTGATGTGTTCTGTGGTGATAGTTCTGAACGATCACCAGGCTGTCAAGCTCAGCAGCAAACCGTTTTATTAGTGATGTTACGTTCGTAACGAATCGTTCTTTTTGAACGAAACTTTTGAGTGAACGAATCGTTCTTGTTCACGAAATGCATATTTCTCATTCACTGAAATCTCTCCCTAGAGCTCAGAGAGCTCATGGCTTAAAAGAGTGTCTAAAGCACGACCCAATGGCGTTCGAGTGTGAGCTTTGACGGAGCATTTGATTGGTTATATGTGCTGAACGAACAAGCCAGTATTATGAGTCTGAAGCTCGTTCGTGAACGAAAGGATCGATCAGTCAGTTTGTTTGTGTATTGTAGTGATTTTAGCTGCATGTTAAAATAAGGATGAGTTTAACTCACCAAATATCATTCTCCACCAGATCTATCAAGATCACATCCATGAAATTAGTTATTTAAAACATCAATTTCAGTCAAGGAATTAGTTTAGCTCAAAGGAAAATATGTATAATAATCGTCATTTCACATACATATCTTACAAATTCTGTTTAGCAGTATAGTGATAAAAATCCTTTACATATTCGTCCAGCAAATGCATCAATGATTTTATACACTAACGTTATCTCATGACCATAAGTAACGTAACTTTACCAAACAGAAATAAGAGCAGATTCAGCCTAGATCGAAACACAGTTAAAGTGAGTCGTTTGTGAGCGTGAGCACAGAAAACCCATCACAAATGCCTTTATGTTTTTTTAATAAACTCTACTCTACATGGTAATATAAATGACGATCACATAAACACAAACAAATACATGAAACACAAGCACAAATGTGCTAGGGAGTGCAGAGAGAGAGAGAGAGTGAGAATGAGGGAGAGAGAGAGGTCATTGCCGCGAGGCAAGTATAACATGTCAGAAAAAACAATAAAATCATCTTTAACAAAGAGGCACGCTCTTAACGCAGCTATTCTATATATATAATCGGATACTTGTAATCTTGGTGTTGGACCAATACCCGTATGCGCGTGGATGGAAATCTTGAATGGTTCCAGAATGCAGTACTGTTGAAACGCTGAGTCCGACGTTCCATGGCCTAATCGGACTCCCGTGAGGGGAGCCACAAGCCGGGGTGTCAGTTGGATTGTCCTCTGCATCCTCTTTCTTTTCCCTTCCAATTCCTAATACAAAGCATCAGAAGTGGATCAGTGATGGTGTTTTAAATGCATACCTGCCCTGCCCCCAGATGGTCTGCGGGCCAATGCCATGAAAGTGATAAGTGGGCCAGAGAAAATTCCTTTGTTTCTCATGGCGCCTCATTTGCATAGATCTGACAGTATGGTCAGTTTACATTTAATACCTAAACTTAGTTATGGACATAGTATGATGCATGCTATGTTTTTATAATACAGCTCATCATATAGGGAATTCAGGGAGTTGTACATATGAAAAATGTAAGGCATTGAACTGTGGATCATCCCAACGTATGACCTAGACATTTTGATACATTTATAGAGAAGGATAGTTTAAATCACATAAGTTCCTATTTGTTAGAGAAGTTTCTCTGGTTAGCCTCAGATGTTAAGCTAGAGATGAGACAGACACTTCTCACCAATGCTTTGAAGCTTAGGAGTCGTAAATATCCTGCAGAGAAACCAAATGGTTATCACACTCTCGGTGAGAGTTGAAAACCTAAAACCAGAACTCTGGAGCCAGGTTTGCTATGGTCTTTATTTGATAGTATCTAGAAACCACGACAAAAGGGAGTGAGGGGTTTATGGCTTTCCTCTCAATGATTCAGTCACTACAGTATGAACGAAAGTTCCAGCTGATTCTGGTTCGTAAATAACTGAATGAGATGCTACGTCTCACTTTTGAACGAAATGAAAGAGGAGGTCACTCGTTCAACAAGTACAGAAATGAACACAATGTAAAGATCCTTACGAGAATAATAAAAAATGCAAGCCTATGGTTAAATGTAACAGACAAATTAATATTGTCATCAGTGTTTCCCCTACCATTATATAAGGGGGGCGCCCCGCCCTCCCTACAGCTCGCCCCACCACCCTTGAAAGTCAAGGAAATTTGATTTGATTTTCTTTATAGCGCCAGATTACAATTTGTTATTTTATCAAACAAACTAAATTGCCCTTAAGTAATATGTAATTTATCTTATTTCCACGATGGCATGTCTTTTCTGTCTGTGTTTGCGCGTTTACAATTATCCCAATGAGTGCCCACGCGCGCACACTCACACACAAACAAACACTAGCGGACAGAGAGCGCGCGGTGGGAAATATGTCGCGTCAATCAGAGGAAAACCAGATGAAAATATTTGCGTTTTATAAACGCTCACAGGGAACTGAAGATGGCAACACTCACTCTACTGCGAGTAGCAGCCGGAGTAGCTCTCCTGCTCCAAGTCTAAAACGCTGGTTAACTCGACGCAGTGGCTAGTTCGCCTGGGTGCGCACGCCAAATATGCGACATCGCAGTGTACACGAAGTCTGCTTTGGGTGAGCGTGGGCTCATTTCGCGTGGCGGAGTGCACAACATTTTTTGTGACTCGAGCAAACAGTTCGCGCGGTGCCACAGTCAACATGAAAGCTTTGAAGAGATTTTGGCTGAACAGGTACGCCTGTACAGGCATCTTTTATCATCAGTGTGTCTGTTTTATATTGTATTCAGAATAAAACAATATTTATAAACATTGCTCTTTTGAACTGTTCTTATATATTCTCATTTTATATATCATAAAGACGTCCAATGGGTTTATCTATGGCAATGTACATTTAGCAGTCCCTAACCAACAATATGTAGAAATGTGTCTGCATTATGCACAGAAATGAAAGAGTGAACAAAAAGTTTGATGTAAAAATGTATTAAATCAACAAACAATAGTTTGAAATGCATTTCCCCATCCATCACACGCATCTACTTCAGAAGAGCGATGTATTCTACATCTCCACGTTTTTTGGCATGCAGTGGGTGAACATTCCATCTCCTTTTTAGCCCTTTTTTTTGATAGTATCAACAATACAATATCTCCTACGTTTCCTTGTCGAGCAGCTGCTCGCAAGATGCCATTCTGAATGATCTGACGTAATTCCGGCAAAATTCCTACTTTTCTTCTACTTCCTGCGGATTTACAGGATGATTTCGTTTGTGCGCCCCCTGTCGTTTCAAAGAATATCTCAACGGCGAACGCATCAAGTATAAACATCTCATCCGTTTGAGGAGTTGCGCGCGGTCAGCGGAGGCTCGCGTAGTGGAGCCAGGCACCTGTATAAACAGGCCTTCCCTTTCTGTCAGTCTCTCGACGTGGTGTCGAGAACGACAGATGGGGTTCGCCCTTGAGAACCAATCAACTCTGGCTACTATAGAAAAGGCCAATGAAATTTGGCGAATGAAATTTGCATGCCAGTCTCCGCCCCCGGATGTCCGGTATATAAGGAAGCCGGCGTGCAGCATTCATTTACCTCTTGTTCTGAAGAACCTGAGAGCCTCTCACGACTGCAGCAGAATACGATACGTGTTAGTGGCATAAGGGACACAACGTCTCGTTCCCTCCATCAGGGAACTGAGGTTACATACGTAACCAAGACATTCCCTTTCTGTCGGTCTCTCAACGTTGTGTCGAGAAGATGGGGTTGCCTATGGAAAACGGCACAACGCTGTATCGCGTCACAATCTCTAGCGAAGCGTCGGTAACAGGCCTGGGCGTGTCAGCTCGATGCTTTCGCGAAACTGTAACCTTCCAATGTGGTGGTCGGGGGGTTCCAGAGCTTTCTTGGGGAAAGATGGGTACAGCCCTGACCGGTAACCTTTCACGGACGGAGGCCTTAGCTCTTCCCAGTCGTCGAGATAGTTGAGAATACGCACGCCTTGCTCCCTGACAGGAGCTAAGGCGGCCTCGACGAGTTTTGTGAAAACCCGTGGAGACAGGGCCAGACCGAAGGGCAGGACCTTGTACTGGTACGCCCTTCCTTCGAACGCGAACCGCAAGAACGGTCGGTGTCGAGGGAGAATAGAGACGTGAAAGTACGCGTCCTTTAGGTCGATTACCGCGAACCAACCCTGGGTGACTAACTGACTCCAGGATGCGCATCTGCATCAACATCCTGAACGGCCGTGCAGATGCCGGTTCAGTAGACGTAGATCCAAATGGGGCGCAGCCCTCTGCCTTTCTTGGGCACTATGAAGTACGGGCTGTACAGCCCGGAAGACATCTCGGTTACAAGGACGGGTTTGATCGCTCCTTTCGCCAAAAGGGCGGCAACCTCCTCCCGAAGTACGGGGGCATTCTCTCCTCGCACCGAGGTGTAGAGAACGCCCGCAAACCCGGGCGGGCGCTTGGCGAACTGGATCGCGTAACCGAGACGGATCGTCCTCTCTAGCCACCGTGACGGGCTGGTGCACTGCAGCCAAGCGCCCAAGAACCGTGACAGAGGAACCAGAGGGACGATCTCCTTCACCGTGCCCCGGAGGGTTGGTCCGGTGGTGGACAGGGTGGTCACCTCGCACAGGGCAGGACCCTGGGGAGGTTGACGGCTTTGTAGACTTACCTGCTTTGTGGAGCCTACGGAGGTCCAGTGGAGGTTGCAGCCGGTGGCGCGTTCCATCCAAGACACCATTGAGCCGAGGGTGCTGTGGAGGAAAACCCAGGGAGAACTTGTCTCTTAACGAGAAGCTGGGCGCCGGGCTCTGACAAGGTGGTTGCTGTTTGCGGGCACAAGTGTCCCGCGACAGCACGCTCCACCTGGGGGATATCGACATATCCACTAGCCGTCCCTGTCCTCCAGGGAAGTGACAGCTACACAGCTACCAAATCTAGAATGCGTCGAGAAGGGCACGTTCCAGGACTTCGATAACTCCTCATGCACCTCCGGGAAAAAAGGCACCGGGGCGGGGCGCGGCGTTTTGGTAGACAGAGATTTCGTCCTCATCCCTCTTTTTAGCCTGCCCGCTATGGGACGGTCGACCGCCGCCCATCGGGGACGCACCAGGTGAGCTGCTGGGATATGGGTGGTCTGCAGAGCTGGAGCTGGCAGGACAACATCCATAGGAACCCCCAGATCAGCCCCGCCGCTCACCGAAGGCGTCGATGCCGCCGTAGCGGCAGTCGACGCCTGGGAGAAAAGGACCTTTTTTCTCTTTCAGATTTGTGGCTCCTGCCGAAACGCCCAGGGGAAGTCCGCTCTGAAAGGGGGTGGTCCGCTGCTCTGCGTCGTATATCCAGCAGTAGAATGGTCTCAAAGAGAGAAGATATATTTTAGCAACAGCCAAAACATCAGGTTCCGAAGAACAAAGGATGATGAATGACCGCCGCCATCTTCCTTTTATACCCGTATGTAAGGGGCGTAGACTGGAGTGGGCGAGCCATTCGCCAATCCCCATTGGCGTTTTTGTTTTATCTCGGAGATGATAGGTTCTCAGAATCAAACCCCAGTCTGTCTCTCAACAACATCGAGAGACCGACTGAAGGGGAACAAACATGTCCCACATCTGGTTTAAGGTTAAACTTTTAAAACCAGGAATAAGAAAAAACCTAGTAAATATCTTCATCTTCAAATTGTTTAGCTCTACACCCACTGTTTTATTCAATAAAAGTTTAGTTTCAGATGATATCTCAAGATCTACATGAAGCATAGTACTATCCCTAGTTCTCACCCTAGGTTAAATACAATTATTTAGCACTCATTTCAAAATTCAACGTGGATCTCTCACTATTTATCAACAGTTTCCCTCAAAACCTTTGAGATACAAACATATCTGTTTTAATACAGGAGTTTGTATCCTCACCATGTCAATGTCAAGAAATTTTTTATGTAAACCTTTTGTTTAATTTCAACATTGCGTTTAGTCCGTACAAAGTTGTCAGGCTTTACACTTAGGATTTTTGAAGTTGTTTTGTGAATCATGATTTGTTTGTGAAAGCGTTCCAATTTATGCATACGCATGCTTAGTGAATGAGACAATATCTGTCCTTTGACTTATTTTCACTGTAAAGTTGCTTTGAAACAATCTGTACTGTAAAAAAGCGCTATATACATGAAGGTGACTTGACAAGACTACTGAACCACAGCCAAGAAAATATGACCAATGAAGCAGATGAGCAGCTCATTGTAACACCCACAGCCTGTTATGTGTGATGTAAACAAGTGGTAGGGTTGAATGTGCAATTTTACGATTCTGGGGAAAGGGGAGGGCACTTCCTCATACCCTCATGAATATTAATATTAATATGCATAAAAGCAGCGGGACTACTCCAAAGCCATTTTAGAAGTCGCAGCAGAGGAAATCTCCTGTGGTGTCCTGTCAGATCACTATTGCTACAGTCTTCAGTTTAGTGCTTAAAAACTAAGGTATGTTACGTTTTCCTATACTACAAGCACAGTGAAAACTATAGTAATGTAAGACTTTATTTTCAGTTTGGAATAAACCTGCTGTTATGTGTTCATCCTACATGGAAGTTGTTAGAAATTCGTTCAGTACTGTTTATTTATGTGAAAGGAGCATGTCAAACTACAAATTTGGAGACCTTATTAAATTCCCACGTTCTGTGTACTCACACTGGGCAGTGTACACCGGGAAGAATGAAAAGGGAGAAGATACAGCTGTCGAGTTTACAGGTACAGTGATTCTCTATAGAAACTTCAAATCATGGTTTCCAATCTCTCATTAGCCTCTGTCTTACTAAAAGTGCTTTTAAATACTTTTTAAAAACTTTACAAGAACACTGATACACTCATTCTGCACATCTGATAACGTCTGTTTCAGCTACTGCATAATTGCATTCATGGTCTGTATATTGATGCATTGCGAATATAAAACTAACGTTGATTATCGAACGTCAGCTTGTTATTTTAACATTGATGTCATGATTTTCCCCTCTCTTTTGACCTTTTCGTTTGTAGTTTTCGGTTGTTTGCTTTCCTGTTTCCTTTGTACTCCTGCGTAGATCTTTTATTCATTGGTTCTGTGTTAATTGTTGCCCACATGTTTCTTGTCATCTCGTTTTCCAAGTATATCTAAGCCCTTGTGTTTCAGTTGTTGCATGTTGCCACTGATCCTGGTCACATATACTTTTGTTTTGTCTTAATAAATCTTAACTGCATGTGGATCCGCTGCCTCACCTGCCATATGTTACAGGTGATCAGTATTCTTTTCTTTTATAACATAAACATTTCTAAAGCACGACATCTATCACCCAGGTCCTAATTCCTCTTGTCATGGGCAAGACTAAATGTTAATGCCCTGCACCCCTGTAATGTATAAAACTACATAATAAAGAATTAAACAAAGGTAAATAGCAACATATTTTAAACACGTGTATTGGAGTAAAACTAATTTTATTAAGGATTTAAAATGCATTTAAGCAATAAGACATGTACTTCATAGCCTGTTGCGTAATAGTTCTTAAACATTCTGGTGTCTAGATACCTGTATACACTTTACTGTGAAGGATGTGCTTGTCTCTTTTTTATTTTGTTTATTATCCAGACATGGTCATGCAGCTTTTAATTGTTAGTTCACAATATTATTTTTTACATAAAATTACCCAGTTGGGTTTTTACTGGATCTTGGTATTGGGGAAACAGTTTGGCTTTGACAGTTAAAATATTTCCTTTAGGTGAAAGTGGACCAAACAGTAAAGCAGGAGCCAAGGTGAAGGAAGGTCTGCTTAAGCCTGGTGGCAAAGTCGACAATCAATTGAATTTGGGATTGAAACCGCAATCTGAAGAAAAAATGAAAGAAACTATTGATGATATTTTGCGTCATGGTGCCGGAAAATACGGAGTACTCGACAACAACTGTGAGCACCTAGCCACACGTGTTCGCTACGGGACTGCCATATCACAACAGGTACACTTCTATCGTATTCTATTTACTGTAACTCTGATTACAAACAAATCCTTCTTTTTAGAACCTGATGCAGGCCTGAAATTACCACAATACTTTATAATAAGGTGTTCTGCACATGGAACATCAGCTTCTAATTGCCATATATTGCTCTTTTCTCTTTTGTGCAGGCAGATTCCGCTCTCAAAATGCAAGCAAACTTTCAAGAGGAAATTGCAGGCACATTCGGTGCACAACACCATTGACCAATTTGAAAATTTAAATCATTTCTTCAATCTGCATTCCCCCTCCACAGCACTCACATGTTATGTTATTTGTAGTGAATCTTTTGATTTCAATCATATTAAAGTTGATTTGGCTGCACTGTGTCTTGATTGTACAAAAATAGATGTAAGAAATGTGTTACTTTTAGAACATAGAGGGGTGTTATGGTCTTTGGGGTCTTTTTGAGCCCCAAACGATGTTCGCTATAAAAAAAAGTTCTCCTTGTCCAAATGGCACAAAACTTTGTTTACGAAACACATAGACAGAAATTTAGTGCCACACTTACAACATTGCAAAAAACACCCACTGTGCAAAATGGTTTACTCGCACACGCACGCACACAGAGCCCCAAAAAATCCAGCCCTAACCCGGCCCGTGGTGTTCAGCCCTAAACCCGGTGTTACGACTCCCCTATTTTTCCTTACGAAGGTTAAGGTTAGGATTAGGTGTGGGGGCTTTTCGCCAACTGGTTAGCTTTGAATAATAATAGAAAAACAAATAAATCCTTTGAATTATAGGCATGAACGCAGACAATGTTTTAAATTACTTTTCCCCAACTGCTATCGTTAAATAGTAGCCTCAGTGGCGGTTCTACATTGAATCCCTCTCCGGGCGAGATCCCCTCTGGGTGCCCCCCCACCAAAATTTTGCACAAACAGCCATGTTTTACCATAACAATATGAGTGTTGTTTCAATTGCACAAATC
This sequence comes from Triplophysa siluroides, assembly GCA_006030095.1. Classification (NCBI taxonomy): domain Eukaryota; kingdom Metazoa; phylum Chordata; class Actinopteri; order Cypriniformes; family Nemacheilidae; genus Triplophysa; species Triplophysa siluroides. The sequence continues at coordinate 2,766,903 of VCII01000015.1, forward strand.
CTTCAAAAGAACATTTTAAAAACACAATTCTGCACAAAACAGTATAAGTTATCAGAACTTAAATATACTCTATATACATAAAAGTGGCAACATATGTACAATCATGATGTAACATGAGCGGAGAACAACAATAATATAAAATATTAAGAATAATATACAAATAAAATATAGAATAAATATTCTTAATAGCACAAATCCTTCATCACACAAATCAAACTAAAGCACATCTAATTCTTACACTATTGCACAAAGAACAGAAAACACAAACTAAAACCTGACCTTTCTGGCCTTCCTTAATGCAAAATCATCAATAATGTCATCATACCAAATCTGCTCCCCTATTGAGTGATTGATACTGATGAAAGCAAGGCCAGTGAGCCGTTCCTGAGACATGGTTGACCTCAGATACGACTTGATCAACTTTGAAAAGCTCCTCTCTGCTTGAGCCACAGTGACTGGCAGAGTAAGTGCAATCCTGTGAGCAGTTCAAACGTTGGGGTAGATCTCTGATAGATCTGTATCATGCACAAAAGTGATAAGTTCAAGGAGGCTGATGGTTTTTGATGGCAGGTGAGAGAAGTTCTTGATTTCCTGCACAAGCTCTCTACTGTCCAAACCAGAGTGCCCTTCAAAGTGCAGTGTTTTTATTATTAATGATGTGCTTTGTCACGCAACAGATTTATAGCAAATAGCAAATGTTCGTCTTTGAAACTTCCTACACATATGTAAATCCGTTGGCTAATTACGGGCCCAACATTAACCCAAATGATGGAAATAAATAATAACTGTACATGTAACAGTTTTGTTGCCAAGCACAATCTTATGGTGAAATAAGCTCTCGTGTTTGTTGAGTTAAGACCGAATTATTGTTGTATAAGCATAGCAAGCATCATAGCAAGAAGGCTAACAAACGGAAGAGTTCACGTTATACCATCGATTAACATTAGCCCTTCATTGATGACATGGATAACGTTACCCTAACCATACAGAGAGAACGTAGTTGCATACCTTTATCTTTTGCTCTTTTCTCCTCTTCTTTTCTTTTTTTCCTATATTGGGCACCTGACGGCTTTTACCTTTTTCTCTCCATCGCTGTCACTGTGTTTATCTGGCACTCGACAATCAACAGATTTACCATCACCCCAAGTGACCAGACAAGACTAAACCAATTCACCTCCACATAATAGTTTTTATTAGCCATTTCACACACACAATTCAGAACAAAACTAAACATGCTAACTATAGGCCTGTGTTTTAATATTATGAATGAAATGTGCGTTATTTGGAAGAAAGTCAAGGTGTGACTGACTTTAGCCCACTAAGTGGATCCCCCTCTTTGTCCGCTCCATTTGGGAGAGGTGAACTGTCCACCGCGGGCGCGGCCCCTCCCCTTTCCACTTCTCCCACAGCTTCTGCGCTTCTCAGCAAGCAGGGGCGGCAATATGACAATTCCCCACTCAGACAGTTATATGATAGATAATAGAAAACGGTTTAGCGGCGCAGATTATATTATTTTTCAAGTGCTTGTGCCGCCCCTGATGGACTTAATTTATGTCCTGCATGTTCAAAATTGAAGAATAAGGCTCAAGGAATAATCATTGAAGTTTATTGATCAGAAAATCAGCGCTGGGTTGTCTCAGACGCAACGTCTTACAGAGAGCCAACCACGCTCACACATTTTTACAAGACATTTATAGGGTGTGGGTGTATCTTCTAGCTTGCTTCACTGGTCCTCCCATCATTGGTTGACACACCATCTGTTGCCTCATATCGTCCACGCCTACTGTGTTCGCCTTATTTGATATCTGCAACACAACATACTCCCTCCACCCAGTTTCAGCCCAAGCCAGTGCCTGAAAACACATTTTTATATATGTGTGTGTGTGCAGATAGTTCTCTTATCTGTGTGCCCTTGAGCAAGAACTGCCGATTGAGGAGAAACTTTTCTTGCAAACTATGTTGCTCACACACTGTAACAGGCACACTAATATCAGCATGTATGTTTTGCCTTGGTTAACATAGACTCTAGTGAGTGCTTAAGCAGTAAATATAAGCATACATGATAAACCATAAAACACACAGTGATATAGAAATACCCTTTTATATCAGAGACTTAAAGTTAACTCCTTCACCCCCCACGTGTCGTGAAAAAATGCCGCCCCGGGCGGCTGCCCTGTTCGCCCGTGCCTAAAACCGCCACTGAGTAGCCTAATACAAAAATAAATATATCCGTGAACCTGTTGGCATATATGCCTACGGTGGTCATCTTTCAGTGTTTATTTATGCGTGTTGTGAAGAAAAAGATTAGCATCCACCGATGAAGGCTTCAGAGATGTTCTCCGCTATTGCTAATGCGTGCATGGCCGTGTGCGTAGAAAAAAACGGAAAAAAAACGGCCCGAACCCGACCCGAATGGACTCTCTGTGTCGGGACCCGACGGCCTTGCAGACCTCTAACACACAGGAATACATTTGTAAGACTAAAACGAACAGCTCTCTTTTAATTTGTCAAATTAAATAATCTAAAATGCAGAACATCCACAAAAATGAATTGGTGACAAGGACACATCAACAATGTGAACACACATACAAATAAATTTGCCTCATAAACAAGACTGTATGAGATGACATGTTCATGTCGTGTATTGGTACTCAATATGTAACAATGTAACTGTTCAGGTCATTTTTGTGCTCTTTGTTAGAAACTGAAGTGCAGGTTAAATTTGTAGAATTATATGAAAAATGGATGATTTAAATAACTGATAAACTCTAAAGACTTCAGCTTTTCTCTTTTTAATATCTTTTTAAGGTTTAATTATAATGTAACATTATTGAAAAAATATATATTTTTCAGTACAAAAAAGTGCTTAACTCTGACAAAAAGTATTTTTTATTGTTTTAATTTAATACTATTTAGATATGAATCCAACAGAAAACTTTTAAAAAGATGTCTTTCTCTGCAGCCATCTGGTGGTAAAATAGATTTTTTCACTTTTAAAACTGCATTTTCCAAAAGATGGGCAAAAATCGTACACAAAAGTTAAACCATGTCAAATGATCCCTATTATCCCCATGAAAGTTAGAAATCTGGGTCTTTTATGAAGTGAAATTTACATTAAAAGCTGTTTTTGATTAAATATTTTCAATTTATTTACATAAATGTAAAACATATCATAAATCCTCCAAAAATGGCACAGATGTTGAATTAAAACATTAATTAACGAAGTGAAAAATGAACTTTGACGCATTGCTTCTAGGGCAAAATGAAACAATTGCTTGCAAACAGCCCTTCTTTGGCATTATTTGACCCCGAAATGCACACCATTTGTTATGGATTGTGAGAAAGGACCCAAAAGCGAAATGCAAGAAAGAAATCTTTAATAAAGATAAAGCAACAGTCCAAAAAACAGAAATCCTCTTCAGAGATAAATTCCAGCAACAGCCGTCAACACAATAAGGCTTATAAAAATATCCTCATGACAAAAAACAAAAACGGAACAGGTCTGGCGACGTGAAGCCTCAGTCTCTCAGAGGAGGTACAACACACGGCTGGCAGGTGGATAACTCAGGCTAGCAGACATCAGCAGGAAAACTGGACAGAGTACAAAGCAACCCGATATCAGCAAAACACAGGGTCATAATAGTACAGACCGGGTACAGACAGGACTCCGACTAGACAGGAACATAGACCGACGAGAAAGCCTCTGCGTAGTTGACTCTTGGAAATAATCCGGCAACGAAGCAGGGAAATGGGAAGCTAGAAGTAGCAAACACAATCAGGGGGAAAGGAGAACAGGTGTGAGAAAATTAACAAATGCTGATAGCAAACTAGAAACAGCTGAGAAGAGTGAAACCAGTAGAGAGAGACAAAGATGGATACCAGAACCATAACACCATTGTCTCCACAGACGCTTCCGATTATGGTCTGGGTGCCATGCTCTCCCAGGTCAGTCCAGATGGCATTGAACGTACTGTAATTTTTGCTTCACGAACACTGTCTGCTGCTGAGCGTAAATATGCCACTGTAGAAAAAGAAGCTCTTGCATGCAAAACCTGCGCTGGTTTGAAATATAAAGTAACCCTGTCCTGCCGTAAAAAATATATTTTGTATATTTAAAAGACTTGATTGTGACACGGTCAGAAAGAATTCTTACTGTAATGTCATTACGTTTTCCAACTGTTATATATATTAATCTTTTGTCACCCTATTCAGACATTCATACAGTGGGTTTAAACAGATGCGGCGTACCTCGAGTCCTGATTAATGTTTTATCAAACCACACAAAAGAATATATATTTATTAAGCGAAGTGGAGCCCCATTCCTTAACTACAACTTGCATAGCCTGCAAAGGAACTTTATGTGGAAGTACAATGTGAATTGGAATATTTTTTTTAAATCATCAATCACTCATCTATTTGAACTGAATAGGATAGGATTGGTTTATTAATTTATTTAAATTTTTATTTTATTATTAATGTAAAGTTTAACTAATAGGAAAATATTAAGTAAAAATCTGATCTACAGTAAGTTACTGGCAAACCTGCTGCAAAATTTTGTAAATGAAGACTTCAGATGAAGAGTTGTTCTGTCGGATGAGGAGCTGAAATAAAACACACAAGGACACAATAAACAATTACATTTGACTTTATTTCATACATAACTTTATCAACACTAGAAATCTACAAAGCGTACAGTGTATGCATAGATGTGATGATGTTACCTGGAATCCGACTGTAGATGCAGATGTTGTTCAGCATGATCATCTTGCTTATGGGCTGTTTGACGGTTCTTTTATTGCCTGAATGAACCCGACAAATGTCACTTAAAATGTGATATCAAACCTCAAACCTCAAAACTGCATAAACATCATCATCATCTGTGTGTAGTGCAGATGAAACCACACTTGTAACACAACTGAAAGCAACAATTATAAAACCAAACACACATAAGAAATAACAACAAGAACAAGATTTTAGAAAGAAGATGTTTGAAGAATTTGAAATGCAGTTTTACTCGCAAATCTATCGAAACAGGACCAGCAAAAACACAACAACATGTGCAGAAATATTGTGCTGTTGTGAGGTTACTCTGTAATCTCGTCTCTATATTTCAACGTCACTAGATTTTTTTCTAGTCTTTCCATGTCTTATTGATTTTTAAGAATGAGGTTATTGAATCATATACTGTAGAATATCATGTACTGACAAAAATATGTCTCAAAAAGAATTGAAAAGAATAGGACATATGTTATGAATTTGAACTGTTAGACGTTGTTAGTAAAACATAATCTACAAATACAGTTTCAGTATGATTTATTAAATGCCTTTCTAAAATGAGTAGTTGTGTTCTCTCATCACTGTCTAAACAGCATTTCCAAGCTTTTCTTACTGAAAATAAAGAGGTTTTAAGAGAATGGCACTTTTGTGCTATAACCATCTCCTCTATTAACATTGTAAAGCTAAAACAGTGCTTTGTCTAGTTGAACATTTAATTTCATTTATCATTAAATGATGCTTTTGACTGTGGGTGTGTAGTTTATGGCATCATCACTTTCATCCATTAGTTTAGTTTTTAGCCTCAGAATCAATGGTTCGTCTATATATTTCTTTCCTTTTTTTGTGGTCAAGTTTAATGGAGTTTTATCCTCTGCTGCACAATGTAAAAAAAGTTGAGTCAAATTAAAATAACAAGGCAACGATCGCAAGCACATTTTTGAGTTAACTCCACAAACAGAGACTCTACCCAACAAATGTTAAACAAGTCGTCAGTTGTCACAACAAACTTTCTGACACATCTGGCCGAAAGCTTGAGAATCTAAGTTCAATCAACAAAGTAATCTTTGTTAGAAACATATTTAGGCAAATTTCGTTTAGTATATGCAAAACAATAATTTGACTCCTTTAACTATAAATTCTATGTTCAAGTTACTTTATTGTCTTTGCAGGGAGAACATTTTGCAAGTTGGATTTACAGGAGGATATTTATTTTGGATTCAGCCTATATTTGTTTTTATACATGTTATTATTTATTATTATTGCTCTTTATAATTTAATTGTGATTTTATTTCGATTTGTGAAATCTTTTGGATTTCATCGCTAATAACAGAAATCTATGATGTCTTTACAACTGTGAAAGAAAGTGGATTAATGATGAGGGACCCAAACTTCACGTTGATGGTGGTGATTCCATTGATCATGTAAAACCAGATCACTGTGTGTTAACTATAACTAACAAGATGAATCATCTTTAGAACTGATATAATGACATCATTTTAACATAATGATGATATGCAATGTGTGAAGAAAAAATAATTCTAGGTTATTAGACATTGCCAAGATGGTGCCATATACAGTAACTGAGCTAACACAATATATCAAAAGTGTATTCTGAAAGCTCTGTAGACGGAGACCAGCCTCAATTCAATCACATTTATTTGTATAGCGCTTTGCATATCATTTCAAAGTTTTCGATTAGTAGACTTTCATGTCACTGATTCGCAGACAGTTGCAATCCTTCATCATTATAATATGAGAGGATGACAGAAAATACTATGCCGTAGAAACTATAGGCCTAGTGTTTACAGCAAAACTAATATGCATTTTCAAGTAATGATATCGTCCTCATAAAAGGTCATCTGAGGTCTTCATAATGTGTGTATAGGAAGAATGGAACAGATGGAAAATTAATCGGATTAATGGATCCTGTGGTTAAAGCTAATGGATGAAAGTGATGAAACTAATAACAAGATCATGTACGTAATGAACAATAAATGAAAGGAAATGTACAACCACACAAAGCATTGTTTTAGATTTCACAATGTTAATAGAGGAAATGCTTTATAGTTGCACTCAGTGATGAAGTGTGGAGTAAAAACACAGATACACGATGATGTTTAAAGCAGTTTTGAGGTTTGACATCATAAAGTGACCGAATCACTCTCCATTTGAAGTGCACGTTTGTCGAGTTCATTCAGGCTATAAAAGAACCGTCAAACAAGATGATCATTCTGCTGAACAACATCTGCATCCACAGTCTGATTCCAGGTAACATCATCGTCATCGTCACATCTGTCCATAAGCTTTGAAGATTTCTATAGAGTTGATAAAGTCACGCATGAAATCAATATAAGTCCAATGTAATTGTTTATTGTGTCTTTGTGTGTTTTATTTCAGCTCCTCATCTGACGGAACGAATTTTCGTATGAAATCTTCGTTCAATTAGATCCTCGAGATCCATTTTCCTGTTCCTGCCTGGATTAAACACACCCACCTGCAGCTTGATGCGCTTCTTCAGATGTCTTTGATTAGGGTCACAGCCAAACTCCAAAAGAAAAGTGGATCTCGAGGTCCGGAGTTGAGGACCCCTGATGTAGATGATTCAAGTTGTGACGGCCAGTAAACAACATTGTCTACTGCTGAACGACATCTGCATCACAATCTGATTCCAGGTGACACCGTCATGTCTGTCTGTCAGACTCTATAGTGTCTCTCTGATAGTTCATAAATGAAATGCATGTGAAACGCTGTACACAAACACACGGAGCACATAAACCAGTGTATACATGAGAATTGCTTTTTGGGCTCTTCTCACTTGTATTAAATACAGTATGTGACAGTTCAGAGAGTAGAAGTAGTGTGTTCACACTTCAGATCTGTTCACATCACTCATCAACATCGTCTTACAAATCCTGTGAGAAACACTGAGGTTAAAATGTTTATTGAGTTTTTCTATAAAGTAAATGACACTGTGGACTAAACAGATGTATAGTCGCTTCAAACTTTAACTTCCGATGTTATGCCTTGTTTTTAATATAGTCATTTGAATAGTATAGTAATAATATATATTATTAAATGTGTTTCACAGGTAAAAGGCTTTCTGGCAGACCTTCTGGACTTTCTCCATCAGAGATTGGACAGAAGACAGCTAGAACTTCCTTCTTGCCTGAGATTGTGCAGAAGTCGGCTTCAGATGGAAGACCTCCAGGCCGTCGAGGGCTGAAAGCTCCTTTTAATTCAACGGTCCTGTCAGAGGGAAATCGGAGGGACTCTCCATGTAAGTCTGGCATTGACTTGTTGCATTACAAACACAAAGATATTTACTGTAGTGAAACTGATGTCATTCATGTGTTGTGTTTTATTTGCAAATAGTGAACAAATGTAGGTCTTGACATCAATATTCTATTGCTGTGCTTCAACTCATGTTGGTTTCTAAACACAATCTGTGTTTCCTTTTACTGCAACACAAATGCTAAAAGTTATGGGCTTTTCAATAAACTTTTGCCAAGTTAAGCCTTCACACAGTTTGTGTTTTCTGAAAGTAAAGAATTGATTTAGGTCACCTTTAAGTTTACCTCATTAAAAATAATAGTAATGATTTATCAATGATTCATTTTTAATATTATTATGTCAAAACAAACATTTTATAATGTAGTGTACAGTTTTATCACAGATCCTTTCCAAATATATTGACAAAGATGGTTAAATGAGTGACTCTGGCATAAACGGACAATTTAAATCCAATAAACATATTTTTAGACACATCAACCTGAGAGCCGCAAAGGCAAACCTGAATATTTCTAAACCCGTGGAGAATATGAAGTTAGTTATCGTGTTTCTCACCACATCACCACTTCTGACTATCTGTAATCTCATTGATTCTATAAGTTCTGCCCTCATGACACTGCTGTGGTGCTGCTGTGAAACAATATGATTCTCCAGCTCTGAATAGAACCACCAAAAAATCCTCTAATGTGTTGAATTTCAGCTTTGTTTCACAGTTTCGCTAGGGGAAATGTTCGGCAGCAGAAGTGTGTCCCGTCTCGTCTCGTCTCGTCTCTCAGATCAGATCCCGACCTTTCGCTCTGTTTATATTCGTGGCAAGTAATGTTCAACTATTGAAGAATGGTCAGATACAAAAATAGAACATTTATTCAGTGTACCAAACAGGTTAAGTTTAGTTCTGGATAAATATAGTTCTTCTATATATCCGCTAGATGGAGCTACACATTCACTTGTTTACACACTATTTCATAACGCACAGAAGCTCCTGTGTCAACACTCAAAATCATACTCAGTTTAAAGTGTCAAGCCAAAAGCAAAGTATAAATGTAAAGTTACATTGATTCAGTTGTTATTTCAGTGAATTAGAAGTGATGACAAAGAAGCACTTTGTACTTGAAGATCTAAATGAAATCACGGTGAGTAATCAAATTGTTTGTATTTTTTATTTTTTTATATCCGTTGTATTTTTAAACTCAACAGAACTTAACAAGTTAACGTACAGCACGAGTATGAAGGTTAACAGGATGAGGTATGAGCATAGCATTACACATTCTACCTATAGACCTAGCAAAAATCTCAAATAAGGAAATAACTGTCTTACATTACTGCTGGCCTGTCGACTTTCTTTCTCCAGCATGAGGACATGTTCGGTAAAAAAAGTCTGAAATTAGTTTTGGCGCCATTTGGACAAGACCGCTCGTGACTTACCTTCACTAACGCCACGATGTCGTGAAACACTGTGTTGTCATTGTAGCAGTAACGTTATTAAAACAAAAACAGTAACGTTATTAATGTTTTCAATGGATATTAGGCACTGTCTGTGACCTCCTGTTGACAACAGCAGTAAATCAGTAAGGGAGATGATGTTGTGTCTTAAGCACCAGTGTGGACAGCTCTAAAATGGCTGCGATGTTTTCACAGAGTTTTCGGGGAGACAGGCGGAGGTGAGACACCAGTGTTCGATTCAGAGCATGTTTGTTAGTTCAGCTGTTGTGGTTCCTGTGGACAGTTTTCTTCAAACAATTTCTTCTCTTTAGAGATTAGTGATTAGTAGGAACAGTATTTCTACCACAATATTATTTTTTACATAAAATTACCCAGTTGGGTTTTTACTGGATCTTGGTATGGGGGAAACAGTTTGGCTTTGACATTTAAATATTTCCTTTAGGTGAAAGCGGATTAAACAGTAAAGCAGGAGCCAAGGTGAAGGAAGGTCTGCTTAAGCCTGGTGGCATAGTCGACAATCACTTGGATTCGGAATTACCACCGAAATCTGAAGCAGAAATGAGAGCAACTATTAATGAAATGAAGGGTGATGGTGCCGGAAAATACGGAGTACTCAGCAACAACTGTGAGCACCTAGCCACACGTGTTCGCTACGGGACTCCCAGATCAGTACAGGTACATTTAAATCGTATTCTATTTACTGTAACTCTGATTACAAACAAATCCTTCTTTTTAGAACCTGATGCAGGCCTGAAATTACCTAATACTGGTCTTTTCTCTTTTGTGCAGGCAGAAAATGTTATCGAAGCGAATAACACGTTTTATGGAAACCTTACCAATGAAATCGCTGATACATTCGGTACAGCTCTCCATCCACCACCACCATTCTCAAAATTTAAATAATTTCTTTAATCTGCATACCTCCTTCACTGCACTCACATGTTATGTTATTTGTAGTGAATGTTTTTTTATTCAATCATATTAAAGTTGATTTGGCTGCACTGTGTAATATGCGCTGTTACTAACACGAACACACACACAGGAATACATTTATGAGACTAAAAAAAACGCCTCTCTTATAATTTGTCAAATAAAAGAATCCAAAATTCAGATCCAAAAATAAATTGATGACACTGAAAACAATGTGCACACGCACAAAAATAAATTTGGCTCATAAACAAGACTGTATCAGATGACATGTGTATTTGTACTCAATATGTAATAAAACTGTTCATTTCTGGTCATTTTTGTTCTCTTAGTTGGTAAATGAAGTGTAGATTATATTTTTTGAATTAAATGAAAAACAGAAGATTGAAATAAATCATAAGACTCCAACTTTTCTCTTTTTCATATCTTGTTCAGGTTTGATTCTAATTATAATATAACATTAGTGAAAAACTGATTTTTTTCAATACAAAAAAATGCTAAAGTTTGACAAAATATTTTTTATTGTTATTTAATAATATTTAGATATGAGTGAAAGTGACCTTTATCTGAAATGTGACCTCTGCATTTAACCCATCTAGAGAGTAGTGAACACACGTACACCCGGAGCAGTGGGCAGCTATCACTGCAGCGCCCGGGGAGCAAGTAGGGGTAAGGTGCCTTGCTCAAGGGCAACTCAGTCGTTACCCGCCGGCCCTGAGGATCAAAGCGTCAACCTTCTGGTCACGAGTCTGACTCTTCATTAGGCCATTAGGCCACGACTGCCACCTTTTTTGTAGGAATTGGAAGACCGCTCCATTTATCAGTTTCAAACGATCTCCAAATCCAGCGTTATAACCACCGTTTATTTGACATCTCTCACTGAAATGCCGTGAACAAACAAACACACCTCTATCGTAAGAGTAACGAGCTGCAGCTGCAGGCCCACAGCCCAGCCAATCTTGACGCAGCGCAACAAATCTTGATGGAAAGCGGGTCTTCCACGGTCGTCTGTTGACGCATGGGCAGGCTATTTCTTTCGCCTTGCCGTGGGCATTAATTTCCGGGAAAAATGGTAACGAAGTAGAATTTCATGTTTGAAAAAAAACTTTACGAAACCTGTACGAATGCTGGGGGAGTGTGTCGAGCACAGAAATACTACGTAACATGTCCAACTCGTTTTTGACAAGTTGTCCATGTCAAGCATGAGAAGATGTCATTGCAAAATCGATCATCAAATGTTGAGAGAAATCACAAAGACCAAGAAGCCAAGTTTCAAAGGTTTCAATCTTTAATTTGTTCGAACAAGTCAAAGAGGGACATACAGAGTTCATCTGAAGATGCCCAACGAATACACATCTGACTCCATCTTTTATACATTGTTCCCAAGTTGTTATCAGAGTTTAAACCAATCATGTGTTACCTGACTTCAACTTCTACCAATCAGTTTTCATATGATATCACCTTTTCATTAGCCCATCCCTCTGTGCTCGCTACCCTTGTAGTTCCGGCCTACAATATTAAGATTTAAAGGTAGCGTGAGCCTCTCAAAAACAGGTGCCTCTTTATCTTGACACTTTTCCGGGGGTTTCAGACGATACATGATTTAACCTTGATTTATTAAAAATGAGCTACCCAGTGTCCTTCTTTGTATGCGATTAATTAAACTTCTCTACAAAAGTGTGTGGGGTGTACGTCTTAGTGTGTTCAAAGTCATACAATTAGTTTTAAAAATGAGCTCATTGTTTAGAGATACCCAGCGTCCTCGGCTCTATGCGACAAACCAAACTTCTTTATTAAAACTTATGTGTGGTGTACGTGCAGTTAAGATAAGCGGTTTGTTGTTCATGCAGGTGTTCAAGAGATCAAACTTAAACATGAGGCCCAATATTAATTCAGAAGAATACATGAAACCTATAACTAACTAAATGTATTATTTTATATAAGAAAACTCAATACTATATTGGAAAAACCACTAGCACATTAAACATTGTTAATTTCGTCAGAATTCATGAAACATGGCCCCTTTTAGGCCAAAAACCAGTTTCCCAGAATTAGCCGCCCCCGTACAGACACATTAAAGTGGACTAGAAAACCAAACACTCGCTTGAGGAAAGCCAACCCAAGCTAAAGAATATTTATCTTTGTAGCACCTCAACGTCTGAATCGACGGAGGGAATCATTTCTTACGCCTTACTGTCATTCAGGCCTATCGTGACGTTTGGAAAATATTTTTTCTACTATCTGGCATCTTTTTTATCATAAACCCTTTCAACGCGTCTGCTGCAAGCACTTATTTTGACATGATGGGCTACATACGTTACATGTTTTGCTGAGCTTCGCATTACTGCTTCCCCTGAAGAGGAGGAACCGATCGCCACTGTTTCTCAACGGTGAATGTGACATGACTTAACTGGAACCGATCCAACAGCTTCTGGTCTGTGCGCGCGCAGGGCTGTGCAGTATTTATGATACATGTATTTAAAATACGTATATCTTAAAAACAAAATAGTATTTTGATGAAAATGGCTTCATATTTTGTATCAAAATACAAATATGTTTGTATTTTTGTAGTTTTAAAATACTGCAAAATACTTGGTAAGAAGTCTACGTGATGACATCATAAAAATGCTTCCTCTGATTGGTGCCTACTCAGTAGTTTGCCCAGACTTGTTGTTGAGAGAGGAACAGAAAATTGGAAGAAGGTGGTCAATGTAAGAAACGTGCAGTCTGCAAGATTTCCATCTATCTATTGCACAAATTGCTTTAATTTTTAAGAGTTTATGTTAAGTTTTAGTCTATAGGCTAAATACTATTACACCGAGCAGCAGCCCCATGTTAGCTTGCTACTTTTACCCTATGCTATGTTCGTCGGTTGTGCATGAAAAACAAGCATTTCAGTGTTGTACAACATTACATTCTAATGCCACTATATTAGTGTAATGGTGTAAACTTGCACGGAGCAACATCTTTTAATGTGAGCCGCTCTGAGACACATACGAGCCCTCATATAAGTTTAACTGTTTCTGTTAGACCTTTGTTAAATGTCTTGGAATAGCTGCTCTGTTGTATTCGGTGTTGTGTAGTTGGAATTGGATTAATACTCCTTTAGAAGTTCTGTTGATACTTCTTGATTATATTTCTGGCTACATTTAAATATTTTAAATATAATTTTTGCAACAATGTTTGTTTTCAGCTCCCAATGATTGATACATAAATATTTGCAGAATAAATATTCTACCTTAATTCAAGTAGCTGTTAATAGGAGCATGATTTTGCATACCATTTCATGAATGACTGCTTGTCACATAATATATGATTACAGGGCTCGACAACTGTCCTGGGCAAGTGAATGTTTTGACCCGACAAGTAACTTAAAAAAAATAAGAAAAGAACAACAGTGCGACTGTAGAATAATAAGAATATGAATATGTGCATTACACAGCTTAGTGTTTGTGTGAAGTCCGTTTGTCGTGGTTGTGCTTGTTTGTGTGTGTGACAATAATCAAGGACGAAGGACAACCACATGACAATGCTTAATGTCAAGCCCTGGATATATGTTTATATTATTTATGATTATCAATCAAATGGTTAATTAATGAGAAACTAGTTGCTATTAATTAAGGTGCCATCAGTTGTCGTCTTATGAATGACTTGTTAGTCAGTGTCGCTGATCCACAGAAAGCCGTTTGCTACCAAACACCAAGTAACTAAATTAGGATCAAATTAAAAGTCATTTGCAAACTGTAAAACATTAAACTGTTGTTAACTTTAAAACTAACCTTCATCTGGGAGACCACAGCCAGGCATATGTGAGTATTTGATCTGTTAACTGGTTGCATATGTCAGATTTTTTGCATGACATGGGCAGAGCTGTTGCTATCAAACAGTTTACTTATTCCACGGGCGAGGGAGTGATCATATGATTGCACTGCTAGCAGGCAAACGTTAGCATTTTCCAAATGATCTACTCAGCCTTTAATACGTCAAAAGATAATCTCACAAATGAACAACAGACATTCAATCTAAACATTAGTCACACACACGGTATGAGACATCTGTAAACTCACTTGTGTTTCAGGAGACTCCGCTGTATAATCCACATGATCATCAGAATCATTCTGTATATCTCACACATGGTGAACAACACCCACTCCACTCGCACGCGGTGCGTACCCGCGGTGGAACAGATTGACAATCTCTATCAACAGGTGCGTGAAGACCACACCCCGTTGTGACAATACTGCCACCTTCTGTTAAAGTCATGCAACTAAGAACTGTGTTCAGTCACAACAAACATTGCAAAGACAACAAGTCACGGGCGAAAAACCTCCGAGGCTTCTCAGGAGAACCCTCATGTGTTATCATTCACACCAGCCAAACAAACCTCAACATTTACATCGGGCAGAAGCTTTTATCAAAACTTAAGTTTAAATAAGCTTAAATTGCATTACCCTGTACATTTATACATTTTTTTAGGTATGTGCAGTACACTGGGTTCGAACACCCGACCTTGTGTTATTACCGCAATGCTCTTACCACTGAGCTACAGCAAAGCGTTTAAAAATTAACACACGCATGTATTATAAATATAATGAAATAGCATAAAGTTATAAATACTTAATATTTAAATTTCCCTAATATTATATTTCCAAGTATTGTATAACATCAGCTCCGCCATTCACTAGCGTGCGTTTGTATGTTGCCACCACTAATATGGCAGCGCTGTATTGTCTAAATATTTCTTATATCTATGGGGTTTACGACATATTAACACATCGGTAAAAATAACAATATTTTTTAAATAGATTAACACATCGGTAAAAATTTAAATATTAATTTTCGGTAAAAATTAAAATATTTTTTAAAATAGAGGAGCTGCGAGCTGTTGATTGGTTGTTAGTATACACTGTATACAGGGACAGTATTGGCTGATACGAGTCAATGAGAACCCGAGAGTGACTCAGGAGAGACTCGGTTCACTCAAGACTCATATCAAGGTGGCTGGTGGCGGGTGAATATGAGTTAGGGAGGGAAAGAGCGTTGTTGAATACCAGTGTGGAATGGTGTGTTGTTGGCTCGCAGCTCCTCTATTTTAAAAAATATTTTAATTTTTACCGACTATTGTCTAATAACCAACTATTGTCGCCAGCTATTTATACTACTTAAAAGTAACAACCGTTTCATTAATGGTATTTTTTAAATATATTGATTTCACACTTTAGAAGCAGAATTCATCAGAAATTGATTTATTATACACATTACTACCCAAAACGGAACTTCTAACATAATTATATTAATAAGTGACAATAAAAACATCCCCAAAACAGCTCCCAGACCTGGGTCATTAATTATTCAAAACGACAGCCAATGGGAAGTCTCCAACAGCAGACCTAGCAATGTTTTACAATTAATATAGCTTTTTCTAAAATATTATTGTTAAATCATTTAAAATAACATGTTTTTATAGTATAACAACAATTGTGTTGAAGTCTGGAGACAATAATGAGATTGAAGGAGAGAATATTTGTTCTCTTGTAATGTTATGCAAGTAAAGGAGATCGCAGCAGCAGACGAGTGAATTACAGTAAAACGGGTTACTATTTATACCTTTTTCATCTTTTATATGTGTAACATCAATGTCGGATTATGGGAATATTTTAGGATTCTCGTAATGTGTCCGTGTGCGGCTTCAATGTGGTATTTGCAGTATGTCCGTTACACTGACGTACAAGTTAAAGCCACAGATGTCACACAAAACACAAAAGTCTTTGTAAACGCCATTTACTTACCATTGAAGGACGTTGAGTATTGAATATGATATAAAATCCAAACACATAATCCACAGTGACAGACAAACCGGTTGTGCTTCCCTGAAAGAAAATGGAAGCGCATGCACACTTCGTGCACATTTGCCGGCGCAAAGGATGAAATTATTAGTGCTCTACAAAATCTTTGTTCTTGTCATGAATTATAGTCCTGCTCTCAATATGTCAAATAACAGATGTTACATAATCCATTACACAGAAAATGACCTAAATAAATAAAATAAAAATTCTGAGAGTTTCCTTCGTTGTTTGTGAAAAGTACAATACATTTCATGTTGATGGCTGTATTGTATTGTTTAATCTTGTTGATTAATAATATTTGCTTTTGTTGCATGTTTTTTACAGTTTTGTGAGTGAAGAAGGATTTTTACAAACAAATGAGTCGTTTTGATAAATAAAATTGTTTTGAAGATGTGATGTCAGAGTGCACAAATGTTTAAGCAATAGAGAAAAACTGTGACGGATGTTGTTACTTTAAACTTCAATTCTGGGTGAACTATCAATAGTCAGATTACAAAAAAAAATTCAGTGTAATATGTTTTCATCACAACATTAGTTTCTGGTGGTAAAGAAGAATATGTTTCCCTCTGCCTTCTCTTTAGCCCACCTGATCGTGAGAATGAAATATTATTTTCATTAGGCCAAACCCACAAACAACTGTAATCACACAGTGGGCAGGGCAGTATTATCAGTTTTGGACTTTTTGTTATTTGCTAAATCGTGACCATCAATCAGTGGAGTGAATATCCTATGGGAATAGGAAAAAAAATCAGCATACAACTTTCACTGACAGAAATTATACAATTATGTTTATTTTGAGCTGGCAGTGATTTATCTACTAATCCTGTCAAACATTGCCCTAAAGGCTCTAAATAAGCTAGGGCTCATAAAATGCCTTCTTCTCCCGGTCATACTGGTTTGATCACATGTGAAGGCATACTGTGGTCTCCAGTAGTCTGGCAATGGTGCACTTCTCCCCCGGCCCAAACAGGCAGCCAGGTGCACAGTGGCTGTTTTCTTATAGATCATTAATATGTATGACAGTGCAAAAATGAACATAAAAAAAGGCGTCTCGCTGAATGCCTCTACACACACTTTTGGGACCAAGTATGGAATAATAACCCGACCATCTCTGTCCATGTGTCCCTGAAGGCTTTGAAACTCTTTCCACGCTGGTTCATCTGGTTGCAGAGGGGTCAAAAGGATCACTGGGACAGGTAGGATAGATCTTTGCATGTGGTTCCAGTGATCAGGTAAGGGGTTTGGCTCAAACAGAACTGGCTGGCTTGGATCAAGATTGAAAAAATGTCTGCCCTCAGTGTTATTCCATCCCTCAGCAATTGCACATGCAGCACGGGCATCAATTAGACAGTTCCACGGAGAGTAGAGAACAGTGTCCTTAATGTTAGGAGGCATCAAGAGACTCGCTGACATGACTTTGTTTGTGATTCCACCATGAGCCACAATCACAATGTCTATGTGACCTCCGGTGTTCTTCCTCAAACGATCTGGAAGCGTATCCAACCTTAATTGGAAATATGTAAGAAGGTTTAGAAACTGAATCTGATGAGGTAATGTCTTCAGCCAGGACACGACCTCATCATTCGTACATGATTGAATGATCCAATTAATGATTTTCTGTCCAGTCTCAGTCATGCTCAGAGAATATTTCCGCAAGCTCTTGATTCGATTTTTCAGTTTCCTTATATTTTTGGTGATTTTTCTGTAATGAGAAATGTTTGAGAAAAACATGATTTAGGAAGGACTCAAAGTACAAATATAAACGTTACATAGAGAAGAGGAAGACATTTATGCCTATGCTGTAAAGTGTCACAGTTATGTTTGTTAGTTTTAGTTCATGGACTTGTAATACAGACTTTTTGCATGTTTTCCATCAGTTTGCAGTTTCTTTTGTCTATGTTTACAGCTCATCATTTGTAAGTGTTCAGCTGAAAGTAAAAGTGACAAGTGGCCAAGTATGGTTATCCATACTCAGATTTTGTGCTCTGCATTTAACCGGTCCAAGTGCACACACACACACACACCATGAACACACATCCGGAGCAGAGGGCAGCCATTTTTTGCTGCCGTACCAAACTGCTCGTCTGCTCTGGGTGGGAGTGCCTTGAAGGTGGAAAAGAGGACTGTTCATTGTGTGTACTACCACCTGACTGCCTGCTTTTGGAGTTATCAAAAGTGTTTTAAACTTGATCCTTGAAACTCAACCCATTGTTTGCGAGTGGTGAGAAAGAAGAGCGTTCTTTTGTTGCTGGTTGTTTGCAAAGCATATTATGTTTTTGAGCCAGATTCTTGTTTTCACACTTCTCACGTTCGCTTTGTAAAAAATGGGTGACTATTCCAACGTGATAGTGTTTTATGGAAAGTCCTGAACACACAATACTGTTGGTTGCAAGCTGTGTATTTGTGGTTTAAAAGTATAAAACAGTAGAATTTATCTAAGAAAATGACTAATCGTTTAGCTAGAAAACACCCAAATTTATCGGCTGGTGTCAAATCTAGCCATTTAAAGCTGCGAAAAAACTGAAATTGGCCCTTAAATCAGGTTTCCCATTAAATCCATACTAGGAAGATCCGGAAAAGTTTTCCTCAACAACCTTGGATTAGTTTACAGAAGAAATAAAGACATTGACGTCTTGGATGACTTGAGGGTGAGTTAATAATCTTAAAATCTTAATTCTTAAGTGAACCATTCCTTTAATCAATAATTGCTTTTTCAGTTGTGTGACAGGACACCTAAAAACGCCTGATTATTGGACGGAGACACAGAGGAAGCCATGTAAACTTATTTGATGTCCACATGAAGAAAAAAAAATTACATAAAGATTTAAAATGAACGTAACAAAAAAAGTCATGTCGTGGTGAAAACGTAACTAGACTGTGTTAAAATTATTACTCGCTAGTCACCAAGATGGGAGTTTTGACGTTTTTTGTGTATTTGTCCTTTAGGCACATACCCAAGGTATACATTTGCAAGTACATGGGGAGTAAAATAATATTTATTAAAAAACATTATTATAATCCTTGGATTAACCTTTCCATTAACAAGCTTTACTGTGGTCAGAATAGAAGGGTAATATAATAAATGATCATACTTCATTGCATCGAGTGATTTTTCCAGGTTTCTCCTGGCTTCCTGTATTTCCAAGGCTGCATCTCGTAGAGCCTGGCTGGCCTTTGTGCCATGATTTTTCTTTATCATTTCTTCACAACTCGAAAACAAGCTGTACAGAGAGATGCCGAAACCAATCGCGCCAAGTGCCTAGAGAGATGAAAACACATGTACAAAATAACCGTCAAATCTAATGTCAATTTGAAATACTGGTTAAAATACAGAATTCTCATCAGTTCTCAAATGGATTGAAAACTGAAATACCTTGAAACCTGCTTTAGTAGCAGCTTTTGCACCAGAGGATGCGGCAGCTTTTGCACCATTGAATGCAAAAGCTTTTGCACCAGTTGATGCGAAAGCTTTTGCACCACAGGATCTGACAGCTTTAACACCTGCCGTGATGCCCAGTTGAACACATAATCCTACGACAGATAAAATCAACATTTCCGGAATGGCGGCAGCAATAGTAGCATTCAGTCCACCTGAATTTCGAAAGAACGAGGACCTGGTGAATATTCTGAGAAAGTCCACAGGTACATCTACATTATTTCGTCTTGCCACTGCGCACATTATTTGAGTGGCCATCTCACAATCTACATCTGTAAATCCATGAGCACCATTGTGTTGAACTCCACATTTCTTCCTAATATTTTCTATTGCCTTCTGAATGTTCTTTCCAATCTTCTCATCTTCTTGGATGATATTTTTAGCGTCCTTCATGGTACTGCCGGAGATGATTGCCTCTACTGCTGTGGAAACGATGTCGACAGCAGCTCCCGCTATGGTCCCCACTGTTGTGGCAATCAAAAGAGGGGTGGCCAGACCTCCTGTCAGGAAAGTGAAGACTCCTGCTGTAGCCAGTGAAATCACGGACGTGGCAGATCCTACAATTTGAGAAGCTGTACTTTTTTCATGAACATCCTCCAACTCCTTTGCCAAATCCAAAAGCTTCTCTTCAAACTGCTTCCTCTTTTCCAGCCATAAAAACAGCAAACCGCACAACTCGTCTGCTTCTTCCATGGTAGCAAAAACTGTTAAAAAGGAAGAAATGCAAAATGAAAGAGTGTGCGCTGTTTGTCAAATAAGGAAAAAGTTAGTGATGCTTGTCTCGTGCCAATTCCAGACACTTTTCAAATTCTTCAAACTGAATTATATATTTCGACTGCTTATGTTTTTTGCCAGAGGAGAACTATGAAAATCAGGCCCTGTTAAATAACATATCCTAACAGACTCAGCGCTCTAGATTAAAAAATCATATAAGGATCCATTGGCTCCTATAGAGGAAAAACACAGGCGCCAAATAATTTTTAAGAGCCAAAGAACAAGAAAGTGATGTACTTTTAATTATCCTGTTGTATGTGCACCTTCCCTCTCAGGTTTAGCTCACATAAATCTTTTTTCAAGTTGCTTTTCCTCATCGGAATCTGTGGACTTTCCATGTTAATTCTGTAATAAAATTTGGGGAAAATCTGCAGAATTCTGCGGAATAGGCAGGGAAGCTTTTGTTATCGATTGAAGCCAAAACGACTAGCTGTTTAAACTCTGAACATACATGACCAAATGTGTACTCAGAAAAAGTAATTTGAACCAACAGAAAAGGTGCATGTCAAAACCATATTAATATTATATTTACTGTATGAAGGAGTAAATATTTGATTGTTTATAGAGCTTAAAGCATAAAGAAAGGGGTTGTTTTAATACGTTATTATATTGACTGTAGTTTGCAATAATGACATTTTTCTGCATGTTTACAACACAACGTAAAGATTACTTCGAATAAAACTAAACAAGAGAATTTGCATGTCGTTTGATCTAGCTTTGGATGTATTTGAAATGATCCAGTTGTGTTACGTTCCCTGAACTTCTCCGTGGTTAGATTAGTGTAAAATGTCTCAAATATCACATTATTCGTCCTCAGGCTCACTAAAATCTTTCAAAGCAAACAGGGCATCAAAATTCGAACATGTTGTGTTTGTATATTTGTCAATAACAAGCGCTGAGATCTGTGGAATTGCATGGAGTTTTCTACAGTTTTCTACGCTTTAGTTGCAGTCTACAGCCCGAGACTACAGGCTGTAATTAAAACAAAATGTGGTTCAACAAAATACGACACAAAGGGATGCTCATTTTTTCTAACTCAACGATTCAGTTTGAGTGATTTTTTGGTGATTTTTCTTTTACTCGGATGAAATGAAGTTGCACTGAAGAAAATGTCTGTCGTCGTTTCAAGCTGCAAAGCAAACATTTTTTTATGACTTTTCTATATTTCCTATATTTCTGCAAAGTCCAGCTACTAGGTCTTATAATATGAGGCTGCCTCACATCTGCTTTCTATGCTATTTCAACCTGGCATAGGCAATAGATATACAGGTGCTGGTCATATAATTAGAATATCATCAAAAAGTTGATTTATTTCAGTAATTCCATTCAAAAAGTGAAACTTGTATAATGTTTACATTCATTCCACACAGACTGATATATTTCAAGTGTTTATTTCTTTTAATTTTGATGATTATAACTGACAATTAATGAAAACCCCAAATTCAGTATCTCAGAAAATTGAAGCAGGAAGCAGGAAGTGCTGTAAAACTTCCTGGTATACGGCTGTGTTGACCTTGGACCTCAGAAAACACAGTGGATCACCACCCAGCATGGCCCCCCCATCCATGACTGTGGAAACTTTACACTGGACCTCAAGCAACTTAGATTCTGTGCCTCTCCTCTCTTCGTCCAGATTCTGGGACCCTGATTCCAAAGGAAATGCAAATTTTACTTTCATCATAGAACATAACTTTGGACCACTCCGCAGCCATTTTGTCTTTATCCCAGGCGAGACGCTTCTGACGCTGTCTGTTGTTCAAGAGTGGCGTCATGCGACAGCTGAAACCCATGTCTTGCATGTGTCTGTGTGTAGTGGTTCTTGAAGCACTGACTCCAGCTGCAGTCCACTCTTTGTGAATCTCCCCCACATTTTTGATTCACAATCCTCTCCGGGGTGCGGTTATGCCTATTGCTTGTGCACTTTTTTCTACCACATCTTTTCCTTCCTTTCGCCTCTCTATTAATGTGCTTGGACACAGAGCTCTGTGAACCGCCAGCCTCTTTTGCAATGACCTTTTGTGTCTTGCCCTCCTTGTGCAAGGTGTCAATGGTGGTCTTTTGGATAACTGATAAGTCAGCAGTCTTCCCCATGATTGTGTAGCCAACAGAACTAGACTGAGAGACCATTTAAAGGCCTTTGCAGGTCTTAATTAGCTTGTCTAGCAGTCTTATTAGCAGTCTTCAATATTCAACCTTTTCACAATATTCTTATTTTCTGAGATACTGAATTTGGGGTTTTCATTAATTGTCAGTTATTATCATCAAAATTAAAAGAAATAAACACTTGAAATATATCAGTCTGTGTGGAATGAATGTAAACATTATACAAGTTTCACTTTTAGAATGGAATTAGTGAAATAAATCAACTTTTTGATGTTATTCTAATTATATGACCAGCACCTATATATATTAACTTCACGAAGCCATATGCGTTGTGCTTGCATTGCAATAATAATCACCTTAATGCCTTGTTCATAAATACTAATTAAATGGAGAAGACAAAAACATAGATAGAACAATATATGCTGTATGAAATGTTGGCCATTGATGATTAATCATGTGTATGCATATTTCTAACAGACATAAACACTGATATAGGCAAAAACATGCATTCAGAGCAGTGGTGGACAGTAACGAAGTAAATTTACTTGAGTACTGTACTTAAGTACACTTTTTGAGTATCTGTACTTTACTTGAGTATATTTTTTTCTGAGTACTTGTACTTTAACTTCACTACATTTGAACGACAAATATCATACTTTTTACTCCACTACATTTATAAAAAGGTCCAAAAGTAGAAATTGGTTTCTATGCAGCGGGTTTTCCTGTGTGCGCAATTTATCTGGCTTGCGATCTGCCAGGACCTTTTACTGTTGCCAAGTATTTCAGTTTTTCTAAGCTCGCGGGTTTCCGGCCATTTGGCAGATTGTTTTACGCAAATCTGGCAACTCTGGGATCTTCCTCGCATAACTAATGTAAACGTAGGAGCTGCTACACCATTGATAGCGCTCTAAAAAGGCAAATAGAACAATTAAAGAGGAAAACGGCACATGTTAAAGTGTGGTGTCATCATCCGTGGGTTACGATCAGTCAAATATCGTAGAAACATTGTCATGAAAATGATCGGCATAACGGCTAAACGGTAAATAAGCATCACACACACCTTGAGCTACGCGTGCGTGTTAACTCCTGGTCTGCTGCTATATCATTTAAAGCGATTTGGAAAATGAATGATGTTTTTACTGAAGTAACTATAGTTGAAGTATTCCTGTTTAAATATAAACAATAGAACCCTGCCCAAAATACAACATCAGATTGTAGTATGGATACTTGTTGTCTACTTGTATGTGATGGATTCTATTGGTGGGATGATAAATCCTATTGGAACAAAACACACTACAAAGAGGAATTTAATAAAAACATTCTCAGCAGGGATGTTATTTGCAGTTAAACCACAGTATACACAAATTTTACATTTTCTATATATAGGAAACATACTCTAATTAATAATCTTTAGTAAAACCACAGCAACTAAAAATACCATAGTTTCATTATACTAGCTGTAGTTTATGTTTGTAGTTAAATTATGGTAATAAATCCAGCAAACACATGGCTTCTACACTTTACTATTTACGAGAACCTTACTACTTACTGGTAAATTATTGCTAAAACTGGTAAAGGGAATATAAAAAATAAAAAATCACTGCTCATAAATACATATAGGCCTAGGGGGCTAATGAGGATAATTAGGCTACATTAGTATACAGGATTATGTATAAACTAAAGATATATGTGCTTAACATATAAAGCTCTTAAAGGAGTTCCTCACTGCAAAATTTGCCCCCATTGACTTTCCATAGTAGGAATAAAAGGAGTGAACTACTCCTTTAATACAACTGATACTGTGAGCTACTCGGTGTATTCAGTAGGTTGCTTCAGAGGCATAAGATATGGGACAATAAAACAATGCACCACTGACATAAAGGAAATTTACTTTTAATACTTGAGTACTTTTAAAAGCACGTACTTCTGTACTTTTACTTAAGTAAGAATCTGACTTTACAACTTTTACTTGTAGTGGAGTAATATTTGACCAGTAGTATCTGTACTTTTACTTAAGTAGGGAAGTTGTGTACTTCGTCCACCACTGATTCAGAGTACTTGCATATGAAAGACAGGTATGTAAAGATCAGTAACCAGGTTGTCTTACAAATGCACACTCTGTTTCTTCTCCAAGTATTGTCGCACAACTCACCGAGAAAGACACTGCTATTACTTTCTTTGATATACTGACAGGCCACCGGGTCCCGGAGCTTCGATTTTTCAACCTTTCTGGCTACCAGCTCTAGCTCCCGACCTAGGGGTCGCATCGACTCGTGGTCAGCGTCGTTCGAATGCCCCGGCGGAGACATTTCCAACGAGTCCGGGCTCGTTTTTCGAAGTCTTTCCGGACCGGAAATACAGACTGGTGAATGTTGGTTTGCCGATCCGAAAAAAGTTCATTCTTCCTGAACGTAAAGTTATCATCGTTCCACACCACACCTTTCGATCGTTATAACTCCGGCCCACGAGGTCGCAGCGGGGATGATACCGGGCTCGTCAGAAAGTTCTCCTCCCGGCCTCCCTTTATGTTCCATTTTACGTCCAACAACAGCACACATTTGTTGTTTCTTAGACATTTTTGTCGCTGGCTAGTGGCTACATCTGATCTTGCCTGAAAATGGCTGACAGCGTGTATCTTGGCGGAAGGTGGACCTAAGCACTCATAAGGCTGAGTCTGTGAGCGGTCATGGGCAGGCGTAAATCAATGTGACATCAGATTGTTAGGGGATCGCCAACAGCCTGTTTTGTGTCACTGTTGTGGTTTAAAGGAGAGATTACAAGAATAGATGGATTTGTATAATTACATTGTGTTTTTGCACACACGCTGGCGACTCAATTTCTGGTAGATAAAATTTTTAAAGTGCATTTTCTGAGATTGCGGCCCTTTAATGTCTGAACACAGGTCGACTTAAATAAAACTTAAAGCCGGATTCACAAAACTCTTTTTGAGAGAAACTTTCTTAAAATAAATTATAATTTTCAAAAAAAAAAAAGTTGTAAAATAGTTTCTTAATGGCCTAAATGTATTCATTTTTTGTAAGAATAAAAGCGCAGGATTTGTCAATGATTAAACTCCCGCTAAGAGTAAATGTGTCCATTCATTAAACTTTATTTGTGCGACAAGCACCTTGTGACTTACATTCTTAGGGTGTATTGTGTTCAGTGTTGGGTAAGTTACTCTGAAAAAGTAATTAATTACTAGTTACTAGTTACATATTCAATAGTGTAATTAGATTACTTTACAAATTACTCTCTCCAAAAAGTATTTAATTACTTATTACTAATGACTTTCTATATCCTATATCAACCTTGATTAGTTAAGTGATTCAAGTATAGACATGAAACGGCTCTTTTAATTCATTCAAATCAATAATATAAAACTACATAAAGTAGTATTATTAACTGACCAAATTATTACAAATGTGAGCATAATACATTAAAGCATGGATTTTAGAGTTAGACTGAATTTTGATGTCAATTCCATGTTTGCACACACAGATATTACACAAAGTATTTAGTTTAATTACATCAGAAGTAACTGTAATTAAATTACAGGAAAACAGAGTAATCCCTTACTTTACTTTCTCAAAGGAAAAGTAATTTAATTACAGTAACTAATTACACTAACTAGTTACACCCAACACTGATTGTGTTAAACTGCATTAAGGAATATTATAAGTATAATGATAATTTGTGTATAACTACCTGGGGTTAAATTTGGCAGGGGCCGAAGGGAGCAAAGGCACATAGGCTGACCGTCTGACTCTGCTCCCCGCCAGTGTGTGGCTCTTCTGGTGTTATGGAGCAGCACTCCGTCGTGCCCCAGTATAGATCTGCTGTGCCCAAGTATAAATCTAAGTGTTTAAGTAACAATTGTATCTCTCAATCTGCATTTAAAGGAGCAATAAATACAACGTAATGTTCCCTTTATTTGGAGTTAGGTTTGTATGGCGTAGCA